>RCWM02000067.1:0-1302500 GCA_003667255.2 Euschistus heros
AGATATTTAGTATCTTCATTATAAAAGACATTTTGGAAAACCATGAAAGTTTTAAGATCCTCGATACTGAAAAACAAACTATATTGCATAATACATATCTATGACTCATTGGTTTTTAATATGAGTCGAGTCCCCCTCTCCCTTTCATATATTTCCTAATAGTGTTCTGTGATATATTTTGTACAGCTAATTTTATGTATTAGGAATAGTAATTAAAAAACTAAGTGATAGTAGCAACTTTATTTTAACACATAAGTTCTTTATTATAACTAACAAACAATTTTTACAGCAAACTTATTATGCATAACAATTGTTTAAACTAGGTTCTTGATCATTAATAACGAGTTTCATTAGATTAATAAATCAAATTGAATAACCTCTTTGTAATTGGAAACAATGTTCTTAAAAAAATGGAGAGAGCATATGGTTTTTTGAAAAAAAAAACATGCTTAATCCTGCAATGCAGAAATTAAGAACTAAAACACCGTGAGTGAAGACAGAAATATCTATATGCTAGTGAGTGTCTGCCCATGAAAAACAGCGGGAGAAACCTAGAGTCGTGGAAAGAAGACTTTTTAGAAAAATGATGGGTGTTATTCAAACTGAAAGTTGAATGGAAACCATAAAAGTAATAAGAAGTTTTGATAAGAAGAATAAAAAATCTCGCGAGCTATTAAGAAAAAAGGGTTACATTTTCTTGACATCTGTAACGAAGACCAAAAGGATATTTAACAAAACTTCGATTACTTATGGAGAAAGACAACCCTAAGAAGCAGATTGTTTAGTGGGACCAAATACCTCACCATCTCTGGGATGAACCACCTGTAATAATTCAGGGTCCCCGGTAGTCCCCGCACCCCCCTTACGTCTGTCGGAGTAGCCATTTTCCTAATCGCCTCCACCTTTCGTATGTCTGGCTTTACCCCCTCTCTCGAAATCGTGTGCCCCAGGATATTAATTTGATTCTGCCCTAAGATCGATTTTTCCCCTGACAACTTTAAACCAAATTGTCTCAGCCGGTCGAATAGGGGTCTTAGGTCCTGTACATGTCCAGTCTCGTCTTTACTAAATATCAGTAAGTTGTCCATGTATACCTGACATGTCGCCTCGTTCAGTCCTCGTAGGAATTCGTCCATCAATCTCTGGAAAGTTATGGGAGCATTCTTTATGCCGAAGGGCATTCGCGTGAACTCGTAATGACCCCTTTCAAAAGGAAACGCGGTTTTGTGTCGAACCCTGGGGTGCATCCTAATCAGGTGATACCCAGCCTTCACGTCCAATGTCGTGAACACTGTCGCCTCTCCCAACCGGTCCAACCATTTGTTCTTATCAACCATTCTTAAAGTCCAGCTAGCGAAGGAGACAGGGAAAAAGGAAGGACTTCCGAGAGACAAGACGTTTGTAGAAGGTGTAAGAGAAATGGTGGACTCCAGTGCTCGAGATGAAGAAGTTCGGAAGGAGTACGGGGAGCAGGGTCACCTACAAACGGACTGACGGAGGTAGAAGCTCGCAGCCTCGAGGGGACCCGTGGAGAAGAAGGGACTCAGATTTCGGAGGCCGAGAAGTTCGAATGATCGAAGCACAGATAAGAAGACTTGGAGAAAGAAAGAGAGGAAGTGCCACGGGTGCGGGAAGGTGGGTCACTTGGTAACACAGTGCCCCCGCACTAGGTGCTAAGAATGTGGCACGGAAGGACACATCGCTAGACAATGTCCGTACATAAGCAAACGTAGGGGAACGAACCAAGTAGAGCCGATGGAGGTAAACGCACAGCGGGTGTGGAGGAGGATTAGGCGGCCGACGGATTCAACAAGGGCATCAGAGACCTCGGAGTCAGAAGAAGAAGAAGTAGAACCTGGGGAAGGTGTCCGGGCAGAAGGAAGGAGCAGCCGGAGGAGCGAGGAGCGCCGAGCGGCAGCGGAGAGGAGATAGAGAGATGAGGAATGAGGAGGGTGTAAGGAGAGGGGCAACCATGGAGTAATAAATAGTGTGGAGTGTGGAAATGAGAGGTTGCCTATAATTAAAGTAGCGAATAAGGTGAGGTGTTTGGTTGATACGGGTAGCACTAACACCATTATGAGTCGAGACACAGTAAAAGAGCTATGTCAAGGAGAAAGGATACCCCGTATACGAGCATGTGGGTGTAAGTTGGTTACTTTGAGCGGGCCCTGTAAGGTGGAAGGAGAGGCGGAGATCGCGTTAGACGGATGGGGAAAGAAAGGGGAGAAACTAAATAAAGGTACACGTGGTGGATAACTTGCCTCGAGAATATGGGGGAATTATAGGTTGTGATCTCTTGGGGAAAGTCGGGACACAGATAAAGAGTAGTGGCGAGCACTGGACGGTTCGAATCGGTCAGAGAAAGTTCAGGTGTTATAGGGACCGAAATAAGGATCGTGCTATCGTGGGAGCGATTAACCGGAAGGGAGATTGGCGACAAGAGTTGAGGGACGTATATTCGGACATATTCTTTCAGGAAGAGAGAGACCCTTAAATAAAGAGACTCTTTAAGGAAGAGTGTGACAGGGGAAACTGTACTTGAGATCCCTTTGAAGCAGGATAGGCTTACATATGTAAAGGAAAGGAGATATCCCCAGGCATTACGTCAACACTTTAGGGAGGAATTAGAGAGTCTGAAAAGGATAGGGATAATCGTAAATAGTACTTCTCCGTATAATAGTCCCCTATGGGCAGTTAAAAAATACATTGAGGAGGGAGCAACGAGAGAGAAGTATAGGGTCGTAGTGGATTTTCGTAAACTGAACGAGAACACGGGGGACGAAAGGTATCCGATACCCCGGCTCGAAGACATATTGGACCGGTTGGGAGGGGTGACAGTGTTCACGACATTGGACGTGAAGGCTGGGTATCACCTGATTCGGATGCACCCCAGGGATCGACACAAAACCGCGTTTACTTTTGAAAGGGGTCATTACGAGTTCACGCGAATGCCCTTCGGCATAAATAATGCTCCCATAACTTTCCAGAGATTGATGGACGAATTCCTACGAGGACTGGACGAGGCGACATGTCAGGTATACATGGACGCCTTACTGATATTTAGTTAAGAGGAGACCGGACATGTACAGGACCTAAGACGCGTATTCAACGCGTTTAATGTTGTCAGGGGAAAAATCGATCTTAGGACAGAATCAAATTAATTTCCTGAGGCAAACGATTTCGAGAGAGGGGGTAAAGCCGGACATACGAAAGATGGAGGCGATTAGGAAAATGGCTATCTCGACAGACGTAAGGGGGGTGCGGGGACTACTGAGGACCTTGAATTATTACAGGTGGTTCATCCCAGAGATGGTGAGGTATTTGGTCCCACTAAACAATCTGTTGAAGAAAGGGCAAAGGATAGTGGTTACGCCGGAAATGGAAGGAAACATCCGAGTATTTATGGAGAAACTCCAGCAAGAACCGGTTCTCGCGTTCCCTGACTTCACCAAGACGTTTCCCATAACCACCGACGCCAGTAAGTACGCACTGGGGGCTGTGGGGGTATCACACGAAGGGGGAGAAGGAGATCAACCCGTAGCATATGCCAGTAGGCGTCTCACGGAGACGGAAACTCAGTACAGCGCGCTGGAGAGGGAGTTATTAGGAATCGTATGGGCGATAGAACACTTCAGGCCATATGTATTCGGGAGGAAATTTAAGGTGCAGACGGATCATCGTCCCTTAATATGGGTGGGGAAACTAAACGAATCGTCAGCGCGTATAACTCGTTGGAAAGAGTTTCTCAACCAATATAACATGGATGTGACTTACAAGCCAGGGAAGGAAAATGTCGTTGCCGACTGGCTATCGCGAGCTTTGCAGGTTAACGCGATAGAGCGAGAGTCAGGGGAGTATTCGGGCGGAATACAACGATTTATACGGAAGTGGACACCGGAGGGGGAAGGGGAACCCGAATCGGAAGATGTGGAAGACGGAAGGGAAATGTCGAGGGAGGAGAGTTCGGAAGGTGAGGGAACGGTTGAGATGGAGGAGAGGGAGGAAATAATAAATGACAAGGACAGACAGATAATATGAAAGACGAAGGACTAACTAGGACGGAATACGCGACGCATGGGAGATCCCACATTACTACCTTATGGTCGCAACCGGGAGTAGGAGAGTTATTAGAAAGGTACTAAATGACGAATCACGGCCTGAAAAAAAACGGTAGTGAAAAAGAAGAGCGAGACGGGACAGGAAAAGTACAGGGTGGTAGTCGACTACAGGAAACTAAACGAGAATACAGTGGACAAGAAATACCCGATACCGAGACTGGATGACATACTTGACAGACTGGGAGGGGCGACCATATTCTCGACGCTGGACCTCAAAGCGGGATACCATCAGATCAAGTTACACCCCAAGGACAGGCTCAAGACGGCATTTACGTTTGAAAGAGGGCACTTCGAATTCACTAGAATGCCTTTCGGGTTAAAGAATGCGCCTATGACGTTTCAAAGACTGATGGACGAATTTCTGAGAGGACTGGACGAGACAGCGTGTCAAGTATATATGGACGACCTTTTAGTGTTTAGCAAGGACGAGAAACGACATGTAGAAGACTTACGGACGGTGTTTAACAGACTACGGGAATTCGGTATGAAATTGTCACGGGATAAATCGATTCTAGAGCAGGAACAGATTACTTTCCTAGGTCACAAAATATCGAGAGAGGGTGTGCAACCGGACAAGGCCAAAGTGGAGGCGATACAGAGAATGGCAATCCCCACTGACGTAAAAGGTGTCCGGAGACTGATTGGCACGTTGAACTACTACAGGCGATATATTCCGGAAATGGCCGAGCATCAGGTACCGCTAAATAACTTGTTTGATTTGTATCACGCCAGAAATCGAGAATAATATCCGGAAATGTAGGGAGCGACTCCAAGTGGAACCCGTGTTAGCCTTTCCCGACTTTGAGAAACCGTTCGTGATAACGACCGATGCAAGCGAGTACGCGTTGGGAGCCGTTCTATCGCAAGAAGGAGAGATAGGTGAACGTCCAGTGGCTAACGCGAGTAGATGGTAGGGCGGTATAGTGCGGTGGAACGCGAGTTGCTGGGTGTGGTATGGGCGATAGAACACTTCCGGCGGTATGTGTTTGGGCGGAAGTTTACGGTACAAACGGACCACCGACCTCTACTCTGGGTGGGGAAAATCAAGGAAACCTCGGCACGCGTAACTCGGTGGAAAGAATACCTGCGACAATACAACATGGAGGTGAAGTATAAACCCGGAAAAAGAAAATGTTGTCGCAGATTGGTTGTCACGAGCGGTGCAAGTAAACGCGATTGAGAGAGAGGAAGGAGAATATTCAGGGGGGCTACGGGAATTCATTAGAGAATGGACACCGGAGAGAGAAGGCCAACAGACTACAACGGACGAGGCCGCGAGACAGAACGATGAGGAGACAAGTGCGTCGGAGGACAGACCGACAGACATGGAAGAGGACGAAACGATCATTAACGACAAACGAAGACAGATTATCTGGAAAACGAGGATTAGGGGTTTGTTAAAAATTGAATACTCATCGTATGCAGGGTGTTCCATTACAACTATGTGGTCTCAACCGGGGGTTCGGGAGGAACAAATCACGAAAGCGCTAAACGATTCCTCGAAACCAGGGAGATCTTACCATCTGTATGTAGGGAACAACACGGTGTAGGATAAAATCCGGTGGATGTGGCGAGAGGAGAAAATTGGGGTGGTTAGAACCTTCACCAGGTGCACCAGAATCGGGGAAACGATCACGGAGCTAGAGAGGCAAAAGGAGATCACGCTGGCATACCACCAGGGTAAGACTAATCATAGGGGCATCAACGAGACGCTGCAGGCACTCCGACGGAAGTACTTCTGGAAACAGATGAAGAAGACAATAGAGACTGTAATAGCCGAGTGCGACATATGTTTGTCAACGAAGTATGGCAGACACCTCCCTACGGGATTGCGAGAAGAGACCAGGACACCATCGGGGCCACTGAGTGAGCTCCAAATGGATACGTTCACCTGGAGAGGAGCGAAATGGGAGACGATGATTGATATTTTCATTAAGCTGGCAATGGCGTACTGGATCAAAGAACGGTCGGCGGAAGCAATTATGGAGGCAGTGCGTACATGGTTTTTATTCTAGGGGGTACCCGACAGGATCGCTGCAGACGGAGGGCGAGAGTTTGATAACGGGAGTCTGCGGGAAGAACTAAAGCGGATGGACATAGAATGGCATAAAAATACGCCGGGACACCCCAAAAGCCGAGGAGACGTGGAGAGGCTTCACAGCACGCTCAGCGACCATCTGCGTATTTTTCACCTGGAGAAGGGACTGGAACCCAATGAAGCAATGCCGAGAGCTATAGTGGCCTACAACCATTCGGTGCACGCAGCGATGGAGTTCACACCGTTCGAGATACTTTTTGGACCAGGAGGGAGGCGGCGGGAGGAGCGTATCACGTAGGTAGGGAGCACCCTAGAGGCAAATCGGATCGCTGTGGGGAGAATTCACAAGAAGGTGGGGACAAAAATCGCGGCGGATAAGAGTAGGAGGGTGGATCCAACGACCCCTTGACTCGCTGCTCATGATTTAGAACTTACTTTACAATACACCCGCGTTCCTATTTCATTTATTAAACAATGTATCAAAACATACTCACTTACTGAATGGAACAAACTTTGGAACAACTCGACAAAAGGACGACCCTTGCACAAATTCATCCCAAACATATCACTACAAAATCACGGTACACCCAAAAGTACTCATCACAAACTTACACAACTGTTAACGGAACATGGACAAACTAACCACTACTTAAACCGGTTTCATTTGACAAATACAGATACATGCGAATGTGACGGAAGGATCCCACAAACATTTCATCACTTACTATATGACTGCATTCTTTATGAACACAAAAGATCAAAACTAATAAAAACAGTACTGATGAATGGGGACACTTGGCCTTCCACCGAAACAAAACTATATAAAACTTCCAAGAAACAGTTGGCAGATTTCGCATTAACAACTGGAAAATGGACCATATAAATCAAGAAAGAAGAACACCCTACATCAAAAACAAGTTGAGCAATAGAAGACATCTGTTGAAAAATTAATTTGACTGCATGTTATATTTCTATTTCTTTTTATTTATTTTATCAATCTATTTTATTTTTCTACTGTATTTTTATTTTATTTGATTTTATGCTAATTTCTTTTTGTTTAACTATGGAATTACTGCCTTTTGGTCTTTAAATTATTGTTTTCTTTTTTCTTTTTCTTTCCCTTATGTGTTTATTTAACTTTGTTATTTTTGTAATTAAAAAAAAATATTACACTTACTGATTACAGATAGTATTCTAATTTGCATGGAACTTGTAAAAATATCAGAAGTACACGCCCCTTCCATAGGGTTACTATGGAAGGGAAATAAATAAAATAATGGGAAAAAAATAAAATACACATTTATTCATTTAAATTACTACAGATCAAATAATATTTCTGTATACTTGTAAAATCCAGAAATACCATCCGAAGAAAAGCTGTATCCATCACCTTTTCTTCAACAGTTTGTCCATTTCCTTGATGTCTGGACACTATAGTTATAGGTTGTTAGCCTCTACACAGGTTTATGTCGTAATATCCATACCTATGTAGTTTATATAATTTTATTAAAACCTGTTTTGTTCACTGTAGGGCATGATTATGAGAACAATAAAATCTCGAAACGTCCCCATAATATAGTTGTTACTTTCTTAATATAGTTTGTTTATTTTATAATATAGTTGTTATTTTCATCAATTTCGAAAATCTATATACCAAGCCGTTTTAAAAGCCCTTTCATTTTTCATTTATTAAGATTTATTTGGTCGGTACCATCTTTGTTATAATTTTATTTTCGATTACACCTTGTTCAATGTTAACAATATTGTTTACTTGAAATAGAGATTACTTTTTGATCCAGCCACTGCTAAACCTTTAAAAAAAATATATTTAAATGGTGAGTGTTGAAATCTGAATTCAGTCAATTTTATTATATTAATTTAAACTTGGCTTGAAGGCGACCGAGGACGCTCGAAAAATATGCTTCGTGTTTGGTGAGAAGGTACTCTCTGAGCGAAAAACTTTATTTTGATTTTCCGATGAAACCCGTTCTGGAATACATCACGTCTGATAAGATCCTGCGCATCCTAGCCATTTTCTCATCCACAAACGGAGTTTCTTCTTCCAGAACTTTTTGTCTCCTCAATGCTTTCGAGACAACCATCATCTATCTGGTATGCTCTTTGTAATATATACTAATTGTCTAATAATATTTTAAAATGTATTTTAATTATTTTTGCAATAGTTGCTTATTATAAACAATTGAGAAAAACTTATTAAAAAGTAATATTAATTTTTTTCTGTATACCCTTTCTAGGGCTGATAGCCCCACTGCCCTAAAACAAACTCTCATGAAACCTAACCCTAATAGCCTCAGATTTGAACACACACGATGAAAACATGGCAAGCAGCCTATGCCTTCCTATTTATCCTATGATAAACATCTGATTAGAATGTACTATCAGTTTACAGACCCGAAGCTCTGAAATTGCTCTTATACCATACTGGAAGTTTTAAATTGGACATTACTACAATTCAAAAAGTTAGATGAACCGGTGAAGGAGTACAGGAGAAGAAAAATTTTATAGTTTACTTCAGCTATAGTGTATAGCACCATAACTTCGGAGTAGGATTCGTTATCAGAAAGCGCTTTAGGAACTTAGTGATTGGCTTGTAAGCCATTAGTCCCCGAATCTGTCTTTTGGGAATTCAGGGCAAATTTAGAAATATTAGCATGTTAAGTGTGCATGCTCCCACCGAGGACGCAGATGAAGAAGAAAATGATACTTTCTAGATCAATAGAAGGAAGCTTTGGATAAATAACCAGGAAATATTATGATGGTCATCGAAGGGGATCTCAACGCAAAATTAGGAAAGGTAGAAATTTATATTCCCACAATCGGTAGGCATAGATTTCAGGAGCAAGGTAAGGTCGGCGCCTGGTAACTTTGCGATTCAAGCACTATATTACCCCATAAAGAAACATGGAGGTCGCCAGATGGCAGGACTGTTAACGAGATTGTCCTCACACTTGTTGGTAGAAGGTACATCAGATCCATCATAAATATACCAGGTGTGCAAGTTTAAAATGTCGTTTATTTCTTAAAATATATACACAGTAATTTAAAAAAAAGTATAATATATTTTATTCAAAGTACTGACCCTCGCTTTCTACACATTTTGTCCATCTCTCGGGCAATATATGGATACCATTCCAAAAGAATGCTTCATCTTTATTTGAAATCCATTCATCGAGCCATTTTCGTACGTTTTCGAAATTGTTGAAGTGTTGCTCCGCCAATGAGTGTCCCATCGATGAGAAGAGGTGATAATCAGAAGGCGCCAGGTCAGGTGAATACGGCGGGTGGGGTAGGAGTTCCCAACCAAGCGAAGAAATCGTTTCCTTAGTCAATCTGGCTGAATGTGCAGGAGCGTTATCATGCTGAAGAATGACTTTGGCGTGCCTGTGAGCCCATTCTGGGCGTTTTTCGATCAATGCGTGACTCAAATTAATCATTTGTTGTCGGTAGCGCTCGGTATTGACTGTTTCGCCGGGTTTGAGAAGCTCGTAGTAGACTACTCCCTTCTGATCCCACCACACACACAGCATTGTCTTCTTCCCAAAACGATCCGGTCTTGCACTCGATGTGGATGGTTGTCCTGGCGTTACCCATGATTTTTTTTCGTTTGGGATTCTGAAAATAAATCCATTTTTTTCATCGCCAGTTACAACTCGATGCAAAAAAACCCTTTCTTTCGTGGCGTAAAAGCAGCATTTCGCACACAGTTTTTCGTTTTTTCCATCTGTCGTTCGTCCAATTCATGTGGAACCCATTTTCCAACCTTTTGAATCTTTCCCATAGCTCTCAGGCGATCGGAAATGGCTTGCCTAGTGACATTCAACTGTTCTGCCATCATTTGTTGGGTTTGGGTATTGTCTTCGTCTAATAAAGATTGCAATTCGAAGTCCTCAAACTTTTTTGGTCGATTTTCTCGTTTTTGATCAGTAACATCAAAATCACCACGTTTGAAACTTTGAAACCAACGTTCACATGTCCTGACGGTTGGAGCAACATCGCCATAAGTCTCAACAAGAATTCGATGACATTCAGATGCCTTTTTCTTTTGATTAAATAAGAAAATCATGACATGCCGCAAATGCTCTTTATTTGGCTTAAAATTAGACATTTTTAACACCAAAGAAAGGTATGATACGTCCACGTAAACGACTTAAAAACAACTGACTTTTGTAAACAAATGACTAACAAACAAAATAGCGTTTAGAGATAAGCAAATCCTTCAATAGGCTAAGAGCGCATTCTATTGGAATTAAAACGACATTTTAAACTTGCATACCTGGTATGTGCTTTTAGAAGTGCTAACGTCCACTCTGACCACTTCCTCAGCATAACCACAGTCTTAGAGAGAATAAACAATCCCAATCACGAACAAGCACCGATTACGAAAGGCTATGCTATGAAGAAAATGAATGATCCAGATGTCCAACAGAGATATGTGTCCATACTAGACCAGAAGCTCGCTGGAACAGACATAAGGGAAGACATGAACGAAGAATGGGAATGCTATCGCACAGAAAGCAGAAGAAATTCTGAAAATAGCTAAAAGAAAAGCGGGAGCACTATAGTTTGGTAAAGAGTATAAAGCTGCCAAAATATCATTCTAATTATGTGAGCTGAAGAGGACATTCCTGAGAAGTGGAAGAAGACTTTAATATGTCCCATACATAAGAAGGGGGATATGCTTAATCGGGGGACAAAATGTAGTTTATTCGGATATATTATGAATTTTTTTTTTTCGCTTTTCCATGCATCCAGCAATACAAGATATAAATAATATATATAAATAAATAAATCTTTAATTATTGCATTATATTATATAAGTTGTTTACTCATGAAAGCGAGTAAAGGCGCGAGGGGAGATGCTATTACTATATAAATACTAATATAAACGTAATAATAGGTGCAATAATTATAGAAATTGTATAAATTTCCTGAAGGGCAGTAAAAATTGGCATGAAACTGCTCCTAGATTCTGGGGCTAATAAAAATGTTGTTGATATCAAAGGCAAGACATCTTTGCACATTTCAAGTAAACGAGGTCTGTTTACAATTGTGCGTTTATTGCTCAAAGATCCTCTAAAACCAATTGATAAAGCTAACAACAATGAATACACTCAACTTCTCTCGGCAGCTTTGAGTGGATCACAGGAAATAGTAAACGTGTTACTAATTCTTGAAAATGATTTCATTGTTAGTGTTTTCAGTTCTGTAAAGCTCTAAATATTATTGACTGTAAAAGAGACAGAGTGTTCAAAGATAAATAAAAACTTTTTTGTAAATCTCTCCTTCCGATTTCTTAATTTTAATTACAAAAGAAACTTTAATTGGAAACTTCAATCCTTTGAATTGAAATAATAGACTAGTTGGAGTCATTAGAATTCTATCATTAGGAGATAAACGCCATTTATCTCTGTTCCAGTGAGAATTATAGCCTGAGGGATATTTTCGCGCATAGCTGTAATTGTTAACCCGGTACCATTGCACATATCATGTGGTTGAAGGTCACGTAAAAACATAATAGGACATCCAATATTCAATTTTAATGTATCAGTTGGTAATCCAGAAGAACAGAGAATAATAATAGAATTTGAATACACTGTAGTATATTATTATCAATATACCTGAGGATATTCCAACTTCACTAAGATCTACATCACCAGGATGTAGCATCGCATATTTCTCTCATTAAGAAAAAAAAATTAAACTGATAAAAAGTAAATTTGATTATAAATTATTTTATTCATTCTTCAAGCTATTTTATTATAAATTTCAAGCTACAGAAAACACCATACCATAGTAACCTATCTTGCAGAACGGCACTCGCAACTTATCTATCATATATCTATCGCATATCTATAAACCTATCCATCGCTAACTATCGGTCGACTATTAAACTTCCATAGAATCCACATAATTATTAAATTTTTCATAAAACGATAATTGAAAATTTAGGAAACTTTATTATTGCTAAACCATTATTGAAGTATGAAGATAATGTAGGTGAAATTTGGCCCGGATTGGTTCAGTAGGTTTCGTGGTTTGTGAGCACAAATGAAAAATAGCATGTTTTTTTATATAGTAGTATGCATTATACTTTGTCATGTTGCACAATAATACATTAGCGTTATATGATTGGACACTGTTTTACAGATCTGCCAGGATCTGACTGTTTTTTGAGGGCAAAGGACATCCTTGGCCACTCTCTCCTTCCACAATTAGAATTAGTTTTCATCCTTAAGGATGCTATTTTAAGATGGCGGAATTTTTATTACCTTTTTTCGTCCTTTCAGATAATATGTTTTTAACGGTTTTTAAGTTATCCGAAGGATAAATCTTCCGCCATCGTTGTCCTCCAGGATACTGTTTTAAAATATTTAAAGATTTTAAGATGGCGGACTTCCACTATTGTCCTTAAAAAAACACTTTTTTGAAATATTCGATGATTTAACTGTTTTTAAGATGTCAGAAGGAGGCTGGAGATAGTTTTTCAACGCTAACGACCCTTCCCGTCCACTGTTTTACAGATCTACCTGGATCTGACGATTTTTTTTTTTATGCCGAAGGACATCCTTGGCCACCCTCTCCTTCCACAATTAGAATTAGTTTTTTCATCCTTAAAAATGCTGTTTTTAAATGGCGGAATTTTATTGGGTTTTTTCGTCCTTAGGAATGCTGTTTTAACGGTTTTTAAATTATCCGAATTATAACTTCCGCCATTGTTGTCTTTATAAGGACACTGCTTTAAAATATTTAGCGATTTTAAGATGGTGGACATATTAGGCAATAATGTAATATTACATATGTGTAAATTGAATGGTGGATATATAATAATTGATTTATCGGTTAGGCAACTCTACATTAGAAACATCGTAGTTAAGGTCTGAAATTAACTGTTTTAGGTGTGTCATTAGAAGCATTGGTGGAGTAGCTTTAAATATTTTCGGCATTTAATCAGCCTCAAGGCCATTTGAGAACCGTATTAGGTATGAGAATAACTATAATCACAATAGTCACATTTAGAACATTAATATTTTACTGGTCATAAAAACATTAAAAATATTATTACTGCTTATAACGATTATGATGAATTCGATTTGTTAAAATAAGATGTCACAGTATGATTCAGCATGGTAGTCGAGAGATAGCTTATAATATCCTGATATCCTCTCCAAGACGCAGCGTAATTCGAAGCTGTAAATCCCCACTTATCTTCCATATCTATATATACCCGGTGCTGTCGAAGAAGTTTCACTATTTCTGTGTGACCTCTGCTAGCACTACGGTGTAATTGTGTCCTTCTTTTGTGGTCAGGACGAAAACCTTCGTCTCCAAACTTAAAAAGCAATCGAACAATATCTGTGTGACCTTCCCTCGGGGCTATGAACACTGGAGTTTTTTGATTTACATTAACTGAAGAAATTGGGTTCGAATCATACCTGAGTAAAGTTAGCATGACTTCATAATGCCCGTTCAATGCATCGTTATATTGTTCAGCTCTATCCGAAAGCAGTGTTTCTACACAACCCAAGGAACCGTCTCTAGACCCAATATGTAAAGGTGTCAAAGTTATAATCAATCGTTTTGGGTTCTGCATCGAATTTTGTAAGATTTTTAACAATAGTCGCTTCAGTCAGCTTAGAATTCATATGCCTTTCACAAGCCGTATGAAGTGGTGTACCGTTTTTGGTTCTACTTATGACTTTAGCTCTAAACTTCAGTAATGTGTCTACTACATTTAGATGTTTCTCTTTTGCAGCAAAATGTAATGGCGTCGTACCATCAATATCACCAGCATTTTTGTTGGCTCCTTTCTTTAATAAGATTTAATAAGATCTTAGTGATTTCTTTTTGGCCCTTAAGAGAAGCAAAATGTAGTGGGGTTTTGAAGTCATGAGTTTTAGCTTCTTTGTCAGCTCCAAGATTTAGTAACTCGTTCACTATTTCCTGTGATCCACTCGAAGCTGCCGAGTGAAGTGGAGTGTATCCATTGTTGTCAGCTTTATCAATTGTTTTTGGAGGATCTTTGAGCAGTAAACGCACTATTGTGAACAGACCTCGTTTGCTTGAAATATGCATAGGTGTCTTGCCGTTGATATCGACAACATTTTTATTAGCCCCAGAATCTAGGAGCAGTTTTACTACCTCATGGTGCCCCTCCTCACAGGCGCAATGGAGTGGTGTATATCCGCGTTCATATCTGACCTCTAATGATGCCCCGTAAAATATCAATTTTCCAGAAATATTCAAAAGTCCTTGGTGTGAAGAAATGTGAATGGCAGTAAATATATGACGTTTTTTGTTTCATTAGTTCTGTTGTTAAACAACATTATATTTGATTCAGCATCTAAACATTTTTTTAAATATATCTTAGATATTTTTTCCCCCTTTCTTGAAGGATTGATTTAACTATAGCAATATTTTCAGTTCTAAGAGCTAAAGAAAGTGGTAGATTGCCATGGATGGCAATTTGTTGAACATTTGCATTGTATGAAATTAACAGTTCAACTCTTTCTAATTGATTACATCATGAAGTATGATGGATTGGATAAGTTGCAAAACGAATGGAAGTATTTAACAAAATCTTGGTAACACTTATCGACTTTTTTGTGATCGCATCGAAAAGAACTTTGAATCCTAAGAAACTTCCATCTTGAACTTTCGCTCCGTAATCAAGAAGTAGCTTTATGGCTTCTTCTGATGATCAAGAAAAAGCTATATGGAGAGGTGTTTTTTCCTTCTTCGCTTATCAGATTAGGGTCAGCACCCTGAGACAAAAGGAATTTTGTGAACATAGTGTCGTTTATTTCTATCGCTAAATGTAAAGCTGTAAGATTATTACAACTTTTTCTGTTAATGTCATCTCCAAGCTGTAATAAGGTTTACACGACATTCATATTTCCATTTTTAGCGACCCACTGGAGGGGATTATACCAAACATAATTACTGATATTTAAACAAGCATTTAGAGACACGATATAGATAACTACAGCAGAATAACCCAGACCTGCAGCTTCATGAAGAGCTGTGTTTCCATAGAGATTTTGCGAATCGACATCAGCTCCACGTTCTATAAGTATTTCTATCATATTTATTATCTCATATTCTGCCGCAGGATTACTTGAGGTATTGGTTGATTAAATTATAAACTCAACTGAATTCAAATGATAAGAGTATTTTAATTCTTCCAAAATGTTTGTTTTTACAGCTTTATGAAGAGGAGTGTCCTTCAATGCTCCTCTACTATTAACATTTTCCCCTCTCTCTTGAAGAGTAAAAATCACCTTGAGATGTCTACTAGACACTGCATGGTGTATCACTTCGTTACCGAATCTATTCTTTATATTCAGACTTGCATTCCTTGACAGGAGCAAGTTTACAATATTTCCTTTCCCTTGAAATGAAGCTAGATCAAGCGAGGTAGAGTCGTATCCTCCTTTAATATTGACATTGGCACCGTGCATGAACTATATTGAATGTTCCGAACAATACTGCATAATGAATTGGCTCTTGACTAAAAATATCTTTTATGTTCAAACTTCCATTTCTGGACAACAGAAAATTCACAATACTTTCGTGCCTAACCCATGCAGCTATCAGTAGTGGCGTTCTGTCATTATATCCTTTACAATTAACATTGGGGCCGTGATCCAGAAGTTTCTCAATAATTTAGAGTGTCCCATTATAAGCTGCAAAATGTATTGCTTCGCTGTCATAATCATCTTTTATATTCACACTTGCGTTTCTGGACAACAGAAAATTCACTGTTTCTTTGTGACCAGCAAGAAAGCAGACATGATTAGCGGTGTTTTACCAAAATGTTCTTTACTATTGACATTGGCACCGTGATCAAGAAGCGCCTCGACAATTTTGAGTGTCCCTCTATCAGCTGCTAAATGTATTGCTTCGTTGTTGTAATCATCTTTAATTCTCATGCTTGCGTTTCAGAACAACAGAAAATTCACTTTATTTTCAAAGCCTTTTAAAGCAGCCATGAATAGTGGTGTTCTGCCATTATATCCTATACTATTGACATTGGCTCCATGATCAAGAAGTGACTTCATAATTTTGAGTGCCCCCCTATCTGCTGCTAAGTGTATTGCTTCGTTGTTATCATCATTTTTTATATTCACGTTTGCATTTTCGGACAAAAGAAAATTCACAATATTTTCGTCGCCATTCCAAACAGCCATGATTAGTGGTGTTCTGCCATTATATCCTATACTATTGATATTAGCTCCATGATCAAGTAGCTCCTTAACAATTTTCAGTGTTCCCCTATCAGCCGCTAAATGTATTGCTCCGTTGTTATCATCGTTTTTTATATTTACGTTTGCATTTTTGGACAAAAGAAAATTCACAATAGTTTAGTCGTCATTCCAAACAGCCATGATTAGTGGTTATCTGCCATCATATCTTTTACTATTGACATTAGCGCAGTGACCAAGAAGCGCCTCGACAATTTTGAGTTCCCCTCTATCAGCTGCAAAATGTATTGCTTCGTTGTTATCATCATTTTTTATATTCACGTTTGCATTTTTGGACAAAAGAAAATTCACAGTATTTCCGTAACCCTCCTTTGCTGCATTATGAAGTAGTGTGGATCCATTTAGTCCCTTACTGTTCACCGCAGCACCTTGATCAAGTAGGATCTGAACAACACTAACAGAACCAGAACTGAATGCAATATGTAGCGGTGTGGAACTATTATATCCCGGAAATGAAACCGGAAAAACCGTTTTCTAAAACTTCTTCCAATTTCTGGTGGTTTTGTTTTTATAGCAACCGGTAGAGCTTCACCATCCCGTTGGGTATTTGCATTATCATTGGCTGTATTGGTAGACCTCACGTAGGGAGTGATCGGTGAAGAGTAGTGTTCTTCCTCTACGACCTCCTGAAAATTATAATAAATTTAATTAATAGGAATCATCATTACAAATATTAATTTTTGATGCCGTAAAACGGCGTGGCTTTGCACCCGTGGGTTAAATTTTAAATTAAAGTCACGCCGTTTTACGGTATATGATTAATATGGCTTTTGTATGAATTTGAATACTGTAAAATTGATTTCATTTCATTTATATGAATGAGCGATTATGAAGTTTAAAAAAAAATCTTTGGAAAAAAAAAAAAAAACCGACTTCAAGATTAAACCTACATATACAAACTTGAACTAAAAAATAAAAAATAATATATTAATTGCTTCGAAACAAAAACTATTAAATGACAATCAACGAAATTATCGACACTTATATACCTATTCACAATTTATGATCATTTATTTTTGGAGTCGGTGCCAGCCAAGAAGGACAGTTTAATCCTGCCTTTGTAATACACTTTCGAATGGCCGGAGACAGCGGTGTGGCGGGGATGAAGCAGTAGGAGGATCTTTAAAATTACCATTTCTTTTTTAATTCTGTTTGTTTTGGTTGGCACCGACTCCAAAAATAAATGATCATAAATTGTGAATAGGTATATAACTGTCGATAATTTCGTTGATTGTTATTTAATGGTTTTTGTTTCGAAGCAATTAAAATATTATTTTTAATTTTTTAGTTCAAATTTGTACATGTAGGTTTAATTTTGAAGTCGGTTTTTTTTTTTTTTTTTTTTCTAAAAATTGTTTTTATTTTTTACTTTTTAGTGGTGAGAGTATTTTTGTTTATACAGTAAATTCTCGATCTTCAAGCTACCCTGAAAAATAGTTCAACTTACTGAACAAAGAATTATCGAGGTTATCATTCCACTTATCTTCATAAAATGGGAAAATTTAACACAAAATTGTAGTTGAAATCATTAGGTATATTTTTCATTAATGTGTACGTTGTTTTTAAATACATATACAATCATTGCTACAGAAAATTAAATACCCGGTACTAATTTATCATATAACTTTCAACTGAACTGCGCTTTTTGCTGAGGGTGCCTAAAAGTAGATTTACCGCCTTCTACCAGTGGCGATCTTTTCTTTATTCTTTAGGATGGTTGAAAGAGAACTACGCGGAATTCGGAATTAACTAGCAACAAACGCCCAACTCCTTTCTCATTTCTCCACTTTACAAATCAATTTCAACTTTTCGTTAATTGAAGGAATTTTCAATAGCCACTGTAAAACCACTCGTGTGAATAACTAATAATAAGTGACTGATGTAACTATGAACTGGAAAGATAAACAATGACGGGAAACAGGAAAACAAATTACACATGAAATTCTTTAAATTTGAGTTCGAGTTATAGAGGCGATGACTTCTAATATGTAGTTCATTTCATGGAGGTTGTCCTAGAAGTTCTCTGTTTTGAACCCTTTTTTCAGTTCGACTTATTTACACAATTTTTAACGTTTTCTGTCTGAAACCGTCTCTCTGAGGTGAAATTTAAGTGTAATTTTAATTTATAATTTATAATATTTTCTTCATTGATTTAAGGGTACTGTATAACAAAAAGTGCAATTCAGATGTATATCTATATTAAACTGATTAGTTATTTGATTACTATCACTTGATAAAAAAAATTGATTTTGTAAGTTGAACTATTTTTTTTTTTTGCAATGACATACGTTATTAAAAATTACAAAAACAAAAAATAACACTGAAGAAATTCTATCGCTTTTTCTTTTGTATTTATTCAACGAATTAAATCGAACAAAGACATATCGCGTATTATAATACAAAAAATGATATCACGGAATATTACAATGAAACGGATAACATAGGAGGTAGGTAATGTTGCTAAGCAATCATATGTTTAATTATAACCTGACATATTATAATATTAACTCTTAATAAAATATTTAAATAAATAATTAAATAAAATGTTTTTGTTTTTGTTTTAGTAATTTTTTATTTAATTATTTGATAATAGGAACAATCAAAAGATCTCTCATTGACATGTTATTGCCTTTGGGAAGGTTACTCGTAACCGAAACATATGATAACAAACTCAAAATGAAATACGGGTAACAAGTGCAAAAGACCTTTTTTTTTCTTACTTCTGCTGAAAAGTGCTGTAATTAGAAATGTATAACCACCTGAGAATTTGTTTAATTGTTCAATTTTTATTGCGATAATGGGGCTCATGAAAGTCTTAACCATCCTCATACCCATATTATACCTAAATTAATATCTCAATTTATAACTTGAACATATTAAACCAGCTACTAGGTGCCGGTGCCTGTGTGAAGGGGTTGAAGAGGGTAGAAACCTAACGATTCCGAGTATCCTGAGAGAGTTGGTAAATAAAGGAGAGTGTGCATTTCCTCTTTCTGTAATTTCTCATCGTTGTTAGCTTTTGCAACATGAGTTTTTGAAATCGTTCATGTTTCTCTGTACTCTAACTGTTGGGGAGTGTCGAAACAAAACGTAAAACCTTAAACTTCTGACTAAGAATGGTGCATTCCATACTTTATATAAGCTATAAATTACTACTCATTACAATTACTTAAACCGAAATAAAATAAATAAAATATTATAAACCTCCAGCAAAATACACATCCACGTCAATATTAATATTAATTTTTGTTATTAATGAGTAACAATAATAATTGGTATGAGAGGTAACGGACGGTTACACTCTCGAAACCCAGTTAGTCCCCGTGAACACAGGTACCATGCTAAACCAAAAAAAAAAAAAAAAAAAAAAAAAAAAAAAAAAGGTTTTTACCGTGCCTGTTTTTTAATATTCTGAAATATTTTGTAATAAATATATTTTGTCTCTTATATTTTTTATCGATTTAGAGAGAATAAAAAATGTCTGGATTTTAAACTATTATATAGTAGTCAGAAATATTTTTTTGCAAACAACTTTTCGTGATAATACAGCCACCAGATATCATTCTTTGTATCACATATTTCATTAGGCATCATATCGCTAATCCGGTGGGACGCCTGCGGAATTGGATAAAAAAGATTACTAACAAGGGGACTTGCAGTTGTAATCACAGATTTGAATGCCGATTTTTTGAGTAGGTAGTAGGGACCTATAATAGTGCAAATCTAGAGTTATAGCCACCACCAAAATCCAACACAATTTTAAAGGTAAAAAAAAATTATTTTTGGTTTTGACAAAATTAGGTTTCTACATGTTTTTTGAGATACAGAATTTGAAAATAATATCAGTTTTAAGTTTAAAAATTTTAAACTATATTATAGAAATAAGATGTTTTAAAATAATCTATTTCTATTATTATTTTAGTTTTTACACGACAAATTTCAAATAAGTCCATTTAAAAAAAATATACATTTTTTTTTAACCGAAACCTGATATTAAGATTTGATTATTCGTCAATCTTAGGATTTCTGTGCACTTTGAAATAAAAATATGTCTTTTTAAAACGTCTTATTTATATAATATAGGTGAGAAAATTTTTAAACTTAAAACTGATATAATTTTCTAATTCCTCGTCTCAAAAAACATGTAGAAACTTAATTTTGTCGAAATCAAAAATAATTTTTTTTTACCTTTAAAATTGTATTGGATTTTAGTAGGCAAGGGGCTGTCTCACCAATGTAAATAATTGGCTCTATCTCACATATTTCGCCACCGATTAAGCCCAAATTTTAAGGTCATTTAGAAGACGTAAAACTGTATAGTTTAGCCCAAATCCGGAGGTCGCAGGATTTCTTCTTAATGAAATATCCCAAGTTATAGCTGACCTTAGATTTTTTCATTCACATCAGTTTTTGTCCACTAAAATCTGGAGTAAATCCATGTTATACGCATGGATACATACAAGGGTTTTATGGTGCGATAAATCGAGATTTGAGGTCAGTTGTTCATGAAAAAAGTTTTCACTGATTTACAGCGGATTTCCTTGGAATTTCGGCATTTTTTTTTTGGAGTTTTTGAGCACTCTAAAGCCGGGTATTGTTTTGAGTATAACGGAAGTATTTTTATATCTAATAGCATACATAACTACAATTAAACGTGAAAAAATAATTTATCTATCTTGACTGAGAGCTGAGAAAAAGAATAAAACGTGATTTTCATATTTTATTCTTTTTCTCGGCTTCTAATTGCCATTGGAGACTATAACTCTAGACTTGCACTATTACAGGTCCCTACTACCCACTCAAAAATCGGCATTCAAAACTGTGAGTTACAACTGCAAACGTCCCTTTGTAAGATTAATAGGTCAGAACTTTTCTCAAAAGCTTAAAGCGTCCTAAACACCGAAGTGAAATTATTCGGAAAGCGAATTCTCGGTGGAAAAATTCCCTCCTCTCTATTTACAGACTGGTGTGAATTCGCTTTTGGGACGCTTAATAAATCGGTATACATCTACTAAATTGTAGTAATGCCAATCCATAACTTGTTTGTTGTTTATTTGGGCTTATCTTACATATGTACTCCAATTAGGGCAGGAAGGACGGTCTACTGTACAGGTTACCAACCTATTTAAAATTTCATTTTTTACAGTTGCCTCCTTGCTTCACCGGTTGACAGATATGTTTTTATTTTGTTATAATTATTTGTTTGAATGTTTAGTTTTAAAATAATTATATTCAGTTCTAGAGAGTTAGGAATCATCAGGTTTCAAATTCTTTATTCAACCCATTAAATAGAATAATGACAAAGTTGAATAAGGAGTATTAAAACTAACCATCTTTATGTAACGTTCTTTAAAACGAAGTAACTCCGAGTAATGTTGAAATAATAAATAAATATTTTAAAGGAAACTCAGAAGAATTGAAAATTAATAGGTTCGCCTGCCGTTCCTCAAAAGGTGTTTCGTTTTTTTATTTAACTTTTATTTATTATAATTACGGGAAACAATATTTCATATTTTTCCATTTCTGATTTTTTTTTTTACGTAATGTTTGGCGTGATAACTTTTAAAGTATAACTGAAATTTAGAGTTTTCAACCGACTTCAAAAAAAGAGGAGGTTCTCAACTCATCTGTATTTTTTTTTTTCTTTTTTTTGTGTGTGTGTGTGTATGTTATCCGATTACTCCTTCGATTTTGATGATTCTTTTTTACATCGGTAAGGCATATTTCAGAGGTGGTCCCATTAAAAATATTTTGAAATTGACCCAGCACTTTTTAAGAAAAATAAAAAAATACAGTTAATAAAAATCACTGTTATATAACCTTCTATTTTAAACATATTTATAAAAAATAATTTTTTAGAAAAAAAAAAAACAAAACCGACTTCAAGATTAAACCTACATATACAAACTTGAACTAAAAAATAAAAAATAATATTTTAATTGCTTCGAAACAAAAACCATTAAATGACAATCAACGAAATTATCGATATTTATATACCGATTCACAATTTATGATCATTTATTTTTGGAGTCGGTGCCAGCCAAGAAGGGCAGTTTAATCCTGCCTTAGCAATAAATTTTAGAATGGCCAGAGACCGCGGTGTGGCGGTGATGAAACAGTGGGAGGATCTTTACAATTACCATTTCTTTTCAAATTCTGTTTGTTTTGGTTGGCACCGACTACAAAAACAAATGATCATAAATTGTGACTAGGTATATAAGTGTTGATAATTTCGTTGATTGTCATTTAATGGTTTTTGTTTCGAAGCAATTAAAATATTATTTTTTATGTTTTAGTTCAAGTTTGTATATGTAGGTTTAATCTTGAAGTCGGTTTTGTTTTTTTTTCAAAAATTATTTTTATATTGAAACAAAATACCTAATTATGTAATCCAAGAATCAATTTTATTATATTAAAATATTTCGAAATTCATTAAAGAAACTGACGAAATGTTACTTAAAAGCATATTTACTAACGAATATGTTTAAATTGTAATAAAAATTAAACCTAGGCTTATTAACGAAATTTGTTCCATGCTATAAGTATACAATAGAGAAGAGTAGACTTACAGATAAGCTGAAGAGAGAAGAGGAGCAGATATATGAGAGAGATGGACATGTCGAGGCGAGCTACCAAGATGGAATGAGTCCCTCCACATCCAGCAGCCTATATAAGTATTTGTCCTCGGCTGCGAGGTCATCCAAACTGGTTTAGCTTCACCTTCGAGCTCGAAAGCTCTTATTAATCTTAAACAATTTAGTTTTCTCAACTGAAATACTCTTATAATTTTCTCGATTTAAATTAATTCGTCAACAAAACAATCAAATTTTCTCTTTTAAACTAAAATTGGAAAGATTTTTAAAATGGTATTATTTTCATACTGCAGTTGAAAATATTTTTAAAATATCATTGAACGAAGATTCAAATGGATGTTTAAAAATATTATTTAACTTTGTAAATAATGTTTACTTTATTTTTTTCTATACTTTATCATGAAATTTTGAAATCTGAATTGTATTATCTTCGCATGCATTCCTTTTTAATTGTTTTCATATTCCCTTTCTTTGCTAACAATTTTAATAATGTTATATTTTGAGAATTTGGTATTTAAATTAAATATAAGACTAAAGCAACAAAAAACTGCTCGTCGTTACAGACTACTTCAAAATTTACTAGACAAACGATCTAACCTCCCAATTCATTACAAAATACATATTTACATGACTGTTATAAGACCTATTTGGACATACGGAGTTGAGCTTTGGGGCTCTTTTAAACCATGTAATTCATCTCGTATCCAATCCTTACAATCAAAAATCCTTCGAAAAATCCTAAATGCCTTAAGACCTTAATGTTACATATGTTGCTGTTAGCCCAAACCAGATGCCTATCCTTTCATAGTAAGCTCCATAACCACCCAAATCCATTAGTTTCTTAACTTGCTTCCCACTCCATTCCCGATAATCCTCCGAGGCGTCTGAAAAGAAGATGGCCTAGAGATCTTCTAGTGTAAAATTTTATAAAAAATTAAATATAGTGCCATAATATTGAAAATATACCAAAACTTAAATAACTAAATAAAGATTGTTAACAAGAATAAAAGTTTTTTTTTCTATACTGTGTATATACCTACCTACCCTCTTAAATCAATAATAAAAGACAATTTTTTATGGAAAATGAAAAGAGAAAATAATTTCTTCTAATTAAAGCTTTATAAGAAAATTTCTTTCTTTTTTTTTTATTGAGTAATGTTTCATGGCTAAGCCCTATTATTCTATCACAAACATTTTTTTTCCTTTACAAAATCATGTCATATATCTTTTTGCAAAGAAAAAAGAATCCAATATACAAAATAAATTATTTTTTATGGAGTGATAATATTCAATTGACAAATCAGTTTAATATAGATGTACATACGAATTGCACTTTATTCTTTCAAAAATAATAATTTTAATTCATGACTAAACCTTTAGTGAATAAAAAGTTAAGTTTTCAGATATTATATATACATTTTTTTTTTTTTTAATATATGAAAAGAATATGGAATTTATTATATATGTTTCATTCAAGGAGATTAATATCTAGTTATTATATTAAAAAGGCATAACTCCTCATTTGCTTTATTCATTTACTACATGTTTCGGAGCTTGTCATGTTGCTCCATCTTCAGGTTCTTACACTGTGATATTCTCACTCAGTGTAAATGAGATGACCAGTGAGAATATCACAGTGTAAGAACCTGAAGATGGAGCAACATGACAAGCTCCGAAACATGTAGTAAATGAATAAAGCAAATGAGGAGTTATGCCTTTTTAATATAATAATATGGAATTTATCAAACTTAATGGCAAGCGAACTAAAAAAAAAGTTGTGTGACCACAAGATAATCACATTTGTGTATCAAATAATGACACAATTTATTTTACACAATTTCACCACTGTTATCATGTCAGGGTATTAAAGATTAAATTTTTTTTTTTTGCCCTTTTTGCTCCATCCTAAAATTAAGTAAATGTTTAGAATTATTTTATCTTTTCATATATGATTGAATTTAATGTTATTATAATTATTTTTTTTTTTATTATTTATTTATTTTTTTTTTTTTTCCTGTTGACGATATATGTCATGATTACTGAAGCATTAACTTGTAAATAATAAGGCCAGACAATTGTATCTGTAATTGTGCATTAGTGTTATTCTTAGGGGACAGTAAGTCCCAGAAAAAGTTTATTTTTCATTTCATCCTATTGTACAGGGATACAGTTATGAGGGTTAATGCCTTTCTATTGTTTTTTTTTTCAATTAATATATATATATTTAATTTACATATAATTTTGTTATAAGTTATTATTATTGTTGATTACATAGTTTGGAAATTTAGCTTAGCCATGATACCTTACCTAAAATAAGAATAATTGAAATTTTGAAAGGAGAGGATATAGTGAATGTTAGAAATTAAGACTTTTAGATTATATTATGTTAATGGCTATAGCTTTTGGAACCATAAACAGTTGTAGGCATCTAAAACAAAAATCTATATTAGGAAATCCCAAGACCATCACCTAATTATAATTTAAAAAACGTTTGCTCATTATTAATCCACTGTTGTATATTTTTATTCTTTCTCAAATAAAGAAAGAAAAAGTTTTAAAATGAGATATTATTTGCTCTTTTCTTTTTCAATATATCATAAAAATTCTCCTAATCAAATAATA
Organism: Euschistus heros; assembly: GCA_003667255.2. Lineage (NCBI taxonomy): Eukaryota > Metazoa > Arthropoda > Insecta > Hemiptera > Pentatomidae > Euschistus > Euschistus heros. Next base: position 25,655 of record RCWM02000067.1, read on the forward strand.
TATAACATTATAACATGCACCACAACTATCATATCCATCGTTTAGATGTATTGAACAGTTATATAATTTATATACTAGTGATAATAATAAGTAGTATTATGATACAAAATTTGTGATTAATTTTTATATAAAAGCAGTGTAAATATGCTTTATATATTGTAAAGATAATTAATTGATTTTGCAAAATTTATTATTTAAGGAAAGCTTTAAAAAAAAAAAAAAAAAAAATGCCCAAAACACCTTGTGAAAATAGCAGTTGGTTTGGATTATTTTTTCAATTATAGTTTCCTAAGTGTCACTAATAATAATAATAATTTTAATGAAAATAATTATCAACAAATCATAAAATTAAAAGTCTGACAGGTCTTTTCATTCAAAACTAAAAATTATATTGTTAATGAAATAAACACAAATAATAGTAACTTAAACTTAGATGACATTAAAAATAACTTGAATTAGATAATAACTAATTATAAATATATTAATGAAATATCTAAAATACATTTACTTAACAAAAAACTACATAGAAAAATTAAAATAAAAATGAATAAATTCAAAATTCCAGCACCCGTATAAAATAGTAACATCCACAATTAGACATCTGTAATAACATTTAAGGAAGTAATTGGAAAACATAAATTATTATATAATAGTAATAGAGTACAAAATAGAAATGACTTATAGGAAGTCGATGTTCTAATTATTAGAGACATAAATGATTTAAATCTTTTCATAAATAATAATCCAGACCTATTTGTTAGATCAGACAAAACCAAACAATTAGCTATCATGTATAAAGGAGGTATAATATCATGTATAATTTTATGACAATAAAATTAATAACTTACAGAATGATAAGACAATTTATAGTACAATCAGAACAGACTCTTTTCAGTGTGAACAGACTGTTTAATTTTTAGTGGAATGGGTGATGACTTTAGCAATTTAATATCCTATTAGGTGTTATTTCTTTTTTCTCCATCTTGGTGGGTTTGTGCTGTTTATAAAGGGCGTAAAACATCTATGGCCATCTATCCCCATAGGTTATTTTAAATATATTTAAAAAAAATAAAAATAATTAATAAAATCAAATAAAAACATGAATAAATTATATAGAGAGTAATAAGTGCTGTAGGTTAGATACTATCAATTAACTGACTTTGTAGGATAAATTCTATGATCTTATTTATAGTATTCTCATTATCTCTAAGAGCTCTTGATATTTCTGATGGTATGTTAAGTGGTTGCAGCACTTGTTGGTAATGGCAGAATTCCTCGAAGATGTGTATAATGGTTTGGTTACTATTGCTTGTATGGCATTGTGGGGATGTTTCTTTGGTTATAAGGTAGAGATGAGTCATTTTCTCCATCTTGTGATTATTGTTTGTTTGTTTTTTATTATTAATAAATTTAAATACTTTATTTTATTATCTATATTTTTTTTTCTATTTTAAATTTTATTATTTTGAGAATAATATTAAAAATATTATTTAATATTTGCATCTCATTTTTATTTAACAGATCATCCACATACAGACAGAGTCAAAAGTATTCTTACACTACTATTAGTTTTATTTTCTTTAATTTAATTTTGTATTTATTAAATTTTTATTTAATTTAAACATATATGATATTGCATTCATAGCTATAGAACAGAGTTATTATATTTTCATTAGAAAATTTATTGAAGATAGCTTAAAATCTTATAAATTATAGTAAGATGTACTCATTTTATGAATCAAAGGTTTCAAACACTAGACTTTAACTTTTGCTTCCACCCCCTGTCTTTGTAGTTTGAGGATTACCTCCAATTAGTCTTTATCTAAAGGTCATATGGAAATGTGTAGCACTTATCAGTGCTTATGATTGTTATTCGTAAATTGAAAATAGGGCGCAAAACTAGAGAGACGAATGAAGAGGAAAGGCAAATTATTGTATGCCTGCATGATGAGTTAAGGTCACTTAGAGAAGTGAACAGGCCTCACTCACAAGTCCAAGATGTTACTAAAAGGTATAAATTAAAAAAAAAAACAAAAAACTTATGAACATATAGAGAGAACAGGGACAAAAAGAAAAATTTAAAAAAAAAAATACGTAACCATCAACAATGCCTTGATATTTTTAATTTTATTCATACATTTATCTATTAGGCAAAGAAATGTTATAACACAAATGTTTACTCATAGACTTTATCTCATGGGTATTCCACTAATTTGTAAATAATATTCATCATCAAATTTGAAATAGTTATTCATATTCAAAGGTAATTCTTTATTTTTGATATCAGGTAATGGTTCAATTTTGATATTAGGTAAGTATTCCAATTCGCTTCTATTATTTTTATGCTGAGTTCTACAGGTATATTAGTGTAAAAGTAAAATAATTCGAAACTACAAATTTCTAAAGTAACAGTGTTATATTTCAAGTTATTTTATATATTTTTTAATTCCATTCCATTTTTTGTATCATATTTGTTGTTATTATTTAATTTTTCAAGATTTGCATTAAAAATAAAGAATATAAAAATGATTGTAAAAAAAAAAAAAATAATAATAAAGAAAAAAATTAAACAGCATTAATAGACCACATACAAAAACTAGAACATAAATTTGATTACAACATAACAAAAATTATAAATTTTAAAAATAAAACCCATAACAAAATAATAATAAAACCCATAATAATAATAATATTGTAACATACAAAAAAAAAAAAAAAAAAAAAAAAAAATATATATATATATATATATATATATATTAACAAAACAATAGCTAATGCAATACATTATTAAACAGATAGAGAAAAAAATATGAATGAAATAATGCTATGATAACGATTATAGATTACAAATATTATAAATTATAATAATAAAACGATATAGTCAAATAATTATAATTTATTACAAATAATAAGGCATATCACAAAAAATGACCGTTTTATCAAATTCCAGAGTTCAAAAGTCTTAAATATCTCAATGCTATTTATTATTTACCAATATTTAATAATCCCCTTAGAGCATTCTCTAAGCTTGTTTACTAAAACTGGACTTCTTCAAAAAAAGCCTCAGTTCAGTTATTTATTTCAAAAAAGAAACATGACAGTATCCTACCAAATTCTTGTAATTTTAAGACATTACTGGAAAAAAAATTTCACAGCCACTGAAGCAACTCATGAAATTATTAAATATGAAGGGGAAGGTGTCCTTGAAGAGTGCACTGGGCGGCATTGGTTTGAAAAATTTAGAAGTGGAGATACGAGGTTGGAAAGAAAAAAGGACTTCCGGCGGCCATTAATGGATATTGATGAGGTTCTGAAGGAAGCTGCTTAGTCAAATCCATCCACGAGTACTCGCGAACTTGCCAGGGAGTGTGGTGTGTTGAAAGATACTGTTAGTCACCATCTTCTCTCCATGGAGAAGGTGAAAAAGACCTGTAGACTGGTCCCTCATGAACTTACTCCTCAACAATCAGCAGTCGAACCAAAAAAAAAGTTTACAGAACTTCATGGGTTTGAACTCCTGCCTCATCCACCATATAGTCCAAACCTCGCACCTTCAGATTACTACTTGTTTGGATACATGGCCCATTTTCATCAAGGGAAAAATTTAGATAATTTTGCTGAAGTTGAAAATGCTGTCCAAGAGTTCTTTGACAGCCATCCTATGGAATGGTATCAGCGTGGCATCGACCAATTGGCTAGCATATGGGTAATGACGGTAGATAACAATGGAATATACTTTGAGTATTAATTGTATTTTATATCAAAGAAATAATAATACAAATATTTGTTTAAGAAACAGTCATTTTTTTTTGTGCACCCTATTAGTTAAAGGTTATTTATGTATACCTATATTTCAAACCTTTCCAATAAGGAAAAAATTTAAATCTTGTTCGAACTCAAAAAGTGTAAAATTAAGAAAAGGAGAGTTCCCAATATCATAAGTTTTGAAACTGATTTTGAAGGATCATGGTAGTCATCGACCAATTGGCTAGCAGATGGGTAATAATGATGGTAGATAACAATGGACCATACTTTGAGTATTAATTGTATTTTATATCAAAGAAATAATAATACAAATATTTGTTTAAGAAATGGTAATTTTTTTTTATACACCCTATTAATTAAAAGGAATAATTTTAAATATTTAATTAAATATATCATTATAATAAATTATAACAATTTTTTTTTTTTTTTTTTTTTTTTTTTTATGAAAAACTTAAATAGTCCAATTTAGTGGAATAATAAAACCAATCATAGTAAACAGATGTTTGAACATTTGAACCCAAAGGACAATGCGGCATTAAGTGTAATACAGTTTCAAATGTGGCTATACTCAGACCAGAATGTATGTAATAAAAAAAAAAAAAAAATTGTTTTAAATTTTATGACAATGTGGAAACAGAAAAATTGGTAAATTTAATTTCTTTAATTTTTATTAAAATAGTACTGTGTCCTTTAGTGATAGTTGTTTGTTAAATTGAATTATTATAAGGTTCTTACTTGAAGATGGGAAAAAGGTTTTCTTGAAATATGCAGTTAAGTCTTATAAAAATTAAAAAAAGAAGTAAAATGCTGGACTTGACAATAAATAATTAAAACTCCTCTAGCATTATTGAAATTGATTACTTATTATCCTGTCATAATTGATCACATTTTATAACTAATGAATTGAAACTTACAAAATCTTGAGGAAGTATGATCTTCAATCGGCATTGATTGCATATCCTCAAATTGTGTAAAGGTATTTTGTGCAGATTTATTACCTATAATTTAAAATATAATGGGGTCAATCCATTTCAAATCGCCTAATATAAATATAATTTGTTGCTCAACATTTTTTATTTTCCTAATTCTTTTATAATTGATTTCATATGAGTAGACATTAACAAAATTCCATTTGAAAAAAATTTACAAGCCAATTTTTTTATTTGATAGCCATTTTAAAATGAAGATTTAATGAATTTTATGAAAAAACAGAGAAAATTTAATAGCATAGTTACTTTTAAATATCATGTTTAGCATGAAATGACCTTCAAAAGGACATTATTTAAATTTTCCTATCATGCAAGAACGTTATTCAAACTCGTTCTCAAAAATTTGGGGAAAAATTTAAAATTTGTTCATTTTTAAGACCATAAATTTTTAGGAAGGAGAAGAGATGCAAAAATAATATTTTCTTTCTGTATTGAGTACTCGTAATACTACCAGCAGCATACGTTTTAGTCTTGAGAATGTACTCCTTTTTTCTCAACAGTTTTTCAAAAATGGCTAAAAGCAAGTTTATGCCAATTTTCATTGGTCAATTTTTGAAAAGGGACTGAATGAAAACAAGTGAAAATTTTATAAAATGCTCTTTATACTAATAAGAATACACCACAAAAAAATTATGTCTGAGACTCATCTATGTTTTGAGTTATAGAGCTGAATCTCAATAAAAACACTTTTTAATACACTCGTGCAATGCTAAATTAGCAACTATAGGCTTGAAAATTTATTGATTGACAAATTTAAATTATGGTTAAATCTATAAATTATTATTTAGTGTTTTAAAATAATTAACTTAGCCTATATTTAAATAAAATACTTGACTTAAAATGTCCATTACTTAAAAAAAAATATGTAAGTATATGATACAAGTATGTTTGTAACTTAAAACCCATTGTCAAATGTCAATTGACACATCAGTTCTCATGATGCAACAAGTTAATGTGAGTTTTACGTGTTTCGACTTGAACTCTTCCATCTGCAGCTGCTTGCAAAGTCTAAATCTTTCCTGTACTTACATGTCTCTGCAAGTGGTGATATGAACACCCCCTCCGCTTAATCTTCATTGCTATCTTCAAGAGTAAAAATGTGAATATTAAACTAATTCCTTGACAGGCTCTATGTCCAACTTGCACATCAAAAATATTTGTAGAAAAACTGCCCGAAGATGAGACAAATAATGTTGAGAATAATTCTGAATTTTTTCCTGGCCCTTTTGAATTTGTATATTAGTAGTGTGAGTTAGTAGTTGAATTTGTGAAACATTGAAATTGTCTCCTTTATGTAAAAATAACAAAGTTTAACACAGAACAAAGACTGTCAGTTTGAAACAAAAAAAAAAAAATTATAAAATTACGGAATGTAGTCAAGCAAAAAGTAGAAGAATCTTTCTATAATGACTTAGAAACTCAAAATTTAAATGTTACAGAAACTTCAATTAGTAAGTACGACATACTCATTACTAAACTGAAAGAAAAATTCAAAGTGTCTAGTAAAGATGATAAAATTAAAATATTTAGTCTATTGCTAAGTCCATAGTCAAAGAAAAAAATAGTTGAGGACTTAGGTGCATCTGAATACATAGTAAAGTTAACTAGGCAGCTTGTAAAGGCCCAAGGTATCTTACCACATCATATAAAAAGACAGGGCAACAAAGAAAGTGAAGCTATTTTTTATTAACTGTGTAAAAGTGTTTTACGAAGATGACGAAAATAGTTGCTTATGCTCTGGTAAAAAGGAATATGTTTCAACTATGATTGACAATGTCAAGGTGCAAAAACAGAAAAGGTTAATTCTCCTCTGACTAAATAAACTCTAGAGCATATATAAACAGAAATATCCAGATCACGAAATTGGTCGTTCTATGTTTTGCTCTCTTAGACTAAAATGATGCGTTGTTCTGGGTTCATCAGGAACTCATAGTATGTGTTTGCAAGCATCACCAAACATAAAACTTATGAGAGAGGGAGCTAAGCTTAATGCAAATTATATAGACCTCATAGCTTTCATCGTATGTAATACTGAAAATGAAAAATGTATGCTTGACACCTGTTCAGAAAGTCCTGGATACCCTGCTTGATTAAAAGGTAGCGTTTTTATTGACATTCACAGCTCTATAACTCAAAAGATAGATGAGACTCAGTCATAATTTTTTTGTGGTGTATTCTTATTAGTATAAAGAACATTTTATAAAATTTTCACTTGTTTTCATTCAGTCCCTTTTCAAAAATTGACCTATGAAAATTGGCATAAACCTGCTTTTAGCCATTTTTGAAAAGCTGTAGAGAAAAAAGGAGTACATTCTCAAGACTAAAACGTATGCTGCTGGTAGTATTACTAGTACTCAATACAGAAATAAAATATTATTTTTGAGTCTCTTCTCCTTCCTAAAAATTTATGGCCTTAAAAATGAACGAATTTTAAATTTTTACCCAAATTTTTGAGAACGAGTTTGAAAACTTTCTTGCATGATAGGAAAATTACAATAATGTCCTTTTGAAAATCATTTCATGCTAAACACACTAGTTCTTAAATTATTCTGATGTCTTTAAAAATAACTTCACAATTAAATTTGCCGTGAACCCGGTTTTTTCAAAAATTCACTAAATCTTCATTTTAAAATGGCTGTCAAATAAGAAATATGGCTTGTAATTTTTTTTCAAATGGAATTTTATTAATTTTTAACCATACGAAATCCATGATAAAAGTATCAGGAAAATACAAAATGTTGAGCAACGCAGACTGGGTGATTTCAAATGGATTGACCCAACGTTTATATAGTTTTTCCCAATTGTCTGATTTTTTTTTTTTTTTTTTTTTTTCCTTTTAGATTGTTTGTCTTCAGTTATCACTACTGTGTATACAGGTATGATATATTTTTATTCTAAATTCTTTACTAATTTTACTCTGCTAACATTTGTAATATTTTTGGCTGAGCTGTTTATATTGAATTTGGCATGATGTTACTATGAATCAAGAAGTTTAATTAATAAACAATTAATGAAACAGGATCAAGAATTAGGTGGAGGTGTTAATTCAAAATGTTACCGCCAACTATCCTTCTCAGGATCAACCTCTCTCCTAATGATGATATATTATGTCACATATTTTTTATTTTGTAGGCTAAACTTAGTTGTCTGTTTTTTCTTTATCTGGGTGATGGTAAAGGCCCATTCACACTTCTCACTTTGGATATTCATATTAGATGAATCTTCGAAGGGACAATTGTGAACGGCCTTTCATCTTCAATTCTTCCAGAGTGTTAATCGAAAATGAACGATCAATTCCAGTTTGATTTTGCAAGAACGCGCCTTTCCTTGCTACTAGGAAAACGGTGATTCACCGTGTTGCTACACCGACTTACATGAGAATTTCATCTTCAGTCGATGTTAAAACATCTTCGGTTGTGCAATCTGTTGAATTTAATTTAATTTCATTATTTTTTTTGTGGGTGAGATGTCATTTAAATGGCGATATAGCCATATGGCAAGCTTCCTGGAGACATACCAGAGGCAGGAATGTCTCTGGAATGTAAAATCACCAGAATATAGCAAAGATTATTTAAGGGAAAAAGCCATTGGTGAAATGGTGGAACATCTGAACTTACCAGGACTATCAATCGTCGACGTCAAAAACAAGATTAAAACGGTTCGTACTCGGTACATGTTAGAACCGAACAAAATTAGAAAATCTGAAAAAAAAAAAAAAAAAAAAGTAGTGCGGGCGTTTTGAAACCAAAAATTTAAATTAATTTTGTAATAATATCAACTAGACATAATAATCAAGAAAAAAATGATTGTGAAAGTATGATAAAAATATTCAATTCTTTTCATTATATATATAAATATATATATATATATATATATTTTTTTTTTTTTTTTTTTTTTGGCACTAAAGTGTCCTTTTGAATTTTACATGCTTATAAACATGTCAAAATTACATTCCTTGTGCAGTTTAAACCAATACTGGGTAATTATTCATTGTTGGTATTTTTTCTGTGCTGAAAGTATTCGTTTGTCTGTGGAATTCAATATAGATACTTGTTAAAGCTACCATGATCCTTCAAAATCAGTTTCAAAACTTATGATATTGGGAACTCTCCTTTTCTTAATTTTACACTTTTTGAGATCGAACAAGATTTAAATTTTTTCCTTATTGGAAAGGTTTGAAGTATAGGTATACATAAATAACCTTTAACTAATAGGGTGCACAAAAAAAAATGACTGTTTCTTAAACAAATATTTGTATTATTATTTCTTTGATATAAAATACAATTAATACTCAAAGTATAATCCATTGTTATCTACCGTCATTACCCATATGCTAGCCAATTGGTCGATGCCACGCTGATACCATTCCTTGGGATGGCTGTCAAAGAACTCTTGGACAGCATTTTCAACTTCCGCAAAATTATCAAAATTTTTTCTCTTGAAGAAAATGGGCCATGGATCAAAACAAGTAGTATTCCGAAGGGCGTGGTCTGGACTATATGGTGGATGAGGTAGGAGTTCAAACCCATGAAGTTTTGTAAACTTTTCTTTGGTTCGACTGCAGATTGTAGAGGAGTAAGTTCGTGCTGGACCAGTCTATAGGTCTTTTTCACCTTCCCCATGGAGAGAAGATAGCGACTAACAGTATCTTTTGACTCACCACACTCCCTGGCAAGTTCGCGAGTACTTGTGGACGGATTTGACTAAACAGCTTCCTTCAGAACCTCATGGCCGCCCGGAGTCCTTCTTCCTTTCCAACGTCGTATCTCCACTTCTAAATTTTTCAAACAGATGCCACGCTGTGCGCTCTTCAAGGAATCATCCCCTTCATATTTAATAATTTCACGAGTTGCTTCAGTGGCTGTAAATTTTTTTTTCCAGTAATGTCTTAAAATTACGAGAATTTGGTAGGATACTGTTATGTTTCTTTTTTGAAATAAATAACTGAACTGAAGCTTTTTTTGAAGAAGTCCAGTGTTAGTAAACAAGCTTAGAGAATGCTCCAAAGGGATTATTAAGTATTGGTAAATAATAAATAGCATTAAGATATTTACAGAGTTTTGAACTCTGGAATTTGAGAAAACAGTCATTTTTTTTATATTACCCCATTACATAGAGATCCATTACTTTGCCTTATGATTAATAAAAATTGCAAAAACCTTGAAACTCTCGATGGAACATATAATCGCTAGAGAGCGCATTTCCCAGGTGGCAGATGAGGAACCCTCCATGGAAGTTTGGAACTCAAGTAGTTCCGCGGACCGAGAGGTACTAAATGCTGGAGGGTATAGCCACTTTTCTCCAGAGAGGGCATAAATATTCGAGGGCCAGTTTATATCTAAATATAGGGCCTCTCTAATACTCGAATAATCACTCGTTGGAAAGTACGAATTATTGAAAGAAATTTAGAGAAAAGCCTCAGATTTGGGAAAGATTAAAAATAATGGAATGAATAGAGGACATAGATTACTCCACGCAGGGGTCCCACCAGCAAATAGAGCAACGGGACGAATAGGCATCATGTCTAAGGATGAACTTTTCAAAAAAACAAGGGAAGGGAAACCATTATTGATTTGCTGGCCGGAAACTGGACTATTATTCAAGTTTATGCTTCCACAAATAATACGAATATCCAGGATAAAGAACAGTACTACAGTGACTTGGAGAGAATGGTCAACAAAGCAAGGAACAAGAATAGAATTTTTGTAATTATCGGTGATCTGAACACAAGGGCAGGTAATGATTACGTGAGATAATTAGGAATATCAGTGGGCAACGTTTGACCGAGTTCTGTGTTTATAATGATTTACTTCTTGGAAATTTCTTCTTTACTCACAAGTTAGTTCAAAAAATAACCTTCCCAGCTGCTAAATGCCAACAGCGTCATCGAATACTTTTTATATAGCCGCGTCTTAAGGCGAAGTTTCATTGATGTGAAGGTTGTTGGAAGATTAGTATCGATCATATCCTCCTCAGCACAGACACACGTGGGCGCAAGATGTAGGTGAAAGCATATGCAACAATTGAAGTAAAAAAAAGCTGCAGAATCCTGAGAAAATAGCCCAGTTTGAAGAACTGCTACGCGTAAGGCTCCAAGAATAAGATGCAGACGCAAGAATGAACATGTAGAAGTTTATATAAAAACAGCATTCTGGAATGTGTTGATTGAAGCTATTTTACAAAAAGGGCAAGCGTACTTCCTGTTGGATCGAAGTATTGAGGACCACCGATAATGAGAAGAAAACGGTATGGAAAGAATACTACCGGACCAATGGCGGATATATGTGATGGCAAGAAACAGGACCAAAGAATCAGTGAAAGTAGCTAGAACCACCAAGAGATCATTAAACTCTTCTGGATCTATCAAAGGGGTTAGAAGATCAAGTCAGTTTGGAACTTCAAGAATAAACTTTGAAAACTGGTCACCAAAGATAATGACATTTTATAACGAGTGCGAGATAGACGAGATGATAGAGGAGGAAATTGAAATAACGATGACATGGAATGATCCTGGAGAATTTGAAATAGTAGTTAAGCTTGTCAAGTTCGGCGTTATGGAGGTACTTAAGGCTCCATCGGTCTTCCAAAAAGCCTGGCTAACGAAAAGAATTCCAAATGAATGAAAATATAACATTGTAATTCCTATTAATAAGAAAGGGTGCCAGGCGTTCTGCTACAATTACAGACCAACATGCCTCTCATCAGTCATATGTAAACTGTACACAGCCATATTGGAAAACCGATTAAGATCCCCCGTGAAACCTTAAATCGATGAGTAACAACGAGCTTCAAAACGGGGCGATTGAAACAATACGTTCTGCAGAGACTCTGAACAGAAATAGGTACCTCACCTTTCTCAAACTCAAGTTCGCATTTAATTCAGTTCCAATTAATCAAGAGTAAAGAACGTGCCAGAGAACTTAATGGAAACAATCCATCAAAGTCCATTTACCAAGACTCGAAAACTATCCCCTGATATAAATAGTTATTTCCAGATATCCAATGTATAACTACTGGGAAACGTTTCTTGACTTTAGCCACATTTTCAATGTAATTCAATGTAGATAATAAAAATATAAATCTCTATTAGAACAACTTAAACATTATATATAACTAGCGTTTATATTAATGTAAATTAATATTTTTTTTTATTATTCAGTTAAATTCATTATTTCTGAAAAACATAATTTAATTATTTATTTATTTTATTTATTTAATTATATTCAAAGTAAAAAAATAATGTTAATGTATATTGATATAATGTATAGTTATAATGTTTTAGTTACCGTATAACAGATCTTTATTATTTATTGCCTTTATTTCAGGGTTTGAAAATGTGGCTAAACCCAAGAAACATTGCATCTTCAATTTATTGGATATCTGCCAACTAATATTTATATCAGGAGATGTAAATATTTTTTATTTTTACTTTTCTTGTCACATTTTATTATTTCTAGACTAAATGCCTGTGATTTTTTATAAAATTTTAGTTTATTTTACTATGTTTTTTTATATATCATGACTTCTGGAATTGTGATAAAATATATTCACCTGTTATCCATAAGTGGAGTCAAGGATATATACTTTTCATTATTGACTTCACGACCAAAGAAGAAAAAGGATCTATAGAAGTTAATTGGTAGAGGGTACTTTAAAAGAGAGAGCTTTGAAGATGTCACCATAAAATTTCCATTTTATATATATTTTTTATTTTTATGAAGAACTATCCCAAATCCAGCAACAAAATACCAGGCCTGAAAATAATATTGTTCTTGTTCAGGTCCTGGTTTTTAATTTACACTAGAATTGAGACATTCTTTATAAGTTATTATGATTTTACTTTGGATAATTTGAAAATGAAATTTATGGATGTGATATAAAAAAACAGGAACAATATAAAAAATAGATGAGATTACAAAAAAATAACATTTATTCTCTTTTTTCCTAGGTTTGCCTAGGATTTCTAAAGCTTCCCATGGGGATAGTGGTTTATAGAAATACATATTTCTGAGGTATTCCATGGTATTAAGTATTCCAACACAATTTATTTATTAGCAGCAATTCAACAACTATATATATATATATATATATATATATATATATATATATATATATATATATATATATATATATATATATATATATATATATATATATATAGAATAGAATAGAATAGAAAAAGAAATTTTATTCTGGGACAAAGTCCCTTAAGAATAATAGTTACATAACAGACCATAAGTTATATCTGGCCTAGAGATTATAAATTAGATAACATATAATAAGATCATTAAAAGTAAATACAATTTTACAATAAAATAAGTGATAAAATGAAAAAAAAAAAAAAAAAAAATATATATACACATATATAAACACATACACACTACCTACATACATGAACTATCTTTACAATCAGTAAAAAAAAAAAAAAAAAAAAAAATATTATGTAAGAAATTGACTAAATAATAGATTCCTGATGTTACATCGAGTAAAGGATGAAAAAAAACAAAAAAATGATGATGAAAAATAAAAATGAAAATAAAAAATCCTCAAATGATAATGTTTTCTCTACCATTAAAATATACAAGCTAAACTTTTATAAATGATATACTTGGGTGAAATTCATTAAAGCATCTTTATAATTAGATAGCATCCGACTGGAGGGAGGAAAAGTGGTGGAAGAGGAGTGTTTTAAATGTTCCGAGGGAGGATGTATTACGAATAGAAGGAGGAAGAGAATTCCAAAGAATAGCGGAGCGGGCAAGAAAGGAACGTTGGAAAGCAGTAGTTCTGTGGGATGGGGGTGTAGAGATCGGAGAGACGGGACCTTGTATGCAATGATTGGATTGAGGACTTGAAATGTAGGATATTGTGAATATACGGAGGGTGATGTGTGTTAATAACTTGGAAGAGGAATGTACCAAGGAAGTAATCTCTACGGAAGGAAGGGGAAAGCCAATTTAACTCGGTGTAGAGATGGGACACATGGGAGCGTCTCGAGGTTCCAACAACAAATCTTATGAAACAGTTCATGATACGCTTTAATCTATCTTCCAGTATCATCGAGAGCCCACCATAAATCACACACCCATAGTCGAATTGGGGGAATATGAGGGAGGATACTAAGAGTTTTCGTGTGGATAGAGGAAGTAGGTGTCGGGAACGGTGGAATAATTTTAGGATGCCAATCGATCGTCGGGTGATTTGAGCTATGTGGGGTTTCCAAGAAAGGGTTTGATCGATTGTTAAACCTAGGTTTTTAACAGAGGAGAGGAAAGCTATAGGATGACCATTTAGGAATAAAGTAGGTAAGTTGGTATTCGATCGAAGGAGGGAATGGGATCCAATTGCAATTGCTTGAGTTTTAGCTGCATTTAAAGTCAATTTATTCAGGAATGCCCAGGCACAGATTTCATCCAGGTCTTGCTGAATTTTGGAAAATGCAGTTGATAACTCGGCAGGAGGAAAGGAAAGATAAATTTGAGAATCATCGGCGTAGAGGTGGTAGGAACAATTATGAATAGAGTTAGGAAGATCATTTATATAGGAATCAAACAGGAGAGGAGAGATGCTAGATCCTTGAGCTACGCCTGATCGCAAAGTGAGGAAAGGGGATGAACCTTGGTTGGGAATGGTAACAGATTGGGAACGGTGGGCAAGGAATGAATGAAACCACATGAGAGAACACTTCCTATTGGAGAAGTGTAGAGATTTCAGTTTGGAAAAGAGGATGGTGTGGTCTAAGGAATCGAAGGCTTTGGAGAAGTCAAGGAGTATGAGGATGGTTAATTCTTTTTTATCCATTGCTGTCTGGACATCACTGATGATTTTGGTGAGAGCGGATTGAGTAGAGTGGCTGGGGCGGAAACCGGATTGGAACGGGTCAAGTAAATTGGAATCTTCGAGGTAATTGGAGATTTGGGATTGTACTATTCTTTCTAGGGGTTTAGAGAGGTTAGAAAGTATAGAGATCGGTCGGTAATCTTTTGGGTATGAAGGATTTGGATTCTTGGCTATAGGGTGAATTAGGGCTTTTTTCCAGGAGGTGGGAAATACAGAATTCTGGAGGGAAAAATTATATATGAAGAGGAGAACCGGTAGGATTTCAGGAAGGCATAATTTTATCAATTTGACAGGAATACCGTCTAATCCAGTTGAATTGGTGTGGGATTTCATTATGGAGGAAATGAGGTCTGTGGGAGAGATGTAAGGAAAATAAAAATAATTATCATTGAATGCAGAAGGTAAGAGAGGCAACTGAGAGGATGGAGATGGTGTAGATGTAGAGGTAGAGACGAAATAGGAATTTAACTCATTAGGTGTGACTGGAAAGACTTCCGAGGGAGAGGATCTATTTTGAACAAGAGAAAGTTTACGGAGGAGGTGCCATTTGGATTTGGGATCGGGGGCGGATGAGAAGGCTTCATGGAAGTAATTGGATTTCGCTCGCCTGATGGTAGCTTGAGTTAAATTGCGGAGAACCTTATAAGACTGGTAATCATCCTCGAGCCTAGTGCGTCTAAAACGTCTTCGGGCAGCCTCTCGTCTTCTTTGCAGGTCTTTTATTTCTAGGTTCATCCACGGAGCAGGCCGGCGGCGACGAAAGGTACAGGTTTTGAGAGGAGCATGGATATCGAGGATGGAAAGGAGATTGGCAGTTAGTAATTCAACCATAGTGTCAATAGAGGAACAGGAGTAGATAGGATTCCAATCTTGGATTTCGAGGTCAGGTAAAATCTTGTCTCGTGTGAGGGATTCTATGTTGCGGAAAGTAATTGTTTTAGGGAGGAATGATGGGATTGGGATATCGTAAGAAATTTGTATAAGGTCATGAGAGGACAGAAGCGTAACAGGCTGCTGACATGAGGAAAGGAGTTTTGTTGGGGAGTCTATGACATGCAAGTCCAACCAGGTGTCGGATCCACGGGAGTGATGGGTGGGGTTAAATGGAACAATGAAGAGGTGAAGGGAAAAGAAGAGGTTTTCTAAATACTTTTTGTCATAGGAGTCAGTAAGGAGATTGGTATTCAGGTCACCAGAAATGATTATATTGGAGTAGAGAGGAACATAAGTGTAGAGGTTTGATTCAAAGGTTTGGTCAAAAGGAACATGAGGGGGGCGATAGGCCACTACATACAGGAGAGAATGGAGATTAAAGGATATTTCAACAAATAGGAATTCAGTGTTTGGGAGATTTGAGGGGGGTGAATGTTGAAGGATACGGGACTTCAGACTGTCGTGAATATATAACGCTACCCCACCGCCAGTCCGATTAATCCGGTCGTGACGGATGAGAGAGTAGTTAGGGAGGGAAACTGAGGAAGACGGAATGTAGGGTTTAAGCCAGGTTTCAGAAACTGCAATGATGTGGTAGAAATTTTGGGTGAAGAATTCTAGGAATTCATCATAGTGGGCTGAGAGGGATTGAGAGTTTATGTGACAAGCGGTTAGGATATTAGTCATATGGGTAAGAAGATAAGGAAATATAGGACGGTTAGTGAAAGGATGATGCTGTAGATGAGATGGGATTGTAGATGCCTTGAGAAAGAGAACAATATTGATAGTATTAGATGAACTAAATGTGATAATGTAAGAATGAAATATACATACCAAAATATATTTAATAATGTAGACTTAAAATATAGATAATAATACGTAAATGAATAGTGATAATAGGAAATAAGAAAATTATAAACTGGTGAATAATTCATAAAAAAAAAAAAACAGAGAGAGATAATAAAAATAATGCAAGTTGAGTAATTAAAAATAAAACAATTGTGGTACCTTTGGGTAAAAAAATAGGAGTTATCTTCAAAATGAGACAAAATAGAAGAAAAACAAATTAATATAAATATATATATATATATATATATATATATATATATATATATATATATATATACATATTTATATTAAAAATTAAAAAAAACAGCAGAAAGTTCTCTAAACAAAGTCATGGATCAAAATTAGTCAGAAAACCGTAATAAGGAACATCACAAAGAAAATTAATACAACAATAACAATGGAGTTAGTACTATTTAGGTAAGGTGAGGTATTTCATGAATTGACAGAATAAAAATGAAAACTATACAATAATATTATATACATAGTTAATATTATAATGTTAATAATATGATTTTAGCAATGGCAAATCCATTTTACACAGCCTCTTTGGTTAAAATGCCAGCTGATAACTTGTAGGCTCCACACTCCCGGCTTGATGGAAATTTTTGTTTTTTATTTCTGCTTTGAAAGAATTTGATTTGTTAAAATAAGATGATAAAGTAATGTCGAACAAGGTAGTCGAGAGATAACCTATAACGTCCTGGTATCCTTTCCAAGATGCAGCATACTGCAATGGTGTAAAGCCCCACTTATCTTGCACATCGATGTATGCTCGGTTCTGCCGAAGAAGTTTCACTATTTCTATGTGACCTCTGCTAGCACTGCGATGTAATGGAGTCCTTCCATTGACATCAGGTCGAAAACTTTCTACTCCAAACTGAAAAAGCAATCGAACTATGTTAGTGTGTCCCTCCCTTGAAGCTAAGAACAATGGAGTTTCCTGATTTCCATTAATGGAGTTTATATGCTTTGGATCTTTGTTAAGTAACATAAGCATCACTTCATAGTGACCATTCAATGCGGCGTAATGTATTGGCAGATTTAGAAAATTATCTCCATTATATATATAAATTCCACTAGAAACAAGTACTTCTACACATCCCAAAGAACCATCTCTGGATCCAATATGTAAAGCTGACATTCCATTGTTATCATGAAGCTCCAATGAGGTACCAAACTGGATAAGAGTTCTGACAACGCCCATTTCAATTACTTTAGAATTGATATGCATTTCGCAAGCGCTATGAAGTGGCGTACTGCCGTTTTTGTTTGTGCTATAGTAGTTAGCTCCAAAAATCAAAAGTAAATATGTGACATTTAAGTGTCTTTCTCTTGCGGCATAATGCAATGGTTTCATACCATCAATATCACATGCTTCTTTATTGGCTTTTGCATTTATTAAGATTTGTACAAGTTCCTTGTAACCCATGAGAGACGCAAAGTGTAATGGAGTTTTGAGATCATTAGTCTGACCTTCAATTTTAGCACCAATAGTTAATAGCAGCCTCACTATTTCCTCTGATCCACTCAAAACAGCAAAGTGAAGTGGAGTATATCCATTGTTATCAGCTTTATCTATTGTTGCTGCTGGATCGTTGAGCAATGAACGCACTACTGTGAACAAACCTCTTCTACAGGCGATGTGCAAGGGTGTGGAACCATTAATATTGGTAGAATCTTTATTGGCTTGAGACTCTAAAAGCAGTTTCACTACTTCATCATGCCCCTCCTCACAGGCGTAGTGGAGTGGTGTATATCCCCATTTGTCTCTAACATCCACGGACGCTCCGTATGAAATCAATAGTTCGACAATTTCAGTTAGCCCTTGATAAGAAGCAATGTGAAGTGCAGCAAATTTGTGAATTTTTGTTTCATTGGACTTATTAGTGAAAACTGTTATATCAGATTCTGCATCCAAAAATGTTTTGAAATTTTCCATTCCTATGTTTCTTTTACCTGTTCGAAGAATTAATTGAACTAAATTTCTGTTTCTGGATATTACAGCTAAAGAAAGAGGCAGCTTACCGTGTAAGTCTTTCTGTGTGACATTTGCACCATATGAAATTAACAGTTTGACACCATCGAAAAAGTGCATCCCAATGGCACTATTAAGTATAGCAGTTGGATAAGAATGAAAATGTTTGGAACTTTTCAATAAAAGGTTAGCGGTTTTAATAGATTTGTTTGCAATAGCATCAAAAACAACTTTCGATCCCAAAAAACTCCCATCTTCAACTTTTGCTCCATGATCAAGAAGTAATTTTATGAATTCTTCCGACGACTTCTGAAAAGCTAAATCAAGAGGTGTTTTTCCTTCTTCGCTGATTACATTGGGGTCAGCTCTCTGAGACAAAAGAAATTTTGTTAATATAGTGTCATTTCTCTCCATTGCTAAGTGTAAAGCTGTAATATTATTACAACCTTTTCTATTGATGTCATCTCCTAGCTCTAATAAGGTCTTCAACACATTGATATTTCCATTCTTAGCAGCCCATTGGAGTGGTGTGAAGCAAATAGAATCATTAATGTTTAAAAAGCCATTTTGGGATATGAGATAGGCTACAACACCAGAATAACCTAGTCTAGCAGCTTCATGCATTGCAGTTTGACCATAAAGGTTTTGCGAATAGACATTAGCTCCTCGTTTTAGAAGAACTTCCATCACATTTATTATCTTACTTTCTGCAGTTGTATTACGTAAATCATTGCTGGATCTTACTTTGAACTCTGCTGAACTTGAAAAAGCTTCAAATACTTTTGAAATATTACTGTTGATCCTTACCGCTAAATTGAGAGGTGTATCTCCCCTCGCCCCCTTACTGTTAACGTTCACACCGTTATCTAGAAGGGCAACAATCGTTTTGAGATTTCCGCTTAAAACTGCATGGTGTATTGCTTCATTACCAAACCTGTCTCTGATATCCA
Source organism: Euschistus heros (assembly GCA_003667255.2). Taxonomy (NCBI): domain Eukaryota; kingdom Metazoa; phylum Arthropoda; class Insecta; order Hemiptera; family Pentatomidae; genus Euschistus; species Euschistus heros. Next base: position 44,956 of record RCWM02000067.1, read on the forward strand.
AACTTGCATTCCTCGACAAGAACAAGTTGACATTAATTTCTTTTCCAGAAGATAAAGCAAAGTAAAGTGGTGTATAATTGTGCGTACCTTTACTGTTAATATTAGCACCGTGATCCAAAAGTGCAAGGACAATATCCAATGTCCCTTTCATTGCTGCATAATGTATCGGCTCTTGAGTATAAAAATCTCTCAAATTCACACTTGCATTTCGCGACAATAGTAAATTTACAATTTTTTCATTTCCAAACATAGCAGCAATGTGTAGGGGTGTTCTACCAAAAGTTCCTGTACTGTTGACACTAGCACCATTATCTAACAGTATTTTGACAGTATTGTATGTTCCATTAGATGTTGCCCAATGCAAAGGCTCATAACCAAAAAAATCTCTTATCCTCATAGTTGCATTCCTGGACAAAAGTAAATTTACAATGCTTTCGTAGCCATAATTTGCAGCAATATGTAGTGGTGTTTTACCATAACTGTCCATACTGTTGACATTAGCACCATGATCAACAAGCACTTTAACAATGTTAAATGTTCCTTTATATGCTGCCCCATGAAGTGGCCCAGCATTAAAATTATCTCTCATATCCACACTTGCATTCCTGGACAATAATAAATTTACTACACTTTCGTGGCCATTATTTGCAGCAAGATGTAGTGGTGTTCTACCATAATTGTCTTTACTGTTCACATCAGCACCGTGATCAAGAAGCAGCTTAACAATTTTAAATGTTCCTCTATATGCTGCACTATGCTGTGGCTCATAATTGAAATTATCTCTCACATTCACACTGGCATTTCTTGACAAAAGTAATGTCACAATACTTTCGTGGCCATTCCAAGCAGCAAGATGTAGCGGTGTCTTACCATCTTTTCCTTTACTGCTGACATTAGCACCGTGATCAAGAAGCAGTTTAACAATATTAAATGTTCCTTCATATGCTGCTCCAAGCAGTGGCTCATCATCGAAATTATCTGTTATATTCACACTTGCATTTCTTAATAAAAGTAAATTCACAATACTTTCGTAGCCATAATTTGCGGCCATATGTAGAAGTGTTCTACCAAGATTTCCTTTACTGTTTAAATTTGAACCGTGATCAAGAAGCAGCTTAACAATTTTAAAAGTTCCTCTATATGCTGCACTATGCTGTGGCTCGTCATTGAAATTATCTCTCACATTCACACTTGCATTTCTTGACAAAAGTAAATTCACAATACTTTCGTGGCCATTCCAAGCTGCAAGATGTAGAGGTGTCTTACCATCTTTTCCCCTACCGTTGACATCAGCACCATGATCAAGAAGCACTTTAGCAATGTTAAATTTTCCTTCATATGCTGCCAAATGCAGTGGCTCGTCATAAAAATTATCTCTTACATCCACACTTGCATTTCTCGACAAAAGCAAATTCACAATACTTTCATTACCATTCCAAGCTGCAATATGTAGCGGTGTCTTACCGTCTTTTCCTTTACTGTTTACACACGCGCCTTTATCAAGAAGCACCTTAACAATCTCAAATGTTCCTTTATATGCTGCACTATGCAGTGGCTCATTATTGGAATAATCTCTCATATCCACACTTGCATTTCTCGACAAAAGTAAATTCACAATACTTTCATAGCCATTCCTAGCTGCAAGATGTAGCGGTGTTTCACCAAAATTTCCCTTACTGTCGACATCAGCTGTGTGATCAAGTAGAATTTTAACAACATTAACTGACCCAGAACTTACTGCAATATGTAGTGGCGTGGATCCATTATATCCATTGCTGTTGATCGCAATGCTGTTATTCATAAGTTCAACAATTTTCTTGAGATTTTTTGTTTTTATGGTAATTAGTAGAGCATTATCGAAATTAGCATCATCGCCTGTCTGTGCCCCATTTTGATTTTCATCATTGAATATAGGGGTTGAGATCGGTGCGAACAGTTTTGTAGTAGAGTAAACTTCTTCCTTCATGACCTCCTAAAAATCAGGATAAAGTTCATTAATGGAATAATCATCACTATAATTACTGTTATGAATGTATATATATATATACATATGCATATACATATATATATATATATATATATATATATATATATATATATATATATATATATATATATATATATATATATATAACTTAAGTTCAGTCTCAAAAAGAAACTAAAAAAAGAGAATAAAAAGGGCAAAGTAACACACTCATAGACTGTTGGTAACCAACTGACTTTATTGCTCTGAGGCTACTGAATTTATACATGTCCATTGTTTGTTGTGTCTGGAACTAGGATTAAGCCTAATACTAGGCTGCTTCGGACCTTGACTTCCCCCCTCCAGTTTATGATCATCTTTCATAAACTTTAACTTTGGGCACTTAATATCAATACGGTATTAAGGAGTCCAGCGACTTGTAGTCTATTAAAGTTAACGAAAAGACTCGTCGATTAGGCACTCTTCTATTTGGAAATCGGCGCGCATAATCCCGCACCGCTTCTAAAGCATTACCGTTTCAGAAACCATACACAAAAAATCATAGCGTATTCAGCATCAGAATATGTATGCGGCATTGCGGCCGATGCTATTCACACAAAAATGTCTGAGTAACTGACTGAAGACAGATTTAGGAATTATAATCCTAGAAGAAAACCCAAATGTAAACAAATAAAATAATGTAAAGGATAACATTAAGTGTTTACATATCTCACTGCCTAGCCTGACGAACTTTGAAAGGTGATAATCGCTACCTGTAATATTTTTGTTTTGTTTCTTTTTTTGCAATTTTCTCTAAAACTAAGCAAAAACGAGGAAATCTCTAAGGGACTTTTTGTCTTAGTTTTTCGATCCGCTATAGTTTTAGTTTTGCCATTTAAATTCGGGACACCCTGTATAACAAGGAATATATTTCAAACAAATTAATAAGTATAGGTTACACTTTAACAAAAACAAATAAATAATTCAACAATAAACTTACCTAAAACAAATAAATCGATTTTAATGTCATTTATAATCTAATTACTTTAGTTATATCCAATTATTATAATTTGATAGACAAGTAAAAAAAAATAAAACTCTTCAATCATTCACTCTTCTATGCAACAGTGTATAAGATTCTTCGTAAGTGGCACTCTTCGAAAATATGCAGAATAGTCATTCTGCTACCGCATTTCTGACACCTCTGTGCTGGTTCTTTTGTAATCAGGTGTAGATGAGTAAGTTTGCTGTGTGCTATTCTCAGGCGGGTGATTACTACTTCTTCATGTTGGGTACTGCGGCTGAAGGTGAGCCTTGGTTTTACAGCTTTTTTCATAATTTTTAGTTTACTGGGTGGGCAAGTTCCAATGCTATTAGATCCGCTGTTTCTCTTCTGGGGAGAGATAATGCATCTTTAGCAGCTCGATCTGCCAACTTATTCCCAGTGATACCCACATAGCCGGGCACCCAGATGAAGTGGGCGAACTTTTCTTGTTCTTCTAGTATTTTTAAATATTTATGAATTCTAAGGATGACGGGATGATCTGAATACATGTTGGATGATCTGAATACCCTTGGAGAGCGCAATTATTTTATTAAGCTTGAACTATTTTGTGTGGTGTATATTAATCTATTAAACATTTTAAAAAATTGTCAGTCAAATAATGTTTTGTCATAACAGAAGTGGACTCGGAATCTCTTCCTTTAAATAATATCCGATACCAGCTGTATTTAATATTGCTTAAAATCAGTGATGTGTTGGTACCAAAATTTTTCGATTTTCATTACTGTTGCCGGTACTAAAGATCGATTCTCGATACCATTTCCTCGGTTTAATAATGTATTGCTGTTACATAAAATTACTGATGTAAAACCTAAACGAGCACAACAAATTTTATTGAATAAACAATCATACGCAAGGAATAAATCAGTTAACTACAAATAGTATTTTTTATGCTATTAATATATTTACAGCCCACTCACCCTACATATAAATATTTATTCAACTCAAAATTTTAAATTATTAATAGATTAATATACATCACTCAAAATAGTTCAAGCTTAATAAAATAATTGCGCTCTCCAAGGGCTGGATAACATGTATTCAGATCATCCTGTTATTCTTAGAATTCACAATAATTAAAAAATACTGGAAGAACAAGAAAAATTCATCCACTTTATCTGGGTGCCCGGCCATGTGTGTATCACAGGGAATGAGTTGGCAGATCGAGCAGCTAAAGAAGCATTATCTCTCCCCAGAAGAGAAACAGCAAATCTAATAGCATTGGAACTTACCCGCCCTCTAATAGAAAAAATAGCAACAGAATGACAATCGATGTGGGATCAGAGCCCACCCAGTAAACTGAAAGCTACAAAAAAATCTGTAAAACCATGTCTTACCTCCTGCCGCAGTACCCAACATGGAGAAGTAGTAATCACCCGCCTGAGAATAGAACACAGCAAACTTACTCATCTACACCTGATTACAAAAGAACCAGCACAGAGGTGTCAGAAATGCGGTAGTAGAATGACCATTCTGCATATTTTCGAAGAGTGCTACTATTATAGAACAATATTGAACCAGCTGGAAATAACAATGGACATTTCAAAGATATTAAGAGACGACAAAAATACTTTTGATTTAGTGATCAAATTTATTTTAAAATGTAAACTTTTGTACTTAATATAATTAGTTTTTTGTTTTTTATAATGTAAATTAATTGGAGCGTTGATAACCAAGTAGTTTTACGCTTTAAAACACAATAAATAATAATAAAAATAATTCATTGCATTAACTATTATTTAAGAAGATAAATTTTATCAAGATTTCATTTACACAAATGCTCAGTTTCTTTAGATGTTAATTTAAATAGTGTATTAGGGTTCAAAAACAAGTATGAGCATTTACTGAAACGAAATATAGTCTTTATTTAGGTATTACGAAATTCTTTAAGAACAACCAAAGAACATAAAAAAAAAAAAAAAAAAAGTAGTGGTATTGTCTGGCTGTATTTTGTTTTTCAGTGTTTCAGTTTTGGCAGTGAAAACATGACTATAGCAATTTGACGTTTAGATTGCAGTAGCAGACTAAAGCGACAAGAAACTGCTCGTCGTTACAGACTACTTCAACATTTACTAGACAAACGAACAAAAATCCCAATTCATTAAGAAAAAAACCTATTTACATGAATGTGAATAGACCAATTTGGACTTTCGGATTTGAGCTTTGGGCTCTACTAAACCATCCAGTACATCTCGTATCCTTACAATCCAAAAATCCTAAATGCCCCTTACATTGTTACCAATAAACTTATCCATAATAACCTTAATGTTTCATATTTTGTTGAGTTAGCCCAGAACAGATACCTATCCTTTCATAGTAAGCTCCATAGCCACTCAAATCCATTAGTTTCTCAACTTGCTTCCCTCTTCATTGCCGATAATCCTCTAAGGCGACTGAAAAGAAGATGGCCTAGAGATTTTCTATTGTAGAATTTTTATTGCAGTGCTACTTATGAGTAGTTCTTTTCAAGTTTTGACATGCTATTGTAATCGTTATCAGTCATTTACTTAATGTATATATTTGTACAGTTGTAAATTTCAATAAATTGTTTAAAAAAAAAAAAATTGCAGTAGCAATGTTTCATTTTTCAAAAGAATGTTATGAACTCTGTGCCGATCTATTACAATCTATTATATGAAAAATAACTCTGTTTCTATGAGATATAAAAAATATTTTCAATTGTTTCGTATATATTTTTAATGTTATAGAGAAGAATCTTCGTGTGTATTACAAAACTATTGCCAGCATCAGCAGTATCGATCGGTTTCTAGGAATCGAGTTTCAAACATTCTCGATACCAATTCTTTTCTCATGAATCAATGGAATCGAAAATCGATATTCGTAATAAAATGAATTACCAATAAAATAAATAAATATTTTTATTACCAGTGAATTACCAATAAAATAATATGAATATCAATTACCAATAAAATAAATATTCCAAAAAAGATTTTACAGAATCCCAAACGAATCGTATGATTATTGTGATTTTAGAAACACTATTTTGGATTTGTTTTGAATTTAATTACTTTTCATCTTTTTAATATTCACCGATGTAATAAGTTTAACAATATAATGGAAAAAAAATCCTATTGCAATTAGATCACTTTATTCTATTTAGCCCTAAATGGGTTGATTATGATTATAATAACAAATCAAAACTTGAAAAGAACTACTCATCAGCAGCACTTCTATAAAAAGTCTACACTAGAAAGGTCTCTTTTCTCTCTTTTTCTTTTCAGACGCCTTGAAGGGTTATCGGGAATAAAATGGGAAACAAGTTGAGAGACTAGTGGATTTGTGTGTTATGGAGTTTATTATGAAAGGATACGTATCAGGTTTGTGCTAAATCAGCAACATATAGGACATTAAGATCATTATGGATAAGTTTTTTTGCAACAAAGTAAGGAGCGTTAAGGATTAAGTATTAAAAAATAGGATCAAATTAAAAATTTAGTCACAGAATAAGTATCACTGGTGAAGCATTAGTATTAATATTCTTTGTTCACCAAGATATAGCAGTAATCAAAATTAAAAGTTAGCACTTCAACGAAATATATTTCATATTAGAAATGTTGATGGAGAGGAGTATACTTACAGAGAGAGCAAGGTGCTGGATAGAAAAGAAGAGCAGATGTTTCAGAGAGGTCGACATCTCGAAGCGAAGTACCAAGATAGGCAAAGTGACTCCTACTCCAGCATCTTATATAGGTATGCACGCAGGTCGTGCCTTGGTACCGGTTTAGGCCCTCCTTCCCAGCTCAGAAGTTCGTATTAATATCGAAAAATTCCATTCAAATAACAGCTTTACTCTTCTTTAAAAACTCTTATATTTTAAACGTATTTAACTACTTTTTTTATTCATTTATTTATTCATTTTATTGGGAATATTTTATAAATAAGAATAAATCATCCTATAGGAATATTATTTAGGATCACAAATAATTTTTAGTTGTTCTGTCTCTTGAATTTAACCTACAGTTCTATATTGTTTCATGAAGAAAATAATATGGTTGAATGCATGATTAAATGGTTGAGGTGATACTTTATGTATCATACTAACCATACTTTACCTAATTAAAATTTATGATAATGAATTTGTTAGTGTTCTAAGAAACAATCCTCGGTTGCTCTTAGTTCTTGTGAAGCTGAATGTTATACTCTTGCTTTCAGTTTATTAGAATCTATTTTTCTAGAAGCGTTATTATTTGAATTGATTAATATTAGAAATTTTATTACAGTTTTTGAAGACAACCAAGGAACTAGTAAGATTGCCTAGACAATGTAGACTAAAATATCTAAACATTTTAATTTCTAAGGGTATAATAAAATTAATCTATATAGAGTCTCATAAACAGTTGGAAGATTTAATGACTAGGTCGTTGTTATTAATTAAGCTTGTTTATTTTTTTGACAAACTGAACCTTGTGAATGTTTAACTTTGTTATATATTTATGATTTGTAGAATTAGGAGAGGATATTAGAGTTCAATTCTATAAGTGATTGTAGTAAAGCAACACTGTGCAAGCCATTTTTCGCAAAACAAGGCAATGCTGTTTAAATGTTTGCTTGCACAGTTGTGAAGCGAAATCCTCTCTGTTTTGTTGCAAATAGAAAATTGTGACAAAGAATTATTAATTCTTACAACGACTGCGAATTGCATTATTAAAAAAAAGAACAAATCGAAAATCGCTAAAAGGATATACAGTAAAACTCCAATTATCCGGATATCCGATTATCCGAATTGATTTGAAGAAAAAAAAACATATTTTTTTTTTTTAATTGTGTATTTACAGACATTGTAGGCCGTGGTTCCGAGTTCACGTAAATTACGATACGGATCCCATCTTATTTTCATAACACTATAAAAGACGTTAAAGTAAATAGACCAATCAGGAGCTATCGTCACAGAATTTGGGGCTGAGCCCACACACCTCGTAACAGTCAAGTTCTGATTAGACGTTCTTAGTAAAGTTCTATAAGCATTGCACATCCATCCTACTCAGGATTTGCCCAGTCGTCGTGAGTAGTCTCTGTATAAACTTATTGGGTTATGGCACCCATTAGAAAACATGTTGTATTAACTGTGTCCGTAAAACTGGCTATTGTAGAACTTCATAGGAAAGGTGAATCTGGGAAAAAATTGGCGGATGAGTTCTGTGTGGGAACGAACATCCACGATTTCCGGCATGATAACTAAACTTTATTGTACAAAAATATAATTTTATAATCAGCCACATTTTTAATTATTCAATAAAATGCATAATTAAAACATTACATAAGTCTGTATTTTTTTAAATTTCAATACCCTAATTCAATAGTAAATCTGATTATCCGGATTTTTGGGTATCCGGATCAATTTGGGTCCCGATTAATCCGGATAATCAGAGTTTTTATTGTATTTAAATATATGTATAAATATTTAATAAATGAAATGAAATGACTTATACTTCTCAATGAATTATTGAGTAACGATCATTTGTTTTGCTGAGTCTGTTTAGCTATGTATTCATATAAAAAACTTAAGATTAAAAAATCTTTTTATTTATAAAACTTTAAAACTACAACAGTTTCCCTATTAGAAACGTAATGCAGAACATCTTGTTTTGTAGGATTCGTCGCTAGTCCGTTTAGGAGCTATTTTGACTTGAATTAAATAAGACTGGTTTGAAACTGCTATTTTCTCTCAACTTTGTTTATTTCGAATAATGATTAATTGTTAATTTAATTATTTGTCGAAGTTATTCGATCGTTTTAATTCTAAAATTTTTATCGGGGAAAGCAGTAGATTGCAGATAGACAAATCCATGTTAAGGTAGTTCTATACTGCAATATAATAATAATAATCCTTTATTGACATATTTACAATTACAAATCATTTAGTATACATGTGCCGGTCTTAAGTCCTCTACATGATTAACATAGTTTTAAAGTTTAGTTAATAGTTTTACACTTTAAAGATTATCTGTGAACAGTGGGGAAAATAAGGAAAAAACCCATTTAAAAAAGAAATGTAAAGAAAGAAAAATAATTACATGGTATAAAATAAAATATAGCATAAGAGTTAAATGAAATTAATAATTAAATACAAAACAATAATAATAAATATAAATAATCTATATATAATAACCAGTATACATAAATGAATGAATGCATTTATACATAATAGTTCAGTAATCAAGGGGATGTTTATGTTAAGAGCACATGTTTGGTTATTTTGTGAGTGTATCTTTTGAGGGAATTTTTATCATAGTTACCAATTTATTTTAATTGGGGATTTTCTGATTTTTTTTTTTTTCTTTCAAAATATGCTTTGGTTTGTTCGAAGACATACTGTTTTAGAGGGAGTAAGTTTAGGTCATGGAGCATGGTTGATATTTTAGTATAACGAGGATAATCATTGATGATCCTCATGCAAATGTTTTGAACCCTTTCCTATTTATTATAGTTAGTGGAGCAAGTTGAGCTCCACACCGGTGAAACATATGTATTTTGTGCACGGATAACTGTTTTAAATAGTATAAGTTTATTTTTAGGGCTTAATTTCGATTTTTTATTGAAGTAGGGAAACATTTTGTATAAAAGTTTTTTAGGTTTATCAGTTTTATTGTTTATTGTTCGGTGTATGTTAATGATTTGTCCAGTGTTAAACCTAAGTATTTTATTGATTTAGACAGAAGGTATGTCTTCTGTGTTTAAAATAATATGCTGGTCTATGGCAGGTCTACGTTTTGTGAAGATGATTGCATCCGATTTGCTTGTATTTACTTTCAGTTTCCATCTTCGGCAACCGATTTACAATTGTGTCGATGCGGTAAGAAGCTGTGTATAGTGCAGTGTCATCTGCGTACAGCGATATTGTTACGTTAGGGTGCTTTGGAAAGTCTGATAGGAACAGGTTGAACAGAGTTGGAGATAGGCAGGAACCTTGTGAGACACCTGCAGGAAGGGTAAGTGCTTTGGAGGAGAAAGAGTTTATTTGATACTGCAATATGTCTTGGGATTATTTAAGTGCGTCCTTGTGGCGTCATAGCCCCTCTTTCCTTTGATTTTTATTTATTTTATATATTTATTAAACTTCTTTCCATATAGGTATCCCGTTTACCAATTCACTTTGATAACTTAAGCGAATGTAACAACTTAAGTTAGTTTTCTTGGTGTTATTTAGTTATTATTAATGAATATTAACTGATTATATAATTTCATTTATTAATAATATAAGGTTAGCTATGCACGAAATTAAATTTAAAAGTAAGTAATTTAAAGAAAATACAGAATAATGTTTATGGTTTGATTTGTCTTATCATAACAGATATGATTTGTCTTCAATATCTTAGGGGTAGGGTGGGTTCGAAGTCTATTTCTTTACGTCAACATCTTACATCTTCAAACTTAGTTTCTCTCTCATCTTTATCACTCGGTGCCTCCTCCTGCATCTCCTAATCCTATTAGTCCAGGTAGGGATAGAACCTTAGGGAACAGACTGTACCTATGTAACCTGACTATTGTCCCTTTTTATTAATTTAAACTTATAGCAATTATTAATATATTTATTCTAATGGCTGAATCAGGTAAATCACAACTTCGGTAATTATTTTTATTTTAACAAAGATATATGATGTTTAAAATCAAAACCTGTTATGTCCATTTTTTTAAATTTTACAGGAGGACAAAAATTACAAAATAGTAATTTTTGGACAGACAAAAAATTGGATCACTTTTTAAAGATAATTCAATATTGTGATTTCAATTCATGATTGCTTAAGCAGAAAATTCCTATTTTGTGTTGAAAATAATGGGTTTTAGTTAAAAAGTCGGCCCAGAAATTAATTTTCCTACATCTTTTATTCATTATAAATTATATATATGGTACATTTCGTGTAAATAATCTATGCAACAAAGTGCTGATATTTTTTTTTTTTTTTTTTTATGTTTTATAACCGATGATCAATGTTTGAATGAGGAGTTGGCAATTAATCCATCAATCCTAATTGCGTTAATCCTTCTAATACAATCATGAAGTAACAAATATAAAGAACTCATTTGGAAACTGAAACTCACCTAAATTCACTGAAAACTACGAGTGTATACATAATTAAACAGTTCGTAAATAAACTATCAGATAGAGGCCGATTAAGATTTCTTGGGAAAAAGTAGACTTTGGGTGGGTTTTGATTCTGAACGAGTTTTATAATACATAGAAAATTATAAATATAGTAAAATAGACGAATTGGAAAGCTATTAAATTAACAAGCTGATGTATAAAATAGATAAACCTATGGCGCATATTAAAAATACTTTATAATTTGTTTTAATTAATGTTGCATGTAATTAAAAATTGTGACATGAGTTATTAGGCACAAATATTTGAGTACAGGTCTCGAATTAGTAAAATATTGCACCTGTCTACATGATCCTGCGAGATAAATACAAGTATATAGAAATTGATTCTTTTTTAAATAAAAACTATTTATATAATATAAAGACATACATACGAATGTACGAATCCACAACTTCGTGTACTTCTAACTAGGGCAGGAAGGACAAGTTATCCTAAAGGTTACAAACATATTCTAGCCGGATTCGGATAGCCCAAATTCATTATGCGCAACGACCACGAAATAAATATCAACTTACTCAAGTGGAAATCTAACTCCAGACCTTTCTGTACTGGATGCTCTGAACCTTCTCCTTAACGCTCTAATCCATTTTAACCTTTTGCATAGTATTTAAAGACCAGCTTTATTGAAATAATGGACGAAAAGGATTTGATATATTTAAATAGGATGAATAAGTGATGCTGAGCAAGGAATTCGAAAGATATCCAATAATCTCATTATATCCTCTCCAAGACGCAGCATAATTCAATGCTGTAAAGCCCCACTTATCTTGTATGTCTTTATATACCCCGTGCTGTCGAAGAAGTTTCACTACTTTAGTGTGACCTCTGCTAGCACTACTGTGTAATGCAGTCCTTCCATTGATATCAGTTTGAAAACCTTCGACTCCAAACTGGAAAAGCAACCTTACGATATCCGTGTGACCTTCTCTAGAAGCTAAGAATAATGGATTTTCCTGTTTTCCATTAACTGAATTACCTTGCCTCTGATCTTTGGTAAGTAGCATAAGCATAACTTCGTAATGTCCGTTCAGTGCTGCGTAATGTATTGGAATATTTAACAAAATATCTTTGCTATATTGGTCAGCTCCACTAGAAAGAAGTGTTTCTAAACATCCAGTAGCATTGTCTCTGGACCCAATATGCAAAGGAGCCATGAAATTGTTATCAAAAGCGTCGACTTTTGAATTAAAGTGTACAAGTCTTTTAACAATGGCCGCTTCAATTAGATTAGATTTATTATGTCTTTGACAAGCCAAATGAAGTGGTGTGCTACTGTTTTTGGTTGTGCTATAGACGCTCGCTCCTAACTTAGTGAGTATGTTAACCATACCACGGTGTTTTTCTCTTGCAGCAAAATGCAATGGAGTCAGGCCGCCAATGTCAGCAGCTTCTATATCGGCCCCTGCGATTAATAATATTTTAGCGATTTTCTCACGACCCATAAGAGAGGCGAAATGCAATGGAGTTTTGAAGTCATGAGTTTTAGCATCAATGTCAGCTCCAAAACTAAGCAGTAGCCTCACTATTTCTTCCGATCCAATCAAAGCTGCAAAGTGAAGTGAAGTGTAACCATTATTGTCAGCTTTATCTATTGTTGCTGGAGGATCATTGAGCAATGAACCTACTATTGTGAACAGACCACGTCTGGAGGCGATGTGCAAGGGTGTGGTTCCGTTGATATCGGCAGAGTCCTTATTTGCTCCAGACTCTAAAAGCAGATCCACAACTTCATCATAATTCTCCTCACTGGCGTAGTGGAGCGGTGTATACCCCCATTCGTCTCGGACATCTAATGACGCCCCGTAGGATATGAGTAGTTTAACAATATCAATGGACCCTTGAAGAGAAGCTCTATGCAGTGCCGTAATTTTAGGTAATATTGTTACATTGGAGTAGATGGAAGAAACAATCATGTCGGATTCAGCATCTAAAAAAGTTTTTAGATTTTTAAAAGCTATTTTTCTTTTACCTTCTTGTAAAATTATTGTAACTAAGTCCTCACTTCGGGTCATCACAGCTGAAGAAAGAGGAAGGTTCCCATGGACGTCTTTTTTTTCTACATTCGCACCATATGAAATTAGAAGTTTAACTCCTTCAAAAAAGTTCATTGCAATGACATTATTTATTATAACAGTTGGATAAGTGTCAAAATTATAGGTGCTATTCAGCAAAATATTAGCTATTTTCATTGACTTGCTTGTGATGGCATTGAAAAGAACTTTGGATCCTAAAAAACTTCCATCTTCTACTTTTGCTCCATGCTCAAGAAGGAGTTTTATGATTTCTTCTGATGATCTGGAAAAAGCTATATCAAGAGGTGTTGTTCCTTCTTCGCTCTTTACATTAGGGTCAGACTTCTGAGACAAAAGAAATTTCGTAAATATAGTGTCGTTTCTATCTATAGCTAAGTGTAACGCTGTAAGATTATTACAACCTTTACTATTAATGTCATCTCCGTTCTGTAATAGGATCTTCACTACATTTATATTTCCATTTTTAGCCGCCCACTGGAAAGGAGTGAAGCAAATATAATCTGTGATACTTAAAATGGAATTTTGGGATACAAGATGGGCTACTACATCAGCATAACCCAGACCAGCTGCCATGTGTAGCACTGTTTGACCATAAAAATTTTGAGAATTTACATCAGCCCCATGTTCCATAATATATTTCATGACACTTATTATTTTATCTTCTAACTCTATGGACTCATTCGAATTCAAATGACTTTTTAATCCTTCCAAAGTATTTGTTTTTAGAGCTACGTTGAGAGGTGAGTCCCCCTTCGCTCCCCTACTGTTGACGTTTGCCCCGTGATCTAGAAGAGCAACAATTACTTTGAGGTTTCCACCTGAAACTGCATGGTGTATTGCTTGGTCACCAAAGCTATCTCTTATATCCAGGCTTGCATTCTTTGACAAGAGCAAGTTCACAATGGTTTCGTTTCCTTGAAATGAAGCGATCATGAGCGGTGTATTACTGTGTTCTCCTTTAATGTTAACATCAGCACCGTGGTCAAGAAGCGTCTTGACAGCATTCAGAGACCCATTCAATACTGCCAAATGTATTGGAGCGACATTCCTAACATCTCTTATGTTCATATTTGCTTTCCTGGACAAAAGTAAATTTACAATAGATTCGTCGCCCTTTCTAATAGCAAAAAACAATGGTGTTCTCCCAAATTCACCTTGACTATTGACACTAGCACCATGATCGAGAAATATTTTTACAATACTGAATGTGCCTCCAATAACTGCCCAATGTATTGGCTGATTATGATTAATATCTCTAATATCAACACTTGCGTTCCTGGACAAAAGTAAATTCACAATGGCTTCGTAGCCATGCATAGCAGCGATATGTAGTGGTGTTCTCCCAAGTACACCCTTCTTATTGACACTATCACCATGATCGAGAAATTCTTTGACAATACTGAATGTACCTGCTATAACCGCCTGATGTAGTGGCTTGTTACCAGTAATATCACCAATATCTAGACTTGCATTCTTAGACAATAGTAAATTCACAATATTTTCGTAACCTTTATCAACAGCAATGAATACCGGTGTTATACCATAAGCTCCCCTACTATTGATATTACCACCGTAATCCAACAGCGTCTTAACAACTTTAAATGTTCCGTTATATACTGCCAAATGAATTGGCTCATCGTCGTTATTGTTTCTTATATTTATACTTGCATTTCGGGACAATAGTAAATTTACAATATTTTCGTAGCCCTTCCACGCTGCAATATGTAGCGGTGTTGTACCAAAGTTGCCCCTACTGTTAACATTAGCACCGTAATCAAGAAGTTTCTTAACAATACTAAAAGTCCCATTGACTACTGCCCAATGTATTGGCTCGTCACCATTGACAGCTTTTATATCCACTCTTGCTTTCTTGGACAAAAGTAAATTTACTATATCTTCATAGCCCTTCAGCGCAGCAATATGTAATGGTGTAGATCCATCTTTTCCTCTACTGATCACCGAAGCACCGTGATCAAGTAGTACCTTAACAATATCCAGTGAGCCAGAACTTACTGCAATATATAGGTGTGAGGGTCCATAATATCCATTATTGTTGATTGAAAAGCCGTTATTTAAAAGTACAGTTATTTCTTTTATATTTTCGGTCTTTATAGCCACTACTAAAGCGTCTTCTCCTTGTGGTACCAGTGATCCAGTACCATCTTGACCATTTGATTTATTGGTAGAGCTCACAAAAGTAGTGGCCGGTTTCGGTGTAGTATTAAGTTCATCATTTATGGCCTTCTGAAAATTGTAAACAAAATTAATGGAGTCATTTTCAATAAAATTACTTACATATAGATTTAGTATAACATGCTTTAAGATAATTTAATATCACATTATTTATAGTTTATATATATTAGAAAGGAGTTACGACCAGCTTCCCAGTTATGATGTAAAGATTGTTCTGGGAGATGCGAATGCCAAAATAGGGAAAGAGGAAGCTTTTATGCACGATAGCACCAGTGATAATGGGTTGAGACTTATAGATTTTGCTACCGCTAGAAATCTGAAAGTAAGTAGCACCTGTTTTCCACATAAGGAAATTCACAAGGAGACTTGGGAAGCCCCAGATGGAAAGACGCGGAATCAGATAGACCATGTACTGATAGAGAAACGGCATGCAACAGATATTCACGATGTTAGAAGTTTCAGGGGAGCGCACTGTGGTTCAGATCACTTCCTTGTAAAAGTGAAGTACCGCCAGAAGTTAGCAACAAAAATGAAAGAAAGAGCATTGGAACAGACGAGGTTCAATGTAGACAGACTTAAGATTGAAGAAGTCAAAGAAAGATTTAAGAGCGTGGTAGAACACAAGATGCTTGAGCAGAATGAGGCCTTAGGAATCGAGGACAAATGGAGTAGAATTAAAACGTTGATTGATATATCAGCACAGGAAGTTGTGGGGAGAGCTGAAAAAAAATCGGAAAGAAATCAATGGTATGATGAAGAGTGTGCAACAGCAGTAAAAGAGAGGAATAATGCACGTATGAAGTTATTACAAAGAAGGACTAGGGCGAATGTAAAAGATTATGACAATAAAATAAAAGCTTCGAAAAAGCTATGCAGACAGAAAAAGAGACAAAAGGAGAGAGAAAAGCTGGTCGAACTGGAAGATGACTTTACCCTAAAGAGAACCAGAAAGTTCTATAAGGGCTTGAAAGATATTAAAACGGGTTTCAAGCCAAGAGTGGACTATTGTCAAGATGAAGAAGGAAACTTAGTAGGTGATAGAAAAGAAATGTTAGCAGTATGGGTAAGACATTTTCCACGTTTGTTTAACACTGATGGAGAAACAGCCATGGAAAGGGAAGGGGAGATTAATTTCAATGATGACCTTATTGATGACGAAGAAACACCACTAAAAAGAAGACATCGAAGAAATAATAATGTCATTAAAAAATCATAAAGCACCAGGCATAGACGGAATACATGCCGAATTCCTCAAATATGGAGGAGATTCAGTAGTGGAACAAGTTTATTCCCTTATTTGGGATATATGGACCACTGAAAAAATGCCAAAAGAGTGGAGCAAGGCTATCTTGTGTCCGATTTTTAAAAAGGTAAGATAGCCTTAAGATGGTCTGTAAAAATTATAGAGATATAGCGCTTCTCCCTGTCATGTATAAGGTACTATCCATTGCTATAAACAAACGTCTCGTAAAATGGGCTGAAAACTTCCTTGGTGAATATCAATGTGGTTTCAGAACAGGGAGATCAACCATCGAACACATATTTTCTTATAGACAAATCTTAATGAAGTCCTACGAATTCAATATAGATCTACATCATCTATTTATAGACTTTAAACAGGTATATGACAGTGTAAATAGAAAAGAAGCTTTAGCCGATTTAAGAGCACTCGGTGCACCTTATAAATTAATTAGACTAATAGGTATGACGTGGCAAAACACGATGTATCAAGTAAAAATAAAAAAATCACTGTCAGAAGAATTCAAAGTAGATAGAGGCTTAAGACAGGGAGACCCTTTATCTTGTATAATTTTTAACCTTTGTTTAGAGTGAGCTGTGCGGGCTATCAGGACGAACCCTGGTGGCACAATCTATAACAGATTAGCGCAACACTTGGCATACGCTGATGACGTACTTATCACAGCGAGGACTAAAGCGCCCCTTGGAGGAACTTTTCACGAGCTGGGAGTAGCTTGAAAAAAGCGCGGTTTGCAAATAAACATAACTAAATATATGTTAACTTCGTGCACCCAGTCTCAAGTAGACCAAATCCAGTTTAGGGAGTACATTTTTCCAGCGTGTGAACAATTTTAATATTTAGGGTCACTAGTAACAAATAATAATGCTATTATCGCGGAAATCAAAGGACGAATATTGGCAGGCAACAGATGCCTGTTCGGAGTTCAAAAAGCTCTTAGGTTCAAAAATTTATTGCGTAAGGCTAAAATAACAGCATATAAAACTATTATTAGACCCGTTATTACATACGCAAGCGAGAAATGGGAGCTAACAAAAAGAAGTGAAGCGCTACTCCGAGTTTGGGAGAGAAAAATATTTAGGAAAATATTTGGACCAAAATATCTAAATGGCGAATGGAGAATAAGAAAAATGATGAATTAATGCCATTGTTTGGTGAGCCAGATATAGTCGCCCAAATAAAAAAAGCGAGATTAAGGTGGCTGGGACACGTGGAAAAAATGCCTACAGATAGATTTCCTAGAAAACTGCTAAATGAAAAGTCAGAAGATTTAAGAATGCGAGGGCGGCCACGAATGAGATGGTTAGAAGACGTGGAGGAAGACCTCCCTCAGGCAGGAGTTGGAGGATGGCGCTGCAATGCCGCGGATCGAGAAGATTGGAGGAGGCTTATTGAGGAGGTCCTGGTCCTGCTCTAAGGACTGTCGCACCGATTAAATAAATAAATAAATATATATATATATATATATATATATATATATATATATATATATATATATATATATATATATACCAGGTATGCAAGTTTAAAATGTCGTTTTAATTCCAATAGAATGCGCTCCTAGCCTATTGAAGGATTTGCTTATCTCTAAACGCTATTTTGTTTGTTAGTCATTTGTTTACAAAAGTCAGTTGTTTTTAAGTCGTTTGCGTGGACGTATCATACCTTTCTTTGGTGTTAAAAATGTCTAATTTTAAGCCAAATAAAGAGCATTTGCGGCATGTCATGATTTTCTTATTTAATCAAAAGAAAAAGGCATCTGAATGTCATCGAATTCTTGTTGAGACTTATGGCGATGTTGCTCCAACCGTCAGGACATGTGAACGTTGGTTTCAAAGTTTCAAACGTGGTGATTTTGATGTTACTGATCAAAAACAAGAAAATCGACCAAAAAAGTTTGAGGACTTCGAATTGCAATCTTTATTAGACGAAGACAATACCCAAACCCAACAAATGATGGCAGAACAGTTGAATGTCACTAGGCAAGCCATTTCCGATCGCCTGAGAGCTATGGGAAAGATTCAAAAGGTTGGAAAATGGGTTCCACATGAATTGGACGAACGACAGATGGAAAAACGAAAAACTGTGTGCGAAATGCTGCTTTTACGCCACGAAAGAAAGGGTTTTTTGCATCGAGTTGTAACTGGCGATGAAAAATGGATTTATTTTCAGAATCCCAAACGAAAAAAATCATGGGTAACGCCAGGACAACCATCCACATCGAGTGCAAGACCGGATCGTTTTGGGAAGAAGACAATGCTGTGTGTGTGGTGGGATCAGAAGGGAGTAGTCTACTACGAGCTTCTCAAACCCGGCGAAACAGTCAATACCGAGCGCTACCGACAACAAATGATCAATTTGAGTCACGCATTGATCGAAAAACGCCCAGAATGGGCTCACAGGCACGCCAAAGTCATTCTTCAGCATGATAACGCTCCTGCACATTCAGCCAGATTGACTAAGGAAACGATTTTTTTTCGCTTGGTTGGGAACTCCTACCCCACCCGCCGTATTCACCTGACCTGGCGCCTTCTGATTATCACCTCTTCTCATCGATGGGACACTCATTGGCGGAGCAACACTTCAACAATTTCGAAATTTTACGAAAATGGCTCGATGAACGGATTTCAAATAAAGATGAAGCATTCTTTTGGAATGGTATCCATATATTGCCCGAGAGATGGACAAAATGTGTAGAAAGCGAGGGTCAGTACTTTGAATAAAATATATTATACTTTTTTTTTTAAATTACTGTGTATATATTTTAAGAAATAAACGACATTTTAAACTTGCATACCTGGTATATTATATAAAGTCTAAATTATGATTTTTTTTTTTTTTTTTTATTATAAATACATCAGAATGTATAAGATGATTCTAATAAACGTTTGTAATAAAGTTTCCTTCTTTCTCGTACTTACTAACACACTCACTGGTTTAAACGATTTCCAAATTATGGTTTGTTTTTTTGTCTTTTTTTTTTTTTTTTTTTTTTATTATTATTATTTTTATTTTTTATTTTTTTTTTTTTGTTTTTTTTTTTTTTTTTTTTTTTTTTTTTTGGGGGGGGGATATGGCATTATTTGTTTGTTATTTACTTGTTTTTACAAAAGTAATTTATTTATCCCTAGTCAAAAGTCTTCTCGAGAAGCATAAATAAACACGTCAGCCTAGCTTAATAGGGACAGGTATATATCCGAAATTCTTGTCAATTTCTGTCAGGTTAGGTTATGCAGTCATGGATACCCAATTAAAATATAAATTTAATTGAGAAGGGGGCTTAGTGTTGAAAAACCATCTCCAACTTCAACAACGGCGGAATATCCTTCCGCCATCTTAAAATCGTTTAATATTCTAGTATTTCAAAATAGTATCCTTAAGGAAAATGGCGGAATATCCTTCGGGTAACATAAAAACCATTTAATCGTGAAATATTTCAAAACAGTATCCTTAAGGACAAAAACTAATATATATGTTGACCAAAAATGTCCTTCCGCCATCTCATCGCCATCGCCAAACAATATCCTCAAGGACGAAATCTAATCAAATCGTTTTATCTTGGAAAAAAAAAAAAAAGTATCCTTAAGGACGGAGACTAATTCTAAGTGGTATAGGAGAGTGGCCAAGGATGTCCTTCGGCCTCAAAAATCGCCAGACCCTGGCAGATCTGAAAAACAGTATCCTTAGCAGGTTATCCTTATAAGCATTCCTTACAGTTTGGCATTCACAAACTGATAATATACAAATTTCCCCCTTACTTAATCAGTATTATTCATTAATTTCTCTCCAATAGACAATTTTATACTCAAATAAACTCTTTATCCTCCAAAGTACTTACCTTTCCTATCAGATTTTCCAAAACACCCTAACGCAACAATATCCCTGTACGCAGATGACACTGCACTATACACAGCGTCTTACCGCATAGACACAATTGTAAATCGGTTGCAACAAAGTCACAAAAAAAATTAGTAAATATTGCCAGAGATGGGAAATGTGAATACAAGCAAATCATTTTCACAAAACGTAGGCCACTCATAGATCAGCATATCATTTTAAACACAGAAGACTCCCCTTGGTCTAAATCAATAAAATACTTAGGTTTAAATCATTAACATACACTGAACATACAAACAACAAAAAAGATAAAGCTTAAAAAACTTTTATTCAAAATGTTCCCCTACTTCAATAAAAAATCTAAATTAAGCCCTAAAAATAAACTTATTCTAAATAAAACTGTAATATGAGCACAAATCACATATGCTTCACCTGTGTGGAGCCCAACTTGTGAAACTAAGTATAATAAATTGGAAAGGGTTCAAAACATTTGCATGAAGATCATCAATGATTACCCTCCTTATACTCAAATATCAACCATGCTCCACGGCCTAAACCTACTCCCTCTAAAACAGCAACAGTCTTCGAACAAACAAAAGCATACTTTGCAAAAAAAAAAAAAAAAATTCAAAAAATTACCTCGTAAAAAAATTGGAATATATGATAAAAATTCTCTCGAAATACACGCACAAAACAAATAAACATGTACCCTTACCATAAATCTCCCTACAAAGTACTCAACTTTTACTCAAAGTCATCATTTATCTATGCTAGTAATTAATTATTAATTTATATTTAATTCTTATTCTATATTATGTATTTATTTTTTCTTTCTTTACTTATTTTTATATGCGTTTTTTTCCTTATTTTTTATGTTTTTATGTCTTTAGATAATCTTTAAAGTGTAAAAAAATTTACTAAATTATAAACCTATGTTAATTATGTAGAGGACTTTAGACCGACACATGTTTACGAAATGATTTGTATTTATTATTATTATATTTCTTCGGAATGTGATAGGATATTTCTATTAAATTTGATAATCAAATTTCTTCTATTATTCCTTAAGGAAATTCATCAGATCACAAAAGCCATACCCCATAAAAAGTCTATTGTAGAATATTTGGAGTCATGAGAGGAATAGAGCTTGGAACAGACATGGATGAGAACCAAGCAATAAACAAAAAATACGTACTCAAATGTTCTAGATAATTGTTTCTGAACAAGTCATAGAGTGGGCTTTGGAAGAGGAATAATATATACAGAGTGTTCAATATTCGATGGCCACCCTCTTTTTTTCTATACTTTTTGAAATTTTGAAACGAAACTCTCAGGGTCTTAAATGTGTCAAATTCAGGTTATAGTCTAGTTCTAACCTTCTCCAGTTCTTCTCCAGCGACCCTAACTTTAGAATTTCCAATGGGATGTGGTATTTTTTACGATGGATTTCGATAGAAAATCAAATTTTAAATCGATTTTATACCGGTGAATGTTTTTATCCGGGGCACTGTTTCGCCGCAAATCCCTAAAAATCATTTTAAGAAAATAAGCAGCCAAAAACTGGGATTGCAAAAATATAATAAACATTGAACAAAAACATGAAATTCAGGCCTTCCTGCGACTGGTGCGACGAGCGGCGAGAAGAGTTCGACTTAGAAGGTTTCCCCTGAGATTCTCAAATAATCGACAAGCCCGTGATGAAACTAATATCATTTATGTACTAGCTACGGTGGAAGCATATCCTCATCGGAGTATTCGGGATATAGCCAGGTATACCCACTTAAGCATTGGAACGGTGTGGGCCATACTAGTACAACACCGTATGAGGCCGTACCGCATTTCACTTCATTAGGCTCTAAATCCCCAAGATGCTGAGAGACAGCTAAGGTACTGTCATTGGGCACAAAGAACGATTGGGGAAAACTCTTCTTTCTTTTCCAATGAGCTCTGGACCGATGAGTCGACATTTTCAAGCACAGGAATTGTGAACCGCCACAATATATGCACTACTGGTGTGATTACAACTCGCATTGGACGCGTCAAGTCGACCATGATTAATGTCGATGAAAATTAATAATGATGAAAATACAAAAAAAAAAATTACGAAACGACAAAAAAAAAAAACACAGATTAAACACTGATGTTGATTAAACACAGATTCACCATAAATGTTTGGTGCGGGATATATCGTGGGAGAGTATTGGGCCCTCACTTTTTTCAAGAAAGATTGACTGGTGAGACTTTTATTCGGTTTTTGATTACTGAACTAATAGAACTTCTTGAAGATATACCATTAAACCAGCGAAACACGATGTAGTTCCAGTTGAATGGATGTCCTTTCCACTTTTTAAGGGCAGTTCGTGGAACCCTGAGGGAGATGTTGCTTGTTCCCTGTGCGTTGGTAAAGGACTTGACGCGTCCAATGCGGGTTGTGATCTCACCAGTAGTGCATATATTGTGACGGTTATCCCAAATCGTTCTTTGCAGAACCAATGACAAAACCTTAGCCGTCTCTCAGTATCTTGGGGAGTTAGAGCCTGATGAAGTGAAATTCGGTACGGCCTCATATGGTGTTGTTTTAGTATGGCCCACACCGTTCCAATGCTTAAGTTGGTATCTCTTGCTATGTCCCGACTGAATGCTCCGATGAGGATACGCTTCCACCCTAGCCAGTACATAAATGATATTAGTTTCATCACGGGCTTGTCGACGATTTGAGACTCTCAAAGGAAACCTTCCAAGTTGACCTGTTCTCGGCGCTCGTCGTACCAGTCGCGGAAAGGCCTTAATTTCATATTTTTGTTCAAAGTTTGTTTTATTTTTCAATCCCAACTTTAGACAGCTTATTTTCTTAGAATGATTTTTCGCGATTTGTGGTGCAACGGTGCCCCGGATACAAAAATTTACCGGTGTAAAATCGATTCAAAATTTGATTTTCTATCGAAATCCATCGTAAAAATACCACATCCCATTGGAAATTCCAGAATTAGAGTCACTGGAGAAGGTTGGAGAGCAGGCTATAACCTGAAAAGAAACTTTATGACACAGTTAAGACCCTGAGAGTTTCGTTTCAAAATTTCAAAAACTTTGGGAAAAAAAAAGTGGGTGGCCATCGAATATTACACTCCTTATATTCAGGAAACACACAAGACTTAATATTTACAATGAGACAGCTGCCTGAAAAAGTCTCGGCACGATAGCAAGAAATCTATTACTGCTTTGTAGACGATAAAAAAGAATTTCAGGTCCTGGAATACATCCAGCCGCCAATGTCGTAGGGAGAAAGGTGTACTAACGAGACTCAGGATAGGCCACACCAGATTGACACATTCCTACCTATTCACTAAAGAAGCTCCGCCGAAGTGCCAATACCGCCATAATATACTCACGGTAACATATATATTTCAAGAATGCCCTTTTTTCTCGTCGCGCCTCAATAGCTTGGGACTGAGTACTTATCTTCCAACAGTCTTGGGAGATGACAGTGAAAACACAAAATTAGCGTTCAAATTCCTGAAATTAAATGATTTATTTACAGAAATTTAGCACAAATTTTATGTAATAGAACATAAGTTTATATAAAACATGTAAATTAAATTAAATCAAATAACGGAATATTTTGGTACAAAAATAAAATAAAAAGGAAAAATTGGCGTTGATAACCGATGTAGTTGTATGCCATAAAACTAAAAAAAAAAAAACTGCTTTGTTGACCTAACACTGAAATTTGACAGAGTCAGGAAGATGGATAGAGCCTAAGTACTCACGGACCTTGATGTAACGGGTCTAATGAAGGTCATCGACCAATGCTCAATCCTAGAGAACTAAGAAGTGTGGTGAGAACAAATAACCACACACCTACGGAGTTCCTTAGCACTCAGGGAATTGGGTGGGGCTGTAGTCTTAGCTTTAGATTCAGTTAGTCTAAACTATTGGTTAAAACGGTACTAAACTTGGCGCTGAAGAGGTCTAAGATGTGGATGAGGCCATATTGCTTGTGCCAGAAAGAATTGAGACCAATCAATCTTACCCCCCTGGGCTTATACAAGTGACATCCTCGTATCCAGTAACAATGGTCGTAACTGTTGGACATTTAATTTGAAAATCCGTGGCAAAATTATATCTACCATTTGATATATTCAAACTTAAGTTGTTTGATACTGTTATACTTGTCTATTTGAAATATATTACACCTAACGTATAAGTAAAATTTGTATCTGGTTCTAGTCAATCCAATCTTGATTCAACAGAAACTTCCGTAGTCTTCAGGAAGAATTATAGGCTCTAAATATGAAAAGAAATACCCACAAAAAAAAAAAAAAAAAAAAAAAAAAAAGTTCAACCTGATTAAAGTTCAACCTTTGAGGCAAATAGAAAAAATAGAGAAGTGCAGTGATTTTTGAGAAGGAGAGTCTAGAGGCAGTTAGTGATCGAGAGCCCAAGAAGAGATGAGGTGGAGCTTGAGGGAGTCGGAGTTACGTGTTGGACGTAAAGGAGTGCAGAAGAGAATAAGTGAATTGAACAAGGAATGATAAGTGAAAGTGCTATTGAGTTTTCTCTAGTAATGGATAATATATTAATGTGAAAGTAAAAAAAATTAAATTTTAATTTATATGTGTAATAAATATATAAATGTAATGAATATAATTATGTATAAAACAATTATAAAATCATTTCCCAGTCATATTTAAAAATCAATATTGACAGACAGAACCCAGAGTTAGATATAAATAATTACTAATTTAAGTTATTTAAAAAAAAATGTAACAAAGAAAATAACAATAACATATATATATACACACACATATATATGTATATATATATATATATATATATATATATATATATATATATATATATATATATATATATATATATATGTATGTGTGTGTGTGTGTGTGTGTAAGCAATTTGTTTATATACCACACACACTTCCTAACCATCTTCCTTAAATCATCACGGTAAATGATAATAAACCATTAGTTTGATTTACTCAAGTAAACGTTAACCCAGAATAAAAGTCAATCCCCCAAAAATATTTATTATGGGATTAATGAGTCAAAGGTGTGATTTGGGAAAAAACATCATCCCACGGATTAAAAATAAAAAAAGTAATACTACTGTTTATCAGTTTTTTTAAGTTAAAAAACTCAATTCTATAATTTCTATTTAAGTACCAATATCTCTAATTTCCAAAATAATGAAAATAAAACATTCTTGTGTAGTGTGATCCTCCAATAATGTTTATATATTTTTTTAAATTATAAAATCGATTAATATTAGAGGGATATTAAAGGTACGAAATAGGAATCACTAATGGAATGTTAGTAAAGTAATACTCAGCTTAATTAGTGTCATTATAATAAATATTCATTAGAGTGGCGTAGACTTACAGAGAGAGTGAGTTGCTGAATAGAAAAGAAGAGCAGATATATCAGAGAGATCGGCATGTCGAAGCGAGCTACCAAGATGGAATGAGTCCCTCCACAGCCTGCAGCTTATATAAGTATTTGCCCTCGGCAGCGAGGTCGTCCAAACTGGTTTAGGCCCACCTCACATCAACAGTTTGCATCAATGTTCAGCAATTTTACTTCTATTCTTTATTTCAATAACTCTGTAATATACCTTATTTAAACTACTTATTGTAAAGACAATTACTTTGTGCTATTTCACCATGTCAAAGAAAACTAGAAAGTTGTTTAAAACAATATTCTTTTTTTACTGTAATTGGAAATAACTCTGAACGGAGATTTAAATTAGCATCTAAAAATATTATTTAACATCACTAAAAATTCTCAGTTTTTATTCCCCTTTTTAATATTTCAATTTGGATTATCTCTTTTATCTTTACATTAATTATTTTTCTTCGTAACCTTTTTTTATTCTTCATTTTGCTAATTAAAACATTACGTAAGAGACAAATATACAATAGCATAAAATAAATCAAAACTAATAAGAATAGTAGTAAAAATATATATAAATAAACACATATATAATTATAATACATACACTGCATCATGGAACCTCGAAGCACTGATGGGAGGACAAGCCAAACCAAAGAGGTACTAGCGCTGCTCTCTCAGCTGCGTCAATAGTGTTAACAGAGGCTGAATCAGAGCGCTGGAGTATACGCACAGAGTTTGAGAAGAGAAGCTGACTATTTCCAGAACTCCAGCATAATGTTTATTCACAGAAAGTCTCGGGTGACTCTTGTTCTAATCTGTCAGGAGAGTTATAAGATTGTGTGGAGGTGGATACTAATGGGCAAAAGAGTTTGATTGACAAAGCAAATGAACTAGCGCTCTTAGTTCAAGGAAAAAAAAATATTTCTTGAGGAAACAAATGGCACCACTGAACATACCAGGAACTATACTCATTGTTTAGAGAACTAGATGAAGCAAATTGATCCTCAAAAAGCTGGTCGATTGAATGATTTTACAACATGTTTATTAATAAAAATAAGCTCCATTACTCTTGAAACATTTTTGGCGAATTAGTAGCTTTCAATTCTCTCTAAATAGAATTTTGAATCTATATTACAAACGTATTCTGAAAACGTATTCCTATTGCGTTTTGTTAAAAATATTTTAAAATGATATTTAATAACTACTGAGTAAGTACTACCATTTCATAAAAACCAAAGGTTTACAATTTTCACCTTTCCAGTTGCCTTGAGATAGTGAGCGACGGTCGGTTTGATATTGTCTTTTTGTTTTGTTTTTTGTTTTTATGAACAGCTGCGATTGGAATTTGATCAGCCAATGATCGTATTGCCATTAAACTCCTACCACTACACTCTTGGTATTCATGCCTGGAGTATCCCTCTTGAAGCTTTTTAAATCAGCGTTGAGAAAGTTATGGAGGTTAGAATAGGTAACTTGTAGGATAACATGTCCTCCCTGTCGTAGCTGGAGTAGATAAGTACATCTAGCTCAAATTAACGAGAAATCAGCGTTAAACTCACACTATCGTAGTCTCAGACCTTATTAATATTCCTATAGTAGGTTCCTTACAATTGATAGTTAATCTTTAGAAACGTAGCTTTATAAAATATAATATTTAAATATCATAAATAAAATATAATCAGGTTAAAATAGTAGACTGAGATATAAATTAATAAAATGTTTTAAACAAAATTTGCGCCTTTAAGGAATAGGTTATCAATGATCCATGTTATTATATTGTCATTTATGGGTTGTTGTAATAACACACACACATTTAGAATGATTGAACACGAGCACATTTTATTGGGTTAACACATTACGCAAGTACAACAGATGTCAACATAACCTTACTTTTTCCCACAGCTGATCACATTGGCGGGAAAACTAGATAGCAATATACATGTGAAGGCATTTACTTAGATATGTTTAAATAAGATGATAAAGTGACATTGAGCATGGTAGTTGAAAGATAACCTACAACATCCTGGTGTCCCCTCCAAGACGCAGCATAGTTCAACGCTGTAAATCCCCACTTATCCTGCATTTCCTTATTTAACTGGCGCTGACGAAGAAGCTTAACGATTTCTAAGTGACCTCTACTGGCACTGCTGTGTAATGGAGTCCTTACATTCATATCAGGGCGAAAATTTTCAACTCCAAACAGGAAAAGCAATCGAACAATATTAGTGTGGCCTTCCCTCGAAGCTAGAAACAATGGAGTTCCTGATTTCCATTAACTGAGTTACTTGGCGTCGGATCTTTGCTAAGTAACATAAGCATTACTTCATAATTCCCTTTTAGTGCAGCATAATGTATTGGATAATTCAGCGATGAATCTCTTGTAAGTTGGTCAGCTTCACTAGAAACAAGCATTTTAACACATCCCAAGGCATTGTCTCTGGAGCCAATATGTAATGGAGTCATAAGTTTGTAATCAACAACATTAACAAAAGCACCAAACTGTATGAGTGTTTTAACAATGTCCAATTCTATTAGCTTTGAATTCATATGCCTTTCACAAGCCAAGTGAAGAGGTGTGCTACTGTTAATGGTACTACTATGGATGTTACCTCCAAAAATAAGGATTTTTTTTTACTATATCTAGGTGTCTCTCTCTTGCAGCAAAATGTAAAGGCGTCATACCGTCAATGTCAGCTGCTTCAAAATCGGCTCCTGCATTCAACAAGATATTAATGATCTTTATATGACCCTTGAGAGAGGCCAAGTGTAATGGGGTTTTGAAGCTATTAGTTTTACCATCTTTGCATGCTCCATGATTAAGTAAAATCTTCACTATTGCCTCTGATCCAATAAACGCTGCAAAGTGGAGTGAAGTATAACCACTATTGTCAATTTTATCTATTATTGCTGGAGGGTAACTAAGCAATGAACCAACTATTGTGAGTAGACCTCGTCTGGAGGCAATGTGCAAGGGTGTGGTTCCGTTGATATCGGCAGCATCTTTATTGACTCCAAACTCTAAAAGCAATTTAACTACTTCATCATGCCCCCCCTCACAGGCGCAATGGAGTGGTGTATATCCCCGTTCGTCTGTGACCTCTAATGACACGCCGTATGATATCAATAGTTTAATAACTTCAATAGACCCTTGAAGAGAAGCTATGTGTAGTGCTGTGAATTCATGAACTTCTGTTGTATTTTTAATGATGGAAAAAAACTTAATTTCAGAATATGCATCTAAAAATGTTTTGAAGTATTTATCAGCTAGTTTTTTATTGCCTTCTTCCAGAATTAACTTAACTAAATCTACACTTCTGGTTATCACGGCTGATGAAAGGGGTAGGTTACCATGGATGTCTTTTCTGTCTACATTCGCCCCATATGAAACCAATAGTTTGGCTCCTTCTAAAAAGTTCATTCCAATGATATTATTAAGTATAACAGTTGGATAAGTGTCAAAATGATTAGAATTTTCCAACAAAAGTTTAGCAATTTTCATTGATTTATTTGTAATGGCTTTGAAAACGACTTTTGATCCTAAAAAGCTCCCATCTTCTACTTTTGCTCCATGAGCAATGAGTAATTTTATAAATTCTTCAGATAATTTTGTAAAAGCTACATCAAGGGGTGTTTTACCTTCTTCGCTCATCACATTGGGGTCAGCATTCTGGGACAAAAGAAATTTTGTTAATGTATTATCATTTCTTTCTATCGCTAAGTGTAAAGCTGTAAGATTATTACAACCTTTTCTATTAATATCATCCCCTAGCTTTAATAAGGTCTTCACCACTTTGATATTACCATTTCTGGCAGCCCACTGAAAAGGAGTAAAGCAAATAGAATCATTGATGCTTAAACTGGCATTTTGAGATACAAGAAAGGATACAACCGCAGCATAATCCAGTCCAGAAGCTTCATGTAGAGCTGTTTGACCATAAAAATTTTGTGAATTTATATATGCACCCCGTTCTATAAGTAATTTCATTACACTAATTATCTTAGCTTCTACAGCTGGATTACTTGATGCATTGTTGGGTTTTATTATGAATTCTATTGAGCTCATATAATTTCTCAACTGTTTCTGAATATTACTTTCAATTCTAACCGCTACATTGATAGGCATGTCTCCTTTTGATCCCCTACTGTTTACATTTGCTCCATGATCTAGAATTGTAACAATCACTTTGAGGTTTCCACTCGATACGGCATGGTGAATTGCTTCATTACCAAAACTGTCTCTTATGTTCAGACTTGCATTTCTCGACAAGAGCAAATTCACAAAATTTTCTTTTCCATGCGACAAAGCAATATTAAGTGGTGTAAAATCTTGTTCTCCCTTACTGTTAACATCTGCACCATGGTCAAGAAGTATTTTAACAAGGTTGAGATTCCTACTCAATACTGCCGAATGTAATGGAGTGAGACCTTTTTCATCTTTTATATCTGTATTAGCATTCCTTGATAAAAGTAGATTTACAATAGTTACACTATGCAACTTCATCGCAAATTGTAGAGCACTCAATCCATAATCGGCTTTAACGTTGATGTTAGCACCATGATCGAGAAGTGCCTTAACAATATCAGGATTTCCATTAAACACTGCCCAATGTATTGCAGCAAGACCATTAACATTTGTCATGTCCAGACTAGCATTGCGGAACATGAGCAAATTCAAAATATTTAGGAAACCATTATTAGCAGCAATATGTAGTGGTGTAAAACCCATCAGACCCTTACTATTGACATCAACACCGTGATCGAGAAGTATCTTCACAATATTTAGTCTCCCATTAACTGTTGCCAAATGTATCGGCTGCATATCATTAACATCTCTTATGACCATACTTGCATTCCGGGACAAAAGTAAATTCACAATTGTTTCGTACCCCTTCTCTGCAGCAATATTTAATGATGTAGATCCATTTCTTCCCCTACTATCAACACAAGTACAGTGATCAAGCAGTGCTTTAACAATATTGAATGTCCCATTTTCTACTGCCCAATGTATTGGCTGCATATCATTAGTATCTCTAATATCCAAACTTGCATTCCAGTATAATAGTAAATTAACAATGTTTTCATAGCCTTTCATTGCAGCAACATGTAGTGGTGTAGATCCATTGCTTCCCCTACTATTCACTGCAACACCACGATCAAGTAGTGTCTTAACAATATTGAGTGACCCAGAACTTACTGCAATATGCAGCAGTGTAGACCCATTGTATCCATTACTGTTGGCTGCTAAACCTTTATCTAAAATGTCAACAATTTTCTTTGCATTATCATTTTTTATGACCCCTAGTAGATCATTATCTGGCTGTGTCATCGTTCCAGCTGCATGATTATTGTATGGTTCAAAAGTTAAGTTCACATAAGGAACCACCAGTTTTGGTTCAGTGTAAAGTTGATTCCTTACAACCTCCTGAAAAAAATAATTAAATTAATTAGTGGGAATCAAGGTCACTAAATTTATTTTCAGATAAATTCATTCACAAAGGAATTTAAAGGATTTAATTTCTGATTTAAAATATATAGTGAATTTACAAATTTTTTAAAATTATTTAAATAAATGTATAATAGTTGAGGCCCCCAGGAATTTCCGCATTCTGTCTTAGTAGGCCCAGATAAGACAGCTTTAGACGCCCTAAAGACCTTCCCAATTGGATCATTTTCTTCATTCGTTTACTAACCGAAACTATAAGAAAAAAAAAAACGTTTCCCTGATGCACTCCTTGGAAACCAAATAAATCCAAATATATCAAGGCATAAAGCAACACCAGACAACAAAAACAATATGAAAGAATGAGATAAAAATTTTAATTACTTTAAAATGACCAAATAAAAAATACCCTGTATCCCGCATTTAAAAGAAGGCAGAAACACGCTTCCAATTCACTTCTTCTTTTTTTCTAAATTTATGTAGGTTTTCTCATAGGCAAATAGAAGTGAAAAAAAAATTAATTTAAATAATTTTCATTAAATATAACATTAAAACTAAATATTTCAGGAAATAAAACACTGAGTTGGATCTTTATATATTTATATTTCCAGAAGATAATTAATGGCTAAATTTAGTGATTCTGAATCATGACAGGCAATGCCTTTTGAGTGTGTGTAACTAATAAGAATAGTTTGAACATAATAAACTATAGATACTTAATAAAAGGTAAGAGTTTTTAAGTTGTCAATAAGGGTTCAGAATGTTGTACAAATTATTTTGACTATCAAATGATAAAAAACAAGAACATGAATAAACTTTTCTTAATTTTAAAGTTTAAAACTTAAAAGTTTTCTTAATTCATTTATTTACTTATTTTTTTCAGCTTCATTTTTCCCCCTTTTAATTTTTTTTTTTTTAAATTGTTTTTATTAATTACTTCCAATTCCATTAACTAATTATTGTTTATATTTCATATTAATTTCTATATTATTTTAAAATATTTTTACAATATATATAACTGAACATGTTTGTAGAAATATTAATGATAATATGTTATGTCGAGAGATGGTACGTGTAGAAATACATGAACCCATTGGAGGGTTACTGCAATGTGGAAAACTAGAGATGAACATGAATAATAACTGTTATGTGAATAAAACAATGTAGTATCAGAATGAGCTAAACGGAACTGAAATTAAAATTTTTTTTTTTTTTTTTTGGAATTGAAAGATGGTAAATAAATCTTACTCTGTCACATATATAAGATAATATAACAGCATTAAGTAAAATTTAACATATAGTTGGATTTTAACTTAGGATTATTTATTTATCAAACAAATTGAAGCCAAAATATTTTAAAAAATCAATTAAAAGAGAAAGGAAGGTTAAGAAGCTCAAGTTTTAAGAATTGATAAAAAATGTTTAACATTAGAAACTAGTTTTAAAAAAAAATAAAACAAAAGAAATGGCAAATAATTCATCAATTCTTAATTGTACTGATCCTTCCATGCCACCTTGTTAACTCCAACTGAACTGAAAAAACATTCAGCTAATTTCATTCATAAGTTATGATATCTGTCTTTGGCAGTAAATACATTAGTTATTGTGGTTTTTTACTAGTAATAGGAGTTAATTAGGTTAAGAAACACCCAATTTCATCCTGGTTTTATTTAAAATAAATTTCTAGCTACACATTTAGAGATATAGCTTATCCTTACCTCCGTACTCAATGTAAGAAGATTTTTATAGACAAAGTATTAGAAATAATACATGCAATTACAGATGGTTTAATATTACTGGGAATAGATTTAACAAAAAGCTTGTATTATTACAAATTAATATATTTCCGCCCTGTAGGGCAAATGTTATGTTGTAAAGTTTTTTTTCAAATAATAAATTTTGCAGTAACAATTAATTATCTTAATAATAAATGATTTATATTTATTTACTTTATTTTCAATAATAGTATACGATAATTCATTCATTATTACCATTATATAAATGTTGTGAATAATTAGATTAATTATCTATCATTATGGAAAAGATTATTGTGGTCCATATGTTCATATGGTATATTAATTGATAAGGAGATTAATGATATTAGGATAATGATTGCTATATTATCTCCTGAAAAAAAATTATTTATAAAAAAAAAATATATTTATTATAAAACTGGGAAAGGTGTCATGGCCAATGCCACATTCTCAAGACCTACAACAGAGAATTTAAACAAAAACAACTGTTTACTATTACAACATTAAAAATAATCATTTATAAATATAAATATATATATATATATATATATATATATATATATATATATATATATTTTTACTAGCTGAAAGTACCCCGCTCTGCTACGGTTTAATATCATTAGGATGAAGACAACTTAAATTAGTAAAAGTTAAGCTTAACGTTGATAATTATTGTTTAAATAAACCTGAACAATTCCATTCTTAGAATAATTTCAATAAGTAAGTTAATTTTATATTATTTTGATAGCCCTCCAGTGAAGCTTCGAGGCAGCACTACCATCTTACACAGCTCTGATACCAGGCCATCAGCTTTTCTTATGGCATACTTTAAGTGAATATAGTCTCAACTTCTCAACTTTTTTGAAGAAAGTTTAGTCTTTCTGTTTCTATTTTAGCGTACATATCAAGCATAAATTGGTTGAGGAGATTACGAAATTAAAGTAAATAAGGTTCTTCACCTTCACCTTCCTCGCTCCACTAACATTTAGGCGTAAAAACCAGCTGCAGACACAGTTTTCTTAAGTAATGTATTGGAGTTTGGGTCACGCTGAGGGATGTTAATACTGTACCTTTCTTCTCCATGGTAGAACATGATACGATACTAAAGAGAATCATACACTTAGTAGAACTATTGATTCTTATCTGTTTTTTGTCCCTACATCGAACTGGCCTTACTTAATACCATATGATAATTAATCTTTTATTATTCACCCAATAAAAATTTAAATCGCATTTTTCGCAAATTAGCCGCGATCCAGGCCGATTTTTTAAAATTCCTTTCTTAGCGAGCACCTACGGCCCTAGAGGAATCTACATATCGAATTTCATTCCAATCCGTTCGGTGGTTTCTGAGATTTCGTGTTAAGTGAGTGAGTGGTATTTGACAAATATATAATAGATATATATATAGCTAAATAAAAGGTTCGCGGGACTGAGTTTTTAAAAAGAGCGTTTTTATTGACAGACATACATTATACAAGAAAAAGCACAATTCATAGCCTAATACAAGGACTTCGTGTTGAACAAACTGGCATCACAACGTGTAGAAGCAGAGTGTCACCGGGCGAAGCACACTGGGGCCATATATAGGGCGCTCGCGCTCAAAACTCCAAAAATCAGTTTTTTCGTTTTATAAATTTATTTTAAATAATAAACTAAAAGGTAAAGTTATAATTAAAGTAAAAAAGGCATACTTTTTATTAATGATAGGTTTTAATTTTATAAAATGCATTACTTTTAATAATGTTCTTATATTATATATTTAATATAAAACTTTCTTTGGCAGAATTACTCTAATGATAAACAAAATGTGTAGAACTACATATTGAACAATTTTATAAATACATAAAAGTAATAAAATTTACATAATACGTACCTATAGTATAGAAATAATAAACTGTTGTAGGTATAAATATTTCGCACAATATATACAGATAAAACAATAAAATATAAATAAATAGCATTTAACATATTCTAAGTATCAATCATATTTTCAGGATTATAATTAATGAAAAACTATGTAATATTTTTTTACATGATGTCTTTAAAGTTGTTATTTAATATTCATGTAAATTTTGATGAATCATTTCAAATTTTAATATTGAACCAATGTTAGTTTTACCTGATCCCCTAAAAAAAGTTTATTATGGGTCTAATCAGAATTATCCGAATCCGTAATATATAGCTAGATGTAAATGTGACATATAATGTTGTCTAAGCCAGATGGTCCAATTGTTAACATGTCACAAACATCGGGGTCGAATTAATATTTATTCATTTTGTTTTTTATGTTGTTATTTTTCTGAGGTCAGTTATTAATCATCAGATATTAGATCAGACTAGTTATTAGATATTAGAAGCCGATTAGAAACGTCTTTAATTCTATGAAACTTAGAAGTCTTCCTACTAAATTGTTCACTATAAGCCTTAATATCTTTTTGTTGGGCCTTTCACTAACTTCAAAATTTTCAATATCTTAATTTTGCGCGAAAGAATTACCCTTTTGCCTTCACATTTATTTATACAAGAGTTTCTATTATCATATTATAATGACAGTTTTGCAATTCCCTAGCGCTAAATTGAATTAATCAAATTCAAAGATTTAGACTTCAATTTTTAAAATTTAAAGATAAAATTTCAATTTCGTCGATAAGATTTTATTTATTAGTGTTTTATATTACATATCTATTTAATTCTAGAAGTTTTTCTACTAAAATTTTTCCTGTAAGCCTTAAAATCTCTGTTGTGGGCCTTTCATTAAATTTAAAATTTTCAATATCTTAATTTTGCGCAAGGGAATTGCACTTTTGCCTTCACATCTTTATTTACAAAGGCTTCTGTTATCATATCACAATGGCAGTTTTGCAATGCCCTTGCGCAAAATTGAATTAATCAAATTTAAGTTTTAAGAATTTAAATTTTGAATTTTATCCTTAATATTTTATTTATTAATATTTTATATTATATATCTTCACTTGAACACCACATAGTATGACTTGAAATATAAAACTTTAAAAGAAAAAAAAATTAGCGTATTGAAATGCTTTCCACTTTACAATCGACTGAATAGTGCTCTCTAATAATCCGCGACATAAACCGGATTAAAACATTGAAAGGAAACAAACAGAAGCGAGTGCTGTTTACTAGTTGATTTTCCATATTATGTAGATTATTTTAACCACAAAAAAAAGTAAAAATACCCAAAAATCAAAAATAGAGTTTTGAGCGGTGTTAGTGAGGAGATGGCCCCAGTGTGCGAAGGTGGGGGTGCCCTTTTTATACAGTTATCTAGGAGAGGGGATAGTGTACATTTATTTATTATCTCTAATACCATTGGGTTTCCATAACTTCTCCCCCCCCCCCCCCCCAAGTTCCGAGGTCTCCGATGGAACAAATATCTTAGTGTAAATAGGTAAGATTCTATACAATAAAAATAAAAGGTTTGGACCTTATACATTTCTCAATACCTTTTACACTAAGTCATAACATTGCAATAGATAACATTCTATAAACAAAAGGGATTGGACCTTATAATTTAAGTTTATACAAAAAAATAAAAGGATTATATCTTGTGTATCAAGTTTAGGATTTGTACCATCTATAGTTTTACATAAATAAAAAGATTAAACTCTGTACTGAAATACAATTATTAACTTCCTATAAATAAAAGGATTATACTTTGAACTTCCTGTTTACTAAGTCAGGATTTGCTTACTTGAAAAATAAAAAGATTAAACCTTGTACTAAAATAGGATTTATATGATTGTCAATTTCCCATAAACAAAAGGATTAGACCTTGTCCTTTCCTTAATATTAACAATAAGCTTAACCTATAAAATGTTTATACATTACAGAATTCCTTACATGCTAAAGTACAATTTTCCTTATAACTAAAAGATAACAGGATATTTCTTAATACTAAACAATTCGTAACTATACATTATTTAAACAAAAGGAAAAATAAAATAAGAGTCTTTGAATTAGTTTCCTCTATTACAAATAATACTTTTAGATTCAAAATTAATCAATTAAAATAATAATATTTTAAATCAAAATAATAATTCAAACACTCCTTTACAATAATTACAATTAATAATAATTTCAAAATAAAATACATACTTTTCAATGATCAATCAAAATAATATTTCAAGACAAAATAATAGTATCCTAATATTTATGATAGTGACTTCAAAATATTAATTACAAAATAAATCGGACAGAATATTACTGTGAAATAAAATAATAATTTGAATGATCTTTTACATTATTAACATTGAATATAATATTTTACAACAAAATACAAAAGTCCGACTTTATTAAAATAACTACAGCATTGTCAATTTAATACAGATAATTCTTTCAATATAACATAAACATCTTTTCCTAATACCATTATATTTATTACGTTTTAGTAAAATAAAAGATTTTTAAAACATTTTAATATTGTTTAAATAAAATTAAATATTTTTAATCATAACCATTATCTGAATCATTTGAGTCATAATCATCCGAGACATCCGAAATATTTACGCGAATGGATTCATTGTCGTCAACCGAAATAGATTTTTTCTTTTTCCGTTTTTTCCTATTGGGCCTTTTAATATTGTCGATATGAGTTTTAATTGGTCTTCTGTCTTTTACTACTACATTTACTTTTTTAAATTTGTCTCTACTTTTTATTTTCGCTTGGGTATTTTTCAAATATTCTGTATCCCCTAATTGTTTCTGAATATCTAAAGGGTCTTCTCTTTTTTTATTTAATTTTTCGGTCCTTGTCTCTTTTTCGTCATTTATTTTAGATCTAATTAGTTTATGTAATAATTGTTGGTCCTTATGATATTTGTAGAGGTGTGGGAAGGTATGTCATATAGTTAGTCAGTGCGTTATTAAAATTAAAAATATCTATCATTAATTTAAATTCTGTCTGACTATAAAACTGATAAAATGATATTTTTTCTAAGGTTTGAATGAATATTAACCAAATTACTCTGATAAGTCTATTTTAAATTTTTGTAGTGTAAATCATTCAAATCATATAATATCTGTAACGCTAACTTCATTTTGTAAATGAATAAAAAATGTTTATAACAATTATATTTAACTTCTTCAAAACAAAAATAAGCAAGAAATCAAGATCGAGACGTAATGTAAACTTATTAACTTTTTAACCAAAAATGACAATACTTAATCACGTAGATGAATAAAATTGCTATGCGTATTGCATTTAAATTTAAACTTAAATCTGTGAAATCGTTTATCCCTTTAGTTTTATATTTAATATTTCGATTCTAGTGATTAACAGGACATTAAATAAAATGATCATACCTTGTTTTGTTTGAATTGAATTGTTATAAAAATAAAATAAAATAATTAGTTTTAATTTATAGGTTCTTTAGTTCGTTGATACAATGTAATAGTTTAAATAGCAAGCATATTAGAAGCTTAAAAATAGAACGAATACAACAGTTTAATCCTAATTTATTTAACGTATTTAGTAACGCATATATGAAAGTTAACATTATTATCGGAGTAATAATCATATATTCTTCGAAAGGCTAATTAACATTAACATACGAATAATTATTATCAACTAAATCATTATTATTAAATTATTAATTAATTATTATTATTAAGTTATTATTAAAATTAAATAATGATTTATGATTTGTTAGAAACCCATTGCTCTTTTCAGAATTACGTATCTATTAATATTAATTATAAACGAAACATCGTAATGAGAAGCAACATAAAACTTAATTTTGCAATCTAAATGAAAATAAGAAAGTTATAATTTTACAGAAATAGTTAAAACGTATTATTAATAATTAATGATAATATTAATAAATTTAAGTACAGGCAAAAACTGGTATGAATATAAATTACAATAGTTAAGAGAGTTATCAGATTGAAAAATAATCGTTTTAATTCTATTGTTTAAATCTCTATGCTTCTAAAACATAAAATTGAAAACTAATAATCGGTATGATTATGAATATTAATAAAAATTGTATTAATGTTGAATTCGAAGTTACCAGAATCAACAAATTATCCGATTTAAATATTTTTACTTAGTTTTTTCCTATATTTATACATCTTTTTTGGTACGATCCAAAGTGGAAAATTATTTTTTGATTTACTTTGCCTGATTTTAACCATTCTATTTTTAAACAAGTTGTGTACTGCTTTCTCGCCTAAAGCAACATTTAGTTGAGGTTTAAAATTTTTTAACTTATTGCCGCAGTGATCCAGCCTATTTTTTATGGAAATAGAAGCTATTATTTCTTTTAATGTCTTTCGATTCAATTTATTAAATTTTGTTACATTATTATTTAATTTTTCAACTGTTACTTTTAAACTATTTTCCGAAGCCTTTAAATTGTTTGTTTCTTTCACTAAATTCGAATTTAAATCTTCCGTTTCTTTGATTTTACTAATTATATTTTTTTCTTTTCCTTCCCGTGACTTATTAACGGTTTTTATTGTTTTATTTAAATTACGATATTTATTTCGGACTGTTTCTTTATTTTTATTAAGTTCTTGAAGTTCCTTGTATTTTAAATTTTCGTCGTCTTCCATATTCTTAAATTTGTTTACAGAATTTTCTACACTTACTTTTATTTCAGGTTTTAAATTATACGCTTCTTCCACACTCTTAATATTATTTACAGAATTTTCTACAGTTTCTTTTATTTCCGGTTTTATATGTTCTTCGCAAATTAAGTTTTTAACACTTTCTTTTATTTCCGATTTTATATGTTCGTCGCGGATTAATTGTTTTTTTCTATTGATCAGATTTGGTAAGTCGTTGTTTAAGTTCAAGTCATGAATTTCTATTTGTTTATCCTGGTTATCTATTTGTTTATCTGGTTTAGAATTTAAATTGTTTATATCCGGTCCGGAGGTCTGCTTGTGCTCGGGCCTAATTCTAAAAAATGATCCTGTCTTTTTTCCAAAGATTCAATCCGCTCTAACAATAATTTAATTTTTTCGTCTTTTTTCTTCTTCAATTGTATGTACCCTATTAGAAACAGTTCTCATCGAAACGGTGTTAGAATCTATTTGCGGTTGTTGGTAATTTTGCCTAATATTTCTGGAGGGTGGTTTGTTAAAAAATTTATGTTGCGACTGGGGGTCCTACGGTTGATTATAAATCGGAGTCGTATATTCAATAGCTCGCTGTTGTGGCCGGAAGTTATGTTGGTTGTTATTGTTATAAGAATTAGAGGTTGGACCTTGCTCATACTGATACTGTTGCTGTCGGTAATGTTGGGGATTATTATACGACGTATATTGCTCGCGGTGGTACTGATGGGGTCGGTAATTTTGATAATCATAGTGGTTGTTAAAATTTGGTCGGTACTCTTTATTTTTGTAACTATTTTCAAAATTTTTCTTTTTGTAATTATTTTGAACTGGGTTTTTTTTGGTGTTTTTTATCGCCATAAATTCTATGTACGATATGAGCCGCGCTGTTTCTTAATATTTCTTCTAGGTCCTCTAATGAGTCAAATTTAATATGATAAATGAAATCTGTTAATGCCGGATGTAAACTATGTACTGCGTGGTGGGATATCTGCTTGTCATATCTATACATTTCGTCCTGTTTGTCAATTATTTCATTGTCAGAGTAAATTCGCGCATATAAATCGCATCTTTTTTGGCCCAGTCGTTCTAAGAAATCGAGTGGGTTTTCATTATGGTAAGTCCGCGTATTTAAAATTTCCGAAATTAGTTGTTCCCTAGTTCTCGTGTCTTGGTACTTTTTCTTTAAGAATTTTATTATTTCTTTTACTGTATTGAATTCCTTATCGTATACGGCGACTTTAGCTTTTCCAGTCAGTTTATTTAAGATTGTTAAAACAAGTTTAGCTTGGTTTGTATTTTTATGGGTATTATCATCTTTACAGTATAAATTATATAAAAATTCGCTATTTCTAATAAAATCAACTAGTTGTAACGGATTTCCGTCATATTCCGGGATTAATGCTAAATCATGATTTTTAATTTCTAGAGCCATATTATTTTCTTTTTTAATTAACGTTGAACCTGTTATTTTTAAGTTACTTAATTTTTCTTCCAAACCATTCATAAAGATAAATCAATATTTTAAATTATTATACTTATTACTAACTTATATTTAAATTACAAAATTACTTAAAATAAAAATAAAAATGAAATTAATTATACTTTTTCTTGATACAACGTTGTCTTCGATGTCTTCTTGATGACGCTCCCTTTAGCTCCTCCCCGTCGATTCTTTAGCAAGAGGTTGAAGGTCCTTTTGGTCAAGGTATTGGAATACCAAAGCGCTCCCAAAGACTTGAAGATCTGCTGATGTACTAATACTCAGCTCCCAATCTTCTCATGCCAGTGGAAAGAGGTCTCGCTGTTCTGTACCTGAAATAAGATAGAACTGCCTCGAAGTTACGTTAACGCTTCCAAATGTCCCTCCGTTCGGGCGCCAGCTAAATAAAAGGTTCGCGGGACTGAGTTTTTAAAAAGAGCGTTTTTATTGACAGACATACATTATACAAGAAAAAGCACAATTCATAGCCTAATACAAGGACTTCGTGTTGAACAAACTGGCATCACAACGTGTAGAAGCAGAGTGTCACCGGGCGAAGGTGGGGGTGCCCTTTTTATACAGTTATCTAGGAGAGGGGATAGTGTACATTTATTTATTATCTCTAATACCATTGGGTTTCCATAACTATATATATATATATATATATATATATATATATATATATATATATATATATATATATATATATATATGTATATATATATTAATATTATTACTATATACTACCTGAAATTATATCTATTTTTCAGGACATAATATCACAATCATTATCCTTGTATCATTAATCTCCCAGTCGATTAATATATCAATCTGCATTATCTTCTATCCTTTATAATATCTTTATGAGTATATTTATATTATTATATTGTACTTATTTGACTGAAGGTCAATGTTAGAAATTTTATTCCAATCATGTATCTTTGATTATACAATTTTGTTTTGTTTTAAGAAATAATTGTTTTCTCCAAATCATTTTTTTTTTTTTTTTAATTATTGACTCAATTGTAAATGTGTACATAATTTATTTTTAAGTATTATTTTGAATTATTTTATTGTGTATACATTATTTTGTACTTTTAATTTTGTTGCTACCATATATATTCATATATGAATGTGCATCAAAAGTAGGAGGATAGAACAGAAGGATGGATACCATTCCTTTCAAAAGGTGGAACAACCAATCATTGACTGATGATCATGTGCTAGACAAGATTTCAAGGAGATCTCAGTAAATTTTTTTTTTTTTTTCACTTCTACAACTGTCAAATTAAAACCAGTAATGTGTCGGAACCAGAATTTTTTGATTTTTGATACTGGTAGCAAAACCAAGAAATCAATTCTTGATGCCAGTACCAATACCAATGAATTATTATTCTCGATTTTTAGTAGAGACAGGTTACAGTGTGACATAAGGCTCACTATGATTAGCTTTTTTTAATTTGACTACAGTTTCTCTTTATTTATTTGTCAACCACATGTGCCCCCATCTTAACTCATTAAAACCAACGATCCACTTATGGAACAAAATGTTTTAATTCATAATTATTGATTATATTAATGATAGAACTGATTTAAAGCCATGATAACGTAATGTTTGTATACCTTTTTCAGAATCAGTAATCAGCCGACATTTTTGATAGTTATATCTTCTCAGGCTATCAGTTATTTGTTCCTTATATTGCATTTTTTTTAGATCTCTTCTAAAATCTAATTGTAAGTAGATATGGTTTCATTTTTATTTAAACTGTTCTTTTTTATTAATAATTCTAAAAGTACAAAATTTCTTTGAAGACCATGTGCCATTTCTTGTCAAAAAAATTTATTTAGGATTTTCTGAGATTCATTTGAAAATGATGGTTACTTATGAAATGACGGTCTCTGATGGTTCCAGGAATATGAAGGAGATAAAGATGAAGAGTACTTTTCAAACAGGTTGTCAAAAAACATATTTTTTGTGCAAAATAGATTGTAAAATGATACACAGTCAGAAAATTCAAAGCGGAAAATATATTCATTTCCATCGAGAATGGACGTTTGCACTTAAAAGAAGGCGGTGACAACATTACTGATTCATTGGAAACAGGAAATAGGACTGGAAAAAGCTTCCTTATTACATCCTCCCAAAAAAAAAAATTAAAAAAATTAAATGTTATCCCTATTTATGATACATTAAGTGTTGTGACTTTTGTCTGATATCATGGCAATGAATTTGTAACTGTTGCATCTGCTCAACCAGGGGTTACTCCTATTATAAAAGCGAAACCATGGTCTCTATCCAAACAAAAAAAAAGAAAGTGCAAATTTCTCAATCCTGTAGCATTACTATTTATAACCAATAGATGGCTGGAGTTGAAAGGCTGGATAAGATATTGCTAAATCTAGGGGGAACATAAGAGTAAACGAATGTTAGTGGCAGCCTCTGATGATCCCATTTAACGTATCAGTAAATAACGGAGTTATTCAAGTGAACACCCGAGTACAAGGAGATTGCTTTAGGCTTATTAGGTACTCACATGGCAAAGTTGAATCTGTTATTAAGCGCTGTATCGACATAGACTCATACGAAGAGCCGCTATTGGAGGATTGTCACCTTCGGTAAATTAACAAAATCTCATTCGACAATGTTGGCAGTTATATAGGAATAAACCTGAAGTAGTCAACAAGTTTGAATAGCCAAAAAAAAAAAAAAAAAAAGTGTAAAAAGCCGTGTGCAGTTGCATTCGCCTTATTTTATTGAATTCCATAGAAAATAAAATGTTTCAGAATCTTTTTTTTTTTCTTTTTTTTTGTAAAATTTATTATTATCAATATTATATTGTTTAAAAAAATGAATTTCATTGTTGATACATATACATATAATAAATTTAAATAATACAATTACTTTTCTTTGAGCAATTGAGGCCCTTTACGGACTTTCGTTCCCATAGGTAGTGGAACACGCCTTGAAGGGACGCATTGAAGGGAAGGGGAGGAGGGGCTGTATGCATATTACATGCCAAAGTTCCTTGTTAGCATCATTAAATAACGGTATCTTGCCTCTTCTCGAAAGATATAGGTCAGTGTTTTTTAGAAAATACTGTTTTCACCATTGTTAAATCTTGGTAAAATATTTGGCCTAAAACTAAAAAATCTATTTGAGATCAATAATTCAAAGAAGGAAGAAATATAAAGTGAAATAATTCTACATGGTCTGCAATGCTGCAAGAGTGTGGGGAGCAAATTCAGTTGAATATCGTTGAGAATAAAAAAGTACGTTTTATGTATATAAAATAAAATAAATATGTCGGTCACAAAATGGAAGGGATATATGAAACAAAATTTAAGATAATCATTTATTTAGAAAAAATAATATTACGTGATAACTAAATTAAATAAAATTTATTTTATACGTTAGCGATAAAAAAAACAAAAACATAATAACCATTTTTGGACATGAGTG
This sequence comes from Euschistus heros, assembly GCA_003667255.2. Classification (NCBI taxonomy): domain Eukaryota; kingdom Metazoa; phylum Arthropoda; class Insecta; order Hemiptera; family Pentatomidae; genus Euschistus; species Euschistus heros. Next base: position 89,549 of record RCWM02000067.1, read on the forward strand.
TATGTTAGTATTAAGTTATTTTGATGTAAATATAAATGATTTTAAGATAACAAACTGAAGCAAAAACTGACATAAAAGTTTTAAAAAATATAAAGTTAGCCATTACAACAGCTTATTATCGGCCATGTGAAGGTTTCTGCTTTAGTTACTTAACCTTCTATTGACAGCGTGGCATTCCATTGCGAAGTTATGCATTGGATAAACTTTGATTTTATTTTTAATGAATGGAGGATATTGGAATGTTAAATTCAGTCCTCTGGAGTGCCAACATATGTGCCAATGTCAAAAAAATAATATATATGGCCCTGGTAGAAAGCATAATGCTATACAGCTCAGAAACATGGCCTCTTGAAAAATGCAAGGCAAAAGATTTCTGGCTGTGGAGATGGATTTTTGGAGGAAATCAGCAAGAATCTCAAGGATTCAACGAATCCAGAATGAGATCATAAGAGAAAGAATGGAAGTTAAGAGAAATATTCTGGAGGAAATGGAGGGGAGGAGACTGAGATGGTTCGGCCATATTAAAAGAATGGAGAACAGAAGAATCCCCAAAATTGCTTATGAATGGGAAGCAGAGGGGAGGAGAAGGAGAGGTAGGCACCGCATCAGGTGGAGAGATGTTGTGGCTAATAGTATGGCTGGCCGAGGATTAACGGAAGAAGAAGCAATGGATAGAGAGGAATGGAGGAACCGGCTGAAGGAAGAGTTTGGTTGAAGGAAACTTCGATAGGGAAGAAAAATCCTTTCAAAGAAGAAGAAGGATATTGGAGATATTCAGTCACCTACTTCCGACACTTTTTTAAAAGTCAGGATCATTGTAATTACAAAATATATTCGTACCAAAATACAAACCTATTATCAGGACATTTCACGCTTGAATTAAATTGTTACCGGTTTTAAAACTTAATTTTAAAATGTGGTTGGAAAGGATTTGATATGTCAAAATATGATGATAAAGTGATGTTAAGCATTGTAGCCGAAAGATATCCCATAACGTCCTGGTATCCTTTCCAAGACGTAGCGTAGTTTAATGCTGTAAATCCCCACTTATCTTGCATATCCTCATATACCCGGTTCTCTCGAAGTAGTTTCACTATTTCTATATGACCTCTGCTGGCACTGCGGTGTAATGGAGTCCTTCCGTAGTGGTCAGGTCGAAAACCTTCGAATCCAAGTTTTAAAAGCAATGATACAACATCAGTGTGTCCTTCTCTTGAAGCTAAGAACAACGGAGTTTCCTGATTACGATTGACTGAAGTGCTAGGCTTTGGATCATTTTTAAGTAACGTAAGCATTACCTCATAATGCCCGTTCATTGCAGCGTAATGTATTGGATGATTTAACGACATATCTCTACTATATTGGTCAGCTCCACTAGAAACAAGTACTTCTACACAGCCCAAGGAACCGTCTCTGGACCCAATATGTAAAGGTGACATCAAGTTGTAGTCAAGAGCATTGATAAATACCGGACCATATTTCATAAATATTTTAACAACGTCTTCTTCTGATAACTTAGAATGATTTGCATGCATTTCACAAGCCAAATGAAGTGGTGTGCTTCTAGTTTTGGTTCTAATAAAAATATTAGTCATAAATTTAATAATTAAGTTCACTAGATCTGGATGTCTCCCTTTTGCGGCAAAATGGATTGGCGTCAAACCATCTATGTCAACTGCCTCTTTATTGGCTCCTGCGTTCAATAAGATCATGGCAATTTTCTTGTGACCCTTGAGGGAAGCGAAATGTAATGAAGTTTTGAGGTCATTAGTTTTAGCATCTACGTTAGCTCCAAAACTTAGTAACAACCTTATTATTTCCTGTGATCCACTCAATACAGCTAAGTGAAGCGGAGAATATCCATTATTGTCGGTTTGATTTATTGTTGCAGGACGATCTTTGAGCAATGAACCCACAATTTTAACAAAACCTCGTCTACAGGCGATGTGCAACGGTGTCGTGCCATTGACATCTTTAGTATTTCTATTGGCTCCAGACTCTAAAAGATGTTTCACTACTTCATCATGCCCCTCCTCACAGGCGCAATGGAGTGGTGTGTATCCGCGTTCATCTCTGACCTCCAATGACGCCCCGTATGATATCAATAATCTAACAATTTCATTGAGCCCATAATGAGTAGCAACGTGGAGTGCCGTAAATTCGTGAATATTTGTCACATTGGTACTAATAGAAAATACGATTATTTTAGAATCTGCATTTAAAAAAGTTGTAAGATTTTCTTTTGTTAAATAGCTAATCGTCTTTATAAATAGATTTCTAAAAGATAATTTATGACTTTCTGTTATATCTGTACTAGGTGAAAAAATTGTCATATCAGATTCTGCATTTAAAAATGTTTTGATACTTTTCTCAGCTATTTGCCTTGTACCTTCTTGCAGAATTAATTCAACCAAATCGAAATTTTTGGTTATAACAGATAAAGTAAGAGGCAGGTTACCATGGATATCTTTTTGTTCAATATTCCCACCATATGAAATCAAGAGCTTGACTCCATCAAAAAAGTGCATCCTTATGGCATTATTAAGTATAACAGTTGGATAATTGTCAAAATGATTGGAGCTATTCAACAAAGCCTTGGTGATTTTTATGGATTTATTTTTGACAGCATCAAAAACAACTTTTGACCCTAAAAAACTTCCATCTTCTACTTTTGCTCTATGTTCAAGAAGTAATTTTATCAATTCTCCCGATGGTGTTTGAAAAGCTAGATCAAGTGGAGTTTTACCTTCTTCACTCATGGTATTCGGATTAGCATTTTGTGACAAGAGAAATTTAGTAAACGTAGTGTCGTTTTTTATTATTGCTAAATGTAAAGCTGTAAGATTATTACAACCTTTCCTATTGATGTCATCCCCCAACTTTAATAACATTTTTACTACATTGATATTTCCATTTTTAGCGGCCCACTGAATAGGGGTGAAGCAAATGTTATCATTGATGCTTAAACTGGCATTTTTGGATACGAGATATGCTACAACTGCAGCGTAACCCAGGCCAGCAGCTTCATGCAGCACCGTTTTATTATGAAAGTTTTGGGAATTGATGTCAGCTCCACGTTCTACAAGTAATTTCATCACATTTATTATTTTATCTTCAGCAGCAGGATCAATTGATTCATTATTGGGTTTTGTTATAAATTCGATCGAATTCAAATGATCTCGTGATCCGTTAAAAATATTTATTTTTACCGCTACATCGAGAGGCATGTCTCCCATTGCCCCAATACTGTTAACGTTCGCTCCGTGATCTAGAAGTGCAACAAGCACATTGATGTTTCCACTTGACACTGCATGGTGTATTGCTTCGTTACCAAAACTGTCCCTTGTATTTAATCTTGCGTTCCTCAACAAGAGCAAGTTCACAATAGGTTCATTTCCTAAATATGAAGCTATGATAATTGGTGTATACTTGTATCTTCCTATACTGTTAATATCAGCACCGTGATCCAAAAGTGTAGTTACAATATTGAATGCTCCATTAAATGTTGCTAAATGTATTGACTCATCAATATAAATATCTCTTATATTAACGCTGGCATTCCTGAACAAAAGAAAATCCACAACTGTATCATAGCCTTTTATAGCAGCAATATGTAATGGTGTTCTGCCGGCGTAACCTTTACTATTTATACCGGCACCGTGATCCAGAAGTGTCTTGACCGCATTTAGTCTTCCACTTTCTACTGCCCGATGTATTGGCCGCATATCATAAATATCTGTAATATCCAAACTTGCATTCCAGTACAATAGTAAATTTATAATATCTACATGGCCCTTTCTCGCAGCGATATGAAGTGGTGTGGATCCATTTATTCCCCTACTGTTTACCGCAGCTCCGTTTTCAAGCAGTGCCTTAATAATATTAACAGAACCAGAACTTACTGCAATATGTAGCGGTGTGAATCCATTACATATATTACTGTTGTTTAGATATTCCGTACCTATTGACACTGATAGGGAATCATCTCCTGTCAATCTTTCTGTTGCATGTTTACGATTTGATTTATTGGAAGTGTAAACGCAAGGAGCGACCGGTTTTAGTGCTGGGTAAAGCTCTTCCTTTTTCACCTCCTAAAAATCATAAAACAATTATTGTTGGGCATCATCACTTGTCAATTTCACCTAAATGTTTAACAATGTTATATGTAATGTTTTGTTTTTTTTGTTGTTGTTTTTTTTATTTTTATTTATTTTTTATTTTTTTATTTTTTATTGAATGATAGTTTAAGTTTGCAAAATTCCAGATTTTTGTCTTTCAATAACAAATAACAATGAAATGCGTGATTGCAAAACAATGATTAACATCAATTATTTCATTAAAAAATTCACAAAAAGCTTCTGAAAAAGCACCAGAAAAAAATGGACTTCGAAAAAGTCAGTTTTGAAAAAATGCTAAAACAATATAAAATGGTAGAAAATTTATATATTATAGGGAAAAGTATTATTTAAAGAAATCTCAAATATAGCTGGTTCTTTCAGCCCTGGCACAATCCAATTGTGGCCTCATTTGGCACATAACACATTATACCCACATCTCTACCCGAGTGTCTTCTTGAACCCTTGAAAGCCAAATATCTAGATTTATACCACTATGGACTATAGAAACACTGACCTCTGTAAGCTGAATGAGATGCTCTTTCTCGTAAAATCATATTTATAACAACGTTAAGATTTCTCACTTAATTTGTGATTTGATAATAGAGACTTTAAATGTTTCATTTAAGGAGATTAATATCAGTTATTATATTAAAAAGGCATAACTCCCCATTTGCTTTATTCATTTAACTACATGTTTCAGAGCTTGTCATGTTGCTCCATCTTCAGGTTCTAACACTGTGATATTCTCACTTGAGAATATCACAGTGTATCAAAGTGAGAATATCACAGTGTTAGAACCTGAAGATGGAGCAACATGACAAGCTCTGAAACATGTAGTTAAATGAATAAAGCAAATGGGGAGTTATGCCTTTTTAATATGATAAATAACAAAGACTGTTTGCAATAAAAATTTATTTTCGGATTACGATAAACCGAGCTAGGAATAGCCAACATTTCAAATTCAGATATTTGGATCATTTAAATTCAAAATACGAATATGATATTCGAATACTAAATGTAGTTATTAAATATCACGATTTAACTTTGTTATTTATGGTAGTTTTAAGCAAATATAAGTTGCCCTTTGTAGTTAATGTCGAGTTGTAGCTATTTTCACAGTTTAAAGTTTTTTTTGCAAAGGGAATGGAGCCTTTGGAAACTATGCTAATTGGCTTTTTAATAGAAGTGTTTATATAACTACGAGGCAGGGGACTTAGTTGTTGCCCACCCACTTAGATGTCCAAGATCCGGACTAAGCTGACGTTTTCGACTCGTCACACTAGGTTCAACGTAGTTAAAACCTCATGTTACTCAGTATTATTGTTTAAATATATATATATATATATATATATATATATATATATATATATATATATATATATATATTAATGAACTTTGAAGCTGTTTGTAATTAGGGGGGGGGGGGGGGGGGGGGGGGGGGGGGGGGGGGGGAGGAGGCCTATATCAGCGAATAATAGAAAGCTAAATTCAAAGGTCTGTGACTAGGTTCAGAGGCTCACATATATTATGTGTTTTTGTTTTATTTTAAAAAATTGAGTCATGTTAGGATTAATATTTTAGCAATACACAAGATATCTGAACAGGAAAACTTCAGGAACTTCAGAAGAATGAAAATATGACAGAACAATCTTCACCTGCCTGAGCCAGTTAAGTAGATATGGAAAAAATTTCAAGTAAGAATAACAGCACATTTCAATTTCGTTGTGGATTATTAGTATCCTCTTTGTGGGGGCAGAAACATTTTGTCAAAGAAGTCAACAAGGTAAATATTTAAAGCAGCTTCCCATAAGAAACTTTTGAAATTTGGATTTCGTGATAATACAGCAGCTCGACATCTTAAAGAATTATTTGCCACTTTTATGATATTTAGTTGGAACATTTGTCTTCAGTTCAAAAAAAAAAAACAATTAAACATTCAAAATATCAAAAATTTAATGTAGACATTGTATTTATAATATTGATGAGAAAATGTAAACCATGAAATCGAAGATATGCTAGCACTATGTAAAGGGTCCGTTGAAAGAAAATTTCAAATAGGACCAAATGCCAACTTTACCTTCTCCAAAAGCGTTCTGAAAAAAATGCAAAAAAGGAATGAAATTTAATTATTTTTCTTTTAAAATGTAAAAAATCACAGTACAAAAAAATATTTAAAAACACACCAGATTAAAATTCCTACGTATTATTTTTATGGTAGGTCAACAACCGTCCATTCCTTTAATATTTAGTTTATAGGAAACACCATTTAATGAAATTAACTAAATTGATGTTCCTACAAATTATTTATAAGGTTTTTGTAAAACTTTCGGATTCAAGATATAAAAAAATCAACAGAAAAGTTTTCTTCAACTAACTTTTAAAGAAGAAAATGAGAAGGATATCTGACCTGCATTAATATTCACTAAATACCAACTAAAGATACATTTCCAGTCAGTTCACCAGTCATCGATCTCGTTGACAAAATTAATTACATTTAAGGATTTCACGTTCTCGCGATTTTACAATTGAGAATACTAACTTCAGTTGGAGAAGCGAAATCCTCCCGACAATCATAATTATAAGAGAAGAAGTTGTCTGATAATTCATTTAAAAAAGAAGCCCCTGACCTTGAGAAGGGGAAAATACAAGGTTATCACCGCAATCGGGAAGGTGACGCACGTGACCGTGGTAAAAAGATAAGAAAGATGGTTCAAACCACGTATTACCTTTGAATAATATGCACCTCCAAGAAATGACGTCAAGAGATGTGCAATAACAGTAGCTGAGCTTGAGATGTAGAGAAATAAAGTATTTTAAACCTGTTTTTCAATCAGTAACTTGATTGGAGTTGAATAAAGTAAGACGTTATAGCTAGATTTTTTCTATTATGGTAAGTATCCATTTGCTTGGTAAATAAATAATTACTTTGCGATTGCTTACGTAAAATCAAGTCGCTAAGCAGTCTTTCTCTTCCTTAGCATGTCGCAAACATTTGAAACAGTTGTTCCTGCTAGAGAAGGATAGGGTTTTTTCATTCCGTTTCTTATATACTTCCATATAGTATCAAAACCACTCGATTTTTTTTTCTCGCTTGTTTTGGAAATATACTCTTTATTTATATATAATTTATATTATTATTATTATAATTCGACCTTTTTCAGCCGATTTGTCTAGTATTACACACAATGCAAGCAAAAAATCTCTTAAGTTCTGAATTTGTATTTTTATAACCATCGGAGTCGTTTGTACAATACTAAAAGTCGAAACCACTGGAAGAATTCTAATTATAAGTTAATTTAACATGGCTGTATTATATTGTACTGGAAAGATTATTTAAATATTTAATAAGGTTCAATTGAAAAGTTTTAAATAAGAAAAGACTCTGAAGATGATATTAGATCTAAAAACATTTAGACAAAAATGTTAAATAAATTACCAATAAAGTAATAAATAATATTAGTAATAGCACTATTAATATTGTAATCGGTTGAATACAGTAGTTGTTATAGTATACAGTAGTGTTTTTTTTTGTTTTTTTTTAGTTTCTGTGCACCCTAAAGCAGGATCGTGTCTTGAGCATAACGAATTTACTTTTGGCATTCAAATCTGTAAGTTACAAGTCTAAACGTTCCAAAGTAAGTTTGAAATTATAGCTATACGTGGAAACATCATCTCACTGGACCAATGTCTAAAGAAATTGCATTTACTTTCTCCATATGATCCCAATAAACCTAACATCGCAAGCCCAGAATTATAAAAACGTTGCAGTGGATTTGCTGATTCTCTTTCTTAACTGGAAACATTAATAATTAAATCATTGCCATAATATCGGGATACAAAGCTCGAAATGTAGTTTTATTCGGGTGTTTTATGAATTTATTTTTTCTTTCTACAGTACAAGATTTTTATTGATAAATTAATAAATTTCTAAAAATAAATAAAGTTCTTTACTTAAGAGAGCCGCGTCAGGGAACGCTAGTATCATATAATAACTCAATGTGTTGAATGCCGAGTAGTTAATAAAAATAATTTTTAGGAAAAAAACAAAACCGACTTCAAGATTAAACCCATATAATCAAACTTGAACTAAAAAATAAAAAATAATATTTTAATTGCTTCAAAACAAAAACCATTAAATGACAATCAACGAAATTATCGATACTTATATACCTATTCACAATTTATGATCAGTTATTTTTAAAGTCGGTGCCAGCCAAGAAGGGCAGTTTAATCTTGCCTTTACAATAAACTTTCGAATGGCCGGAGACAGTGGTGTGGCGGTGATGAAACAGTGGGAGCATCTTTACAATTACAATTTCTTTTCAAAGTCTGTTTTTTTTTTTGGTTGGCACCGACTCCAAAAATAACTGATCATAAATTGTGAATAGGTATATAAGTATCGATAATTTCGTTGATTTTCATTTAATGGTTTTTGTTTTGAAGCAATTAAAATATTATTTTTTATTTTTTAGTTCAAGTTTGATTATATAGGTTTAATCTTGAAGTCGGTTTTGTTTTTTTCCTAAAAATTATTTTTATTTTTTACATTTTAGTGGTGAGTATATTTTTGTTTATACAGTCAATTCTCGATCTTCAAGCTACCCTGAAAAATAGTTCGACTCACTGAACAAAGACTTATCGAGTTTATCATTCCACTTATCTGCATGTAAATGGGAAAATTGAACACAAAATTGTAGTTGAAATCATTACGTAAATTTTCATTAATGTGAATGTTGTTTGTACATACATATAAAATCATTGATACAGAAAATTAAATACCCGGTACCAATTTATCATATAACTTTTAGTTGAACTGCGCTTTTTTCTGAGGGGGCCTATAAGTAGACTTACCGCCTTCCACCAGTGGCGATCTTTTTTTATTCTGTAAGATGGTTGAAAGAGAACTACGCGGAATTCGGAATTCACTAGCAACAAACGCCCAACTTCTTTCTCATTTCTCCACTTTGCAAATCAATTTTAACTTTTCGTTAATTGAAAGAATTTACAATAGCCACTGTAAAATTATTCACTCGAGTGAATAACTAATAATAAGTGACTGATGTAACTATGAACTGGAAAGATAAAAAATGACGGGAAACCGGAATATAAATTACACATGAAATTCTTTTAATTTGAGTTCGAGTTATAGAGGCGATAACTTCTAATAGTTCGTTTCTTAGAGGTGGTCCTAGAAGTTCTTTCTTTTGAACCCTATTTTCAGTTCTACTTATTTGCAACACGATTTCCACGTTCTTTATCTGAAATCGTTTCATTGAGGTGAGACCGCAGATTTTGTTCGACTTTAAGAATTTAAGAATTTAGCTTATTGAAGTACAACACATCGAGAGTTGACTGTATGTGTAAATTATTTTTGTTAATAATTTAGATTTAGTTACCATGGAGATGTTAGATAATCATAATCATAAATATGTTTAAAATGTAAGGTTATAGCTAAAGCTCCAGCTTAAAGGTTAAAGCTCCAGGATTTGACTTAATCACCGCTGACCTTCTCCAGAAAATGCCCAAAAAAGCTATAGTCTTTCTAACTACACTTTACAACGCAATTCTCAGGACTACAAAATTCCCAGTTCAATGGAAATATTCTTATATTACCATGATACATAAACCAAACAAAAACACCGATTCACCCTCATCCTACCGACCAATTAGCCTACTTCCTTTGTGTTCTAAAGTTTTTGAAAAATTATTTTACCGACGAATACTAGACATACTGACAGATAAACAAGTACTGCCTACACATCAATTTGGATTCCGTGCTTTTCACTCAACAGTTCATCAACTACACCGTGTAACGGATTTCATATCAATCTCACTCGAGAAAAGACTATATGCTACTGGGGCATTTCTAGATGTAGCCCAAGCATTTGACAGAGTTTGGCATGACGGACTTCTTTTTAAATTGAAAAATCTTCTTCCTTTTACCTATTATCTGATCATTCAATCTTTTCTCTCTGATAGATTTTTTTCTGTCCGACAAGGTTCAGAAATCTCCTCTATTTATCCAGTAAAAGCCGGAGTACCACAAGGGTCAATACTAGCTCCATTGTTATATATTCTTTACACTCACGATATGCCACTTAGCCCTCAAACATTGACAGCAACATACGCTGATGATACAGCAATATTAACTAGACATAAAGACCCCACAATTGCATCATTAACTCTTCAACACCACTTAACAATACTACAAGACTGGTTCAAACGATGGAAAATAAAACTAAACTACACCAAATCACAGCACATAACCTTTACACTCAGACAAGACTCTTGTCCACCTGTCTTCATCGACAATCAACCCATACCACTAACAAACGAAATTCATTACTTAGGACTTACATTTGATAGAAGAATGACCTGGGGCCCACATGTAAAACAAAAACGTCTCAGCCTAACCAAGAGATTAAAAATTCTATATCCAATGCTTCATAAACGGTCAACATTAAAACTCCGACAACGACTGAATACATACACTTACTTACTTAAACCCATATGGACATACGCCACACAAATATACGGGACTGCAAAAAATACACACCTTAAAAAAAATACAAATATTCCAATCAAAATTACTCAGACTAATCACGAAATCACCTTGGTACGTTTCAAACCACACACTTCACACTGATTTAGAAATACCCACAATAAAGGAACACATACATGACCTTTATAGACGATTTCACCACAGACTTCATGGACATAACAACATACTCATTAATGACATGGCCACGACTGACATACCTGGAAATACTCACAGAAGGCTTAAAAGAAGCTGGATGAGAGATTTGCTCAATTAAATTTCTTTAACCCATGCCAGGAGAAGGTACTATTGAGTACTAGTCTCCCACACGCATACAAGGCCTGAAGTATTCAATTCCACCACATTCACTAATTGTTACCATAATAACAGGTGTGAATTAGAAATTGAAAGAGAAAAAAAAAAAAAAAAAAAAAAAAGGTTATATAACAGTGATTTTTATTAACTGGTTTTTTGATTTTTCTTAAAAAGTGCTGCGTTGATTTCAAAATATTTTTTATGGGGCTACCTCTGAAATATGCCCTACCGGTCTAAAAAAGAATCATCAAAATTGATTAAGAATTGCGGGAGGTTCTCAACACATCTGTATTTTTTTTTTTATTTATTTTTTTTTTTTTTTTTTTTGTATGTTACGCGATTACTCCGTCAATTCTGAATCAATTTTGATGATTATTTTTTAGATCGGTAGGGCATACTTTAGAGATGGTCCCATAAAAAATATTTTGAAATCAACGCAGCACTTTTTAAGATAAATCAAAAAAACAGTTAATTAGTGATTTTATGAACTGTTTTTTTGATTTTTCTTAAAAAGTGCTACTTTGATTTCAAAATATTTTTTATGGGACCACCTCTGAAGTATGCCCTACCGATTTAAAAAAGAATCATCAAAATTGATTCAGAAATGACGGAGTAATCGCGTAACATACACAAAAAAAAAAAAAAAAAAATACAGACGAGTTGAGAACCTCCTCTTTTTTGAAGTCGGTTGAAAATGCGCTTATTTTTTAAATATTTATAAGTAAATCAAATGGAGCCAGTTTACGATTGAATTTTTAAAAAAATGACATATTTCAAGACTACTTTGTTTTGTTGTTCCTTTCAAGTGAGGAGAACGAAAGAAAAAAAAAATTCTCTATGTAGTATTCAGAAACCTCAAAATAGCTGTATTAGTCAGACAGCTTTCCGCACGGTGGATCCAAACCGGTCGGGATGACCTCTGATAATTCACTATACTTTCCTCATTCTCCAAGAAAAGGCTTAATTTCAAGAAAAAAAATCTGCTTAACAAACTTGTAAAGAATATTGTGATATTTTGTTCTATAAATAATGTAAAATCAAGTATGTTGTTCATTTATTTAAATATTAAACAATTTGTCCCATAATGAATATGCTAAATATGCTAAACGAATAGCTAATATGTGTAAATTTGCTACACTTTGGATTCTTTTGCAGTCTGTCTTTGTTTTTTATATTACAATAACTACCCTGTTTTTATGAAAATTCAAAACTATTTAAAACTGAGTTGATCGACATAAGATGTCTCAATTATTTCTCAATTATTATTATATATATATCTTAATATATATAAATTACGTGTCGCAGCCTAGGGGCCGGCTAACACCTAAACTACTGAACCGATTTTAATCAAATTTGCATACCGTGTGCAGTTTGATCCAACAAAAAAGATAGGATACCTTATATCTTAATTTATAGTTGCAATATTATTTGTATATTATCAGTAAGTCACAATTATCTGTTAGCTCTATACGATTCTAACATATGGCGGTATAAGGTTATACTATTATATAAAAGGACAAGCAATTTTTCGTTTGTGTTCACTAACCGCCAAAAACTACTGAACCAATCTCTACCAAATTTTGACTACATCATCTTTATAGAATGGTTTAGCAATAGTAAAATCTAATGATTTTCAACTAATTCTTTATTGAAAAATGAATAATAACTGGATAACAGTGAAGTTCAAAAATGGCGGCAATTGCCATCTACATGAAAGGTTAAAAGGTACAGTGTTAAATAGAGGTGAACATTGATAATAAAATTTACTTATTTTCAATTAAATTGTTATAAAAACAGCTATATGGAGTAAAAAATACCAAATTTTAACTACGTCATGTTCATAGTTCTAGGTTTAGCAACAATGAAAATTTAAATGTACAATGTTGAGTGTTAGAAACGGGTTTTGCCACACTGCCACATACTTTTATGGTTAGAAATTAAAATCCAACCAGATCAAATCAATAAAATTATTTCTGTCGAATGAAAATTATTAAAAATCAAAATGCCGATCCTCAGCTGTTTAATATTGTGTGTAAAAATATGAATTTTGAACCTTTAGTTGTAAGCACTGATAATGCAGTTTCTTATACCGCAGTTTCTTAATAGTCTCTGTCCATCTGGATTACCAATTCATATATTAAAATTGAAAATTGGATGTCTAATTATGCTTCATGTTATCTTCAAATACCTAATCAATCTAAATTTAACCAAGTTAATAATGGCTGCTATGCGTGAAAATATTATCAAAAATATAATTTTCAATTGTTCACTTTAATACAAGATTTTTATCGATAAACAAAAAATCAATTATTAGTTAAAATTCCTCTACGGGGGATGATGAAGTTATATATAAGAGGACAAGCCATTTCCGTTGATCCGTGATCACTAACCGCGAAAACTATAGAACTATTCTGTACCAAATATAACTACATCATCTTCATAGTTCAAGGAAGGTTTAGCAATAATAAAATTTACATATTTTCTCTTAAATTACTGTTTATAAAGCGATAAATATTTGGTGGGTAGTAAAGCGAGCGCCATTCAAAAGAGGTTACAATGATCCAGTGTTAATTATAGCTAGAAGTTGATAATAAAATTACTAAATTAAATTAATTTGTTATCCAAAAAGCTATAAATATGTGGTGTGACGTGTGGATTCCAGTGAAATTTAAAAATCGAATATGTGACAAGCGACAATAGCATTTTAGTAAAACTAATGAACCTATATGAACCAAATTTTAACTACATCATCTTCATAGTTCTTGAAAGATTTACAATTAGAAAATTTACTATAATAATAACTTATACTATTATATAAAAGGACAAGCCATTTTTCGTTTGTGATCACTAACCGCGAATATTACTGAACCAATCTGTACTAAATATTAACTACATCATTTTCATAGTTCTTAGAAGGTTTAGCAATATTAAAATCTACTGATTTTTAATTTATATTTTATTAAAAAAGGTTAATATGTGGACAACAGTGCAGTATGAAAATTGACCGATAGGTGGGGAGTGCCATTCTACACGAGAGGTTACAAAACAGCTTGAAATTGATGATAAAATTTACTTATTAAACTATCAAGAAAATTATTAAAAAAGATTTAAATATGGTGTGCGATATGTGGATCCCAGTGAAGCTTGAAAATCGACCGATTGTGTATAGCGCCATTCCACAATAGAGTTAACAATGGTAAACTGAACCTATCTGTACCAACATCTAAATAAATAAATTTTATAATTCTAGGAAGGTTTTGCAATGGTAAAATTTAGAATAACTAAAATTTAAATGTACAATTTTGAGAGGCAACGCCGAGGTTTGCCACACTGTCATATACTTTTATAGTTCAAAATCAACATCCAACCAGATCAAATCAATAAAGTTATTTTTGCCGAATACAAATTATTACTAAATCAAAATGTCGATCCTTTGCTTTTTTATATCATGTGTAAAAATATGATTCACGGGCCTTTTGTCGTAAGCACTGATAATGCAGTTTATTTTCCGCAAGAGTTTCTTAATAGTCTTTATCCATCTTGATTACCAATTCATACATTAAAGTTAAAAATTGTATGCCTAATGGTGCTTATATGTAATCTTCAACCACCTAATCAGTGCAATTATAAATAGATTAATAATTACTGCTAAAAAATCATTTAAGGGAATAATGCTGAACCACATGCTAAAATACAAGAATCTTATCGATAAACAAATAAAACTTTAATTTTTAGTTGAAATTATCTTTAGTTATGAGGGCGGGCGAAGCCGCGACGGGAATGCTAGTATATATATATATTTAAAACAAAAAGTATAGAAATTTTTATTTTAATTTATAATTTCAGCTGATAAACCATGTATGATCTCAGGGGTCTTAATAATTCTCCTTTCAGATTGAAATGGCAGTGGCCTTGAAATCTATTGCTATATATTTGATAATGAGTCATGGCGATGGCTAGCTTCTCCTCTCATATATGGAATCCTTGCTGATCAAGCTCTCACTAATCGGAAAAAAGTGTTTTGATTATTTTTTGGACAAGCAAAGGCATTGTGAGCTCCTAAGTGGTGGGGGAAGGAGCAAACTATTACTGCGGAGTTCTATTTCGCGATATTAGACCGCTGTCAGTCTAAACTTAGGAAGCTCGATCCAAATTCGGTAAACAGAGGACTCTTACTCCTTTAAGAAAATGCTAGGCCTCGAACTGCTAAGTCGTCTATAGATAAATTAATGGAAATCGGGTGGGGAAAATTGCCCCACACAAAATATTCTTCCGGCCTTTGGCCCACTGATCTCTGGACAAGTGACCCCCGCATAATGTTTTGATTGCCTAGAATTTGAATTAAGTCAGTTTTTTTTTTACCAGTAAAGTTTTCAGTTTTTTTACCACTTTTTAAAAACAGTACTGGGGATCTTGCTAAAATTGTGATTATTTAAATAAAGAAAGTTTTTCTAACAATATCACAATATTGGTCACTACACGATTGATGCAAACTGTGGAAGACTCGTCCTCATATTGCATTCACACCTAGACGTGAAACCTGTTCTTCCATACACCTCAACAAAATATCAATTCCACACCCAGACTTGTTACATTACATAGAGTTAAAAACATGCCATGAAAACATGCCAAACTTCCTACCCACTAACCACTTAAACCAATGTACCCACTAATAAAAAGACAATCAAAACTAACTCAAACAATAACTTTCTACTTATACTTACCTATTTTTATTTCATTTATTTTATTTCCAGAACGGCCTGGTAAGCCTTACATGGATGTTTTAACAATATTAATAATGATTTAACAATATATAGAAGGAAGGGTATAGTCTCGTGCAAGAGACACCCATAACAGAAATGTTTTCTAATAATTTTGAAATAATTGTAACTAATGAGGAAGTAAATAATGGCAATCAATTAAAAGGGAAGAAATGCAAAGAAGTAAAAATAATAAATAAAAAAATAGGAAAAATAACAAAAAAAAAAAAAACCAGGACTTCAGTCTTTTCAATCCGAAATCCTTCGACTTATTATAAAAGTACCTTTATGTTTTTAACAAATCTTTACATATTGATTTACGTACACCAACAGATAGCGAATATATACATTCTCACTATAAACTCTTTCACGACACACTTCAAAGACCCAACACATTGACTGAAACAATGGCCTCATCGTGTATGACTGCAAACAGAAGAAGATCGAAAAGGATGAGGATGAGAGAGCTGATCTCTTGAAATAAACCAAAGCACGGTTTCCGCTCGGCACTGTTCTTCCTCATGGCTGACACGCCTTTTATTATACCATTCGCTGATTGTTAATTATTTAACTGGTATACGTTCATAAGTAAAGATTAAAAAAAAAAAAATCACCTAGTTCAACATCATACCTTGTATGGTCCAATGAATTTGTTCTTATTTTTAGCATTCATTTAGCAGTTTGTGATCTGTTACATAAAAATATTTGATTGAAAGAAACTATCGATGCTTCTGAAGATCTAGAATTAGGACTTATTTTATTTTTAAGGTTTAGTTAATGACTGGAATACTAAAAACTAAAAAAAAGGTTTAGTTATTTTTAAACGAGGATCTTTGAAAATTGATACAACGCTTAAAATTGGTACAAAGTCAACATGGATGATAGCAAACTAGCCTAACTACATAATTATATAAACTTGAGCTCTTTGTCCATATACAAAATACAGCACTTAGATCTGAATAATGAATTAATAATAATAATAATATTGGTAAAAATAATAATTAAACATATTAGTTTGAAGTGTTACAGATTTATTTTAAAGGTGCCTATTGGAATTTCGTTTATCTTGCTTCTTTTGATAAGTCTTATATAGTAAGCATATGCGGTCATCAAATTTAATTTAATGTTTAAAATTGAATTCTATAGAAGAACAATATATTCATTACAAAAATGTAAATTTCATTAAGTTGGTTTATGTTGCCGATGTTTAAATTCTTACAGACAATAGTGGTGTGTCGATTTTTAGAGATTAAAGTTTTATTATTTTTTTTTTTACTGCTTATACTTATTTAATTATTTTTATTCAAAATCAAGATAATTCAAAAGGTTATTGTTATAATTTAATAATAATAATATACTCAGACTTTTCATTAAATGTCGAAAAATCCGTTTATATTCCGGAGTTCCAAGTTTGATGTCCATGCAGGAGGGTGTGTCTTTCATATCTAAAAATGCATAATAATTTCCAATTTTTTTTTCTTATATATTTTTTTTAAACTTATTTCCTTTTTATCTCAAAACAATAAAGTTTTCAAATTGGCGGTCCAACGCTAATTACTATCGTAATTGTAAATATCTTACAAATGCAGCGGATTTTTTAAGGAGTTTGCGCCTACAAATATTTGAGATATAGGAGAAGCCGGCCTCCTCCAAGTCAGCAAACATCAGGTTTTCTTTTAGAAAATGTATTTCTTCAAAAGCATTTAAAAATTAGACATGCTAAATATAAAAATAATACCTAAAGATTTCATATTTAGTTTAATTTACTCAATTTGTTTTTCAACACGCGGTGTTCCTCGTAATAAAATCAAAGATATTTAATGTATTTTGTTGGAAATTGTATTTACTTTAACTATATATACAACCACCATTAGAGAATATATATAGTATTTGATCTATAAGTGAAGAACTGAAACCAACATATGACATGACAGCCAAGTTCCACTCGGATACAACATTCCAAACAACATATAAAAACGTATAGAAAAACACATGGGAAATTTCCTTTCGAAATAATTACTACCCTAGGTTGATATTTCGCTTTTATTGTAAATATTCTATCCTTTTTTAAGTCATGGCCTAGTTGGTCAAAAGTAATACGTTTTGGGAGAACGCGAGGGGGTACCGCGTTGTTTGACACGCTCGACCTCTGTCGGTGTTGTTTGGATTGAAAATTTGACGACAGTTTCCCTTCAATGGAAATTCAATGGAAGATATATTTTTTATGTCACATTTGTCGCTAGGGTCTACCGTTTAGGGGCTATATTGGCTGAATGAAAAAATTCTCGTTTGAAACACCTATTTTTTCTCAACCTTGTTTATTTCGCATGATCATTAAATAATTTAAAATTATGCACGGAACCGAAAAAATTTAAAACATATTAGCATCGATGATCAAGGGGGCAACCCCTAAAACATTCTCCATGTTATTCTTTCTTAATTTATTCTTTAGCCAACAGACTCTAATTCTTTAGGGGGACTTTAATTTTCTTTTTACATCATCTTTTCTTTCGTTTTTTTTTTTTGTGTGTTTTTTTTCAAACAGATTTTTTTTTTCATTATTATTTTATTTTATTATTATTATTTTATTTTATTCATAAACGATTGTAACATAAATAGTTAATTTAAGCTGTTTATAATGTGCGACGTTAAGCCTGCGTGTAAAATAACCAATTTGAATTAAAACGACACAATAAATTACTAAAATGATTAAATTAATATTTTAAAATATTTAAAACAGATAACTGGTTTAATTGAAAATTATTCTAATAATGGAGGGAGAAGGATGTATGTATATATTTAATTCACTTTTTATTTAATCACTCAGCTTTCTTTTCTAGAAATAACAATGAATGTAAAAAGTTATATAGAATAATGAAATATTGTAATAAATTATATCCTTATATCTTTGAATAATATATAAATATATATATATGTCCATAAGCATTTCAAAGAAATATGTTTCTTGAATGAAATATATACTAGAGAGGAGTAGACTTACCGAGAGAGCGAGCTGCTGGATAGAAAAGAAGAGCAGATATATCAGAGAGATCGTCATGTCGAGTAAAGGTACCAAGATAGAATGAGATCATGTAAGTACGTATTCAGTTCTCGGATGCGAGGTCGCTGGGACCGGTTTAGAGACCACTGGGGACGGTTTCCTTTTCAGTTCGACAGTTTATGTTGAACGAATAATTCACCCGTTTTAAATTAATTTGGATACGAAGAAGTGACAGTTTCCCAAAGCAATAAACACAAAAAAACTTTTTAATTGTTATTTTTCACCAAAGGAGTTGAGTCGGCTATTGTTCCATTGAGCAATATCAGTTGGAGACGTAGTCGAGGGAGTGAATACATCGCGAGGGATATAACAACATATTACTCCCGAGGTATAAAATAACACAGGCCAATAATGAAAAAACTTTTTTACTTAAAACACCTTATTATTCTGTTTTTAGGGTGCTAAATCCAAATATGGCTCTTACTAAGACGTACCACCTACCATTTTTTTCACATTTGCACATCAATATATATATTTTTTTTATTTATTACAGAATTTAACAGCTTTTATATACTACAGATAAAATTTTAAAGTAATTTGTGCTGGATTTAGAAGAGTTGGCAGCACTGCTTAAACAGATATAGATATAAATGAGCAAGATGATGAAGAGTTCCAATGTGCTACAGCAAATATAGAGCCTAAACTGTTTACTCAGAGAGAGCTTAACTTACTTAGGGATCCTGGGTTAACAAAAGAAAAAGATGAATAGCTTGGTTCTAGACTAAAAAAAAAGAACTTGTTGGTAGTTGGAACTAGCATATATATGTATAGGAAGAGAGAGTAGCAGTTTTCGAAATTTTTTGAACAAGAAGGTGATTTAGTGTACTGCTAAGACATTCTAGGTCTGATCAAAGAGTTTGGTGTTGAATACAAAAAAGAAGACTGGAGGCTGTTTATTGATTCTTCCAAAACTAGTTTAAAAGCTGTTTTATTACACAATAGTAACACTTATGCATCTATACCTGTTGGCCATTCTGTACATATGAAAGAGAGCTATGAAAACCTAGAAATAGTGTTGAATAAAATTGGCTATTCGGCTCATTGTTGGATAATATGTGGTGACTTGAAAGTAACATGCATGCTTCTTGGTCAGCAAGGCGGTTTTACCAAATTTCCATGTTTTTTGTGTGAATGGGACAGTAGAGCAAGGTATCAACATTGGTGCAGAAAGAACTGGTCTGTGAAGGAGTCTTTAAAACCCGGCGAGGAGAACATTCTTCGCAAAAACCTTGTAGATCCTAGAAACATTCTCTTACCATCTCTATATATAAAGTTAGGCATCACCAATCATTACTTTTACCATATAACGTACAGATTTTAAATTATATAAAAAAAGCAAATTTCTCAAAAACTATGGGTGATACAAAAAAACTAAGACCAGATTTGGATTCAGCACACAAAAATCTACAAAAATCAGCTATTAGAGTAAACAAAGTTTTTAAAAACATTTTTTTTGTTGGCCCGTGTAATTTTTATATAATAGAAAGTTTTGTGTTGCATAAGTTAGCAATGACCAGGTGAAGTGTTCTATCTAGATTATATATATATATATATATATATATATATATATATATATATATATATATATGTATATATTTAAGATTGTTAAAACGTGATATATTCAATGAAAGTAAAATTACAATGTAAATTACACGTAAATTCAACAGTAAGTTACAGCAAACAATAAAACAATAATTGAAATAGGTTAAAGAAGGTTTCAAGGTAAAATAAAAACAACAGATGATAAATAATAAACACATGAGTGAAAGTTGCTCAAGTAACCTTACATAAGTACATGCACCATGGAGTTATAGTACTATGGAGAGGCTCTTCCGTATATAGTTCCGTGAGGGGCGAGACAAAAACACTAACCGGCCACGCCCACTAAGCCCAACTAGCGACTTGCATTTCATATGGGCCAGGGCAATTGAAAGGGTTCGTAATAAATAAAATAAGTAAATTACTAAAGTTAAATCATACGATATGCACATATGCAAATAAATCAATATTATAATTCTAAATAAAGTCATTTAAAATTATAAATGTAATTTATGATTATAAACATAAATTCATATATATACACTATTTTATATATATATATATATATATATATATATATATATATATATATATATATATATTTATATAATCTAGATAGATTACTTCACAAATTTCACATGGTAGTTGCTGACTTCATTATAGGAAAACAAACCTTTCTATTATGTAACAATTATTTTATAAAGAAGAGGATGGTTTGGAAAGCGGTAATATGAATAAACTAGATTGTTGAAACTCATCTAATTAATGATTTATAAAAAATTGATATTTATCGGACGAAACAAATTTTAATGTTTAGAACATGAAATATTAAAGTATTATTGCAATGAATTTTTTTCTCATTGTGTTTGGATTGAATTTGTTATGTTTAGATAAGATGATAAAGTTATGTTGAGCATAGTATTGGAAAGATATCCTATGACCTCCTCGTATCCTTTCCAAGATGCCCCATAATTCAAAGCTGTAAAGCCCCACTTATCTTGCATGTCCTCATATACCCGGTTCTCTCGAAGTAGTTTCACTATTTCTATATGACCTCTGCTGGCACTACGATGCAATGGAGTCCTTCCATTGACATCAGGTCGAAAACCTTCAACTCCGAATTGGAAAAGCAATCGAACAATATCGGTATGTCCTTCCCTTGAAGCTAAGAACAAAGGAGTTTCCTGGTTTCCATTAACTAAATTAATCGGCTTTGGGTCATTTTGAAGTAACGTAAGCATGACGACATAATGCCCGTTCAATGCAGCGTAATGAATTGGATGATTTATCCAAGTATCTCTACTATATTGATCACCTCCTTTAGAAACAAGGGTTTCTACACATCCTGTAGAATTGTCTCTGGAGCCAATGTGTAAAGGTGTCATGAAATCATGATCAATATCGTTGACTACCGAACGAGACTTAATAAGTGATCCAACAACGTCCGCTTCTCTAACCGTAGAATCAATGTGTCTTTCGCAAGCCAAATGAAGTGGCACCCTTCCCTTCTTGGCTCTTTTAAAAGTATTTGCTCCATTAATCAGTAATATGTCCACTACATCTGGGTGTCTCTCTCTAGCTGCAAAATGCAATGGCGTCATACCATCAATTTCAGTAGCATCGGTTTCGGCGCCTGCATTTAATAAGATTCTGGCTATTTCCTTATGACCTTGAAGAGAGGCGAAATGTAACGGAGTTTTGAGATCATTGGTTTTAGCATTTATATCAGCTCCAAGAATTACCAGTAATTTGACTATATCCTGTGATCCGTTCAATACTGCGAAATGAAGTGAAGTAAATCCATCGACGTCAGTTTTATTTATTGTAGCTGAAGGATCATTGAGCAATGAACCAACTATTGTGAACAGACCTCGTTTGCAGGCGATGTGCAAGGGTGTGGTGCCGTTGATGTCGGCAGCATCTTTATTGGCTCCAGAGACCGAGAGCAGATTCACTACCTCATCATGCTCCTCCTCACAGGCACAATGGAGTGGTGTATATCCGCGTTCGTCTCTGACCTCTATTGATGCTCCGTATGATATCAATAGCCCGGCTATATCCGTGTACCCTTGATGAGAAGCAATGTGCAGTGCTGTGAATTTATGAATTTCTGTCCCATTAGTCGTAAAAGCAATAACCGTTATATCAGACTCAGCATTTAAAAAACTTTTGAGATTTTTACTTTCTATTTTATTTTTACCATATTGCAGAATTAATTTAACTGAATCCAAATTTCTCGTTGAAACAGCTGAGGAAAGCGGTAGTTTACCATGTAAGTCTTTCTTTTCGACATTTGCACCATGTGTAATTAGCAGTTTGACTCCATCCGTAAAGTTCATTTTAATGACATAGTTCAGTAAAACAGTTGGATAGTTATCAAAATGATCGGAGCTATCTAACAAAAGCTTTGCAATACTCATAGATTTATTTCTCATGGCATCGAAAAGGACTTTGGATCCTAAAAAACTCCCATCTTCAACTTTAGCACCATGATCAAGTAGTGTTTTTATAAATTCCTCCGATAATTTTGAAAAAGCTACATCAAGTGGTGTTTTGCCTTCTTTACTCATCACATTAGGGTCAGCCTTCTGAGATAAAAGAAATTCTGTAAACACAGTGTCGTTTCTATCTATTGCTAAGTGTAAAGCTGTGTGATTATTACAACCTTTACTGTTAATGTCATCTCCGTCCTGTAATAAGATGTTCACTACATCGATGTTTCCATTTTTAGCGGCCCATTGGATTGGGGTAAAGCAAGTATAATCATTTATACTTAATCTGGCATTTCGGGAAATTAGATAGGCTACAACATCAGCATAACCCAGAACAGCAGCTTCATGCAAAGCCGTTTGGCCATAAAGATTTTGAGAGTTTATATCAGCACCACGTTCTAGAAGAACTTTCATCACACTTATTATCTTCTTTTCAACGGCTGGATTACTTGATGCGTTGTTGGGTTTATTGATTATTTCAATTGAATTCAAGAAGTCTGTTAAATCAGCCAAACGATTGCTTTCAATTCTTAGTGCTACATTGAGAGGTGTGTCCCCCTTCGCTCCTTTGATGTTTACGTTCGCTCCGTGATCAAGAAGTGCCACAATCACTTTGAGGTTTCCACCTGAAACTGCATTGTGTATCGCTTCATTACCAAAGCTGTCCCTTATATCAATAATTGCATTCCACAACAAGAGCAAGTTCACAATAATCTCATTACCCAATGACGACGCGATAGTAATTGGTGTATAATTGTGTAATCCTTTACTATTCACATTAGCACCATGATCCAAAAGTTTCGAGACAATCTCGAATTGATAGTTTGAAACGGCATAGTGAATTGGTTCTTGAGTATATATGTTTTTTAAATTCACATTTGCGTCTCTAGACAAAAGCAAATTTACAATACTTATGTAGTCCTTCAACACTGCAATATGTAGTGGTGTGTTACCTGCATTTCCCTTACTGTTGACATTTGCACCGTGATCAAGAAGTGCCTTCACTATATCGAGTGTTCCATTTTTTGTAGCCACATGTAATACCTCGTCATCGTCAGGATCTCTTTCATCCAGACTTACGTTCTGAGATAGTAAAAACTTTACAATAGTTATCTGGCCATTTCTTGCTGCCAAATTTAATAGTGTTCTACCATAACTTCCTTTACTATTTAAATTAGCACCGTGATCTAAAAGTGTCTTGACAATATTCAATTTCTCGTTAAAAACTGCCCAATGTATCGGCTGCATATCATTCAAATCTCTTATATCCGGTCGTGCGTTTCTGGACAGAAGAAAATTCACCACAGTTTCGTAGCCATACACAGCAGCAATATGTAACGGTGTTCTGCCATAATATTGTCTACTATTAACATTAGCACCGTGATCAAGAAGAGCCTTTACAATGTTAAATCTCCCATAAGTCACTGCCAAATGTATTGGTTCATCATAGTCAGAATTTCTGATATCCGTTCTTGCATTCCAAGACAAAAGTAAATTCACAGCACTTTCGCGGTCCTTTATTATTGCATTATGCAACGGTGTTCTATCTGACCTGCCCTTAATGTTCACATCAGCACCGTGTTCAATAAGGGTCTTAATAGTATTCAATGTCCCGTTATATACTGCCCAATGTAGAGGCTGTTCATTATTAATATCTCTAATATCTAGGCTTGCGTTGTGGAATAAAAGCAAATTCACAATAGTCTCATAACATTTACCAGCAGCAATTTGGAGTGATGTTGCCCCTCCAGTTCCGTGATCATTTGCGCCGTGATCCAAAAGAGCCATTACAATATTATATTTCCCGGTAAAAGTTGCCCAATGGAGTGGCTCTTCATTATCAATAGCTTTTATATCCATACTGGCATTATGAGACAGAAGTAAATTAACAATAGTCGTGTAGCCTTTAATAGTTGCAATATGTAGCGGTGTTCTACCATTTTTGTCCTGACTATTGACCTTAGCACCATGATCTAGAAGTGTTTTAACAATATTCAATGTCCCTTTACCTACTGCCAAATGAATAGGCTCCTGATTGTAAATATCTTTCATGTCTAGGCTTGCATTCCTGGACAAAAGCAAATCCACAATAGTTTCCAAACCTCTACCAGCAGCAATATGGAGAGGTGATAAGCCATAAATTCCTTTACTAATGATCATGGCACCGTGATCTAGTAGTGTCTTGACAACAATGAATGTCCCATTATCTACTGCCCAATGTAATGGCTGACTACCATTAATATCTCTTATATCCAAACTTGCATTATGAGACAGTAGTAAATTTACAATATTTTCATATCCCTTCATTGCAGCAATATGCAGGGGTGTAGATCCATTGCTTCCTCTTCTGTTTACATCAGCACCGCTATCAAGTAGGGCGTTAACAACCTCGAGTGATCCAAAACTGACTGCAATTTGTAGCGGTGTGGATCCATTATATCTATTATCGTTGATTGCAATGCCGTTCTTTAAAATCTCAATGATTTCCTTGAGGTTCTCGGTCTTTATAGCCACTAATAGAGCATACTCAGCTAGTGGTGTTCCATCTGAATTGTTATTTGATTTATTAGTGATGTTCACTGAAGGAACCACTGATTTAGGTGCTGGATAAATTTCTTTCTTTATCACCTCCTGAAAATCATAATTAAATTAATTAATGATAATAAATAAAAAAGAAATATTAATCACTAATATTACTTTAATATATTTATTTACAGATAAATTTAAGTAATTCCTTTAAAGTTGTCTTTTTGGTTAATATTTTAAAGATTGGACTAATAAACTTTTTTGTTATAAAGCAACAGAGGGATTCCCTCTTTTCATACATCATTATAAACGTATGAAGAATCTAATACGGCCATGAATGATATTTACTTTTGTAGATGATTTTATCATCACCTGGAAAAACCTAAGTTCAGTTTTAGAAGCAGTCTACAAGAGTGAAGACAGAGCAAAGATGGTAAACTTAAAATAAATATTAATGAAACTTAATAAGTGCGGTCATCTAAGAAAGATAGCAGTTTTAAATCTTAAGTTACGGGGAATGTACAGTTCGAGGTTCTTCTTAATTAATTTCGTATTGTACACTTTGTATGACTAGCCATCCATATTATATATTACCCATAATTGAGATAGGTCGTAATTTATTCAAAAATGTTAATGGCAAACGTAGAATTGAAGAAGTAAATGGGTTAAATTATCTAGTCACAAATATCACAGAATATAATAAAAGGGTACATTGGATAATCTTTAATGTAGTGTTGATTGATAGAAGCAAGACATGGATACTCATCAAGCAGAAGAAGATGCAAATGAGAATATTCATTCTCCTACCAGGGCAGTAAATAAGTAGAAAATAAAAGTAAGCCTTGGGCACATTTTAAAGCAACCAGATGTAACCAAAAATGTAAAAATAAGATAGTTTTTATATATCTTAATTATCTTTTTATATATCCAAATAATGCAAGTGCGCCAGGTTGGAATGCGATGAAGACGTATACCAAGATTGGGATGGCTAAAGGTTCTCGAATCACGGGAGTGGTTGAATAGAGAAGCACTAAAAGGAACGTTTTGTGTGGAGAAATATTGTTGAAATCGTCATGTTTTTTCCCAAGACCAATACGTAAACAGATTTATTAAATTTTTCACAAAGAATTTCCTACTAAAATTATGTCGACATCAGTACGAATTACCGTAGTTCATCATGTTATAGTCAGCTGCATCAATAAGAACTCAAAAACACATTCAAAATCTCCGTTCCTTTCTTTTCAAAAACTTTTCACTCATTAAAAAACTGATAAATCTAAATTAATATCCCTAATGAACATTTAATATTCGCGTATTAATCATATTTGTCCAATTAATTAACACGGAAGAATAAAAATATTGGGATTCAAAATCATGAATTGGACCTCCATGCTCCCATAGAATTTCTTCACAACTCAGTTAATCATTGCTCTTGTCTCCTAAAACAGTCTGTGTCCGCTATCCTGCTCTACTTCTATTGGACTGGAACCATTACAAAACTTCCTGAACTGGTGAGTTCTGAGTCTATGCCCTGTTCGTTAGCGAAAGATTAAGATCTGCTCTCGTTGAGTTACTTCGTAAATGGACTCGTTATCACTACATCTGTTTTGCTTATTACACCTTTTTTTTTAAAAAATAAGTTTTCTTATTATTGTTGTTATTGTTGTTTGTAACTAAATTTTTCAGTATTACAAGCTAATCACGTGTTTAAACCTTTTAATATAGTCATAAATAGTTTCGTTTAATAGCTTTAAGGACAAGGAAGGCCGGGACCTCAGAGAGATAAAGTGTTTCTACTACTAATAGTATAGTACCCACTATTACTATTATTGCACTATTAACCACCTTTTCCACTTTAAATATATTTTTAAAATTGCTCAGCTTTTTGAACTTCAATACACTAGACTACAACTCTAAGTACATAGAGTGTAGGTTCGTGTTTGGCTGTGAATATATTTTATCTTAAAGAGGTGCTGTAAAGCAACTACATGACGTTTCGTCTGACTGTGATAAAAACCTGATGATTAATATTAGATGCTGGCACTTACGTTTTATTGCAGTGAGCATGCGTTATGCCAATTTTGTTATTTACCTGAGGTTGCCCAGGACCATCATTAACAACTTCACAAATTGGATAGAGATCTGAAGGAAATTTCTAGTCCCAGCCTACATAAATTTGGATAAAGAAGGGATAAAATGGAGGAAATTTTAGTTGTACATGTTTATGTATACTTCAAGAGTTTTGCTTTAACTCCAAAACATTTGTTCGATCCGAAATTCCTCTTTTCATATGCTGCTATTAAGTTGTACTGTATGTAATAGAATATTTCAGCAATCTGGCTGACTTGAAAATTTGCACATGTATCAAGGACAAAAGACAATACTATTTTTTCAAAACATTATTCTAATGTCCTCCCTAGAATTATACGAATAAAAGAAAATATTTATTGTCCAGTCAATAAACATATAGAGTGCATGAAATAAAATTTAAAGTAGTGAGCTCAATAATCCGTTGATGAAATCTTCTAACATCCCTGACAAAATAATTCTGTGCCCACTTAATTCTCTGGGGTCAAACGCCGTTTAGCGGGCCATGACCAAACCGGTTGCGTTTGTTTTGCTAAAGGCTCCCTCTCATCTAAGAAAAAGTCTATCACAAACTTAATTCATCAAATAGAAAAATATTATTTTAAATAACATGATTTCCTGATTTTTTATTTTTTATATTAGTCACTACTGGTGATTAAAAGTAGAGAAGTAATGTAGAAAAAAAAATAAAAGCTTCCTCAAAAGAACTAAAAAAAATTTGATTCTCTAAAACAATCACCAATAAATAGATTTTTTATGAAATAAAAATAATACTTCCATACCTTCAAAAAATTTATTACCAAGTAAAATAACTAAAGGTAGTAAAATAACCAACAAAAACATATTAATTGTACATTGTGTATGAATGGATTCTTTGTCATCCATATTATTCATTGCCCTTTAAGAGGCAGCTTGTAATATTTATTAAATAAAACAATTTTTTTTACCTACCCCGAAAACATCATACCAGCTATGTATTTCCGGTTCCTAGGATATATTTATATATATTCTTACTTACGGTTGGTTCTATTATTATCATTAGTTCTTGACCAGTTATGAATTATCCTGTCTGTTACAAATTCAAATCTCTTACTAAAAACTTGATAAACTCTTAAAATAAGACGACATGGGTTGGTTGCTCTGTAGGACATTCTTCCAACAACTTTGGCATTGCTGTAGTAGTGGGCAGAAAGATTCAGTTGGTGGTGAAGTCTGATCCCCAGGTACACTATAAGGTGGGAGGGGGCTAGTTCCATGCCAGCCAAGTTGAGAGCTCTTGGTAGTGTAGTCTTCTTTTTTGCTTGGTGTGAAAACACCACGAAGTCCGTTTTTGCTGGATTTACTTTAATATTAAGTAAATCCAGCCGTTGGAATTTTTTTTCACAAGTTTCTTCGGCCTGGCGTAGTGTTTTCTTAGCGTTAAGACTATTACAAATCGCGATGTCGTCAGCAAAGACCGCTATATTCGGCCTGATGTAGTTTTTGCCAACCACATCACCAGTTTAAATGGAAAAAAGGACTGGCGATAGTACTGCCTTCTGGGAAGCCACACAAGTTGGAGGAATGGTGCGAAAGTGCTCCTCACGAACCTACATAGTGAGATGCCTGTCACTCAGAGAGAATACTATGATGTTAGAGACTCTGGGTCGAAAGCCTTCGTGTAGTCCATAGAAATCATTGCAGTCGCCGTATTTGTGTTGAAGTTTCTGTTCACCTCAGTATGTAAATTCATCCGATGATGTTCAGTGATGAAGTGGGCCTGAAATCCAGCTTGTTCGTACGGGACTGTAGAATGTTTCTTCGCAGGAGTCTTTGAAAGAATTAAAGATAATTTTTTCGTACATTTTTGTGAGATTGGCAGCCGAGCCTGTTCTGAGGAGGAGCGGAGTATGACACCAGAATGCAGACGGACACCATATTAGGGTAGTCACCCGGAGTCGATTAATCCTGTCTTACACTGGTTAAGAAGATTCCTTATCTGAGTGGTGATGCAGTTTAGTGCATTCTTTACTGCTGAGGACCCTGGTTCTGCCTGCTTATGATTAGCACCATGATGTGGGGTAGGGAGGCGCGCTAGAGGTGGGGGCCATCATACATACGGATCCGGAACTAGTTATTAACAATATTTCATTAACGGCTTTTTAACTGATTATCCTCCTTTAGAAGACACCAACAGAACCTTTTTGGCCATTCCTGGCATCTAATCTATTCTCTCACTAAATAAAACACTTGGAACCAAAATGGTTCTCCCTGAGATTATATTCACCACATCTCCTTTATTAAAACGTGAAAATCTTCAGGCCCCTGGATCTGCCAGTCATTTGTAATACAGAAAAAGACCTGCCATGAAAAAAGACCATCAGGAAGAATTCTGCAATGTTTTCGGAGCCAGTCCTTTAGACACATTTCCACCTACTTACTGTTATCGCCCTGTTAAATGTGTAAAATGTAGCGGAAATCACAAATTCTGCAATTTAAAACATACGGCTACATTTAAGCAATGAAAACAACGTTTGGAATATATAAATATTGCCAAAAAGGAACCTGTCTATCCCACAACTCCCCAACCGCCGCCACAATCCTCAGAAGAATTTCTAACTCTTCCACGAACTTCAGCTTCTAATATCCTGGCACAGCAGCCATCTCAGCAGCAACGCTCACATACTCGTTCAGCACAATGTCTTCAGCCAGCAGTCTCATCCCTTCAGCAGATAACTCCAATAATCCAACAAACTATCACTTCCACGCTTCAGCCTATTGTCACACAACTCCAAGCTCTCTCTTAGGATCCAGTGGCTCTCCGCTACACTTCAGCCACTTCTCATCATTCTTCAGTCATCGTCAACTATGGGTAGTAATTGTTGAGATTAAGGTAGTTAACTTTAGTATTAATCGTTCTCTTTTCATTCCAGGTATTCACGCCCTTCTTACTTCTGCACGCCCTGGTATTTTATTCTTAGTGATATTGGTTCACTTCCTTTAAACACTTGTTTTCCCTCCTATTCTTTCTATCATACTACTGATGTTTCCATAATTTTTCACAATTCCATTAAACATTTACAAGCTTTCTTCAAACCACATCCTCTCATCCTTCAGTTCAACTTCTGTGTGTAATTTTATATGCCAATGGAGTCCCTCATCAGCTGTATGACATTTACACTCGTCCTTCCAGTGAAACCTTTCACCTAGTTCCTTCAATCTATTCCACAATCATTGTTTGTGATAGTAATAGCAAACATCAAATGTGGAATAATATTTCCTGCAATCCGAGAGGAAAAGCCATCACACAACATCCAGAAACTACTATTTACCCTTCTCCCTGTACATTTCAGTCTTCCAAGGACATGATGCACTTCATCTTATTACTTACAGTTACAGTCTTAATAACATTTCCTTTTCAAATCGTTTCCCATTCGTCGATCACGTATCCATTAACACTCCACCCTACTCTTCATTCCATTACAATTTTTCTAAAGCTGACTGAATTAGATTTCAGTCCTTTCTATTCAAAATTTCTCCATCTTCCTTACCCCCTTTACCTGATACACATACTAAATTCTTCTTACCCAGTCCAACCCTCTTTTTTCTTCCTTGAATCCTCTTTCAAAACCAATTAATTGGAATGGAAGGACAAATTCCTATCTTAAGACACTATTTTAATTTCTTATTTGTTATTATTTAATTTTTGTTCTCTTTTTTCTTTCTCTTTTATTATTTATCCCCTTTTATTTCTTTTTTTCCTTTTTTACTCCCTTAACCTCAGTGTAACATGACCACTGAATGTCACTTTTTAATTGTAACTCTATGTTTTACCAACCCTCAATCAAATCCTAAAGGATGAAGTTTATGCATCAATGGTAAAAGATCTGAATAAGAACATATTTCTAGTTTGGATTCCATCACAAGTGGGGATTAAAGGTAACGAAGCAGCAGATCTGGCTGCCAGGGAAGCAGCATTGTCATCGATTGATATTACAAGTATTTACAACTCATCCGACATTTGCCACTTTCTAAAATATCAAGTTAAACTAGCCTGGGTCCAGCTCTGGGAAAACACTGAGGAACTAAATAAGTTGAAAGCTATAAAAAAGGGATTAAAAAAAATGGAAAAGTTCCTACCGTAGTAACAGAAGAGAAGAGGTAGTTGTAACTAGACTCAGAATAAGCCACACCCGACTTACTCATGGTTACCATATAACAAAGGACAGTCCACCGAAGTGTACAACATGCAATAACACACAATTAAAAATTAGACACATACTGGAGGACTGCTTCCTATGGGATGGTTATTTTCAGGAAGCGCGTTTGCAAAGATACCTCCCAACTATTCTTGGCGATAATAATAAAAATATTGACAAAATCATCCAATTTCTCAAAAAATATAATCTTTTTAATAAAATTAAAAAAAAAAAAAACTTTCAAAAATATAAAGAAATAATATAGATTGAACCACGGACACTGAAGACACTTGATGTGAGTGTCCATAAACAATTCAATCTAACCTCCTAAAGGATGATACTTTGTAAAACTATATTTAGATACATTATATTTTAATAATAAATGTATCATTGTACTGTTTATCATTGTACTTCAAACCATTTTTTTTTTTAAGTAAAAAAAAATTATTAATATTTGATTTTGATTTCCCGCTACAAGGTCACACCAGAGATATTGAGAACAAAAAATAATATTATTATATTAATTATAATAATAATAGTATAATTATTAATTACATTTTTTTTACTTTATATATTTATTCACACCTGCAAATAACAATCAAACAACCAGTGAATTTGTTGTGAGAAAGAAAATGGCGTGAAAGCCATGAGGGGTAACAGAGCCCAGGGGCACCTCCAGTTTTTATTTTAGTATAGGAGGTCTCTCATTACAATAATATTATTATGTATTTTCTCTCTCATTCTCGGTTTTCGAAAAATAGCACCTACCCTGACGGAAATCAAGGATTAGGCACGGTATTTATTTTTTGATATTTAAACATTTTCTTATTCTCTTGTGGCTGTGCCTAAGAAAAGGCCTGTGCATTTTATTTGTAAGATCTAATGCTCTTAGCTTGTTAACCGTAATCTCCGGGATCAATTGATATAATCAATGGAAACAAACACTCTTCACCAAGATCCAATTATTTTCGCATTATCTCAGAAGCCGTGCGATGTACATTAGCATCCGTTGGAACCCTTATTTCAATTATAGCTGCTGTTTTTATTTCTTTGTTAATCGGTAAAA
Source organism: Euschistus heros (assembly GCA_003667255.2). Taxonomy (NCBI): domain Eukaryota; kingdom Metazoa; phylum Arthropoda; class Insecta; order Hemiptera; family Pentatomidae; genus Euschistus; species Euschistus heros. Next base: position 122,230 of record RCWM02000067.1, read on the forward strand.
TATCGGGTGTGATGTGAAAAATAGATTATCATTATTATTATTATTTAGATTGTTTATTGAAACACACATGAGTGGTGATGTAAACGTTTGGGGGTTTAGTACCAACCAAAAGTTTATATATTAAGAGTTTTTCTTATTATTGATGCTGTGTCAAGTAGGACTGCCATCTGTGCATCTTCTAATTTTTTCAACGAAATTCCTCTATCTTTGAAGGATTGCACTGTCGCTTGAGGTATAAGGCCATTGCATGATATTATTACTGGAAGGATTGAAATCTTTTGAAGGTTGTAAATAGTCTTCAACTCACCAGCTAGTTCTTGGTACCTGCATATTTTCGTGGAGATGGTCTTTTGTAAGTTGTCATCTACTGGTATTGCAATCTCAAATATCTTTGCTTCCTTTTTTTCCAGATCCATTACTAATATATCAGGTTTGTTGTGGAGAACCGTATGGTCCGTTATTATTTGTTCGTCCCAAAATAGTTTATACCTCCCTGACGTCATTATTCTTATTGGCCTATATTTGTAATAAGGAACCATTTCTTTTATCATTCCAAACATCTTTCCAAGTTCTTCATGTAGGATTCCTGCTACATGATTATGTCTGCGAAGGTACTCTGTACCTGCAAGACCAGTACATCCAGATGCCAGGTGTTGTATTGATTCCGGACTTTGTTTACAAAGGCGGCATTTTTCTGAGATATTTTTTCCGCAAATTCGTCTCCTGTAAACATTGGTAGGAATCGATTGGTCAGGACCAGGTATCGCCATTATGAACCCTTCAGTTTCAGGGAACAGTTTCCCATTTGCCAGCCATTTGGTAGACGATTCCAAATTTATGGTTTCTTCCATAAGTGAAAAATAATATCTACCATGGAGCGGTTTTGATTTCCACTCTTCTATTACTGCTTGGATTGTTGGTTCTTCTTTATCGTGATCCCTTGCCAAGCTGAGAGCTGTATGGCCTCGATCCATAACACTAATTGCTCTGAATATAAGTGATTGATGTGTGCTGAAATAATTTCTTAGGTCATTCTCAATACGTCTGCACATCCCATGAGCATTCAAGAGTCCCCTGCCACCTTGCTTCCTGGGAATGTAAAGTCTGCTGACTGAGGATTATGGGTGTCGTTTTCTTGTACGGACCATTTCCACTCTTACATACCTGTCAATGGCCTGCAGGTCTGTATCTGACCACTTAAGAACACCAAAAATATAGATTAACGCGGGAAGGGCCCACGTATTTATAGCTTTTATTATGTTACCACCAGACAGTTGTGTGTTGAGGAGGTATTTAATTCTTCTTTTAAATTTTTCTTCAAACCGTTCCCTAGCGTTTTTTTTTTGAACTTCAGAAGCTCTATTAGACCCAAATATTTGTACTCATCGCCTTCAGATAAATTGGTTATCCTAGTATTATTAGATAGCCCTATACCTTCACTTTCTTTTAGTTCGCCACGTACAGCTTTTAATGTAGCACATTTCTCAAGACCGAATGTCATTTTTATATCATTACTGAATCCTACAACCAATTCCAGTAATGTTTTCATGTCTCTCTCATTTGTGGCATACAATTTCAAATCATCCATATAGAAACTGTGGGAGATGACGGGTCCAGTTTTTACATTTAAAGGATATCCTTTTTTTGAAGAATTTAGTAATTCACTGAGAGGATTGAGTGCTAAACAGAACCATGTTGGACTCAAAGAGTCTCCTTGATATATTCCTCTTTTTATTTTTATTGGGCCTTCGAGGATATTCCCAGTGGATTGCTTTATACTGAGAATAACGCTCCAGTTATCCATCAGTCTGGAAAGTAAGTCAATGACAGCATTATTAATTTTATATATCCGCAGCGTTTCCTTAAGCCAACTATGCGGAACAGAATCATATGCTTTTTGGTAATCTATCCACGACATAAAAACATTTCTCTGTTTTTTTACTGCCTGTGCTGCTATGAACGAGTCAAGAACTAGGAGTTCCTTGCAGCCTTTTGTATTAGATTTGTTTCCAAGTTGTTGTTCGGCCATCAGGTTATTTCTGTTAATGTGTCCCATGATCTTATTGTTTATTATCCGAGTTAGAAGCTTATAAACTCCATTGAGGCAGGTGATAGGTCTATAGTCCTTAGGATCTGGATTAGTATTATTATTCTTTGGCAGTAAATAAGTAATGCCTTGAGACAAGTCACTTGAAGGAGCATCTTTTCCCTCCAAAAGACGCTGATAGTAAGCTGCCAGGGCTCTATGAGTGCTTTTAAAATTTTTTAACCAATAATTTTGTATCTTATCTAGGCCTGGGGACTTCCAGTTTTGCATTGTTTTTACCGCTTGCACTACATCCTCTATAGTAATAAGTGTAGGTTCCATACTGGGTACATTATCCATTTTCTTATGAACTTCAGAAATCCAAAAAGCCTTATGATTATGATTTTTAGCTTTTTCCCATATAGCTTTCCAAAATCCAACCATATTTTCAGCTTTTGGTGGTACCAGCCTGAGAGTTTTCTTTTCTAGTGATCTATAAAATGCTTTTTCATTCGCTTTAAATAACTTGTTTTGGTTCTTTCTTTTCATAGATCCTTTGTACCTTCGTAACCGGCATGCTAATGCAGCCAATCTTTGCTTCTGCTTGTCCATATATATGCTTAGTTGTTGTTGCATTTCATCTTTTGGAATAGGTCCAATATAAAGAACTATTAGCTCATCGATTTTTACCTTCAGCTTCTTTGACGCATGACTAGGATCATTTAGGTAATTTGTTAAAATTCCAAGTCGTCTTCTAGTTTCTTCTATTTTTCTTGTTATTCTAATTTCCCAAGCTGGTATCTTATTTTCAGAGCTTTTATCAGTTCTTTTAATATTTGTCTCTTTTCTTTTATGCTTAGCTCTTTTATTACCGTTTTTGCAGCTATGTATATATAATGACAAATTTCAGAAATATCCATTTCTGGCGTTAAAACTGTTTGAAGAATGTTGTCAATTAACTGGACAATTTTAACAGTTTCTTTTCCATATGGCACTTTTACGAGCAAGGGGCGGTCTTTGAGTGGCACACCTTCAAATACAAAATGCTCAGATGCCAACAGCTCTCTGAGCCTAATTTGCTCTTCATTATTCTGGCCAGTTTCTTCTACACGTTCTATAGCCTCAGGTGAAGCGTTTGTTACCTCTCTACTTTGATCCATATTTTGGTCACTTTCCTGTTGCAATATTTCATTTTTTATATAATTGATCTCCATTGCAGACAAGAAATTCTTTCGAAATATTACTTTTATTTGGTCCGCGATGCGTTGTTCTGTGACTATAACATCAGGGTATATTTCATGCCAAAATGGCAGCAGTCTTCTTCGGTATCCTGTTATGTCAGTCTCTAGTTTAATTGCCAAGTAGTAGGCACGGATGACAGCGATGTTCATTTCTCTTGTCCATCTCATCCGCTTCTGTCTTCCACTTGGATTTGGGGGTGCTCTTCGATGCACGGGAGACTGTAAAGCCTCCAAGCCCAAGTCCGAGGTAAGTCCGTTAGAAGGCCGCCTTACGGTTCCTTATTATTATTATTATTATTATTATTATTATTATATAATTATTATTATTAATATTATTTTAGTGTGACTCATTAACAAAAAAAACAAAAATTCATTGGCCAGTAACCATAGTTTCGAATAAATCGCAAAATGTAAAATACAAAATTCTATATTCTTTCTCATTGGTGATGGGTTATTAAACTCAAACACATGAGGAAATCCTGTTTCTATCCTCCATGAAACTACCATAAGTGATATTACTTGGGACAAGGTAACAGGAGGCAATGAAATCTCAGTTTAGATTTTACTGAACATTCCCACTTCTAGCCCAACACCCATCATTTGATAATTGCCCCAGTATTAGTATGATTTAAAGAGGAGTATACTTACAGAAAGAGCGAGGTGCTGTAAAGAAAAGAAGAGCAGATATATCAGAGAGATGGACATGTCGAGGCGAGCTACCAAGATGGAATGAGCTCATGTAAGTATTCGGTCCTTGGCTGTGAGGTCGTTGCGACCGGTCTAGATTCCCCTCCCTATCCCAAAATTTTGTGTTATTCTCAAAATATTTTATTCCCTCAACAAATTTCCTTGTTTTATCTAATTCTTATAGCTTAAGACTCTTTTAGATATTTGAAAAAAATTGAAAACACGATGGAATAAAATAAATCCAAATCAGAAAAGCTTATTTCTGAGCTTAATCCATATTAAATTTGAATCCTGTATAGCTGGTAAGGTTCAAAGAAAGGTGAAAGAAATAAGAATTTTAAGAAATTTCAACAAATCATTTATTAGAAACATTATACTAAATTACATATAAAACAATAACAGTTGAAAATACTACGAGTTAGGCTGTCAGTGTAGTAGCATATCTAGGGCTTTGAATTTTAACCTCGGTATATTTTTTAATAATATTTCATTTCATATAATTAATATTTTTTAAATTTTCTTTTAAAGATTAAATGGACAGATGATATTTTTTATGTAATATGAATAATGTAATGATTAAATAATAGTTAGGGAATTAAACTCCATTTTATCTCTTTTTCTATTTCACCCATAACTGTCTGTCGTGGAATCGTTTATAGTGAGAACGTATGTATTCACTAACTGTTGGTATATCTAAATCAGTATCTAAAAACTATAAATATGTTACTAACATACAAAGATACTTTTGTAATTAGTCTAAAGATTTTGGATTGAAAGGTCTGAAGGCGTTATATGTGTGCCTTATTGGATATTCCGAAAATATGAGAAGCTTATGTCCGAACTAGTTTAAGTAAGTATATGTAAAACGTTTTTGTCTTTGTCTTATTATTAGCTAGTACATCAGTTTAATTCTTTGGTATGAAGTCCGGCGTGTTATCATGGCCTGTGGGCCATGAGCTTTTGAAACTTTTACGACATTAGCCGCAGTTTAAACGAGTCTTTACACTTCATGTCTCAGGCTACAGTACTTTCCAGAGGCATTGGAACAGGTCATTCTCTTTCCGCTTTTGAAACCCACGAAGACTGGCACTCAGGCAGCTGATTACAGACAGTTTACTTACGCACTTAGGCAACATTTTCGGGAAAAAAAAATATACTAAATTATCTAAAAGCTTTCTGTTCAGAAATTACAATTATTCCACCTGAGCGGACAGGATTCCAGTCAGGCCTCAGACCGAAACACCATCTAGCGAAACTACAGGTGGAAGTAAGTCAACACATTGCTAAAAATAAGTGACCGCAATTATATCAATTGACTATACGGAGGCGTTCGACTCAGTGTCACATGCGTTTCTATGTATGATACTGCAGGACTACGAATTCCCGAAGCAGCTATCAACTTTATTGCGGTCATTTCTTGATCAACGTAAAATCAGAGTGCGAGTTGGCCACAAGCGGTGTCCCTCAAGGGTCTATGCTATCTCCATTATTGCTCTCAATATACACGACTGAAACTGTTGGAGCTAGGTACAGGAAAGCGACTGTGTCAAGTCGAACAAATTACCTACTTCTATTTTTGCGGAATGGAATATTTTAACTGCTATCCAATGGAGGCAGGTTTTCTTTCGACAAGGCAGCTTCTTGGTCCAGTTCTGTTTATTTTCTATTCTGCTGATATCCCTATTACTCCTGATACCTACCTAGCTATCTCTATACCTACATTTGTTGATGACATAGTTGTCATATCATCCCATCTTGATCCTGAAATGGCTTCCCATCATCTCAAAAGTCACTTGTCATAGATAGAGGATTGGTGTAACTACTGTAGGATCAAAGTAAACTAATCAAAATAAACTAACTTAACTTTTACTCTCCTACGTTCATCCTGTCCTCTTGTTTATATCAATTATATTTCACAACCCATAGCTGACACAGTACGGTATCATGGCTTCTACCTCGACAAAAGACATGGAACCCTTACACAAGACTTTAAAAGCAATAAATTAACAGACGATCCAGCCAATTGTATAGACTACTAAATAGTAGTAAATCTCATCTTTCCATTGAAAACAAATCTCATGAACAAATCCATCACTAAGCCAATTTGGACCTCTACGGACTTGAACTGTGGAGAACAGCAAAGCAATCGAATATCATACGCATTCAATCCTTTCAAGCTACAGTCCTTCGTACTGTTGTAAATTCTCCTTACATAATGACCTAATATTCTTTTTGTCCTTGACCTAGTACTCCTTAAATTTTCAAAATTCCATCCAAGCCTTTCCAACCACCTTAACCCTCTGGCTCATTCATTATCCAGTTTTACACATCCTTATAACCCCCCAGAATATAACGGCAATGTTCCCGATATCTATGGTAATAAATGTATACTAGTGGAGTTCTGGCAATGACCAACTCCATTCCCTCTCAGCCTTCACTGGGTTTAAGCACAAAGACGCGGACTAGATAACTGTGCTTGGATTATTGTAAGCCTTTCCCACTCATGGGTAGGGGGACAAGTTTGGTCCGGTTTTTACTTGGAATGTTTGTGTACATTGTATTTTTTTGTTGTATTTAAGTACATTGAATTTTTTTGTTGTATTTAAGTACATTGTATTTATTATTATATGATTGTGATTTTATAACATATGTATTTATTTTTATTCTTAATGTAAGAATGTTGTATTTATTATTAATTAATTTATTTGTTTAGTGTTTATTTGATTCGCATCTTTATTATTAATATTTTCTATATTCTCCATACGTGTTTTTCCTTTTTTCTTTTTTTAATATAGACTAATTTTGTATCTTGTACAGTTAGAGGATTTTTTTTTTCATTTTATTTAATTTAATTATGCATATTGTGTGAATGGAATGTGATCCATATTATTCATTGCCTTTAAGGGAGACTGCTTGAAATATTTACTCAATCAAATAATACCGTAAATGAGGGCTAGTTTGAACAAACCCACTTTTAAAACGTAAATCCATCTGGGGGGTTCAATTTCCAAGCTAGAATCCTCTGGTTGGTTCGAAGCATTTAAGAATTAAACATAGCATGTGATGTGATCGCAATAAGATGATATGTTTGCCATCTTTGGCTGATGTCAGCCTTTTTGTGGTATTAATGTTAACAGGCGTTTTTATAAACTTTTTCAAACCTCATCTAGCCTGGCGTATGTGATTTACCCTGTAGGGACTATATTGATTTGAAAATTCGCATTTTACACTGTTGTTTTCTCCCGACAGTATTTATTTCTAATAATCGTTGTTTGTTAATTTAATTAAATTAAATTAAGGAATTTGACACTTTTAATTCTAAAATGTAAACTGGGAAAAGCAGTAGATTATCCATAGATATAACCATGATATAAGTTTTTTTTTTTCCCAGTTGGAGAGAAATTGAGTTGTTTTTTTCAATACTCTCAAAATGTTTTTGGTAAATTGTACTTTTTTTTCGAAAATGGTGAACAGTTATGACTTCTAATCAATTCATTCGATATAATACAGCAAATGTATTCATATTTATTAATTTATATGGGTTATGATTTTAAACTATAACTCACTAGTTACTTAATCCATATAAATCTTGTCTAATATCTACATTTCGGAACATTGAAATAATTGACTTACTTTTACACGGTTTTTATTAGGGGCTTTGCACTCTTGTAAAAATATGTCTATACTTGTGGGGATTATAACAGAAAATGGTTGCTAACTGAACCATCTATTTTCCCCGCACCGAAGGATATTCTCAGTCTTATCTGCCTGAATGTGTCAGCGAGTCCGGTTTCTTTTTGTTTGATTTTGACATTCCTCGCTCTTTTTATTGTAATTATTTGGTTATTTGATGATACTGTTGAAAACTTAAAGGCCTAAGTTAAACATAGTAAGATAGATCCATAATTCTCTACATTATGCTTAGCAGCAATATGACTGGATATAAATATTGGCTACAAACTTGAGAGGCAGTCCTATCTTATAATTCACATGATAACTCACAATTTTAGCTGTTATCTAACAAAACAAATAAATCTATATAGATTTTATTTATTTTTTTAATCTCAAGATTTTTCAATTGTTATCTGAGAAAATTTAATAATGAAATAATTTTAGAAGTGTGATGGTTGACCAAAAGCGAGGACAAGGGGAGCGGACAATTAAAAACAAAGCATTAGAGAAATTGATTTGGTTTTTTTTTAAATCTATTTTCTTTAATTTTTCCCAAAATATTTTTTTATTTATATTTGATAATGTACATTTTTCTTATTGCAGATATTTAAATTTTACATTAAAATTATTCTTATTTTTTAAATTTATTATAATCCAATCCAACCTCTGTATTCTTCTAGAACAACTAATGGAAACTGACATGGTAATATAATTAAAAAAGACGAAGTTACAGAGATTTAGAACAAATAGATCTTGCTGATAGAATAGTAAGAAGTTAAAATAAAAGGTAATATCTTGGTGACAATATCGTGCCAAAACGTTCACGGATGAATGTATGGGAAAATAAGGAAAAAGATAAAAGAGGCTGGAATATTTAATCTATTAAAAGACAAGATATATATTAAACAATTAAATGTCATTTCAACAATCTGTTGTAATCATATGACCGCTACTCAAAACTATATTCTTCTTTATAAAATAGTTTTACATGATAGAAAGTTTTGTGTTACATCAATAAGTTTGCAACGACCAAGTGAAGTGATCTATCTAGGTTATATAATTATATAATTATATATATAATCTAGAAAGATTGTAATCATTCATTACGAGACATAAGTAAATCAGCAATAGTCGTGTAGCCTTTAGTAGTAGCAATCTGTAGTGGTGTTCTGCCATTTTTGTCCTGACTATTGACTTTAGCACCGTGATCAAGAAGAGTTTTTACAATATTCAATGTCCCGTTAGCTACTGCCAAATGTATAGGCTCTTCATCGTAAATATTTTTCATGTCTAGATTTGCATTCCTGGCCAAAAGAAAATTCACAATATTTTCGAACCCCCTACCAGCAGCGATATGGAGAGGTGATAAGCCATTAATTCCTTTACTATTGACTATGGCACCATGATCGAGAAGAGACCTAACAACAACCAATGTCCCATTATCGACTGCCAAATGTAATGGCTGACTACCATTAATATATCTTATATCCAGGCTTGCATTTCTGGACAATAGTAAATTTACAATATCTTCATATCCCTTCATTGCAGCAATATGCAAGGGTGTAGATCCATTGCTTCCCCTTCTGTTTACATCAGCACCGCTACCAAGTAGGGTGCTAACAACTTTGATTGAGCCTGAACTTACTGCAATCTGTAGCGGTGTGGATCCATTATATCTATTATCGTTGATTGCAGTGTCGTTCTTTAAAATCTCAATGATTTCCTTGAGGTTTTCGGTCTTTATAGCCTCTAGTAGGGCATCATCAGCTAGTGGTGTTCCATCTGGATTGTTATCTGATTTATTAGCGATGAAGGAAGTAGCCAGTGATTTAGGTGTAGTATAAATTTCTTCCATCATGACCTCCTGAAAATTATAATAAAATTAATTAATCATAATATAATCAAATGGAATCATCATTATTAATATTACTTTCATATATATCTATTTTCACATGACTTTAAGAAATTAGAAATTTCAATAGTGATACTTTGCCTTTCTGGGTAACATTTTGAAAACAGGATTAATAAATTGTTTTGTTATAAAGCAGTGGGGTTATCTCTTTTCATTGATCACTATATGTCTATCAAGTGTCTAATACGACCATGGATGCAGATGGTTCTCTTTACTTGTGTTGATAATTTTTTCATCATTAGGAAAAAACCTAAGTTCAATTCTAGAAACACATTACAAGTGTGAAGAAAGTTCAAAGAAGGTAAAACCTTTTTTTTTCCTTTATGAATATTTACAACTGTACAAAATAATATACAACAAGTAAATGTGTTGACAGTGAACACAATGGCATGCAAATAACTTGAGAAGAACTACTCACTGGTAGCACTTCAATAAAATCTTATTTGCATTTATTGAAATTTACAACTGTAAATAATATATACATCAAGTAAATGTATTGATAACGATCATAATAACATGTTAAAACTTGGATAGAACTACTCATCAGTAGCACTTTATTAAAACTTCTACACTAGAAGGTCTCTAGGCCATCTTCGTTTCAGACGCCTCGGAGGATTATCAGGAATGAAGTGGGAAGCAAGTTGAGAAACTAACGGATTTGAGTGATTATGGAGCTTACTATGAAAGGATAGGTATCTGGTGTGGGCTAAATCAGCAACATATGGCACATTAAGGTCTTTATGGATAAGTTTATTGGTGACAAAGTAAGGAGCATTGAGGATTTTACGAAGGATTTTGGATTGTAAGGATTGAATACGAGATGAATTGGATGGTCAATAAAATCTACACTAAAAGGTCTCTAGGCCTTCTTCTTTTCAGACACCTCGGAGGGTTATCAGGGATGGAGGAGGAAGCAAGTTGGGAGACTAGTGGATTGGAGTGGTTATGGAGCTTACTATGGAAGGATAGGTATCTGGTTTAGGCTAAATCAGATACATATGGAGCATTAAGATCTTTATGGATAAGTTTATTGGTCACAAAGTAAGGAACATTGTGGATTTTTCGAAGGATTTTGGATTGTAAGGATTGGATACGAGATGAATTGGATGGTTTAGTAGAGCCCCAAAGCTCAACTCCGTACGTCCAAATAGGTCTAATCACAGTCATGTAAATGAGTCTTTTGTAATTAATTGGGGGCTTTGAACGTTTGTCTAGTAAATGTTGAAGTAATCTGTAACGACGGGCAGTTTCTTGTGGTTTTAGTCTTATATGTGGATTCCATGTTAGACGTTTCTCCAAGTGGAGTCCTAGGTAGCGGATCTGTTCAACAGGGATTAGTGGAATATCATTAAAGGATACTGTAGGACAGGAAGTCGTAGGTTTACGACGTAGGGTAAATATTATTTGGTGTGATTTGTTTGGATTTATTTTGATCCTCCATTTTTGACACCATTCTTGAAGGTTTGGGATATGAAATTAAAGTGTTTGAGAGGCAATAATGGGATCATTGTTTACTGATAACACACGTGTGTCATCAGCGTAAGTGGTGAGGATAGTGGTAGGATGAGTTGGGATGTCAGCTGTGTACACTGTGTAGAGAATTGGACCTAAGATACTACCTTGAGGAACTCCGGCAGATTGGGTAAAGAGGGGAGAATAGGAAAATTTGTGGTTTACTTTGAAGGTTCGGTCACTGAGATAAGATCTAATAATGAGGGAATATGTAGAAGTTAGGAACTGACGGAGTTTATACAGCAGTCCCGGGTACTCGGTCAAACGCTTGTTCTACATCAAGAAAGGCTCCCGTGCAGTACATTCCGCGCTCTAATGCAGAGGAGACAACGTCCACCACACGATGACATTGCTGGATTGTTGAGTGTGATGTTCGGAATCCAAACTGGTGATCTGGGATTACATGATGGGATTCTAGGATAGGAGAAGGAACGTTTTTAAAATGAGTTTTTCTAGTATTTTACCCATGATTGGCAAAAGAGAAATAGGACGGTATGAGGATGGAAGCTCAGGTGGCTTTTTAGGTTTAGGTATCATTTTAACTATTGATAATTTTTAGGAATCAGGGAAATATGTGGTGCGGAGTACAGCATTATATATGTATGTTAGGAATAAGGTGAAACTTAAAATAAATACTAATGAAATTTAATACGTACGGACACCTGAGAAAGATGGTAGTTTTAAATCTTAAGTTACTGAAATTGTATAGTTCGAGGTTCTTCTTAATTGATTTCGTATTTTATGCTTTGTATGAATAGCCATCCATATTACCTAAGTTGCGTCACTAAAAAACCACTCCTTCGAGAAATCGCTAGAAGACTGCGGAGGTCCCGTAATTTTGTGAGGAAATTTTTGGCGAACAAGCAAAATTATAGTAAACATAGAAAAGGTGGCTCTAAGTAGAAACTTCAGTGCGTTGTGAACGAAGAATCATTAACGATTCTAGTAATTCTGTTAAAAGCATCTCCAAAATGATTTCTGACCTTCAACTGAAAGTTTCGAAAGCTACAGTAGGTCGTGTCCTGTAAACAAACAAACAAAAAATGTAAAAAGCCCCTAAACTTTTGCCTTGCCACATTACATCTCAGCAAAGTTAGCTTTTGGACGCGAAAATATTTCGACTGATTGGGACTCAGTGATTTTTTCAGATAAAAAAAAAATTAATTTAGATGGTCCGAATGGCAATAGATATCGCTCATTTGCTGCAACAACGACATAACTCAAAAATGATGATTTTTGAGTTAATACTACAGGGGCAATGACAATGATGTATACTTTTGACATGTGCATTCTCATTTCTGAACTTTCAAGATTTCTCTCGGGATGGCCCTATTTCTATTTTGGTGGGACTACGATTCCTTCAGTGTGTTAATTGCTATACCGCATTATCTCAGTTGTGACTTGCTGTTTGTGTACGAAACCCTGATCTTTTTTCAACAAGAGTGTCATATTACGGATTGTGACCTTATTGCTGAAAAGGAAGACCACATTCATCTTATTCCTTATCGTGTATAATGCATTATCTTTAGATGTGACGTTGTGCAGATAAATACAGTAAAGAGTAATGTTTGTTTTATTTTGAGTTATGACGTTCTTGCAAAAAAGGAACGTATTTATTTTCGTATTATTTGGTTATATGACGTTGTTACAAAAAAATACTTCCATGCTTTCAGCATCAGTTTTAGAAGTATCTGTAGATGTGACACTTTTGCACTAAATAGTTTTTGATATTCACATTTTATTCTGAATTATTTCTAGTTATGTCGGTAGTGTTTTAAAGACTTACTGCAATGTTAATTTTTTAAACCATTACACAAGCTTGCGGAACTTATTTAGAAAAAGTAAATATTGTTTAATTGATAGTAAATTGATATTTTTCGTTACAGCATAATGCAATAAAATACTCGAGAAAAAACTGGTGTTAATGGCGTTGAAAAATCAAGTTGGAAGTACAGAAAAATGGAAGATCTGTTCATCACTGGCTCATTCTGCAGGTGTCAATGCTAATTCGACTCCAAGGGAAGACTCTGTCGATAATGTTGTATTAATTATAAAATGTTATGTCGCAATGTTTTATCCTAATAAATATTTTGAGGTTTGTACTCTAATTACGCAGTTATGCAGATACCTCAGTTTTCTACTACAGGTCTAAATTAAATGTCTTTAACTTCACAATTTACTATTTGAAGAGTATTGAATACGAGTGTTTTGTATGGGATGAATCGAATGGACATACGGGAATTAACGAATTGGGATCGTGCATTCTTATGTTTTTCGTCAAAAGAGCTGCTTCAGGTGATGCAAACTCCGATAACTTTCTAAATGCGATAACTGTACAGGCTTATAGAAAAATAAGTTTATGTTAGCACTCTACATGTATGCTATAAGACATCTCAATATAAACAGCACACTCAAAATGAGGGAGACCTGCAAATTCGTTAATGAGTGTCAAGTAAAACGGCAGCTGAAAGGCGGTCCAATATACGCGCCGCAGTCATTCATTGCGGTAATATGAGGTGCTAAAAGTCCATTCAACGTGACAGAACTGCGCTTTTAAAATTTTTTCGATATCAAAGCTTTAGAAATCGAAATAGGGTCCATGAATATGTCGCAAATAAAAATAGCAGTGGTGAAAATCCTCCGTGTAGAGTGCAAATCATATTTCAAAACGTCTTATGAGGAAGAGAACTTTAAGGTCACGAGCGTCATCATAAAAAAAAAAAGTAACAATATCACGCTTACACGAGCATTTAATACAAAACCTGAAATACCAAACCGCAAGAAACAAAACCTTCTTGAATTAATCCAGAAAAACTATATACCAAAATTTATAAACAATTTTACGAGCTATTTTAATGTACCTAAAAAAAAATTTGTGCTTAGGTCCCGTTTTTCAATCATTTTATACACTTTTAAATGGAAATAAAGTTGGAAATAAATGTATTAATTATTTCGTTTCCATTCTCTTGGGTGAGACTAAGTCCTTCATTATAGTTATTCAGATGCCATGGAAAAATGATACTGCTGCAATTGGAAGTCTCAGTAATAAATGTTGTATAATACACTTTTGTTTTCAGCAATAACGTCACAATTCCTTTTATGTCGTACCACAAATGAAATATTAGCAGCAACAACGTCATAAGTGAAACTGGGGATAGTTTTTGGGGTTGGAGAAAACTGTATAGCATACGTTTCATCCAATAATTTACTTCAATGTCATAAGGAGATATTGCTTGACCAAAATATGACATTTTGTAGTAATTTATTATAACCTCCTCAAAATAATGCAATCTGAAAACTTAAAAATGGCTCTACCATACTGAAAAATCGTGATTTTTGACTTATGACGTTATTGCAGCAAATGAGCGATATTATTGGGGAGATCTGAGAAAACACCCTTCAATGTTTTCTAATAGAAATTTTGGCGGTGGGAGTGTGATGGTTTGGATGCATTTAGTTCAACCAGAATGTTAATATTAGCATTTTGCTCGTTTATTGATAAATCGATAAACTTGAAAATTGATTGTTACCATTCATCGAAGACAACGGTCACAAGCAATGGACAAATCACACTAGCCGAGCAACCAAAGCATGGCTCTCGTCTTACAACCTTCCCTTACTTTCTTGGTCAGCTAGTTCTCCTAATCTGAATCCTATGGAAAATTTATGGGGAATCATTGTGAGAAAGATTTATGCCGAAAACAAACATTATGAAAACGTGACGGAACTAAAAAATGCCAACAACAAATCGTGGGACGAAATACCTAAGAAAGTTATAAAAAATTTGGTTATGAGTATGGTACGAAGACTATTTCAGGTTGCTGAAAAGAAAGGTGTCAAAGATCATTAAAAATAACATTAAAATTATAAAAAAAATATATATTAACACTATAAAAAAATAACATAAAATGATTTTTTTTTAACTTGGTTTTATAGTTATGAGACAGTATTATTTTTGTTATTTCTTTTAGAATTATATTTTTGGCAAACTTGTAAAAATAAAAACAAGTTTTAGTCATATTATGGTATTTATTCAATAAACCTTATATTTAACAGATATGTTAAATTTTTAGTTTCTACTGAATATTATAAATTAAAGCATAAAACAAAGTAGTTTTATAATCATGAGACGCACTTTATTATCCTTAGTTAAGGTTGATGGTAATTTATTCAAAAATGCTATTGGGAGACATTATATAGAAAAAGTAAAAGGGGTTCAGTTATCTCGCAAAAACATTGCACAAGATAATAAAAGGTTATATTGGACGATCTTTAATGCAGTGGTGATTGATAGTAGCAAGACGTGGACACTCATCAAGCAGCAGAAGAGGCTTCTGAATGCATGTAAGAGGAAGATGTGAATAAAAATTATCATACTTCGACCAGGCTAAAAAATAAGTGCAAAATAAAAATAAGCCTTGAGCACATTTTAAAGGAACCAGATCTAAGAAAAAGTGTAAGTATAAGATAGTTTTAGGGACACCTGCAATGCAAGGATCTCGAATGAATACAATAATTTAAGGCTGCCAGGATAGATTGAAATAAAGAAGCAGACCAAGACTGCGAAGGCCAGAGGGTTTCAGTTCAGATCCGAGAGTGGTTAAATAAAGAATAGCTAAAAGGACCGTTTTTTGTGGAGGAGTATTGTTGAACTCATCAAGTTGTTTCTAAGACCAAACCGCCGACAGAGTTATTTGATTGTTATTGAAAAATATGTTTCCCAAAAAAATAATTAAAGCTAACTAAAATTCCTAATAAATGGTTTATATACATATTTGTTGAACAATCAGCGGTTTTCGAGATACTTGCTTTTGAAAATCGATAATTTTCGCAAACAAAATAATTTTTACCTCACTTTTTGTCAAACATTTTCTTCTAGTGCCTTCGACAATCGTTTATCACAAAAAAGTGGCGCTTGATGCAAATCTTTGATAATAAGTGAGGTAAATATATATTATTTATTTATTTATTTATCGCGATACAGGCCAACGGTGGACCACGCGTATATCATTTTCAGGTTTTCTTCCTTTCTGCCCAAATTCTTTTCATTTTTTTTTTCGCTCATTTCCCTCTTTCTTTCCTCCGTCTATTTCTTACTTTCATGCTTCTTCTTCTCCGCTACAAGAACCTTTATATTTTTAACCATTTTTCCGAATTCATCCTTATCTTTGTAGTCTCCCTCCGTGATACCCAATTTTTTAACTTCCTCTTTCATTTGCTCGGGGTAACCTTTTATATTTTTCAATTTCATCACTTTATCAAATATTTGTTTGTTTAATCTATTGCTATTCATTCTTTTCATGTGTCCGAAAAAAATTAATCTCCTTTTCCTCATCGATGATTCTAAGTTTTCGATGATTCTATATATATATATATTTTTAAACCAAAATTATCGACTTTAATAACGTAACAATTTTATAGGAAATTTAATTAGTTTTTATTTTGATCTGTAGCATATTTCACTAGAGTCCACCGCTTTTGAGATATAATCCAAAAACTCAAAAATGAGACCATCTCTCCTCCCCCAACCGTAAGCTCACCCCACGGGGAGGGGACTTTTAGTGTGTTTATCATTTAACTACTACTCCTAACGGAGCTTTGAGGTCTAACATAATCGCATATTCCATGCACTCTATGCCCCCTATTTCAGCACTCGTTGACTGGGGTCACACTTATCCGCGAAAACACGTTTATCGTACTCTTTTGGCTATAACTTCGAAACTAATAGTTTGATCCAAAATAAGTTTTTTTAAAAATTAAATGCTGATTTAATTTGCTATAAGAATTTATAAATTAAGTATTGATTAAGTCCCGTAAAATACCCATGCTAAAAACCGCTAACTGTATCGAAATCCAAGATTTTTTAGCAAATTTTGCATTATAATTTCAAAACTATTTGTCTGATCTGAGAGGCCCTCCCTATATATGAAATGTTGATTTATTCCAGTAATACAACCAAGCCAGCACGCTAAATATTGATATTGAAAAAGCCTGAAAATCTCTTTTTCTCATCTTGAATATTATATGTTTTTGTACAACAAAAGCAGGGTGCGTACCGGCATTTATTTTTCATGTCTTTGAAAGAATGAACGTTTTGTAAAATAATAATGACCAAATCAGCCTCACCTTCTCGGTTCAAGTGGCACCAAACATGTCAATTAGCATATTACAAAAAAATAAATTAAAAATTAAAATTCTTAAAACGGGATCTTCAATTTTTTTATGCTTTGGTTCAGGAGTAAGAGGAGTGGCCCGGAATTCACTGAACGATAAAATGAAGAAGCAAAACTTCCCAACGTTGAAGTAACATTAGAGTAAATGAACACATCTCACCAGTAAAAGGACATGAATTACAAATTTTCCTGTTTAAAATCTAAATTTAAAAAGATGTGGAAGGAAGCTGGGGGAAAAAAAAAAAAAAAATTCCTTAGAAATAAAGACGATTGGCTGCTGAAAACATTTGAAATACTTATTTTACTTAATTAAATTCATTAAAAATTTACTTCTTTGCGATGTATGTATTAAATGTATTTAAATTTACTTGGTGTACTTCTTTACACAGGAAGATAATTGTTATACTGTGAAACATATCCTTTCAATTAATATAAATGACGCAAATGTGTTTAATGTCCTCACATTAACTGCATAAACCAGGAGGTTTTAATTTGTTGTTTACCGTAATCGTTTTAAATATCCTTTTTTTTAATTAAGAATGACATCTTCATGATAAATTTTCAAGATAGTTTGAGCTCAAATCAGTTTTAGCTGTAATTATAATTAATAGCATCTTAATATCTTCCATGTTCCGATATTATTTGTAGGATGTTCAGTAACCATAGTTCCGCATAAATCGCAAATGTTACTTAAAAAATTCTATATTCTTTCTCATTGGGAACGTGTTTTTAAACTGAAAAAAATACGACAGTCCTCTTCCCATCCTCCGATGCTACCACCTTAACTGGTAGTACATAGGACAAGCTAACAGGTGGCGATGAAATCTCAGTTTCGATTTATTTGAACATTCCCCCTTCTAGCCTAACACCTTTCATTTAATAATTGCCCTAGTATTAATATTATTTAGGTAAATGTAATATAGAGAGGATAATACTTACAGAAAGAGCGAGGTGCTGTATAGAAAAGAAGAGCAGATATATCAGAGAAATCGACATGTCGAGGCGAAGTATCAAGATGGAATGTGATCGTGTAAGTATTAGGTCCATGGTTGCAAGGACGTTGCGACCGGTTTAGAAGATTTTTTTTATAATTGCTAATTCTTATGGCTTCAGATTCTTATAG
This sequence comes from Euschistus heros, assembly GCA_003667255.2. Classification (NCBI taxonomy): domain Eukaryota; kingdom Metazoa; phylum Arthropoda; class Insecta; order Hemiptera; family Pentatomidae; genus Euschistus; species Euschistus heros. The sequence goes on from RCWM02000067.1 coordinate 140,576, forward strand.
ATGTTTGAAAAAAAAATGAACACGATAAAATAAAATAAACCCAAATTAGAAAAGCTTATTTGTGTGCTTAATCCATATTAAATTTGAATCCTGTATAGCTGGTAAAGTTCAAAGAAAGGTGAAAGAAAATAAGAAATTAAAGAAACTTCAACAAACCATTTATTAGAAACATTGTTCCAAATTCCTTCAAAAACAGATGAAAATACTCTGAGTTAGGCTATCAGTGTAGTTGTACATCAATCGAGTAGGGATTTGAATTTTAATCACTATCTATTTTTTTATAATATTTCATTCCATAAACCTATTTGACATTTTTAAATTTTTTTTTTTTAAAGACAAAATCGACAGATGATATGAGGCTATGAGAGCAAAAGTGGCCTAACCCACAAAATATAAAAAAATCTGATTTAGTAATTTTTGGCAACTATAACACCACCAGATGGCGTTATAGTTGCAAAAAATTGCTAAATTATATTTTTTTATATTTTGTGGGTTAGGCCACTTTTGCTCTCATAGCCTCATATATTTTATGTAGTATGAATAATGTAATGCTTAAACAATAGTTAAGGAATTCAGCTCCATCTTATTTCTCTTAATATTTCACCCATCACCACGCTATTCGGTCCAATCGATGTATACATTGCTATAACTTAATAAGTTAATGATAGTAATTGTTTGACCTTGTCTGTCGTGGAATCGTTTATAGTGAGAACTTATGTATTCGCTGAATGTTAGTATATCTTAATCAGTATGTAAAGATTATAAATGTGATGCTAATATAAAAAGGTATGAAGTCCGGCGTGTTTTCATGTCCTGTGGGCCCCAGGTGATGCTCCTTGAACTTTTGAATTTTTTACGACATTAGCCGCAGTTTAAACGAGTCTTCCATAGTTTGCACCGATCTTCTAGTGATTGATGTGGGTATACTGTTGTAAAAACTATCTGGTATTCCCTGCGTTTTTAAAAATAATTGTTCATGTTTAAAACGACTGTTAGGGATTTCTTTCGAATGGCCGAAGTTTATCAAGGACAAAATATCTTTATTAGTATATTAAAAATAAAAAAAATATAATAAAAGTAGATCAAGAAAAGTTGGTTGAGGTTTTCCTAGATGAGATAAGAAGACACTCGTCTGGTCCGCATATCAATTCTGTTTTTCTAGATTACCTTTCTCTTTTCGATCGGTCCATCCTACTTCCTACCTCACTATATGAATGGTCAAGCAAGATTCTATTCTATTCTATATCGGGCGTTACAGTCCATGAGGACCTGGGCCTCTGCACACAGCTTTTTCGACTCCTCTCTGACAGCGGCCACGTTCCTCCAAGCCAAATGAAGTGGCACTCTTCCTTTCTTGGCTCTTTTAAGAACATTTGCTCCATTAATCAGCAATATGTCCACTACATCTAGGTGTCTCTCTCTAGCTGCAAAATGCAATGGCGTCATACCATCAACTTCAGTAGCATCGATTAGTAGTAGCGCCTGCCTTCAATAAGATTCTGGCTATTTCCTTATGACCTTGTAGAGAGGCGAAATGTAACGGAGTTTTGAGGTCATTGGTTTTAGCATTTATGTCAGCTCCAAGAATTACTAGTAATCTGACTATTTCCTGTGATCCGTTCGATGCTGCGAAATGAAGTGAAGTAAAACCATTGATGTCAGTATTATTTATTGTAGCTGGAGGATCATTGAGCAATGAACCAACTATTGTGAACAGGCCTCGTTTGCAGGCGATGTGCAAGGGTGTGATGTCGGCAGCATCTTGATTGGCTCCAGAGACCGAGAGCAGATTCACTACCTCATCATGCTCCTCTTCATAGGCACAATGGAGTGGTGTTTATCCGCGTTCGTCTCTGACCTCTAATGACGCTCCGTATGATACCAATAGCCTGACTATATCCGTGTACCCTTGATGAGAAGCAATGTGCAGTGCTGTGAAGTTATGAATTTCTGTCCCATCAGTCCTAACAGCAATAACCGTTATATCAGACCCAGCATTTAAAAAAGGTTCGAGATTTTTACATTCTATTTTATTTGTACCGTATTGCAGAATTAATTTAGCTGAATCCACATTTCTCGTTAAAACAGCTGAGGAAAGCCGTAGGTTACCATGGATGTCTTTCCTTCAAGAAGTATTTTTATAAATTCCTCCGATGATTATGAAAATGCTAGATCAAGTGGTGTTTTGCCTTCTTTACTGATCACATTGTGCATTTCGGGAAATCAGATAGGCTATGACATCAGCATAACCCAGAACTGCAACTTCATGCAATGCCGTTTGGCCATAAAGATTTTGATAGTTAATAGAAGAACTTTTATCACACTTATTATCTTTTTTTCAACGGCTGGATTACTTAATGTGTTGTTGGGTTTATTAATAATCTCTATTGAATTCAAGTAACTTTCTAATTTTGCAGAAAGACTATTAACAATTTTCACCGCGACGTTGAGAGGTGTGTCCCCCTTCGCTCCTTTGCTGTTAACGTTCGCTCCGTGATCAAGGAGTGCCATAATCACTTTGAGCTTTTCACTTGATACTGCATTGTGTATCGCTTCATTACCAAAGCTGTCTCTTATAACAAGACTTGCACTCCTTGACAACAGCAGTTTTACAATTGTTTCATTCCCCAATGACGATGCAAATTTAAGGGGTGTATACTTGTATAGACCTTTTCTGTTCACATTAGCACCATGATCCAAAAGTGTTGAGATAATATTGAAATCCTGAATTAAAACTGCATAGTGTATTGGTTCTTGAGTATATATGTTTTTTAAATTCACACTTGCGTTCCTTGACAAAAGATAATTTACAAGAAATACGTAGCCCTTCGACGCTGCAATATGCAGTGGTGTGTTACCCACATTTCCCTTACTGTTGATATTTGCACCGTGATCAAGAAGTGCCTTTACAATATCGAGTGTTCCATTATTTATAGCCATATGTATTGCCTCGTCATTGTCAGGATCTTTTTCATCCAGTCTAACATTCTGAGATAACAAAAACTTTACCATAGTTAAATGGCCATTTCTTGCTGCAATATGTAATAGCGTTCTACAGTAACTTCCTTTACTATTGACGTTAGCACCGTGATCTAAAAGTGTCTTGACAATATTCAATGACCCGTTATATACTGCCCAATGCATCGGCTGCATATCATTTAAATCTCTTATATCCGGTCGTGCGTTCCTGGCCAGAAGTAAATTTACTATAGTTTCGTAGCCGTACATACCTGCAATATGTAACGGTGTTCTACCATAATATTGTCTACTATTAACATTAGCACCGTGATCAAGAAGAGCCTTTACAATGTTAAATCTCCCATAAGTCACTGCCAAATGTATTGGTTCATCATAGTCAGAATTTCTGATATCCGTTCTTGCATTCCAAGACAAAAGTAAATTCACAGCACTTTCGCGGTCCTTTATTATTGCATTATGCAACAGTGTTCTATCTGACCTGCCCTTACTGTTCACATCAGCACCGTGTTCAATAAGGGTCCTAATAGTATTCAATGTCCCGTTATATACTGCCCAATGTAGAGGCTGTTCATTATTAATATTTCTAATATCTAGGCTTGCGTTGTGGGATAAAAGCAAATTCACAATAGTCTCATAACATTTACCAGTAACAATTTGAAGTGATGTTGCCCCTCCAGTTCCCTTGCTATTAACATTAGCGCCCTGATCCAAAAGAGCCATTACAATATTATAGTTCCCGGTAAAAGTTGCCCAATGGAGTGGCTCTTCATTATCAATACCTTTTATATCCATACTGGCATTATGAGAAAGAAGTAAACTAACAATAGTCGTGTAGCCTTTGATAGTTGCAATATGTAGCGGTGTTCTACCATTTTTGTCCTGACTATTGACCTTAGCACCATGATCTAGAAGTGTTTTAACAATATTGAATGTCCCGTTATCTACCGCCAAATGTATAGGCTCTTGATTGTATATATCTTTTATGTCTAGATTTGCATTCCTGGACAAAATCAAATCCACAATAGTTTCAAAACCTCTACCTGCAGCAATATGGAGAGGTGATAAGCCATAAATTCCTTTACTATTGATCACGGCACCGTGATCTAGTAATGTCTTGACAACAATGAATGTCCCATTATCTACTGCCCAATGTAATGGCTGACTACCATTAATATCTCTTATATCCAAACTTGCATTATGGGACAGTAGTAAATTTACAATATTTTCATATCCCTTAATAGTAGCAATATGCAGGGGTGTAGATCCATTGCTTCCTCTACTGTTTACATCAGCACCGCTGTCAAGTAGAGTGCGAACAACTTTGATTGAGCCAGAACTTACTGCAATCTGTAGCGGTGTTGATCCATTATATCTATTATCGTTGATTGCAGTGTCGTTCTTTAAAATCTCAATGATTTCCTTGAGGTTTTCGGTCTTTATAGCCTCTAGTAGGGCATCATCAGCTAGTGGTGTTCCATCTGGATTGTTATTTGATTTATTAGTGATGTTCACTGAAGGAGCTACTGATTTAGGTGTAGCATAAATTTCTCCCTTCATGACCTCCTGCAAATCAATATAAAATTAATTAATCATAATAAAATCAAAAGGAATCATCATCACTAATATTACTTTTATATGTATTTATTTACAGATGGGTTTAAGTAATTTAAAATTACTTAATATACTGAATTGTTCTAATAATTTATATTACTTAATTTTCTGATTTGTTCTAATAATTTATATTACTTAATATACTGAATTGTTCTAATAACTTAAAATTACTTAATATACTGATTTATTCTAATAATTTATATTACTTAATATTGTTACGGGCCACTGGGGGTATGACTAATCAAATCACAATTTAAATACTGAACACTAATTGATTGATAACTTAATAAATACAAATAGGTCCCTTAAGCTACTTAAGCTAATAACAATTATACTTAGGTCTAATTACACTAATATGTATATTACACAATACTTATCTTTAATATCTTAATACTAGATGTCACAATTATACATAAGAATCTATTAATTACACTGACACAGAGAATGTTACTACACTCACTGACACTGTTAATCACTGTCACTAACTCACTGACTGAACTGTCACTGACACTCGACTGATTGAGCGTTACTTGATCACTGGCACATGGATACTGCCTCAGGATGTCACAGACTCCTGACTGACACTTGCCCGACCGATCACTCACTGGCCACTGTCACCTCAATACTGACTCACTGGGCTAGAAGTCGGCCTATTTAAAGCTACGCCGAACATTCTAGATCGTTCTAGCCAAATTACAGGTCTCGGCCCTTCTGGCCCACCGTGACCCTTCTAGGCCACCCTGGCGGCCTTTCCAGCTACCTGCCCCCGGGCCGCCCGCGGCACCCCCAACCTCACCTGCCCGTAACAATGTACTGATTTATTGCCTTTTCGGGTAACATTTTGAGGGTTGGACTAATGTTTTGTTTTAAAGCAGCAGAGGGATTCCCTCTTTTCATATATCGCACATATATTTCTTAAGTGACACAACTCAAGAACCGGCAAAAAAAAAAAAAAAAAAAAAAAAAAAATCTAAAAATCTTGTAGCAGACAGTCTGGTATAAAATATCGAAAGTGTATCTGAATTATCTTTTAATCCCTTGGATTATATATACTAAAGTTTTCAAAAATCTAAGACGAGGAATCAAATACTGGTTCTCACCTCAGGAGATATAATTAAAATCGGAAATATATCCATCATGGGAAGGGGAAGGAGACAGGTAGGTTTAATTTTTGTGGTTTACTATTGAATTTCCCGTATTTTTAAACGAAATTAACACTAGAGTTATACTACCAGTTCACACAACAAAACGTAGACATTGAAATCTCTATAAAAAATAAACAACATGAATTTGTTATATACAGTGAACCCAAACACACAGATGTAGTTATACACAATAATGCCAGGAGATCACTAACACATAAACTCGCAGCCTTTAATAGCATGATCTACCTTTTAAGCATAGCATTAAATCAAAAAAATAATCTACTATATATTTGTCAAATACCACTCACTCATTTAACACGAAATCTCAGAAACCACCGAACGGATTGGAATGAAATTCGATATGTAGCTTCCTCTAGGGGCGTAGGTACTCGCTAAGAAAGGAATTAAAAAAATTCGGCCTGGATCGCGGCTAATTCGCGAAAAATGCGATTACAATTTTTATTGATTGAATAATAAAAGATTAATTGTCATATGGTATTTGGAGATAAACTAAGTTAAAAAATAGGTTAGATGTTTAAGCCGCACTCTTTGACCACAAATTAAGTTCCTTTTAGTTGTAAACAAACAAAAACACGATCGATGTCGAAACCTTATAATATGGTACTTTCTGTAAACTCATGGTGGCTGCAGAGGTGAACAAGTTTGAGTTGTTTCGTGACGAGAAGCTATTAAAAGACTTAAGACTTATGTTAAAGAGGAGGTTAAAAGACTAATGTTCTCTGGTGATGACATGTAAGGCCAGTTCAATGTAGGGAAGAAAAAAATTATAAGAATCAGTGAGTTCTATCAAGCATTTGATTCTCTTCAGTATCGTCTCATGTTCTGCCATGAAGAAGATAGGAACATTATTAACATCCCTCAGCGTGACCCAAACACCAATACACCAGTTAAGAAAACTGTGTCTGCAGCTGATTTTTACGCCTAAATGTTGATAGAGGGAGGGGGTGAAGAACCTTATTTACTTTAATTTCGTAATCTCCTCAACCAACTTATGCTTTATATGTACGCAAAAATGGAAACACAAAGACTAAACTTTATTCGAAAAAATCAAAAAAGTTGAGAAGTTGAGACTATATTCACTTAAAGCATGCCATAAGAAAAGCTAATGGTCTGGTATCAGAGCTGGGTAAGATGTTAGTGCTGCCTCGAAGCTTCACTGGAGGACTATCAAAATAATATAAAATTAACTTTTGCAAATTGTCAAATTTACTTATTGAAATTATTCTAAGAATGGAATTCTTTAGGTTTATTTAAGTAATAATAATTATCAAAGTTAAGCTTAACTTTTACTAATTTAAGTTGTCTTCATCCTAATGATAGTATACCGTAGCGGAGCTCGGGCACTTTCAGCTAGTGACAAATAAATCCAAACATATTCACTATATCCAGCAATAACGGATACAGTAAAATCACAATCGGCAATATTTTAATAAATAATAAATCCATAAAAAAACAATAAATAATATATACATAGCATCCCCAGAGGATAAAGTTCCCACGAAGAAATATATTTTGATACCATATTACGGCCCAATATCCACCAAAGTCGGAAAGGAATTAAAAAAAAAAAAAAAAAAAAAAAAAAAAAAAAAAAAAAAAAAGGTTTAAATCCGGTAGTTAAAATAGATAAACTATTGTCATAATGCTTCCCTTCACCTAAACACAAAATAGACCCTATCCAAAAAGCGGTGTATACGAAGTAATGAAATGACTGTGAAGAAAAATACACGAGAAAAACTGGACGATCGGTAAATCAAAGAGTAAAAGAACATATAAGAGCATACAATAATAGGACCGAAAATTCCAATTTCGCTATCCAACTCAATGAAAATAATCATACATTTAACAAAGACTCGGGAGTAAAAATAATACATCAAGTAAAAAATAGCCTTTAATATAAAATTAAATATTTATGAATCATTAGAAATAATAAAATCATTTAAAACCGATCCAGATTTTTGTTTGAATGACCAGATAAACATTTCCAATAACCCCATTTTAAATTTGTTTCTAGTGGGAACGAAAAAATCCAATGAGTCATAAGAGAAATCCCATAGTAAACCCTAAATATTTAACCTACCTGCCCCTTCCCCTACCACGATGGATATATTTCAGATATCGCTTATATCTCCTGAGGTTTGATCAATGTTTGATTTCTTTTCTTACATTTTTGAAAACTTTAGCATATATAATCCATGTAACATAGTTCTGATTTTTTATGTTTTAGAACTTAAGGTGAATGTTTAGAATTCGAAACTAGTATTCTAATAAAATAATCCCAAAAGAAGTGGTAATTAATTCTTTAATCGTAATTAGCTCGTTTTAGTAAAACTGTGAAGGCAAGTGTGTATTACTACCCGTATTACCCATTTATATTTGATTCGAATAACTGCACTCACATTGTAAACTTTAAACCTGAGAACGAATTGATAAGATTTTTTGGTTATATAACTTTTTTTTATTAATTGAAATATACAACTGTGCGACAGTATGCATCAAATAAATCTGTTTTATTGCGAATATAAAAATATATGTTTATAATAAAACATTTATAGAGAAACTACCCATCAGTAGCACTCAAATAAAATCCATTAAAATACATTACATTATTACATTAAGCATTACAAAATCCAGGCCAACTTTTTTTCAGGCGCTTCTAAGGATTATCGGAAATGGAATAGGAAGCAATTTCAGATGCAAGTTATTGGCAATGTTATTTTGCAAGGAAAATTAGTTAGTTCATTTCTGATAAGGCAGTGAGCATTTGGATTGGAGGAACTGGACACTGTTTTAAATAAACATATACATTAAAGTTTTTGTTATAGACTCAGTTCTAAATGGTATGGTTTCTTCTTCTATGCTATAGTGACTATCCTACTTCTACAAATAATCAAAACTTGAAGCCAAAATAAACCTATTCTATATTTGTTTTATTCAGTAAAATTTAACGAATCGAATTTTTCATTTATAAATTATAAAAATAGTAGGGAAGAGTAGCCTATATTGTACCACCGCCTAAATCGTACCACGTTTGTTTTTACAAGAAGCAGATGTATATAGCGCTCCCGGAGACTACAGGAGGAGCTATACAGTGGATATCGTGGTGTGCAAAAATTATAGTTCACTGCTAAACTGCATTCAGTTTTTAACGATAGTTTTATGATTTGTGCATTTCTACTGTAGTTTTCAGTGCCCGTAGCTAAGGACATATCTTCATTTACGGTATGTAAACATACATTTCATTGTTACATTATGTTAAAATAACTAATTACGTATCTGAAAACCCAAAAGATCATACAATTACTTTATTTTTAGGTTAGAAATGAGCCTTTATTTACTAAAAGTGCGAGTTGCCTTTATTGTACCATATTGTAGTTTCCTTAGTCGTACCGGTACGATTTATGGCATTCACCTCCCACAAGTTCCTTACTTAATTCGTTTTTTTGGATTTCTTTTACCATGATTAATGTAACATACGTGTTGTGTTTTAGATGGCAAAAAGGAAGTATGGAACATGGGGGCAAGATGACATGGAAAGAGCCTTACATGCCTATCGTAACGGTGATATGGGTTTGAATGAAGTATGCTGTCAATATTCAATTCCGAAACCAACTCTTAAACGACACCTTGAAGGGAAAAACGTGACTGCAAATGAGGGTTCAAAGTTTTTTGGACGTCCAACAAGTTGACTGTCCCCAGAAGTTGAACTAGAACTTGTTCAGCATATTTTAAAATTAGAAAATCTTATGTTTGGTGTGACCATAAATGATGTAAGGAGATTGGCATTCCAGATTGCCGAAAAAAAATAATATCTCACACGACTTTTGTAAAGAATCAGGAGTGGCAGGTAAAAAATGGTTTTACTCATTCAAAGCGCGGTATGAAAATTTGGTTTTGAGGGAACCTCATGCAACTTCCATGTCAAGAGCGATGGGGTTTAACAAAAATAATGTTTTTGGGTTTTTTGACATATTAGAAAAAACTGTCGATGAAAACCACTTTGATGCCACTCGTATTTTTAATGTGGATGAGTCGGGAATAAGCACTGTACAATCCAGATGTGACAAAGTCTTAGCCCCAAAAGACAAAAGACAAGTGGGGTCCATTTCAAGTGGAGAGAGAGGTGTGTGAATTGCAAATGAACACTACAAAAGCCTATATTGCTCCTATTTTACTATAAAAAACGAAAAATGGTTTATAATGTACCAAAAATCATATTATTGGTTTATGTACTTAGATAAAAATTTTTATTTATTAATGTGCCCATGAATGATAGTTCACATAATGTTTTATTTAAAATAAATATCATTTAAATGTTCACTTATATTTTTATAGCCTTAAAACACAAACCACCTTACCTTTTTTCAATAAGTACGATTAAGGAAACCGGTGGTACAATGTAGGAAACTAGATTCCTAAATTGTACCAGTTGCAAACCTTTACAAAACCTCTTATATCAACAAATAAATGTAGATATTATTACAATTAAACAATGTTTACTAATAGAAGAATAAATGTACTATTTAGTAAGAATTAATTTTATGAAACATAACGCAACTTGTTAAAGTTAAAAATATAAATGTAAAAAGTGGTACAATATAGGCTACTCTCCCCTATATTGAACAATGATCGTATTTTTAAAACTATTTCATATTATAACTTAGCTCAAGAATCCGTTGATGAAATCTTCAAAACTCCAAGGCAAAATAATACTGTGCCCGCTCTCTGGGGTCAAACACCCTTTTTGGCCATGACCTGTTGCGTTTGTTTTGGTCTTCCACTCTTCCAACACGAAACAATCGTATATTAAGACAAGGTTTGATTGTTGGAGCTCTCCGTCCTTAGGTACTTTAACTAGGACAGAAAGGGCGGGATATGATGAACGTTACCAATCCGCTCCAGCCAGGGTGGGAAGGATCATACTCCTTTCGTATAGTCCCGAGAGGAAAAAAAAAGAAGTTATTTAACCTTTTTTTTTGTTTTCAAACGCATGGGTGTTATCTATCCACAGTTCTGAATGAAAATGTATGACTGCCGGCAAAGGTCATTGGCGTATCAAAATGGCGGCAGAGAACGTTAAAAAAAAAAAAAAAAAAAAAAAATGCGAAAACTGTATTATTTCATCCCTTTTATATTTTAACCCAAAATAAAATAGTTTAAATTCAGACAAAAAAAACTGCGATACATATAGCGCGAGTGCGGCGACTCTTAAAAACTCAAAATTAGAACTATTTCATCCCTCTTGATTTGTAATCCTTATCAAACTAGGTTTAATACTGACTCAAAAAATCCGACTCTAATATTCATGTAGCGTGTCGCGCCTTTAGCAGACCCAGATCCTAAATCCGCTATTAAAAACTCAAAATTCGAGTTATTTCATCTCTTTTAATTTTTGACTCATATCGAACTAGGCTTGATAGGCTTGACACAAAAATAACCACTCTATCATACATATAGCCTGCCGCGTGTTTTGCAGATAAAATCAAAAATCCTCTTGTGTAAACTTGAAATTTTAAGTTTTTTTTCTATTCGTTTTTTAACCCTTACGGAAGTAGGTTTAGTGCTGACATAAGAATATCCACTCTGACATGTATAACTAATATTCTTCTTCTTCCCTGGCTTTACAACCCGCGAGGGGTCAAGGCCGCCCGAAGCAATCTCTGCCATTCAACTCGGTCCTGTGCAGCCGATCTCCAGTCCCGGATTCCCACAATGGCGCGTGCATCACTCACCACACATGATGTCACAATCATTGAACAGCTGAAAGAGATTTCCGAATTTGTCCTTATTCGCCAAGCTTGCTCATTAGTATCAAATATCGCTCCAAAAATTCTTCTTAGTACTTTTCTTTCAAATCGGAGGAGTTGATTTTCCTTTGCCCTGGTAAGCGTCCAACTCTCTGACCCATATGTAAGTAGTGGTCTAATTAGGGTTTTGTGTAGACGCAATTTGGTAGCGCGAGACAATGCACAGCTTTTCATCTGTCGCACCAGCCCGAAATAGCATCTATTAGCTGTCAAAATTCTTGTTGTGATTTCTTTTCCAATGTTATTGTCGCGCGTCATCAAGGATCCTAGATATACAAACTCCTCGACTCTCTCAAATGCACAGCCGTCAATTTGAACGTATGAAGGAAGAATCTCTCGTGAGTTTGCCACCATGTATTTAGTTTTTGCTTGGTTGATCTCAAGCCCCAGCATAACTAATAGCAAACTATAAATTGTATTTCAGCAAAATATCAATCTGTGCTCTATATATGTGGAAAGCCAGTCAATTTTCGTTTTGTTGGGAAAGGACATATTTTCATTAAGAAGGGAACCGCCTATTGTACTAGCATACAAATTCATATATGCTATAATTTATTTAACTTACAGCACAACACATATTTAATAAATATTTATTTGTCAAGGAGTAACAGCTGAGACAACAAGTACAAAAACTAATAACTAATAACTAAGGACAGGGAAACGTGGGCAGGTATGATCTGGCCCTGTGAAATTTAGTGGTAGGGTAATCCAGGTAGTGTAATGTAATGTAATCATAAGCGTTTTATTAGACGTCGGTAAATAACAAGTCTAACTGGCCTATGAAAAATTTTAAAAATATTTTAAATCGATTTTTTCATTCTGTTATTTATTCAACAACAAAGAGATAAACAACAGAGTTATGTTATGCGTAATTTTCAAAATAAGAAATAGTTCCAGAGGGATTTTATGAGGTACGAAGTGCAGCCTTCAGAAATTATGATAGATTTGTAGAAACATTGTCAGGAAAAATAATTTCTCCATTACTGGAAAAAACAATTGATCATGGATATGTGTATCTATAAACTGCTGATTTTCCCAATTTAAATTTTAGAATCAATTTATTTAATTAATAACTAAATTAAATGATAATTATATATGGCTTTACAGCTCTTGGCAACGGAATGTTCTAGTTACAAATATTACATAATATTTAATTAATAAGTAATAAAACCATTAAATTTCTTATCAAGGGAACAACCGGCAAAATTTCTGTCTCAGCAGTACCAACAGAACTATGACCTGATGTTTAATCCCTACTGTAAAATACCAGAAAAACAAATTTATTCCCTGTAAAAAAAGGAAACAACGGGTTTGTTGGTATTTTCGAACTGGCTTAAACTAGAAAGGCAATCGCAAAAGGAGTCTTCTGTACCGAGTGCTCTGAAGCCATCGTCCCCCCAATCTTGAGGTCGTATTACATCTATTTAATACCACCACATATATTCTGTGTTACTTAAAACAACGCAATTACAACAATTTCTAACTAAATATTTATTTGTTAAAAGGCCAGTTTCCATTAGAACTATTTTTTATCGGAAATTGGCAAGAAAAATTGCGCTTATATAATGTGTAAAATATTATTATTTTGAAAGAACAAAAGGGAAACACTCTTTGAGACAATTATTCCATACATTGGATCTGTTTAAATAGAACTTTTTGGTTTTTCCTTTAATATCAACAACTATTTAATGCTATATAAATAATTTATTTATTCAAGATTCACACTCCACTGTCCAGCTTGCTATTGGGTGTTGAACGTACTTTCCCAAGCTTTCGAACGTGGAAGTCCTTTTCTTGACGTATAACAGGATTTTGAACTTGTCTGGCTCAAAGGGTTATTTTACAAACTATGTAAATGCCTACCTCCAACATACTTCCTTATTTATTTATTAATTTATCCAAGTTATCCCTCATAACTCAGTCTGACGGGGTTCCTCAAGGAAGTATCCTAGGTTCCACCATTTACACAGTTGATACAACTGATAGCCTAGTGCCGCACAGTGGAGTATTTACGATTAAATCATGGCCAAAAGTCCAAAAAATAAATTGTACTTCAGAACATTGAAATACGTATTTCCTTGTGGCTTAGGATTGTTTACATCGAAATATATTTATCTCGTTCATTGTTATCCACTTCCTGCCCGAGGAAACTAGACTAAATCCAGGAGTTGGGTGCGCTGCATGTACACAGTGGCTTTTGCTGAGTTGTAAGAAGCTTAAAGATCTTGTGATTTCTGTGGAATCAATTTAACAATTGATCTGAAATTTCTCTTCACAGTTTAAAAAGGTATGTACTCCTCTGTGATAACTACTTTTTAGCAAGTTTTAATATCATAACGGTAAACTTGTAGTTCTTTTTATTAAGATGTTTAAACGAAAAAAATATACTTGTGTAAAAAAACAAAAATGATTATGTTGTACTGTCGGGCTTTGTACAGCAGATATTTTTGCATTAATGTAAAGTTCAATCCTTCTACTTGTTATACTATAAAAAAAATTTCACCCCGAATTCCCCCCCCCCTTGTTTTTAATAAATGTCTAAAAATACCTCTTTTTTTTTTTTTTTTTTTTATTATGTATTTATTGAAATTTACAACTGTATACAATATAAAATATGATACATCTAGTAAATGTGATGACAATGATAAAAATGACAAGTCTTGTTTTTAAAGCACCTACCCATTGGTAGCACTTATAAAGGTTCTTTATTATGAAGTTTTATATTAGAAGGTCCCGAGGCCATCTTCTTTTCAGGCGCCTCGGAGGATTATCTGGAATGGAATGAGAAGCAAGTTGTGATACTAATGGATTTGAATGGTTGTGGAGTTTGCTATGAAAGGATTGATATCTGGTTTGAGCTAAGTCAGAAACGTAAGGTATATTAAGGTCTTTGTGGATAAGTTTGTTTGTGACGAAGTAAGGAGCATTTAGGATTTTTCTAAGGATTTTGGATTGTAAGGATTGGATACGGGATGAATTGGATGGTTTAGTGGAGCCCCAAAGCTCAACTCCGTATGTCCAAATTGGTCTAATTATTGTTATGTAAATGAGTCTTTTGTAATTAATTGAAAGGTTGGAACGTTTGTCAAGTAAATGTTGAAGTAGTCGAAAACGACGGGCAGTTTCTTGTCGTTTTAGTCTTGTATGTGGATTCCAAGTAAGACGTTTGTCCAGATGGAGTCCTAAGTAGCGGATCTGTTCAACGGGGATCAGTGGAACATCGTTAAAGGATATTGTAGGACAGGAGGTCGTGGGTTTACGACGGAGGGTGAAGGTTATTTGATGGGATTTATTTGGATTTATCTTGATTCTCCATTTTTCACACCATTCTTGAAGTTTTATGATATGGGATTGGAGTGTCTGGGAGGCAATAAAGGGATCATTGTTTACTGATAACACACACGTGTCATCAGCATACGTGGTGAGGATGGTGCTAGGATGCGTCGGGATGTCAGCTGTATACACCGTGTAGAGGATTGGACCAAGGATACTTCCTTGAGGAACACCTGCAGATTGGGTAAAGAGAGAGGAGTAGGAAAAGTTATGATTAACTTTGAAGGTTCTATCGCTAAGATATGAACGGATGATAAGGAAGTATGTAGGAGGTAGGAATTTACGGAGTTTGTAAAGCAGTCCCGGGTGCCAGACTCGGTCAAAAAAAAATACCTCTTAAAGTGAATTTTTTGATAACCGAGCCAGTGTGATTTCTGTGAAAACCATTTAACAAGTGATCTGAAATCTCTCTACACATTTTTGAAAGGTATGTATTTCTCTGTAATAAACAAAATAAAGTCGGTGTTCAGCGTGCGATAAGTAATTTTAAACTATTTTAAGACGTGTAATGAAAATAATATAGTCGTAATTTGTTAAAGAAACATTTTACATTATTAAAATTTAAATCCTTTTAATTTTTATCATAAAATAATTGTCTAAATAACGATTTTCTGTGTATTTTAGCTATGCACGTAATTAGTGTCTTACCAAAGTTATAAACAGTTATTGAGAGACTAATGTTCAATTTTCGAAGTCATTTCTAATAGTTTACCCTTTTAAGTAACTTATTTGATCTATTACATAATTATATGTCTCACTATGTAATTCATATATTACTATTTATGTTAGAAGAAGTGATCTCCATTAAAATAGAACGGTTAAAGAATTACTCGTTGTGCTTTTTTTTATACTAGTGTTTTAGTTACTATGACCTTTTAGATCAGATTGGTTAAGTTTATCTCTTATCTGGAAAAAGTGCAGTTTTTCATGTAGTAAAGGTATGCAAAGTTTGGTTTTCTTATTTTAACGCGTTTAAAAGTTAAGAGTGTCCACATTGTTTAGGCATGTTAATAAAAATATATTATTTTGATTGGTTTAAATTAAAGATTCAACTTTAATTTATTTTTTTTACCTTTCCAGATATGAAAAGCAAACAATTTTTTATTTGTAGTTTAAAATATTTTTTTTTCTAATTTTTAATATTGTCTCATTTATTGTATTCGTCATTTAACAACAAAACATATGTTTCGTGACGTTACACTGCGGCATTAATAAAAGAAGATCAGTCTGTCGTCTGATCACACCTCATATTACCCCGCTTACAGTGCCTGGCCAGTGATCTCATTGTAGTTTGTTTGTTCTTTGTTTTTTGTTTTTTTTGTTATTTGCTTAATGTGTAAATATATAAATTAGTCTGTCACATAATTGGAAAGGTTTCTTTTTTTTTTCTTTGACATTTTATTCAATTTTATAGTTTTTATTTTAATAATTATTAAAGGCTACGCTGTGGAATCAGCTTAAAAGGGGACAGTGGTAGGAAGCCAATAAAGGTAAGCCACATGCCTAAACAATGTGGACACTCTTTAATACCTATTCCCAACACAAACTTTTGCCTAACCCTGTTTCATTAAAATTGTAATCAAACTATATGCTAAAAATATGCTAAACTATATGCTAAATTTAACTTTTTTAAGCATATGCATTTTTTAATAGGCATATGCTGTATTTACAGTGTTTCACAATGGAGATGGGAATAAGTAGAAGGTCAATGTACGAAATGATACAAGAATCTACCGATAGAAGAATTGATGACAAATTGCTTTATATGGAGAAAAAAGTTTTTGATAATATAAAATGTCCCAAAACTGAGGAAAATCTGATTTCTCGACATCTAAGACATTTTAAATCTTGAAGGATTTCAAGAAAAGTGGGTTGAAGCTAGAAACACAGAAGATCACTTTATCAAAAAAAATGAAAAGTGGCTTGATACGCTGATAATAATACCTACGTTCAGTTCACAAAACCCAGGAAGGCCCAAGAAGGATTTTTTAGAATCTAGCGAACGCTCAAAAAGAAGAAAAACTGAAGAAATTAGAAAACTAGCGACCCCAGAAGAAATAACTTATGCCGCATCTATGAGCCAGCGCGCTTGAGGCAACACGGATGCTGCAGAGTTAATAAAAAAAAAATAACAGAAACGCCTACAGGAGCTAAAAAAGTCAAGAAAATAATTTATTCGGCCGGGAAGGTAGCACCAAAGAAACACACCACAAGAAGCTCTAGCGTTGTTTGTTGAGGCAGATATTTCACGGAAAGAGTACGAAACCACCCAGAGTTTCAGTAAGGATGTGTATCCATGTTATTCTTTGGTGCAAAAAGCTAAGAAAGAGTGATACCCTAAACCGGAGACAATAACAATTACAGAGAACAAAGCTGAAGTTTCTTTGCAAAGTGTTTTAGACCTTACAGCATTAAGATTGTGCGTGTACTTACAAGATGTTATTATTAATTTGCCTCAAATTGAAATAGATTGCTTGGACCTTATAACAAAGTGGGGTTGTGACGGTTCGAAGCAATCCCAGTACAAACAGAAATTTGAAAGCGAGACTGACAGTGACGCAAATATATTTCAAAGCTCATTGGTGCCTATCCAGCTGGTTGGAACGATTGCCGAAGGCAAAAAAATAGTTATATGGCAAAATCCTACACCCTCTTCAACGAGATTTTGCAGACCTATACGAATAAGATTTGTTCAAGAAACAACGGACGTGACTACTGAAGAAATATAATATGTAGTGGACCAAGTACAAAACCTGAAGGTCACCGAAGTGTAAATAGTGAATGGCCCTGAGTTAAAAATTATATATACTCTCGTACCAACAATGGTGGACGGTAAAGTTTGCAATGCGGCAACACAAACCGCATCAACAGTACGATGCTATATCTGTGGGGATACAAATAAAAAATTTAACAATCTAGACAGAAACCTCTTTTAAGTTTGGCTTATCAATCCTACATGCCAGGAAAAGATTTTTCGAATCTCTCCTGCATTTGTCTTATAACATTCCTATACAGAAATGGCAAGCCAAAACACCTGAAGAGAAAACAATTGTCGCAGAGACAAAGAAACGTATACAAGATCAATGTAGAAAAGAGCTCGGCTTGTTAGTAGACATCCCTAAACAAGGTTATGCCAACACTAACGATGGCAATACATCGAGACGTTTTTTTTCAGATCCTGATACTGCCTCAGACATTACTGGGATTGACATTAACCTTATTTGAAGTAGGTAATACTAGAAACCTTATCCAGTGGTCACTCCATTGACACTGAGAAGTTTGAAAAGTACGCCGAAGATACCGCCAAGCTGTATGTAGAACTTTATGGTTGGTATCCCATGACCCCTACCTTACATAAGATTCTGAGGCAGTCTGGAGCCCGAAATAAACATTTTCGGCTGTGTACAGGCAAAAATACTAAGTTTTCCCGGGTTCATTCTAACAGGGACGTTCTGAACAGGCTCCTGTTGACGTCTGACCCTCTACTGAGCTGCAAGAGGAAAAAGCCAAGAAAGGATTCAAAACCATTTTCTTCTGATACCTTAAAACTTCTGCTACCAATGGAGCCAACACCTCAGCTATCAGAAGACCATGAGGAAGTTAACTTTGAAGACAATTTGATAAGCATGAGTCTTACTGATGACGAGGACGAGGATGACGATGATAGTCTTGTTTTGTAAACTGTAAAGAGTGCAAAGACTATTGTAAGTATTGCAAAAAATGTAGTAGATAGTTATTTATAGGACTTTAAATTGATTTTGAGTGTGGGTCTGTGTTAAGTGTGTGCGTAATTAAATAGTTACGTGTAATTACATCTATGTACACTCTTAAAAAGATTAAGAGGTATATTCCTTGTATATAGTGCATTTAGTTCTGTCCATTATTGAAAAAATATGTTGAACTACCATAAACCATATAATATTGTATTTTTTTCTGTTTCACAAAGATTGTATTTTTTGTTATCCGGTTTCATTTTTACATGTGGGTGAGATATTGAAAAATGTTGTATGCAACTAAAATAGTACATCCATTTTCCCATTACATTATTTAGATTCATGTTTTCACAATTAAAATTTATTACGCAAATAATGTATTTAGTATTTGCAAAAGGTAGATGTTAAATTGCCATATAACTTTCAAATGTCGGAACATTTTTCCGACGTTTTTTAAATTCCCTGATTTTTCCAGAGATTCCCCTAATTTTTGTCAAAACTTGAAATTTTTTATATTTTTTCAGTTTGACATATTTCTAGATTGTTGATAAAATGTTTTAAGAATTACACAGTCACAAAAAAAAAGGTAAATAGTTTTGATCAGGATTTCATAGCCAATACTCCACTGTGCGCCGTCCTCACCACGTACGCTGATGACGCATGCGAGTTTTCAATAAATCATGATCCCTACATAACATCCCAAACTGTCTAACCTAATATTACAAACTTTTAAGAATGGTGTCAAAATTGGAGAATTACAATAAGTTCAAACATACCGCATCAAATAACCTCTGCCCTTCGTCGTAAACCTACGACTTCTTGCCTCACAGTACCCTTCAATAATATTCCTCTGATCTCTGTTGAACAGACCCGTTACCTAAGATCCCGACTTGACAAACGTTTAACTTAGCATCCACATCCACACGATTAAACAAGAAACAGCTCGAAAATAAAAAGATTTCTTCAAAATTTATTAGAAAAACGCTCTAAGATGCCGATTAATCATAAAAGACTCGTATACATAGCAGTGATTAGACCTATTTACATATACGGGATTAAAATATGGGGATCCACTATATCGTCTAGTTCATCTCATATCCAATCCTTGCAAACCAAAATCCTTAATGCTACTTATTTTATCACAAATAAACTTATCCATAAAGATCTTAATGTTCCCTCTGTTGCTGATTTAGCCCAAATCCGATATCTTCAATAGTAAACTCCATAACCATTCAAATCTACAAGTCTCTCAGAAGATGGCCTCGGGACCTTCTCATATTCATCTTTTATTAAAGCGCTACCTGTGGGTAGTTCCTTCCAAACTTTTATATTAAATTTTAAAATATTAAATTTTAATCCTGTCCAGCTGAACCTCACTCATGGAATGGTGAAAAAAAAAGGAAAGAAGTTTATTAATGTTCAACAACCAGAAGCACTGTATGCATCTGAAACACTGTCCATTACCAACCATGACCCGATTGAACGGCTAGAGATCAGAGATAAAAAATTAATCCACACGAGAAACCTTTTACCAAAAAATTGAGAAACTTTCAGACACAATGAGGAAGGAAGAATTAATTTCTATGGACACATCCTCAGAATGAACCTAAATATACGTGAAAAAATTAAATTAAAAAAATGTTTGACCTCTTCCGCAACAAAAAACCAAACCACATTGATTTAAGGAAACAGAAAAGGACTTAATCGAACTCCGTATAACAGAAAATATGCTCATGGATAAAAGTGCAAAAAAAATAACTAAGGACAAAAAAAGGAGCCATCATCTCCAGTTTAAAGAATGATGTCTATACAGAAAGAATTAAATATAAAAAAAATCATCATTTTTATATTTTTATAGGTAAAAAGTTTTATTAAACATTTTTCAGTTATTCTACCATTCCATCCAGATCCTGAAATAGCTTCATTTTACCTACAAATCCTCTTGTCTTACAATGAAGTTTGATACAACTATTCTTTTAAGCTACTTTATCTCAGGTATTAAATCTTTGATATAAGTAACATTATAAGAATTTATGAACTGAGAAATTGTGTGCAACTTCTATTGGATGAACACTTACTCATGGTTTAGATACACTGCTATACCTTCAGTTTTCATTCGATTTCACCTAAGTGGGTTGAGGCTTGAAGTTTCACGAAAATATAAAACATTTATTCGGATGCCTGCTGTGCAATTTGAATTCCTTCTGCAAGGAAAAAATCGTCTCGCTGAATACATTCTTCTAAGTAAGACATTTACCTTTATAAATACAAGAATGTATACATTTTATTTAACTTAAATTTTGACAAACTGTATAGCAACTGAGGAGGTCTTCTTGTTGACGTTGAAGAAGAGAAAGCTAAAAGGCCTTCAGTTATGGACAAGAAGAAGATTTTTATTTATTTATTTTATTCTTTTACTTTACGTCGTTAGTGTTGTTTCATTATTATTCACAAGGGGAGGACACACTCGGTTTCTCACTGAGCTTGTTGGCAATTTTTTTGGATATATATATAAACACGTATTTTGCCGTTCTGACTTATGGGCCCTATGAATGAAATAGCATTAAACTAATTTATTTTATATCTCGAGTTTAAAAAATGATATCTACATGATTCTTGCACCACATTTTTTCTAATTAAGTGCAAATTCAAATACAAATACAACCGCTTCATAGATTTCGGTTTAGATCAAATAAATTCTATGAAAATGGTTAGATCTTCAAACTACCTTTGCAAAAATGATGTAAAGTTTTAATTCAGCACCTTCAAAATCATTGAAAAAGTTATTCAATAAAGCTAAAAAATAACATTTTTTCATCCTCTTCCAGGGGAATGGAATTTTTAAACCGATTATTGGTAAATTGTCTTTAAATCACCATTACTTTGTTTATTTGGTATCGCTTGACAGAAGATAACCTTAACTTTCTTCTGATACATATATAAATGCAAATTCGATTAATAAAAACCTATTAGAAAAATTGGAAAATGCAAAAAACATTTTGATTTTTAACTTGAGTTTAAAACCAGATAGGAAGATGAAACAAAAGACATTTCTAGCATATTTTTACCCCATATATTTTAAATAAAAAATTTAAATAGATATGTATAACCGCCTAAGCTTAATTCAAGTTTTATCAATCAAACATATATTTCTATGTAAATTTTGAAGGATACGATTTGTTACTTTTTTATTTACCAGGTATGCAAGTTTAAAATGTCGTTTATTTCTTAAAATATATACACAGTAATTTAAAAAAAAAGTATAATATATTTTATTCAAAGTACTGACCCTCGCTTTCTACACATTTTGTCCATCTCTCGGGCAATATATGGATACCATTCCAAAAGCATGCTTCATCTTTATTTGAAATCCATTCATCGAGCCATTTTCGTACGTTTTCGAAATTGTTGAAGTGTTGCTCCGCCAATGAGTGTCCCATCGATGAGAAGAGGTGATAATCAGAAGGCGCCAGGTCAGGTGAATACGGCGGGTGGGGTAGGAGTTCCCAACCAAGCGAAGAAATCGTTTCCTTAGTCAATCTGGCTGAATGTGCAGGAGCGTTATCATGCTGAAGAATGACTTTGGCGTGCCTGTGAGCCCATTCTGGGCGTTTTTTTTTTTTTTTCGATCATTGCGTGACCCAAATTGATCTTTTGTTGTCGGTAGCGCTCGGTATTGACTGTTTCGCCGGGTTTGAGAAGCTCGTAGTAGACTACTCCCTTCTGATCCCACCACACACACAGCATTGTCTTCTTCCCAAAACGATCCGGTCTTGCACTCGATGTGGATGGTTGTCCTGGCGTTACCCATGATTTTTTTCGTTTGGGATTCTGAAAATAAATCCATTTTTCATCGCCAGTTACAACTCGATGCAAAAAAAAAAAAAACCCTTTCTTTCGTGGCGTAAAAGCAGCTTTTCGCACACAGTTTTTCGTTTTTCCATCTGTCGTTCGTCCAATTCATGTGGAACCCAATTTCCAACCTTTTGAATCTTTCCCATAGCTCTCAGGCGATCGGAAATGGCTTGCCTAGTGACATTCAACTGTTCTGCCATCATTTGTTGGGTTTGGGTATTGTCTTCGTCTAATAAAGATTGCAATTCGAAGTCCTCAAACTTTTTTGGTCGATTTTCTCGTTTTTGATCAGTAACATCAAAATCACCACGTTTGAAACTTTGAAACCAACGTTCACATGTCCTGACGGTTGGAGCAACATCGCCATAAGTCTCAACAAGAATTCGATGACATTCAGATGCCTTTTTCTTTTGATTAAATAAGAAAATCATGACATGCCGCAAATGCTCTTTATTTGGCTTAAAATTAGACATTTTTGACACCAAAGAAAGGTATGATACGTCCAAGTAAACGACTTAAAAACAACTGACTTTTGTAAACAAATGACTAACAAACAAAATAGCGTTTGGAGATAAGCAAATCCTTCAATAGGCTAAGAGCGCATTCTATTGGAATTAAAACGACATTTTAAACTTGCATACCTGGTAAATGATATTTCGTCATATTTTTTTTTTTTTTTTTAATCTATAAAGGTAGTTTGCTTAGAGATCTGATCATTTTTTTTTTTTTTTTTTTTAGATTTTAACTAATCTAAACCAAAATCTATAAAGTGGTTGTATTTTAATTTAAATTTGTTCTAAAAAATTAAAATTTTGGTGCAAGGATTACGTCGATATCATTTTTTAAATTCGTGATATAAGATAAATGCTATATAAATTTAATGCTATTTAATTTTTTTTCTCTGCTTTCAAGGCCCATTAGTCCGAACGGTAAAATACGTGACAAGGTATCTCAAAAATAAAATTTACAACGAAATCCGTGAGAGATTGTGTGTGCTTCCCTTGTCAGTTAATTCTATTTACTTTAATTACTCTATTTACTTAAATTTAAGTTTGTATATTACTTTTTTTTTTATTGTTTCAGCTAAATTTTATTTTATTTAATTACTTCATGTAGTTTATATCTTGTTTAGTATACGTAATTTTTAAAATTATTAAATCAAAAAGTGCTTAATATATATATATATATATATATATATATATATATATATATAGAGCACCTACAAAGGTCTTTCTGTAGGGCTATTATAAAAAAAAAAAAGTAAAACACATATGTAAATATAATTTGTCTTTGTATATATATATATATATATATATATATATATATATATATATATTATATATTTACATCCTAACATAAAAATAGATTATAGAAAACAAAGTTGTATAATCCTCAGGATCGGTAAAATCATCGAAGTCTGTACTGAACTCACATTGATTACTTACCGGATGATAGTGACTTGAGGTGTGATGAGTACTGAAGTATCTTTAGCTTAAGGATAAACTAATTATGAAAAGAAAAATATTAACTGTGTGAGCTTAAAGTTTCTCTAAATTAGGATGTTACCTTTTTTGGCTTGACTGTAATGAAAAATAATAATATAGAGAAGTAGATAGTCGGGGTATGCAGTCATGAAGATACACAGCAATTAAAAAATATGTTTATTAATTTGTAATGCCAACGTTTCAACTTGCATTGCAAGCCTTCATCAGGGCTGGAAGTAGATAACAAACAAAAAGGTATGACTAAATTTTAGAGAATATAAACAACAAAGGTATGAAAAGAATAAATATATAAGAGTTAAGAAAATAAAATAAAGGCAATATCTAAAGGCCATGAAGACAATACATAAAGACTATTGAAATAAGATTAAAATTAATTTTCATACCTTTGTTTTTTATACACTCTACAATTCAGTCATACCTTTTTGTTTGTTTTCTACTTCCAGCCCTGATGAAGGCTTGCTATGCAAGTTGAAACGTTGACATTACAAATTAAAAAACTTATTTTTTAATTGCTCTGTATCTTTATGACTGCATACCCCGACTATCTACTTCTCTAAAGTCTTAACAGTCAACTATACCTCATCAATATGAAAAATAATAATAATAATAAAAACAGCTTTATTTTACGGAATTTAACAATTTACAATTATGTAACATATTTATATAAATACGTTTTGCTAATAAAACAATTCACACTACAAATTCGTTCAGTATAAATTAAACTTAGAATACATTTTTTAAACTGTAGGAAGAACTGACAAAAAAAAACCTACTAAAAAAAAATAATAATAATAAAATAAAACAAAGTAATAAAATAAATAAATGGAAAATATTTAAAAATAAGCACATGTTTTGGGCGTTAAAATTAATTGCTATTTAAGAATAAATTATCTCATACAATACTTTGAATTTCTAAATTGAAATTTCACTATAACTAATAAATTCTAAGAATGTCTTATTAAATAAATTATATTCTAGTAATATGTGTCTAGTTCGTTTGTGTACGTATCTTCTTAAGGTTAGCCTGTTATATTGGCCTATTGCTTGTATTATGGGATTCCTTGAGATTATTGTTGAGTTGAAAAAGTTCTGAGTCTGGGTGTAAATAAACAGTTTAATTGTTTGAAAATCTAGGTCGTGCATAATGTCAGTTATTTTTGTGAATCTTGGGTAGTCGTTAATGATTCTCAAGCATTTGTTTTGAATTCTTTCTATTGTTTTGTAATTGGAGTCACATGTGTAGCTCCATACCGGAGAGGCGTGTGTCAGTAATGGTCGAATGACTGATTTATATAAAATAATTTTGTTGCGAGTTGATAGTGGGGATTTCTTCGAAAATATGGTGAAATTTTACTGATAAGTTTTTTGGCTTTGCAGCAATTATTATTAATATGGGATGTGAAAGTTAAACGTTTATCTAATTCAAGACCTAGGTAGGTAACAGTTTGTGCCCAAGGCATTTCGAATTTTATTTAGGATGATATGATCCACTATTTTAGGCCTTCTTTTCGTAAATATTATTGCTGCAGTTTTGTGTTCGTTTATGTGTATTTAGTCGTTATGCCATATTGTGTCAAAAGCCTTTTCGATGTCTAGTAAGATCTTCCCAGTATGTTTTTTTTTCATAAAAACCTGCTGTGATAAAATCTGTCAACCTAGCCAGCTGTGTGACTGTGGAATGGTTGTTTATTGTACCTTTTATATGATTATAGGAGCTATTCATTCAGAATATTCATTTATTATGATTGGTTGATATTGGTTGTTATTTTTTCCTTTGGTGATTATGGATGCAGATAGCTCCGAAATTTCATCTTCATCCATATCGGAAAGTATTTCGTAGCTGTTAGCCACGTCAATATTGTATTGTAAAGCATCACCTCTTTTTCTTTTAATGTTTCTATTTGATGATTGTGATGTTCCCGGTGTTTCATCCATTGTATTCTCAGCACTTCCTCCAAGGGCTCTGGAATGTATTGCTAACTTCGTAAATGATTAAGAAAAACAAAAAACTAACTATAATAAAAAAAAAAAATTGAAATAAAAGAAACTTTAAGAAAACGTAACTATAACTTTGATCTGCCCTGTTTACTCTGCGGCTGCTACAGTGAGACTTAGTAATGAAAAATATTTCGGTCAACATATAGAAAGGTAATATAAAAAAGTAACAAAAGAGAAATTAAGAAAAAAATATTTTACAAAGCATATAATAAAGCAAAAAAACAATCAAACTAATGCTTTTACAATTAATTTTACCTTTTTAAACTGAAGAAGCTATTATTAATAAAAAAAATTGTGTCATTTGGATATATTTAGCATAACTGTGTTCATGTGATACAGCATCATTTAGTTAACCATTTATCAATTCAATGAAATTTTAATTTAATAATAGAAGAAGACAATAGATGCTCATTTTCCATTGAGATTTTATCAGGGGCCATAAATGAATATCTCTTGTTTTGGTTCAATCTTTCAACAAAACAGCTTCGTTAGTATAAATTACAGAATATTCACTGCATGTTAGGTTAGATTCACAAGTTTCTGGTTTGATAATGTTTTTTTTAATTATAGGTAGGAAAGGATTAGATATATTGAAATAAGATGACAATGTGATGTTGAGCAAGGTTGATGAAAGGTGGCCTATCACTTCCTGGTAACCTTTCCATGACGCACCATAATTCAATGCTGTAAAACCCCACTTATCCTGAATATCCATGAATATCCGGTGCTGACGAAGAATTTTCACTACTTCTAAGTGACCTCTGCTAGCACTGCGGTGTAATGGAGTCCTTCCATTGATGTCAGGTCGAAAACCTATAAATCCAATTTCGCTAAGCATTCGAACGACTTCAGCGTGTCCTTCTCTAGCAGCTAAGAACATGGGTGTTTCTTGATTTACATTAACTGAAGTACCAGGACCGTTGTCATTCTTAAGTAATGTAATCATTATTTCAGTATTACCGTTCAATGCAGCTAAATGCATTGGAATATTTAGAAACCTATCTCTACTATATTGGGCAGCTCCATTAGAAAGGAGCGTTTCTACACATCCCGAGGAATTGTCTCTGGACCCAATGTGTAAAGCTGTCATAAAATTGTTATCAACAGTGTTTACCAAGGCACCATATTCTATGAGTGTTTTAACTACGTCAACTTCAATTTGTTTAGAATTTACATGTCTTTCGCAGGCCATATGCAGCGGCGTGCTCCTGCTTTTCGTTCTACTGTGAACGTTAGCTCCAAAACTTAGTATTAATTTTACTACATCTAGATTTCTCTCTCTTGCCGCGAAATGCAATGGAGTCATACCATCAATGTCAGCTGCTTCGATATTGGCTCCTCCATTTAATAAGATTTTAGCGATTTCCGTGTGACCTTTAAGAGAGGCGAAGTGTAATGGAGTGTTGAGGTCATTAGTTTTAGTATCCTTACCAATTCCAAGATTCAGTAACATGTTCACTATTCCTTCAGATCCACTTAAAGCTGCAAAGTGAAGTGCAGTATATCCACTATTGTCAATTTGCTGTATTTTGGCAGGAGGATCTTTGAGCAGTAAACGCACTATTTCGAACTGGCCACGCCTACTGGCGATATGTAAGGGTGTGGTACTTTTGATATCGGCAGGATCTTTATTGGCTCCAGACTCTAATAGTAGTTTCACTACTTCATCATGCCCCTCCTCACAGGCGCAATGGAGCGGTGTATATCCACGTTCGTCTTTGACCTCTAATGACGCTCCATATGATATTAGTAGCCTGACAATGTCCGTGAGCCCTCGATGTGAAGCGATGTGAAGTGCTGTGAATTTATGAATTTCTGTCACATTCGTCCTAATGGAAGAAACAGTCATATCGGAATCTGCATTTAAAAAAGTTAAAAGATTTTTTTTAGCTAAATAGCTAAACGGGTTTACGAATAGATTTTTAAAAGAGAATTTTTGAATTTTTGTTATATATGCTCTAGATGAAAAAATCTTTATATCAGATCCTGCATTTAGAAATGTTTTGAGACTTTTCTCAGTTATCGTCCTTGTACCTTCGTGCAGAATTAATTCAACTAAATTGAAATTTGTGGTTATAACAGATAACGAAAGAGGAAGGTTACCATGGATATCCTTCTTTTCAACATTTGCCCCGTATGAAATTAACAACTTGACCCCTTCTAAATAGTTCGTTCCTATGGCATTATTAATTATAACTGTCGGATAATTATCAAAATGATCGGATCTATTCAACAAAATATTTGCTATTTTAATAGATTTATTTGAGACAGCATCGAAAACAACTTTTGATCCTAAAAAGCTCCCATCTTCCACTTTTGCTCCATGATCAAGTAGTAGATTTATGAATTCTTCCGATGATTTTGAAAAAGCTACATCAAGGGGTGTTTTTCCTGCTTCGCTCAATACATTAGGGTCAGCTTTCTGAGATATAAGATATTTTGTTAATACAGTATCGTTTCTTTCAATCGCTAAGTGTAAAGCTGTTAGATTATTACAACCTTTTCTGTTGATGTCATCTCCAAGCTGTAATAAGATCTTCACCACATTAATATTTCCATTTCTAGCAGCCCACTGAAGAGGCGAGAAACATATAGAATCATTAATGTCTACGCTGGCATTTTGGGATACGAGATAGGCTACAACAGAAGCATAACCTAGACTAGCAGCTTCATGGATTACAGTTTGACCATAAAGGTTTTCCGAATCGACGTCAGCTCCTCGCTCTAGGAGAACTCTCATCACATTTAGTATCTTATTTTCACCGGATGGATTACTTGCCGCTTTGCGTTGATTTTTTATGATATCAATCGAATTCAAATTACCTTTTAATTCATCCAAGGTATCACTGTCTATCCTAACAGCTACATTGAGAGGTGTGTCCTCCTTTGCTCCCCTACTGCTAACGTTTGCCCCGTTATCTAGAAGTGCAACAATTACTTTAATGTTTCCACTTACAATTGCATGATGAATAGCTTCATTGCCAAAACTGTCTCTTGAATCTAAGCTTGCGTTCCTCGACAAAAGCAAGTTCACAACAAGCTCATTTCCTGATGATGAAGCTATAATAACTGGTGTTTTATTGTATTCTCCTTTACTGTTGACATCAGCACCGTGATCCAAAAGTGTTATAAGAACTTTGTAAGCGCCATTAAATGTTGCCCAATGTATTGGCTCATCACTATAAACATCTTTTATACCTACACTTGCATTCTTCGACAAAAATAAATCCACAATGGTTTCAAAGCTCTTACCAGCCGCAATATGTAGTGGTGTTCTACCCGCATATCCTCTACTATTAATTGTGGCACCATGATAAAGCAGTGCCTTTACAATATTAAATGTTCCATTTGATGCTGCAGAATGTAGTGGCTCGTCATCATTAATGTCTCTTAAATCCAGACTTGCGTTCCTGGATAGCAGTAAATTTACAATGGTTTCAAAGCCCTTTCTTGCAGCAATATGTAATGGTGTGGATCCATTTCTTCCCCTGCTGTTTACCGCAGCACCGCGATCAAGCAGTGCCTCAACAACATTAACCGAACCAGAACTCACTGCAATATGTAGCGGTGTGGATCCGTCATATACATTATCGTTAAGTGTGTTGTCATTATCTAAAAGCTCAACAATTTTCTGGAGGTTATCGGTTTTTAAAGCAGCTATTAGAGCATCATCGGCTGGTGTAGACTTGATTAATTGTTGATCAGTATTTGTTTTATTCTGGTCATGTAACATCCCCTGGTGATTGATAATGCCATCGTCGTTATCAAATCCTGCTGAAACATTTTGGTGATGCCGATTTCCACGTTCATGAATATCTTTTGATTTATTAGTAGAATTAAGGTAAAGAGTCGCCGGTTTTTGTCCAGAGTGAAATTCTTCCTTTATAACCTCCTGAAAATTATAATGAAATTAATTAAATTACTATTTCATGAGAATCGTAATTACTAAAATATATTTCAGTATTGGCACTTGAACACGAGCTTAAAAAAATAATAAGTTCCATCTATACTATTATATAAAAGAACAAGCTATTTTTAATTTGTGATCAGTAACCACGATAACAACTGAACCAAGAAGGTTTAGCAATAATAAAATGTACTGATTTTCATTTAATTTGTTAGTAAAAAAGCGATAAATATGTGGCTTCCAGTGAAGTTTGAAAATCGACTGATGGCAAGCATCATTTTACAAGACGGGTTACAATAGTACGGTGTTATATTGAGTTTGATAATAAAATGTACTTATTTATTTTTAAATTGTAATTAATTAGTGAAAATTATAAAATATATATATTTGATAAGTATTTCAGGCCAAATTCTGCGTTACCAATAAACACCTAAAAACACATCAATGCTTCTTATATTAATTCATCGTTAGCATAAGGAACTATCTGAAAACACATAAGATTAATGCACGGATAGAAGACTTAAAGTTAAGGTTACCTTCTAATTGTCAGAAAATATCTATGTTTGAGATATTTACTCTATCTATCCATTAAGTTAAAAAATAAATTAACTAAAACTATGAGATCAACATTTAAAACTATGTGAAAACATCGAGTTTTTCATAATTAATTTATTACATATTTATTTTAACTAAAATTAATAGGTTTACATTTTTACTTATATAAAAACATTGACGTTTTATGATTCTATGTTGAAATTGCTTTTCAAATAAATTAAAAAGTCAAAAAAGTTCTAACACGAAATGTTAGAAAGCATTGATATTTCTCTAAATCTCTGCAACGATTAAAAAGAAAAGATCGGTGTTTCTTATATTTTTTTTTCACTAGGATGGTAAGCTTAACATTTAAACCAATTTGAAAATATCGATGTTTCATTATTGAATTGAAGTATTTATGTTAGAGTTACATTTTAAATAATTTATTAGTTATATGCGAAGTTCAGTTATGTTTCACTAATAGAATTGTTATAATTTAGTAGTAGATACCATACCATTGTTCATAATTCTCCATACTTTGTTATTATATGTAGTTAAATATTCCAACGCATGTTTTTTATATATATTTATATTGTAGCTAACTTTATGTCCTGAAATAACCTGTGTAACTCATATAATTTTATTGTGACCTGTTTTTTCACTGTAGGGCATGATTCTGAGAACAATACAGTCTTGAAACGTCGCCAAAGTAAGTTGTTATTTTATTGATTAAACATATATTTACATAAGTGACCACAAATTTAACGTAAGTTACCAAAATTTTAACATACGTTACCGTAAATGTAAGGAACGTCAGCAGTAAACTATGTAAAATTTTAGGAATCGCAATTAGAAAAACATTATTTAACTACAATTTTTTTTCTAATATAGTGAGATCGAAACATTCGTAATGTTGAAAACTGAGAACTATGGAAACTTAGATTGGAAGTGGTGAATTCAACGTGAGAAAACAACGGTAACGTATGTCAAATTACTTCGGTTAGTACAGTGACCAGTGCCCTTAGTTCAAATGGTTACAATACATAGTCTGAAGGGTGTTAAGCCGGCTCCACACATTCGTGTTATGTCATAACACGCAACAAGAAATAGACTTGCTTGAAGATTGCCGAATGTGTGGATGGGCACTCGGCTCGTGTTAAGTGTTATCAAGTTGTTTCTGCTCGTGTTATGAGTATATCGCTATAGGAGGCAGTTTTTAATAAACATCAAAGGCAATTTGTTTCCTAATAACACAAGTTGAAACATAGACAATTGCTCATTCGCACATTCGCTTAGCGATAACGAATATTCGAAAAGCCTATACAAATAGCTAATCATTATTATCAACAATAATTTATTTAAAATGACTATTAAAACGTTGAAAAAATTTGATAATAAATAATTTTAAGTAAGCTCGTAGCTGTATATAATAAAACTTTATATAGTTTAAAACATATATAATTTAAATCGATAATAACTAATTTCTAAAATTTTGAATTAAACTGAACTATATTATATTTTTTTAAGGGTTGTCTTTGTATTTGGAAACTGCATTGTAGCCTAGAGCGAGTTTATTTACAGACTATTCAATAAGTTAAGAAGAAATTTTTGTAGCTTATGTTCACTTTTGCTCTTAGTTTAGTCTGAAAGTAGATAGAATTCCAGGAAGTAGACAGCTTACCTACTTGGAATCTCCTCCCAACTAATTTGCTTTTTATATTTGTAAATGTCTCTAGTCTTGTTAAAGTCCGATATCAATTGTTGTTTTATTTAGTTATTAGTTTTTCTGCACTCACATTTCCAGTTGTGAGAAGTATTTCATGGCCTAAATAAACTTTATGCAAACTTCATTAACACTTAGTAAGTTGTCTCGTACTTACTATAGAAATAATAAGAACTTACTTTCAAGAGATTAATTAGCCGCGCATTAAGAAAATGTTAAATGTTTTTTGAAAGAATAAAGAGTCCTGAAACAATGACAAAATAAAATATGAAATATAGGAAAGGGGGGAGACGGAAGGATAAAACCCAATTTCTCCCAAACTGGGAAAAACAATAGATCATAGCCATGTCGATTTCTGTACATCGATGTTCACAAAAGTACATATATCTCCCATTTTTTAATATATTGTTAGGACCCATAAGAGTAGTTAAAATCCTTGTAGGTAAAGAGGTGAATGAACCTCCTGGTGTTCCTCAATACCTTGATATAACTGGGTAGCATTCTGAAATACCATATGTGTTTTTAAATACCAATTATGTGTTCCTGCCAATTTTTTCACACACTTTAAACTAGCAATACAATTTATTTTCCCTAAATCCAATTATTCAATTTTTGCCCATTTATGAGAAAAACCACTTGGCCTACAGACACGGTTCCAGTCTCAAATTAAAGTTAAAAAAACTTTCCTTAATTTTTTTTTAATATTTTAGGTTGGTATCTACCGAACATTTTCCCACACTAATTTTGGTTTTCTTTTAACCAAGTTTTTAACTGTAATGCTAATAACTATATTCGTGTATTTTAACTAAATATATGTGCTATCCTGTTATTTCATTCGTTGTTTAGATTATTTTTAGACCATGCATATTTATTAATTGTAAGTAAAATGTTTACGTGTTTTTGTGAAACTAGTACTATTGACAATAAGCGGCCGGAAAACTTAACAGAAAAAATTCAAATTTTCTGAAAAATCAAACGTATTTAAAGAACTGCATCTCCGCAACCAATTAATCAACAAAGCTGCGGTTAAATTGTCAGAAATTTAGTCTTCTTTAATATTGTAAATATGCTATGTCAAGTAAATTTACATATTTTACGTCGTATAAATGACAAATCAACAAAGTACTAAAATTTTGCGGTTTTTCGAGTACTACAAAAATCCCACCATGTTTTGGGGGTTTCAAACTGGGTTTTAACTATACATTCAAAATGGTAGCTACATGCGTTTTTGCGAACTTTGCCTTTTTTTTTTTACAAATCGACTGACTATGTAAGTAGGGGTTGATATATTGTTATGACATAACGAAGAAATGTTTCGTCGTTGTTTCGTATTGCGTGTTATGCCATAACAGAGAACTGTTTCGTATAGAAATGAGAGGAATGTAATGGAAAATATTTATTGTTACATTACATTTGTCGCTAAGACCTACCGTTTACGAGCTATATTGTTTTTAATGAAGAAAGATTCGCTTGAAACCTCTAATTTTAAATGTAGGCATTTTTTGACCAATCTAGCTCTGTTGGTGTTGTTTGAATAGAAAATTTTCTTAAAGTTAACTTATCATAAATTAAATGAGAAACATATATATTTTTTTAATATTTGTCACTAGGGTCTCCCGTTTAGGAGCCATATTGGTTGAATGAAAAAAATTACGTTTTAAACTAATGAATTTTCTCAACTTTATTTATTTCGAATAATCATCAATTGTTAATTCAATATAAATAATTTAAAATCTTATAGGTAAGCCTAAAAAATAAAATACATAAAGACATAGACGGTCAGCGGGATTAAAACTAGCGCAATCTTACTTAGTTCTACTTTTTTATAGATTTTTATCGCGGGTTACGCACTTAGTGGTGGATCGCTGGGAAGTTGAACTCAAATAAAACGACACCGATCATACTTCACAAACGGAAGCTACATATATGCATTGTTTACACTGCGCGGTGAGGCGTGATATAGAATTACATCTGGTCACTGTCTCTCTTTCTTTCAAACCATTTTTCCCTCTCTCTCTCTCTCTCTCTCTCTCTCTCTCTCTCTCTCTCTCTCTCTCTCTCTCTCTCTCTCTCTCTCTCTCTCTCTCTCTCTCTCTCTCTCTCTCTCTCTCTCTCTCTCTCTCTCTCTCTCTCTCTCTCTCTCTCTCTCTCTCTCTCTCTCTCTCTCTCTCTCTCTCTCTCTCTCTCTCTCTCTCTCTCTCTCTCTCTCTCTCTCTCTCTCTCTCTCTCTCTCTCTCTCTCTCTCTCTCTCTCTCTCTCTCTCTCTCTCTCTCTCTCTCTCTCTCTCTCTCTCTCTCTCTCTCTCTCTCTCTCTCTCTCTCTCTCTTCTCTCTCTCTCTCTCTCTCTCTCTCTCTCTCTCTCTCTCTCTCTCTCTCTCTCTCTCTCTCTCTCTCTCTCTCTCTCTCTCTCTCTCTCTCTCTCTCTCTCTCTCTCTCTCTCTCTCTCTCTCTCTCTCTCTCTCTCTCTCTCTCTCTCTCTCTCTCTCTCTCTCTCTCTCTCTCTCTCTCTCTCTCTCTCTCTCTCTCTCTCTCCCTCCCACTCTCCCTCTTTCTCTTTGTCTCACTCTCTCTCTCTCTCACGCACTCACGCACACACACTCCGCTATATACCTATTCAAGTTGAATAGGCTAATATATATATATATATATGGCACGTGCAATACTTCTTATGAATAATACTTTAAATTATGCGAAGCTCTTTAAAAAAAATCAATTTCTAGAAATTATTAAAATAAAAATGTTATTTATTTATTTTTATTTTTTTTAATAATTTAAATAATGATGCATATGGCCATTTGTTTTAACAAATTTTAGCATTAATAACATTTTATTACATAGTGTTTGTTCAGTTAAATCGTCCTTAAAGAAAGCTATGCTTCCCCACTCGGTTAATCCCGGAGTGCTTTATTATTATTTATTTATTTACTAGTGCTCCCTAGTCTTATTGTTGATGACTTGTCTGCTGTATTTGAAAATAAAGAAGTAATCTGCAGTTCTATCTCACACTGATTTATATTAATAAGTATGTGTACTTAGCCAAATTTTAATTATTGATGCTTTCGATGCTGTCTGTTTTACCATTTATTGTCTAGTTAGACTCCACCTTGACGTGAAAAAAATTTATTTTAATTTCAATTCAATTTATTAGACATATATTACATGAATATTATTTATAATGATTTTTTGAATAGTTAGTGGTTAAATACATAACAATTAGGTAAACTCAAAAATAAATAAGTTGACAATAGAAACAGAAAAACATTCCATAGTTATAATAGCATTCATAAAGAAAAAACTATGTGTCCATGTGAAGGGGTCTGCTTTAGAATTTACCTTTTATCGATAGCGAAGATCTGCATCGCAATGTTTTCTGTTCGATAAAATTTTAATTTAAGGATAGGATGAGAGTGGAGATGTTTGGTCACCATCCTGCCTCATATGAGACTTTATTTTAAACAACTCTTGGTTTGATTCAAGAAATATATTCGCATACTAAAAACATTTTTGAACAAGTTACATTACATTATTATGTTAAATGTTAGTTAATTTTCTTTTTTTGAAATATTTTGTTGTAGAGGATTTGATATGTCAAAATAATTTGATAAAGTGATGTTGAGCATAGTGTTTGAAAGATATCCTATGATCTCCTGGTATCCCCTCCAAGACGCAGAGTAGTTCAATGCTGTAAAACCCCATTTATCCTGTATTTCCTTATTTATTCGGTGCTGACGAAGAAGTTTTACTATTTCTGCATGACCTCTGCTGGCACTGCAGTGTAACGGAGTTCTTCCATTGACATCAGGTCGAAAACCAAGTATTCCAAACTGGAAAAGCAATCTAACAATATTAGTGTGGCCTTCTCTTGATGCTATAAACATCGGAGTTTCCTGGTTTCTACTAACTGAAGTACTAGACCTCGAATTGTACCTAAGTAATTCAAACATGACTTCATAATGCCCGTTCAATGCAGCGTAATGTATTGGACGATTTAAAAATATATCTCTACTACATTGTTCAGCTCCACTAGAAAGAAGTATTTCTACACATCCTGAGCAATTGTCTCTAGACCCAATGTGTAAAGGTGTCATTAAATTAAAATCAATCACATTGATATTTGCACCAAATTGTATAAGTACTCTAACTATATCGGCTTCAATGGATTTAGAATAATTGCGCTTTTTGCAAGCAACGTGCAATGGAGTCCTTCTTTTTTTGGATCTACTATGTACGTTAGCTCCGAATCTTAGAATACGTTTTACAACATCCAGGTGTCTCTCTAGTGCTGCAAAATGCAATGGTCTCATACCATTAATGTCAGCTGTTTCAATATTGGCACCTGTGTCCAACAAGATTTTAACGATTTCCTCGTAGCCCATGAGACAGGCGAAATGTAACGAGGTTTTGAAATCATTAGTTTTAGCATCTATATCAGCCCCAAGACTTATTAGTAACCTGACTATTTCTTGTGATCCATGTAATGCTGCAAAATGAAGTGACGTAAATCCATTGATATCGGCTTGATTTATTGATGCTGGAGGATCAGTCAGCATTAAATTCATTATTGTAAAATGCCCTCTGCTGCAGGTGATGTGCAAGGGTGTGGTATGCTTGAAATCGAGAGCATTTTTATTGACACCTGAGACTAAAAGTAGTTCTACTGTTTCAACATGCCCCATCTCACAAGCATAGTGAAGCGGTGTATATCCGCGTTCGTCTGTCACCTCTAATGACGCTCCGTACGATATCAATAGCCTAACAATATCTGTGAGCCCTCGATGTGAAGCGATGTGCAGTGCGGCGAGTTTATGAATTTCTGTTATGTTTGCCCTAGATGAAAAAGTCGTTATATCAGTTAGTGCGTTTAAAAACATTTTGAGACGTTTCTCAGCTAGTTTTCTTTTACCTTCTTGCAGAATCAATTCAATTAAAT
Source organism: Euschistus heros (assembly GCA_003667255.2). Taxonomy (NCBI): domain Eukaryota; kingdom Metazoa; phylum Arthropoda; class Insecta; order Hemiptera; family Pentatomidae; genus Euschistus; species Euschistus heros. The sequence continues at coordinate 177,637 of RCWM02000067.1, forward strand.
TTATGTTGCTGGTTAAAACTGCCGAAGTAAGAGGCCGGTTACCATGAATATCTTTCTTTTCTACGTTTGCACCATATGAAATTAAAAGTTTGACTCCATCTAAATATTTCATTCCAATGGCATTATTGAGTATAACAGTTGGATATGTGTTAAAATGAACGGAATTATTCAACAATAGCTTAGCGATTTTTAATGATTTATTTGTAATGGCTTTGAAAACAACTTTTGATCCTAAAAAACTGCCATCTTCCACTTTCGCTCCATAATCAATGAGTAGTTTTATAAATTCTTCAGATGATATTTGAAGAGCTACATCAAGAGGTGTCCTTCCTTCTTCACTCACCGAATTGGAATCTGCATTCTGAGACAAAAGAAATTTCGTTAAAGTAGTGTCATTTCCTAATATTGCTATGTATAGAGCTGTAAGATTATTACAACCTTTTCTATTAATGTCGTTTCCGTATTGTAAAAAGGTCTTCACCACATTGATATTTCCATTTCTAGCTGCCCACTGCAGAGGTGTAAAGCAGGTATTATCATTGATACTTACATTGGCATTTTGAGATAAGAGATAGGCAACAACTGCACTATAACCCAGACCAAAAGCATCATGCAGCACCGTTTGACCATAAAGGTTTTGCGAATTAACATCAGCTCCACGATCCAAAAGGATTTTCATCACTTCAATTATTTTATTTTGTACATCAGAATTATTGGATACTTTATTGGATTGTATTATGGACTTGATCGAATAATCTCTTATTCCTTCCAAAGTATTTATTTTCACCGCTGCATTAAGAGGTGTGATCCCATATTCATCCCTACTGTTTACGTTCGCCCCATGATCTAGAAGGGCAACAATTACTTTGATATTTCCACTTGATATTGCTTTGTGTATTGCCTCATTACCAAAACGGTCTCTTATACCCACACTGGCGTTTCTCGACAAGAGCAAATTCACAATTATATCATTTCCCTGGTATGAAGCAATATGCAATGCAGTTGATCCATATTTACTCCTAGCATTAACTGCAGCACCGTGATCAAGTAGAGTCTTAATTATGTTTAATGATCCATTAGATGTTGCCCAAATTAATGGTTCATAATTATAAATGTCTCTTATGTCTAGTCTTGCGTTCCTGGATAAAAGTAAATTCACAATAGCTTCATGGCCATGCATAGCAGCAATATGCAGAGGTGTTCTACCGGCATATCCCCTACTATTGACACTGGCACCATGATCAAGAAGTATTTTAACAATATTAAACCTCCCACTTTTAACAGCCAAATGGAGTGGATAGAATTCATTATCATCTCTAATATTCAAACTTGCATTTCTGGACAAAAGTAAATTTACAATTCTTGCGTAACCATTATCAGCAGCAATATGTAGTGGTGTCCAACCTAATTGTCCTTTGCTATTGACAAAAGCTTCGTGATCGAGTAGTTTCTTAACAACATTTAGTTTCCCATTTTGAACTGCACAATGAAGTGGCCCGTCATTTATAGTATCACGTATGTCCACTCTTGCATTTCTGGACAAAAGTAAATTCGTAATTGTCTCGTAACCGTTGAGAACAGCAATATGTAGCGGTGTTCTACCCAAATATCCTTTACTATTGACATCAGCATCGTGACCTAATAGGATCTTAACTATATTAATTTTTCCATTAGCTACTGCCCAGTGAATTGGTTGTATTTCATTTTTATCTCTTATATTCACAGTTGCATTTCGGGACAAAAGTAAATACACAATATTTTCGTAGCCACTCCATGCAGCAATATGCAGCGGTGTGGATCCATTTCTTCCCCTACTATCGACTGTAGCACCATGATCAATTAAGATCTTGACAATATTGAGTGAACCGTTGTATGTGGTCAAATGTATTGGCTCTTCAAAATTAATATCTTTTATGTCCACTCTTGCATTCCTGGACAAAAGTAAATTCGTAATTGTCTCGTAACCGTTGAGAACAGCAATATGTAGCGGTGTTCTACCCAAATATCCTTTACTATTGACATCAGCATCGTGATCTAATAGCATCTTAACTATATTCATCTTTCCATTACCTACTGCCCGGTGAATTGGTTGTATTTCATTTTTATCAGTTATATTCACAGTTGCATTTCGGGATAACAGTAAATACACAATATTTTCGTAGCCACTCAATGCAGCAATATTCAGCGGAGTGGATCCATTCCTTCCCCTACTGTCGATATTAGCACCATGATCAAGAAGTTCTTTAACAACCTGCAGTGTCCCATTAGCTACTGCCCAATGTATTGGCTCGTCGTTATTGCTATCTCTTATATCAATGACTGCTTTTCTGAACAAAAGCAAATCCACTATAGTTTTAAAGCCGCTACCAGCAGCGATGTGGAGTGCTGTGGCGCCATAAAGTCCAATACTATTAATATCGGCACCGCGATCAAGTAGAATCTTTACAACACTAACAGAACCATAACTTGCAGCAATATGTAGCGGTGTGGATCCATTATATCCATTTCTATTGATTGCAGTGCCGTTATTCAAAATTTCAATAATATCTTTGATGCTTTCCGTTTTTATAGCCGCAAGTAGAGCATCATCGCTTGATGCTATGTGATATTTTCTAGATATGTGATCAGTAATATCTTTATGCTGGTCATTTGTCATTCTCTGATCGACATTGCGGTTATCGATTTCTGCTGAATCTTGTTGGGCATGTGTTAATGTTACATTCTTGTCCTTACATTTATTTGTGGAGTTAAAGTGAGAAGCAAACGGTTTATGTGTAGCATAAAGTTCTTCCTCTACGACCTCCTGAAAATCATAATACAAGTAATTAATTGGTATCATCATCACTGAAGTTACATTCATATACCTAAATGTATTCACACATGACTGTAAATCATTTTCAATTTCATTACTAATGGATTTACGTAGTGAGTAATGAAGTAATAATTTCTCTTTCTTTGAATTGTCATAGAAATTTATTACAGTCGAAATCCCCAAGCATATCATCTTGTTAAAGCCATTGAAGGCGGTTATACCCACCTTGTTGGTGGTATTATTTCCAAGGTGCTTGCCCCAATAATAATCACTTTTCAAAACTTTTCCTTCCTTTGAACCCTTGAAAGACCAGATAGATCTAAATTTGTAGTGCAAGAAACCAAAAGCCACGTGAAATTAAAAAATTTAAGACATGTGCATCCTCGAATAATCAGATTCGATCCCATCAGAAAAGTGGAGATTCGGTCACATTTTCGGCTTAGTCGTGTATTTTCATATAAAATGTATAAAACATTTTATTTCTTTTTGTTTCAGCATATATTTTATTGGAAACATATTAAAATCGACTTCACTTGAGGATAATAAGTAATAAAAGTGAAACCATAATTGGACATCCAATTTTTATTTTAATTTATGAGTTGGTTATCCAGAGAGATAGAAACTATTGAGAATCTCTTGTGGATAATGGAATGCATTATCAGTGCTTACAACTAACGGGCAAAAATAATTTTATTGATTCCATCTGGTTGAATTTCTAACCATAAAATTATATGAAAGTTGTTTCTGCCACACAATAGTGTTCATTTAAATTTGTATTATTGTTAAGCCTTTCTAAAACTATGAAAATGATTTAGTTAAAATTATGTACAGATGGGTGTAATAGTTTAACGGAAGGATGCAAACCATATATCTGTTAACGTTTAAATTTCACTGATACCCCCAAGTCGCACCACATATTTATATAATTTTTAATAACAATTTAATTACTTATTCGTTACGAAGCACCGTACCTTCGTTTCCTCTCTCAAATAGGTTGCGTAAATATTAATTATCATATAAATAAATTGAATAACGGGACTGCAATCAATAGAAATGGATATAATGGATCCACACCGCTACATATTGCTGTAAGTTCTGGTTCCGTTAGTGTTGTAAAGATTCTACTTGATTGCGGTGCCGATATTAATAGTAGAGGACTTTATGGCGCCACAACATCGCTGCTGGTAGCGGCTTCAAAACTATTGTGGATTTGCTTTTGCTCAGAAAAGCAGTCATTGATATAAGAGATAGCAATAACAACGAGCCAGTAAATTGGGCAGTAGCTAATGGGACACTGCGGGTTTTTAAAGAACTTCTTGATCATGGTGCTAATATCGAGAGTAGAGAAAGAAATGGATCCACACCGCTGCATATTGCTGCATGGAGTGGTTACGAAAATATTGTGTATTTGCTGTTATCCCGAAATGCAACTGTGAATATAAGTGATAAATATGAAATACAACCAATTCACTGGGCAGTAGCTAATGGAAAAATTAATATAGTTAAGATGCTATTAGAACACGATGCTGATGTCAATAGTAAGGGATATTCTGGTACAACAGCGCTATATATTGCTGTTCTCAACGGTTACGATACAATTACGAATTTACTTTTATCCAGAAATGCAAGAGTGGACATACGAGATTGAAGGCAGTTACAATTACATTTCCGTATTGTTTTTCATATTCTCTGATTGATTCCAGCACGCGTGGACCAAAACAACCATTCGGCTCTTGCATGCATTAAAAAACCTTGGGTAGAAGTGTCCCTGCAACTGTTCAAGCATACTGCGCTGTGTAGGAATGCAACACTTTATTAAAATCTCCCAAAAATGCTTCGGTTCGCTTCTCCCCAAAAGACTTATTCCTTGGTTCTATCCTGTTCATAGACAATGTTCTATTCTTAACTTGGGTAGCTTTTTCCTAAATTCCGACGGCAATACTTTTTAGACGTTTTCTTATTTTGATTTTATTTCTAAAATTTGATTTGGTAATAATGTTTATTCGGCTGGAATAATTAAATGGAATTGAAGTGGTAGAATTTTAATTATTAACCATAAAAGTATATGACAGTGTGGCAAACCTTGTTTCTGTCACTCAACATTGTACAACTAAACTTTTATTATTGTATAATTTATTATTGCTAAACCTTCTTAGAACAATGAAGATGATTATGTGAAATTTGGTACAGATGGGTTCAGTAGTTTTACCATTGGAAACTTTATTGCGGTCAATTCTAAACTTCGCTGGGATCCACATGTCGCACCACATATTTAAATATTTTTTTATAATTCAATTGAATGTAAGTAAATTCTATCATCAATTTTAAGATCTGTAACTCGTTAACTTTGTAACCTCTCTCGTAGAATGGCGCCCGCCACCTATCGGTAAATTTAACCTAACTTCAATGTTATCCACATATATCAAAAATGATGATGTAGGTATGAAAGACTGTTGCTTGTAAATATTTAACTGCTTACCTATATACACACATGTTCGTTAGCAACTTGAGGTTTTCCATAACAAGTATCATCTTCAAGCGGTTTATCTCCTAGACGAAATCGGGAAAACCAAAATTGAGCTTTACGCTCAAAGAGTTCGTTCTTGCCAAACACGGAGCATATTTTCGAGCGGTTTCGGTTGCCTTCATGCCAAGTTTAAATTCATTATAATAGAACTGACCTAATTTAAATTTCAACACTCACCATTTTAATATATTTCACAAAGCAGTGACTGGCTTAAAAGGTAATCTCTATTTAAAGACAGTAAACAATATGAATGTGCATACTAAATATATCTTAATAAAAAAAACGACAGGAATTTTGAAACGACCTGGAATATGGGGCAAGCGCGATAAAATCTGTTTTTTTTTTTTTTTTTTTTTTTTTTTTTTTTTTTTTGGACTTTCCCCTTCTAGCCATATACCTTCCTATTTTATATTTCTTATGACTATTTAGATTAATATAGGTAACTTTTTATCAAACTTTGATTGAATTATTACCATTAGTTTCAAATTAGCTAACAATGATTCTATTCCTTATATAATATATGGATAAAAATTAATAGTAAACAAAGCTATATAATTTTATATGATAAATTTATTTTATTAAAATTGACAAGAAAAATATAACAGAATCTCAAATGGACATCCTTATCGGTTATTGAATATTACATTTATTATATTCGTGGCAACCGTGGAACAACATTTAAAATTATATTAACATAAATCACACACTTTTTTTTTTTTTTTAATAATCCAAACAGTAATTATACAATATAGTCAAAATAAAACAATGAAACACTACCCTTTTTAATTATTCAATTTTCAAATCATATTTATTTATTTTTAATTTCTGCAATACTGATTAATTTTATAAATGCAGTTAAAGAATAAAATTGTATTAATTTATCGAGATACATTATTTTTTATTATCCAAGAATCCGTTTTAATCGTTTTCAAAATAAAAGTTAGCATCATAATAAAATATGTTTCATGCAATTGTGTCAATGAGATAAGTATGCATTAGAGAAGAGTAGACTTACAGAGAGAACGAGTTGCTGGATAGAAAAGAAGAGCAGATATATCAGAGAGATGGACATGTCGAGGCGAGCTACCAAGATGGAATGAGTCCCTCCACATCCAGCAGCTTATATAAGTATTTTTTCCTCTGCAGCGAGGTCGTCCAAACTGGTTTAGGCCATCCTTAGCTCAACTGCTCGTATTAATGTTGAATTATTGTACTTTCACAGCATCTGTACTTTTTTTTTTTCAATTATCTGCTATGTCTTTAGTACTTACAAATATGTATGTGTAGTATATATATATATATATATATATATATATATATATATATATATATATATATATAGTAAATACTTGAACATACCAATATGTAAAAAAAATGTTCTCAAAAGATATATAGATGCATTACAAGTCCATTAAATGACTTTAAATGTGGTATGTTTACGTTTAGCTTAATAATAAAATCCTGGATTTATATGCAATTGTGATACATATTTCAAATATTAGTTGCTGTTTTTTTTTCATATATTTGCAATAAAAAAAAAAAAAAAAAAAAAAAAAAAAAAAAAAAAGTAAAAGTATGAGTACTTCAAGTCTCTTGGATGGTAGGACGAAATATAAAATAAAAATATTGATTATTCTTCAATAATAATCCAGAACCGCATGCATAAAGTAAACTTCAGTGAACATTTTTATTTCTTATGGTCATATGTTAATTATTTTTAAAATAGCACTATATAAATTGACCTAGAAAAAGTAGAAAACTAAAAAGGTAATTATTATTAAAATTATTGTTTTGTATATTTTGCATTACATCATAGTTTAAACAACGCACCAACTTATAATGCACATTATACAAAATAATAATAATAATAGCTCATTTATTTCCATATAAGGTATTCACAAAGAAAATAATCGGCCGTAAAAATGGCCGTATATAAAAATAATTTTTTTTTATTTATTTTATTTTTTTACATAACACACCTTTGTTTTCTTATTATTACTAAAGAACAAACTGATTTTAAAATGTAATATAAAGTGTCTCCATGATTTCTTGATATATGACAATCATAAAAATAGGTTCTTATGCAACTGAAGAAATATACGTAAGTATGTAATGAAATGAAAGTAAATTTTATTCTGTGGCCATTGCCCCTTAAGAATAATTATAATGAACAAATTATGGCGACCTAGCTGCCAACATAATAAAAAAAGCAAGAAAAATACAATTAAAATTAAAGTAAGGAATTTAAAAGAAAATTAAATTGCAATATAAAAATAATAAAAATATTATTACATTTTTTTTAAATATCTCAGAGAAACCACCGTACACTAAACTACCTAAATCAAAATGGGGGAATATGAGGGAAGAAATTAATAGTTGATTGAGGAAGTGACGGAAGCGGTGTAGGAGTCGAAGAGTGGAAATCGTTTGGCGGATAGTAAGGAAAACATGATCCTTCCAGGAAATCGTTTAGTCAAAGACAATGCCGAAGATAGTAACGGAAGTTTGAAAGTTTATGGGATTGGAATCTATGGAGAAATTAGGGATTCCAGGTTGGGAGTTGAGAAGGACCCTAGAGCCCAACACAATAGCCTTGGATTTGCTAGCATTCATGTATAGTTAGTTATACAATGTATAATTATAGAATTATAGAAATGCAAGTAAACAAATAAATATAGTCCATATCAGTGAGAATTTTACATGAGATACAAAAATGTCAAGAGTAGACATATAAATAATACAAATGAAATTATCAATGACACATTCATTGTAGTCATTGTATGATAATTTGTTGTATATTTCACTTTACTATTTACAAAGATCGAACTAATGATCGAGAATTTAATCTTTTATATTTTAAATTGTTATTAATTATGACTATTTAATAATAATACACTTTATTTCTTGACTTCAGATGTGTTGCTGAGATGGATTTTAAAAATATAATCATAATGCAATAATAATAAAAAATCAATCATAAAATATTTATTTGTTGGGAGGTTAAGGTCATGATTTCCCTTCCTGACCAAGCGTGCTGAGAGATAGTTCACAGAGTAGCACATTTAGGTAATTCCATTATCGGTTGCCTTTGACTTTGCCACTCGATTCAAAAACTTTAACTTTTGGAATTTAAATTAGAAATAGTCATATTCGAATCTTTTCTTGTACCGTCTTTCACTATTTCTGCTTCGTAAAACTCTAAAAATCTATCCAAGCTGTTAGTTCTTCGATAGCTAGGTTTAGCTTCTTTCGATTTTTTATCACTGGGTAGTTGTACGATTTCTTCAGAGACTGCACTCTCTTTGTCTTCTCTTCTTTCTCTATTTCTCAATGCTTTTTGTGCCTGTAGCTCTTTTTACCGAAAAGAGTTTGTCACTAATGAGTAATTTATCGTATCTTAGAGTGGCTTTATTTCCTTTTTCCCAGTGGGCTTTTATAATAGGTATTTTCTAGCTTCCCTAACATACTTAGGCTAATCATCTTTTATTTTTATGTTTTTGAATTCATAAGATTTAGTTAATTTAAATTTAAAGGCCCTGGAGCACGGCCTGGGGTTCGGTGCGCACTGACGTAAGAGGAAGAGCGTTGGAGGAAAGCCTGGCGAGGTGTCAGCTTGTCATTGCCAACGAGCCATCTGGTCCCACATTTGTAGGAGCGAGGGGCCAGAGTTGGATTGATGTGACACTCGCCACGGCAGCTATAGCAGGACGAATTGCGCACTGGACCTTACGGTCAGACACGAGCTCCGACCACCGGGTCATAGCCTTCAGTGTTGTGGAGGAGGAAGGCGAAGCCCAAGAAGTGGGGAAGGGCTTCGTGACCCGGACGGCGAACTGGGAGGAATACACCAGTAAACTGGAGGGAGTACTGATCGACCAGGAATGGCAGGAAATGGCGCCGATGGAAGGTGAGTCAGAGATCGACCAAAGAGTGGCGATACTGACGGGCGCCATCAGACAAGCGGCGAGTATATCCCTCCAGAGCCGTAGGGTGAGAGCGCGTCCGGTCCCATGGTGGACGCCAGCCCTAACACAGAAGAAAAGAGAAGCATATCGGGCCAGGCGTAGGTACCAGGAGTGCAGAGAGGAAGCCAGAAGAGATGCACTCCGTAACGAGTACAAGCATAGGCAGCGGGTATACCGAGGCGAACTAAGGAAGCAGAAGAGGATATCCTGGGACGAGTTCATTGTCAAGGAATCCGAGAAGAACCCCTGGGGAATACCTTACAGGGTGGCAATGGGCAAGGTTAAGCCGCTACAGATGATGGCGGCTTTAAGAGAAGGACAGGCCCAGGCAGCCACCCTGGAAGAGAGTGCGACGATGTACATCAATACTACGTACCCCAGGGATGATCCGTCCCAGGATAATGAGGAGGAGACGTTCGTAAGAAGAGCCACGGTATACCCACCAGGTACCGACCTATGCCCACCATGGGATAAGTGGGACCTTCGTCTAGCCGTGGATAGACAGAGGACCGGTAGAGCTCCAGGACTCGACGGAATAGATGCGGCAATCCTCAAAAACAGTGCCCCTTACATTGAGGATGAATTGCTTAGCATCCTCAATAGATGTCTGGATGAGGGGTACTTCCCAAGTAAATGGAGGGTTGCCGATCTGAGACTCCTCTACAAGGGAGGAGGTAAAGATAAGGAGACGGCTAAAGCCTACAGGCCGATATGCCTCCTCCCAGTGGTTAGCAAGGTCCTGGAGCACCTGATAGTGACCAGCCTCAGACCGGTCCTGAATGCAGCGAGTCATCCACGGCAGTTCGGCTCGACCCGTGGCAAGGGAACCACTGATGCGTTGCTGAGAGTACGCCAGGATGCGGAGGAAAAGGCGGAGAAGTACGTGATGTTATTGTTGTTTGACATCTCCTCCGCCTTTGACAGTGTGTGGTGGCCGGGCGTGCTCCAGCAATTGCAAAGGTTCGACGCCCCCAGCAACCTATACTCCCTCGTCAGTAGTTACCTAAGTGCAAGGAGCGTAAAGATAAGAGGTAACTACTACGAGGTGGAGAGAGCTATAGAAAGAGGCTGTCCGCAGGGTTCGGTCCTCGGGCCGGCCCTGTGGAAGCTAGTCTTTGATGAGTTGTTGGGGGAGCTGCAGGAGAGAGGGTTCCTTGCCACGGCCTACGTCGACGACCTGGCAGTCATAGTGGCAGCAAATAGCAGAGCCAGAATCAAGACGGAAGCAGAGAGGTGCGCCAGTTTTGTGGAAGAATGGTGTGCGAGGAAGAAGTTGAGTATGGCGGCAGCCAAGACTCAGGCCATACTCGTTAAGGGCTCCACGGATAGGGCTCACCCTATCACCCTGAACATCGGTAATGAGAGAATAAGACCAGGTGAGGAGGTGACATACTTGGGTGTGAGATTCAGAAGAAAGTTTGACCCAACCCCTCACCTGGAGTACTTGAAGGATAGGGTGACCCTATCACTAAATGGACTCAGTAGAATAGGGGGTGCGTTCTGGGGCCTCAGGTACCCAGCAACGATGACCATTTATAAAGGTGTGGTCCTGGGTATTCTGAGGTATGCATCCCCTGCGTGGAGCCGAAACCTCGCACAACCGCTGAGAAGAAAAACTGGCCACCATACAGAGACTGGCTCTGGTGCGTGTCACGAAGGCATACAGAACGGTGTCGCATGAGGCGGTGCAGGTGCTGGCCGGAGCGATGCCCCTGGACCTCGTCCTGAGAGAGGACAGCATAAAGTACGAAGTTAAGAGGCAGGGGCTGGAGGCGCTTCCGGAGGGACTCCGACAGCGTGTCGGCGAGACCCCAAATCTTTGGAAGAAGATACTACGGGAGGACTCCATAGAGGAGTGGAATGGGCGGTGGGTGGCAAGTGAGAAAGGAGCCACACTGAGGAAGTTCTTCCCCACCGTCCAAAGAAGATTGGAAGCGAAATGGGTCCTCCCGGACTACTGGGTCTCGCAGATGCTAACAGGACACGGCGGGTTCCGGGGAAAATTACATGAACATGGGAAGCAAATCGACCCCCCGGTGCCCGACTTGTGGAGTCCCAGAGACAGCAGAGCATGTTGTGCTGTCCTGCACCGAGATGGAAGGACACCGTGCCAGGTTGTCGAGAAAAACAGGAATCTTCGCCCTCGTCGAAGCGGACTTCCCCCGACTAGTAGAGGAGGACAATTACCCATATTTCAGGGAATTTGTCTACGGGTGGAAGGAAGTGGTGGGTCCTACACATTTCACCCTGGGTAGGCCCATCCCCGCTGTCGGCGAGCCACCGGAGGAGCAGGATGAAGAAGAAGAGGACCAGAGACTGTGAGGACGAGCAGGACCGGACGGATGCTGTGGACCAGGAGGGCTGGACCAGGCAGTCCGGACGGATGCAGTCCTCGAGAGTGGTGCTGGAGTGGACCGGACGGATGCGGCGGACCAGGAGGGCTGGACCGGGCTACCGTCCGGAAATAAGGAAATAAGGTGCGGTCGCTAAGGCGTGCTATGCATGGCCGGGCCGCACCGCAGGAAAAGTAAGAAGGTGCGGTCTGAAAGCAAAGTGCCAGGCCGCACCACAGAATTGTGCCCCAAAAAATATATTTGTCCTCAGACAATAATGTATATTGTAAATAAAGATTTTAATTGGCGGCAGCGGCATACATAAATCCCATATGTTGAACCCGCTGCCGCCAAAAACCCCGTATGCCTGAAAAGGCGAGGTAGGGGGGCGGAAAAAAAAAAAAAAAAAAAAAAAAAAAAAAAAAGAAAAAAAAAAAAAAAAAAAAAAAAAAAAAAAAAAAAAAAAAAAAAAAAAAAAAAAAAAAAAAAAAAAAAAAAAAAAAAAAAAAAAAAAAAAAAAAAAAAAAAAAAAAAAAAAAAGTTAATTTAAATTTTCTCCTCATTACATCTCTCATTTAAAAAACAGATATTAATTTAACAACTAACGAACATTGTTTATTTTTAGGATTTATTCTTATTTTTTTACTTCCCCAATATCGTATCTCGGAATGATATAATTTAGGATTTTTAATATTAGGTTATTCATATCGAAAACCTTTTTCCTATCTAAACATATGATGATTATATTTTGTCTTCTCATATTGTTTCAATCTCTCTCCCGGTCCCTTTCAACTACACTTGACAATTAATTTAGTTGGGATTTTATTTTTGTAATTACCTCTTCTTGTGATTCTTAATATCATCTAATTTCGAATCAAGTCCAGATATTTTCTCCAGTATTATATTGAATTTTTTTGTCTATTATTATCATTTTGAGGTAGCTACTAATTGTACTACGTGAATGAATTTTGCTTTGGAAAAGAATAATAAATTTTAAATTCAACTATTAAAATATGTAGCGGTCTCAGATAGCCAGCTGTTATAAGTCATTGTGGTGGGGAGGTGGCCGGAGCAAGACCTAGTGGGACAAGCTATGTTAGATTCTAGAACTTATGAGGCTGAATTTACCTGTAATTATCCAGAAATATTCTTATAAAACCATTTCTACAGTTTCAAATTTTCCTAGATTTTGCATCGATGTTTACTGACACTATCAGTACGCAATAGCAGAAAAAGCTGGTCTCTATATAAACTTTTCTTACTATTAAAGACAACTAACCGAGAGCCGGTGTTCACCACTGTACAATCTGAGCCGAACTCTCCATACAAGATAGATGACATTAAAATATTACCGGTTTGACAATTTATTTATTTGAAACTAATATTTTAAAGGATTTGTTATGTTTAAATAAGATGACAAAGTAATGTCGATCAAGGAAGTCGAGAGGTAACCTATGACGTCCTGGTAACCTTTCCAAGAAGCAGCGTAATTAACTGCAGAAAAGCCCCACTTATCCTCGTTTTCCTTATCTAAAAGATGTTGACGAAGAAGTTTTACTATTTTTAAATGGCCTCGGCTTGCACTACGGTGTAATGGAGTTCTTCCATAGATATCAGATCGAAAACCATTTACTCCAAAGTGAAAAAGCAATCGAACAATATCAGTGTGACCTTCCCTAGAAGCTAAAAACATCGGAGTTTCCTGGTTTCTATTAGCTGAAGTACTTGGCTTAGGATCATTGCTAAGTAACCTAAGAATTACTTCATAGTGTCCGTTCAACGCAGCGTAATGTATTGGATGATTTAGCAACACATCTCTACTGTATTGGTCAGCTCCACTGGAAACTAGTACTTCTACACATCCCAAGCTACCGTCTCTGGCACCAATATGTAAAGGTGACATGAAATTATTATCAACCGCGTTGACCTCTGCCCCATACTGTATAAGTTGTCGAGCAATATCGGCCTCAATCATCATAGAACCATTATGCTTTTCGCAAGCCACGTGAAGTGGCCTCGAACTTTTTTTCGTTCTACTTTGGACGCTACCTCCAAAATTTAGTAATACGTTTACGACGTCTAGGTTTCTTTCTCTTGCGGCAAAATGCAGTGACGTCATTCCATCAAAATCAACTGCTTTGCCATCAACTCCTGCTTTTAATAACATTTTCACGATTTTTTCGTGCCCCTTAAGAGAAGCAAAATGTAATGAAGTTTTGAGGTCATTAGTTTTAGCATCTATGTCAGCCCCAAGACTTATTAGTAATCTGACTATTTCTTGTGATCCATGTAATGCTGCAAAATGAATTGGAGTAAATCCATTGATGTCGGCTTGATTTATTGATGCTGGGGGATGATTGAGCATCAAATTCACTATTGTAAGGAGCCCTTTGCTGCAGGCTATGTGCAAGGGTGTGGTGCCGTTGGTATCGACTGCATCTTTACGAGCTTCAAAGACTAATAGCAGTGCCACTGTTTCAACATGGCTCATCTCACAAGCATAGTGGAGTGGTGTATATCCGCGTTCGTCTCTCACCTCTAATGACGCTCCGTACGATATCAATAGCTTAACAATATCTGTGAGCCCTCGATGTGAAGCAATGTGCAGTGCGGCGAGTTTATGAATTTCTGTTATATTTGCCCTAGATGAAAAAGTCATTATATCAGTTTTCGCGTTTAAAAACGTTTTGAGACGTTTCTCAGCTAATTTTCTTTTACCTTCTTGCAGAATCAATTCAACTAATTCGATGTTGCTGGTTAAAAAACAGCCGAAGTAAGAGGCCGGTTACCATGAATATCTTTCTTTTCTACGTTTGCACCATATGAAATTAGAAGTTTGACACCTTCTAAATATTTTATTCCGATGCCATTATTAAGTATAACAGTTGGATAAGTGTCAAAATGAATAGAACTATTCAACAAAAGCTTAGCGAATTTCATTGATTTATTTCTGATAGCATTAAAAACAACTTTTGAACCTAAGAAACTGCCATCTTCCACTTTTGCTCCATGATCAATGAGTAATTTTATAAAATCTTCAGATGATATTTGAAAAGCTTCATCGAGGGGTGTCTTTCCTTCCTCACTCACCGAGTTGGAATCAGCATTCTGAGATAAAAGAAATTTCGTTAAAACGGTGTCATTTCTTAATATTGCTAAGTGTAAAGCTGTAAGATTATTACAACCTTTTCTATTTATGTCGTCTCCGTATTGTAATAAAGTCTTCACCACTTTGATATTTCCATTTTTAGCAGCCCACTGGAAAGGATTGTAGCAAATGGTGTCATTGATACTTAAACTTGCATTTTGTGATACTAGGTAGGCAACAACTGCACTATAACCCAGTCCAGAAGCATCATGCAGCACCGTTTGACCATAAAGGTTTTGCGAATTAACATCAGCTCCACGATCCAAAAGGATTTTCATCACTTCAATTATTTTATTTTGTACATCAGAATTATTGGATACTTTATTTGATTGTATTATTGACTTGATTGAATAATCCCTTATTCCTTCCAAAGTATTTATTTTTACCGCTGCATTAAGAGGTGTAATCCCATATTCATCCCTACAGTTTACGTTCGCCCCATGATCTAAAAGGGCAACAATTACTTTGATGTTTCCACTTGATATTGCTTTGTGTATTTCCTCATTACCCAAACGGTCTCTTATACCCAAACTGGCGTTTCTCGACAAGAGTAAATTCACAATAATTTCATTTCCCTGGTATGAAGCAATATGCAATGCAGTTGATCCATATTTACTCCTAGCATTAACTGCAGCACCGTGATCAAGTAGTGTCTTAATTATGTTTAATGATCCATTAGATGTTGCCCAAATTAATGGTTCATAATTATAAATGTCTTTTATGTCTAGTCTTGCATTCCTGGATAAAAGTAAATTCACAATAGCTTCATGGCCATGCATAGCAGCAATATGCAGAGGTGTTCTACCGGCATATCCTCTACTATTGACACTGGCACCATGATCAAGAAGTATTTTAACAATATTAAATCTCCCACTTTTTATAGCCAAATGGAGTGGATAGAATTCATGATCATCTCTAATATTCAGACTTGCATTTCTGGACAAAAGTAAATTTACAATTCTTGCGTAACCATTATCAGCAGCAATATGTAGTGGTGTCCAACCTAATTGTCCTTTGCTATTGACAAAAGCTTCGTGATCGAGTAGTGTCTTAACAACATTTAGTTTCCCATTTTGAACTGCACAATGAAGTGGCCCGTCATTTATAGTATCACGTATGTCCACTCTAGCATTTCTGGACAAAAGTAAATTCATAATAGTTTCGTAACCGTTGAGACCAGCAATATGTAGCGGTGTTCTACCCAAATATCCTTTACTATTGACATCAGCATCGTGATCTAATAGCATTTTAACTATATTAATTTTCCCATTACCTACTGCCCAGTGAATTGGTTTTATTTCATCTTTATCACTTATATTCACAGTTGCATTTCGGGATAACAATAAATAAACAATATTTTCGTAGCCACTCCATGCAGCAATATGCAGTGGTGTAGAGCCATTTCTTCCCCTACTGTCGATATTAGCACCATGATCAAGAAGTTCTTTAACAACCTGCAGTGTCCCATTAGCTACTGCCCAATGTATTGGCTCGTTGTTATTGCTATCTCTTATATCAATGACTGCTTTTCTAAACAAAAGCAAATCCACGATAGTTTTGAAGCCGCTACCAGCAGCGATGTGGAGTGGTGTGGCGCCATAAAGTCCAATACTATTAATATCGGCACCGCGATCAAGTAGAATCTTTACAACACTAACAGAACCATAACTTGCAGCAATATGTAGCGGTGTGGATCCATTATATCCATTTCTATTGATTGCAGTCCCGTTATTCAAAATTTCAATAATATTTTTGATGTTTTCGGTTTTTATAGCCGTAATTAGAGCATCATCGCCTGATGCTATGTGATATTTTCTAGATATGTGATTAGTAATATTTTTATGCTGGCCACGTAACATTATCTGATCAACATTGCCGTTATCGATGTCAGCTGAAACTTGTTGAACATTTGTTACATTTTCGTCATTACATTTATTTGTGGAGTTCAAGTGAGAAGCAAACGGTTTCAGTATAGCATAATGTTCTTCCTCTTCGACCTCCTGAAAACCATAATACAAGTAATTAATCATCATCACTGAAGTTACATTTATATAAATGTATTCACACATGAACGTAAAGATTTCATTATTAAAGGATTTACGTAGTGAGAAATGAAATAATATTCTTTTTTCTTGAATTTTAATCGAAATATATTATATTCGAAATCTCCAAGCATGTCATCTCCTTTAAACCATTTAAAGCGGTTATACCCACCTTGCTGGTGGGATTATTTCCATGGTGCTTGAGCCCAAGCCTTCAGTTGAGCTCTTCAAAGACCTGATAAGTCTAAATTTGAAGTACAAGAATCCAAAAGCCACGTCCAATTAAAAACTTTAAGAAATGCGCTTCCTCGAATAATGAGATTCGTTACTTAAATCTATCTTTTATCTTTGAAAAGGGGAGATTCGGTCACATTTTCGGATTAGTCTTGTATGTTATAATAATAAACATTTTGTTTCCTTTTGCTTTCAGAATAGCTTTTATTAGAAAAATATATGAGACTTAATATATAGATTCTTATAGGATCGAATAATTAGTTTCGGAGCTATACCTAAAAGAGTGCCGACAAACGTGTTTTCGAAGAGGAGTGCAACACCAGTCAAAGAGTGCTGAAATGAGTGTTGTAGAGTGCATGAAATAGGTGATAATCTTTCACTTAGCTTCCTTAGGAGTAATTAGAAGGTGAACATACTAAAAATCCCCCGCTGGGGGTATGCTTACGTTGGGGGGGAGGGAAGAAGTTCCATTTTTGGGTTTTTGGATTATATCTCAAAAACGGTGGGCTCTAGAAAAATATGCTATGATCAAAATTAAAGCTTATTAAATTTCCTATTAAATTGTTTCTATACATTATAATATAAATTAAATAATACCGGAGACAGAATCTCCCCGTTGATATAAGATCAGACCGTACCTGTTGTTCTCAATAACATTTTTAAGGGAAAATATTTTATCGACAGCATCTAAAACCACAATTAACCACAAGCAAGAATTAATGTAAATAGTTTATAACATGTTAGGAGGAGTGAAATAGGACGATAGTTGCTACAATCTGGCCTTGGTCCCTTTTTGTAAATAAGAATATGTATAGATTTTTTTCATTCTTCGGAAATTTTATGGTAATAAATAATTGTTGTTAATTAGGATATTTTAGAAACTCCAGCTTCTCCACACGCTTTTGCTAACTTAGCAGCTACATTTTTGATTCCGGCTGCTTGATATGATATTAATTTTAATATGCCTATTTCAACTTCCATCTTAGTCGGTTCTTCTATCATCAGTTCCACTAAAACTTGGAGAATGGGAATTAATTTCATTTGCTGAACTTTTCTAGTAGGTCAACTGGATCCGCCAGGGTAAATTTATTTTATTCCTTATACCCTTTAATTTGGGCTTATCATAAATTTACTAATATCATTAAATTTTTTATATCTCTTACACTTTATATACAAATATATATATATATATATATATATATATATATATATATATATATATATATATATATATATATATATATATATATGTTTAGTAAGGTTCTTGGGGTTCAGTCAATAAATAAAAACAACTATTTTGGCGACGTTTCAGGACTATTTTGTTCTCATAATCATGTCCTACAGTAAAAAAAAAAAAAAAAAAAAAAGGTTAAAATAAAATTATTTAAGTTTAACAAGTTATTTCCAAGCATAAAGTTAGTTACGATATTTATTTATTTGATTACTGTTTTAGGTGCCGTGTACAACAACTCGGGCTAGAGGCACCATTACATAACATTTGTCATTAGACTTCTAGATTAGTCGATAAAAGTTGTTTTCTTTGAGTACGGTAAACAGTTTTTTCCAGTTTTCGGGTTTTGAAGCTTCGCAGTACCTTTGGAGATGCAACGAAGTCCTGTAAGATAAAAGCTGGGTGCAATCCTTGATAATGTGCTCCGTTGTCAGGAGGCAGTTACAAGAGCTGCATTCTGGTGGAGGATTGCCTTCAAGTAGATAACGATATGTTAACTTACTGTGGCCAATTCTCAGTCTCGTTATTACTGTTTGTTCTCTCCATCCAAATTTTTGGATTGCCTGAAGGGCGGAGAATGAGTCGCTGCAGATTAGAAATTGCCTGCTGTCCAAATTTTCAATTAAATTCACACACAGGTATATTGAAATTAGTTCGGCGGAAAAAATGGAAAAAATATTTGGAAGACAGTACCGGAGGGTTTCTGAAGGAAGGATAACTGAACATCCAACACTCTTCTTATCTTTTGAGCCATCCGTGTAAAGGCAGACATAATCAATGTAACGTTTAGATAGTAAATTTAAAAAACTTTACCTTAGGGCCTCAGTAGGACTGTTTATTTTCTTAATCCGGTATAAGGAAAAATCAAATGATATTTTATGAGTTGTCCACGGTGGTAGTGGGTTTGGAGATGGCATATAAAACGGTGAGAAAGAAAATGAGTTGGATGATGGAGGATAGATAGAGAGACGAGATGGTAATTTGTAAAGCGAAAATTCGGAGGACTCTGTACTAGCTTTAATACGACCTACTATTTTTAAAAAAATATAGTGTCTGCGTAGTTCAAGAGGCCACTCATCTGCCTCCCAGAGTAAACTATTAATAGGACTAGTTATAAACGCTCCTGTCGCCCTGCGAATCATTGAATGGTGTACTGGATCTAATCTTTGTAAAATCCTTTTAGAAGAATCTCCGTAAATTTCGCAACCGTAATCGATGACAGGTCTAATCAAGCACCTATAAACCCTCAATAAGGACGTTCTGTCACAGCCATAGGTTGAGGAAGAGAGTATTTTCATTACATTAGATATTTTGGATATCTTTGATATTATCTCGTCAATATGGATTTTCCATAATAACCTTGAATCAAAGATTACCCCTAAATATCTGATAAAATTAGGTCTACTTAGGATGTGATTCCCAAGATATACAGTGAAAAATTGCGTGCATTTTCGAATTCTGCAAAAGTGAACTGCAGAAGATTTGGAAGGGCTGAAGTTAAACCCTTAAAATGTGGCCCATTTTTCTAGAATCTTGAGGGTTTTCTGTATTACCAATTGGCCAAGGTTAATATCGGTGGAGCTAAAATAAATTAAAACGTCATCAGCGTATAATGAGATTCTAACGGGATTCGGAACAAATTTTCGTATGTCATTAATTGCGATGTTAAATAATGTGGGGCTTAATACTGATCCTTGAGGCACCCCATTATATAGGTCAAATTCCTCGGAAAAAACTGAGCCTGAGCGTACTATAAATTTACGATTTGAGAGAAAATTTAGAATGAAGTACAAAATGTTCCCAGAGAAACCCCATGACTGTAAGGTGTCTATAATTTTGGTTCTCCAACGTGAATCAAAAGCGTTTTTTAAGTCCAGAAAAACTGCGAAAACATGTTGATTTTTATTAAAAGACGATTTTAAATATGTGTTAAATTTGAAAAAGAGATGCGTTGCTATTTGCGAAAACCCATGTTCGGTCAGTAATTTGTAACTCTGAAAGGCGGCGATTGATCATTTTTTCGGTTAGCTTTGAGAGGATAGGTCTGTAACTTGAACCAATCTTGGGTCTTTAATTGGATTTGAGTAATGGTACTACAGTTGCCGTAGACCATATTTTAGGGAAATCTCTGTTCATCCAAATATTGTTTAGGAGTTTTAGTAACAAGTTAATTACTATTGGGGGTAAATGTTTTATGAATTCCATGTGAACATGATCTGGACCTGGAGATTTGGAGCAGGAAAATCTTATACTGTATTTTAGTTCTTCCATCGTGAAGGGAAGATTCTGTGACTCATTATCATGATTTTATGATTTCATGATTATATCAGTTACGATATAAATACATAACAACATGTGTTAGAATAATTAAATTCATATAATTACAAAATATGGAGGAGTAGGAAACTACTTACAATGTTACTGGTGGACATCTAATATGATATTGCTATCTACTAATAAATTATAACAGTTCTAGTACACAACTAACCTGGGGAATTTTGTAAAATAGGTAAAGATTGGGAAGGATTTTCCAAATCTTGTGGTATTCCCAGATGCAGGTACAAAAAGGGATTTCCGTATTTCGGTGTAATATATGAATGGAAAAATGATTTATATGATATAAATGTAAATGTAAATGTAAATGTAAATGTACATTATTGGCCTGAATGTATTAAATTGGAATGAAATGTGTATGTGTGTGTATGCTTGTTTTAATTCTATTTCTAACATTTGTTTTTAAGATTACTATTTTTAGGAACCCATAAGTTTTGTTTTTTATTCTTCGGAAGTAGCAGACTTTTTTTTCGATCAGATTATTTAGAGCTTCCAAGTTAGACGTTTTTTGTTTTTTGTTTGTTATTTTTTTGCACGAGCTTGAACATTATTAATAGAACCAAGATTTATTCTTTTTATTTTCGATACACCCTAGATAAGAATGTCCCACCGCTTCAATATTACCTCTGATGCTTAAGAATAACTTGTCTGTTTCCTCACTATTTTCCTCCAAAGCTACTAGAACTTCAAACCTTCTGCTATGAGTGAGGTGCAGATCAATATTAATAGAATATCGGTAGCCATATTTCAGGATTGGTTGGTTAATATTTATTGTCCTACCGAGGATAGCAACAATGAAGTTAAATGCGAATTACATGATACATTAGAAAGAGTTAACGATTAACTACCGCGATGCTGAATGAAAATAATATTAGGTTATGATAAATCTAGGCACAGTTTCGGTGGCTGATAGGTCCATGGTGGTGTTCTTGCGTCTGGAATGGTAATGGGTATGGTCTTAATATCTCTAATAGCGGATAAGTATTTTTCAGCGAAGGGAAGAGTTGTATTTGGTTTTTGTTGAAATTTTGCTGTGAATTTAGGTCGGAAAAGGTATTTATAGGTGGGATGTGAGGGTTGTAAGTATAACCGGGAAAGAAAATTTGCTGCCAATTTATGTCTTCTGAATAATAAAGGTGGAAGTCCGGATTCGGCGCATAGGCTTAAGATGGGACTAGTCCTGAAGGTTAGGTTATGCGAACGCTAAAGTTGGAAGGGAGGAAATATTTAAAGAAAGTGAATATAAAAATAAAATGGAATCCGATTCATAAACTTCTCTAGGATAGGTGGTTTTGATAATCATAAAGGATGACTTTTAAACAGAGATATTTATAAATATAGGTAGACATCATCGTACTCAAGTCGACCATATTTTAGTAGAACGACGATGTCGTATAACTCTACATTTACATATACACCATATAATCATGTATATATATAACACAGGAATACGGACTGGAAGCAATCAGGGAATACCACCAGTTTTGGAAATACCAACCCTTTCAACCTTTACCTTTTTTAAAAAATTCCTCAGTTTTAGTTGTGTATTAGAATTGTTATAATGTAGTATAGATACAGTAACCTATCCGTGTGTAACATTGTAAGTATTTTCCTACTCCTCCATATTTTGTAATTATATGTTGTTAATTATTCTAACGCCTAACTTTTGAAATAAGCTGTATAACTTATATAATTTTATGTAACCTGTTTTTTTACTATTGGGCATGATTATATTATACAGTGGAAACTCGTTATTTCGTCACTCGATAATTCGTCTTATTCTGTAATTCGACAGGTTTTTTTTTTTTTTTTTTTTTTTTTTTTTTTAAGGGGCAACTATAAATAACAAAATTAAGTCGTATGTAATTCATGTTTTCCCATTGCTACTTATTTACGGGGGCTAATTCTTACCACAAAACATCAAAAAAATATCATTGATTGGAAATTTGGCCAACGCCCCGTCATATCCTTTAAAGGAACTAAATGTGGATGAAAATATAAAATGCGTTTTCCTTACAGCTGATGGATCAGTGAATTTTGAAACGCCACTACAGGAAATGTTTCTGCAGAATTTTATTTCTTCTGATTCAGGAATGTTCCTGAATGAATGAAATGAAATGAATGAAAATGAATTTTAGAAAGGGGTACACAATTAGACATCTGTGGCCATCAGGGGCAGGCGATTTACTGAGAATGCTGATGAAAACCAACGTTTGCTTGAAGATGTATCCGAAATGTGTACCGATTCTGGACAGCTGGTTAAACATGTACTATCCATGAAATTGTAGGATATGAATTTTTTATGACAATGAAATTGTAGAACAAGATGAAGCTAATTCTATGCAAAGAAGTAGAGGAAATGTTAACTAATTGCTTGAGTGGTTTTGAGCAGCAATGTGAATCTGATATTCCACACCTGAATTTGATGCGGCAAGTGCGTCTATCAAGAAAGGACGGGAAAAGGCAGTTCAAAAACAAATACTGATTTTTTTAAGAACTGATTTATGTATTATGAAAGATGTTTTTACAATCAAGATACAGAATTTCCAAGGTTTTTGTGCTTTTAGTCATTGTCACTAAATTACAATTATATAGTTTAAAATGCTTTTTTGTTTCAACCAGCAAAATTCTGTAATCCGTCATTTCCCTTATTTCATCACTCCTCCTCCCCCACTCATGACGAATTATCGAGTTCCTACTGTAACATATATATATATATATATATATATATATATATATATACAATAAACGTTGGAGTAAATTATACAATTTTGACGTAAATGGAAAGTTTCTTGTGTAAAAATGATGAATATGTTTGATTTTTTTTTTTTTTAAGTATCCGATGTTAAAGTCTTCGAAGAGCTTTCTAACGAATTGAAAGAGATTTATCCTACTCATCATCTGTTTGGAGTAATACTTGTATAACAAATTACAAGAAACTGGAAGTTATACAAAACATTTGTATGGGAATCCTAAACAATTACCCCAAATACACAAGAATATCCACTATGTTTACTGATCTCAATCTACTCACAATCAATAAACACATTCAGTCACTAACAAAGTCATATTTCTTATCAACTGCTATATCTGAAAACCCAAACATCCAAGAAATAGGAAATTACAAGAAAACTCTAAAAAGATACAAACACAAACGGGCAAAACACATAGTACTTGTAGACTGAAAAACTAATTTTCTAAAAATTACAAAACAGTACAAAAATTAGAATAGTGTGAAATTGTAAAAATTTAGTTTGGTTTCGTATTATATGAAGTAGTTTTGTTTTCAACTCTGACTAGTATTGTTTAAAGTTTTCTTTAGTTTTTCATACAAAAACCAATAAAGAATGGTTTTTAAAAAAAATCAAACATATTCATCATTTTTTACACAATAAACTTTCCATTTAACACAAACAGTCAATTTTAAAAATTGAAGCATGAGTGGGGTATGGGGAGTGACGAAATAAGGGAAATATATGGAAACAAAAAAGCAAAACTATATAATTGTAATTTATTTTGTTATTCATTGAATGTACATGTACATTATGACAAAAAGAAAAAAAAACATTTTTAAAAAATACATATATAAAAACGTATATACATGTATAAATAGAAATAAAAACATACATATATACCATATTTATTCAATACATACGTATCTTGATTGTAAAAACAGAAACTCTTTCATAATACATAAATCAGTTCTTAAAAAAATCAGATATTTGTTTTTGAACTGCCTTTTCCCGTCCTTTCTTGATAGACGCACTTGCCGCATCAAATTCAGGTGTGGAATATCAGATTCACATTGCTGCTCAAAACCACTCAAGCAATTAGTTAACATTTCCTCTACTTCTTTGCATAGAATAGGGGGATAATTAGAAACGTTGTTTTATTATGCATCACTAGCTTTATCTTGTTCTACAATTTCATTGTCATAAAAAATTCATATCCTACAA
Source organism: Euschistus heros (assembly GCA_003667255.2). Taxonomy (NCBI): domain Eukaryota; kingdom Metazoa; phylum Arthropoda; class Insecta; order Hemiptera; family Pentatomidae; genus Euschistus; species Euschistus heros. The sequence continues at coordinate 202,219 of RCWM02000067.1, forward strand.
TTTCATGGATAGTACATGTTTAACCAGCTGCTTACCTCTTGCTTATCTACTTGGCCAGAATCGGTACACATTTCGGATACATCATCAAGCAAACGTTGGTTTTCATCAGCATTCTCAGTAAATCGCCTGCCCCTGATGGCCACAGATTACTCCAGCTTCCAGCAAGTGTTTCATGGGAAACATTGTTTCACGCACCAGCTACATTTAAAATGGCATGTCTAATTGTGTACCCCTTTCTAAAATTCATTTTCATTCATTTCATTTCATTCATTCAGGAACATTCCTGAATCAGAAGAAATAAAATTCTGCAGAAACATCTTCCTGTAGTGGCGTTTCAAATTTTCGATGATTCACTGATCCATCAGCTGTAAGGAAAACGCATTTTATATTTTCATCCACATTTAGTTCCTTTAAAGGATATGACGGGGCGTTGGCCAAATATTCCAATCAATGATATTTTTTTGATTTATCCAGGAATGTTTTGGGCATAAGAATTAGCCCCCGTAAATAAGTAGCAATGGGAAAACATGAATTACATACGTACTTAATTTTGTTATTTATAGTTGCCCCTTAAAAAAAAAAAAAAAAAAAACCTGTCGAATTACAGAATAAGACGAATTATCGAGTGACGAAATAACGAGTTTCCACTGTATAATGTTCTCATAATCATGCCCAATAGTGAAAAAACAGGTTACAATAAAATTATATAAGTTATACAGCTTATTTCAAAAGTTAGCTACAATATAAATACATATATAAACATGCGTTAGAATAATTAACAACATATAATTACAAAATATGGAGGAGTAGGAAAATACTTACAATGTTACACACGGATAGGTTACTGGTATCTACTACTACATTATAACAATTCTAATACACAACTAAACTGAGGAATTTTTTAAAAAAGGTAAAGGTTGAAAGGGTTGGTATTTCCAAAACTGGTGGTATTCCCTGATTGCTTCCAGGTCCGTATTCCTGTGTTATATATATACATGATTATATGGTGTATATTAATGTAAATGTAGAGTTATACTGTTTTATTCATCGTCGTTCTACTAAAATATGGTCGACTTGAGTACGATGATGTCTACCTATATTTATAAATATCTCTGTTTAAAAGTCATCCTTTATGATTATCAAAACCACCTATCCTAGAGAAGTTTATGAATCGGATTCCATTTTATTTTTATATTCACTTTCTTTAAATATTTCCTCCCTTCCAACTTTAGCGTTCGCATAACCTAACCTTCAGGACTAGTCCCATCTTAAGCCTATGCGCCGAATCCGGACTTCCACCTTTATTATTCAGAAGACATAAATTGGCAGCAAATTTTCTTTCCCGGTAATACTTACAACCCTCACATCCCACCTATAAATACCTTTTCCGACCTAAATTCACAAGAAAATTTCAACAAAAACCAAATACAACTCTTCCCTTCGCTGAAAGATACTTATCCGCTATTAGAGATATTAAGACCATACCCATTACCATTCCAGACGCAAATACACCACCATGGACCTATCAGCCACCGAAACTGTGCCTAGATTTATCAATATACCATAAACATAACACCAACCCCTCAAAATATCATGATAAATTTCAAAAACTACTCCGAAATCTACCACAACACATAGCCATCTACACAGATGGATCCAAATCTGATACCTCAACAGCATGCGCTTTTGTTAGACTGCGATCAAAACACAAGAGAAAACTTCATCACCTTTGTAGCATTTTCACTGCCGAACTAAACGCAATTGCATCTGCTCTTTACTTTTCAATGTCCGACTTAGATCAAAACATACAAAATATAGCATAATATCTGACTCTATTATACGGATCCATGACTACCTAAAAATGTTAGAGGGGATAGGAAAGTCGGTCCATTTTGTCTGAGTTCCGGGACATATAGGCATCACCGGGAACGAGATGGCGGATAAAGCTGCTGGTGAGGCATTATCGCTCCCAGGGAGAGGAACTGCAGTTCTGACTGCCTCCGAACTTGCCCGACCATTAAAAGATCGAATTAACGACAGCTGGCAATCGATGTGGGAGGAAAGTCCTACAAGCAAGTTGAAAAATATAAAACGAACAGTGAAGCCGTGGAATACCTCTAATCGATGCAAACGCCGAGAAGAAGTCGCCATCACTCGACTCAGAATTGGCCACAGTCGAATGACTCATCTCCACCACATAACCAAAGAAACACCCACGCAATGCCATACATGCAATAGTAACCTAACCATTAGGCACATTTTCGAGGAATGCCGCCGTTACCAGCAAGTGCTGCGACAACTTAACGTACTATTAGAAATATCAATAGCACTTAGAGACGATGAGAATACTATAAATAAGATCGTAGAATTTCTCTTAAGAAGTCGGTTAATTGATAATATCTAACCTACAGAACTTTATATATAACTTATATAATTTTAATTTTATTTATTTTCATCTTTTTAATTAATTTTTATTTATCTATTTTTTTTATTTATTTATTTTTTTTATTTATTTATTTATTTATTTATTTTTTTTTTTTTATTTTTTTTTTTTTTTTTATTTTTTTTTTTTCTCGGAACGGCCTTAAAGACCACGCGAACATCATGATTACGAGTTCCTTCATTTATTTCTCCTTCTCATCCAGTACTCCCTCATCATTTTCGAATGTCTTTGCTTCCTTTCCTCCGTCCAGGCAGTTCCCCTCACCGATCTCCTTCCGCCCACAAGAACTGTAGTTTCCTGTAATTTCTTTCTATAGCTTTCACTGTCCAAACAATCCCGATCCGCTATTCCCAACCTCTTCATTTCTTCTGTCACCTGCTTGATGTACGCTGGAGCACTTTTATACCCTCTCATCTTTGAGAAGACAGCCTTATTTAGTCTTTCTGGAGGCATTCTCACCATATGTCCGTAGAATCTCAACCTCCTAATCCTGATCTCTGTTTCTAGGTCTCTTAGATCTCCATAAATTTCTTTGTTAGGCCTCAACCTGTACCCTTCTGGTGTCTTTTGAGGGCCATAGATCTTTCTCAGAATTTTCCTCTCGATCTTTAGGAGTTTCTCGAGGTTGGGGAGACACATGGTTTCCATACCGTATAGTATGACTGGTCTGACTACTGTACTATAGTGCCTCAGTTTTGCTTTGATGGAAAGATTCTTCTTATTATATATGTTGCCAGTCAGAAAGCTTAGTTTACCTAGTTGGTTATCCTGTCTTTAATACTTTCCTTTTCCTGTCCGTTGCTACAGATGGTTTCACCCAAGTATTTAAACTTATGGGTCACTCTTATTGTTCCATATTTGCTTTCCACCGATTTCTTCTGGAAGTTTGTGTTTGTTGTCATTAATTCTGTCTTCTCAAAGGAGATCTGTAGGCCGGCTCTTTCCGCAATTTCCTTCAACATATTTATCTGGTTAACTGCCTCTTCCTCCGACTCTGCTAATAATAATAATTTTATTTATTTATTTTTTTATTTTTATTTATTTTTTTTTTTTTAATAAATTTAAAATAACCTATGGGCGTAGATGACCATAGATGTTTTACGCCCTTTATAAACAGCACAAACCAACCAACTTACTGCTTTTCCACATGCATGGAATGCTTCCATGATGGTGAAAGGCACAAAATCCACAAAATAAAAAATTGTCCACCATTAAATTCTCATCCTCTACATAATACTAGCATCACCCGTCGCGGTTTCTCCCGCTCTCATAAGTAAAGATCTTCGATAATTATATCTAATAATAGATGTTTTGTTTGTCAATAGATAAAGATCATGTATTGAGGTATGCAATTATGGATTAGTTCTTCAAAGATATTTTTCGCAAATAGCAGCAATTTTTTACCTGATTCAAATTGCACAGATTAGTTGTTGAAATATTACGTAAATTTCAACTATATTACGTAAAATTCAAATTTTTATTTTAATGTATGAGTTGGTAATCAATATGGACTGAGACTTGTTGCTAATGGACTGCATTATTAGTGTTGACAACTAAAAGCCTATGAATTATATTTTTACTCGCAATATCAAAAAGCTAAGGATCGACAATTTGATTTATTAATAAGTTTTATTCGGCTGAAATAATTTTATTGATTTCATCTGCTTAGATTTTAATTTTAACCCATAAGAGTATATGGCAGTGTGGCAAACCTCCTTTTTGTCACTCAACACTGATCATTTAAATTATTATTATTATTGTAAAATTTATTATTGCTAAACTTTCTTATGATGATTTTGTGAAATTTGGTACAGAAGGGTTTTTAACTTTCCCCCTCCTTCTTGATTGGATTATTATCAATAGTTTCAAATGCGTTTATATAATATGGGGATGAAAATTAATTTTATTTAAATTGACAAGAAAATAAGAACAGAATCTCAAATAGACACCCTTCTCGGTTGTAATATGTGTGTAATATGAATATTACATTCATTATATTCGTGGCAACCGTGGAACAACATTTAAAATTATATTGACACAAATTACACTTCTTTTTTTTTTTAATATTCCAAACAGTAATTATACAATATAATCAAAATAAAACAATGAAACCATATAAGGAATAAAATTGTATTAATTTATAGAGATTCATTACGTTTTTTATCCAATAAATATTTTTAATTGTTCAAAATAAAATATAGCATCTTAATAAATTATGTTTTATATAGTTGTGTCAATTAGATAAGTATACATTAGAGAAGAGTAGACTTACAGAGAGAGCGAATTGCTGGATAGAAAGGAAGAGCAGATATATCAGAGAGATCGACATGACGAGGAGAAGCACCAAGATGGAATGAGTACCTCCACATCCAGAGCTTAGTTAAGTATTTTTTCCTCGGCAGCGAGGTCGTACAAACAGGTTTGGCTCTCCCTAGCTCAACTGTTTGTATTAATGTTGAATAATTGTACCTTCTCAACATCTGTACTTTTTTTTTTATCTATTGCGTCTTAAGTAATTAATATATATATATACATATATATAAGTCAAGGTCCAAAGCAGGCTAGTATGAGTCTTAATCCTATCTCTAGTCACAACAAACATTGTACTTGTATAAATAGAGCTGCATCAGAGCAATAAACCAGTTATATTCTAACAGTCATATTGTGTTGTTCGTCTCTCTTTTATTTCTTTTTTTTAAGTTCTTTTGCTTCAGTGTATTTAACTTTATATATATAATTATATATTATTTATATATAATTATATATATATATATATATATATATATATATATATATATATATATATATATATATATATATATATATATATACCATATATATATAATTATTATAATTACATATAATAATAATTATTATAATTACATATAATAATAATTATTATAATTACATATAATAATAATTATTATAATATATATATTATAATTATATAAATTATATATATATATATATATATAAATATATATAATTGTATGAACCGCAACTGGCAGAATTTTTTATTTCTTTATACTAAAATAAATACTTTATGAACATACCGATACGTAACGCAATGTTCTCAATAAATTTTAGATCAATTACGAGTCCATTAAATTGCTTTAAATGTGTTAATCAAATATATTAAATAAAATGGAATTGAATGTTTTGTGATTCGATCTGGCAAACATTCAAGACATTCGCAAGACTGCGTTTAGCTTATTAATTTAATCCTGGATTTGTGATATATATTTTAAATATTACTTTTCTTTTTCTATATTGATTATTTTTCAGAAATAATACTGAGCCGCATAAATAAAATAAACATTAGTGATAATTAGTTTTTCTGATGGCCGTATGTTAATTATATTAAAAATATTATTATATAAATAGACCTTATAAAAATAGAAAACTAAAAAGGAAATTATTAAAATTGTTCAGTATATTTAACCGACTTCAAAAAGAGAAGTTTCTCAATTCGTCAGTTTTTTTGTACGTTTGTTACGCGATTACTCCGTCAATTATGAATCGATTTTGATGATTCTTTTTTTTACCGGTAGAACATACCGATTCAGGGGTGGTCCCATGAAAATTTATATTAAGATCAACTCAGCGCTTGTTAAGAAAAAAAAAAACAATTAATAAGAAATCACTGTCATATAACCTTCCACTATAAACGCGTTTCTCATGAGTTATAGACAAGTGGAGGGGGCTTACCTCTCAGTAGCCAGGGCAGGCCGCCATTTTGGAGTGAACCGTATTATCAGTATATTAACCTCTTCCATGGAATGCAAGTCGCCAGGTGGGCATAGTGGGCGTGGCCGGTTAGTGTTTTGGGTCTGAGACCAAAATTTCTGATGGCCATATGTTAATTATATTTAAAATATTATTATATAAATAGACCTTATAAAAATAGAAAACTAAAAAGGAAATTATTAAAATTGTTCAGTATATTTAACCGACTTCAAAAAGAGAAGTTTCTCAATTCGTCAGTTTTTTTGTACGTTTGTTACGCGATTACTCCGTCAATTATGAATCGATTTTGATGATTCTTTTTTTTACCGGTAAAACATACCGATTCAGGGGTGGTCCCATGAAAATTTATATTAAAATCAACTCAGCGCTTATTAATAAAAATTAAAATAACAATTAATAAGAAATCACTGTTGTATAACCTTCCACTATAAACGCATTTCTCATGAGTTATAGACAAGTGGAGGAGGCTTACCTCTCAGTAGCCAGGACAGGCCGCCATTTTGGAGTGAACCGTATTATCAGTATATTAACCTCTTCCATGGAATGCAAGTCGCCAGGTGGGTATAGTGGGCGTGGCCGGTTAGTGTTTTGGTCTCGCACCTCACGGAACAATATACGGGCCTCTCCATAGTACTATAACTCCAAGGCATTTCTCCATGGTGACTAAATCTTGATTATTTACAATAATAATTTATATATGGGTTATTCTACCATTTCGTCGGAATTTCAACATTGTGATTCCATTAGAAAAAAGATATGTAAAAAAAAATGTTTTTCTTTATAATCATCTTTAAAAAAGTCTAACAATATTACTAGAGAAAACTTCCTTCATAGAATATAGACTATCAGCACATTTACGACCATGATGGAAATTATGAGAGTAAGAGAAACTGATAGGGTGTGAAGGAAACAGAAAACATTTGCAATTCAAACAATAAAATGTTTTTAGTACAAAAGAATTGTTAATGAGTATGATAACAACTAGTCGATTAAGATATATTTGTTAACTTTAATTAAACATTTAAACATAAAACTTGAAAGAAAAAAATTAAAATGGTGAAACATTATATTATATATTTAAACTTTGAAATCGAACATTAGATTAATATAATTAATATTATATCACATTAATATAAATAGTGAAAATATATATAAAAAGTCTTATTTCACATACAGTTTTTCATATTGTAATCTATTTCCCCCACTTTAGATGTGAGGGAAATAGAAATGAAGGAAAAGAATTTTGTGTTTGTTTTAAGTTTAACGGGAATTCGACATTCTTATTTCTTTTTTTTCTTTTTTTTTCTTTTTTTATTTCCTCTCCTAAATTCCAAACATGACATTAATACACTGGAACTGTAATGGTTTGATGCCTGCTTTAACGATTTGAAGATATTAATTAAAGATGAGAATCCATTTTGTATATGCATAGAATACATACACCTGCCGAGGACACCCATCTTCAAATGCCGCAAGGCAATCCAAGATCCTAACCCTAAATTCCTTTCAATTCCTATTGTATATATTGTAAATAAATGGAGGATTAGAAAAATAAAAATTATATGTATACAAGAAACTCACCTCAAGACTAGAGACAATATTTCGATAAAGGATTTTGATATCTACCAAAAAGACGGCCCGAATGATGACAATTCATGTAAAGGCGTACTCATCGCTGTTAACAAATCAGTTTTCTCTGAAAAAATGCATATTGATACCCACATTCAAGTTATAGCCGTAACTATACACCTCGGGATAACATTTTCAATCTACAATGTGTGTCTACCAGCAGACGGAACTATCCAAATAGAAGATCTTCTACATATTTATAATGAACTTCCTCACCCTGTTCTTCTGGTGGGAGATCTGAACGGGCATAACCCAGTGTGGGGCACAAATACCCTAAATTCAAGAGGAAGAATAATTAAGTCATTTATTGACATATCGAACCTGCTACTACTTAGTACAGGAGAACCAACTTTTTTAAGCTCAACTCACTTACTCATCTATAAACCTCTCCATGTGCAGTCCCTCACTTTACAATATAATCGAATAGACAGTGTTTCCTGAACTCTATGGTAGCGACCACTTCCCGGTTCGCCTAAAACTTGAAAACACAAACCACAATATTATTAGGAAACCTAAATGGGTCATCTGAAAAAGCAGATTGGACACTATTCTGCTCACTTGTTAAGCCACCCGAAACACATCCACGGGAACTAAACGTCGAAGACGGTTATCGCCTTCTTGTGGAAACCATATTACAAGCAGCAAACTCTGCTATTCCTAAAACAAAAAGTACCACTAAAAGACCCTCCGTCCCATGGTTTAATGAACGATTCAAGGAAGCTATACGGAACCGTTGGAGAGCGTATAAGTCTTTTCAAAAAAATTGCAATCAAACAAATTTTATCAAATACAATAAACAAATAGCATTATGTAGACTGATAATAAACACCAGCAAATCTGAATCATGGAAACAGTTTGCCGAAACCATTAACTCATCCACTCCCAGTAACTTAGTATGGAATAAAATCAGGCAAATTCATAAAAATTATCCAACAACCCGATACACGTCACTCTGTGACGGAAAATTAATCGATTATCCCGAAAAAATAGCTTGAAAGTTCGGCGAATAATATTCAGAAATTTTTAATCCTACCTCCATCGCTCCGAATAATACCAAAGATACGACTTACACTGATAACCTCGTATTACCAACACTCTGACGGATCTGACGATGACTATAACCGTCCATTCTCTATGTGGGAACTTGAATCAACTCTGCGAAACCTCAAAGGATCATCACCTGGCCCAGACGATATCCATTATGCAATGATTCAGCATCTTCCAAAAAACTGTTTATACTGGCTACTGCAATTCTATAACCATGTATGGAAAAGCGGATCACTCCCTACCATTTGGCGACAGTCTGAAGTAGTTCCAATCCTAAAAAAAGTTATAGAAAGAATGGTTAACAAGCGCCTAATGTGGATCATTAAAAAAAATGATATCCTCCAGAATTTTCAATGCGGGTTCGATTGATTGAGAGGGGGTCGCTCTACGATCGGCCACTTGGTCCAAATGGAATCCGAACTACAATATGCATTCATAGAACGACAGTAAGCAATAGTAATTTTTTTTTTTTTATATGGTTCATGCCTTGGACTGTATAAACAAAAGTTTGATTACAAAAAACTGACATCCCTACATTTTTCTGGTAATCTCGTAACCTTCATCGAAAAGTTCTTATCACTACTTATTTTTATTAAAAATAATAAAATAAAAATAAATAAATAAGTAAATAAATATAAAATATTTTCATGCATGAACAAAAATTAACCAATAAGAACCGATTAGAAAAAGGTGAAAGCGTTTTCGTGTCATCCGCTAAATTAAGAATTGATGAGAAAAGTATTCAAGATATCTTGAAGATGAATTGATGATATTTCCGGCTTTGTATCATCGCGACGATTTTTTCTCATAAAAGTGATTTTCTCAATCTCCTTTGATGATCGGAGTCAATAAAATGTAATATGACTTTCCGGGGTTTTCCAGCCTCTTATTATTTCGTTTTAATTTTCGTAACTACCAATTTGAAATATCTCTTCAATGCAACTGAAGATTTTGGAATAATAACCTTTTATTTAAGTGTTTCAAATATAGTAATATATATTAAATCAATGACCTTATAGTTTTTCCAAATACTAAATGACTCATTTCGCGGAGTTGAAAATTCGTTTTCAGTCAAGAAAGTAGATAAAAGCAGCTAAATGTTTCATGATTATTTCTTATACCTTTTAAGACACCTCTACCATGAATTTCAGAGAGGTACTTTTTAGTAATAGATCTTTTAAGTTAAAAAATGCTTACTGCACTTTTAAAAAAAATTATATAAAAGGTTCTTTCAAAGAACAAAGAAACTAATATATAGCGCATTAGTCCAAAGTGTAATGTTATACGCCTCTGAGACTTGGACCCTTAACAGGGCACAGGAAGAAAGACTACTGTCGGTGGAAATGGATTTCTGGAGGAGAGCTGCAAGGATATCGAGAGTGGAACGCATTAGGAACAGTGATATAAGGGAGAGGATGAATGTGAGAGGGAGTGTGTTGGAAGTGATCGAGGAGAGAAGATTGAGGTGGTATGGCCATGTGAGAAGGATGAACAAGGAACGGATCCCGAAAATGTTAATGGAATGGGAGGCCGAGGGAAGGAGAAGGAGAGGAAGACCCCCAATGGAGGGACAAAGTGGAGGAGAGCATGGCTGGACACGGGTTGAGGGAGGAAGATGCAGCCGATAGGGAAGAATGGAGGAGGGCGTTGGACGAGGAGTTTGGGTGAAGAAACCTTCATATGTGAAGAAACTCTTAAAAAAAAAAAAAAAAAAAAAAAAAAAAAAAAAAAAAAAAAAAAAAAAAAAAAATATATATATATAAAAGGTCAAATTATTAAAATAATATTTTGAGAATGACTTACTGGTATAACGATTGTATATATTCACTAATTACAAAAGAATAATGAAAAAATATCAATACGATGATATGCAAATTTAGATTGAAAGAATCGATTAGGTACTACTTTCATCGTTATTTTTACCTTGAAATCCACCTCCTAAAAACGGGAGAACCTTTAATAATCTTCTATAAACTACTTAACTACACCTATCACAATAGTTTCATTAATTTTTATTATGAATTTATTTTAGTTGTCCTCCTAGATTGGCCATTCGTCCCACTTTGCGCCGCTAAAGAAGCATTAGCCCTCCCAGGAGAAGCCATCCTAACTACGACAGAACTCGCTCGCTCTTTAAAAAAATGTATTACTAAAAGATGGCAAGCAATGTGGGATGAAAATCCACCCAGGAAACTAAGAAATATAAAGAAAGACGTGAAGCACTGGATTACATCAACCCGAAGCAAACGCTAGGAAAAAGTTGCAATCACACGCCTCATAATAGGACACACCCGGATAACGTATGTTCACCTCATTACAAGAGAAGCCCCTCCAAAATGTTCGAAATGCCAAGCCAATCGAACAGTTAAACACATCTTCGAAGAATGTAATCCCTGTAGAATCCACCTAAACCAGTTAGGGATACCAATAAATATCTCAATGGCGTTAAGAAACGATGAATCCGTTAAACAAGCCATCCTTAAATTCATCTATAACTCTAAATTAATAGCAAGCCTCTAATAATTTTAATAATTAATTAAATTCAAACTACCAACGGGCGTTGATGACCTAGCAGTTAAAAGCCCTCTCAAACTAATAACTAAACTAACTAAGATTAACACCAACACACGCATTTTTAAAAAACAAATGGAACTCTAAACTACATCGGAAACATATAGTTCAATGCAAAGAAAACAAGAATCAAAGAAAAATGTGAAGAAAGATGTGAAAAACCACTATGTAAGGGAAATAGAATAATAAATGACACGATTCGAACACTTAATTCGAATCAAACTTGGGACAACTAAAAAAGGAAATTTTTTGTAAGTTAGGTTACCCTCAGTTTGGCGGCAACGTTCTGCAATGTTGCCTTCCTAAAATATGATAGAATGATTCTTGGTTATACATTGGCGGGCTTTTTCAAAAATGTGAGAGAAATAGATTGACCCTATGGGACACAGGCAGTCATTAGAATTGATTCTTCTTTTTGTAAGCAATTAGCCTCAGTTTCAATTATAAAATTCAATATACTGCATCTTACCTGAGGTACTAGAAAAAAAGTAAGTTGATAATTGCAAAAATGAAATTATTCGCATTTAACGTTACCAACTGATGTTATGGGACATGTGAGGAAAATAGAATTTGACGTTTTGAATTCAAATTTAACCATGAAAACAAATCAACAACCATAAAAAAACTACTTTGCGTTTAAGAGGTAAGTACCTTGCACCTCCTTGTTACAGTTGGGTTGCAAAAAATTTCATGTAGAAACCACAATCCCTTCGGGACTCAAATTCCTATGAAATGGGAGAATGACCCATATACAGTACATATTTGTCGAACTTCGATGAGCCGAATTCTTAAATAAGTCGAACATAATCTACTAACCTAATACATCACGGAACTAATGCATAATCTAATATTACACGTAAATTTCACTTGATAAGTCGATTTCAGGCAAAAAGAGCTTGAAAAATTGTGTAAATAATTCGAACTGAAAATAGGGATCAACTTCCACTTCTATGAATCAAACTATTGGAAGTCATCTCCTCTATCACTCGAACAAAAATTTAAAGAATTTCATGGGTAATATGTTTTCCTGTTTTCGGTCATTGTTTATCTTTCCAGTTTATAGGTACACAAGTAAATTATGGGGTTTCTCTCGAGTAGTTGTACAAAGGCTCCGCAAAAAGTTTAAATTCTTTCAATTAACAAAAACTTAAAACTTATTCGCAAAGTGGAGAAAAGAGATAGGAGTTGGGTGGTTATTGCTAATGAATCGGAATTCCAAGCAGTTCTCTTTCAACCATCCTTAACATAACAGAGAAAAGATCGCCACTAGTGGAAGACGGTAAGTCTACTTTCAGGTACCTCCAGAAAAAAGCGAAGTTCAGTGATGTTGAAAGTAGTATAATTAAATGGTTTATATGTATGTACAAACAACATACATATACATGTTAGTGAAAAATATACGTAATCATTTCAACTCCAATGTTGTGTTCCTTTTTCGCATCTACATGAAGATAAGTCAAATGATAAACTCGATAAGTCATTGTTGAACAACTATTCTTCAAGGTCCCTGGATGATCGACTTACTGAGAGTTAGCTATAAAAACAAAAATACACCAGCTTACCACTAAAAAGTGAAAAATAAAAATAAGTTATTTCTTGAAGTCGGTACCAACCAAAAAAAAAAATAAATAAATAAATAAAAAAAAATGAATGAAAATGGAATTTGTGAAAATCCCCCACTATTCCATCACCTTCACACCACTGTCTCGTGCCATTCGAAAGTTTGTTGCAAAGGCAATATTAAACTGATCTTCATAGCTGGCACCAACTCAAAAAATAACTGACCATACATTGTGAATAGGTATATAAGAAGCTATAATTTTTTTGATTGTCGCTTAATGCACTTTGTTTCGAAGTAATTAAAATATAATTTTTAACTTTTTATTTAATATTAACACATGTAGGTTTAATCTTGAAGGGCTAAAGCCAACCTTCACCTCCTCTACAAAAAAGGTGATAAAAAAGACCCAAATAATTATAGAGGAATAGCATTGCTCAATACGATTATGAAGTTATGTACCAGCATTCTGAGGAACAGGATTACGAGTTGGGCAGAAGCAGAAAAGTTGATACCAGAGGAGCAGACGGGTTTCAGATCGGGCAGAGGATGTATCGACCATTTATTCACTCTATAACTCTATAATCAGTAATTAGTATAAATCTTGGGACAAAAGGAAGCTATGTTTATGCAGTGTTTGTAGACCTCAGGAAAGCTTTCGACTCTATCAACCATATGCTATTATGGGAAAAACTTTTTAAACTTGGAATGGGAGGAAAAATTAACAGGTTACTAAAAAAACTATATGATCAGTCCTCAATGAGAATTAAGGGGGGAAGGGAGCTTTCAGAAGAGATTGACATAACCTCAGGCTTACTCCAAGGAGAAAGTCTTAGTCCTACTCTGTTTGTTCTATTTGCGTCGGACATTACTGAATTCTTTCGTACCCGAGGTGCTGTAGGTATTGGCATTGACCATGGTCACGATGTAATGTTGCTTTTGTTAGCGGATGATATCGTCATCCTTAGCAATTCCTGGCATGATGCACAAAGGAACCTCAACATACTTAGTGACTATTGCAATGAGAATCTGCTAACACTTAACCCAGCCAAATTCAAAATTTAGGTGTTCCACAAATCCCCAAAGATGAAGAAACTAAAGCCCCTACATTGGCAGAAAACACGGTTAGAATATACAAAGAGCTACACTTATCTGGGTGTGCCCTTTACCTCATCAGGAAGATTTGAGAAAGCTGCTGATTACTTTATACAGACGTCTTCCATTGCAATGGCTAGGGTGTTGGAGATTTTAAGGAATGGCAGGAGTGACTCTTGGGAGACTAAAACCAGACTCTTTGACTCAAGTGTGGCATCAACTCTACTTTATGCCGCTGAAATATGGGGTCTTCGTTACCTGGAAGTAATAGAGAAAGGCCAAGTCAATTTTTTTAAGTCATTGCTTCAGTGGCCAAGATGTACGCCGAACTATATCACACGCCTAGAATGCGGGAAGTATCCACTCAGTGTTCAAGTGCTGAAAAAAGCTGTCAACTACTGGACAAAGTTGAGCTTAATGGAGGAAGGGCGCTTACCCAGGCAATGTTTTAATAGACTTCTTAGCCTTGATGTATCTGAAGGAAAGTCTGACGAAGCATACAATTGGGTGACCCAAGTAAAATCGATTGCAGTGGAGTTGGGTTGTCAAAACTTGTTCTCAAGAGTACTACCCCAAGGACTGAGCACGTTTAAAGAAGACATCCTAGAAAAGATGAAGAACCATCAGTTTTCAAAGGATGTAAACAGAATTTTGAATTCCACCAACAACCCTAGGTATAGAAAAATATGCAATTTTAATATAGCAAGCCCGGAAGATTACATGCTGTTTCAGACAAATTTTAAGAAAATCAGAGTTGTGGGTCGCCTAAGAGTCTCAAGCGGGGATTACCTAAAGGTGTTTATAAAGGACACAACACTAATTATGAAATCCAGCGAAGCCTGCATGGCCTGCGGTGGTTTGGTGTCGGATCCCTTGAGCCATTTTCTTACTCAGTGCATCAAATTTCTTTGAATCAAATTGTGCATCAAAACTCAGAGCAGAGAAAAAAATTCTTAGGTACATACATTTCTGAATCATTGTCTATAGAGGAAATCTTAAATGTAGATTGTATTCAAAAATTAAATAGACTATATTATTTTGTAATATGTTGTGCCATTGACTAAAAAGCTAAATGTTTTTAATTTTTTGGAATAGGGTTCTGACTATGGTCTGTCTTATTGTGGTTCTTTTCTAAATTACTGGGTCACTGATTCTCTGATTCTCTTAACCTATAATTATATTCAATAATGACTAAATATGACTTAGTGGGAAGTTATAAATCTGTAATTCTGTGTACCTTGTAATTGCATTGATCTTGTTATTAAGTTGATAATTATTTTATTTATTTATTATTATTATTATTTATTTTATTATATATATTTTTTTTTTTAGGTAAAAGTGTCTAAACTATTTCTTTATATTTGCAGTACTTATATAATTTAATATTATCTATACAAAGTCCTAGTGCTGCTAGACAAAAAAAATAATTGTTTTATTTCGTATGTTATTTGTACAAGAAATATCTTTTGCAAATAAATAAAAAAATATTGATTGATTGATTGAGGTTTAATCTTGAAGTCAGTTTTTGTTTTTTTTTTTCTAAAACTTATTATATTTGAAGTTATGTATTGCAGCATTAAATAAGTATATAATGCACATTGTACAAGATAGATTACCGGTTTTACAATCAAAATATTACCGGTTTGACAGCTTATTTATTTATTTTTTCCAAATTATTATTTTAAAGGATTTGTTATGTTAAAATAAGATGACAAAGTAATGTCGATCAAAGAAGTCGAGAGGTAACCTATGACGTCCTGGTAACCTTTCCAAGAAGCAGCGTAATTAATTGCAGAAAAGCCCCACTTATCCTCGTTTTCCTTATCTAAAAGATGTTGACGAAGAAGTTTTACAATTTTCAGGTGACCTCTACTTGCACTGCGGTGTAATGGAGTTCTTCCATAGATATCAGATTGAAAACCATTTACTCCAAACTGAAAAAGCAATCTAACAATATCAGTGTGACCTTCCCTAGAAGCTAAAAACATCGGAGTTTCCTGATTTCTATTAGTGGAAGTGCTAGGCTTACGATCACTGCTAAGTAACCTAAGAATTACTTTATAGTGTCCTTTCAATGCAGCGTAATGTATTGGATGATTTAGCAGCATGTCTCTACTATATTGGTCAGCTCCACTGGAAACTAGTACTTCTACACATCCCAAGCTACCGTCTCTGGCACCAATATGTAAAGGTGACATGAAATTATTATCAACCGCGTTGACCTCTGCCCCATACTGTATAAGTTGTCGAGCAATATCGGCCTCAATCATCATAGAACCATTATGCTTTTCGCAAGCCACGTGAAGTGGCCTCGAACTTTTTTTCGTTCTACTTTGGACGCTACCTCCAAAATTTAGTAATATGTTTACGACGTCTAGGTTTCTTTCTCTTGCGGCAAAATGCAGTGACGTCATTCCATCAACATCAACTGCTTTGCCATCAACTCCTGCTTTTAATAACATTTTCACGATTTTTTCGTGCCCCTTAAGAGAAGCAAAATGTAATGAAGTTTTGAGGTCATTACTTTTAGCATCTATGTCGGCCCCAAGACTTATTAGTAATCTGACTATTTCTTGTGATCCATGTAATGCTGCAAAATGAATTGGAGTAAATCCATTGATGTCGGCTTGATTTATTGATGCTGGGGGATGATTGAGCATCAATTTCACTATTGTAAGGAGCCCTTTGCTGCAGGCTATGTGCAAGGGTGTGGTGCCGTTGATACCGACTGCATCTTTACTAGCTTCAGAGACTAATAGCAGTGCCACTGTTTTAACATGCCTCGTCTCACAAGCATAGTGGAGTGGTGTATATCCGCGTTCGTCTCTCACCTCTAATGACGCTCCGTACGATATCAATAGCTTAACAATATCTGTGAGCCCTCGATGTGAAGCAATGTGCAGTACGGCGAGTTTATGAATTTCTGTTATTTTTGCCCTGGGTGAAAAGGATGTTATATCAGACTTCGCGTTTAAAACCGCTTTGAAACGTTTCTCAGCTAATTTTCTTGCACATTCTTGCAGAATCAATTTAACTACATCCATGTTGCTGGTTAAAACGGCCGAGGTAAGGGGACTGTTACCATGAATATCTTTCTTTTCTACGTTCGCACCATATGATATTAGAAGTTTGACTCCTTCTAAATATTTTATCCCGATGGCATTATTAAGTATAACAGATGGATAAGTGTTAAAATGATTGGAACTATTCAACAAAAGCTTAGCAAGCTTTACTGACCTATTTTTTATAGCATTGAAAATAACCTTTGATCCTAAAAAACTGCCATCTTCTACTTTTGCTCCATGATCAATGAGTAATTTTATAAATTCTTCGGATGATATTTGAAGAGCTACATCGAGGGGTGTCTTTCCTTCTTCACTCACCGAATTGGAATCAGCATTCTGAGATAAAAGAAATTTCGTTAAAACACTGTCATTTCTTAATATTGCTATGTGTAAACCTGTAAGATTATTACAACCTTTTCTATTTATGTCGTCTCCGTATTGTAATAAGGTCTTTACCACTTTGATATTTCCATTTTTAGCAGCCCACTGGAAAGGAGTGAAGCAAATAGAGTCATTGATACTTAAACTGGCATTTTGTGATACTAGGTAGGCAACAACTGCACTATAACCCAGTCCAGAAGCATCATGCAGCACCGTTTGACCATGAAGATTTTGTGAATTAACATCAGCTCCACGATCCAAAAGGATTTTCATCACTTCAATTATTTTATTTTGTACATCTGAATTATTAGATAATTTATTGGATTGTATTATGGACTTAATTGAATAATCTCTTGTCCCTTCCAAAGTATTTATTTTTACCGCTTCATTAAGAGGTGTAATCCCATATCTTCCCCTACTGTTTACGTTGGCCCCGTGATCTAGAAGGGCAACAATTACTTTGATGTTTCCACTTGATATTGCTTTGTGTATTGCTTCATCGCCAAAACTGTCTCTTATATCCACACTGGCGTTTCTCGACAAGAGCAAGTTCACAATAGATTTATTTCCCAGGTATGATGCAATATGTAATGATGTTGATCCATGTTTACCTCTATTATTAATTGCAGCACCGTGATCAAGTAATATTTTAATTATGTTAAATGATCCATAAGATGTTGCCCAAATTAATGGTTCATTATTATAAACATCTCTTATGTCAAGTCTTGCTTTCCTGGACAAAAGTAAATGCACAATTGCTTCATGACCATACATGGCAGCATTATGTAGTGGTGTTCTACCGGCATATCCTATACTATTGACACTAGTACTGTGATCGAGAAGTTTCTTGACAACATTAAATCTCCCATTTTCTGCTGCCAAATGAAGTGGGTTTTCTTCATAAATATTCGTTACAGTAGTACTTGCATTCCTGGACAAAATTAAGTCCACGATAGTTTCGTAACCGTTCAGAGCTGCAATATGTAGTGGCGTTCTACCATACCTTCCCTTACTATCAATATCAGCACCGTTATCAAGTAGTGCCCTAACCACATGCAATGTCCCATTATCTACTGCCCAATGCAGTGGTTCGTCATTGTTGCTATCTCTTATATCAATGACTGCTTTTCTGAACAACAGCAAATCCACGATAGTTTTGAATCCGCTGCCAGCAGCGATGTGGAGAGGTGTAGCGCCATTAACTCCTAAACTATTGATTACGGCACCGTGATCAAGAAGTGTCTTAACGACACTGACTGTCCCTTTATTTACTGCCCAATGTATTGGCTGCAGACCATAAATATCTCTTATATTCACACTTGCATTATGGGACAATAGTAAATTCACAATAGTTTCGTAGCCTTTTAATGCAGCAATAACCAGTGGTGTTCTATTATCGTATCCCTTACTATCAATATCAGCACCGTTATCAAGTAGTGCCCTAACCACATGCAATGTCCCATTATCTACTGCCCAATGCAGTGGTTCGTCATTGTTGCTATCTCTTATATCCAGACTCGCATTCCTGGACAGTAGCAAATCCACAATATTTTCAAAACCTTTCCTAGCAGCGATATGTAGCGGTGTTCTACCTAATTTACCTTTATTACTGACTCCTGCTCCGTGATCCAGAAGTGTCTTGACAACTTTGAAAATCCCATTTTCTGTTGCACAATGTATTGGCTGCATATCATCGATATCTCTAATATCCAAACTTGCATTCCAGTGCAATAGTAAATTTACAATATCTTCATAGCTCTTCATTGCAGCAATATGTAGTGGTGTGGATCCATTTATGCCCTTTCTGTTCACCGCAGCTCCGTGTTCAAGTAGGAATTTGACAACATTAACAGAACCAGAACATACTGCCATATTTAGCGGTGTGGATCCATTATATCCATTACTGTTGATCGCAACGCCGTGATCTAAAAGTTGACTTATTTCTGTGAGATTTTTGTTTTTTAAAGCTACTGGTAGAGCATTATCGTCCAGTCGAGAGTTTGTAGATATCCGATCACGTAGATTTGCATTCCGTTCATTAGATCTCAGTTGAATGATAATATCCTCCTTATCAATGTCTGCTGAAACTTGTTGGTTATGCCCTGTTTCATTGGTATGTCTACCATTGGATTTACTTGTAGAGTTCACGTGAGGAGCGACCGGTATCGGTGCCGAGTAAAATTCTTCCATTATTAACTCCTGAAAATTATAATAAAACTGATTAAATCAATTATCAAGAAAACTGCTTTCAAAGTAATGTATTTATATATGAGTTTTACCACCTTAAATTGTCCACTTATTGTAAGGAAATTTTCATTATTTCCTCTGAGTCAAGGGTTTTCCTAGGAATTAATATCAGGTGCTTGTAGAGAGAATTAATATCAGAAGACTTAGTAGAGAATTTATATCAGAAATTTTAGTTTTATTTTATTTTTTATCCCTAAACATCAATTAACTGTGGACACCTCAATTTAATGGATGTAGACAAATATTTTTTCTTCGATATCAAATATAGGATATTTTGTTCTTATTTAATGGGAATTGGGATACCGCTTATTGGGTCAATGGCCTTGGGGAATAAAAGTAATAAAATAGAAGAAGTTACATATGTCAGTCCTTATCAAGGTGAACCTATTGAAACATATATTAAGACACACGAATAATCCCGGAAATGTGTCCGGGGAACTCTGTCAGTTCTTAGTCCTAGAAAAAAAACGTCTGTGCCTAGGGGTACGTTCTAAAGGCTCAAAAAAACAACAATTATTGTTATTTTAAAAAAATAAATAAAATAATTTATTGTTTTTTATATTTTTAAGTCTATGATCGACTAAGTACAAAATACAAACCATTAATTACAAAGAATAAAAAAATATATTTCTGAATATAAAAATATTATGGTCACGCAGATAATAAATGATATTATAAACCATCTGAAACGACAGGAAACAGCAGTACGTTTTCGACTTCTCCAACATTTACAAGAAATGCTCCAAGATTCCAATCAATTAAAAGAGACTCATCTACATGACTGTATTTGGACCTTTTTGGACAGACCGATTTTAGCTTCCGGGCGACACTAAATCATTAAGTTCATCTCCTACCTATTCCACAATATATGAAATAGAAAAATACCCAATACTCCTCACTTTGTCCCAAAAAAACTCATCCATAAAGAGCCTAATATTTCAACATTAGCCGATCTGGACCGAAGTAATTACCTATCATTTTATAGTTAATTTCATTCTTTTCTTGATAACCCTGCGAGGCGTCTGAAAAGAAGATGTCCTCGGGACTGTCTAATATAGAACATTTCCTGGAGGTCTACCAATGAATTGTAGCTATACAGAGAACTTTAGTTTGCGCTATCTGTCCCGCAACAAAAAATGTCTGTATACCAAAATAGAGGCTATATTTATATTCACATTGTGTTAAATATTGAGCTGTTGAATGTTCCAGAATTAGGCTTCCTGAATCTAAAACTTATTCAGTACAATTACGAACCTTTGGTAGCGACAATCTTGCTTGAAAACACCCAAACAAAATTTTTTTAATCAAACATGGATTCAGACAAGGATATATACCAAGTCTTACGCTTTTTGACATGTACTCTCAAATTATATTCACAAACGCGTTTTAAGGTGCAGAAAAGGGGGTAGCGGGATAAGATAGGCCTGGCGGCCCCCACGGATTTTATTCAATCGACCCCAAAACCTTGAAGAAGACCTTGAGGTTTTCGAGGTCGCTGATCACGAATTTGATACATATATAATTAGAAACACAATTTTGCATTTGACAGCTGTCAATTGTCAAAATATATATTTTTGACATCAAATTCGTGATCAGCGACCTCGAAAACCCCTATATGAACTATTTTTCATATATTTAATTAAATATAGACTTATTCTATACGCCTAAATTGCATAATTTAAAATTTACGTTTTACTAAAATCGATTTGTCGCGGACTACAAGCAACCAAATTCAAGTTTATCGGCGCCCTATTGAAGAGAAAGAGTCTATCTTTCAATACTATTTAGGCCGTTTTTTTTTTTTTTCATTGAGTCTGCACCGAAATACCATAGAGTTTTTACTGAAATATCCCGATTTTTACGTTTTTGTTTGGATATTAAGCTATGTTTCATTCAATTTTACTTTGAAATAAAATCTGAAAAAATTTTGGGCACATCTAAACATCCCAAACAAAATTTTACTTGCGTTGGAACCGCTTAAAAATTAATTTGAACTCTCGAAAAAAATTCAAATATCAAAAAAACACGTTTTTCCCCTTTTGGGGTTTCAGGGCAGGGAGGGGGGGGGGGGCGGAAAAAATCTCAAAAGTATTTTTTTTTTGGCCCTCTTCAAGGTTTTGGGGTCGACTCAATAAAATCCGTGAGGGCCGCCAGGCCTATCTTATCTCGCTACCCCCTTTACTAAAAGTGTATGGAATCTAGATACGGCTCGTTAATAACTTAAAGTATAATATTCATCAAGCCGATGACACAGAGTTTTTTGTAAATAATCCTTAGGACACGCAGCTATTACCCAATAAGATATCTGCCGAAGAAGATTTGTTGGGGAGGGGGCTTTTCTCTTTTGAAAAACAATCACCACCCCAACTGAACGCTGGTAAAAAATTACTATCAGCCAAATGATGCCTGATTTTAAATCAGAGGAGAAAAATAAAAGAATTTTACCAATTTACTGTAGTTGAAAATTGGGAAACCTGAAATAAAATCAATGAAATGCAAAGAAAAATAAAACCGTTATAGAGGAACACCTATAACTATAGTAAAATAATTATATTTTTAAAAAACTGATATAAACATATACATAAAAAAAGAATTCAAAGAAAGGTGGTGAGTAAAAAAAGAAATATAATTACAAGTAAAATAATTATATAGTAGAATTATAATTATAATTATATAGTCGAAGTAAAATAATTATATTTTTAAAAAACTGATATAAACATATACATAAAAAAAGAATTCAAAGAAAGGTGGTGAGTAAAAAAAGAAATATAATACTAGAAATAATAAATCTCCTATAGTGAGTACAATTTAAATATATACATAAAAATGATTGGAATTGTGGTGAGAAAAGTGATATAAACTAGAATAAAAAAATATCTTATGATTATAAGCAGAAATTGACATTAAACGAAATTAATTAAAACTAATTTTAAAACTATTTTGATAATTAATGAATCGAGAAAATAACAATATGAATTTAACTATGACAGAATGTGGTTCAAGTTCCGTGTGGAAGCCTTGTGAAAGTCTCCTCAGCATTCGGTGGGTTCTCGAAAAAAGCAGTGGTGAGAGACGATCGAGCAGTGGTGAGAGACGATCGAGCAGTGGTGAGAGACGATCGAGCAGTGGTGAGAGACGGTCGCACAGAAGAGAGAGAAGATACAGCCAGGCGGTGAGTGAAGAAGACCGCTCTCAGTGAGAGAAGATCGGTGAGTAAAAAGATCGCTGTGGGTAAATAGTGGTTCTTTCTTCCAGGGAGGTCTCGCTCAGACTGCCATGCGACTGTCGCTGCCGAAGCTCATATGTTTTCTTTTGTTTTTTAGAATAGCTGTCGTAATTTACCTAATACGTAACTTGATACACATAATATAAATAACTTGAACCATTTCTTATATAAACCAACTAAACAGAAATATTTAGAGCTATTTACAGTGTTGTATTCATAATAAATTTTAACATATTATCTTTCTCACTATGGGAGATGATGCAAGGAAAAAGTAATACAAAAATTAAACTATCAGGCTTTAACATGATTTATTTCCCGAATATAGTCGAAATCCTAGTCTATCAGTACAAATAGATGTTAAAGAACACAGATAACCAGACTCTATAGGTTTAATAAATAGCCGGATCGGGGAAGATCTGAATCCCATTTTAGAAATGGAATGAATACAACTTGATTGAAATGGTGAGGGCTTACTTCTTCACAACGCAAAGCCTTAAGGTATTTGTGAATTGCTACATAAATTTCACATTCCTGTTTAGAATTGAGGCGTGGCACAGTGGGACGAAGCGGTGTTTTTCTGTACATCGCATTTTGAGCCTCTAAAAACTATTACATCGACTTAAAACTTCATAAGGGTATGTTTCAAGGGTGTAGAATTTGAATCTGAAGATTTTTCCTTTCGGTTCAGTATTTTGATCTGTTAACCAATAGTGGGTCCAAAAAATCCAATTTTTGTTTTTTCGTGTTTGGATTCCAGGGTTATTATTTTGTATGGTTTTTGATGTGCTCTATCGAATATGAAAAATCTGTAGATCAATCATTTTACCGTTATGTGAGTTATACATGTTTTATGGTCTACATGTCGATCGGATTTTCTAAAAAATTAAACCAATCGCGGTTTTTCAGAAAGGTGATAGATAATAATTATTTAAAATATTATCCCAAACCGAAACAGAATTATACTGCTTAGTTATGTAATGGAAGTAATCAATTACACTCACAGGGTCCTATACTGTGGTTAACGAAATTTTATCGTTGGATCCATTTGATCGTCGTGTAGAGGCATTCAATCCTATTCGGATATCAATTTTTAAGATTTTTATTGGTGGATACCTGAGGATAACATTTCTGAAGTCCGTTTGTTGTAGTAATCAGGACCACTTTTTTATACAAGTTGGATTATCAAAGTAAATCGGGTTTAAAAAAAAAAATATATATATATATATATATATATATATATATATATATATATATATATATATATATATCATTTATAAGTCATTTACAAACTTCCAAAATGTAGCTTGAGGGAAATGTAATAGAGATGAGTTATACCTATGTCTTAGCAAAGTGGTCAGAACGCAGCAGAGTTCAAGAGTTGCTTTTATAGCACAGAGAAAATGTCTACAATTTTACAGGAAATAAACAACTATATTTATATTTAAATTGATATATCTAAATCTATATTTACATTGATGATATGTTACACATTTTAATTTCTTAAGTGATCATTGATGTGGAATAATTTTTATCTGTCTCATCACCAGAATCCATCTCAACAGTGTTGTCCGTTTTCAGCAACTCCACAGCTTCAAAAAACATATGTGACTGTGCCGCTCAAAGCATTCACCAATGGTTTTTTGTTTTTTTTTCTTCACCTGAATGGATTTGGTCCTCGATTTTTGTCATGAATTCTTGAGGGTAAATGAAATCCATACTAAGCCATGATTCATTTTAGTTCAAAAATCTGTTTAAATTTCGATTGATTCATCCAATCTTCGCGTTACTTAATGGCAGAATATACGCACTTTCTCTTTCAAAAATTCGGAAGATTTAGCAGAAACTTTAACTTTGATAACACCTACAATATCTTCAAATAAAAGCTCATAACTTTTTGTATCGAGATTTTCGAGTCTATTAAACAAATCGTTTTCCATTATTTTTTCCGAACAAACCAAGCGCAGAGTTTTTTGTTGAAATTTTCAACTTTAAATACACTTACTCTTTTCTAACACATTTGCTGGATGTACATTTGTACAGTTGTAAATTTCAATAAATCAAAAGAAAAAAAAAATTATTTTTGTAATTATTATTTTCACAGGAAAATGTTTTATTGCCCATTGTTTTATTATTCCTAAAGCTGTAAACAGCAAAAAAAAAATTACATTGGACGTGTACACAATTTCTAATACAATTTAATAAAACGGGAAATTTGCAAGAACCTTTCAAACAAACATAGTATATCGATCTTTTGTCCTGTTAGTGCGTAATAAAATTATGTTTAACGTACTGCTGTTTATCGACAATTACCATAGAAAACATTTTATAAATGTTTCAAGCCATAAATATCAATTTATGTTTTCAACCAATGTCGAACAAATTACATAGTCCCACTATGCGTGGAAGAGTTTCAGTTTAAATAGTTTCTAGACTTTTGAAATGTGGGTTCATCGACATTTGTTACGAATAATAGACTGCCCAAACCACTAATTTAGAAGTTCTGCACCGAATGGGCAGAGAACGTCACCGAAACCATAAACAAGTGGAGAACTTCATGTCGGTTATATTATGAGACACGACATATATGAATATCTACAACTCATAATAATAGGGAAAACCGAAGATAAACGCTTAAAAACATACGATATCGGGTTAAGACATTTTGTTGAGGAAGACCTAAAATAATCCGATTGTCATTCTTGCAAATTATTCTACTTAACCAATCAGTGCCAGATTTTAAATATTTCATAGTTCTATAATATCTATAATGTTAAGTGACAGAAAAGAGGTTATGCCATGCTGTCATATACATTTATCGTTAGATATTAAAATCCAACAAGATGAAATCAATAAAATTACTGCTGCCAAATAAATATTATTAACACATCCAAATGTCGATCCTTTGCTTTATGCTATTATGTGTTAAAATATGATTCATGGGCCATTAGTTTTAAGCACTGATAATACAGATCATTATTCACAAGTTTCTACATAGTCTGTCCATCTGGATTATCAAATCGTACATTCAAATTAAAAATCGGATGTCCAATTATGTTTTTACGTTATCTTCATTTATGCAATACCACCTAATGTGTGCAATATCCCCAGGTTTAAAATTACTGCAATGCGTGAATATACCATTGAAGAAATAATACTTGAATTGCACTTATCAATACAAGAGTTTTATCAATAAACAAATAAAATTTCAATTATCAGTTAGTATTATTTATTTTAGTAGTATTGTGTTCCTACTCATAAGAGCGGGCGAAACCGCAATGGAGGATGCTAGTTTTTTTAAATTATAAATAACCTAATTTTTAATTACAAATAATCTCAAATTTATTTTTTATCCTCGAATTAAAGGAGTTTATTAAGATATACATAAACTAAAGGAAATTAACCCATTAAAGCCTCAAATTTAAATTTCATCACCCATTTCACCCCACTATTTCATCACCGTCACACCACTGTCTCGTGCCATTCGAAAGTTTGTTGCAAAGGCAATATTAAACTGATCTTCATAGCTGGCAGCGACTCAAAAAATACCTGACCATCCATTGTGAATAGGTATATAAAAGCTATAATTTTGTTGATTGTCGCTTAGTGCTCTTTGTTTCGAAGTAATTAAAATATATATATTTTTTTTAAATTTAATATTTATACATGTAGGTTTAATCTTGAAGTCAGTTTTTGTTTTTATTCTTAATTAAAATATTACCGGTTAGACAACTTATTTTTTTTTTTTTTTTTGAAAATTATTATTTTAAAGGATTTGTTATGTTAAAATAAGATGACAAAGTAAGGTCGATCAAGGAAGTCGAGAGGTAAACTATGACGTCCTGGTAACCTTTCCAAGAAGCAGCGTAATTAATTGCAGAAAAGCCCCACTTATCCTCGTTTTCCTTATCTAAAAGATGTTGACGAAGAAGTTTTACTATTTTTAAATGACCTCGGCTTGCACTGCGGTGTAATGGAGTTCTTCCATAGATATCAGATCGAAAACCGTTTACCCCAAACTGGAAAAGCAATCAAACAATATCAGTGTGACCTTCCCTAGAAGCTAAAAACATCGGAGTTTCCTGGTTTCTATTAGTTGAAGTACTTGGCTTAGGATCATTGCTAAGTAACCTAAGAATTACTTCATAGTGTCCGTTCAATGCAGCGTAATGTATTGGATGATTTAGCAACACGTCTCTACTATATTGGTCAGCCCCACTGGAAACTAGTACTTCTACACATCCCAAGGAACCGTCTCTGGAACCAATATGTAAAGGTGCCATGAAATTAATATCAACCGCGTTGACCTCTGCCCCATACTGTATAAGTTGTCGAGCAATATCGGCCTCAATCATCATAGAACCATTATGCTTTTCGCAAGCCACGTGAAGTGGCCTGGAACTTTTTTTCGTTCTACTTTGGACGCTACCTCCAAAATTTAGTATTACGTTTACGACGTCTAGGTTTCTTTCTCTTGCGGCAAAATGCAGTGACGTCATTCCATCAACATCAACTGCTTTGCCATCAACTCCTGCTTTTAATAACATTTTCACGATTTTTTCGTGCCCCTTAAGAGAAGCGAAATGTAATGGAGTTTTGAGGTCATTAGTTTTAGCATCTATGTAAGCTCCAATACTTATTAGTAATCTGACTATTTCTTGTGATCCATTTAATGCTGCAAAATGAATTGAAGTAAATCCATTGATGTCGGCTTGATTTATTGATGCTGGGGGATGATTGAGCATCAAATTCACTATTGTAAGGAGCCCTTTGCTGCAGGCTATGTGCAAGGGTGTGGTGCCGTTGGTATCGACTGCATCTTTACTAGCTTCAAAGACTAATAGCAGTGCAACTGTTTCAACATGGCCCATCTCACAAGCATAGTGGAGTGGTGTATATCCGCGTTCGTCTCTCACCTCTAATGACGCTCCGTACGATATCAATAGCCTAACAATATCTGTGAGCCCTCGATGTGAAGCAATGTGCAGTGCGGCGAGTTTATGAATTTCTGTTATTTTTGCCCTGGATGAAAAAGATGTTATATCAGATTTCGCGTTTAAAACCATTTTTAAACGTTTCTCATCTAATTTTCTTTTACCTTCTTGCAGAATCAATTTAACTAAATCCATGTCGCTGGTTAAAACAGCCGAAGTAAGAGGCCGGTTACCATGAATATCTTTCTTTTCTACGTTTGCACCATAGGAAATTAAAACTTTGACTCCATCTAAATATTTCATTCCAATGGCATTATTGAGTATAGCAGTTGGATATGTGTTTAAATGAACGGAATTATTCAACAGTAGCTTAGCGATTTTCAATGATTTATTTATAATGGCTTTGAAAACAACTTTTGATCCTAAAAAACTGCCATCTTCCACTTTCGCTGCATGATCAATAAGTAATCTTATAAGTTCTTCAGATGATATTTGAAAAGCTTCATCGAGGGGTGTCTTTCCTTCTTCACTCACCGAGTTGGAATCAGCATTCTGAGATAAAAGAAATTTCGTTAAAACGGTGTCATTTCTTGATATTGCTAAGTGTAAAGCTGTAAGATTATTACAACCTTTCCTATTTATGTCGTCTCCGTATTGTAATAAGGTCTTCACCACTTTGATATTTCCATTTTTACCAGCCCACTGGAAAGGAGTGAAGCAAATAGAGTCATTGATACTTAAACTGGCATTTTGTGATACTAGGTAGGCAACAACTGCACTATAACCCAGTCCAGCAGCATCATGCAGCACCGTTTGACCATGAAGATTTTGCGAATTAACATCAGCTCCACGATCCAAAAGGATTTTCATCACTTCAATTATTTTGTTTTGTACATCTGAATTATTAGATACTTTATTTAATTGGATTATGGACTTAACTGGATAATCTCTTGTCCCTTCCAAAGTATTTATTTTTACCGCTGCATTAAGAGGTGTAATCCCATATCTTCCCCTACTGTTTACGTTTGCCCCGTGATCTAGAAGGGCAACAATTACTTTGATATTTCCACTTGATATTGCTTTGTGTATAGCTTCATCGCCAAAACTGTCTCTTATATCCACACTGGCGTTTCTCGACAATAGCAAGTTCACAATAGATTCATTTCCCTGGAATGAAGCAATGTGCAATGGTGTTGATCCATGTTTACCTCTAGTATTAATTGCAGCACCGTGATCAAGTAGTGTCTTAATCATGTTAAATGATCCATTTGATGTTGCCCAATTAATTGCTCCATAACTATAAACGTCTCTTATGTCCAGTCTTGCTTTCCTGGACAAAAGTAAATTCACAATTGCTTCATGACCATACATGGCAGCTTTATGTAGTGGTGTTCTGCCTGCATATCCTATACTATTGACACTAGCACCGTGATCGAGAAGTTTCTTGACAACATTAAATCTCCCATTTTCTGCTGCCAAATGGAGTGGTTTTTCTTCATTAATATCAGTGATATTAGTACTTGCATTCCTGGACAAAATTAAGTCTACGATAGTTTCGTAACCTTTCAAAGCTGCAATATGTAGTGGCGTTCTACCATGCATTCCCTTACTATTGATATTAGCACAGTGCTCTAGAAGTGTCTTTACAACATTGAATTTACCTTTATATACTGCCCAATGCAGTGGTTCGTCATTATTGCTATCTCTTATATCAATGACTGCTTTTCTGAACAACAGTAAATCCACGATAGTTTTGAAGCCGCTACCAGCAGCAATATGTAGTGGAGTTCTACCATACCTTTCCTTACTATCGATACAAGCACAGTGATCAAGAAGTGTCTTAACGACATTGACTGTCCCTTTATTTACTGCCAAATGTATTGGCTGCAGACCATAAATATCTCTTGTATTCAAGCTTGCATTATGGGATAACATTAAGTCCACGATAGATTCGTAACCGTTCAGAGCAGCAATATGTAGTGGCGTTCTACCATACCTTCCCTTACTATTGATATTAGCACAGTGATCTAGCAGTGTCTTTACAACATTGAATTTCCCTTTATCTACTGCCCAATGCAGTGGTTCGTCATTATTGCTATCTCTTATATCAATGACTGCTTTTCTGAACAACAGTAAATCCACGATAGTTTTGAAGCCGCTACCAGCAGCAATATGTAGTGGAGTTCTACCATACCTTTCCTTACTATCGATTCTAGCACAGTGATCAAGAAGTGTATTAACGATATTGACTGTCCCTTTATTTACTGCCAAATGTATTGGCTGCAGACCATTTATATCTCTTATATTCACACTTGCATTATGGGACAATAGTAAACTAACAATAGGTTCGTAGCCTATTATTGAAGCAATATGAAGTGGTGTTCTATTATCGTATCCCTTACTATCGATATCAGCACCGTTATCAAGTAGTGCCCTAACCACATGCAATGTCCCATTAGCTACTGCCCAATGCAGTGGTTCGTCATTGTTGGTATCTCTTATATCCAGACTCGCATTCCTGGACAGTAGCAAATCCACAATATTTTCAAAACCTTTCCTAGCAGCGATATGTAGCGGTGTTCTACCTAATTTCCCTTTATTACTGACTCCTGCTCCGTGATCCAGAAGTGTCTTGACAATATTGAAAATCCCATTTTCTGTTGCCCAATGTATCGGCTGCATATCATCAATATCTCGAATATCCAAACTTGCATTCCAGTGCAATAGTAAATTTACAATATCTTCATAGCTCTTCTTTGCAGCAATATGTAGTGGTGTGGATCCATTCAGGCCCCTACTGTTCACCACAGCTCCGTGTTCAAGTAGGATCTTGACAATATTAACAGAACCAGAACTTACTGCCATATTTAGCGGTGTTGACCCATTATATCTATTACTGTTGATCGCAACGCCGTGATCTAAAAGTTGAATTATTTCTTTGAGATTTTTGTTTTTTAAAGCTACTGGTAGAGCATCATCGTCCAGTCTAGAGTTTGTAGATGTCTGATCACGTAGATTTGCATTCCGTTCATGAGATCTCTGTTGAATGATAATATCATCCTTATCAATTTCTGCTGAAACTGGTTGCTTATGTCCTGTTTCACTGGTATGGGTGCCATTGGATTTACTTGTCGAGTTCACGTGAGAAGCGACTGGTTTTTGTGCCGAGTAAAATTCTTCTATTATTAACTCCTGAAAATGATAATAAAATCATTATAGGCAATCTTCATCAATAAAATTGCTTTCAAAGAAATGTATTTATATATATGTATATACAAGACAAACATTTTTTCTTCGATAACAGATCATGAATATCCAGTTTTTATTTAATGGGAATTGGAATACCGCTTATAGGGTCAATGGCCTTGGGGAACAATAGCAGTTTAATAGAAGAAGTTACATCTGTCAGTCCTTATCAAGGTGAACTTATTGAAACATATAATAAGACCCACGAATAGTCACATTTGTCTGGGGAACGCTGTCAGTGCTTAGGTGAACGTCCTATGTCCTTAAAAAAACAACAATTATTTTGTTAAACAACAATTTGTTGGGCTTCAGCCCCGAAGCTCCCCTTGGTTGCATCAGTGAGTACCTCTACTAACCTCTGCTAGAAAACACCGACAAAAAAAATTTTCTGATCAAATACGGATTCAGACATGAATACTAGGCCTTATGCTTTTTAACATGTACTTCCAAATTATATTTTCAAAGGGTGGATAAAATTTAAAAACAGTGTATGGTATCTAGATATGGCCCGAAAATAACTTAAGGTATGTTATTTATCAAGCCGATGACACGGTTATATTTGTAAAAGGGACACGCAGCGATTACCCAACAAGATATCAGCCGAAAAAGATTTATTGTCCGAATATAATCGAAATCTTAGTCAATCAGTACAAATAGATGTTAAAGGACACAGATAACCAAACTCTGTAAGTTTAATAAATATTGGTAAAGATCTGAATCCCGATTTAGAAATGGAATACAACCTAATTGATATAGTTAGGGAAAACATCTTAAAAATGCAAAGCCTTAAAGCCTTTGTGATCTGCTATATATGTATCACATTCCTGTATAGAACTGAGCCGAGTGTTTGCGCAGGCGTCAACTGTGAACAACAACTTTCATACCGCTCTCTGGTAATTAGGTCAGTGAGTTTTTTCTTATTTTTTCATTAAGAAAAGTGTACAATAATAGTGATTAATAACTATGGTGAACGTGGACTAAATAAAACAGTGAATATAGCCATTAATCATTTAAATAGTGAATACGTAAATTAACAGGTGCTCTATGGGCAGGCAGAGTGGGGAAGGATTATAGATAAGAGCCACCTTGACATTAGCCTGCCTTCTGTACCGACAGGTTCCGTATTTCTCTTTAACTCGCGCACTCTGCGATTTTTTTTTTTTTTAATTCTTTTCTTTTCCCCTGCTCCTGAATGATATCCGGTGGTTATGTCTATGGGCCATATGATTATGTCATCAAAAACCAACAAGTCAAAAAGGAAGTCGATGACTTGAAACTGTAAGAATGAGCCAAGCCAAGCAAAAATCGAAGCGGTCAAAGGTCAAAACGCCTCCGAGCTCACCACCGATGAATGAATCAATGCCAGGGACTTCAGCACAAGCAGTTAACGAAAAATCTCTTTTTTTTTTACTCCTAATCCCTTTCAGGCACTTAGTAGTATAGCTGCCGAAACTATGGAGTCGCCTTCGGCACCGCAGCCTCCTAAACCTCCTCCTATATTCGTACGTAATATAGGAAATTTTTCATTATTGTGTTACAACCTAAATAAATAGTTGGCCCAGGAAAGTATTCATGTGTAAGCCGCACAAATGACACCAAAATTATGCCCGATTCTTCGATAGCTACCGTAACATTGTTAAATATCTATCGGAAACTAAAGCTAATTTCGTAAGAAACCTTCATACTACAGTTCCTGTTGATATAATCAAGGAAGAATTACCGAAATTGAGCTTCAAAGTAAGACAAGTCACCAATGTGTAAAAAGGCAGTCGGGTACACCCAGGGGAAGGCAGTAAAATATCATTGCCACTTTTCTTCGTTGACTTAGAACCAGCACCAAGAGTTGAAAAGATTTATGATCACTTCAATCTACTATACTTTAGTTCAGATTGAGAAACCATACCGTAAACGTGACACTGTACAATGCTATAACTGCCAGGCATACGGCCACAAAAAAACCTACTGCCATCATATCCCTAGATGTGTCAAATGTAGGCAAATGCACAAATCTGCAGAATGCACAAAAGTTCGAGAGGTACCTGCAGTATGTAACCTATGCCAGCAAGGGCACCCAGCCCATTACAAAGGGTGCCAAACGTACAAAAACCTACGTAATAGATCACAAAATATCATAGAATTAACGAAGAAGTTCTACCAACGAAAGGAAAACATCCCTCCAAAATAGCCAACTCATCAGTTTCTTTCGATTAAATACTGTGAAGATGCGGATGTCAAAATGAAAATGGGGGCATGCCGCCTCCTCCTCAACAACCTCAATTTCATGAACCCCAACCTCAGCCACCACTGCCTCAATCTCAATATCAATAGACCATTCAACTTATTCAATTACCATTAACCCAACCTAATCCACATGCCCTTCACCATATCCCCCACATACCCCACAATTACCTCAGATCTCACATCCTTATTTAACTTCTTCTTATCAGAACTTAAAACTTTTATTACTCCACTGATATCAATCCTTACAAATGTTATTCCTCTTCTTATCCCTCTCCAAAAAAAAACCCCTTAATTGCCTCACACAAAACCCTTATATATGCGAATGGTATTCGAAATCCCACTGACGAACTGACATTCCAGCTGCAAGACAAAAATGTCGATGTAGCCTTATTCACAGAAACAAGACTGACATGTAAACAACACATCAATGTACCGGAATACTGAACATTCCGAACAGACCACCCTGATGGTAGATCCCATGCCGGAACTGCTGTCATCATTCACCATTCCCTCTCTCACCATGTATTCCCCTTATCTGCAAATGAATTCCTACAATCCACAGCAGTTGTTCTCAAAACCGTCTCCAGGGTTCAAGAACCACCAACTCCCGTGGGCGAGGATTGCAGTCTGCTCTTAATTCCCGAAGATTTCATTTCATTTCTCCCGGTACACCTACATATTGGCCCACGGATCCTAACCGCAACCCTGACCTTCTTGATTTCTTCATATATTCAGACTTAGGATCCCTCCATTACTCCATAGAATGCCTGGATGAACTTCCCTCCGATCATAGTCCTTTAATTCTAACCCTTTCCGTCACTCTGATTCCAAAATCTCCTCCCCCATCATATATACAACGGCCAGTAGACTGGAACCACTTCCGCCAAATAATCTCAGACACTATAAACTGAGGAGTATCCTTAAAAACCTCCCAGAACCTTGACAGTGCAACTAATTCCTTTACTAAAATAATCCAGCAAGCAGCCTGGTCAGCATCCTCACCTCATTCCTCTTCCAAAATTAGAAAGAAAAAACCCTTTACCCCAAGACCTAAAAGACGTTATTCGATCTAAACGCCATGAAAGAGCCATTTGGCAAAGAACCAGGCATCCTGACGATCGGAAATCCTACAATTATCTTACGAAACACCTTAAAAAAAATATAGCTACCTTCAGATGCCAATCCTATAATTCCTTCCTTTCCTCACTCTCTGCTTCAGATAATTCCCTCTGGATTACTACTAAAAAAGTCCTCAAGTATCAACCCATCTCCCATTCCCTCCGGCGAAAAGATGGTTCAGCAGCATCTGACGAGAACAGAGCCAAAGAATTTGCCCAGGTACCTCTCCAGCATATTTGTTCCCCATCCTGATTCTAATTCCACCCACACAACTACGGCCCAATAATTCCTTGATTCACCGATTCCTCTATCCTTACCTCCTAAGGCAATTAACCCCTTTGAGGTCAAATTCCTTTTAAAAAATTAAAATCCCGTTAATCTCCCGGATATGATCTCCTTAGCTCACAGATCCTCAGGAAACTTCCCGTTAAAGCAGTCATATTCCTTACATACCTATATAATTGCATCCTCCAAACAACCTATTTTCCTTTACAATGAAAACATTCTATCATTATTCTTTTCCTAAAACCGGGTAAACCTTCCAACAATCCGTCATCATACAGACCGAAAAGCTTCCAATCCTTTCAAAAATTTTTGAAAACTCCTTCTTAAGCGCATTCTACCCATCCTTTAATCCCAAAATATTCCCTCACTCCAGTTTGGATTCCGCTCTAAGCTTTCCACTGTCCAAAAAGGCCTTAGAGTTGTAGACCATATATCCTCTGCACTTGAAAGCAAATAATACTGCTCCGGCATATTTCTGGATATAGCGCAAGCTTTTGACCGGGTATGGCATGCCGGTTTGCTTTTCAAACTCAAAACCTTTTTACCTCAGTCACTATTCCTAGTCCTACGATCCTACCTCACTAACCGTTCCTTTCGAGTTCACTGCGGAATGGAAAAATCTCAATAAAATGCCAATTGAGGCTGGTGTTCCACAAGGTAGCATTCTTGGTCGAGTTCTATATATCCTCTACGCTGCAGATATCCCTACTACTCCTGATACTTTCCTAGCAATATTTGCCGATGACAGTGCTATCCTTTCATCCCGTCCATATCCCTTAATAGCTCCCTATAATCTCCAAACCCACTTATCTCTGATTAAAGACTGGTGTAACAGCTGGAGGATCAAAGTTAATGAATCGAAATGTACCCACGTAACTTTTACTCTCCGCAGCATATCCTGCCCTCCTATTTATATCAACAATATCCCGCAACCCATAGCTGACACAGTACGGTTTCTTGGCATCTACCTAGAAAAAATACTTACTTGGAATCACTTGAGGTACGCATGATGGTATAGAAGAATCAATACAATTGCTTGGAAAAGGAGCATCAATCGTAACTTACTTACTTAAAAGGCAAGAGCTTAACAGACTTTTCAGCCAATTGTACAGACTACTAAAAAGGACATCCCAGCTCTCCATAGAAAACAAACTCCTCATATACAAAACCATCATTAAACCTATTTGAGCTGTGGGGGTCAGCAAAGCCCCTTAAATTCTCCAAATTCCATCAAAACCTTTCCAACCATTCCATCCAGTGCTCATTCATTATCCAGTTCCACGCATCCTTATAATCCACCTCGTAGATTAAAACGGCAATGGCCCCGAGGAATTATTGTAAAAATTTATTATAGAGTGCTGGTAATGACCAGCTTCTAAACTCAAGTCCTGTGCGACTGTACCAAAGCGCTCTCCTTCACCCTCCACTGGATTCTATTGTGACGCAGCTAATAGAACAGCGCTGAGAACTCTCTGAGCACGGCTTGCCCTTCTAATTGGGGAGCGGGCTTGGACAGGGGTGTTTCCCGGAATTTGTAAATCTTTTATATAGAGTACGAATGTAGTTACGATTCTTTCTTTTAATTCCTAATTTTTATTTTATTTTTATTATTTATTTATTTATTAGTTTTAATTATTACCTATTTTAAATTATTATGTATTATGTTATATTTTTATCTCTTGTATATCTTATTTCATTTCTTGTATATATTTTTATTTATTTCTTGTATTTTTAAAGGCTGTTTATTTTAATTTTCTTACTTTGTTTTTTATTTTTACTTTATTTTATAGCATTGTACATATTGCGTGAATGAGTCTCTGTCACCATATTACTCATTGCCCTTGAGTGAGGCAGCTTGTAATTATTCAAATAAAAAGATTAAAAAAAGAAAAGAATTGAGGTGTTGACACAAGTTAAAGTTACCCGTTTAAAGATGCTCTAGGCTTTTGAAATATGGGTTCATCGACATTTGTTGGGAATACCTTTGACTGCCCTAACTAATAATTTAGAAGTTCTGCACCGAATAGGCAGAGAAGGTGAGGTCACCAAAATCATAAACAAGTGCAGAACCTCATGTCGGTCATGTTATCAGACACGACATTTATGAATATCTACAACTCATAAAAATGGTGAAAATCAAAGATAAGCGCTTGAGAGCATACGATATCGGGAAGAAACATTTTGCTGAGGAAGACCCAAAACAGAGAATTATTCGATAGGCATTCTAGCACATTATTCTACCTAACCAATCAGTGTTTAAATATAATTCATGTGCCTTTAGTTGTAAACACTGATAAACAAGTATCTTAATAGTCTGTCCATCTGGATTACCAAATGGTACATTAAAATTAAAAATTGGACGTCCAATTATGTTTTTACGCTACCTTCATCCACATAATCTGTGCAATAACCCCATGTTTAAAATAGCTGCAATGCGTGGATATACCATTGAAGAAATAATAATCAATTGCATTTATAAATAATTTGTTGTTTAGCCTCCAATTAGACGAATTTATCAAGGTATACTTAAACTAAAGGATTAACTATTACAGGCTCAAATTTATAAATCATTTGTTTCCCTCAGAAGCTCAGTTTAAATCTTACCGCAATAAAAAAGCAATACTCAAATGGAGGTCTTTTCTTTGTGGATAATTAAAAACGAC
This sequence comes from Euschistus heros, assembly GCA_003667255.2. NCBI lineage: Eukaryota > Metazoa > Arthropoda > Insecta > Hemiptera > Pentatomidae > Euschistus > Euschistus heros. The sequence goes on from RCWM02000067.1 coordinate 239,713, forward strand.
TTCGATCGGACGATAGGCCAATTTGGCAGAATGCCAAGAGCTGGGCCACGGCTGGCTTAATACCGCAATATATTACTTACGCTGCCGTTAGTATAAATTAATTTAATTTGAAATGGCACAAATGGATTTTACAGTTTTTTGAGAAAATTATTAAAATGTTGGATTTGTTTCAAACTTCGAGTAAGAAGTATTTCCAAAGTCAATCAGCCAACTAAATTTGATTGAAGAGGATAATTGCTCAAATAAAGTTGTGAATGAGAAGGTGACCTCCTCCATAAGGCAGCAGCTATTCAATTAAACAAAAATGAAAAATCCACAGGTTCCAGAATTTAAGAAATGAATAAATAATATAAAGAAATTAAATTTTCAACATAGATAATTGTTGCACTCATTGATTAATTTAAAAAAGAGTGAAAACTTTAATGGTGTTTTTTGTTGAAGAAATGAAAATTTACATTTCATTTTAATATCAATAATTTTATTTTTCTCATATTATTTAAAAAGGCTGTGGTATATTAAACATATTTCAATGGTTTTGATATACTGTTCTAATATTCAATGGAGGCTGAGTTGACAAAGACATGTGCAATAGATATTTAAAGTTGAGCACTGTCGAGCGCGGTAAGCAATTGGATAGGTGACCGCCCTCCAGATAAGACCACTAAGTCCAGGCTAATACCATCCCAGTCAAATAAGGAGTTTTTAACAGCAAATCTCGGAAATGAACCAATGAAGCTGAATTTTTGCATATACCTTTATTTTGGTCTTCTAAATAAGTGAAAACGTCACCGTCTACAGCATGTTATCTTCATTAGATATTTAACGTCAAAGGTCTCCAAAATCAGTTTTTTCTTTTTAAATATTTCGATTTCTATCCATCGGCCGTCAATCAAAATGGTTACAAATCTTGAAAATAATAAAATTCTGTACAATTTCGGTATTATTCATTTTTATTTTTGGATTAACCGTTTTCGAGATATAGCCCAGAGAAGGAGGAGCGGTTAGCAGTTCGGACGAACACTTACTTCTAGTGCCTTCCAGGATCGTTTCACAGAAATATTGTCAGAATCCGTTGAGAGTTAGACATATATGGTATGTATAGAAACAATTTTATAGGAAATTATTTATTTTTTTTATTTTTGACTTTATATATTTATTCACACCAGTCAATTAAAATTTGACAACCAGTGAATTTGCTGTATGAATTTAAATGGCTTGAAAGGCATGAGAGGAAGCAGAACCCAGTGAAATTTAATTAGCTTTAATTTTGATTCGTACTATCTTTTTCCAGAGTCCACCGTTTTCGAGAAATAATAGAAAAACCCAAGCATGGGACCTCTTCCTCTTCCTCCACCATATACTGGGGATTTCCGTTCCCTCAGGGACCGAGACTTTTAGTATATTTACCTCCTGACAACTACTAACGAAGCTGTGAAGTTAGAAATAGTTGCATATTTCATGCCCTCACACACGTCATAGCAGCAGTCTGACTGGGGTCGAACTTTTCCGTGAAAACACGTTTTCCCGTACTCTTTTGGCTATAATCCCGAATCTAATTGTTAGATCCAAACTTAATTTTCATTAAGTCACTTAAAATGCTCACGTCAGCACTCTAAAAATCGCATACTGTTTTGAAATCCAAGTTTTTTTGGCACATTTTTCACAATAACTCCCAAACTACTTGTACGATCTAAAATATAATGGTTTCAACTGAAGTCTGATTAAATTTACTGTTATGCCCTATATATGAAATTTGGATTTAGCCCCGTAATACACCCAAGCAAGTCCACCGAAAATGTCAAAATCGTCAAATTTTGCCAAAACATACACATTTACCGTGCTGGCTTGGGTTTAGTTATTTGTTCAACTCTTAACGGTGTTCGAAATATACGTTGTTAAAAATCGATAATTAGGGAGAAACAATATTTTTCCTCCCTTTTTTTTAAACATTTGATTTAAGTACCAGAAACGTATATATGAAATTTAAGTAAATTTAATGCTCTACAACTTTGTTTCTGACAATACTTCTGTGAAACGATCCTGGAAGGCATTAGAAGGAAGTGTTTGTTCGTACTGGTGTCCGCTTCTCCTTCTCCACGCTATATCTCGAAAACGGTTAAACCAAAAATAAAAAGAGCAAAAGCACAAACTTAAAGCCTATTACAAAACTTCGTGGAACAAACTGACATCATAACGAGGGGTAGAGGCAGAGTGTCACCGGACGAAGGTGGGGGTGCCCCCTTTATACAATATCTAAAGATTAGGGTATATATACATATGTGTGTGTGTGAATAATACCAAACTTGTAGAGAATTTTATTATCTACAAGTTTTGTAAATATTCTGATTGACGCCCGATGGATAATCGAAATATATGAGAAAAAAACAACTGATTTTGGTGACCTTTGACCTTAAATATATGATGAAGCTGACGTGCTGAGGTCGGTGAATTTTTACCACATATTTAGAAAACCAAAATAAAGGTATATGTAAAAATTCAGCTTCATTGGTTCATTTCCGAGGTATTTTACTGGGCTATATGGCATGGGTTCGTTCCCCACATGGGGGTAGTACACTGTCCAGTCACAGGTAGGTGAGCGACACCCACAAAATACAGAATATGATAGAAGCGGTGGGTAGGTAGGGGGAGAAGGCTCCCGGCAAGGAGCGCAATCCCCAGCACCTTAACCCCGGCTATCCCAGTCAGTGCCACTGTTTGTCCCGTGATTCTTTGGAACAATCAGTAATTGTTAGGTCTTTGTTGTGTGTATGTGTTTTTTTTTAATTTCTCAATCGTATTAAAAAATGCCGTATTGTTCCGCGTTTGGATGTTCTAGGAAAGAGTCCAACAAGGATTTAAACCCTCCAATAACCCTTCACCGGTACATTTTAAACGTACACAGTTTAGTTTTTTAATAAATTGAAAGATAAATCTTTCTTCCCTTTCGCCAAAGTAAAAATATGTTTATTGTGAAGCTATTTGAACTCCCCTATATTAACAATAGTAGGTATTGTAACCACAGAATACAGAATATTATGTATATTCAATTAGGATTGATGAGTTAATCGCCAATTCTATTGAAATTATTTTTATTTGAAAACTAGTTTCCAATGTTAAACATTAACACCGTAAAACAAATGACGTTTTACAATAATAATATAGTTTTAGATTTCAATAAATCTTTTTTTTTTTTTTGTTTATTATTTATTGAAATATGTGTACAGTCTGCCTCAGTAAAGGGCAATAGGTACAGAGATAAATGTATTCATTTATACCATATATACAAATGCACACAGACACACTCACACACACACACACACACACACACACACACACACACACACACACACACACACACACACACACACACACACACACACACACATACAAATAATAATAATAAAAAATAAAATAAATGATCTTCATAAAAATAAAACTAATAATTATTTACAATAATCAAAAATAAAACCAACAATTAAATTAAAATTAAAATACAAAAATTATTATACATTCGTACTTTATATACAATACAAATACACTCAGCCTGGGGAACGCCAAATCGAGCCTATTCGCCCACTTATTGGAAGTCAAGTCCAGACGCTTAGAGATCCCAGCGCTGCTCTCCAGCTGCATCACTGGAAATATCCATTGGAGGCTGAGTTGGAGCGCTATGGCCACACATACTCAGGACTTGAGCGGAGAAGCTGGTCATTACCAGGACTCCGACATAACTTTATACATTACAAAAGGTCTCGGGGGCATTGCCGTTTTAACCTTCTTGAAGGGTTTTAAGGAAGGTAATGACTGGATAGGGATTGAGCCAGAGGATTGTGATGATTGGATAGATTTTGATGAAATTTCGAGAATTTTGAAGGAATGAGATCAAGGACAAAAGGTATTTTTAGGTCATTATGTAGGGTTTTAGGGGGCGCGGTAGCTCAGTGGGTTAGGCACTTGACTACCATGCTCCCGAGCCCGAGTTCGAGTCCGACTGAAGGCAGAAAATTTATTTTCTATTATTTCGGCCGTGGATCGGATTCGAGGTCGGGAGACCCTCCTGGGGTTCACCCAGCTTCCTAAAAAGTGGGTACCCTTAATTGGGGGAAAAACCTGGTGGTTGAGCGTAAATTTTGGCCAAATCACCTCCATTCACATCCGTTGGCTCAGAAACACTACAGCCTACCTAAGTACTGAACCCGAGACCCTTCATGGGTTGTAAGTGGTACAGGTTTTTTTTTTTTTTTTTATGTAGGGTTTTATTGGTAACATAATAAGGTGCATTGGCAATTGTTCGGAGGATTTTGGATTAGAAGGATTGAATACGTTTAATATTGGATTGTCTTGCTTTTCCCCACAGTTCAAGTCCGTAAGTCCAAATAGGTTTTAATATTGTTTTATATATGAGGAGTTTGTTATCAACTGAGAAATGAGAATTCCTGCCTAGTAGTCTGTAAAGTTGGCTGGATCTCCTGTTTAGTTCTTGTCTTTTTAATCTAGTGTGAGCGTTCCAAGTCAGTCTTTTGTCAAGATGAAAGCCAAGGTAACGTACTGTGTCGGATATAGGTATATGAATATTATTGAAGAGGATGGGCGGACAGGATTTGCGACGAAGGGTAAAAGTTATATGATTGCATTTGGCTTCATCAAATTTTATTCTCGACTCGTTGCACCAAGTTTCAACCTGTAGAAGATGTGTTTGGAGGTTGAGGGAAGGGAGATTAGGATCTGGATGGGATGATGAGATCGCAGTATCATTTGCAAATGTGGCTAAAAAGGTATTAGGGTTTGTTGGTATATCAGCAGTGAAGAGATTATAGACGATAGGACCTAGGACACTACCTTGTGGCACACCGGCATCAATAGGATAACAGTTGGAGAACTCTGAGCCTCAGCGGACTCGAAAGGAGCGATTTGAGAGATATGATCGTAGGACTAGGTATAGGGATTGGGGTAAGTGCGTCTTGAGCTTGAAGAGCAAGCCCTGGTGCCACACCCGGTCAAAAGCTTGCGCTACGTCCAGAAATGCACCAGTGCTATACTGCTTGTTTTCAAGGGCAGAGGGTATGTGATCAACAACACGAAGACCTTGTTGAACAGTGGAGTGACCAGTCCGGAATCCAAATTGGTGGGAAGGAGTGCTTTGGGATTCGAGAATAGGTAGGATGCGTTTTAAAAGGATTTTTTCAAAGATTTTTGAAAGGATGGGAAGAAGACTTATAGGTCTATATGATGAGGTTTTGTTGGGAGGTTTGTCTGGTTTTAGGAACAGAACGATGATGGAGTGTTTCCATATCAGTGGAAAGTGGGTTGTGCGAAGGATACAATTATAAATACAAGTAAGGAATATGATCGCTTTTTGAGGAAGTTGCCGGAGGATCTGGGTGGTGAGAAGATCATATCCAGATGATTTGCGGAGTTTCAATTTTTTTAAAAGAAATTTGACCTCAGAGGGGTTAACAGCTTTAGGAGGTAAGGAGAGAGGAATTGATGAAGTGAGAAATTGATGAACTTTAGCAGTGTGGGAGGGTATTTGTACGGAATCGGGAATAAAGGTGCTGGAGAGGTGCTTGGCAAATTCTTCTGCTGTGTTCTCTTCTGAGGCAGCCCAGGATCCATCTTCACGTCGGAGAGGATGGGAAATATTGTGATATTTGAGGATTTTTCTTGTTGCATTCCAGAGGGAGTTGTCTGAGGTAGAGAGGGAGGAAAGATATGAGTTTTAGGATTGGGATCTAAAGGAAGCCAATTTCTGTTCTCCGATCGTTAGGATGCCTGGTAGTTTGCCATAGGGATCTGGAATGACGTTTGGTTTGGATAAGGTCTATTAGTTCTTGTGGTAGAGGATATTTTATACGGTTTTTATAGGAAGGTTGGGGGAAAGATGAATTCCAAGCTGCTTGTGAATCAAATTCGTAAAGGAGTTGGCAGCATCATCTAGTTCTTGGGGTATTTTCAGGGATACTCTGAGGTCTATGGAATCGGTTAGGTATTGACGAAAGAGATTCCAGTTTATTGGGCCTCTAATTAATGATGGGGGAGGAAGTTTGGGTATCGGTGATAAGAATAGGGCGAGGATTAGGGGACTATGATCAGAGGAGAGGTTGTCTAGGCGTTTAATGGAGTGATTGATAGCACCTAGACCTGTGTAAATGAAAAAATCAAGGAGGTCAGAATTGTTAGTAGGATCTGTTGGCCACTAGGTAGGAGAGCAGGAAGAAATGTAGTGGCAATGGTTGGAATTGATTGCCAACATTAGCATTCTGCCACGAGAATTGGTGGTTCTTGCACCCCACTGTTGGTGTTTTGCGTTGATGTCAGCACCTAGAAGGAAGTGGTTTCCCAGTGAATCGAGGAAGGAACTGAAATGGTTGTTGGAGAAAGTTTTTCCAGGACAATTAGCTGCAGCTATTGTAAGAGGGAAAGGGAAGGTTTTGATAACAACTGCAGTTGTTTGTAGGAAGCTATGATTCGGTAAAGGTAGTAAGTAATGGAAGAGGGAATGATGATTGATGACGGCAGTGCCACCATGTGCTTTTCCGTCCGGGTGATCCGTCCGATAGGTCTCGTATTGTGCTATTTTGAATGTGCTGTTACTAGTTAGTCGAGTTTCAGTAATCAGGGCTATATCAATGTTACTGTCGTGTAGTAGTGCTATCAACTCGTCAGTATGATTCCGAATACCATTCGCATTCCAGAGGAGAATGGATAGGGAAGGTGTCATTTAGGGATTTCTTTGGGCAGGGATGATAATGTGGGATAATGCATTGGTAAGGAGTGATATAAGGGGTGTGATCATGGACCGGAATTCCGAGAGGGAAGAGTTGAGTATGGTTGTGATATCATTAGCATTAGGAGGAGGCGGTATATGAACTATAGGTAGATTATTTTTATTGGGCAGGGTTACGGGATTTTGCGGGAGCTGGTTCTGAGGCTGAGGGTTGAGGGTTAAGGGTTGGATACTGGTATTCATTATAAATATTTTGAGGCTGGGGTTGTGGCATGGCCCCTGTTGCAGTAGGTTGCTCTCCGCCGCTCATCATGTTAGCGTAGGAGATGTTGCCGTTTGCTAGTCTAGAGGGTTGTCTCATTGCTGGCCTTGCTTCTTCGTTCCTTGCTTGGATGGGTAGGAGTCGAGCCTTTAGTTTCTTGTAGGTTTCACATCCTTTGTAGTTCGCCGGATGACCCTGGTGGCATAAAGCGCATTCATCTGGATTGTCACAGGCTTGTTACAATTTTCTGTTTTGTGTGGATCCCCGCACCTCACACATCTTTTTGCTAACAATTGTTTCCATCTCTTCGATTTCTGTGTTTTTGAGAGGATCAAACGGATTAAGGGTAAAAAATGGTGATTCATCTTCAACTGCTTGTGAAGAAGTCCCTGGCTTGGTTGTTCTTGGTTGTTAGGCGAATTGGGCGTAGAAGGGGGGGGGTGATCCTCTTCGCTCGTCTAGTTCTGGGTTTTGTCGGACTTGGTTTAGACTCCAAGGAACGACTTCTCTTGTTTTTACTGGACATTATCATGTGGTAATATCTCATCGGAGCATTTCAGACAGTAAAAAAAAAATAATGATAGTTAATAAACAAAATAAAAAAATAAAATAAATAAATAAAAATAATGAGTTCAGCGACTTTGTGAACTTGACTCTGATGCCGGTAAAAAGACGCAATAACTCCCACGGTTGCCAAGTGAGTACTGAGGCCGCAGGCAGAGTGGGGGGGCCTGTACTGCTGATAAGCTGCTTCAGCAGGTCAAGCCGACATATTGGCCGATCACTATTTACATTCACTGGTTAGTAAATAAGAAAGTGCTCACACTGATAACTAGTCCAATTCATCGTTCTTCCTATTCACTATTGATTTATAATAATTTACGCTATGAAATGAAGGCAAATCACTATAATATAATGACAATTGTAAGAGGCGATCTAAAAGCATTAAGCACTATATGGCGCAGACGCAGAACTCAATAAATCTTTAAAAGGTAAACGTTCTAATTTTAACTTTTATTTTTTCCTCAGCTTCCGTTTAGTTGAAGAGGAAAGAAATAAGTGGCTGTAAACCCTGAGACTATAAAAATGGAAGCCAACAAAAACAAGTGTTATTTGTTCAAAACATTTTAAATAGGACGGTTTTGACAGATCTCCATTTTGAGTAAATGTAAAGAAAGGTGCAGTTCAGTCGGTTTTTTGATTTCCCAGATCATTTGAGGCAGAAGATTATTAGGGTACACTTTCCTCCTACTTTACCTACATAATTAGGTATTTAAATTTAAAAGATTATTGTTGGATTTTTTATTATAGGAAAGGCGGCCAATAAAAAGGCTTGCGACTCCATTGTAAAATATTAGGTCTTCAAACTAAAAGAAATTTGAAAAATGTTAGAGATCACTAATAAAAACATAAACGAGCTCAAAAAAACAACTTGATGAAAAGATAAAACAAATATAAAACCTATACCGAAACGTTTTGGGGCATAAAAAAAAACTGTGCCAACAAATACAGTCTACAAAAACTGTATTTAACTGTATAAAAGATAACAACAAAATAAACTAACTAAATGGAGAATAGAAAATTTCTTTCGTTATTTCTAAAACAATACCTTGGGAGGAAACTTTTTCTAGATTTCCACATTTTTTAGAAGATTACTCTCATTGATCAGATCGATCGGAATGATATTTTTTAAAGTCCAAATCCACCAATTTTTGAAAAATGATTTTAAAATACATAAAAATAAAATATGATCGAAAAGTAATATTAGTAGTTTTTTAAAGGCCAGTAATAAAGAAATAATTTGAGAAATAAGGTTTTTCCGTGTTTTTTGTTTTTTTCTTTTGGTAATATTTTGTTTTATTTTCGTTCCTAAACTACCTACCTACCATATGCATGATTCTGATAAATTCTGAAGAATTAGATGGAATCCAATAAAATTTGTAACAGTTGAGCCTAAATATTAGATGATAAAGTTGTAAATAAGCCTGAGGTGGAGCAGCCCGGGGTGAAGGTGGTGAGGGGAGAGCCGGCCGAACGGGAGCCAGGGGAACCTTACGGCATTAGTGCCTCTGCCCCTTCTATTATAATCTTTATTCTGTGGCGACCCCTGTATCTGGCCCTTGGTCCTCCACGTTGGGGGTTGCATAAGGCTAGTTACTCTATCATGTAAAAACTTATTACGAAACCTTCAATCAGCCTCCGAAAATCTGTCTTGAACAGTGGTAAGGACTTTGTTTGTTTTTTAAAGGTTATATAGTTTATTGAAATGAAGTAATGATAAACCAAAAGAGAATGAATGTGCGGTTTAAGAAAAGAGTGAAGTAGGAAGAGAATCTTTTGCTAGAGGAACTCCTGTGAGTGAACATATTTAATTAGTCACTCTGAATTGATATTTCAGTCAGATAACATGTGTAACAGATAACTTGCAGTTTAGGATCAAATCAAGAAATATTTCTTGGGCCAAGACAGCTAGAAGAAAGAAACAATACTTTTTTAATTCATGATATAGTTAGCATAATTTGTAAATATAATATAATGTTAGCTATACAGGTTTGGTGTAATAGTAAAATTATTTAAATGTTATAATATATTTAATTGTGCTTATGTACATTATCTTTTTAATGATTTAATTGTATTTGTAGTTAAAAGGTAAGAACTTAACCGACGCTTCAGCCAATTGTACAGACTACTAAATAGGACATCCCAGCTCTCCATTAAAAACAAACTGCTCATATACAAAACCAGCACTAACCTATTTGGACCTATGGACTTGAACTGTGGAGGACAGCAAAACAATCGAATATCAAACGCATTCAGTCCTTCGTACTATTGTAAATACTCCATAGCATGTCTCCAACAAAACCCTTCATAATGATCTCAATATACCTTTTGTCCTGGACCTGATACCTCTTAAATTCACCAAATTCCATCGCAACCTTTCCTTCCATCCTAACCCTCTGGCTCAATCATTACCCAGTTCCACACATCCTGATAACCCTCCTCGCAGACTAAAACGGCAGTGGCCCCGAGATCTTTTGTAAAATTTATTTATTTTGAAGTTCTGGCAATGGCCAGCTCCTCTACTCATGCCTTGAGTGAATGCACTATAGCGCTCTCACTCAGCCTCCACTGGGTTTTTACACCAGTGACGCAGCTGAGAGAGAAGAGCTGGGACCTCTCTGTGCATGGCTTGTCCCTCCATAATTGGAGGGAGGGGTCTGGCTGGGGGTCCCTAGGATGAGTGTGTATTGTAAATAAAGTATGATTGTGTTTTTAACTTATAATTTATTTTTGTTTTATTTTTTATTATTACTATTTTTTTTAATTTATTCAATGTTTTATTTTATTTATATGTATATTGTTTATGTATAGGAAGTTCTTTTCTGTAATCTTTTTATTTATTTTATTTTATATATATAATCTTTTTTTTATTTTTTTTTTTATTAATTTTAACAGTGTCAAATCTATCCATTCTATAATCAGTGGTAGAACCCCACTTGGGTCCGATAATATATGTATATATATTTATGAATATCCACTCTCTCTCCTAGAAATGGACTTAGGCGGCAACCTCTTAGAAGCAGTTAGGGATTGGCATAAATTTCCACTTGCCAAACTAATTCCCCGACATTACCTGTACCAGTATAATATATTATACCTCTGTGTAATTCTATATTTACGAAATTTAAATACTTATCAAAAATATAAACAAATGAATTACAAATATTCATCTAATTTGGCATTCAAGAATCTACATCTCTGTTATATGAATCACAAATCGATTATTTTTTATGGGATGCTGATATTAATATCACTTTTAAATTATAAATATTTGTTTGATTTGATGAGACCAAGTCAGTCTTTATATATCATAAGCGTTCAAATTTGTGATTTCTATGTTTCTTTCAACTTTATAAATAAACAAGAGTCTTTTATTCATATCCTAATTTGAACTAAAGATATTTTTGACATGATTATGTCTTTTGGCTGAGGGTCAATACTTTCTTGTTGTAACGCTTTTTTCACATTCAAAAATGTAACAATTTGACAAGCTCTAGCTCTGTTGATGTTGCTTGGATCGAAAAATTTTCGACAGTTTCCTGATCATAACTTTAATTTAAAATATTTTTTGCTATATAACAACCGTTCAGGAGCTAAAATGCGCTAAAATGAATTGAGATATTGCTAATTTTGTGATATTTACAAAAAATGTTATTATAAAATGCATTGATATTTATTAGAAATGTTTTTCTAATAAATGGAATGAAAATAGCTTTTATAATGTCACTAAATGATATAAACTGCAACTAAATTATATTATTTTCTAATAAATATCAGTCCAATGTATTATAAAAAAAAAGACATATATAAGTGCTTGGCAAGATAAATATCACAAAATTAGCTCTCCATCCATTTTTGCTCAGTATATGGTATATTGATTTGAATGAAATAAAAAGAACTTGTTAATTTAAGTGATTTGATCCTTTTAATTCTAAAATGTTAATTGAAAAAAGCAGTAGATTATAGGTAGGCATATCCATGATCTATTTTTTTCCCTTGGAAAAGAAATTGATTTTTTTCCTACACAGCTTAAAATATGTAATTTTTTTAAACGTGGATCATGTGACACGTTTCGGTAGAAATAGGTATATATGAAATGTCGATAGGTTTAATGTTAAAAGTGGTGTATATATAATTCATTCCGCTTGTATTGGCACTATATATTTATTTGTTATTGGGCGAAATGTGGTTATTCTTTTTTAAAAATACTTATTATTTTGAATTAAAATATGTTGTAATAAAAAATAATATCACAAACGTAATATTTTGTAAGGCTACTCCAGTTGGTAATACTCTTTCGCAAGGACTCAAATGATCAGGCTGTTGTAAGATCGATTGTGGGGTTTCCTAATTATTGTCAATTTTTTGATCCCACGGAAAAAGTTTAAAAATATTAATTCAAAAGAAAAGGAAAAAAAGAAAATGTGTATGAAATGCATCCCTTTCCCTAAAGATGTCCACGAGACTTTTGGTGACAGAAACTTCAACGTGATAGGCCAATTGCTCGCAACTCACAGAACTAAACCAAACAAAACAACAAGCTCCATGGAGAACCTGTGAGTCGATGTCAAGGACGTGCTAGGTATATTGTCAGAAAATATTACACTGGACTCCCTAGAAACTATCCACTATCACCTTATATAGTAACTAATGGCTTGAATAATATCCTTTGATAAAAATTTAACTAATTAAACATATCTAATTACAATTTATGTAGAATATAAGAAGATATGGTTTTATTAATATAATCTTGTGGAACGACTCCTCGTTTATTTTGCTTATTTTTCTCAACATGTTTTGGGACTTTATTCCAGTTCTCAAGATTTTAAAATTGCACAACCACATATCAGTTAAATAACAGGTAAGTAATCCTACAATATTACAATACAATTAATCATTTACCTCTTGGTAATGAATTATAAATAATGCGATTGTTATAGAATTAATGGAAGGGATAATAAAAACACTGCATAATGTGAACACGTTTAAAAATAAGAACACGAATTTGACTTTTAAATTACCATAGTTTTATATCATGAGAGTAAAACATATCATAGAACATTATTAGAAGCTATATAAGTTAACAAAATAATAGGTAAAGTGTTTAATTATATGACAAATATAGAAAAAAAAGGAACGAATTACGTAAATATTATAAACAAATTAAAAACGTAATTAAAATTAAAGCAAAATTTAAAAAAATAAAATAAAAGAATTAAATAAAATTTAGAAGAATTAAATTTTTAAAAAATATATTTGTAAGAAAACATTAGAAATTGAAATTATTAATTGGTTAAAAATAATCACTGTATAATATCAATAAGGCAACAATAGTTAAACATTGTTCTGAGGACATAGAGGGTATAGACTTTAAATGAATGTAGTAACTCAAAATCACAGTAAAGGGGTAAACTATTAATTGCAGAATTAATTGGGTGTTATTTAATTTATATTTATGTGGTTGTGCAATTTTACAATCCTGAGGATGGGAAGAAAGTCCCGAAACCGCAACATTATATTTAAAAAAAATATCAACTTATATTATAGATAAATTGTAATTAGATAAATTTCTATGACAACTAAATAATACTAATAATTTACTATTTATTTAGTGTGGGACAATCCCCTTAAACTATAAACAATTTTAAAATTCATCATTGGCATATATATATTATTATTTTTTTTTTAATTTTCCTTCAAATCAGGCAGTTTGGAAAGCCTTCTAATTCCTAATAAAAATAAATTAAACCAATTTATACTAAAAAAAAAACAAATAAAACGAAGATCAAGATGAAATGTTTGGGTGGCCGGAAACTTTAGAACACCATTGTATATTATATATATATTTATTCTAGAGAGTTCGTTTATAAAATATCTTAAGTACTGATCCTTCCATATTGTAGGTTGGCTGATTCCTGGGAGTCAGGAAGGGAAAATCCCTTGCAAAAATTGATAGAATTACTTTTAGAAATAGTTCCAGAGTCCTTCAAGTTTTATAAATGTTTATTTCCGAATTAGATGCAAGTGTAAATAAAATTTAAATTTAGCATCTTAATAAAATAAATTCTCAGATCTGATATTATAACTGAGCCAGTAGATCGTTGATATAAATATACATTAGAGAGAAGTTAACTTACAGAGAGAGCAAGGTGCTGTATAGAAAAGAAGAGCAGATATATGAGAGAAATCGACATGTCGAGGCGAGCTACCAAGGTGGAATGAGTCCCTCCACGTCCAGCAGCTTATATAAGTATTTCTCCTCGGCAGTGAGGTCGTCCAAACTGGTTTGGGCTCACCTTTCTAGTTCAATTGTTTATATTCATTTATTCCAACATAAAGGCAATATTAAAATTATGAGTAATATGTTAAAATTGGAAAATTAAAATAAGTATGATCATATGAAAGGTAACCTGAAAAAGAATTGTTAAATTACATTAAATAAATAGAAAAAAAACAAAACAGAAATCTGTTTCAAAATTAAACATAACATGAAAAAATCACACAAATTAAAATAGATTCCTTGAAGGTTTTAGATAAGTCATTCTCTGATGTCTCATATGTGATATTTGGGTCACATGAAACTTACTAGGAGAACTCCCGCAAGGTCCGTGACAGATTTTGCCCCTTAGAAGAAATCCTTCAAATGTTTTTTTGGAATTCTGCAAATCGCCCATAAATCGATAATTCCTTTACCAATTCAGAACTAATTTATATGGTATAGTCCAAAAGTTTTTTAAGAATAAAAAATTATCATAATTAGCATTTTTTATACGATATAATAATAATAATAATAAAGTTCTTTATTTATTCTGGGACCTTAAGTCCCTTAAGAATAAAAAATAATGTACAATCAAGGGCCTTCAGAGCCTTAAAATAAAATAATATTTACATAACAAAGTAACAGATAATAATAATTAAAAAAAATAAAAAAGAGCAGAAAGAAGATATTAATAAAAAGTAACAGAAAATTTATATTAATTTTTTACAAAAAGAAAAAGATTTCTTAAATATAAACTGTTTATAATTATAGTTTATAATAACTAAAAAGTGGCTATTGTCAGTTTTTGGAGGACAGGATCTGGGTGGATAGTAGGTGGTTAAAGAAGTGGTATTTGAAAGTAGAAAGGTTAATTGAATGACGAATTTTGAGAGGGATGGAGTTCCAGAGAGAAGAGCATCGGATTACGAAAGATCTGTCGAAAGTGGCTGAGCAATGAACAGGAGTATGCAAATCTGATTGACGGGATCGGGTTTGGCAGGTAAGAATTAAGGATTTGAGTTGAAGGAGTTCGGAAATGTAAGGTAAATGATGGGATTGGACGGTTTGAAAAAGTAAGGATGCCAGGAATAAGCCACTTTAACTCCGCATAAAACTGCGAAATGTGGGCGCTCCTCGGGATCCCGAAAATAAAGCGTATAAAGCAGTTAAATAATCTTTTGATTCTGGCCTCGAGATCCCCAGAAACACCCCCATACACAGCACAGCAGTATTCAAAGTAGGGGAAGATGAGACAGGTAACTAGTAATCTGCGGGTTTCGAAAGGAAGAAGGTGGCGAACGTAATTGAGACGTTTTAGGATAGGGATGGGGCGGCGGGAAATTTCGGATACGTGATTTTTCCTGGATAGGGTTTCATCGAAAACGATTCCAAGGTTTTTGACCGAGGAGTAGAATTTGATAGGATCACTGTTCAGGATAGCCGATTGGGTTTGGTTTCGTGAAATTTTGAAGGAAATATAATCTGTTGGTAATAGGGTTCGTCGGAATTTCCGTCTGGCTGATTCTCTTTTTCTCATCATCTCTCTTATCTCAGGAGTCAACCATGGAGCGGAAGGACGGCGCATCGTTAGTGTTTTTAGAGGAGCATGAGTATTTAGGATTGAATGAAGGTTTGAATTAAGGGTGTAAATCATTGGTTCAATCGAGGTAAAATTTATACTAAAGATACCGGGATAGCACTGTTGATGTGGGAGAGAAGAATATTAAGAAGGATCTTTGATGCTGTGAGAGAAGAGCACAGATTGCGGATCAGAAGCAATGCCGATATTTTCTGTTTTTTTTTTTTAAGTTTATTTAATTTTCCGAACGTTTTCGGCCTAAGGAATATTTCGTAAGTGTATGTTAGTACGAGTATGTTTGTTTGTAGTTTCAGAGATATGGATCAATTAATAAAGAGTATATTATACCATTATTATTATTATATTACATGACATCGGAGCACGGATTATCAGCAAAGTCTTTAATATCATTCTGAAATTCTTCTTCGCCGTGTACCCGACGTCGTCGATGCTGTGTGTTTTGACAAATCAAAGAAAGACGGTGTAGTCTCTCTTCCTCATTTTCTAACAATCTTTGGACACGAGCGTTTTCACTCAGGGCTCCAAGTCGCTCTATTATTTCATCTTTATACTCTTGACACCGAATATTCCGTAGATTTGATATGATCTATCATATGTTGCAAACGCATTGTTCTTCAGCTTCGAGAGCAGTGTATTTCGCTCGCATTCGGCGGCTTTCTGAAGAGGCTCGGCTAGTTCGTCTTTAGATTCAAGGGAACGTACGATTTGTGCGTGCTCTCTCATTTTCTGAACACACACGGTTCGTTCGTCTTCAGATTCCAGAGCAAGAGTATTTTGCTCATATTCAGCGGCTTTCTGAAGACGCAAAGCTCGTTCGTCTTTAGGTTCGAGAGAACCTACGATTTGCGCTTCCCTTTATCTAAAGACGCTGAACACGTTCGTCTTCAGATTCGAGAGCACGTATTTTACGAGTATATTCTGACATACGACTGACTCACTGATACCTCTGAGGTTGAGTTCCCGCAGAACAAGTTTTGCGTTGTCTCTCCCTTTGATCATCGAGTCTCTTTGTCCTTTTGATGCTACCCTCTGTCCCATGATTCCTTTTTTTTTTTTTTTTTTTTTTTTTTTTTTTTCCAGAATCTCTCGATATGGATCTCCTCCTACTTGTTATGAAGTAGTTTTTGACTTTTAAATTACTAATAATCAAACGTAATCACTTAGATATTGCCTATAATCTACCTATAATAATAATAAGTAATAACTACCTATTAACTTCTATCTCAGCTTAGTACACTTAAAAATAAGAAATAATAGTCATTTAAAACAATTGACCGATTTCAAATTTGTAGATAGGTATACGAAATTAGAAACAGCCAGTTAACTCAAAAGGAAAAATAAAAATATATTTTTAGGAATTACGGAAAAGGAAAAATAAATTAAAAAGCGGATTTGTTTGAAATATACTTAATTCAGTACACACACCATATTTTTTTTGAGGTCGGTGCCAGGCTCCACAGTGGACACATTTAAAAAATGTTAGGAAAAATAACATTAATTAATAATTCAAAAATTCGCCCTCCTCAAGATAAATTAGTTCCAACATTTGAATCCTCTTTCCTGACATACGTACCATTGTACAATAACATAATCATAGCTGGTGACCTCAACACTAATCCACTTTCTGACTTTCCTGACATGAAATACTTACTAGAATTGATTTACTCCCTTAACTTATTCATTGTTCCTTTTCAACCGACCCATCATACCCAGTTTACGGATACACTACTAGACCTCATCATCATTGACTCACCTAAGAATCTACTCTCGTCTTCCCTAAATCCAATGACATTTCTGTCTTGCCATGATCTCATTCATATATCCTATCATCTTCCCACTCCCATCCACATCCCTAAGCAGATCACCTGGCGGAATCTTAACTCTTTAACTCCTGAAAGCATAGATCCTTAACTTGACACGTTATCCCACTCCTTAGAGCCCGTATTTTCTTCCTACTCCATCGATGAGAGGCACTCAACTCTCATCAAATCTCCTTTTATTCCTCAATCACCTAGCACCACATAAGACATCCACTTTCCGACGGTTCCCCGCTCCCTGGATTAGCCCAAAAATTAGAGAATTGATGAAGAGAAGAGATACTGTAAGGAGGCTCTTCAAGCGAACTCGAATTCCAGAGGACTACTTCACATTCAAATATCTCCGAAACCTTGCTCAGTCTTCATTGTGACGTGCCAAGTCGCAGTATTTCAATAATATCCTACCCCAAGCTCCTGATCCCAAGTCAATGTGGAAAACCCTAAGAAAATTCTCTATTGCCGGCTGCACCTCCTGTACCAACTTCCTCAGCTTCCCATTTTAAGCCTATTTCCCTCCTGTCAAACCTGTCAAAACCACTGGAAAGATTAGTCCATTCACAACTCTCTACCTACCTCGAACACAAAGATCTCCTCACTCCTCTTCAATCAGGCTTCTGTTCAGGATACTCCACTCAATCTGTCCTATTGAAGATAACCCAAGACCTCCATTCCTCCATGGAACAACAGCAAATAGCAATCCTTGTCCTGTTCGACTTTTCATAAGCATTTGATTGCGTCGATCATCATACAATTCTCTTCTCCAAATTGCATAACCTTTCCCTATCCAACAGTGCTTTAAGCTGGTTCCGTTCCTTCTTGTCTCACCGTTCCCATACAGTTATCATTCCCAACAAACCTCCCTCATCCTCACTACCTTTAACACGAGGTGTTCCTCAAGGATCCTCCCTGTCACCAACCCTCTTCTCTGCTTATATTAATAATCTACCCCATGTTATACGCCACTCCCAGTATAATGTGTATGCCGACGACCTCCAAATCTACCTATCCTTCCATCCTTCAGACATGTTCGAAGCATCTCGTAAGATTCAGAATGATATTGAGAACATCAGCAAATGGACAGTGAAAAATAAGCTCCGCCTGAATCCAGAGAAAAGCATGGCTATCGGTTCAAAACCTACCCTTAATTCCCTCCCTTACTATCCATTACTTTACCTCAATAACCGTACAATTCAATTACAAATTTCTATCAAAAAATTTGATCAACACTTATCAACCACATTTCCCAAGTAACCAGAAAATCCATCATGATCTCAGCTCCAAAGACATCGTGACTCCTTTCCCCGAAGTACCCGCCAACTTCTGGTATCCTCTCTCATTTTTCCCCACTTTGATTACGGGTGCTTGGTGTATGGGGGCTGCCTATTGAGCTAGAGATGAGACTAATGAATTGTTTTATAAGATTTATCTTTAGGGTCTACAGACGGTCTTACGTATCTTGCCTGTACAAAGAGCTAGGGTGGCTTTTCCCCGATTTTCGACGGCAATACTTCCTCGGCACTTTCCTATTCCAGTCATTAAAAGCCAATAAACCTTCCTATATCCTAGACCTACTTACTCTGCGTTCCTCCGTTCACCACCTGAATCCTATATACCCCCTCACATAGAACTGCCTCCTTTGAAAAATCCTTCGTCATCCGTGCTACCTCTTTTTGGAATTCCTTACCTACCCATATTCGCAAAGCCTCTTCCTTAACTTCTTTCAAACATCTTTTATTTATCGATCTTCTATCTTCCACAAAAATGTAAATAATATGTAAATATACATAAGTGTGATAATTTTGATTGATTTTTTTTTTTTTTACTTAATTTTAATGTTTTATTTAATTTTAATTTTTTTTGTTTTTTATTTCTTCTTTCTACTTTTTTTGTCAAAATTTAATTGTAAGACTAATGTGCTGATTTAACTAATCTCAGCCAGACAATTGTACCTTTTATTGTGCACTTTAATTATTCTTAGGAGACAGTCTGTCTTAGAATAAAGTTTTTTTTCATTTCATTTTCATTAAAAACATAAAAAAATATCTAGAAGAAAGTCTTAAAAGCCTCAAGTCATAGGAAATGCACTTGTAAGGAAGCATAAATCAGATTAAGAGGAAAAAAAAAAAAAAAAAAAAAAAAAAGAGAAGATATACAACATGTAAGAAACTTTTATTATACAGTGTTTATACCTATGAAGACAATTTACCGGAATGTATAGATCGATATTGGTTACTGCAGCATAGAAGTTACTTAAAAAATAGAAGAAAACAGAAGTTTTTTTTATTTGAGGACTGGTTTCCAATGTTCATTCATGTACATTCATCATCAATACACATTTATAATGGGATAGTTAAAAAAATCGACTAGTCTTAGGGAAAACCTAAGGGATTGTCCATCAATCATGAAAAACCCATCATAATCCTTAAAAAACTCTGTATAGTTCGATTCCGTTCCTCCAAGTACCCGTCAACTTCTAGTGTCCTCTCATACTTTCCTTGCTATGATTAAGGTTTATGGAGGATTGTCTGGTGATCTGGAGATGAGATTGAGGAGACTGATGAATGTTTTATTATATTTATCGTCGGGAATCCCAGATGAACACATGTTACTTGCCGATATTCTGAGCTTGGATGGCTTTTTCCTAAATTCCGACTTAAATCTCTTAAAACCGAAAAACGTTCCTATATTCTTGACCTTTTATTTATTTATTGTTCGCCCTTCCTTGCCTTCAGGCAATACAGGTTTAGGCAATACTAACTTTTAATATTGCCAAAATATCAAAACATATCCATATAATTACAATGTAACATTATACACAATAACAATATACAAATACAACATATACACAATAACAATAACCACGATACCAAAAACTATAATAACAATAAACATAATAGCAATGAACACCATAACAATTTATCGAGGTAACTGAGAAATCTAATCTTAGGCTGCTCTAAGGCTGTCATCTTCTTCCTCAGCTCCTCCGCTGCCAGGCGGCCTCCCAGGAATATGTCCTCTTCTACTGAGATTGAAATGGGATGAGCCAATCGCAGTCTTCCAAAATACAAAAGCTTTGTAGTGCGGGTAGTTTTCTTCTGTGATCAGCTGAGGGAAATCATTCTCCGAGAGAACATATAGTCCGGTTTCCCTCAGTTGTTTGACCCTTAGAGCTTCAAAGGCCGTGCAATTCATAATGATGTGCTCAGCAGTTTCTGGAATTCCACATCTAGAACATAAGGGATCTATGTCTACACCAAGGCTATGGAGTTTAGCCCGGAAACCCCCATGTCATGTGAGAAATTGCGATATCCAGTAATCCGGGATTACCCATGTTGCATGTAAACGTGCCTGAACGCTGGGAAAGTATTTTCTCAAGGTAGCACCTTTCGAAGTTGCCACCCACCGCCGATTCCACGTATCTATAGAATGATCTCGGATAATCTTTTTCCATTTTCTGGGTTCTTCTGTGATTCTCGCTCGTATGTTCTCCGGAAGACCAGCTGAGTCCCCTCTCTTGAACTTATCCTTCAACACTTCTTCTCGTAAGAAGAGGTCGATAGGTATTCCTCCAGCTAAAACTTGTGCCGCCTCGTGAGACACACTCCTGTAAGACTTGGTTACCCTGAGCAGAGCCGTTCGCTGGATGGTTGCCAATCTGCTCTTTTGCCGCTGTGAAAGGTTCTGGTACCAGGCGGGTGTTGCGTATCTTAGGATACCCAAAATCACTCCATTATATATCGTCATCGTAGCCGGGTATCTAAGGCCCCAAAATGCACCCCCGACGCGGCTAAGACCGTTTAAGGCTAGTGCCACCCTATTTCTTAAGTATTCCAAATGAGGGGTCACATTAAATCCTCTTCCGATTCTTATTCCCAGATAGGTGACTTCCTCACTGGGACGGATTCTGATGCCTTCTATACATATGTTTATAGGATGTGCCCTATCCGTTTTTCCTCTAAGTAGAATAGCCTGTGTTTTTGAAACTGCCATTCTCAGCTTCTTACTTTTACACCATTGTCCTACCAGGGTGGCGCACCGTTGTGCCTCTTCTTTTATTCCAGACCTACTGTTGGAGGCCACTATAGCAGCTAAATCGTCGACGTAGGCCGTGGCAGAGAAATGCTGTTCCTCGAGCACACCCAGTATTTCATCAAAAACCAGCTTCCATAAAGCTGGGCCAAGAACTGATCCTTGTGGGCATCCCCTCTCTATAGAAGCTTCTTTCTCATAAGAACTTCCTCGGACCTTTACAGTCCTGTTCTGAAGGTAGCTGCTTATGAGAGTATATAAGTTACTGGGGGCTTCGTATTTCTGTAGTTGTTGGAGTACACGTGGCCACCAAACGCTGTCAAACGCAGAGGATATATCAAAGAGCAACAACATAACATACCGTTCATTCCTCTGTTCGACATCGGCGCGAATTCTGAGTATAGCATCTGTAGTTCCCTTACCTTTTGTAGAGCCAAATTGCCGTGGATGGCTTGCCTTTCTAAGTATCGGCTGTAGTCTTATCATAATAAGATTCTCCAGTACCTTACTCATCACGGGAAGAAGACATATAGGTCTATACGACTTAGGAAGCTGCTTATCCTTGTTCCCTCCCTTGTAGAGTAGTCTCAAATCTGCCACCTTCCAGCTTCTCGGAAAATACCCCCTATCTAGGCAGTCATTGAAAATTCCTAATAATATATCTTCCATATAGGGGATACTATTTTTCAAGATCGCAGCGTCTATAGAATCGAGCCCCGGGGCACGACCGGTTTTCTGCCTATCAACAGCAATACGAAGATCGTAAATATCCCATGGAGGGCAGAAGTCTGTTCCAGGTGGGTAAGTAGTTGTGCGTCTAACTAATTCTTCCTCTTCATTATCTTCCGACGGATCATCTTTAGGATATGTAGCCTCAATAAAAATGGTCGCTGCTTCTTCGAGGGTAGTCGCCTGAACATCTACATGCTTGAGGGCTGCTAATGTTTGCAAAGGAGTTAGTTTTCCTAGAGCAACTCTGTATGGAATTCCCCATGGATTCTTCTTTGATTCTTCGACAATGAATTCATCCCAGGACCTCCGCTTTTGTAAACGCACTTCGTTTCGATATTCTTTAGCTTTGGCCTTGTACTGATTACGAAGTGCAATACGCCTCTCTTCATATCTGCATCGCTGGTACAACCTTCGTGCCTTGTAGACTTCCCTCTTCATTGTTGTTAAGGCCGGTGTCCACCATGGAACTAGTCGAGCTCTGGCCTTTCGCCGTTGGAGAGAATTTTCAGCTGCGTCAAGAATTGTATTCGTTATTTTAGAGACTCTATAGTCCAGATCGTCAGCACATTCCGTTTCCACCGATTCCCATTCTTCGTCGGCAATTTCTCCCTCCAGCATGCATTTGAAGACGCTTCAGTCATTCCTTCGAGTTACGTAACCCTTGTCAATATCGTGAAAATCTGGCATATCCTGCACTAGACTGAATTCCAGGACTTTGTGGTCAGAACTAGTTTCAGATCTGAGGTTCCAGTCAACAATGTGTCGTACTAATGTCGTTGATGCCAATGTCACATCAATCGAACTTTCACCCATTGGCCCTGAGAAAGTGGGAGTGGAAGAGATGTTGTTGACTACTACTAACTGGCTCCTTGCTATAAAATCACCAAGCTTAGCCCCTCGTCGGTCTGTTCGATTGGAACCCCAAACCGTGTTCCAAGCGTTAGTATCCGAGCATAAGATCACATTCCTGCAACTAGATGTGATCGTTTCCATGACAGAAATACTTTCCTCTATATTACTTCCGTTAGGCAGGTAAGCCGAGATCATCGTAAAAGATAAACTGCCCCACTTTACGTAGCATGCGACACAATCAGCCGTAGAATATTGTCTAAGATACATCACGTCAAGATTTGGATTGTTGACCACTATAGCAGCCCTAGGCCTCCTCTCTCCACTGCTCAGAGCTATAACTCTTGACGTGAGACCAAACCCCGTGACCAAGTTCCTATGGCTGGTCGGTTCCTGAATTACCATCATGTCGTAGCGTCGAGAAAGAGCTCGCAACTCGTCTGCCACTACTCTTCGGCGACCCATGTTGAGCTGAAGGATGGTAATTCTATTCATAATAGGTACGTTTCGCTATTTCCTTGCACCATGTTAAGTGCACAGGGCACTCCCGACTGCCAGCCTTGTGCTTTGTTTTACTATGATCTGCATTCGCCCGTTTACAATTAATGCAGGTTGGGTCGGCCAATACTTTCTTCTTTGGACATTCTTTCATTAGATGGCCACTTCCTGCGCACCAAATGCAAACCACTGAGTTTGCAGTGCAAGTGGCCTTGGTGTGTTCATAGCCCTGGCACTTGCTGCAGCGAGGGGCATCCAGGTAATCCTTAAAAGTCATGGACCACCATCCTCCATCTAGACTTCCTATTTCCAACAGCTGAAAACGGATCATTGGGTGCACTTCCAATACCCAGTTCTTAGTTAAGCCGTTCCTGGCGACTGAAGCAAATAGTGGGCGAAGATCTTCAATAACAAGGAGAGTTGGAACCGATTTTTCAGGTATTCTTTGCCACAGAAACCTAACTAGGTCTGCTGAGTTCCATGCGTGAGGCACACCCCTCACTTCAAGTTTAGGTTTTTTCCTCAGTGCTAGCTTAGCATGTAGCCCATTTTGGCGCAGCTCCTGCCATCCAATGACTTTAGTTGCATGGGATTCTTCTTCTAACCGAACTAGAATCGAGTCCGCCTTGGTCGCTCTAACTATAGAAGCGTTTACACCTATATTTGTGGGCGACGGGAGCCCATTTATGATATTCACTGGGCTTTTTCCAGAGCCGCTGATTGTTAAGTATGCTGGTCTTGACGTCAGGGACGGCTTTAATGGCAGCGATTTAACAATATCTGCCAACGTCTTAGGTTTATTCTTTGGTGTAGATTTATCATTTGGAGAAATCTCAACAATTTTGTCCTCAGTTTCGCTCCGTTCTTCATTAGTTTTCTTTTCTTGCGATTTTGCCTTTCTCCTATTTCTTTTGCTCTTGTATATCTCAAAAGTTTCAGCTTCCTTTAAATTTGCATCTTCATTAGTCGACATTAGCTTCCCTTCAGAGGATTCGGCCTTGGCAAATTGAGGGCCGGAGGTTGCTGTGTTTACCCCTGAATGGCTGTGAATAACCTTTGGATGTGACCTTTCCATGATTTTGCTTATTATTGTATCGACTACTATGGGAGACTCCAATATTTCCTTCACCACTCTTTGGACAAGCGACGAGACTGAATCTTCTTTCTTTTTGTCTTCACTTTGCTTGACCTTGGAGTTTAAGGTTTCCAATATACCGATTAATCGATCAATTTCTCCATTGATATGTTTTCTAGTTACGTTGTTCATCTTTTTATCAAAATCTTGAATGAATTTACGTAAGCTCTCCTAAATTTTCTTTGCTTCATTCAAACAGCCACCACTATAAATTTCTTCATTTTCTTCTTCAACATCAGACCCATTCCTAGGTCTTTTTGCGGATGGGCGTGGGTCCTTAAGGACTGTACATCCAGGAGGCTCCTCCTCCATTTTCTGAAAGGCTAATCTCTAGAAATCTCAAATCTAGTATAACCTAACCTTAACAGTTTGACCTACTTTCACTAATATTCGCTTAAAACAACAAAAATATGTTCTAAAGTTATTGAAACTTCAAACTTTGTTGTAAACAATAATAGCGAACAATGAATTAACATAAAATAAAAGAAACGAAATAAACAAAACACCAAAAACTAGATTCAATTGCACAAAACACAACAGCATGAAAATCCACAGCCTTCTCAATAATCTATATTCTTGACCTAATAACTGTGCGTTCTTTTGTTTACCTCCTAAACTCTAGATCCCAACCTTTTAACCTGTATAAACCCTCACATAAAACTACTTCCTTTAAATACTCTTTCATCCTTCGTGCTACCTGCTTCTGAAATTCCCTACCCATTCCTATTCGTAAAACTGCTTCCTTTACTTCTTTGAATCATAATTTATTTTTACACCTTTCAGACAATCAATGTTCCACAAATATATAAATAATCAAGTAAATATTTAGAATTATTTTATCTTTTCATATACTATTATATTTTATGTTACCATTTTTTTTTCTGTCGACAATATGTGTATGTCTTAAATGTTAATTTGTAAGTAATACGGCCAGACAATTGTGCCTGTAATTGTGCATTCTTAGGGGACATTCATTTAATCTAAGAGACTTAGACTCTTAAGATGGTAAGTGGAGCAAAAAGTTAATAGAAAAAAATGCACATTACTAAAAAACCAAACAAATATATTACTATTTAAGTTTCTTAAGAAATTATGAAATGAAAAAGTTAACTTTATTCTAGGATTTTCCCCTAAGAATAATAATAATGCACAGTTACAGGTGCAATTGTCTGGCCGTATTATTTACAAATTAACTGCTTCACTAATTACAGTATGTATTGTCGACAGGAAAATAATAACATAAAATACAATCGTGTATATATATATATATATATATATACGGATAAATTTCTTGACTGTTACTATTAAATGTTCAGTAAGGTTCTTGAGGTTCAGTCAATAAATAAAAACAACTATTTTAGAGACGTTTCGAGGCTATATTGTTCTCGTAATCGTGCCAATATTACTGGTGGATGTGGTATCGACTCCATATTCTTTGGTCTCGATATTCTATAGAACAATATAGTCTCGAAACGTCACCAAAATAGTTTTTATTTATTGACTGAACCTCAAGAACCATACTAAACATATATATAAGGAAAAAAAAGTAATTTTACTTATTTATTTAATTATTTACATATTTGCGGAAGATTGATTGTCTAAAAGGTACAAAAATAAATTATTTTAAAGTACTTGGGAAAAGCCACCCAAGCTAAGAACATCGGTAAGTAACGTGTGACAGCCTAGGGATCCCGAAGATAAATCTAATGAAATAGTTTATTAGTCTCCTCAGCTTCATCTCGAGATCACCACAAACCAAGCAACCAAGATCAAAGCTAGGGAAAATAATAGAGGACTCTAGAATTGGACGGGTTTTGTGGGGAAAAGAATCTTGAAAATAATTTAATTATTTTCGATAATTATTTATAATTATCAAATTATAAGAAGATAATCCTAAATATGTTGATTAAAAAAAAAAAAAGAAAAAACCTGTACCACTTACAACCCATGAAGGGTCTCGGGTTCAATACTTGGGTAGGCTGTACTGTTTCTGAGCCAACGGTTGTGAAAGGAAGTGATTTGGCTAGAATTCACGCTCAACCGCCAGGTTATTCCCCAATTAAGGGTACCCACTTTTTTAAGAGGCTGGGTATGCCCCAGAAGGGTCTCCCGACCTCGAATTCAATCCACGGCCGAAATAACAGAAAATAAATTTTCTACCTTCAGTCGGACTCGAACTCGGGCCCGGGAGCATGGTAGTCAAGTGCCTTACCCACTGTTGATTAAAATAAAAACTAAATTTCTCCCTGATTGGGAAAAACAACAGATCATGAAGATGTCTATCTAAAATCTATTGATTTTCCCAATTTGCAATTTAGAATTAAGTTCAAATTACTTAAATAAATAATTAAATTGAATAAAATGAATAATATCAATAATTATTCGAGATAAAAAAGTTAAGAGAAAATGGTGTTTCAAACGCAATTTTTTTCATTCAAATGAATATACCTCCTCAACGGTTGATTCTAACGACTAATGTTATTTAACAAAAATGATATCCTTTCATTTTTTTAAGAGTCGTCAAGTAAAGTAAGATGTCAATTTTTCTATCCGAGCTACAGCATGTAAAACTACGCTTAACGCCAGTGTTCCCCAAGAACGTAACTCTTTTGACCAACTAGGTCACAGGTGGCATGTTCCGTGTTATAAAATACATTGCAAAAACAATACTATTTACTTTACATGATTCTCAATTGTTTATGAACAATTGATATTAATTTATTTTTGGAATCACATGCAAAGAAGAACTATTAAATTTTTCATAGCAGTACAAAATGGAGAGGGAATCTAAGCTTTATATAACAGACTCCATCGAAGAAGAGGCCCAAAGTTCTTCCTTACCCAGCCCGCTAGTAGCCAAAGCTTGCAAGACTTTAGACAAAAACGAGGTGAGGAAACTGTCACGGAGACCACTTCTGATTACTCTCAGGTGGATCTTTCTCTTCTTGTTTTGGACTCTATGGATCATCGTATTTTCCATGGTGGTGGTTCTTTTTGCTCTGGCGCCGCAAAAAATCCAAAAGTAAACAACGAGCGAACGAAAGTGAAAAGTTCAACTTTATTATATTCTTCATAAATAGTAAATTATTGATGTAACTATGTTGAATTAACATAACTGTTTTGTTTTTACTAAAATTTTATTATCAACATATATATATTTATACATACATATATATATTTTTTTTAGCTTTCCTTCTTAAACAAACCTTTAATAGGGACGTGTATTTAAATAATTTGTATAATTCAAAATCTAGCATATTGCTTGTATTTATCATATGTTTAAGTATTTTCTAAGATATTTACAAATTTGAAATCAATATAAATAAAAATTAATATTTGTCTGTATTTTTCTTATTGAGTTTTGTGAAAAACTTTAGAAATTTAGTTCGCCTTACTTGAAGGCCACTCTTTGAACATAGTTACTCATTATAGAATTAAAGCAAAGGATTACTTGTTGCCCCGCTAATTAAAGTACCCTAAAGTATGTTTTCTTTCCTGTGCCTTTATTTTTCTGTTTTTCTTGATTTTTTAGATGACTTCCTTCTGACTTTTCTAAAATCAAAATGTACGCTTGCAAAGATTGACCTTTCGCTTATACAAGGCACATTTGAAATTAGAGTCGTTCTAGTTTGTTTGATCTTTGGAATTAGTCGAAATATGTGAGATTCGTACAAGTATTACATCTTCACCTTTATAAAATTCTATTAGCAATGTTACTTCGATTAAATTAAATGAGTAAAATATACCAATAGTTATTATAAATTTGGTTGGTTTATATGTTTTGTTCTTTCTAGATTAAAGATTTTCTACCAATGTAATTAATTATATATATTTTATATAATCTTAAACAGTTATAGGATAATTCTTTTTTAATATTTTAAAACTATTGCAATTCTTTGATTGTGTCAATATTTTCTACTTAAAATTCGATACGATACTTACCATTTGATAGGGTATTAGTATTTAAATTGCGTTGTGGGGATCAATAAATAATATCAATCATTAAAATAATAATTTTTACCGAGTTTGAAGCACAATAACTAGACGTGTACCACTACTCGCTGAACACATACTACTGACATGTTTGGAAAAAATATAGTTTTTCGGCTTTAGTAGACTTAGTAGTAAATTTTTTCTTCTATCAAAGTTCTTTTTTAAAAATAATTGTAGTTTTCTACATTCAACTAGATTATTTATTTATTATAATTTAAATTTTTTTCAAAATTTTTTCATCTTTTCGACAGTCTAATGTCTATCGATAGGTCTTCCGATATAGGCAACTGTCGACCAATGGCCAACTCCTTTGCCTTCATGACGATTAGGATGTACCCGATGGAACAGCGCAAGCGACCAACCTGCCCTCAAGGCCAGCCGGATTTTTAAGACCGTTTTCCTTATTGCCCCTTCCTTGCTGAGTTTTGTATTAATATTTATTTTATCAAGAGGGCAACTGTAGACGATTAGCATCTCACTGAAAATAATTGCGTCGGTCATAGTTGTTTGTAAATTCCGTCTCTCCATATTGGAAATTATTTACTTGACTATTGGAGTTTATATTGCCATAAGGACGTGCAGTTCACTTGTGCTATACTTACAAGAGGAGGACACTCTCAGTCCCTCAAGGATCTTGGCAATTTCTTTGGAGGTTCCTGGTTAAAAATATTAGGCACATATTTGCCCTTTCCGGCCAATAACTAATTAAACTAATTTATTTTATATCTGGAGTTTAAAAATTGATATAAACATGATTCTTGCACCAAGATTTTTAGTTTTGACTGCGAATTTGAATAAAAATTCAGCCAATCCATAGATTTTGGTTTAGTTTAATTAAATTCTAAACAAATTATTAGATGTTCAAGCAAACAACCTCTAAAGATTTTTTCACACAAACATTTACGTCATATTCTAATTCAGCACCCTCAAAAACATAGAAAAACGTTTATTCAATAAAAACAAAAAATATCATTTTTTTAACCCTCTTCGAGGAAAATGAAATTTTTGAACCGATTATTGATTACTTTCCTGTAAAACGCCATTAATTTGGTTGGTATCGCCGGAAAGAGGAGAGCCTTAGCTTTCTTTTGGTGTATATAAATGTAAAATTAGATAAACAACAATCTATTAAAAAAATTGGAAAACCGGAAAAACATTTTGATTTTTAACATGAGTTTGGAACCAGATGGGATGATGAAACCAAAGACATTTCAAGTGTATTACCACCCTATATGTTTGATAAATAAATGAAGTTGATACGTTTAACCGTCTAAGCAAAATTATGTTTTTGTCAATTTAAACAAAAATTGTCTACCGTTTCGTAAGGTATATTTTGAAGCTTACAAATTTTTATTTTTTTATTTGGATGAAATATTTTATTTAATGGTTCTTTTGAATGCTGTATTTGAATCCGATTTCGGTTCTTGTATAAAAAATTTATTGAACGTACTTCACTGGAACAATTGTAGCTTTTAAATCGTAAAATGTGATAGAAAATGTTTTTAGTCCAAGAATTCCATTTCAGCACCCTCAAAAACTTAGGAAACGTATATATATATATATATATATATATAAAATTAGTTTAATTCTATTTATATTTTTTTTTCGGCTTCTAGGGCCCATTGGTCGGAACGGCAAAATACGAGTCTTAATATTTTTTTAACAGGGATCTCCAAAAAAATTGCCAACAAGATCCGTGAGAGACTGAGTGTGTCCTCCCCTTGTTGGGGAAATTATATACCAAATATTGTCATTATTACTTCTTTGATATAAAATACAATTAACACTCAAAGTCGTATAGTATCGTCATGCTAGCCAAGAGCTCGATCCCACTCTGGTACTATTCCTTGGGATGGCTGCTTTATGGATAATTTCAACTTTCGCAAACTATCAATTTTTTTCCTTGAAGTAAATGGGGCATGGAACGAAAAAAGTAGTAATGCGATAGTGCGAGGTCAGGACTATATTGTCGATGAGTTCGAACCCATGATGTTCTTTAAATTTTTCTTTGGTTCGACATGAATTGTGAGGATGTGCATTAGCCTGTTGGAATAAAACTCCTTTTCGGTTGATCAAAGAACTATAATGTTGTTCGCAGTGGAATTAAAAATTCAAAGACCATCCATCAAGAACAAATTCGTAACGAAAAAACCCTTCAAAATTTCAAAAAAGGCAAAGCATGAATTATTTTTTTTCCAATGCTCAATTTTTCAAAACAATGTCACGCAGTGCGTTGGTTAGAAACACCTCTCCCTTCACATTTAATAATTTCACGAATTTTTTTCAGTGGCTGTGAATTTTTTTTATTCCTAGTAATGCCTATAATTACGATAATTTCCTAGGACTCCGTCATGGTTCTTCTTTGGAACAAATAACTAAACTGAGACATTTTTTGAACAAGTCGAAAGGGATTAAACAAGCTTGGAGAATGCTCTGAAGAGATTATTAAGTGTTGGTGAGTATTAAATAGAATTAAAATATTTACAGTGTTTTGAAGTCTTAAATTTGATTAAACGGACATATTTTTTTTTTAAACACCCCATTATATATTTCCTCCTTTAAGGGATAGAAATTGTAACAGTTATCAACAGGTTTACATTCAGTAGCATACCTCAATTAATTGTTGCTACCGTTATACCTCCTCGTAGCATAAAAAGCGTCACTCTAATAAAAAATAAATTTTTAAAAAAAACAGTGAAATTCAACTTTAACTTAGATGAATCCCAACTCATCCCAATACTACCCTCACAACCTATGCTGATGACACAAGCGCGTTATCTGTCAATGTTGATCCATTTGCTACATCCCAAGCACTCCAGTCACATACCACTTTCCTTGAGGAATGGCATCATAAATGGAAAGTTAAGATCAATCCCAGCAAATAACCTTTACCCTGCATCAAAAACCTACCTCATCCTGTCCTCCTGTATTCTTTAATGGAGTACCATTAAATAATGTAGAACAGATATGATACCTTGTATTTTATCTAGACAAGAGACTTACTTGGAACCCTCATACAAAATTGAAAAGACAAAAAGCTGCACGTCGATTTCGAGTACTAAAACACCTACTTGACAAACGTTCAAATCTCCCGATTCACTACAAAAAAAACTCATCTATATGACGATTATCAGACCTATTTGGACTTACGGTTTAGAGTTATGGGGATCCACCAAACCATCAAATTCTTCCGCATCCAATCACTCCAATCAAAAATTCTTCGGAAAATCCTTGATACTCCTTACTTTGTCACAAATGAACTGATCCACAATGACCTTAATATCCCTTATGTTGCTGATTTGGCACGAACCAGATACCTTTCCTTTCATAATAAACTCTCCTCATCCAAATCCTCTTATTGCACAACTTGCTTCCTATTCTATTCCTGGCATTCCTCCAAGGCGTCTGAAAAGAAGATGGCCTTGGGATCTTCTTCTCTTGTAAATATTTTATTAGAGTACTGCAAATGGGTAGTTCCCCTACAAGTTTTCAGCATGTCATTATTTTTCATTATAAACCGCTTATTTACTAGATGTATTTGTAATACAGTTGTAAATCCTTATTAATAAAAGAAAAAAAAAACTTAGATGAGGTTATTTCAACTTATTTGAAACCTGCCATTTTTTTTCTTACCTTTACTAGTTCGATCAGTGTTTTCTTGGTATTTGATGACTGACTATTTATCTTAAGTGAAGAAATATATGTTCGGTTTGTATTAAATATTACCAGGAAAACAACGTTGATAACCTTAATAGTAATACCTATAAGAAACAGAAAAATAAATACGGTCAAGGAAAAAAGTTGGGACAAACTCAATCATTAAATATAAACTAAGTAAACAACCTGAGGACCAAGAGAAAATGTTATGGGAAAATAAATTAGTAGCTCTATCAAATACTATTTCTTTTGGAATTTTATATTCAAATTCTACTAAAGAATCAGCAGACTGTCTATAAATCAGTTATTCTTTCTTTAACATTTGGGAAGTCAATTTTTGTCCAAAATATGATAAATACTCTGGGAAATCCATATTGCTGTCCTGCACATCGTGTAAAAGTATGAAAGTCTTTGTAACGTTACAAACACATTGAGCATTTTTAGACATATGTATGTATGCATATATTTAATCTAAAATTTTTAAATGTGCCTGTGGATTCTTTCCTTACCTAAAATCAAATTAGATTAAAAAATACTCATTATTAATTATTTCTCGACGATGATTTAATTAAAAAACAAAGCAGCAATCTTTAAATTTCTGACAGTTCGGATTATTTTTCGGAATTAAAGAAAAATAATCTTTTCCTTTTCTATTAAATAAATAAGACACTCTTATCATCTAATTACTTTATGTATTTAAATTTAATTATGTCTATTATGTGTTGAATTGATTTTTAATATTGAATTAGGTCAGATCCACAGTCAGCTGTATTTCTTACAGCTATTAATTAAAAGTTCAGGAACTCATAATCTTTTCCCGAAAGATACTGGAGCTGAGCCGAATTCAAAATATATTATAAACATTGACCAATTGTAAGGCTGTGAGACTGTATAATGACCAAGTGAAAGAGATCGCAAATTATCCTGAAGATGGAGCCGAGGACTCCGAAACATGTAGAATAAATCATTAATAAATAGGGGTTGATGCCTTATTAGATAATAAAATACATCTCCTACAACAAAAAGTTAATTAATCAAAATATAATATTTTGTAACAAACACTAATCACTCTAGGATTCTATAAAACCAAGTAATTTTCTTTGAAATTGCTGAAAGCGCCAGTTAGACACAGTAGGCGTGACATACGCAAGATATGTCTTTGGGATAACTTCCACCTTATGGGTATACGGAAAAATAGTCCTTAAAAAATTTACATAATTATTAATCTATATATCTAAATTGTTTGCCCTACAATTCAAGTAAATTATTAATCATTAATAATAATATACCGTTAGCATCCATAACCACATTTTCATTTCTCTTTATGAATACACTTTTAATTATAAGATTTTTATGCATCAGTATACCGTTTAGAGTGGGAGTGAGATTCTACAAAAGCAGGTCCTCAAATCCTACTCTGGGTCTTGTTTTTCCTTCCGTTTCTTGGGAGAAAATGATATAAGTAGTATTTGAAAGTGATGTCGATTGTTTAAGAAGGTGCAGATATCAAAATTCTAGGAATTAGGAACTGGTGGGCGGCCAACCAAGACTGAGAAAAATGTAAGACGATTTTTAAGGCAACCAAGATTCTCTAATAAATTATAGACCTCAGGATTATAGATAGATATATAGATAACTTATATATATATACATACATACGTACATACATACATACATACATACATACATACATACATACAAACATACATACATACATACATAAAGATAAATAAGTAGATAGATAGCTCAAAGGAGCTGGAGATCAGCTGTAAAGTATCAAACCGAATGGCGGCGACTTATTGGGAAGACCAGGACTTATCGAAGGTTGTAAATACAATTCTTTGATATCTAAAATGAATCTTTTTTTGTTTTTGCAAATTTGAAGAATACTATTGTAATATAATTAAACAATTGATATTGTTTCAGATGACAGGGAGCCAGCAACATGGAGGAGGCCAACAGAAGAGGCCAACCGTCATCATTTATCCTACAGGTATGTTATCAAGAATCATTTTAAAGGTAAATATAGATACACCCTTATTTAAGGATAGTGAAGTATAGCACCCTTATTCATCAAATATTTTGTAGTATATGGTAGTTTCTTATTATTTTCCTCACTGAGTTGTTTATGATGTAACAATGAATATTCCAAATGTTTCGACTCAAGTGCCGAATGCAACATTGTAAAAAATAAAATAAAGTTGAAAATTTCTTCTTTTCCTTAATTTTAGTCATTTTTCCACGGAAGGGCAGATTACGCCAATCCTTGCATTTTGAGTGTTTTTAAAATAGATTAAATTTGCTTAGAGCGATTACAATACACTAGAAAACATAGGTTTTCCGACTATGTAGGCTATTGCTTATTACAAAGAGCGCATATAAAAACATATTAGTTACATTGAGTTAAATAAAATAACTGAATAAGAAATGCAGTAGTATTGATGTTCATACCCAAGGACATTATGCGGCTTCAATATGAAAAAAGCAAATCATTTTTTTTTTTCATTTATTTCTTAAAGTCAATGAATTTTTAGAAATGGTGGAATATTATTTATTAAATTAGCGAATTATCCTACAAAAGAATCACAATTTTGATTTTGAAGGAAATCCTTGCACCTCGTGGAAATACATTTTTTTGTTTTTTTATCCATTTATTGAAATTTACAACTGTACAAAATATATTAATCAAGTATTGATTATGATTAAACTAACATGTCAAAACTTGAAAAGAACTACACATCAGTAGTCACTATTTTCTCAATGCTTCAACTATCCCAGACTATTATTTTTCAATAAAAGAATGATTTTATTGCTTTGGGAAATGCGTGTAGGAATACATTAAAAACAAAGGGCGGAGGAATGTGACTGGATGTACCATAAGTTTTAATAACTTGGTTTATATTTGTTCACAAATGGGGTGCCATGCAAGATGTTCTCTGTACCACGTACAAAACTTATGTTAGACCTGTCATGGAATATGCAAAGGAAGTTTTCACCTTAAAGAACACAGGCAATCTAACAAAATATGATGTAGTACAAAATAACGCTCTAAGAATCATAACAGGAGGAGCGAAATCAACCCCTATCACTGCTATGCAACTTCAAGCATGGTTAGAACCTCTGGAAGCTCGCAGAGACAAGAGCACCTAGAAGTTTTGGGAACGAGCCAAAAGGGTAGACGAAAAACTTTGGAATAATTAAAAGCCAGCGTCAGGACGCTTGACGACGCAAATTTCGCCTATAATACATGCCCGAGCACTAGAAGAAAACTATAATCTTAACCTAGGCGATTAATACTGCGCCGATTCAGAGTTACGTGTCAGTCCTTACATCCTTATCCATTGCCCGAACTGACTTGCTCAGTCTTAAGGCCAGAAAGAATGACACGTCTCCCCAAGACCTGAAGGCAAGCGCGCTTGAAACTTTGCACGATTTATACCCTAAAGATCAATGGCTCCACGTATATACCGATGGCTCGTACATACCTGAACCAAGCGGAGCTGGAGCCGGCTGGTATTGTGAATACTTTAATGGCTATATGGCTGTGGGGAACAATGCAAGCAACTACGACGGGGAAGTGAGTTCAATCTAGGCAGCTGTCACCAAATTAATCACCATTAACATGCGCCCGCATAATGTAGTATTTTTGGTTGATTCCCAAGCAGCTATACTGGCAGTAAGCACCAATAGTCCTACCGACTGCTTACGAACTGTTAAATGTCGCACGGCACTAGAACAGCTCATCAAGATTGGATGGAACACAGTGCTGCAGTGGATCCCCAGCCATGTAGGAATAACTGGAAATGACAAGGCCGATGACCTTGCCAAAAAAGGTGCTAAATCTGTCCAGCCCTCAGTTGCTACGACATTAAGAGCAACAAAGAACATAATCAACAGCACCATCGATGCCTATATGTATAATCGTCAGAAAGAACAAAGTGAAAACAAAAATTGGGAATGCCTAGCAGCTCATGGGCCGACCGGTGTTGGGCTAGACCGAGCCCAAGCTGTTGCACACTTCAGACTTACTACTGGACACAACTATCTACAGGAGCATCTGCCCCCTTTGCAACCTAGACAAGATGGATAGCGACCATCTGAAGACCTGTCCAAAACTTGCTGACGCTCCAACTGATCCTGCCACGCGTTACTGGGAGCCTCAACGTCGAGTGGCCGAGAGGCTAAAGACTGGTGTTGGATAAAAATAAAAAAATTAAAATTAAAAAAAAATATTTGTTCACATGTTTATGTTTTTATGTTTAGCTGTTTTTCTAAACATTTTCTGTTGCTCCTTAATTAGGCCTTAAGGTCATTCTAAAAGATAGTCGGTGATCATTTTAATCGACTATATTTTCATAATTAAATTTTTTTAAAAGCAAATAGTATTATTGAATAATATACAGTTTTAATAATTCCTATTATAAAATTATGCAGTTCTAAATATAAATTTTTCATACTATAATTGTTATTTTGTCTCCAAAGCTAAACAACATTATTGAGCAATAATAAATGCCCACAACTACAGATGGAAATATTATAAATAAAAACTTTTTCTTATAATTCTTATACAACATAGCCTCAGTAATATGCATATTGATGCCTAGTAATTATTTCCAAGTTGTGCAAGTTAGCTATCGAATTGGCAACGACAGAGGCGCTCTGCTTGGTATAGCCTCCGCTGGCCAGCATCACGATCGGAACTTTTCTCTCCCTGGCCTTCATGAACACCATTTCGTCTCGCCGGACGATCCCGAACGGTGAAATGGAGAGTTTTCCTATGGGATCGCCGTCCAAGATATCCGTCCCTGCATTGTAGACAATGAGATCTGGATAGAACCTATTTAAAGAGCGTTCCAAACCATTTTCCAACTTCTCCAGATATTGCGTATCTTGAGTATCGTTTTGTAGTTCTATCTTGCAACGAATCGCTTTCTTGGCGTATTCGTCAGATGGAAATATGCTTTCGTTGTACATATCCATTATATATACCATCGGATTGTCAATGAAGTCCCTCTCGTGTCCGTTTCCTTGATGAGCGTCCAAATCTACTATCATCACCTTTTTGGCTTGCGGTCGAGACTTGAAGATGTGTTCGATTGCTAGGGTAATGTCTGCGTAGGGACAAAATCCCATACCTTGGTCCCTGCTGCAATGATGGAAGCCTCCGCCTATGTTGATGGCCCATCCTCGATCCATAGCAAGCTCCGCAGCCATCATGCTCCCCTTAGTCTGATAGCGCATTGGGCGCAAATAACACCGCTGACAGAAAACATTCGGAATACATGTGAGCAATGGTACTTCGGCTATTCTAGCGATATTCCAAGACCATCTGAGACTGTTGAGATATCTTTTAGTGTGTGCTGTTAGTAGTTCATTTTCGGTGGCCTCTGCTGGAACGTAGATACTCTTGTAACTGATGTGTATGAGCTTCTCCAATCGGTGATAAATATGGCCCCATTTACCTGCATCGAAGGGATGCAACTTCTCGATCCCATAAAAGCGGACATTGTAATGGTTAGAATAGACTATGGGCCATTTATGGTCGCTAAACATTAATCAATTGACAAATGAGGCATTTGGGATCACTCTTTGATCATCATATGTATCCAAATTATACATTCTAACCTATGAAAATATTGTGTTGGAAGAAGTAACTTGATTATATGTATGTAGAATAAACGCCAAGCACATAAATTAAAATTTTGCTGTAAATAAACTAATTTAAAAATTGTTTGCTATTGTCTATTCACCTGATTGGAAATATCAAAGATATGTTTTGCCTAGAACAAAGATTATTTTTCGAGATTTAATTTCACTTAATATCACCTTTTTAAAAGTTATCTACTTTTAAATACCTATCATTCTGGTGCGAATGTTATATGTATGAAATTTCAATAATTCAAACCATATGTTTTTATATAATTTCTGTTTACCTTTCATTCAAAACTTTTTTTTTTTTCTCGTGTTTTCACCCGAATACAGAAATTTTTACTTCTCTATAAACACACGCTTAAGATTAAACTCTAATTCATTCCCTATTTGATGAGAAAATTTAAAGAGCTTGAGTCGCAATTGATTTAAAAATTCATGTTTGAAATTAAAAAGGAAATTCTGCGTACCATTTTAGGGAGTGTACTTCTTCATTAATCTCTCTTGTCCTGAAGCTGCCTGGCCAACTGTTCGAAATCATTTAGGAGACCTAAAAACCCGCTGTTACCATCTTGAAGTTATTACAGTAATCAGAGGTTGAATTAGCTACCTTACAGAGGCTGGGTCATCCCGAGGTCTCTCTCCTGCAGGTTCAACCCTAGCCTGATGTAACAGAATCAATAAAGATCAACCAGATACAATTATCAAACAATTATTTGAGCCGGACTCAAACCTGGACTAGAGAGTTAAATTAAATTACTTTAAAATGGCTTGATAAAAAATATCCTACAGCGTATAGATTAAAGAACACGCAAATACGCTACTAACACATTTCAGGTCTTTCCAATGCTGTGTATCATTTATTATTTTTTTTTACCATAATTTTGTTGAATTAAACGCAACATACTATCTTAAATATTTAGTTTGATAATTCTTTATAAAGATGGTATCTATTCTACTAACATCTTGCAGCAGACGAGTATAAATTTAGACCTGATGATCCTGGGAAACTGGTTCGTAGCTCCAGAGCAACATGAGGCAATTACCTTGTAGCCTTTGTCAAAGCTCAACCATCCAATCTCTTCCACCACTGCCAGGTTTTAAGATACTCCATCCTCTTCTTTTAATGAAGGTCGGTGATTAAAGAAGAGCAATTTTTAATGGAATAGTTTTAATTATGCGCTAAATTAAATGAATAAAATATAAATTATATCGGAAACAAATAATGTCTTATCTCTACTACTATATAAAAGTACAGGCCATTTTTCGTTTGTGATCACTCACCACGAAAACTACTGAACCAATCTGTAACAAATTTTAACCCCATTATCGGTATAGTTCCAGGAAGATTTAGCAATAAAAAAATCAACTGAATATCA
This sequence comes from Euschistus heros, assembly GCA_003667255.2. Classification (NCBI taxonomy): domain Eukaryota; kingdom Metazoa; phylum Arthropoda; class Insecta; order Hemiptera; family Pentatomidae; genus Euschistus; species Euschistus heros. The sequence goes on from RCWM02000067.1 coordinate 278,860, forward strand.
ATTATTATATTATTAAAAAAGCGATAAAATATGTGATTACAGTGAAGTTTGAAAATTTACCGATAGGTGGCGAGCGCTATTCTGCATGAGAGGATACAAAGCTACGGTGCTAGAGAGATATATGCTTTATTGAGACAATTACAATAAACATAGTGCTGCCCAACTTTATTGGGTTGCTATAAACACAGCATACTCATCTATCCAATTAAAGACAACACTGACCTAATACTAGACAAACTAATAACTTTTTTTTTTTTCTTTTTCCCCCTACTTTCCTTTTTTTTCTTTTTTCGCTTCTTTTCCTATTTCACTTTATTCTTTCATTTTATGTTATTCCCCCCCTAATATTCATATATCTACCACTCATTCATATACATAAATGCACATTTAATAACTGTACATTGCAATGGGCCATCCTATGCACCATGTATGTGGTGGTGAATAATTCCCAGGGAGTCCAATATTATATTTTCGGCCATAAACGCTATATCCCTCATCTCCACGCCAAGGTCCTCCAAAAAGCTCCTTGTTTTATCCAGGATGACTCCGCGAGACCCAAACCATAATCCTTTCACGGAGAAATCTCTATTTCCGAATGTCTCGGGGAATTTCTCTTTGAGGAAAGGGATACATTTTTCATAAATATCCATTTTCTCCCTTTCTACTTCACCTGATTGATCGAGGTTATTATTTTCATACCTTACAGTAGGATCCACTATGAGCGCTGTCCGTCCGTTCTTCGGAAACGCGACAATATCCGCATACCTCGTGGATCCGTTGGTATCGATGCAGTATACCTCGTCAAAACAGGTAAAGCCTTTATTCTTGAGGAGCCTTATCAATTCATTATTGACCCTGTGGTGACGGCGTGTGATCAGGAGTGAGTTGTTGGGACATTTTCCCAGCACATGGGCTGGTGTTTCGGACTCTTTGCCGCACTTGCTACAAAGGGAACCAACCTCTCCTATCTGTCCGCTGGCACCTGGGACTCCACGCAGGGGTGCATAATTGATGTTGAGTTTTAGGGCGTTGGTCCATTCAGACCCCGAAAGTATTTGTTTTTCACAAGTATATCGATTAGCTCTCGGCGTCTCCTTAAAATGAGGTACACCAACGCCCTGCCGCCTGCAATTGGCCCATTCCTCAAAAGCGCTCTCTCTCAGAGACTGTCGGAGAGCTCTCACGCTTCGGTGGCTCTACACCCAGTCTCTTAGCACATTCAGTAATCTCTTTTTCATAATGGAATGTGGACTGGAACAGAGCGTCCGGAACATTAGACAGTCGCTGTATATAAAATATATATGCAATTATATTATTTAAAATATTTATAAATATGTGGTGCGACATGTGAATCCCTAAGAAATTTGAAAATCTACCGATGTAGCACCATTCCGCAATATATTTTACAATGGTAAAACTACTGAACCCATCTGTATCAAATATTAACTATATAATTTTCATAGTTCTAGGGAGATTAAGCAATATTAAAATTTACCATTCACTCACTCACTCACTGTTGGGTGCTACAGTCTTTGCAGGACCTGGGCCACCGTTCTTCCCCATGCCTCGCGTTCTCCAGCGAGACTCCTCCAGTTTCCAATTCCCATCTTTCCTATATCTTCTTCCAAGTCCTCAATCCACCGTCGCCTGGGTCTGCCCTTTTCCTTTTTCCTCCTGGTGCACCATTTAGCATCATTTTAGGTAGTCTACAGGGCTCCATCCTTTCCACATGCCCTAACAATCTAAGCCTGCTCTTATTAATAACACAGAGGATATCAGGCTCTCCGTACAATTCAGTTAGTTCGGCATTGCTTCTGATTCTCCACCTGAGCTCTTCTTTAACGGCTCCAAAGATCTTTCTCAGGACTCTTCTCTCAAACCGGTAGAGCTCTTCTTTTTTCCTTGGTTAGAGTCCACGTGTCACTGCCATTCAGTGCTACTGGCTTAATTATTGTTTTGTATAACAAAAGTTTTGCCTTTCTGGAAAGACTTTTGTATCGGAGAGCTTTTTGCAGAGCATAGAAACATCTGGTTCCTGCTACCATTCTGCCCTTAATTTCAACTTCTAAATTATTGTTCTCCGTCACAACTCCTCCCAGGTACTTAAATGTGCTGCAGCTGTTAAACGTGTTTTCCTCCACATCCACGATATCTCTTCTCCCTCCGGTCTGTTTAGAGCTTTTCATATACCTAGTCTTTTCATCATTTATTTTCAGTCCCAAATCTTGTTCTGCTCTCTTGAATTCTTCTACAGCACCCGTGCTGTTTTGGTTCTCCCAGTGATGATTACTTCATCAGCATAAGCCATGTGTTGTGTGAGCCTATTGCAAATGGTGCCACCCGGGTTTTTTCTTATATTTCTAATGGCAACTTCTAGGGCGAGCTTGGATAGGTGATAATGGGTCTCCTTGTCTTAATCCACCGTTAACCTTAAAGCTATTTGAGATACCCACTCTAGTTTTAATTATACAACTTGTCCTTTCCAGGGTCATCTTTGTCAATCTTATTAGCTTGCTAGGTATCCCCAGTGTCTGCAATGACTTTAATAATTTCCCTCTGTCCACACTGTCATAAGCCTGCTGGAAGTCAATAAAGAGGTGGTGTAGGTCAACATTGTACTCGTATGTTTTCTCAAGCATTTGGCTAATCAAGAATAGGTGGTCTGTTGTTGACCGTCCTAAGTGGAAACCGCTCTGGTACTCGCCTAGTAGTTGCTCTCTCCTCTCCAACGTCCTCCTACATATAGCTACCGACAGGATCTTGTAAACTGTTGGCAGGAGCGCTATTCCTCTGTAATTTTCACATTTACGTTTGTTTCCTTTTTTATATATAAGGTCTATAATTGCTTCTCCTCAGTCCGCTGGCTTTTTTTCCTCCATCCATATATCCCATATTACCTTGTAAATCTGCTCCCAAGTGTCTTCCCCTGCGATTTCTGAAGGGATTTCGTCGGGCCCTGGAGACTTATTATTTTTCAGGGACAAAATTATATCCACAATTTTATCTCTGCAGGTGGTACCTCCTCATCCATATCCTCTCCATTGTTAAATTGGTAGGCCTGTTGGAAGTACGCATTGCCTGTCTCTGGATTTAGAACTTCCTTAAAGTAATGGATCCACCTATACTTGATTTGATCAGGCTCCGTTAGAAGGTTCCCACATTGATCGAGACACTTCTGTCTATTGAGAAAAGCCCTGTCTCGAAAATGTTCTTGCATCTCGTCGAGTTTTCTCGCCTCATATGCTCTTTTCTTATCTAGCATCATTCTGTTGGCATTTCTTCTTATTTCGGTATATGCATCGTATGTACTGCGAGTTTTCCCTTGGAGCATCTTCATTCGAGCCTCATTCCTTTCTTGTGTGGCCCTCTCACAGTCCCCATCAAACCATGGGTTCCTCCTTCCAATCTTTCTTTCTCTTAGAACCTCGCTTGCTGTGATCCTTATTGCATCTCCTAGTCTCCTCCACCCTTCCTCTACACCCAGTTCCTCCACAGTCCACTGTAATATACTTTGCACATTCAAGGTACCGATTCTAAGTCTATGCCCTTAGTTGCTCTTCCTACTCCTCCTCCTCTTATCTTTCCTCCTAGACTCCCCTTCAAGACTTGAGGTTGAGACCCCCCGTATCCGAATGGATCCCTCTGTAGAATATAAATTAAATTAAAATTAACCATTGTAAAAGTTAAAATGTACAGTGAATGACGAGTGGCAGAAACGAGTTACGAGGGATTAGAAAATATCGATCCTTTGCTTTTTGATATTGTGTGTAAAAATATGATTCATGGGCGTTTAGTTATAAGCAGTTCTAACGCAGTCCATTATCCGGAAGATTTTCTTAATATTTTCTGTCTATCTGGATTACCAAGTCATACATTAAATTGAAAAATGGATGTCAAATGATGCTATTACGTAATCCTCAAACACCTAATCTGTTCAATTTTAACGAGATTAAAAATTATTTTATCATATCATTAAAGAAAAAATCCCCAATTGCATATCTCAATACATGATTTTTATCATTAAACAAATAAAACTTCAATTATTAATTGAAATTATTTAATTTCATTACATACAAGTGCGGTTGAACCGCGACGGGGTATGCTATTGAAATATAAAATTGATTTGACATTTATTCAGATGCAAAATTATTTTTAGTTATATTAATTATTTTGTCTCCGATTAATTTTGGACAAATACATTTAGTTATAAATTAGTAATAGATATTCATAAAAACTTGATTAATATTTATGCCAAGAAACAAAACCAGGAATACTTTAATGAAATGTGTATACTGTTGCATTGTGTAAACGTGTAACCTTTTTTTTAACTGAGAAAAAAAAATAAAATAAAATATATATATATATATATATATATATATATATATATATATATATACACACACATAGGAATGATAAACTAATTACTTTTTTCTTCCACTGGTCTCATTTTATCTGTATTTTTTTATCTATGTGTTTGCCTTTTGTAATACTTAACAGTTGCCTTTAAAACCCATAATAATAGATCATGCTTTACTAACATGATAATACGAATATGGATTATTATTATGGTCCAGTTATTAAAAAAGAAAATTTCGAAAAATTTGTTCTATGTATAGTATAAAATAAAATCAATAAGGAATGAGAAAAGACATTCCAAGAAAAAGGGGACCTAGAAAAAGTGGAAAACAAAAATAGTCCAGTCAATAAACATATAAATATTCTATCAGGCCCTATATATGAAAGTTTGATTAAGTCCCGCAATTCACTAAAGCAAGCCCATTGAAAATGTCAAAATCGCCATATTTTGCTGAAACATACATATTTAGCGTGATGGTTTCTCGATTATATCTCGAAAACGGTGGGCTCTAGGAAAATATGCTACAGATCAAAATTAAAGCTAATTTAATTTTCTATAAAATGTTTATATACATATTTGTCTAACTTTCAAAATATGCGTTATTAAAACTCGATAATTTTCGGTAAAAATAATGTTTACCTCACTTTTTGTCAAACTTTTACTTCAACTGCCAGAAACGTATATATGAAATTTATTAAATTTAATGCCCTACAACTTTGATTCTGACATTTTTTCTGATAAACGATTGTGGAAGGCAGTAGAAGCAAATGTTTGACAAAAAGTGAGGTAAAAATGATTTTTTTCCGGTATCTACCAATATCGACAAACTATTTTATATGAAATTTAATTAGCTTTAGTTCTTATTTGAAACATATTTTTTCTAGAGTCCACCGTTTTTGAGATATAATCGTAAAACCCAAAAATGTCTCCCCCCCCCCCCCCCGACCGTTAACACACCCTCCAGGTCGGGGACTTTTAGTATTTAAGCCATGAGGTAAAAAATAATCGCATATTTCATGCACTTTATACTCCTCGTTTCAGTACTCATTGATTGACTAAAAAGGTGGTAATAATTACAAATTCTAGAGTGATATTTAAGGGAAGGTAAAATAATTTTTCGATAATTATTTTCTGCTGTGCTCCACTGGAGTACCCTGACAATGCAGTTCTTCGGGATGCACTTGATGATGTTCCGGATGAAGTGGCTTAGGAAGTGTGGAGTGGTCATCGAGGATTCAGCGACCGTTCTAAATCTTGACCTAGGTAGGATCCTCAACAGTACTTGGACTTACCGCTAGAGAGTAATACTAATTGATAGAACTAACTTCTTCGGATCTTTATCAATTGATTTAAAAGGATCTATTACATGGTTACGCATGTTAATTCATTCACCATTCACTAATTCCCGAAGTAAAAAGGAGAGACTTAAGTTAAATTATGATACTGTTTAAATCGTTTTGGAGCGTTGATGATTAAAAATCAGGATTCTATTCAGAATAATTAGTTTTTAAGTTTGTTAATGAATTTATAATTAAAAAAATGGTCTTAAAGAACATCATCACACAAAGAAATATTAAATATTGCCGGACGGAATATGGTAACGTCATTTGAATAACAAACTAGGCGATGATGAACGGTTAAAATTGCCCAGAAGATTTTTATGGAATTCAAATACAGTATATTTATTATTTTAAAACAGTATATTATTATGTTTATTGGGGCTAGTATATAAATTGAAACATTTTGGCATTTAAATCCATATTTTATTTTATTACTTGAACCAATGATTCTACATGTTTTTACTATAAGGAATTTTTATTATTATTCCTCATCATCAGGAATTATCAATAAACAAGAAATTATCAATAAGCAGGATAGTGAATAAACATTCTATATTCATATTAATATACTCGCTAAATATATATATTTATATATACATATTGTTCCATGTCCATAGCTTAACACTGAGCCTTAGGTTAATATTTTTCTTATTAAGGTTTGGTATAGGTTAACGTTTATTTTTTTCTAGGTTTACAGAAGTTCGTGGTTTCGATTCACCTCTGGATTGGTCGATAATTATTTGATGGTGTAAACGCGAAACGAATCTCATCCTTTCCAAGTGAAAAATGTTCATGTAATGTGGTCCTTGATGTTTTACCCAACAGTATTTCGATAGATATATGCCTATGCAATTACTTTTTTATACATGGAGAAAGTCCATGACTTATTTCTCTTTCTAAATTTCTTCTAAAATTGAGTTCTTTTTGAGCTCATAGCTCTGCCTCTTTAAGGTTCATATATTTATTTACATTTATTAATGAGTGGTTTTAAGAAATATAAGACAAAAAAAAAATGCTTAAAAAAGTCGTTAGGTGCTCCCTCTATATCGAATACATGCGGGATTAATGTACCAAACATTAAGGATGGATATGCCTCAACATTTCAGTAGTCGCAATACCAGGGTTGACACCAGTCGTCGCAATGATCTGACAGATCACCACTTGAAATTCAATATTTTTTCTGCAACCCTTAAATAATGGGAACATTATTCAATTAAAAACAGCTGATTAACGTTACATTTTATTCTCTAGTGAGTAAAAGTTTAACTTTAATTCTCTAGAGTGTAAAGTAAAATTTCAGTGCCACCTCAATACATACCTTAATACAAAGTTCATTATTATTTCATTTAAAGATATATTAAATTTAATTAAATCAACTGTTTAATTAAAATTCAAAACTAATTAGTTCTAAAAATAGAATAATAAATGAACTTTTATTAGATTTCCCAGGGCCCATCCTCTCTGTCAACGCCGAAATTCGTCCACTGATTTTTGTTGATTAAAAAAATTTTCATATATTTTTTTTTTAACGGTTGCAGAAAAAATGTAATATTTAACTCGAGTATAAAGAATTTTACTCACTCTCGGCAGCAGGTATAACCTTGCCTGGAGTGAGTAAAAGTACTTCTTTACACTCTTGTCAAATAAATAATTATTTACTGATATTTTCATTCGTTTTATTTTTTTCATTTACTTTATTTGATTTCCGAAGGAATGCCCATTAAAATACACATTAATAAAATTAATAATAAAAACATTTTTATTTATAATTACAAATTTTTACTAGTATTAAATATCATCTATTTAACTTTTTATGATACGATGGTTTTTTTATGATGGTTAGACAAGCAATTTTTGATTGTTCTACAGATTTTACAATGCTCACAAAAATATTTCGAGACATTATGAGCTCTAGTTATAAATTGTTTGGAATGTTCTTATTCCATACTGTTTTATTTATTTTTTTCTGAAAAGATATGAAATTTATGAAACCATACTTGCATAAATAAGAAGATCTATACTGTATGAAACATAAACGGCCTGTTCCCAACAAATGAATTTTTCGTAATGCATTCCTCATCACTTGATGCATCATCTTCTGCATCAGAGTGCTCAAATCATTCTTGAACATCTGTTTCACTTTTATTGAAATTTTTGACATCACTATTATTTTTCTTATTACAAAGAATGATGTTGCGAATCGTTTTAATGTCATCAACATTTTTTAAACCAAACTTGCCCTTACAATTTATAATGTAATAATGGTAGAATAAAAAAAGTCGCGTTAATATTCGCAAATAGGCTGATAGATCTTGTCCCAGCAAGAGCGGAAAAGAAACTGAATAACTAAAAGTGAAGAGAAACTATTAAGAATAGTATGAAGTCAATAATGTATTCCAGAAATGTTAGCCGAAAAGTACTATGCCGCGTTTTTTATTATAAAAATCCTACTCGGAATACTGCACAAAAAATACCAGAGGTGGTCTCTCAAATCGGTTGGGACTACTAGAGGGTTAAAAAGACCAACCTATATAGTGTATCGAAGTTAGGAAAGAAGGCATTCATTCATTGATTAGTGGGTTCAGTCCTTGAAGAACCTTGGCCTCTGCTAGTGCTTTCTTCCACTCTCTTCCGTCCAACCTTTTTGCATCTCCTTGGCATACCTGGTCCATGCTTTCTTGATGGCTCAACCATCGCGCTAAATCACTTTATAACTTGCATCACTTGTATAATTTCATTAATTCTAGGTTAGTTTTTCTCACGTTTTTCTGAAGCATCCTTTTGCGTCTGTCATCTATGACTGATGGTCTTCCATGTCACGCATACATACGTATCTCAGACAGCCTTAACAAAAATTACTAATGACATACATACTGCCCTTGACGAACGAAAAGTAACTGTCCTTATCCTTCTAGATTTTACCAAAGCCTTTGACACCCTAGACCATTCTATTCTCCTCACGAAACTAAAAGCCCTATCTTTTTCCTCAAGCTCTCTCCTCTGGTTTCATTCCTTCCTCTATAGTAGAACTCAAATAGTATCCATACCAAACCAGCCACTTTCCTCTTCCCTTTCATTGACATCAGGGGTAGCCCAAGGTTCCAGTGTCTCTCCTACTCTTTTTTGTGCCTACATAAATGATCTACCAAATTCCATTCACCATTGTTCCTACCATCTATACGCGGATGATTTCCAGATATATCTATCCTTCCATCCCTCTGATTTAATTAAATCATTCTCCCTTATCCAAGAAGACCTTAATAGCATTTGCAAGTGGGCCTCTGATAACAAATTAAAATTAAATGTAGAAAAAACGCAGGCTATTATCATAGGTTCTAATACCCATCTGAGATCCCTTCCCCACCTCCCGATACTGTCTATGAACTCCCAACCTATTCAATTCCACCCCACAGTCAAAAACCTTGGTATTACCTTTGACCAAACCCTTTCATGGAAACCTCATATCTCCCAAATTTCTAGACGGGCTATATCCATCCTTAAGCTATTCCATTCTTCCCAGGACTCCCTTCCGAAACCTACTCGTCAACTCTTGGTTTCTTCCCTTATCCTACCCCATTTTGACTACAGTTGTGTGGCATATGGTGGGTTGATGGCGGAACTCGAGAGTAAACTAAGAAGACTAATGAACTGTTTCGTTAGGTTTATCTTTAGGGTTCCAAAAGCCTCCCACACATCACATCTATATACAGAGTTAAAATGGCTTTATCCTTCATCCCGCATAAATTACTTCCTAGCCTCCTTCCTCTACCAAACCATCAATTCTCGGAATCCCTCCTACATCAATAACATCTTCCAGTTCAGATCCTCGGTCTCCTCCCGCACTACAAGATCTCGCTCCTCTGACCTGTATACTTCTTCCCATAAGAGTACATCATTTGACCACTCCTTCATTTCCCGTGCTACTTCCTTGTGGAATTCACTACCCTGTAATATCCGCAATGCTCCATCTCTGTCCACATTTAAATCCCTTCTCTTTCAATACCTCCTTTCCCTCCAGAATGATACTGACTAGCAAAACTTCACTAAAAAAAAAAAAAGAAGTGCATTCAGTAGATGTAAATAGGTTTTTATTCTTTCTCCTGCAATTATTGGATTTTGTAATTTTTATTTCTATTTTTGTTTTTTATTTGTAAAATTGTAAATAGTTAACCAGAGTGTAAATTTATTTTATTTCATCTTATGAAAGCTAGACTCATTGTATTTATTTATGTACATTATATTATTCTTAGGGGACATCGTCCCAGAATAAAGTTTATTTTCTATTCTATTCTATTCTATCTATTGGTCTCCAAATGGTTTTGTATAGGAGACATTTTGACTTTCTGTACAGGTAGTAATGTGATCCATATTAGAGTTCAAATAGAGTTTTTTCGTTATTTAAGAAAAGTGACATGATACTTACCACTGACAAGACTTTTTTAGTCGTTAAAAGATTTTATTGGTTCAATCAGATAGATCTATATATTATTGGACACTGTAATGGCTTGAAAATGTGGGAATAGCCAGAAACGTCGCAAACTTTAGATAATCATGTTTATATTATATGAATTTTAATAAATAATGATGGGAGATTAAATTGCTTTTTGTAAAATACACCTGAAACTTATAAGTTTAATTGAGTAATTTTTTTTTCTTGGCAGTGTCTCCTGAGACGATCGTCATCCCAATCGTCTCCTGCATCCTGGGCTTCCCCCTCCTGGCCCTCCTTGTAATCTGCTGCTTGAGGAGAAGGGCAAAGTTGGCCAGGGAGCGTGACCGTCGCAGAGCTGGGTAAGTGACATCTTTAAAATAGGTATTTTAATTTCTTTCTTTTTTTTATTGATTTCTTCTTTTCTTAGATTTTATTAATTAATTTTTCAGTTTATATAAATTAATAGGACTTTTCTAATTTAAAGTAAAATTTCTTTAGAGACTTCTTGCTATCGAAAATTAATGGGAATAAAAATGTATAACTGACTTGTATTGCCTAGTACTGGTTCAACCAGTCCGGTAAACGTCATATCACTTCCCATGTTTTTTTTTTTTTTTCATTTATATCATTTTTTGTCAATGTTAAAAACATGTATTGACTACTATTAAAGGAAATCAAAGAACAGCTTCATCAGCTAGCATAATGTATGTATGTGTGATATGCTATCGAAGTTAAGAACATTCGAGCGTGGAGAAAACTTGTGACAGCTTTAAGTATGCGTCCATTCTCCAAGGAAAGTAGACCGAGTTTCACAAGCAATAACTCCCACTTCGGATGAGTACCTATTGCCCGTCAGTCAACTAATGGCTACTCACACCAGAGCACATATTCTACACCGTGTAACTAAGGCCGGGGATACACATGCCAGTAACTCGTACAGTTTCATGCTAGTACCTAGCACGTGCCAGTAACTATCAATTCGCTGGCATGTGTGTACGGTAACTCAGTTATGCTAGTATCTGGTTTCCTAGTAGATCGCACAGCCTTTGATTTTGCGTGCCAGTTGATGTGCTAGTGATGAAGTGAGCATGTGTGAAGAGTCTCACCCCATTGAAATGGCTTGTGTAAACGCACGCTACACCTGCTGGCTTGTCAATACGCAGGCAAGATCCTATTAGATCGCTTTGAGTGGTATTTTTCATCCATTTTTGTGTGCTTATTTCATTCTTTATTCTTTATTCTGTTTTACATGTATTATAATGTAATTTTTTATTAAATTAAAAAAATTATTTTATCAACTTCCATAATCCTTTGATGCAGCAGCTATTTCGCTAAAATCCGATGTAACAAACTGTGAAATCGTAGATTTTCCTACTCTGAACAATGCCTCCAGAGATTTATAAGAATCACCGGTTGCTAAAAATCGTAGAGTTATTTCCAATTTAATTCTACCTAGGATTGAATTTCGTATATCTTTAATTTTAATTTTGTTCATAATATTTCCTAAAAATTCATCAAATTTTCAGGAAGCAACTTGGTTTTTACCTCTTTTTATATCTTCTTGCCCCGTTTCTCTAAGAAAACAAATACTTGCTCCTTAGTTTTCCGATCTACTGACCTAATTTTTCATCAAAAGTTTTCTGTTAGATTTTGGATAAATTAATTTACCTACATATTCTGTTACAATAAACAAAATTATGCTGTTGAATTCACTTCTAATGATTTCCATAATTCGCCCGAATTGTAATGTTATTGGAAAACAGTTCATAATGTTAAAAATAAATCACTTTTAATCTGAGCTCACAGTGTTTCACACTCCAAAAAATAATACTCTCAACAAGGAACTTGCATGTGTATCCACGCTTGCTTCTAGGCGTGCCAGGCGCTGGAACATCTGCTCCCCACGGTAGTTGTTCGCATAGGAATATTAGCAAATGTGTCTTCAGTGTGCCAGCTATTGGCATGCGAGCTACTCTCCCAATTTGCTGGCATGTGTGTCCTCGGCCTAAATCGGGTATCGGGCAGTTTGTTTTAGAAAAAGATATAACACATGCCTCCCAACCTTGAGAAACCATAATCCATGGATCTAGTACAAACGAACGTCAATGGAAAAGAAATAAGTGAAATTTCCCCAAAGAGCAGAAAATACCTTGTACCATGGATTGCAATGTGGGGTGGGTTGGTCCTCGCAAATATAGGTACAATAAAGCTATTTCAAATGCATATATGTGTGCGTGCGTGCGTGCGTGCGTGCGTCTGTGTGTGTGTGTGTGTGTGCGTGTGTGATAAGTGGGGAAACTCAGTGGGTAAGGCACTGAACTCCTAGCTCCGGGATCCGGGCAGTGGGCAGAACATTTCATTTTATGTCTTCAGCCGTGAATCAACTTCAGGCTCCGCAGACCCTATTGAGCACACCCAGTCTCTATAAAGTGGGTATTCTTCATTCGGGGGGGAAAAAACTGGTGGTTAAGCCTGATTCCTGACCATATCACTACCTTATACAACCATTGGTCAAGAAGCAATAGTCTTATCAAATTCTGAATCCAAGGCACTTTATGGATTGTAGCGGAATAGTTTATATATACTACGATTCTACAATGTACTGCAAATATTTACTAAACGTTACTGCGTGTTGAGGGATAACCATGTCAATGTAGTAACCACCATAAACAAGTATGCGGGCTCAGCTGTTCATTTGAAGTGGCAGATTAAAGAGCGGAGTGTAGCATCGTGGTCACGTTGGGGGTTTTCTGGTGACGAGTACCTACTGCGGGCTTGGTATAATGTGTGCGCCTCCCTTCCGGGTGGAACTTTGCAGAGTTTATTTGGTACACATTATCACTATTAGATGCACCTATATGATTGTATGTATCTAATGGAATCAGTGGTACTTACACTTACGCTATTATGATATATAGTTGATGTTATCTCTTTATCTTCCTAAATAACTATGAAGAAATTAGTCATGTTCGAAGAAAATTTTTGAAAACCAACTTCATCGAAAAGGAAAATAAATTATAATTTATTAAAACTTTTATCTGATAAGTTAGTAATATCAATTTGATTTCAAACCTTATTGAATCAATTAAATTATTTCAGTAGTTGATTTTAGTAGTTGATTATTTAAATGGATATGCATTAACGAAACGGATATTTTCAGACCGAGTTCAACAGAACCAGGGATCCACACACATATTTTGAGTGCATCAGAACAAGGTGTACACACTCACATTTTGTAAGTTGAAGGAGCTTATTTAGCCTAGCTGGAATGGGAGATGAATACATTCGAAACATCTTAGAAAGACCGTGCAACTGTTTACCCAAAGCTTAGATGTGTATACTACACTTTTGTAAGGCAGTGAAAGTTTGAGCTGAAACTCAATGTTTAAAATAAAAAAAAAGTTTTTCCGAATGTAAAACTAAACTTATTCAATCTGAAATAATAATTTGACACTTCTGCGATATTTAATTTCTTTTGAAAGCTAATATCAAGTGCTACATATTCATTTTCAGTTTTAAAAACATACAAAGATTTAAACAGCAGAAATAAAGGTTATATACATCTTAAGAAAGGATTCGGTATCGAATTCTCTCTTTGTTTCATCTTCCTTATACAACTACTCCAATACAAATCTTCAGGTTATTCTATACCTAAAGCAATTATACATTTCCAATAGCAAGATAATAATACATTATAAGTTGATATTATTTTATTGTTAATTTAATGTAAATAATGTTTTATTTTTATTTTTATAGTTATTGAATCTTTGTAATATGATTGTGATTTGACTAAATTCGTTTCTTATATTAGTTTCGTAGTATTATAGTAAATTCAAAATCATATATTTTTGATACTAAAGTCATAAAATTAATGCAATCTGGTTCGAATTGATAGTATTGTAAATCAGACTGAAAATAACTTTCAGTATTTTATTTTGTACTATTACTACAGTCGACCCTCCTTAATCCGAATTCAAGGGGCCGAATCAAAACTTTCAGTTTATAGAGGTTTTCGGTTTAAAAAGAGTACAACTTTGGTTAGTAAAAAAAACTCATTTTCTCCCTGACTAAGAAAAACGATAGATCATGGATATGTCTATCTGCAATGAGTTGCTTCTCTCAATTAACATTTCAAAATTAAAAGAATTAAATTACTTAAAATAAATTAACAGCCAACGATTATTAGAAATAAACAAATTTAAAAAGTCTTTTTTTTCATTCAAACCAATACAGCTCCTAAACGGTAGGTCCTTACGATAAATTTTATATAACAAAAACATTTTCCATTAAATTTCAAACCAGGTGACTGTCGTTAAATTTTCAACACGAGCAACATCAACACAGCTAGACCGTGTCAAAATGTTACATTTTGGAGTGAAAAAATAAATAACACAAAAAAGTACAGCCACCCAGCTAAAAGGGATATCCATGTCAAAAAACACAGATTTAGAAATAAACAGCTTTATTGAAGATAAGTTAATTTACAATTTAACACAAACGTTAAAATATTGAAATACAAAATTTATAAATAATAACAATAAATTTGGATTTATGTAATTAATTTGTCATAAAGGAGTCTGTGATTTTTTTTTTAGCCGAGGAATTCCAAATTTGGAATTGCATTTTTAGAAAAACAATTGAGACCAAAATAAAAGAGTCTTCTGCCTCCGGACCAGTGGCTAACTCTTGGCCACTCGCGTTAAAAATATTAGTACACTGCGCTTTGCTGAAAAGGGCCAAGTACTGTGTAATCCATAAACCATTTTACGCATGAATCTCAAACGCAGTTTGAAGTGTCCCTTATTGGGTTCTACACTCACAAAAATTATTGGGAGTAAATTGATTTCGAGAAACAACGTGCAACGTTTCAGCAACAGCGATTTCTAGATAGCCGCTTTAACTACACCCATCAAACTTGTACATCTCCCTCTCCCTTCCCAATTATATCTTCAAATTCTTTTCCTGCTATTATTGATTGAACTTAATTGCAGTTTTAAAAACAATTAGCAATATTTTTTGAATGAAGAATCTTTCTTTATATATTTTATACCTAAGTATAAGCCTTGTTTGATATATTGCACTGTGTAGTGTGATTCCTGCAATATTTGTTTAGCCAAATTAAGAATTTAGTCCTCTTTTGACACCAACACTTAGCAGCCTGCACCTAGCATTGCACTTGTTAATTATTTATTGAAAAATAAATTTAGTTTCACAAGTTAATTATTAATTAAAAAATAAATTTATTTTCAAAAGCTAACATAGTTTATGCTAAACTAGCGAATCGTTAAAAACAAAACATTTTAGGATGGCCGTTAACACACATAAGCAGTTACTTGGAATTCTTAATTGTGGAAATAAGACATCGGGCTTTCAGCTTTGGATGACCACCTATATAATTTAATAAATGTGAGAAACTGCGAAACCTCAACACTCCTTGGAAATTGTGTATTTTGCCGATCTCTTGGCTTATCGTAATTCCTGATGACATCAATTATCTCAGAATGAATGTATTCTCAACAAATGAAATACAAAGTGTATTGATACTTTTGGACAATTATTCAAATTCTGTTTGATTCGTAAAAATATTATAATATTTTTAACGCGATTATCTCCGAAGCTGAAAACAAAAGCACTAAAAACTGCCGAAAAAACAAATTTCTTGGCATGACCTGGCAATAGGCCTACTCATCAATCTACTAGGGATATCATTTAGCCTTGCCCAATCGCATTGACTATTTATAGCTAATGCCACACTGTTATAGTTCCAATCTAACAATTATTAAATTATTCCTAAATAATTAATAATTTGGTTTATAAAAATAGATTTCTGCCCATCAACAGAATTCTTCGCCTCCCTTACCTAATACATAGCATTATCGAGTCCCTACGAAATGCTTGTTGTTAACTATATTAAACATAGCTCGATTCCTCCTGTGCAGGCTTATTTCTTGGATTCTGTCTTCCCTCTTATCCCATTAATGTAATCCTGGTAGGAAAATTTATGCGTCCTTCCGATAGATTACCTTCCGTGGCTACCGCTACTCCTTTCGAGACAAGTCTTTCTTACTGGTCCTTCCAGTGGCTCTCCATAAAAACTTAATTTCAATATTTTTCACCTGGCTGGTTGGTTTACATTTCATCATTTCCACTAATATGATTGAGGGTTGGTAGGTACACGTACTTGTATATATTCTTTTTAGTTTCTAATCCAGCATCTCTGTCCCTGCTAGGCTACTGCAGATTGGGTAATAGACTTAGTTGGTTTTGGATATCTTATTCACTACTTCTGGGTTTATACACCCTATATTACTAGTTTTTTGTCTCCAAGTTGGTAAATGTATGCATCATTAGCTACTTCCTCTTGCACGTATGGAGAGATGTCCACTCTTGATACTCTCCCGTTGAAACCAAGACTTGCTCTTGAAGGTGTTTATAGCCATTCTTCTGATGTAAAGCTTCTCATACCATTCCTAGCTGCAAATACGTTTTTGTATCCATATGTTCGGCATATACGTTTTGAATAATAGCATCCTTCTTTTTCCTTTTTCCGATAGCCATTCAAGCAATACAGTGCTTACAAATTTTATGGATATCATCCGTTAGGAAAATGAATAAAAGTGAAACTAGGATGTCACCCTGACTCAATCCTCTTTATATAGGAAAAGACTTCACTCTAATTTCGATCTCACAACTTAAAAAAACTGACTTTAAGAATTAAAAATGCCTCCTAACCATGATCACATATATTTTCATTCAGCCTTCAATCTCCCTAATCAAACTACATCCTTGTTTATAGGGAGCGATGAGGGAAGCGAAACCAGTGCCAAAAAAAAAAAACACTTTTTAAAAAAAATAAAATTCCAAATAATAATGGTATTAATACAAATAGTAATGTTTTTTATTTTCTGTTTGTTACCAGATAATATATTTTCAAGGTTTGATTTTTTATTAAAGAACAATATTTCTTTTTTTTATTTTTTTCATTTTATTCTTATTTCATTGTTATATTATTTTGATATATTTGTGGTGTATATCTTTTTTTTACAAATAAACAATGATCTTTAGCTTATATACAATTGTAACTGATTTGATGATATTGGTTCAATAAAACTTTATAATAATTATAATAGAATGTTGTATTTTTGTATGCATTGGATTACACCAAGTATCCCATCTCTTCAATATATTTTTTCTTTGCATCCACCTATGTTATCAATGCTAAGCCACATTATAGTGATAAAAAGAAACTGTTGTAGGTGATGCATATTACATAGTTTTTATAACATCTCATTGTATGCAACTTCTATATTACTCATATTCACTGCTATGCACTCTATTGTATTGTAGTTGCACTTGTCACATTATTTTATTTTATTTCTCTTACTTGTATTACATTTATTTTGTGCTTCAAACAAATTTGTAAAATTTTTGTCTTTTCTTAATTTTTTTATCTGAATGTTCTCTCCTTTATCCTTATTTGGTTCCTATTTATTTATGTTTTAGTACTTTATGGAAGTGAAAAAAGTTTTTTTTTTTTTTTTTTAAATAAATTATTGTAATTATTACCTGCACATACCCTAGCATTAATCATTTTATAAAACTTCCATTTTTCTTTATTTTATTATTTTAATTATACAAATAAACATGGATGTATGTTGACTTTTCATTTGTAATCTCTGATTGTTTTTGCTTATGTTTCAATAATAAAATATTAATTATTTTGTTTTTATTTTTTCTGTAAAACCCATGAATCATTTTTTTATGTAATTTCTTGTTTCACAGCTCATTCATTTTTTATTTTATTTTATATTTTTTTTTTAATTTCAAAACAAGATTCTGATTTAAGATTCAAGATAGCTAATAAAAAAAAACAACTGAGATAGTTGTTTTTCTTATTCTTCTCAATATTATTATAAGATAACCTTAACAATCTCAAATTAATTTATTATATCGGTGGTACTCTTATCGCACAAGCTCCTTAGAATATTGGAACACAACCTTACATATTAACTTATACATACGCTAACCAAGAGTTAGCGAATACATACGGACTCACTACAAACAATTTCATCAAAATTTACAAGGACACAGAAGCGAACTAACAGAAGCTATGGTCATCGCCTATATGCCTGAAAATCCGAAAAGGAGACTGAAAGAAAGGTGGATGAGAAATCTACTTTTTCAACTTTCCCAAAGTGAACGACTGACAAGGAAGAATACGGCTGGAATGTCACCTACATCTTCTTGACTGAAATGTCACCTTTTACACATTTTGTTTATCAAGCCAAACATACCACTGATATATCGATGTGTATTTCGATAGGCAGGGATAAATAAATAAAGTTCAAAAAATATATGAAGAAGTCTATGAGTCTAATTAACTGGAAAATGAATTTTGTTCCATCAAAGCTCGATTTTTTTCAATCCAGCAAATGGTGTTTTTGGAGTAATTACAGAATTTTTGGAAACAATAAAACATTTGAGGTGCCCTACTGGAGAGTGTAAAATTTTGACTTATCGGTTTCTTCACGACTACTAGGGATATTAACAATGTACACTTCTTTTTGTTATCTAATGGTTCAGATTATTTGAATATTGAAAATTGAAACTAGAGACCCTATTACTTTTTCTACAGCTCAAGATGTTTTAATCTCTTTTTTTGTTAATCACCTTAATATAGCGGCAGCTGAAGTCACCTTTGGTTTTTCAACACTTCTTTTTTGACGTGAATACGTCTTTAAATTTGCTACGATACGGGAGCAATCCAAAAAAACTAATGATAACATAATCGGAGGATAGAATTTGGCGTGATAGTTTCAAATCTATCCTCTACGTCCAAAATTAAATTATACCACTGGATAGCTAAAGGAGCAAAAAATTTATTTCGATAAGCGAGAACAGTGACGCATCGCGCGTGGCAGAGGGGGGAGCGCCGCAATTTTAAGGTTATGCTGCGTATCGAGATTTGCAATTAGTATAACTTTTGACTCGGAGAAACTTCGATGTTCGTTTAAGTTTTAATCGTCATCTGTCGTCAAAATCTATCGATTGTGTATAAAATCTTAGTTTAAAGTAGTAACAGTGAATATGATAACGTGTTAGAATAAAAAAATTTATCAAAATAGTCGTCCTATACGGGTCGAAAAGCCAAAACCATATACAGAGATCGTATAGGTTTGAAAGGGCTTCTGAAGAACAATCGAAAGGTAATAATAAAACACTATATGACCGAGTAAAGCAGTGTCGGGAACGTAAAAGTTCCTGATCAGCATTGTTTTATAATTATTACCGCCACTAATGCACAAAGCTTGGTAATCATCAACCAATCTCATTATTTGGCAATCAGTGAAACTTGGATGGAAAATTCCGGTATCATCATCATCAAGTCGCAAAGCCGGTGGATGTTATTTATTTGGAAATGAAAGATGCAATACCTGGTGATGTCTGTAAAGTAAACATAAAGGCCAATGGCATCTTCAAATTCGTACTTGGATGTGTGTATATTCACCCGGGCAAAGCGTTAGCAGAAATTAAACTGTTTATGTTACGGTCGTTAAAATATTCCAAGGAGATCGCTAAAATTATACCCGATTAGGAGCCTGATCTTACTACACCAGTTATGATAGTTGGAGACTTTAATGTCGATGTCTCACAAAACCACTCATTGCACGACTTCATGGGCAGCAAGTTCAATTCGTCTTATTGAAACTTCTCCAACAACGTTAGGTAATACCTGTATTGATTTAATGTTAACCAGAAATCTCGATGTATCTTGTGTGCCATTTGTATCGTACTTTTCGTATCGCAGACCTATAATTAATAAAGTTACATTGTAACATGATAATTATTTGTTTCCTTGCTTTTATCCTAAATACATAAACAAAAATATTTTATTTAAAAAATAATACCGGTTACATAAACGTATTAACGAACAATTCACGGCCGTTTCCATAACACCCATTTTTTTTATTTTTTTTTATTTAAAAGAAAAAAATTTTAATGAAAAATAATACCAATATTTAGAAACGGATAAGTGTTGGCAAAGAAGTAAGAGCATGTGCCTTGCATTCTTAGCCTTAGGAAGCCCTTCACACAAAGAAAGACCCCCCAAGCTATATTTCCCGAGACACTTAGGAAGGTGCCCCGAGACCCGCACTGGGTGTCACGGCATTTAGAAATACCAAGCAACTAATGAGCTGTCTCCAAAGAGGACTTGTTCATTGTGTGAAGGACCTTTTCAAACTATGACATTATCAGAGATGACTGTGATACAGCTATAAAATAACATGTAATTAAAATTAAAATGTATAAGCTTATGACTAGGGCTGTGAATTATATGCAATAAAAACTGAAAAATACGCACATATATATGCAAATATATTGCGTAAAATATACAACTAATTGAAAATATGCATCTATCTACATTATTTAGAAAATAAAAAATTCCGATGCATCCTTAATTCAAGTTGATAAAACTAATTGTGTTGAAAAGGGAAACAATAGGAATAAGGCTATTGAAAAACAATTAGATGGAGTGAATATTAAATAAGAAAACACGTTATAAAACTTATAGTGGCTTAATTTATGAAAGGGTATATCAGATCAAACTAACAAAATCTGCATAGAAACCAGACATTTATATCCTGAGACAGTTAGAACAGAATTAGGGCGAGGGTCTCAGCGCGTTCGAATCCCACCTGGGTGGGTCAAAATTTATTTCGTGGCAGATCCACGAAATGAATCATAACCTTCCCACCATGGCTAGAATAGGTTAGAATAGATAACCCGTCCTTCCTGCTCTACTTGGAGTACATAAGGACGATAAGCCCAAAGAAACTAACACGCAAGAATGTAACCGTCCGTCCGTTAACTATCTTAACAATTATTTTAGAAATAGAAATAGAAAAATAATTTTATTCTGGGACCAAGTCCCCTAAGAAGAACAAATTGTACAGAAAGAAATGATATTAGTTACATCTGGTCAGAGACATGATGAATACATAAGATGAAAAAAATAAAAATAACATAAAAAATAAAGAAGAAATATTAATATAACAATGTTATATTATATTGTTACTTATTTTTTATAAAAAATTTTATATAATATATGTATATTTTATATTATATATATATATATTATATATATATATATATATATATATATATATATATTATATATATATATATATATATATATATATATATATAATATATATATATAAAATATGTATATTTTATTGTTACTTATTAATAAAAAAAGTAATACAATTAATTAATATTAATATTTCTAATTTCTACCTATTCGAAAAACATGTACCATGCATCCTAGCTTTAATCCTTGATCTAAACTTAAATAATCCGCGAGTCTGGAGGTATCCCCATGAAATCATGAGGCAATGCATGCACCATGATAAACACCAATCACAGGCGGCAATGTTTTTTCAAAATTGGACCTCTTACCATTGTTTTATTTGTGCTTTGATGCTGTTGTGTGCTGTGTTACTAAAATTGATATAGACACAATATAAAACGTTTCCATTACTCTTAAAAGTCTTAATTGAGAACTCACGAAATCTTTAGTCTTCGCAAGAGTGATTTTCGGCATGTTAAGAGTACAAAATCAGACAGTTAACGAATGATGTATGAGTCTAGGAGGACACTGCGTGAAATACTGGGTAATAAAAAAATGGTAGGAAGAAGGAAAATAACAAAAGTGGAGTAATATTCCAATTATTTGAGTGAAGCTAGAACCAAAATTAATCAAATTAAACAATCCCAAGAGAAACAAATGCGATCAAAAGATCACGAAAAGCTAATTACCAACACCTCAACAAATATGAACTCATTCATAAAGTGGGGAAAAAGAATAGGAGGTCCCATAGCTATTTGATTTTTTGTCACCTCAAAAACATCAATGATTTCAAATGCCAAATGCTGATTTGCCGGATATGTAGATAGATATACAATTACAGTTCCAAATAAGTAAAAATATTTATTTAGGACGAAATATACACAAATGTGCAAAATAAAAACATATTTTGATGATATAAGATATTTCATTAGGCTAGGAGAAACTGCATATACTTCACAGATCTACTTATGAAACTTTGGTCCTTTGACCAAAAGCACAATGATTATCATAATACTTAGAATAAATAATTATAGTTCGTGAGATTTGGGAAGGCAACTGGCAAAAAGTATCTGGAGCAGACTAAGGTGCACTATTGCCGCTTTTTCTAACTGATTGTGAGTATAAGGATGGGAAATCAAAAGACGACATCGATGTCACTCGATTCATCGGCCAATAGACACCAATGTTTTTGAATGTGCATGTTATTTTCAAACAATGTGAAATAATTCAATAATACAAGTAATTTCACCATTAACTAACTTTGGTAATATGATTTGTATTAGTTAAATAAGCACCAAACAACTGTTTATAAACATCTATGTTTTTCATATTTATATTTAACAAGATTATTAAGTCAACAATTAAATATGTTGATTTAATTGATAGCTTATCTACTTATATATTTGTCAAATACCACTCACTCATTTAACACGACATCTCACAAACCACCGAACGGATTGGAATGAAATTCGATATGTAGCTTCCTCTAGGGCCATAGGTGCTCCCTAAGAAAGGAATTTAAAAAAATCGGCCTGGATCGCGGCTAATTCGCGAA
This sequence comes from Euschistus heros, assembly GCA_003667255.2. Lineage (NCBI taxonomy): Eukaryota > Metazoa > Arthropoda > Insecta > Hemiptera > Pentatomidae > Euschistus > Euschistus heros. Next base: position 301,675 of record RCWM02000067.1, read on the forward strand.
AAATGCGATTACAATTTTAATTGGGTGAATAATAATAGATTAATTGTCATATGGTATTTGGAGATAAGCTAAGTTAAAAAATAGGTTAGATATTTAAGCCGCACACTTTGACAACAAATTAAGTTCCTTATAGTTGTAAACAAACAGAAAGATCTACAAGATTTCCAGGTGGTTATTAGTGCTGACAAGAAGCCTTCAAATGTTCACTGAGGACGTTACAATACTCCTACCACTAACGAAGTTGCTGTCTTGATTGTTGGCCAGTTGTTTGAAAAGCGAGACATTGTTCTCCACAGCAGGGACAAAAAACTAATAAGAATCAGTGGGTTCTATCAAGTGTATGATTCTCTTCAGTATGGTCTCATGTTCTACCATGGAGAAGATGGATACAGAATTAACATCCCTCAGCGAGGCCCAAACACCAATACACTACTTAAGAAAACTGTTTTGGCAGCTGATTTTTACGCCTAAATGTTGATGGAACGAGGAGGTGAAGAACCTTATTTACTTTAATTTTGTAATCTCCTCAACCAATTTATGCTTCATATGTACGCAAAAATAGAAACAGAAAGAATAAACTTTATTCGAAAAAATCAAAAAAGTTGAGAAGTTGAGACTATATTCCCTTAAAGTATGCCATAAGAAAAGCTGATGGTCTGGTATCAGAGCTGGGTAAGATGGTAGTGCGACCTCGAAGCTTCACTGGAGGACTATCAAAATAATATAAAATTATCTTTTGCAAATTGTCAAATTTACTTATTGAAATTATTCTAAGAATGGAATTCTTTAGGATTATTTAAGTAATAATAATTATCAACGTTAAGCTTAACTTTAACTTATTTAAGTTGTCCTTAATTCTAATGATATTAAACCGTAGCGGAGCAGGATACTTTCAGCTAGTATCTTATAACTTATATATTGAATCCTTTTTCAACTAGAGGCAAAATGTCGGGGTTTGCGATTAACCAATTCAAGTTAAATAATTTTTATTAGCTGAATGAATGTTAAAAAAAAATGTTAAAACCAATCATGTTTCTCATAGTTATTGTAATAAGGGTTATGTCATGTCAACCAATAATAAAACATCGATGTTTTATGTTTGGTAGAAGACTTATTGTTAGGGTTACCTTTAAAATAATTTATGTTTGTTAGACATGACATTAGTTCGTAAATTATGTGACAAACTTTACCTATAACCTGTACCCGTCGGCAGCAGGTAAAATCGGCAACGTCGATCCACTCCTTTCTAAAAGCCATTTGTCATCCCTAATCTCAGGAACTAAAGCTAGAAAAATATTTTTTAAATAATTTATAACATAAATGTAGTAATTGCCACATATACTGCTTTATACAATGTCAAGTCAAGACCATTCGTACAAGTGTTTTATAAAGTCTATGTTGTTTTGTATCACTGTATGTTCTAAAGAACTTTAATTAACTGAAATAAGCTCTATTAGCTGACATTATCCTACACTTCCTTGGACACAGGAGATGTTGGCTACCAATTAAAGATATTTAAAAGTTTTACTTTTTTGTTCAAAAGCGTAATTTTCATGTATGTAAGTCCTCTACGTGTGGACTTGATTCTTCTTTCTCAAAGTGAGGATCTTATCTAATCATAGTTTCTTTGGAGGCCCATTCTTCTACATTCTATCTCAAGCGCCGTAACGACTCCCTAAGATATAAATGTAATGAAATGGTAAATAACTAGTTCAGATACAGGCATTTGCGCAGTACGTAGATATATAGACGGTCTCGGAGAGCTGTGACTGAGGCCATTCTTCCCCTTAGACAGTTGTTAGCCGCTTTGTCTAGAAATTAATCAAGAGAAATTATATGGATACCTGCCAATTTACCTACCAATACCTGCAAGCTACAAAATGGATATTATGAATCCATGGAGGTGTTTAAATTTACCTACATGGGCTTGCAGGTCAACCTGGAAAAACACGTAGGTGCTGAAATAAGGGAGAGTCCTGGCAGCTAATAAATGCTACTTTGCACTAAGGTAGCAGTTATAGCGCGTGGTAGGTGATGCGGGATTCCTTTGCATCTGGAACTGGATGGCGGCTGAAGTTTAGTTCCCAAGAAAACTAAGTTAAAACTATATAAGACCTTGGCCACACCTATGGATATGAAGCATGGACAATGACAAGATTTGATGACAAAGCACTTATGGGTTTCGAAGGGAAATTTGTTTAACAAATACTTGGAGCAGTGTGTGTTGAAGATGAATGAAGACGACACACTAATGCGGAGGTCTATGGACTCTATGATGACCTTGATATAGTATTGGCTGATAAGCTTAGGAAACTAAGGTAGGCTTGACTGAGGGAGACATTCCTATGGACGTCCTTACAGGAAAGCTATATGGAAAAGAAGAGTCGAAAGACCCTGACTGCAGTCGTCGGACTGCGAGGCAGGTGATGCGGAATTCCTTGGTGTCAGAACTGGATAACGGTGGCACAGTGAAGCATGGTGTTGTTGTTTCAGGAAGTCAAGACTCGGGCGCGGGTTGTAGTCCAACATGAACTAAATTAATCACACAAGTATTGTTCTCAGCATCTCCTTAGTAAAGGCTATGATGTTATGATACATTACAATAACTTGCTAATAGATCGATCAAAATCATCAAAGACTTTAATAATCCCTTTTATTTAATGTACATGTGTAAATACAGGGTGTTTCAGGATTAAGTAGACAAACTGAAAATTTGAACTAAAGACCTCGATATAAGAAATATATTTCCTATAGAGGTATGACTGCAAACGTTTTGTTTAGGAGATTTCCACACCTAAATATTTTCATTGTTATAAATCATTTAGGCATAGTAAAAAAATAAAACTAATTTTATTTGTTCCAACTAATTTCTTCTTTGGGGGCTCGATGGCCGAGTAAGTTGAGGTGAGGGTCTCAGCCCGCTCGGTACTGAAGGTCGTGGGTTCGAAGGTGGGAACCTGAGCGGGTTAAAATTTATTTTATGGTGGACCCACGAATGAATCTTGACCTTCCCACTCCGCTAGAATTGGTTGGTAAATGTAAGCATTAACATTCATAATAAATGTTAGGTCGCACAGTGGCAAAAATACCAACAGCACGTGGTATAACAGCAAATGTACCAGTTTTTCTAAGACGTTGAAACGTGGAGCTAAAGATTGACTTACAAGATATTTCAAAATCACCTGGAATATTCACATGGGCAGCATTAGCATTACGCTCGCAAAAACCGTACACAAACGCCACATCGGCATATTCAGCATTAGTATAAAAGTAAGGCATAATGATGAGTACTCTTTGAAAGCCTCAAACAAACTGATAAATTTTATTGAGAGTTCCCAATGCTAATTACAAATAGTATTAATCCTTAAGTCGATAACTTATGTATAGTTAGGGAGGCAAGGTCGTATTAGTATTCTATCTAAATCCATCTCCTAAACAAAAAGTTTACAGACATACCTTCTTAGGAAATATTATTACTTTCTTTTGAAGTACTCACAAGGGGAGGACACACAGGTTCCTGGTCAAAAAATATTTTGCCGTTCCAACCAATGGGCTCTAGAAGCTAAGAAAAAAAATAAAATAGCTTTAAAATAATTTATTTTATATCTCGGGTTTAAAAAATGATATCGACATAATTCTTGCACCAAGATGTTTAGTTTTGATTGCGAATTAAGGAAATATACAGCCACTCCATAGATTTTGGTTTAGGCTAATTAAATTCTAAATAAAATGATTAGATTTTCAAGCAAACTACCTCTTTAGATTTTTTAACACAAAAATTGAAGTCAGATTCTAATTCAGCATCCTAAAAAACATTGAAAAACGCTTATTCAACAAAATCAAAAAATATTTTTTTCACGCTCTTCGAGGAAAATTAAATTTTTAAACTGATTGTTGGCTACATAACTTTAAATCGCCATACTTTGTCACACAACTCACTGGTTGGTATCGCTGGAAAGAGGAGAGCCTCAGCTTTCTTTTGATGTATATAAATGTGAAATTCGATGAACATAAACCTATTAAAATAGCCTATTTGATTTTTAGCTTGAGTTTGAAACCAGATAGGATGATGAAACCAAAGACATTTCAAGCGTATTACCACCCTATATTTCGCGTAAAAAATAAAGTTGATAAGTTTAACCGTCTAAACGTAATTCATGTTTATGTCAATTTAAACAAACTTGCCAACCATTCGTCGGTCAGGCAAATTTTGAAACTTACGAATTGATGCTGAATTAGAATCTGACTTCAATTTTTGTGTGAAAAAATCTAAAGAGGTAGTTTGCTTGAAAATCTAATCATTTTTTTAGAATTTAATTAGCCTAAACCAAAATCTATGGAGTGGCTGTATTTTTCCTTAAATCCGCAATCAAAACTAAACATCTTGGTGCAAGAATTATGTCGATATAATTTTTTAAACCCGAGATATAAAATAAATTATTTTAAAGCTATTTTTTTTTTCTCGGCTTCTAGTGCCCATTGGTCGGAACGGCAAAATACGTGTCTAATATTTTTTGACCAGGAACCTCCAAAAAAATTGCCAACAAGATCCGTGAGAGACTGAGTGTGTCCTCTCCTTGTCAGTTGATATTTTCAGTTTGGTCACTGCTGTAGTTGAAGAAAGATGCCGAGCCTGTCTTATTGCTCAAGGAAATCACTTTGAACGAAATTTAACATGAATTAATTAATTAATTACATGTTAACATTTAATTAATAAAGTAGTTGGAACAAATATCATAAGATTTATTATTTGCTATGCCTAAATAATTCATAACAATGCAAATCTTTCACAACAATGCGGACATATCTCCATAGGATATTTTTTTCTTGTTTTGGGTTTAAGTTTTTACTTTGGCTACTTAACCCTGAAACACTCTGTATTTACACATATTATTACAGTTGGTTACCTGTAGAATAATTCGTCCTTGCCGTAGTCACAGTACATGGGTAAGTTAAGTCTAAACAAACAGGAATTACAGTAGTTTGTTGATTTAAAAAAAAAAAAAATTAAAAAAATCGATTTGACCACATAATATCATAAATGAGGCTATTTACTATGTATTGATAATTTATTTTATTTATAATCAAGTGTATATGTAACATCAAAAGCATAAAAGTATTGATGACATATTTTATAAGTTTATGTAAGAGCGAGGTGAGAGATTTCTAACACTTAGCGATAATATTTGAGGAATTCCCTGAGGAAACTAATTAAGGGAGTTTCCCTTTGAATACTTCAGAATTATAAGAGGATGACATCGGATCCTGGTTATTAGCCATGCCCCATTTATTTAGAAAATCTTTTTATTTTATACACTAAGTATCTCTTACCTTTTGTTTCTTTAATTAATATAAAATGAAATGAAAAATTCAAACCAATGGTTATTCACAAAAAAAAAAAAAAAAAAAAATTCAATACTCTAAATGAAATATAAAGCGGTCCCACTGCCCGGTATAGAGATGAAACTGAATGTAGGATACAAAGATAAAAAAAATGATACAAACAAAAAGATCTAATTATTAAAACTCGGAAATCTATACCAATATATAAAAGGACAAGCCGTTTTTCGTTTGTGTACATGTACCGATAACCGGTGTGTACCGGGAACAGTTTGGAAAAGGTACAGGAAAAACCGGAGCCGATACATGCCAATTACCTACTTTACTTATCATAAACCTATATTATCTATAACCGAAAAGTGATTGAACATATTGATCCTACCCGTATGTAAATATATACCTATCCGAAAAACATTTACTACGTTTCCATGATCTATACTGAGATGTATATACACAGTTTTTTTTTTTTTTTTACTGTTTTGCTTCCAAATCAATAAAAATGCACACTGTAATAATAATACAAACCAGTACAAAAACTACTTTGAATTCTCTACAAAATATTTTTTAGGTTCCAAAACTATATATAAAATACTAAAACTTCGTTAGGTTTTTAGACAGTTTGTCAAGTAAACGTACTTGCTGACTGGACTGTAAGGCTTTATTAATGAAAATTGGTACTTTTTGGCAAACCATCAATAATAGGTTCTTACAAAATATTTTGTGCATAAGTATGTATTTTTATAATTGTATTCTACTCTTCAAGTTATAATTCAAGTAATAGCAGCGCGACGCTTAAAATGGGCATGCAAAGTCGTTGGGTTTAATAATAATCGAATTCCAAAAAAATTAATCTGTTTTGAGCCGCCAGGTAAACGACCCAGGGGTAGACTGAGAGGAAGTTGGAAGGATTGTGTCAGGGCCGACTTGGGGGATTTGGGTTTAGGAGGAGTGGGTTGGAGGGAAGTGTGCGTTCGACGGTTGGTGGTGTCGGCATCGAACCTTCGGGTTTGCAAAGCCTTTATTTATTTATTATTTAATTATTATTATTTACCAATTATTGTTCATATTATTCTACTCTTCAAACGATTTTAAATATATATACAATCTGCCTCAATGAAGAGCAATAGGTGACATTGCTAAAGATGTATTCATTCATACAATATATACTGAACACGGAGGCTGAGTGGAAGCGCTATAGCCACATACGCTCAGGACCTGAGTAGAGAAGCTGGAAAGTACCAGGACTCCAGCATAACATTATATTACAAAAGATCTCGGGGCCATTGCCGTTTCAACCTTCTGGGAGGGTTGCAGGGATGGTTAAGACTGGATAGGGATTGGGCTAGAGGTTGGGATGATCGGATAGATTTTGATAAAATTTCGAGAATTTTTAAGGAATGAGATCAAGGACAAAATGTATTTTTAGGTCATCGTGTAGGGTTTTATTAGTAACATAATAAGATGCATTGCCAACTGTTCGAAGGACTTTGGATTGGAAAGTTTGAATGCGTTGGAAATTGGATAGTTTTGCTGTCCCCCGCAGTTCAAGTCCGTAGGTCCATATTGGTTTTAAGATTGTTTTGTATATTAGGAGTTTGTTATCCACTGAAAGATGAGAATTCCTGCCTAGTAGTTGGTAAAGGTGGCTAAATCTTCTATAGAGGTCTTGTACTCTTCAAACGAAAGTATATTACTTCAAATTAGTTTCATCTACCTTTCAGCCAATTATTTGATTTGATCCAGGAAGCATTCCTTAGATTTTGGGGCAAAGAAAGAATCCAATTTCTACGACCTCGTAATTATCAAAGATCCGTTCTTTTAAAAAATGAGCCTTTGATCTAAATAAATCATAATCTGATGTTGCAATATCTGAGCTATACTCCTTGCATTTCTGATAACTTCCCTTCAGACGAGAACGATATACAGAGGTATTGTTGTGTTGCAAAACGCCTTGATTTCTGTTGATCAAAGCTGGTACTATTCATTTAAAAACTATTTTAACTCTGTCCAGCTGTTCATAGTAATGGCTTGGGTGCTGAAGGTCCTGCCCGTTCTTCAGCGAGGAAAATGCATAACATCTTCGAAGTTGCACCAAATTTTTTCGGCGGCTGTCTCTGTGCTTAGATAATTATATTACTTATACTAATATTATTCCTGCGGTCATAATATTATGGGTGTGTTGTTAGAATATGAAAGACGAATTTTGTAATTATATTACCGTATGCTGACGGGCTCCTTCAGTGCAAGAAAACACGTTAAAAAGTTTTTATAAATAAAAAATTTAAGTAGGTATGGTATTACAAATCTTAATGATGGAGGGAAAAAAAAAAAAAAAAAAGGCAACCCATATTGTTGACAATTATTGTAATATTAACTTGTAAATTACTGTAATATTAGTAATAAACGATATTTATTCTGGGACACATAATCACCAAAAATAATACAAAAGCTTGATGAGATGGTATCGTTGGTTGTATTAATTTCAAGCAAAGACATTGAAACATGCAAAATAAAAGAATGAACAGGAGAAGCAATGAATTCTTCATTTTAACCTCTAATCTGGCAATCTAGGGGAAAGACGAAAAAGAAACAATAAATTAATAAATAAATAAAAAAGACAGAGCGTCCCCAGCTAGGATATCCATTCCTCTCAATTCCTCGCAAGGTTCCCACGCAAGAATTTCCATCATTCTGCGCAATCTGTTGGAGGTTGGAGTCTTCTCCCGTCTGGGATATATTCCACGGCCTTTAGTGAGTTCCTCCTAATGACATGGTAGAACGGTCTGCCATTTATAATAGAACGGTTCGCTGCAAAAAGGAGATAGCTCCAGTCGGAAATAGGAGCTTATGCTCTATCATACAATAATATATAGTTTTGTTAGATTGCTTAGCTCCAATTGTTAGTTATCATGTGAATCATAAAACGGGACTGTCTCACATGTTTGTTAATAGCAAGTTTGTTCAATTTTAAAACTGTTTTAAACTTTTCAGGAAAACTTTATAATTGGAGCTGCCTCCTTTTTGCAGCAAACCCTTTAATTGTCGTATTCATAAGGGTTATCATTATTTCTTCCCTAATCCTCTCTTTGCAGATAAAGCCTCTTCTTGTCTGACCCGAATGTACTAAACTGAAAATGCTTCACCGCAGTTGTGATTCCATATTTTCATTTTGACCACTATCGCCTAGCTTGGTCGATCCAAAAAAAAGAATGGGTCGAAATATTGACTTGGATATGTTGATCTTCCACTTCTCGCTTCTCAACTATATTGTTGCATACCTGATAGAAGTCTGAATTCCTCTTACTGATTTTATTTCTATTGTATTATATATCGGGCGCTGCAGTCCATGAAGGACCTGGGCTTCTGCGGTTTTCTCCACTCCTCTCTGTCAGCGGCCACGTTCCTCCAGTTCTGGATATTTAGCCGCTGTACGTCCCCTTCCACATCATCCATCCATCTTAGCCTGGACCTGCCTCCTTGTTCTTCCTGGCGTTCCCGTCCACATTTTTCTTGGCCACCTTTGAGGTTCCATTCTCTCTAAATGACCCAACCATCACAACCTCGCTTTTTCACAACAGTGACTACATCCGTTGTCAAAGAGCAACTAATTCTTTTTAAGATTTCTAAATCCACTTTTCCATACTTCTCAATAACTATTCCAAGGTACTAGTACTAGTATACTAGTACATATATACGAGTATACTAGTACATATTTACTGAATAAAAATTATTAAAAAATAAATAAAGAATTATTAAAATGTAAAAAAAATAAATAATATAAACATTATTTTTTTTTTTATATATAAAAAACGATAGTGATGACTTCTCAAAGCACACAAACAAAATTCTGTTGTTTACTACTTTTTTAAAGGGCAAAGCCAGTCCACCCATATTAGTCCACTCGTACTAATTCGTTGATGTTAATTTAACTACATTACTGCCAAACTAAACTAAATTCTCCTGTTGGCAGATCTGCCTGTATTGTATAAAAGTGTAAGATTTGGAAAACTTAGAATAAGTCTATGGAAGAAGTACGTCTGATTTTACATGAAAGAGGATTCCAGAGGATGGAGGAACTAGCAAGAAAGGAATGTTGTAATAATGTTTTTCTATGAAAAGTAGTATTAAGTTCAAAAGGACGAGATCTTTTGGGTTGGGAGTGAAAGGAGGAATTGAATTTCAGGAGATTGCAAATAAATGGAAAACGATGATTACAAGCGACATTGAAAAGAAATGTAACTAGAAAATATAATCTAATGAACAAGAGGGGGAAGGAAGACACTCTAAAGCCAGTGTAAATGTGGAAAACATGGGAACGACTTGTGGCTCTGAAAAAAAAAAAGGGATAAAAAACTTATAAAACTTTTCATAATAGTTTAGTATTACTACTGTATTAATATATTTTCTTTAGATGCTACAACTTCATAGTTTAAATTAATACAAAAAATATCAATATTTTATTTAATTATGTATAAACTTATCTTTTGTTACAAAACCTTATTGTATTTTTATTGCTTATTATTTTTAATATCAAAACCACTTGCAATTTAGGTTTATACTCCCTTTTTAAAGGGCTGTAGATAGCTTTGGTTTTTGGAGCCTTAAGAATGCTATGCTAATCAGGCCAAAACGTCCGCACACAATGAAATAATTACACCCTTAGTGGGTTTAAGCTTCTAACTATAAACCCAATTCTTTCATGCATATTTTATGTTTATGGTTAATTACATCCAACCATTATTTTCCTGTTAATTTTAATTTTTTTTTTTTACAGAAACTGTGAAACTGAGATGGGTCCTATGTCGCTTGCTAGGTTCAGCCCAATGCATAAGCTTGGTAATTTAATTATTTATGATAATAATTAAACATAGATTAGTTAAATACATTATATATTTGTAATTTTTTAGGCCGTATAGTATCGTGTTACAATGCAAACCTCTTTTAAGAAGAACGAATAGATTTCAAACACAGTAATTATTAGTAACAAACTTAATGTTAATCGACTAATATTAAAAATGAAAGAGCATATTTAAATTATCATTTGTTCAAAAACAATGTATCTTCCTAAACATCAACAATGGTTTGAATCAATAAATCTTTAAATAAATAAAATGTAGCTTTTCTTGTTGGACCGACTTTAGTAATATGGATCAGTGTTATGTAAACTATAACACTTTGGAATGCTGTAAGTTTATGTCGATTAAATCATCTAAGATGTAGACAATCGATATCTGTGATTTCAGTACATCTTTGGATATAAAGAGTACTAATAACGCTCCATACAAGCTCCTTGTTTAGTATTATTTATTAAAGAACTTATTTTATAATAATGATTAATCGATAGCAATATTGTTGGTACAGGTGTCTACCTAGCGGGGCCTGGAGGTGCGCAACGTGCGAGGGCCGTCAGCCTCCGGAGCGAGCGAGCTATGTCCCGCAACTTCCCATCGCTGGAGTTGGACACGGTCGTGGAGGAACCGACCAGCTAGCAGGGACTGTCTGTCGGAGTCCAGGCGACGCCGCGACCTCCTCCGAGTCCTCTCTGGACCACCCTCACCAACAACCGCGAAGAAGAAGATAGCTGACCTCAGGAGGACGGCTCGTTGGCCCAGGGTGCCGCCACCACGAGCCTCGTAACTGTCCTCTCTCAATGGCACCTCGAAGTTATCTCTCTCATACAGAAAAGGTTCCAGTAAGACTTCTTCTTCTATGAGGGGAAGGGGAAGGGTAAAGGGGAGGGGTGGTCATTAGCTTACATATTAGATTAGTATATGAATCACTGAAACATGTATTTCTTGGAGGACATGTTATTCAGGATGTGGTTTCTAAAGTTTCTGACTTGTATGTTCTTAACTTACAAGTCATATTTTACTTAGAAGTCTAAAAAAAAAATTTTAAATGTAAATAAAGTCTGCCATTTCTTTCTAATGTACTTTGTACAAAAAACAGTGTTGGTTCATATCTCTCCCCCCACATGTGTATTAGTAGTCCTAGTATCAAAAAACATACTCCAAAAAAATAATCTTAAAATTAAAAAATCATTTAGTTCTTTATGTTACATTTGCTGATTTTAATATGTAATTACAGGGACAAATATAAATTTTAAAGTAAAAAAAAGTTCAAGAATTTAGTATAAGAATATGGTTTTTCATAGGAGTATTGTGTATAAGTTACTCAATGCATCCACTTTAGCAAAACATACTTTATATACCTACAAATTTAAAGTACGTATTATTTCTAATAATAAAGATTTCATTATCATAATATAAATATAAAGAGTTAAGGAGCTGTAATTATATTATATATTTCTTTGGCATAACTCCTATTTATTTTCATTTGTAACATGTTTTGGAGACATGCTCCATTTTCAGGCTTCTCCTAATCAGTGATTACCCTCACATTGTCAATTCTCACATGTTTCTAGCCATAGCTAGAATAAGTTCTAAAACATGTTGTTACAAATGAAAATAAATAGGAGTTATGCCAAAGAAATATATAATAAATATTTACTTGTTTGAGATATAAACTGCTCACAAATTAAAGTGGACCACTTTAGGAATTTAAGATATTCTATAATTTTGCATACTAGATTGATTATATGAATGCAATTAAACATGTTTGAGACAAACTCCAATGTCCATTACACGTGTGTTCGCCTAGTCCAGCTAACTTGGATGAACATGCAGAAACTGGGGAATTGGCTTCTTTACCTCAGCATTTCATATTGAGCTTAATAAGGATTATGAAACTTCGATGTGAAGCACTAATTTAAAGTAAAGAGGTTACAACACCCTACTGAAGAAGGCTAAAGTGAAAAAAAAAATACCCATTAAAATTAGTAAAAATATAAATGTTTATATTCTGAATTTTTTTTTTATTTTAATTCTATAAAATACATTATCTCAAATTTTATTTGGTGTATTATTTTTTTTTTGTAAAAAAAAAATACCATTAACAATGCATTATTAAGGTATTACACTTACAAAGAAGCAAAAACTAACCAGAAATATGGTTAAATAAGAGTGTTAGCTAACCTTTGATGAGTGGTCTGCTTCACTTCGTGAGCTAGTTTAGATACCATAGAGATCAAATTATAGTAAAAAAAATAAGTATTATAAATCTAAGATCCACAAATTATAAATGCCCACCTTGAAAATTTCAAATTTCAATCTTCCCCTTCATCATCAAAACTACATACTCTATGAAAATATAAATAAAAAGTTTTTTATAGAAAATTGTTAAGTAATTTTATTTTTTATCTGAAGTACATTCTACTGAAGTTAATATTTTCCAAGATACATGAGAAAAACTACAAAGGAAACATTCAAGCCTCTCTTTCCTCCCTTCAATTTCTCTCTCTGATGGGACTTTTAGTATGTTGTACAGAACACCTAAATGAACATCTTTACCAAAATCTAGAAATATATATAATTTTTCAATTTTTCCTTCTTTTATTTTTATACAATGAATTTATATTATGAATTAAATTGTGAAATTTGTAAAATATTGGGAGGGTTCTACGAATTTGTTCCATTTCACCTAAAGCCTAAATTCTATAATACCTCTATTATTTCAGGTCTAGATATTATTGAGGTTGCTGAGTACAATATTATTTTTTTCAATTTATTAATAAAAATGAGCAGACTTTATTTACAGCCCAGTTATTTTATAATGTTGAGAACATTTAATGAGAAAAGTAATAGAATTGGGATTGCCAGTCTACTTCCTCATGTCTACTCGAAAGCCTTAAAAGTAGAATTAACTACAACATTGAGTAGCAAGTACACTTCCTTTGATAACCCTTGAATAATAAACATAGAGCAGAAGAGCATTGTGAAACAGAAATGGGAGGTAATGTATTACAACCACACTAGTAACCCAACTAAAGTTCTATTGATTCCTATTGTTGCCATCATGAAATTGGAAGCTTGAAACCCACATCAGTAATAAGGGAGGTCGATGGCACCCCAAAGAGTCAACATCTCACACAGTCACTAAAATTTAAAACCATTATAAATATCTTTTAATTTAAGGAATTGGAATTTTTAAAACTTAAATTTTGTAAAGCAGTTAAAATTGTTGGGAAATACATTCAAAATCAAGAGAAAATTTTAGAATTAGTTCTCCTCTCCAATAAGTTGCTGTAGTATCACTCGTACCTGCAATATATGACAAGCCTGTTGCCGCTTACTAGTGCACTACTTCTCTTATGTCCCCATCAAATAAAACAGGAAGAGAGCTAAGGTAGGAACCACTACTATCAGCAACACTATAGTGACCTACTCTCTTTATATATTTTGTGACAGCAACAGGGGGAAAGATTTACTGTTGGCTATCAGAAAAAGTTTCCTAGAAAACCATCAAGAAAAACTGCATAGAATCATTTCTTTACCTCAAGTTTCTAATTTGTTGATTGTAACTATGAATGATAAAAGATTTTAATAAGGTATATTTACCTATGACAAAAAACTAAATCAGTCAATATGCCACACAATGCTTCTGCTATTTTGTTGTTCAAAGTTTCCAGCAAAAAGCTCATAAAGGAAAAAAAATCATATAATTTTTTTGCATATCATTTCATCTACAAATAAACTGTAAAAACAAAAACAAAAACAAAAAAAGATAAATTATTGTAAAAAAATAAATTCTATTGTATTAATGGTATTAATAGGTTGAGAATCCCTGTTCGTAAAAGTAATATTTACATGAAATTACTAGGATTTTGTCAGCTCACAATGAAAAATTTTTGAAAAAAGTGAGTTTGCAATGTTTTATTAGAAATATTATTGTGGAATATTTTCCATTAATGTTTATTGAAAAAAAAAAAAATGAAAGAACAAGCAGAGCATATTTTGGCAGCTATGCTTTAATTTTAGTGTTATTTAGACAGAGTATGTTTGGGTAAGCTAGTAGCATTGATAATTAAAACTTAATGGCTTGATTATGAACACCAGGGTCTCTTAAGATCTCTAGGGAAACTATTTATCAAACTTAATTTATTAAAAAACAAAAGAAATACTAGAGGCCACTACTTATAATAAATTTTAAAAAAGTATATAGCTGTACAATTCATAGATATTATTTAAAATATCGAAAATTTGACTCAATGTAAACTCACAAGTTTAAAAATATATATACATATATATTCCAAAATTGAAACATTTCCTTATATTAGTCAGATGGGTCTGATTTGTTTCTTAACTATTTTTTCGGTTTTTAACTTTGCCTTGGTTATTTATGCATGAAGATCTCTCATCATATAAACCTTTAGAAAATTGGGAACAGATTAAATTTTTTATATTATTTTTATTATTAATTTGAACACCTAACGCCAAAAAAAAGAAGAAAAAAAAACTACCAAATTTCAACAGTGTAATCACTTAATTTTATAAAGATGTAATGATGGGTAATATACATATATAACATTAATAACATAATGAAAATACCAAGGGTATCACTAATCAGTATGGGGTAACATCCTGCAGAGTCTGGACCAGGTGTCTCATTCTTGGGCCAACTCTAGTTCATATTTCATTTCGGGAACACCTCCCGTACTGTCCTTTTATGTGATGCATTAGTGGTATTCCTCTTGGCATCCTTCCTTCCTCCAGATGAGTCTCGTAGTTTTCTCTGGCAGTTCTCCAATGATCCATGCTAAAGATTTTACCCTATCACCTTAGCTTATGCTCCTCTTGAATGGCCTCAGCCATCTTAATTTTGATATTAGCCCCTATGGTTGGATTCTGGAAAGTATCTCTTCAGATCCTTCCTCACAATTTGCAAAGGTAGTGCATCTCCTTTGTGTTTTGAGGCGAGAGGTAGGGATTCTGAACAGTACAATAGGATGGGAACAATGGTTGTTTCATAAATATACATTTTTGTTTTCTTCATAACCTCTCGTCTAACCATAAATCTCCTGCTGCAAATGAAATTCTCTGATTTACTTTCGTTGAGATGAGCGCCTAGATATTTGAAATTTTTACCTGCTCTTATCTCTCTCCATTCAACCTTGATATTTTCATTAATCAAGAGGGTTTCTTTCCTATCTGCATGCATCAGATGCATCCTATTTTAGAATGTTTACATGGTCCTGAAGGTCTCAAGGGTAGGTGGTTATCATTACAAGGTTATCAAAAATAAAAATGCTAATAGAAAATATTTGTGCCTGTACTGCTGAGTGAATCCAATATTTACAATAGTATAGGAGGTCTATGATTTCTTGAATGATGTTTTTGTAGTCAGTAAGTCATATTTTTATGTTAAATATTTCTGTTGCTTCATAAATTTTCGAACGAATGAGAAGAACACTGGCCAAGACTCAGCAAGGTTCATAACAAATGGTTGGTTGGTTGGTGTTGTTTAAGGGCGTAAAACCATGGGTGGTCATCAACGCCCACTAATTACTATAATTTTGGTATATATATAAAGGAAAAAAAAAAAAAAAAAAATTAAATCAGGTAATCTATCTTCGCCTCATTTAGGAATTTGAAGAGGCGCCTGATAATTTGTTCGTCATCCCCTAATGCTTGTGCCAAGTCTGTGGGGACATTGTTGCGAAGGAGGATGTTTATGTAAACAGAGCAGTCTTCAAAGATATGTCTGATTGACAATTCTCCGTTGCATCCAGGACATCTAGGTGGTTGTTCTCTTTTAATCAGATGTTGGTGAGTTAGGCTGGTGTGGCCTATTCGCAGGCGCGTCAGGATCACCTCCTCGTGGCGGATGCTTCGGCTGGAAGTTCGAAACGGTTGGACACTTTTTTAAATTGATTTCAATTTGCTCGGCAGGCTCTGATGCCACTTTGACTGCCATTCCTCTTGTATCTTATTGTGGAGCGGTAGTGCTAGGTCTGAAGGACTTATTAAGGCACTTCCGTGACCGGGTAGCCTCAACGCTTCTTTCGCTGCTCTGTCCGCCATTTTATTGCCTGTAATGCCTATGTGTCCGGGTGCTCATATGAGATGGACATTTTTCCCTATTTCTCCCAGCATTGTGATATACTCCTGTAAATGGTTTTCAGAGTACATGTTTTTAAGGCCATACAGAGCGCTTAGCGCGTCTGTTATAATTATTATATTTTTTTGAGGGGAGGCCATTGAATGGTGGAGTGCTTTGGCTATTGCATTTAGTTCTGCAGTATATATGTTGCACAGTCGGTGGAGCTTGAATTTATGGATGGAATGAGGTGTAATGTATGCTGAAGATGTAGAACTGTCAGTTTTTGATTCGTCAGTATAGATGATAAGATTATCAGGAATATTTTCAGTTATTTGCACGAGTTTTTCTTTAAATAGTGATGGTAGAGCTTCGTTTTTCCTAAGTTTTAATAATAACAAATGGTATAGTATGATTTGCAAATTTTTATTGCTATAAGTCTTCAAAGTTTTGCAAGATTTGTTTTCGGTTGAATACCTTCAACTCTGCATCTCCTATAGTATTTTAGGCAAAATAGCTCCATGATATATTGTCTTAAGACCTCAGATTTAAGACCCCAAGAGGCCCTGGCTGTTGGTGTCAGTCAATTAGTAGTTAGCAAAGCATGGTTGTAAAATATTGTCTATGTGGCATTTCCAGTTCATTTTTCAATCATAAAATACTCATAAATATTTTAATGGATCACTTTGTTTAATTTGTCATAAATTTAATCTTATTTTTGATTTTGGTATGGTCCTTTACAGAGAAAATATTATACATTTTGTCTTTTGAGCATTATAAGTTTATTGAGATTAGCCCAACTCGTTAATTGAGATAAAACTACATTGGTTGAAGCTTTGACTTCATCTATATTCTGTCGTTTTACTAGTATCATTAGGAGGCCATCAGCATAAACTAATCTGAGAAAAAACCTTTAGAATATGGAAAAAAAACTAATATGCCATTGCATAAAAATCCAGGTTCTACTTACAAATAAATTGGATAGACGATGATGGAGTATGGTACTAGTTTTTCCTAAATGGAGATATTTATCAGTTCTAATTTCCACCTTATGATATGAAAGATATCAGGTAAACATTGATTAGAAACCTCTTTGTTCTTCTAGTATATTTTCGAATAAAGAAAAGTTATTTGATTTGTATTTAATCCAAAAACTTTTTGATGTGGACTTCTCATTAAACTGACAAGCTTCAGCTCACTAAGGTGTGTTTCCAAACTTAAACATCACTGGCCCAGTCACCACAAACTTCACAAAATATTTTGTTCTTTATTGACCAGAATAAATAACTTCCTGAAGGCGGGTTTGCCACTCGATCCATATTTCCAGGAGCAGTGTCTTGACCCGCTATCCATTGTCCAGTTGAATCCCTAACAGAACTCTAAGTCCGGTATTTCAATGAACCATTTAGTCTGATAGATATTTAATCTTATTTTTAACACTTCATTTTTTCTTATTTGCAACTTCATATTTTAAATATAAAAAAATTAGGGTTCATAATGACTTATTCCCTTAGCATTCCATCATCAAACGCATTCATCTAAAATACCACAAATGAACCAGAAATGGACTGGTAATCACAACTGGTGTTTTGCCAATTTCATAATGACTTGTTACTCCAAATAACCCTGAATATGGTCACAAACTGTCCAATTTATAAATAAGTTTGAACGCTTAGCAGATGTACTAAACATTTTAATAATGTAATGATTAATTTACAAATACATAAATGTAAAAGAAAATTAATATGTCTAGATGACCTTTCATAAGATTCTGATACCATTTTTTTTTTTTTTTTTTTTTTTTTTTTTTTTTTTTTTTTTTTTTTTTTTTTTTTTTTTTTTTTTTTTTTTTTTTTTTTTTTTTTTTTTTTTTTTTTTTTTTTTTTTTTTTTTTTTTTTTTTTTTTTGAGCTATTAGTGTTGTTTGTTTTAGCAATAGTTGGACAAGAATATTTACAGTGCATAACTGTTTTAAAATTAAAATTAAAATTAAAAAATGTACTACTACTACCTATGAATGGTCTTGGGCTCAGTATTTGTCCTGTTTCTCAGCCAATGGCTCTTTGTGAAAGGAGATTTGACCGGTATCACTCAACTGCGAGGTTTTCCACCAATTATCCTCTTTATCGAGGCTGGAGATGTCGCAGAAGCGTCTCCCGACCTCAGGATTGATTGACCTTTGGCTAAAAGTATCAAATAAAAAACCATTTGCCTGAGCAAGACTTAAACTTTGGTTCAGGAGTAGGAAGTTGAGTCCCTACCCACTTAGTTACTGAACTCCCTTTAAATTAATTAAACAATGGGTTTTAGTTGCTAATTTAAAGTTTAGTGTTTTAATTCACTTATTCAATAACCATACAAGATGGTTTTAATATAAATATATTTTATATCTTCATAATAAATTAAATCTTCTTTTTCTACTTGCAACCAATTGAATTTATATCCCCTTCTCAACTCCCTTACAGATCCATCTGGTCCCACTTTATTTCTTGTAAAAGAAGTTGGCAACCCTATTTACATGGATCTAGGAAACATTAATGTAGATTAACTAAGCATAATACCCTAGATTCAGCAAATTGAAACTGTAAACAATTCTGGTCAAGACTTGCATGCAATCTTCTTGCATCATTTAGTAAGGAAAGTTATATGGTAATTCATTTACTTGACAGTAACCCTCAACACAAATTTTGATATTTATTTTATTTATATGTTAACAGTGCAATGCTCCTAGACACGTAAAAGTATAGACAGTAAGCTATTTTATTGTCAGTTTCGAAAAATTTTTATTGTTGTGTTTTTATATTGTAATTATATTTTCATCTGATTAAGTGCTATTTTTATAGTATGAATTATAATTTATTATGTGTGTACTAATAATGTTGGTTCCTAAACTATCAAATTTAAAAAAATGCAAAATGGAGTCTACGACTTTTAAAAATCTGCAATAAAAATGTGCTTGTTTGGTACACAATGCTTTTGTATTTAACCAGATAGTGGAGTAATCAATAGATCAGCTCTTTAAATATTTTTGTTGTAATTAACAGTTAAAAAACTACAAATTGATTGTAGAGCATTGTTGAAGTAAAATAAGCAATGATAATGATGCAATACTCTTCAAAAGAGTAAAGTACTCCTAATTTTTAAATTTTTAAAATAAATGCAATATTTTTTAGTGGTATATTTTGTGAACAATTGCTATCAATGGATCAATGTAAAGTTTAGGCTTAAATGTATAGTCCATTTGTATCTGATAATATTGATGTACTACCATAAAAATTAATATAATTATATTATAAAAATTGGTACTAGTATTCTTTGGCGACTCTGCTCCTGTTCTCGTCCAAAATATTTTGATAGCTGCCCATATAAACTTTAAATAAACTCCAAGAGAGAAAATTAATTTTTTGTGTATTATCACTTTAATATCAAACATAAACATGAAATAAAAAATAAATCATCACCAATTTATAACGCTCAATCTACCTTCTCTTAAAAACGAGCCCTTTGTACTACCATTTTAATTCTATCAAGTGTTATGTTTGAGTATCTATATCAATAACATTGATGTATTGAGCACACATTTAAGTGAATAAGGCCCAGTAGAAAAATGCCAATGTTTGTTTCCAAAATAATATTAAAACTTGATATCTCAGGTTGTTCATAACAAATTGTTAGTTGATAGTTCTAAAGAATCATGTTACATAGGAAAATGAAATATAAGAACATGTAGTAAAACAATAAGCAACGATTTTCAACAGGAAAGTTATGGGAAACAAATATTAATGTGACTGAAACTGGAAGTTAAGGTGATCAGTATTATGTCGCTAAGTTGGTCTCACTATTCACTAAAGTATACTAGTACCTGGAAATGTTATGATATATCGATGTTGCACTATAAATAAAATATTAAAATGAATTTTTATAATTGCTTTAAATGTTTATACAAATAGAAAAATATATTATACAAATGTTCGTATGAGCTTTATAATACATGTAATATAAGAGAAAAGAATTTTAAAATTTAAAATAAAAACATATCAGTGTTATTTTATATTCACTGTTTTGGGACATTTTTTACAATAAGATTTTAACCAATGAACCATGAATGTAACCTAAATGGACGTAGATCAATAAAATATATTATTACAAAAGTATGTTTTGTTATTTTTATGTTCTAGAATTTCTGAGTTACAATTATTATATATATATACTACCATAACATTACTAATTATGGTATACTTTTGACTTGATTTTATACTTTAACCAACCTTATCAATTTTTCTTCCAGACATTCTTCTCCAACTCAAAAGGATTATACATCTATTCGAACAATACTGCCAGAATTCAGTTTGGCAAAATGTATGATCACAAACTAATAACTATTCAAATTAATCATGCTTGCAACTGTTAACTACATTATTTTCAGCTACTAGTAAGTAGTTAATAATTTTCAACAACCACCTACAGGTTAAAAAAAGCAGTTGAACATTGTTAACTTTTAACTACAATGTAGGTAGTAGTTGTAATTTGTTAACTACTTTTCGATAATTAACATTTACTTTTTTCAATTATGTCAGCATCATTAAAAACCAAGTATTTCAAACACCTTAATAAACAATTTTACATATATATTTTTATCTGGATGGTTTTTATTTTAGAATAAATTTGTAAAAGTTGAGTCAAAAGAGGAGGGTCATTGATTTCCTAATTTTCTGTAACAGACATTTTTATTTATTTATTACTGAAGCCCTGGTTGGGCCTAGGAAGTAATAAAAATCATCATCATAGTCACTCCTGACTTACCGCACATGCAATGTAAGGTCTTTTTCTGTACAGCCTGGAACAAATAATGTAAAATATTTTTTTATTCCATCTTCCCAATTCTGTTGGGGTCTTTCTCTAAGGACTCAGGTCATCACTATATTTAGAGTTCTCTAAAAAGGCTCATTATTGCCAGCATTAATCCTTTATTAACACCTCTGTTTGACAGAGCCTTATGGATTTCATTCTTTTTATTCTTTCAAATGTTTTCGTGAGGTCTGTGAAGCAAAGTCAGCTCTTTCACCCTTTCTATTACTTTTTCTTTCTCAGAGTGAAGATTAGATATATTGTGCTCCTGTTTTCTTTAGTGCCATAATGTTCCTCCTGAAGCTGCAAATCCACTTTTTGTTGCAACCTTTTTTCCAAGAAATTATAAAATACAAGCATCTCCTATCGCGGTTTTGCCCGCTTTCATAAGTTAAGAACTTAAATAATTTTAACTAGCAATTGAAGATTTATTTTTTTATTGATAAAATTCTTGTACTGATGTATGCTATTGAGCATTATTTCATGAATGATATTTTCACACTTAGCAGTAATTTTTTACCTGGTTAAAATTGCAACTAATTAGGTGTTTGAAAATTATGTAAAAGCATAATTACACATCCAATTTAATTTTAGTAATCTACATGGCCAGAGACTATTAAGAAACTCCTTTGAATAATGGAGAACATTATCATTGCTCACAACTTAAGCCCCATAGATCATATTTTTACACACAAGGATAACATTTTGATTCGGTAATAATTTTAATTTAGCAGAAATTATTTTATTGATTTCATCAGGTTGGAATTTAATTTCTAACCATTCTACTTTCACGGTAATGTGTGTTAAAATTTTGGTAATGTACATTAAATTTGTGGTCCCATTTGTTAAATTTATGGTAAAAAAAAAAAAAAAAAAAAAAAAAAAAATGACTATGCAATAAAAACTTTTTTTTTTTCTAATATATATATATAAATAAATATATATATATATATATATATATATATATATATATATATATATATATATATATATATATATATATATATATATATATATATATATATATACATACATATATATATATACGAGGGTAAGTCAATAATTATCCGCAATATAGCTATATTTTTGTTTATGTTGGCAGTACTGTTCTTTTGTGTTGATGGCGCATGCTTTGTTTATTCGTTGTTATGTTTATGTGCGTATCAAGCTGGTAGGTTAGTTTTGTTATCGCTGTCGTGCTGTTAATAATGGCCGCTCCACTTTCTATTTGCACCAAAGAAGAGCAACGTTCAGTGATCCGTTTTTTGTGGTCGGAAGGTGTATCAGGGGCCGAAATTCATCGAAGACTTTTGGTACAGTACGGGAACAATTGTTTGCCACAACGGAGTGTCTATGAATGGATTGAAAAATTCAAAAATGGTCGCACAAGTGTTACGCAAAATGAAGGAGCTGGACGACCAGTTACCGCCATAAACGAGGAAAACATTGAGCGTTCACGTGAAATGATTCTCTCAGACAGACGGATAACTGTTGACGACGTGGCAAATCGTCAGCAAATTAGCCACGGTTCTGCCTACGAAATCATTTACAGCAGACTTGGGTTTCATAAAGTTTGTGCAAGATGGGTTCCAAAACAACTGACACAGTTGCATAAACAAACGCGCTTGGACGTGTGCACAAAACATTTGGATCGCTATGTTAACGAAGGGGACAACTTCTTAGACAGGATCGTTACTGGTGACGAAACATGGATCCATCATTACGAGCCGGAGAGTAAACGGCAGAGTATGGAATGGAAACATCCAAATTCGCCGTGCAAGAAAAAATTCAAAACCCAACCGTCCGCAGGAAAACTTATGCTTACGGTTTTTTGGGACTCACAAGGTCCATTACTGGAACATTATCAGGAAAGGGGCACAACAATAAACAGTGGACGTTACAGTGAGATGCTTACTGCTAAGCTGAAGCCTGCAATTCGAAGCAAACGCCGAGGACTGCTGTCAAAAGGCGTTGTGTTGTTGCACGACAATGCCCGTCCGCATACAGCTGCCCACACTGTAGAAACGCTTCAGAAACTCAATTTTGAAGTATTGAATCATCCTCCATATAGTCCCGATCTCGCTCCATCTGATTTTGACTTGTTTGGTCCACTCAAACAGGCAATTAGGGGCCGTCGATTTGCCTCGGACGAAGCATTGAAAGAAGCGGTGCATTCCTGGCTCGCATCTCAACCCAAAACCTTCTTCCATGAGGGCATCAGGAAACTTGAACAATGTTGGACCAAGTGAGTTGAAAAGCAAGGGGACTATGTCGAAAAATGATGTACTTGTAAGTTTCCTATTTCATTACAATAAAATTTTATAGCTATATTGCGGATAATTATTGACTTACCGTATATATATATATATATATATATATATATATATATATATATATATATATATATACAGGGTGAGTATCTCTTAGTGTAAAAAAAAAAAATTGGGTAAAACTAGATCAAAAATGTAGCAAAATGCAACAAACCTCACCTTTCTATTCCAATCTGTTGCAGATATACAATAAATCAAAGACTTTTTTGAGAAAACCACATTTTTTTTCATAAAAGCTGTAATATCTCCATTTTGTTCAAATATTATTCAAATTTTGGCCGCATTTTCGGTATTATTGGAATTATTTTTATGAACCAATAAAAATTTTATGCCAGAGATAAAAACTATTTAAGAAGCCTTTTTGTCCTTGGGTTTGAAAATTAGGAGTAAAATAGTGTTTTTAGAGACTGAGAGGCTTTTTATTTTTGGTTTGTGCCAAATGAAATATGTTATTTGCCACTTTATTTCAAGAAATAAAAATTTGATAGAGCAAGGTCCAGACTATGCTGGGTGTGGAGTAAGTTCTCTACCCTCAAGATTTTCAAACTTTTCCTTGGTCTAATAGGAAGTATATGACCAGGCATTAACCTGTTGGACCAATGACACGCAGTTTGCTAGTCAAGGGCACCTTCTCTTTCAGTTTTATTGATTTCATGAGCTACTTCGGCAGCTGTATGAAATTTTGTCTCATATTATCTTGAAATGACTGAGTTCTCAAAACAAATAAAACACATCCTTAAAAACTAAAGTACAGAAACAAGGAATGATTGTTAATGCTTATAATTTAAGATAAAAATTTATTAACAACGATTGACAATAAAATAAACTCTCAGTACACAAACTAACACTGTACAATAATTCAATAAAACACATACAACTACACAAAATAAATTGTATTTTCAATAATAATGAATAACAAACAAAATGAAAAAATGAGGTTAGGAAGTACAGATTTTTTCAACATTTTAATGTGGGTCAGCGTTGGTATGTACTGCTTCATCAACATCAGTTAAAAAAGATTTGTTGTCTACACCAACAGCTTCGCTAATGCTATTAAATCCTTCCTTCCTAATATTACAAAACAGATAAATGAAACTTATAAAACATAAATAATTGCAAAATTCTTAATTTAAAGAAAACTAATGTCATAAAATATCCTTCTGTTTTTTATTTTCTGTGAATCTCTAAAGACTTACTCAAGTAATTCAGTAAGCTCTCTTTTGAGTCGTGTTATTCTCGGAGGCCCATGATAAACATAGGCAGTGTACAGCTGTACAAGGCTTGCTCCAGCTTTGATTTTCTCAAGAGCGTCCTGACC
Organism: Euschistus heros; assembly: GCA_003667255.2. Taxonomy (NCBI): domain Eukaryota; kingdom Metazoa; phylum Arthropoda; class Insecta; order Hemiptera; family Pentatomidae; genus Euschistus; species Euschistus heros. The sequence goes on from RCWM02000067.1 coordinate 326,445, forward strand.
AGTAAAAATTCCACCAACACCAATTATAGGAATCTTACCTAAAAATGGAAATCCACAAAAAATATAAACAACTTTAAGCATTTAACACATATTTTTTTATGATTAATAAAGACTACTAGCCTTTTGTAAATTTATACATGGTAGCGATCATGGAAGTCGAAGCTTTTGCGAGTGGTGCACCAGATAGACCTCCAGTTTCTTTAGCAAGATCTTTTTCTAAGTCATCATAGCGTGAGATGGTAGTGTTTGATATTACGAGACCATCTACTTGACACTAATTTTATGAAAAAAAGAGAACATTCTCAGTCACAGGCATATGCACTTCAAATATTAAAACTTGAATTCTTCTGAATAAAAACTAAAATAATGTCAAGATAACCAGAAGAAATCACCATCAAGTTTCTAAAATAACTTTAATTGATAATACAGGTATAAAAAGACATACAAGTCTAGTAGGCAGAATATTGAAAGATTTTTAAATTAAAAAATAAATCTCTAACCCCTTTAATATTAAAGGAAAGTTTTTTAGTATAGGAGATTCATGTTGGCGCTGGAAATAGTCACCCTTCGAGGTTATTTAATAAAAAAAAAAAAAAATGCTACTTTTTAACAAAAAATATTTTTGCTATTTTTTCTTTAATGTAACATAAAATTAAGAATCAAAATATAGCCCATTGTGGTGTACTGCGATTTCCAATATTTCAGACAGTTGCTTGATTACATGCATGGACCACTCTTTTGGATGGCTACTGAAAAATTCCTGAAACATTGTTTCTTCCTCATTAAACATATTAAATTTTGTCCCATTCTAGAAATGGAATGGGCCATGGATCGAAACAAATACAAATCTGATGAAGCAGGGTTTGGACTCTGGTGGGTGTGGAAGTAGTTAGATACCTTCCTTCAAGATTTTTAAAATTGTACATGGTCTGATGGGTATTATGTGGTTGGGAACAGAACTCTTTTGCGATCGACCAAAGCCTGATAAAGCAGACACAGTTTCAAGCACATTTTATCTAACTGAAAACTAATAACAACCCAGCATGGAAACCCATTTTCAAACTAAACACTAGACGATTTCTGGAAAACCAAAGACTGTCTGCCCCATTGGGTATTAAGGCCGGTAGATATATAGAAGAAATTAGTCACTGGCACACCACAACCTATGAATTTAATTACCCACCTTGGACTATAAAACTACCTGCAATAGATTTAACACTACAAAGATTCACAAAAAATATAGCAATAGATAACACTTGCATATAGGCGGTTCCAAATTAAATTAAAATGTTGGTTGCTCTTTCATATCGGACTCAAACATTCTGAAGTATAAACTTCCTTCCCTGGCCAGTAACTTGACTGCCAAATGTTATGCGATTTGTGCGGTGCTATATTACATTATGCAGTGTGAGGAAGAAAACTTCGTAATATACACAGATTCCCTCTCTGTACTAACGGCACTAAAAAACAATTATACCAAAGATAATCTAGTACTGAAAGCACAAGTATATGCATCAATAGTTAAAAACCTGAATGAGAAAGTATCACTAGTTTAGATTCTGTCACACATGGGGATCAAGGGCAACGGAACAGCAGATTTGGCTGCCAAGTAAGCAGCATTATCATCCATTGGTATTACAAATCTTTACCATGTCTTATCTGACATTTAATTGCCAATTTCCAATACAAAAATATGGAAAAGTTCCAACCGTAGCAACAGAAGAGAGGAAGTTGTCATAGCAAGACTCAGAATAGGCCATACTCCACTTACTCATGATTACCTTATTACAAAGTGACCAAAGTCTAGTGAATTTGTTGTTCATCTGTTGACAGTTACTCACCAAAGTTTCAGCCATTTTGGACACACAGTTGTTATGTAACAGATGTTTCAGTGGGTTGATGTGAGTGTTTTTTTATGAAAATGGACAAAATCTGTCATATTTGTTTTTGAAAGGCAATACACCTACGCAAATCAAAGATGAGTTGGATTCTGTGTATGGGGACTCTGCACACCATCACTTACCACAGTGAAATTTTGGCAGCTGAATTTAAACTTGGACGTAAGAGCTTGGGAGAAGATGAATGTTCGGGACGTCCAAAACCTGCAATACCGACAAAAACATCACTAAAGTTCACCAAATGGTGATAGACGACTGCCGAATTTAAGTGAGAGAGATAGCAGAGGTTATGAACATGTCAAAAGAACATGTTTGTCACATATTAAATCAACATTTAGGCATGAGAAAGCTAAACTACACAAACAACAATAACTCCGAGTTTTGGCACCAATTAATTACTGTAGCTGAAACTTGGATACACCCGAAACAAAAATACAGTCCAACCCCTGCAAAGGGGGAACCGGCTCCAAAAAAAAAAAACCAAAAACTGTTCTTCCGCTGGGAAAGTGATGGCAAATATTTTATGGGATAGTCATGGAGTAATTTTAATCAATTATCTTCAAAAATGAAAAACCATTTACAAGTGCATACTACGCATCATTACTTAACAAGCTGAATGTAGAACTTGGGGAAAAACAGCCGGATGTGCAGAAAAAGAAAATCATGTTTCACCAAGACAACACACCGTTTCACACCTTAGCAGTTGCCATGGCGAAAATCCATGAATTACGGTTTGAACTGCTTGACCATCCGCCTTACTCACCAGATCTAGAACCAAGCGATTTCTTTTTGTTCCCTCATCTAAAAATTGCGCTAGGAGGACAGAGATTTCCGTCAAATAAAGAGGCAAACACCTTTGTAAACAATTATTTTGAAAAGAAAAACGTAATAATAGTAGGATGGGTTACAGAGATGGGAGCACCGCTGGGAGAAGTGTGTAGAGTTACAAGGAGACTATGTTGAAAAATAAAATAAAAAATTCAGAAAAAATGTCTTGTATCTTTGTTAGGTTGGAAACTTTTCAGACCACCCTTGTATATCATTATATTCCTTATCTATTTCCCATTTATTTCACTGTTAACATTTTATTTTTTATCTCCTCTCGATACTACATGATTTTTTCATTAATCATACATTAACTTAACCTTTTATATATAGTTTATGTTAATTTTTATTTTCAAATCACTTGAACCAAGAGTATAACAATATGAGGGGTGTACCCCTCTTTATTGCTATATTCATTCATTAAGATTATTTCACCTTATTGTTTATATGTTTCATCACAATGTGAATAAATTATATTCTCATATTGTATCTTAATTTCCATTTTTTAAAACTGCAACATGCTCATCTCTCATTTAAAACTACATATTTTTTAATGTTTTCAAAACTAAATGTTTTATATTAACTATGTTTACTAGTTATCTGTCAGATTTTATGCAACTATTCTGTTTATTAAAGATATCCATTCATCTCTTGTTGTAATTCTTTATATTATTTCTCCATCTCACACATGGTTCCGCAGGAAGATGTGGTGATCAGGACAATACTCATCTTTACAAATCTTAAAAAATTTAAAAAGTGAGTTATGGAAGTTAAAAGAAATTCCAAGACCCCCCCCCCCCACCCCAGATGTTTCCTTGAAATTCCTTCCACTTTATTCTTGTTTAGTCAAAATTCTAGTACAAAGTAAAAAAACATACATGAGGCTTCAAGATTAGTCCAGCAATGTCCTCAACCTGTTCCTTTGTCAGATCTGGAGCCAACTTGAGAAGTAGCGGTGGTCGAACAGGTTGCTCATCCCTAACTTTTTTTAGTTTAGTTAACAGCTCCTCGAGCTGTTCCTTACGTTGCCAATCTCGCAATCCTGGTGTATTTGGGCTATGCAAACAGACAAAATATGAAACTAAGATATTTTTATTCATTTGATAATTGAAACCAAGAAACAGTTAACATAAATAATAAAATATAATGTTATATAAAATAGGATTTTGAGAGGGGTCAGCCATAAACAATTAGGCTATGTTTGGTATTACAAAACATTTTTATTTTTATGCCGTTTATTTACATAAGACTTATCCCTCTCAACATCTTACTCTATATAATTTTTATCCAGTCATCCTAGATAGCTCTTCAATTCTAAAATAGTGTTTGTATGTGCATGTGTGTGTGCGTGTGTGTGTGTGTGTGTGTGTGTGTGTGTGTGTGTGTGTGTGTGTGTGTGTGTGTGTGTGTGTGTGTGTGTGTGTGCATGTGGGCGTGTGTGTGTGTGTGTGTGTGTGTGTGTGTGTGTGTGCGTGTGTGTGTGCGCGTGCGTGCGTGTGTGCGTGCGTGCGTGTGTGCGTGTGTGTGTGCATTATATTATTTATTCATTTTCATGGTGCAACAGCCCTTAAAGCAGAACCTGGACCTAAATTTGTTTTCTCCATCCATATTGTCCTGTGGCCTTGGGACACCATCCTTTAACTCCTGCATGAAGTAGGTCTTCTTCCACGTCATCCAGACATCTCAATCTTGGCTGCCCTCGACTTTTCCTTCATTTTCTTCGAATAATCATTTTCGATTATCTTTCAATAATTTTCAAGGTAATATCCCAGTATACATCTTCTCCATAAGTCCCAACCATCTCAACCTAGCCTTTCTTATTTGGGTGACAATATCTGCCTCTCCAAACAATGTCATAAACTCTTCATTTTTTCTAATCTTCCAGTCGCCATTTAGCCACTGGGCCAAATATCTTCCTAACTATTTGTCTCTCCCAAACCCCAAGGAGTTTTTCAATTCCTTTTGTAAGCAACCACGTTTCACTGGGATACATAACATTGTGCCTAATAATGGTTTTGTAGTCTGTTATTTAAACCTTACACGAAAAATCCTTGAACTGAAGGATTTTTTTCAACTTACGAACATGCATCTATTGCCTGCAGCTATTCTTCCCTTGCCTCCTGCCATAATATCATTATTTTTTGTTACAAGGGACCTTAAGTATATAAATTGTTTACACACTGAGAAACTGTACTCTCTGAACTGGATTTGTTCTTGCGATTGGGTTCTCAATATTAACACATATATAGTCTTCACTTTGTTGATTACCACATCACATTTTTAAAGCCTTCTTCCAGTTCTTGAAAAAATCCTTTAAGGGCCACTTTAGTCCTTGCAGTAATCAGTAAATCATCAGCGTATGCCAAGTGCTGCATTATTTTGTTATAGTTCGTTCTGATGACCACACAGGATAAATGGCCTTAAGTCTCTTTCAACTTTGAATTCTTCATATATATACACATAAACATAATTTCCTGCATTTAAGGGTATTCACTTATGCATTCATTTAAGGTATGAGGAAAACCATAGTTTGAGAAAATATTTAATGTAACTGTTTGGAAAACATAACATCAAAAAGAGTAAAACCTTTTTTAAAATAAGGCAATACAGTATAGAACAAATATCATGTTCAACACCACTATTAGACATTTTTATATCAAAAGGAATTCTATTATTTATAAAACTTTCCAAATAAACAAATCTAAATAAAAAAATGTGTAGAGTACAAAAATACTTGAGTCTTACTATATAACAATTACAACAAATGAATGATCATGCAGGTTTATATTTCAATCTGGATTTTACATGGCAACCCTATAACTACTTGTAAGAGAGACACAAGAAATAAATAAATAATAATAATAATAATACAAAGGAATGTAAACAAATAAAAAATAGTCTATCAAAACATTAAAATAGACTTCGCATTAAACATTTTTTTTTTTCTTTTTTATTTGGGGCCTAACATCCTTATGTTCCCCAACCAGGGTAGGAAGGACAGGTTATCCTACAGTTAACCAACCTATTCTAGGTAAGGTCAAGATTAATTTTGCTAATAAAGGTTAACCCACCCGTGTGGGATTTTAACCTGCGACCATTTCTGTACTGAGCGCACTGACACCCTTGCCCCAACTGACTAGGCTATTAAGTCCCCCAATAAACAGTTTGATCATAAAACTGTTTCATTTAATGATCACATGAAAGCCCAAAACCATACAAACAGATAACAATAACTACTGAAAATCAGGTCAATTATTTGCTGACCTGCCAATCATTTGTGTATTACTTAGGAATGCATTAAAGATTTCAATCTTGTTAAGCTTTTCCATGTTGCTATTTAAAAAGCTGTTCACTCCCCAGTATCCATACAAGAACTTACAACTCATTATTTTACATAACACACTAGATAATTGATACTTGTCACACTTAAATAATCTTACACTTAGAATTTTGTGAATTTATTAATCTTGGATCAAAGGTTAAATTTGATAAGAAGATTTCCCTGGAACTAAAGGGTTAAATGGCAGCTTTTAAGAGATGCTATTTTGGTAGCTACGACATCACAAAAGGAGACTTCTCATTCGTCAAAATAAATACATTCAGTACAAAACATTTATAGCTCCGATTCTAATATATGCTTCACAGTTGGTGGTTCCTATTTAAACTAGAGAACATAGAACTGATATATAATCAAAAGATTCTTTAGAGGATATTCTGTCCAGTTAGGACAGGTACTAGATAAGAATAAAAAAAATAGGTAAATTAATAAAATTGTCAATGAATGCATGGACAATGAAATTTTGAAGGCTTATTTGAGCAAGACATCTAGAAAGGATAGAAGAGATTCCATGGTATGTGCAGGAACATAATTCAAGTTGAAATCCAGCCATTGCCCCTTCCTGACCTGGGAAACCCTCATTGAAAAAGAAGTGGGATTAGGCAAGTTGAAGAAAAATTTATTACTTATGTGATACAGATATAACAGAGAATAAGTCAAGAATCTGATCTCTAAAATAAATAATAATAACATATACTACATAAATGCAAGGTTAAAGACTGAAAATTCTTTTTATATCTTGATATCAAAATGATTACTCAAATGAAATTAATCTAAAGTATTAATAGAATGACTTCATATACATTCTTCACAATGGAGTAAAAGGAAGGTTTTTTTCTTTTTTCTTTTCCCCAATACAATTTTTCTTAAAATTGGTATCAATTAATTAAATCTGACTAATTTTAGGTGATTCAATACAATAATGCTTACCTGGAAATATTAATTACCAAGTAATCAGCATGAGGGGAAAACAGCTTAATCCCTTTTGCATAGTCACTGACTGGATCTTTAGATTCTTTATTCTTACCAAGATTGACTCCAACTACACCACACTCCTTCCGAACTGTTTTTACACGAGACAAAACAGCATCATGTCCTTCACTATTGAATCCGTACCTAGAAAAAAATAAATAAAAAAACTGCGTACATCATTCAATAATCTAGTTTATCATGATGTATCATTGTTTTCCATCAGTTGTAATCATTTAAGTTCTCTCCATAATCCCAATTGATATTTTACTGCTTAATTGTGTTTTTAGTAACAATTCTTTTTCTTATTTTTATTACTTTTTTGTTTATAGATTGTTAATAAAAAAAAAAAAAACACGACACATTTTTGAAAGATTAGTCAACTTGTGAATCAAATTAATGCTGGCTAACATAAGAGCTAGAAAACATATCTAAGAAAAAAATAATGAATTTTTTTTTTTTTTAAATCTGTTATTTAATATTGTTTCTGTTTTTAAAATGGTCCTCTCTAACTTTTTTTAACTCTAATATTTTTAATTTCCAATGTTAAGATTACATTTATCTAAATATATTTATTAACTTTCTATAAGTAAACATCTCTTACATTATATTTGACTATGTTCTATTTTCATATCTATATGTTCTATATTCCATTTAATTTAGCTTACATTTGCTGTATAACCAATATTTTGGTATTCTTTAGAATGTCTACATAAATTGATTTATTAAAATTTATAATTTATTTTTCTCTCTCCCTATACAATAATTGTCATATTTTTAAATTATTCATTAACTTGAAATTTTTAATATTTGTTTTTAATTTATCATTGTATTTTGAACTCTTGTCAATTTTTGTATTTATTACTTCTAAGATATCAGTTTTGAAGAACTAATGCAAGCCAACATAGTTTTGGCAGAATCATAGGCTAAAATAAAGAAATTATGTAAATTGCACCTTTCTTTTATTTATAACTTGCCTGATATCTCTAAACATAAGTCAATTAATAATTTAACAGTCAAATGCCAAACTTCTGATATTTATAAAAGTGATTAATATTTAAAATGAAAATATAATTGATCAAAATATTCTGAAAAGGAATTTAAGCACAAAACTATTTCACCTATCCAGAATATAGCAAGTAGTTTAATAAGAGCACTCTACTGAAAGAATATTATTTTCAATTAATTAAACAAAGCTATAATCTCATAGGAAAATAAAAAGAAAACAGTTTTAAATACTTAATAATAGACAACATTAGTTATGTCCTTTTGATCATTTCTGTAACATTATTAAATATTACATATACTTACCTATTAACTTCACATGCAGTTAGAAATACCTAACATAATCATTTAACTAAAAGGGTCAATATCAACACATTGATTTAAATTACCTATTTATGATTGCTTTATTAGAAGGAAGACGAAACACCCTTGGACGCTCGTTGCCTGCCTGTGGAAGGGGTGTCACAGAACCAACTTCAACAAAGCCAAAACCAATTTTCAATAGACCATCAACAGCTTCAGCATCTTTGTCAAACCCTGCAGCCATGCCAATGGGATTGCTGAACTGGAGATTCCACACTTTATTGTTCTAGAACATATTTTCTACACAGATAGAACAAATTGTAGTTATCAACTAAACACTTAATTTAAATGTACCTTGTAATAGATATAGAATACTTACAAGTAATGGTTGGTCCACATATTTAGATCGAGGAATAAGCCCATATTTGTTAACTTTCACAGCTATTATATGGGATAGTTCAGGATCCAATGAGTGAACTACTGGTAAGAGAACATTTTCATAAAATTTCTCATTGTGTTGATAGATGCATAGTCCAGAATAAGCAAAAGCACTTCCAGTGCACACTATTGCCAGAGACTTTAATTTGTTCTAAAAATAAACATGAATGAGAACAAAAAACTAAAACCTTAATTACTCATCTGAATAATTATATGAATACCAATTGTTGACGCCCTGACATGTTCAAAAACACAATCTACAATAACAGAATTATCAATAATACATGTTGCTAAGATAAGGGAGGTAACCAAATGATCAGGTTAACACATGAGCCCAAACTTAATTAACTTTTACTAGTAACCTTCCACAATTGACAATTTCATTTTAATTTTTACAGTAGGTAATTCATAATTTACCTATTGTAACATAAAATCTACAATAATGGGGTTGTTAAATTAAATCTTGAAATTTAATGTTTGAAATATCAGAGAGGATTGATAAGTGATTAAAATAATCATGTTTTAAAATAATATAAAAATAGTCAGCCTTTAAAATATATAAATAGGTATCTATTGTACATATAAAAGTATAAGTTATTTGTTCGTTTTTTAAAGAGGGTAAACTTTGTTGAATGGTAGGTTAAAAGTTATTTGAAATGTGGCGAAAATTATGCAGCCTTTAAAATCACTGCTACTTGCCATAGGAATAGTTATCCCAATCACTAGGGTGGGTCCGTTACTGTTGTAACCGTACGAGGAACGTTCCCATGGTTGGAACGATTGGTACAGTTACAAGGCCCCGGATGTTTTCCGTTCCATTGGTATTTTATCGTTACATCGGTCTCGGTATTTTTTCGTTACTTCGGTCTGGTTCTTTATTCGTTACATCGGTCTCGGTATTTTATCGTTCCATCGGTCTCGTTTTATTTTCGTTACATCGGTCTTGGTATCTTTTCGTTACATCGGTCTCGGTATTTTTTTTGTTACTTCGGTCTGGGTATTGGGTTTGAAGAGTGGGCCAGTTGCAGGTGGCAGGGCGTTGGTGTTCGACATTTTAATGAAACCCCAAGAGCTAATAGTTGCCTGTACAACAAGAAGGTGCTATCCGGGTCTGAATGGTCCAACACCCTTAAGCTTAACATTAACTACGCACCCCTGCGAGGAGTCCCAGGCGTCAGCGAGCAGAAGAAAGAAGTTGGGTCCCTTTGTCCCTTTGGGTCCCCCCCCCCCCCCCAAATGCGGCAGAGAGTCTGAAACACCAGCACATGTGCTGGAAATTTGCCCCAACAACTCCCTCCTTATAACACGCCGTCATCACAGAGTTAAAAACGAAATAATGAGGCTCCTTGAAGAGAAAGATTTTGCCTGCTTCGATGAGGTATATTGCATCGATACCGATGGATTTACACGATACGCTGATATCGTTGCGTTTTCGAAAAAAGGAAATTCAGCGTTGATTCTAGATCCCATGGTTAGATTCGAAAGCAACGATCCGGATCAGGCAGGTAAAGTGGAATGGGAAAAGAAAGGAATATACGACAAATGCATCCATTTCCTTAAAGAAAAGTTCCGTGAAACTTTCGGCGAAAGAGAGTTCCACGTGAGAGGCCTATGGTTCGGAGCTCGCGGAACTATACCTAATTGAACAAGGAGTTTAATGGAAGACCTGGGCATTGATATGAAGGATGTGGCTGTGTTAGCGGAAAATATTATATTGGACTCGCTGGGAATAATCCACCACCACATATATGGTAACTGATGGTTTGGTAAGAGCAAAAGAGATGGAAAGTATATACAAAGAAATAAAAATAGGTAGAATGAGATATATGTTGCATGTTTATCCTAGTTTTTATATAGTTATTTTTATTGTTATTAGTTATATAGATATTGTTATTAGTTATACAGTTATTGTTATTGTTATTTATGTGAATAGTTTTATATTTATTTTATATTGTTATACCTAAATAAGGTTATATATTATCTTTTTAATATTTTAAATTTCGTTTTAATTGTAATTTATGTTCCGCATTGGATCGGTCATTTTTATATGTAGATTTTTATATTTTTAAAGTAATGACTATTACGGTTTTTTTTTTTTTTTAATATTGAATATTGTAAAATGTCATATTTGGATTGATTAAGTATGCTGAGTTTTTAGCAACCCATTTAATATGGGAGCACCACTTAGTAAAGTGTTTCTCTACATCCGTCTCATTCTTTCTTCGTTCCTCGATCCATCCGTCTTCGTTCTGTTCATTACAGCACTTTTCCATTCGCTCTTCGGTCCTTGTCTATTTTCCAACGTTAATCCCTTATGGCAGCGGTTCTCAACCTCGGGGCCACGAAACAATAATGAAATAATAATTTTTAAAAGATCATTTATTATAAACTTACTTATAAACAATAAAATTGCAAACGAAGACATAAAATTAGTGCAGTTTGATAATATAATATAATAGAACAAATTCTTTTATTTACAGCATATTTATTTTAAAAAGTTTCTTTTTATTTCTACGCCAACCATATTTCTCAATGTTAAAGAAAAAAAAAAAAAAAAAAAAAAAAAAAAAAAAAAAAAAAAAAAAAAAAAAAAAAAAAAAAAAAAAAAAAAAAAAAAAAAAAAAAAAAAAAAAAAAAATAATAATAATAATAATTTCAGGGATTAATGTGATCACTGAGTATCAGTATTATCAGAGTATCAGAAAGTATTAAATGTTTTATTGTAAAAACATTTTTTCTTTACAAAATTGTAAGCATTGATTAATTAAATGCAATATAACTAATGACCTTGCACTTTGTTGTAAAATTAATATAAAAAGCCTAAATTAATATATTTTGTTGAAATATTTAAGTCGATGTAAATAATGCTTACGGTTGTAAAAAAAAAATGTCTGCACTTGTCAATAAAATTAAACACTTTAAATTAATACGTTTAATAGTCGACAAAATATATCTTTTTATAATATCCATAAACCTAACAAGATGATGTTGGGGCTAAATCCTTATTTTTCAATATAATTCTAAAGGTTCCAGTCATTAAAATCGTATTATAAAAGGTGAATAATCATGAAATTATGAATATTTTGTTTAGCGTTATTGCTTTAGCTGAAGGTTTTTTTTTGTCGGAAAATTTTCTTAGAACGAATAGGTAACGTAGTAGCGTAACGAATAAAATACCCGTTCCCGTCATGTAACGAAACAGTAGGAACGGTTCCCTTAAATTTGTGGAACGACCCATAACTACCAATCACCAGTAAACAATGATCTATTTATATTTTAAAACATCTTTATCGTTTTTATTTTATTATTGTGACTTTAATACAATAACATGTCATCAAGGGTTAAATTAGTTATTTTTAGATTTATTACGTTTGTTGTCATTTGTTTTTTTTAACTGTCGTTAATCATTGATTTCTAGGAGGAGATAACTATGAATCATTCGCAAGCATCCTTAAAATATAGTCAATAATAGGTACAATTATTGATACTAGTTTGGTTATGAGTAGGCCTGTTAATTATATGCATATTTCTTCTAGCCAAATTAAACTTCTAATATCATCAAAGTGTATATGTTTTGAGGCATTTGGAATCAATTTGAGTTATTTTTATTTCGTTATAAATACATATTTTTAATTATAATTGCATATTTATCTACATATCTGGCATTTTGCATATTTCTACATATTCTGTCATAATTACATTATTTGAAATGTAATTTCATATTTATCTACACATCTGGCATATGAGCAATTAACTTTTGATTTTCTAAAATATAAATAAAAACCGAAAAATAGCTAGCGAAACTCTATTCTTTATTCCCGCCAAATGAATGAGTTCGTGTTGGTCTCAGCGCTGATTCTTCCCTTGGTGCGAACTTCCGATGGCATTTGCTTCTCTTGGAATAGTTTAATCAGATTAATCTCTCGTTTTCGCTTCTCTCAAATACTTGAAATATTATATTTTTTTATATATTTATTGTTTTGTTTTTTTTGTGACGTGAAGCACTGTGATTCATATTGAGTTTCTGCGGTGAAAGAAACTGATGGTGATTCCACCGCAAGTTGAAACGCAGTTTTATGAAGCAGTTTCAAGATGGCGAGCAGGGCCGGAACTAGGAGATTTGTCAGGGGGGGCAAAGATCAGTTTGCCGCCCCCTCCCCCCTCCTCACCCCCCCACTAATTATATACAACACCTCCGTATTGTTAATTAAAATTAACTAACAGTAACAAAACAAACAAAAAATGATTTAGATATAGTTAAGAATTAAAAAAAAAAAAAAACATGTTCGTTTTATATTGTAACTAAACTTGAATTCTTCTAGCCTTTTTAGCTGCAAATGTACTGATGATGTCGTCAAAGTTGATGAGGGAAGCTCGTTGGTGTTCAATTGATATAATGCTTAGATTAGAGAGCCTCTCCTGTCCCATTGTACTTCTCATGTAGTTCTTGATGAGTTTCAGTTTGCTAAAACTTGGTTCTCCAGATGACACTGTGGGTGGTAGCGTGAGAAACATTCTTAGTGCGGTAGTGATGTTCGGGTAGCCTTCCTCCAGTTTATTTTTATAAATGAAACTTAACATTTCTCTTGATGTGGCTTCTTTTAATTTCTCGTCAACTGACAAGGCGTGGTGTTTGAAACTTTCCATTTCAAATTTAAATACCTCCTTGTTGAGATCCGCAGTGTAGATGTTTGCCAATTCTTCTGCTTTAATTTTTAAATCTTTTACTTGTAATTCTCTAATTCGAACTCCATTTAAAAATCCAAACTTGCTGTTTATATTGTCTAAAGCCTTAAACCTGTCATTAAGTTCCATAATCATCCGGTCAATAACCTCTAACATAGCTACTTGACACACATTCTGAGCACTTGTTGGAGCTTCATCACCACTCAGCTCATCAGGCATTTTTTTCTTTTTCCTTTGTACTTTTTCTGAAAACTCAGAGTGTAGATCATTCATACTTGCTAAGAATTTACCCTCAGTAATGGCCTCAGATGGAGCAAACTCTCTACAGGACTTCAACAACTTTAAAAGACCTTGAAGGTTCCGGGCAGCCAAATCTACTGTAATATCTTTTCTTTGCAAAAACTCATTGACAGATTGATTTTTTTCAAACAACTATGCCAAAAACACGCCAAAACGATGAATTCAAGTTTCCCTATATTTTTCAAAAGGGATCTGGCCTCACTCTTAGTTTGAGGCGTTGACAGATCATGGTTTTTAAGATCCTATAGAGCCTCCAAAACTTTGCCGTAATGTTTATATACAGCTTCGACAGCTTCTAATCTTGCAGACCATCTTGTCTTGCTCTCAGGTCAGTGGCACATATTTTCGGAGAATTTCCCAGCGTGAAGTTGAAGCCACAAAGAAAGAATACATACTATTCAAAGTTCCGAAAAAAGTCTGTGCCTGAATAGTAGCACTGGCCGCATTAGCACCAACTAAATTAAGGGAGTGAGCAGCACATGGGACAAAATATGCAAAATCGTTCTCCTGAAGTAATCTGGACTGAACACCTTTATATTTCCCCGCCATATTTGCCCCGTTGTCGTAGGATTGGCCTCTACAGTCCTTTATGTTAAGTCCATCTTTGAGTAATTTCTTAAGGATCTCTTGGCTGAGACCTTCACCTGTTTTGTCACTAACAGGGAAAAAATCAATAAAACTTTCTTCAACCTCTGATGTATTAGCTTTAACGTAGCGAACTATTTGAGTCATTTGTTCGGTGTGGCTGATATCCGGACTGCAGTCAAATATTAAAGAAAAATATTTCGCATCCATTATGTCCTGCACTATCTTTTGCCTTATGTTATTGGCAATAATTTCAAGAAACTCATCTTGTATTTTATGTGAAAAATAGGATATTTGCCCTTTCTTGGGCCGTTCAATATGTTGTTGAAGAGGGACACTGTAATGCGAGATGAGTTCAATTGTGTTTAAGAATTTTCCACTGGACGGGTCGCTGAAATCACAGTCTTCTTTTGTTCCTCGGAATGGACTCCCTTGCTTTGCCAGGAATAGAATAGCATCAACGATGCAGCGCAACACTGCCTTCCAGTGAGACTCTTCTTGATGGATCTGCTTTTAAAATTCTGCATCAATACCTCCCTTTAGTAAACAAGATTCTAAAGCCTTCCACGAACAAAAGCAAATTTTGTGGTTGGTTGAATTTTCATGTTCCATCAATTTTTCACCTATTTTTTTCCAATTAGTAAATCCTTTTTCTTTAGCTAAGGAAGACACTTGATGTGACGCAAATTGTGAAAACAGCCTGCAGGGAACACAATATAGTGCTTTATTAGTTTCACTATAGCATAGTCACGATCTTTTTATTTTTAACCCATTTTTAAGTTCTTTATAAAACCAATCTTTGGTTAAGTGACGTCCTTCTCTGCTGCTATTACTTAAATTTGGCTCAATAATATTTTTGAATCTCATTTTTGTTATGAAACTCCTTTCTGAATCGGAAAAAAAAAAACTCTGTGGCCATGAACCAGGATCTCTAAAATCAAAGGAAAACTCGGATTCTTGAAGACCAGTTGAAGGGCCTGGACGAGATAATAATTCATCTTCATTCGCGACCTCAGTAGGACTCAGACATTCCTTTTTAACTTCATATTCATCTAAAATATAAACAGACGCATTTAAAAACTTTTAAAAATAAGTTTAACTTTAAAATTCAACTTTTAGTTTAGCACCAGTAGTGGTAATTTTTTCGCTAAAGGTGTCAGGCTGCTTGGCTTCTTCTTGGACTGCAGTTACATCTTTAATACAAAAAGATTCTTTTAAAAAATTCTATTAATAAGATTTTAACATTAATAAAAAAAATAATAAAAAAAAAAAAAAAACTTTCAATTGTAAACTTATTTCATTTTTTTTTTTTTTTTTTTTGCTTATATGCATTCGCCAAAAGAATCCAACGGAAACATACATTTATCAAGCTGTATATCTTGACTTAATTCAATCATTACAGTAGAACTTCATTAATCCAACCGTGGGGGGGTGGGGGGTGAGAATGAATAGTCAAAAGTCGGATTAACCGGAGACAACAAAAATAGCTGTTTAGTTTTCTTTTTACATACGTAACTTATAATAATTTGGGCAAGGGTTAATAAATACAATTTTAAAACAAAAAAAACACATTTATCAAGTCACTCAATTAGAGCGATCACATCCAGTGTTATCGTCTTGTATTTTATTTAACCACCTCGTTTTTTTTCATTTTGAAAACAATAAATTCATATGTAATCTGTTAATAAAATATAAAACATTGTCACTTCAACAGACCAAGTTCGAAAGGAATCAAAAGGATTAGGAGTGAAAACGTATTACTGGGTTTCATTCAAAATAACGTTTTCTAAGAAGTTTTCATTGTGAACTCGCCGACTCAGTCGCCGGGGTTCCAGGAATATTTAGAACTTATATAATAGGAATATAGTCCTACACTATAAAGCCGCAATTAATTCCTTCTCTTCCCTTATGTGTTATATTTTAATTATTAAACCTTTTCCGGGCACAGTGTTCTACAGTACACAATAATTCAATGGAATGATTGGAGGGGCCCCATCATTCAGAAACATTAATTGATGTTAAAAAACAAAAACAAATTGTAATAAATGAAAGTATTTTTTTTTTTTTTCTAATGATGCATTCAATATTACTATTGGTCAAAAAAACAAACAGTGAATTCAAATGATCTTAAATATGTTTGCTTGCACTGAAAAGGCTTAAATAAGAATAAATATTTGCTTACCTGACTTTTCTGCTGTGCCTTCCTCTTCATTAACATTAGGGGTTTTAAAAAAAGCTTCTAATTTTGGTGTTTGTGACAGCACGTTGCTTTCTTTTCTCCTTTTTTCTTTAGCAAGTTTTCTATACTCGGCTCCACTGAATCGTTTTCGGCCATCCATAATTCGGAAATTTATTTAAAAAACGCAGTTTAAAATGTACAAAACACTGATAAACGGTAACGCTAATAACAAACACAATACACCAAAAACTAAATGTAAATAAAATATAACAACTGTTTTTACAATAAACGCAGACTACACAACTGTTAACACTGACAACAGAAAGTCCAATGTCATTTTAAAGGGTAGAGGGAGGCACCAGTTTTCGCGCCCCCGAGCCCGCTACTAGCGCTTACAAGCGCTCAGGCTACTAATTTATATTAATCAGTTAATTCTTATAAGACCTAAGAATAAACTTGATATCCAATATAATAGGGCTTGTAAATTATGCAAAAAATCAAAATTAAATTAAACGATATTGATTGTGATATTATAATTTTAAGAACGTTTTTAATAACTTATTATTTTTTTTCTACTTCTCAAATTTTGCCGCCCCCTGAAATTTGTCGCCCGGGGCACGTGCCCCCCCTGCCCCTCCCTAGTTCCGGGCCTGATGGCGAGCATGCCTGGTAGTACATGGTGTAACGAAATGGCTATGAATGAGCTAGTACTGATGGATTTAAGTTCAGAATCCGAATCTGAAAATGAGTTTGAGGATGAGGAAATAGTTACAGCTTGTCTTACGAAGTTTAAACTAAAGAAAAATTTATATTTGGGGAGAAGAAAAAGTCATGGGGAATTCGCCTTAACTAAAAAATTAGATAATGAAACATTTACTAACTATTTTCGGTTATCCCATGACCAATTTAAAGAAGTACATGAGATATTAAAGAAACAACTCGATAAAGTGGGATGCAACGCTTCAAGGCCCATTGGATCTGAAGAAAAACTAGCTGTGTTTTTAAGGTAAATCATAAATTAATTCTATTCATCTTAGTCAAAGTATTATATATATATAAACTCTATAAACAGATAAAGCGGGCGAAGCCACGACGGGAATGCTAGTTATATATAATTACAGATTAGTTATTCCAATAACCAAATTACTATAAGCCTTGTTTTACGACAGAAAAGTTAACAATCTTACCTTATCACAGCGGAAACCCAACCGTTCTGCAACTACCGTGTAACTGAATGTTAGTTTCCGCTAAATTCGAGATTCGTTTGTCAATGCCTTCTCAATAATAGATAAAAAAATTATATATTTTGTGGATACTTGAAAATAAAAATATAGTAGGCGCTGATACGAATGTTACCCATGTTAACCTCAAAGGTTATTTTACTGCAACTCCAGATTACTGTCGAGGCGCAGCTTTGTGACGTGAAGCACGGTGACTCACAGTGAGTTTCTGTGAAAACCAGAAATGATTGGAACCCCGCATGTTGGGCCGCAGTGCCACTGCAGGCAGTATTCTCTGTCCGTGGCTCCGCGGACCGCAGTTTGAATGCCGCATTTTTTTCACCGAGTGTCACCGTGACTTTTGTAAAATTGATAGAAAAATTAATTGAGTCTGTGCTAAATCATCGCCCGTTGTATGATACAGGCCATGCAGATTATATGAAAAATAATTTGAAGGCTGAGAAATGGTAGGAAGTGGCCAAGGAATGCGATATGAAAAGTGCTAAGTTTATTAATTTATTATTTATTACTTAGTATTGGTAGGAAGTTAGGTACAAAATACAAAAAATCTAAAACGACTGAAATAGGCCGCTAGGTACAAAGTACATAAAATTTATAACGACTAAAATATAGAACTATCTACTTCATTTAGTAAATATTCAATTCCTTTAGGAATACAACCTTATTTACTTTTTAAATAAAAGTGTCAGTATTTTCCCTTAGCAACATTTTCCCCTGCCATTGAACAGACCCCACAGTGTTAAATAGGTGGTGAAATTTTATCGAATTGAGAAAGGTTTTTGTCCACTTCGGGTATTTTTGTAATGCAATAGGCATAATTGATCTTGTGGCATAGCTTCTTCAGTGCAATATTCACTTTGAACTAATGTATAATTCCATAAATTATTGTTCAATTCACAAGCTGCTTTAACAAACCCGAAAACTCTATTCATCTTAATTTCAAATGGTGCACGGAAAATTCGAAAACGTGAAGCAAGTATCCCGAAAGCGCATTCAACTATTTGTCGCGCTCGGGATAATCGGTAATTAAAAACTTTATTTTCATAATTATCAGCACTTCGTTTTGGAAATATTATCTTCAAATTTTCAGATAAGGAGAATGCCTCATCCCCTACAAAGACAAATGGCATTAGCTCCTCTATTGGAGCTAATATAGCAGATGTTGGAATATGTAAAGAATGATTCAAAAACAATTTCCACACTGCACTTGTGTTTTTAGTTTGAAATAAAATATGTCCTTTGTTCAATAAAATAGTTTAAAGAAAATGTTTATCTGTTTATAGAGTTTATATATATATAATACTTTGACTAAGATGAATAGAATTAATTTATGATTTACCTTAAAAACACAGCTAGTTTTTCTTCAGATCCAATGGGCCTTGAAGCGTTGCATCCCACTTTATCGAGTTGTTTCTTTAATATCTCATGTACTTCTTTAAATTGGTCATGGGATAACCGAAAATAGTTAGTAAATGTTTCATTATCTAATTTTTTAGTTAAGGCGAATTCCCCATGACTTTTTCTTCTCCCCAAATATAAATTTTTCTTTAGTTTAAACTTCGTAAGACAAGCTGTAACTATTTCCTCATCCTCAAACTCATTTTCAGATTCGGATTCTGAACTTAAATCCATCAGTACTAGCTCATTCATAGCCATTTCGTTACACCATGTACTACCAGGCATGCTCGCCATCAGGCCCGGAACTAGGGAGGGGCAGGGGGGGCACGTGCCCCGGGCGACAAATTTCAGGGGGCGGCAAAATTTGAGAAGTAGAAAAAAAATAATAAGTTATTAAAAACGTTCTTAAAATTATAATATCACAATCAATATCGTTTAATTTAATTTTGATTTTTTGCATAATTTACAAGCCCTATTATATTGGATATCAAGTTTATTCTTAGGTCTTATAAGAATTAACTGATTAATATAAATTAGTAGCCTGAGCGCTTGTAAGCGCTAGTAGCGGGCTCGGGGGCGCGAAAACTGGTGCCTCCCTCTACCCTTTAAAATGACATTGGACTTTCTGTTGTCAGTGTTAACAGTTGTGTAGTCTGCGTTTATTGTAAAAACAGTTGTTATATTTTATTTACATTTAGTTTTTGGTGTATTGTGTTTGTTATTAGCGTTACCGTTTATCAGTGTTTTGTACATTTTAAACTGCGTTTTTTAAATAAATTTCCGAATTATGGATGGCCGAAAACGATTCAGTGGAGCCGAGTATAGAAAACTTGCTAAAGAAAAAAAGGAGAAAAGAAAGCAACGTGCTGTCACAAACACCAAAATTAGAAGCTTTTTTTAAAACCCCTAATGTTAATGAAGAGGAAGGCACAGCAGAAAAGTCAGGTAAGCAAATATTTATTCTTATTTAAGCCTTTTCAGTGCAAGCAAACATATTTAAGATCATTTGAATTCACTGTTTGTTTTTTTGACCAATAGTAATATTGAATGCATCATTAGAAAAAAAAAAAATTACTTTCATTTATTACAATTTGTTTTTGTTTTTTAACATCAATTAATGTTTCTGAATGATGGGGCCCCTCCAATCATTCCATTGAATTATTGTGTACTGTAGAACACTGTGCCCGGAAAAGGTTTAATAATTAAAATATAACACATAAGGGAAGAGAAGGAATTAATTGCGGCTTTATAGTGTAGGACTATATTCCTATTATATATGAAAATAATAGACATATAGAAAAATAAACAAAATAGAAAAATAAACATATATGCCATGGTTCTCCATGGGCGAAGATATCCAGATCTCAGAGGAACTGGCAATATTGGCTCTTGGGTGACCTGAAGAATATCATCATTTAAAAGACCCAGTCCAAAGTGTTGATCATGTAGCAATGGGTGACGATAATCATCTATCAGAGCATTCAACAAATGTGGCAAAAGTGACATCTGAAACAATTGATTTAAATTATATATTTTACAAACATTAACTAATAACAATTTATGTAAACCTTCTGATTTTGAAATTTATATAATTATGTTTGCCTTTATTTCATATTTAATTAGACTTTTCTGGTTCTTATAAACTAGCAAATGATAGTAAAACAAGATGTAAAAGAAACTAGGAAAATTAGCTATTATATTGGCTAGTTGGAGTAACTTTTGTGAAGCATTGCTGATACATATTACTGCGTTTTTTAAACTTAAGGTTCAGCTTCTTGAATAGATATTTCAGTACCTAATATTAATAAATTATTAGGATACCTAATTATAATATATTAATAACCGAAAATTTGAGTATGATTATTTCATACTAATTCATACAAGATGCCTTCTGTTTTAATCACTACAATTATTCATCAACCTGATTAAGGCCAATAATTTATAAGTCGAACAATAAACTCTGACATAAATTACAGTTGATTATGGATAATAACTAATATCTATACTATTATATAAAAGGACAGGCCATTTTTCGTTTGTGATTACTAACCACGAAAACTACTGCACCAATCTGTACCAAATTTTAACCACATCATCTTTATAGATCTAGAAAGGTTTAGCAATAATAAAATCTAATGATTTTCTATTAATTTGTTATTACAAAAGTGATAATATGTGGTTAACAGTGAAGTTTGAAAATACACCGAAAGGTGGCGAGCACCATTGCATAACAGGTTGCAAAGATGAGGTGTTATATAGACCTTGAAACTGATAATAAAATTTACCTTTATTCAATTAAACTATTAAAAGAAATATCAATATATGGTGCGAAATGTTGATATCAGCGATGTTTGAAATTCGACTGATATGTGGTTAACTCCTTTCCGCAACAGATTTTACAATGGTTTAACTACTGTCCCGAATTTGAACTACATCATTTTCAACATTCTGAGAAGGTTTAGGAACAATAAAATATACTATCATAAAAATTGGAATGTACAATGTTGAGTGGCACAAATGAGGTTACCATACTGTCATATACTTTTTTGGTTATAAATTAAAATCCAACCAGATGAAAGCAGTAGAATTATTTCCGTCAAATATGTGTCATTACTAAATTAAAGTGTTGATTATTTGATTTTTGAAATTGTGTAAAAATACAATTCATGGGCACTGATAATGCAGTCTCATTGATTAAAATTAAAAATTAGATGTCTAATAATGCTAATACATAATCTTCAACCACCTAGTCAGTACAATTTTAACCAGGTTACTTGCTATGCCTGAAAATATCATTGAGAAAATAATCCCTATCAATTGTATGCTACAAGATTTTTATCGATAAACAAATAACATCTTCAATTATTAGTTAAAATAATCTATTATTTACTATATTACTATATTTCTGCATTAAATTTCTGAATTTTTTTTTACAATATTTTATTTTTTTCCTACATTTAAGTCTCTAACCCATGACCATCACCTCCACCTTCTTGCTACACCCTGGATGTTAGTTCTTGAAGCTGCATAGAAATTTCAAATTCACATCACATTGATTACATTATAATTAAGACTACTATGTGTGGCCTATTATATAACAAACTAGCATCCCCAGTCACGACTTCGCCCGCTCTCAGAAGTAAAGAATTAAGAAAAATTATAATTAATAATTGAGGTTTTAATTTTTTATCAACAAAAATATAGTATTGTAGAAAACATTCTTAGAGGAAAAGTGAGAGCAGTAATTTTTAACCTGGTCAAAATTGCACTGATTACGTGTTTGAATGTAAGTGCATATTTGGACATCCAATCTTTAACTTTAATGTATGAGTTGGTAATTCAAAATGACAGAGACTATTAAGAAATTCTTGCCGTTAAAATAATGCAATATCAGTACTCGCTACTAAAGGCACATGTATCATTTTTTTTATGCACAATATAAAAAAGCAAAGGATTGAACTTTTGATTTGGTAATAATTTTTATTCGGCAGAAATAATTTTATTTCATCTGGTTAGATTTTAATTTCTTACCATAAAAGTATTAGATAGTGTGGCAAACCTCATTCTAGCCACTCAACATTGTTCATATGAATTTTTACTGTTGTAAATTTTATTATTGAAGATAATGTGGTTAAAATGTGGTAATAAATAAGAATTGTTTTTCATCAATGGATAATAGTGAATTGATAGTAAATATAAATGAAGTTTAACAATAAATAAAAAAAAAAAGTATAAATCCTTTTAAAATAAAAATTTAAAATATAGATATCACCATTTGAAAAAGCATCATTGTGACTTTAATAAATAAAAAAAAAATTAATGGAATTTTAAATTATTCTAAAAATTAACATATGAATTTTTTTTTTTCTGTCAGTCAGATGTGTTAAATTCATAATAATATATAATAACTAGCTGAAAGTACCCCGCTCCGCTATGGTTTAATATCATTAGGATGAAGACAACTTAAATTAGTAAAAGTTAAGCTTAACGTTGATAATTATTATTACTTAAATAAACCTGAAAAATTCCATTCTTAGAATAATTTCAATAAGTAAATTTGACAATTTGCAAAAGTTAATTTTATATTATTTTCATAGCCCTCCAGTGAAGCTTCGAGGCAGCACTACCATCTTACCCAGCTCTGATACCAGACCATCAGCTTTTCTTATGGCATACTTTAAGTGAATATAGTCTTAACTTCTCAACTTTTTTTGAAGAAAGTTTAGTCTTTCTGTTTCTATTTTTGCGTACATATCAAGCATAAATTGGTTGAGGAGATTACGAAATTAAAGTAAATAAGTTTCTTCACCTCCTCGCTCCACTAACGTAAAAATCAGCTGCAGACACAGTTTTCTTAAGTGATGTATTGGAGTTTGGGTCATGCTGAGGGATGTTAATGCTGTACCTTTCTTCTCCATGGTAGAACATGATACGATACTAAAGAGAATCATACACTTGGTAGAACTATTGATTCTTATCTGTTTTTTGTCCCTACATCGAACTGGCCTTACATGTCATCACCAGAGAAAAATGTATTTTAACCTCCTCTTTAACATAAGTCTTTTAATAGCTTCTCTTCACGAAACAACTCAAACTTGTAAGTTGTAAGTAACCTCTTTAGCTACCATGAGTTCACAGAAAGTACCAATATTATAAGGTTTCGACATCGATCGTATTTTTATTTGTTTACAACTATAAGGAACTTAAACGGTGGTAAAAGTTTGCGGCTTAAAGATCTAACCTATTTTTTAACTTAGCTTATATCCAAATACCATATGATAATTAATCTTTTATTATTCACCCAATAAAAATTGAAATCGCATTTTTCGCAAATTAGCCGCGATCCAGGCCGATTTTTTAAAATTCCTTTCTTAGCGAGCACCTACGGCCCTAGAGGAATCTACATATCGAATTTCATTCCAATCCGTTCGGTGGTTTCTGAGATTTCGTGTTAAGTGAGTGAGTGGTATTTGACAAATATATAATAGATTAAGTAAAATTTATTAAATTATTGGCCATTGTCAACTTTTTAGGTTATTATTAGTGTTATGATATTAGGTAACACTGATATTGTAATTCATGGGCCCTCCTATGAGCTCTGTAGACAGCGCCTTGTCTCCTATCTGGATCGCCTCCGTGCCTACAACTTACATGTCAATAAAACTAAATGCACATTCTTCCAGACTAAGGTATCGTACCTTGGATACATCATAAGCAAAAACAAGATTTCAAAATCTCCAGAAAAAGTTAAGGCAGTCATGGGAGCACCATGCCCTGAAAATACTGATGAGGTACGACGTTTTTTGGGTATGATTACTTATTACTCCTGATTTATACCCAACTTATCAACAAAAACTGCTCCACTTAGAGAACTTGAAACATGAAATTGCCAGTGAAAGAGTACTCGTACCTTTCGATCCTACCTTACCGCTTGTGCTCGCCTGTGACGCTGGGCCTGTGTGTATCGCTGCAGTCCTCTCACATCTTAAAGACGGTGTAGAACAGCCGATCAGCTTTATATCTCGTTCATTGACATCTGCTGAGCAACATTACAGCCAACTAGACCGTGAAGCCTTATCAATATTTTGGAGTTTTCAAAAAGGTTTTATGTATGGGCGCAAATTTACATTAATCACAGACAATAAACCCATCATGCACATCTTTAATCAAACTTGAAAACTTCCCCTCATAACATCAGCACGGTTGCTTAGATATGCCACCTACCTAAGTGGGTTCGATTACAATATTATACACAAATCGGCAGATAAACATCTTAATGTTGACTATTTCTCTCAAGCACCTCTTGCCAACACACCTGACCACCCTGATGAAGAAGATGTCATTCAAGAACACGTCATCAACCAAATATCATCAACGACGATCAATAGCAAAACCATCGCCACCGAGACTTCAAAAGATTCAGAACTCTCGAAACTTAGGGCTGCATTACACTCCAGTGCAAACACGGATCCAATATACAGCTTACACTCTGGAATAGTGTTCCGTGGCCTTCGCATTTATATTCCCATATCATTAAGACCAGAGATTCTAAATGAATTACATTTTAAACACTTGGGAATATCTAAAATCCCTGGCTCGCCGATATTGCTACTGGCAAAATATTGACCAGGATATAGAAAGACATGTTAGATCGTGTGCAGCATGTTCCCAGATCAAAAACAATCCACCCAAAGAAGTTGTCCATCCATGGGAAGAGCCAGATAAGAACTTCCAACGCATCCACATTGACTATGCCGGTGTTTTTCTAAACCATTATTACCTTATAGTAGTCAATGCAAAATCTAAATGGCCAGAAGTTAGAATCACAAAAGAAGCTCCTACCTCTTCCAAGACAATTGAATTTTTGAATGACATATTCAGTTATCACGGTCTCCCAGACGTATTGGTTTCAGACAACGCGAGTATCTTCACTAGCACGGAATTCTCCAATTTTTGTGCTTCAAATGGAATCTATCAAAAAACTATCACCCCCGGACACCACGCTACAAATGGATTGGCAGAGCACTATGTACAAATTCTCAAAAACAAGTTAAAATGCATGAGTGACTGCAAGATTCCAGTTAAACATCTAGTACGTGACATCTTAGCTCGTTTTCGGGCGACCCCGCTCCAGTCTGGGAAGTCACTTCTGAAAACTATTTAAATAGACAACTCAAAATTAAATTAGACTTACTACGACCACCCACTCCACATATCCGCACTTCAACTGAAGTTGCAAAGCGAAATTTTGGTGTGGGAGACCGAGTGTTGTTGAAAAGTTATATGGGAAACAAGCCATGGGAGTTCGGCACTATCACACGGGTCCTAGGAAAGCTGATAGACCTTGTCAAGCTTGACAAGGGACCCAACATCAAACGTCACACGAATCAACTACGAAAATCGGAGGTGGAGATACCATATGGAAGGAGTGACATAACATCTGATGTTCGGCAACGGCCATTTGTTACAGTGTCTGAAGGACCTGCTTTATCACCAAGTACCACTGAACAGACAGAATTTCCTGCTTCAAGACCTCCACCACCTCCTTCAAGATCTACTAATGGACCTGGTTTATGGTGCAGTACCACAGAACATGAGGATCCTCCTGCTTCAATACCTTCGCCACCTTATTCAAGAGCTACCCGAGTGAGAAGGCCGCTGGCATACTTCAAGGACTTCGTTCGAAATTAAAACTCTTATTTTTCTTCAAATTAAGTGTGGGAGAATGTTATGATATTAGGTAACACTGATTGCTGTAAGAACCTCCCAGCAGTGTTATAATAATCATACTGTAATTTTCCTGTGATTTATAAGATTTATTATATGTTCTTATCTTATAACCTGTTTATTAAAAGTGCTGCATTAGTTTACTCCTTGTTCAAAATATACAACAATTAGTTTTTATTTTTTATTTAAATTTTATCTATCACATGGAACCAATTTGTTTTTTTAAATAAATGAAAGGTGGTAGCAGGAAAGAATGATCATTTTCAATTTTTGCAATCTTAAGACTAAAATGTAAACAGAGAGCTTATAACTAAAAGTGTGGATGTATGATTCTATTAGGGCAAGAAAGAATAAAGTTCAGAAATTATTGAGGTGTAAATACTCATTATATCAGCCAAAGACTAACACATACCGATTGCTGTGTCTCAAAGTAGGAGATTTTTGAACAATGTGACTTAGATCGTTCTTTGCTGCAACCCTTTAAACGTTACGTTATCCACTTTGAATATTCTGATATTTGAAAATCAATTATATGTTGTTATTTCTTGACTTTAGTTCCACCAGAAAATACTTGAAAATGTTGCTCACCTATATTTGTCATTTCAGATGAAGAAAGAAGTTGATGGCCGAGAAATACCCATAATTCAAACAAACCAACCAGCTTTAAAACAGTCAGGTGTCCAAAAACTGGGAAAGAACAAACAAGAAGAAAAAATGGAATCTTAAAAATCAAAATATAGTTTTCTTTTTGCCATGCTTTATTTGACTTATTTGAGATAAAATATTTGTTGGTTACTTATCTGTTTTAGTAAGGTGTAATTTTGTTAATAAAACTATTGTGATTAATTTACTTCTTCCTTTTTTTCTTTATTTATTTTCATTTTTAAGTGTTTTTTTTTTGTTTTTTTCATAAATGTTCGCTTAGCTTACCTCATGTAAGCCAGTTACAATGGAAGTAGAACTAACCTACAAATCACTATAAACAAAATAAGTTTAGTTTCTTAATTCTTAACAATTGTTTGGTTGTATACAACTGTCAGAAGTTTTGAATTCATCAGGCAGATTTGTTAAGATATAATGTAAACAATATCAAATTTTTATTTATTTTTTTGAAAATATTAATGCATCAAAATAATGAATAACGATGATAACTTTTTTTTTTTCAAATCAATGAAATAACAAATAATAAATTTGTTGGAATAAGCCATTCTTTTTAAGTTTTTGTTAGATCAATAGCTTTAAATTACTAACCAAATATGTGGCATGACTTTAGAACATGTTTCATATTTATTTCTCATCATATTAGCATTCTTCAAACTATCTAGTATGGTCTGGTCTAGTTGTTTTACTTTTTAATAATAAAAAATAATTAAGTAAAAAAAAAAAAAAATGAAGCCTATAGCTTTATTGTTATTATAATTTTTTGTCAAACCAACTATTTTTAGGAGCTAGTGCATGTCAAAAGCTTGAAAATGGAAGGATAAATGAACAACAATATACATTGTTCACTACATCCTATTTTAATTTCAACAGGCACTTTGGCAGATATGCCAAAAAAAAATACTATAGGTTTATTAATTCATCCAATAATTATAACTTGAAGGAAATTCAATGTACATTATTTTAGTTTTTATTAAAGTGATTATTTATGAATTTATAAGTCATATAAGACCGAAAAAAATAACCTTTTTTTTTTCAGACTTTTACAAATTTGTTTCAGAATTCTCATGGTTTCCAAAATGGTAAATTTAATATTCGGATTAAGCACCCCTCTTCTTCTTCTTCTCCTTTCTATACCTCCCTTGTGTTTGCTTAGTGTTGGTGGTGCAGCCTCAGAACATCTTTGGCCATGAATTCAGCATATCCAAAAAATAAAATTCGAAAGATAGAAATAAGTTTTAAAAAATGAAAATTGTAGAAATTTAGCATTGAAAAGCTGGTCGTTATTACCACACAATTCACCATAATAAAATTCCATTAGCCTTCTTCATTTTGCAAAGTAAAATAAGGTCTATTTCCTGACTGGCTAGAATAGGTTGGTAACTGTATGATAACCCGTACTTCCTGCCCTAGTTTTACACATGCAGACCCAAAAAACAATATAAAGTCTCCGTTTTGTTTTCATAGTTTTTTTGCATGTAATTTATTATTTTTGTAAATAGTTGCTAAGAGGTATTTAATTAGGCTTGTCAGATTTCTGTAATATTCAACTGCGACACCGGAATGTCCCCCCCCCCCTTTGTGTCGCAGGTATACAAGAGTAGGTACACACTTGGCGGGTTTTTGTGTTTTATTTCTATTTTTAGTTTTTTACAGTTTATTTCTTACATGTTAGTATTGACATATAAGTTTTACTTAAGTAAGAAAAAACATTTTCAATAAGGAATAAAAATTCAACTATATTCACATGCACTTTTCATTGGCTAAGACTTTTTGTATTAAGTCTTATTTAGTTTTAATCAAGTTGTAAAAATCTTCACAAGCTAATCTGAGACTACATGACTGGTCTGGAGAGCAAGACAATGCGATGAAAATGTTATTAGTATACTATGACTCTTCCATATTTTTCAATTTTCATTCAGTACGGTGAAATAAATGACTAAATATTTATCCTAGATAATCATTCACAGTTGATTATTTTTAGAATTTTTGATCATCTATAAGAACTATAATCAAATTAAATTTTTTACTGGACGTGAAATTAACCGGTCGGGGTACCGGGATTTCGTCTGAAAGCCGGCAGTGTTCCTGTCGAACCAGAACGTCTGGCAAGTCTATTTACATGAGATAAATTGTAAAAATACATTACCTAAAAGATACAGAATTGGTTAGTTGCAGTGACTAATAAAGGCTTTAAACTTTCTATTATTTTTTTTTTTTTTAATAAAGATTTTGATAACATTTATAAACCTAACTATAACACGACAAAATATGCATAACAATTAGGGTTAACTCGAAGAACAGAAAAGCTTCTTTTTTTTCCATAAATATCACTTTATACAATAATTTTAAATAATAATTGAAAAGTAATTAAAAGATTTATCCAATTCATCAAAAAATTGTTTCAAATTCCATGATAACAATTTGCGTCAATATTGCAACATTACCTAAAATATCTCCAAAAGGGTATGAAATCCTAAGCAATGATTTTATTATTGTCTAACTTTGCACTAACTATATAAATTTAACAATTATTAAGTTCTGAATCCCTAATCGTTTACAATTTTAACATCAACGTTCGATAATGCCGGTCGCGTTCATTCCAGAAGAGCGTAGAATGTTCTAGAAACAGAGCTCTCTTTATAAGCGCGGAACCGAGCTGTCCTAGTACAGTCGAATTTTGACAGTGCGATAAGACAGGCTTGTGTCAGCTTTTTACTGAAGTTCACTTTTTCAAAGTAAGTTATTATTTTGTCTATATTAAACGTTTACTGTAATATTATTGTTCAGTGTTGAAACAGAGTTCAGTTACCTTTTGTTCTTGATTTTCATGTCAAAAATCTGATAATTAAAATCACTAAAAAAATATTGATGATTTTTAATGGTAATAAGTTAACCTAGTCAACAACATACGTTTGGATATTTTAGATTTAACTCTAATATTAATGATTTATCGTTATTTTTAATCATTGTTTCCATTAAGCTTATCCTGATATTGTTGTAGAAAACAGCCTTAATATCTGGTTGGTCATGCTGGTCCCTAAAAGTTGTTAATGAAGCATCAGTAATTTTAATTCATAACTGCTATTATATGTGTTCATAAAGTAATTATTAAAAATAGTTATATCAGTGGTCAATTTGGATTATTTTATGGTTGAACTATTATTCAATATTTACAAGTTAAACCTCCGGTTTAATTTTGAAACCTATTGTTTATGCATTTTGAAGCATTGTAATATATTCTTCTCATTCTTTAATTGTATGTTAAGGATTAGGTAGATGCTGCCAGATTGATTTTCTGGATGATTAATAGTAAAATTAAAATTTCATGGCCGTAAATAACATTATTAGGTATATTATGCTCAAATTTATACTTATTAATGTTTAAATCCATCAATGAAAAACAGCAGAACTAAACCTGAAGATAGAAATTACAGGATTATTAAGTAAAAAGTAGGTCTAAAGCGAGTTGTCTGTCTGTTGATAATAAATACTACTTGCTAACCAAATTTGAAGTCAAGTTAAATTGTAGATTCATAACTATATTTATAGTTGCCATCAATATTTTATCTAACCATTTAACAGTTTAAAAAAAATGTTAGGATTTAAGAACTAGGAACTGAACTTGAATCATTCCATTGCAATACAATGTCCTAAGATAGCTGGAGTTGTTTACTTCATGTAATAATTAAACCAAATAAGTTGTTATAATTAAGAATATATTATTACAAACATTTATATTATGGAATTCGAAATTAGGTATGGTATTGACGCGTTTCAGTCAAATGACCTGTTGATTTTATGATATAATCACAAACCTAAAGAAATTTATTTTTCTTTGTTCGTTCAATTAGTATTTTTAAGTCATAATATGCCAGATTATTTTCTATTCTAATTGAATTAAGTGTTTTTATTTGTTACAGATGTCAATTTTACCTCATCTAATCAACGCCTTGGTGGATGACTATGATCGCCGCCATTGGTTAAATGATTTGAATGATCATTCACTTTATTTAACACCATCAGATATTCTTCAAATAACTCATAGACCTGCATCAGTACCATCAAGGTCTAGGCCATATATGCACCCATGGAGAAACTTGGCAGCTGGAGATTCGAATCTTTCAACATTTTCTACCAATAAGAAAGAATTCAAAGTTAACTTGGATGTTCAGCAGTTCAAGCCTGACGAACTGAAATTGAAAGTTGTTGATGGCTACTTAGTAGTTGATGGAAAACATGAAGAGAGGTCAGATGAGCATGGATTTATTTCCAGGCAGTTTACAAGAAGGTATAAGATTCCAGAAGATGTAGATCAGGAAAAACTAAGTTCGCATTTGTCTTCTGATGGTGTTCTATCTATATCTGCTCCAAAAATTGTAAGTAATAAAATTATTTATACATACGCAAACAATTTACTCCTATGACTTATTTATTTATTTTTTTTTTAAGTTAAATTTCAAAACTATTTATTTTATTACAGGTAAAAGATGAACCTCGTGGTCGTGAAATACCTATAGTTCAAACTAATCAACCAGCTGTTCAGCAATCATCACAAGCCAAACAAGATCAAAAAGAAGAAGAGAAAAAAGATGAGTCTCAAATGGAATCCTAAAAACATTTGAGTTTAAACATACAAAGTGTACTTTGACTGAATATTAGTATTAGCTGTGTATTTTTGTTAATTTTGTTCCTGCTATATATGTAAGTTGAACAATGTTAATGTTGCTTGGGCCATGCCTTGGTTATTTTTTATATCTTTTTTTTTTCTACTATTTGTGTATAATTTTATGTGTTTCTTATATTGCCCATTTTGAACACTAATAGAGCAGATATCCCTCTAGTGATTTTTGTTGTCTATCTGTATCCAAATAATGAAACTGAGTTGTATCAAATCCATTTGAATTTTGATACAATATTTCTGTTTTATTTCTCTGTGTACTTTTACTATTAATTGATGTAAATTACTCTTAGTTTTATTTCTACCAAATAAAGCCATTCATCATTATATTAATCTTTTATTTTTTAAATATTAAGTTACCAATGCCTAATATATCACATTTTCCTTTAATTAAAAGTATCAAGAAGTTCAGAATATCTTATAAGTAAATAGTTTATGAGCTAATTGTTGCCTGAATTATAAATTTCTTATTCTCTAATCAATAAGTGTCTAATTTCATAATCTTTTAACCTCTATTATTATATTTTATAGAGGAAATTAATACTGTAAAACTGCTTTAACATGCTTGAAAAGAAGTTTCAGAAATCATTATGCTTTTTCTTTTCATCCTTCAACCCGCAATATATAATTTATTACTGTATATCTACATCCATGCTTGCATAATCCATCAACGGTCTGAATAAACTGTACACAACCCATTAGCCTTCAAAACTATTATTACTCCTAGATGTTAATAATACTGAGCGGAATAGTTTACTTTTAGGGTGCTAAGCCAAATATGACAACGGCTATGATTTAGTGGACTTAGCTACTTAAACAAGCCATTATGCTCCTTGCTAGAGAAAGGGACTGCCATTCTCAAACCCCATGAGATCACCATCCCTATAAAACAAAGAAATTTCAAATTGATGGCAATCAATTGAAATTTTAGCCCATCAAGCATATAGACCATTTAAGTTCAGCCTGTGGGATACAAAAAATGGCTTAGCAAGAGTAGATCCATGCAGACTAATGCAGGCTACACCAATAACTTATGCTTTTACTCACAATCAGTATTAAAACAACTCGACTAGCAAAATGGCAGAACTGTCCAAGTACCACGTTTTTTCAGGGATGCTCTTATGTATTATTATCAGTATTTGTTAATTAGGCATACACCTAGTTCTGTTACTATAAAATAGGGTATTAAATAAAATAATGTGATTTATTATAATACTAGCTGAAAGTACCCTGCTCCGCTACAGTTTAATATCATTAGGGTTAAGGACAACTTAAATTAGTTAAAGTAAAGCTTAACTTTGATAATTATTATTACTTTAATAAACCTAAAGAATTCCATTATTCAAACAATTTCAATAAGTAAATTTGACAATTTGCAAAAGTTAATTTTATATTATTTTAACAGTCCTCCAGTGAAGCTTCGATGCAGCACAACCATCTTACCCAGCTCTGATACCAGACCATAAGCTTTTCTTATGGCATACTTAAAGTGAATATAGTCTCAACTTCTCAACTTTATCGATTTTTTTCTAACAAAGTTTAGTCTTTCTTGTTTCTATTTTTGCGAACATATCTAGCATAAATTGGTTGAGGAGATTACGAAATTAAAGTAAATAAGGTTCTTCACCTCCTCGCTCCACTAACATTTAGGCGTAAAAATCAGCTGCAGACAGTTTTCTTAAGTAGTGTATCAGTGTTTGGGTCATGGTGAGGGATGCTAATACTGTGCCCATCTTCTCCATGGCAGAACATGAGACGATACTGAAGAGTATCACACACTTAATAGAACTTACTGATTCTTATTAGTTTTTTGTCCCTGCTGTGGAGAACAATGTCTCGCTTTTCAAACACCTGGCCAACAATCAAGACAGCTACTTCGTTAGTGGTAGGAGTATTGTATCGTCCTCAGTGAGCATTTGAAAGCTTTTTGTCAGCACTAATAACTACCAGGAAATCTTGTAGATCTTTGGGAACAGATTAACAGCAGCTCTGAAGTCCTTGATATAGTTGTTATGTTCTTGAAGAATTTTCTTGAGTTGGCCTACCAATGCATGTTTTACATTTTGAAAGTAACCACAGCGAAGTCTCTTTCATGGTTGTCATCACCAGCCAAAATCAGAATAAAAGACGGCTGCTGTTGTGTTCCAGGCATCAAACTCTTTGTTCTGTGATATACCTTTCCTCTCACCTTAAATGTTGGCATGAAATGTCCCTATTTTATCTCTTTTGTTCCAAACGTCATTTGGAAACAACAGTTCTATTTCCAAATTTTATTTAGAAAATGCTCAGCTTCAGGAAGTTCGTAAGGAGGTTGTGCAAGAGTTCAGGATATTCTTGAAAGGGAGGATGTTGGACTTTCCTGTTACTGCAGCACATGGCAGAGCTCTTGTCCTTCCATTATACAGCATAACACCAATTGCATGTTGACCGTTGTCCAATATTACCTATTTTGTCTTTTGCGTATTCAGTTTTTGGGTCATACTTGTAACCTTTCCATTGCTTAGTGCTAAGAGAGCTGTTACATTTTTTTCTCAGCTTAGACATACAGGTTTTTTCTTGACATCTCGTTTGTTCTTGTCTTCTTTCTAAAAATTTGAATCCCATCAAATTTTGCACAATCCTAAGGATTTGCTGTTTGGGCTGGGGAGTCGATCTCACACTCAGCAGCTTGAAATAGTGCCTTGTGACAGCACTAATGAAGTCCAATCCATCTATCCTACATTTTTTGGCTTCACAGTAAACAATGTAGGCATTTATGGGAGTCATGTCCAAATGTCTTGTGAACAAGCTCTAATAAAACTTCTAATCTCTTATTTTGATGTTATATTTTGCTTTTGAATTACCGATCCACTCCATCTATACCTCTCTAGTAATTTGTCACTAAATTTGGCTGATCCACTGCTAATTTCTTTCCTTTCATTCGACGAGAGGCCTTCTCAATCCTATAAATAAAGGAATCAATACCATAAATGTTAGTAGCAAAGATATATGGAAACGCTGTTGTCCATCCATTGTACTAATAAGATTTAGTTAGTCTTGTCAAAAGAATCTGAAAATGTTCTTAATTACTTTTGCTGATTTGATAGAGAGCTTCTTGATTCTGTATTCTCTTATCATCCCTGTTACTCTGAACCCTAAATTGGTCAGTTCAAGTATTAGTTGGAATAAAGTGAAAAATTATCAAAATCTTCAATGATTGTTTCGTCTCAATTTAGGAAGCTGTAATGAATAACACAGGTGCAGGCTTGGTGCATCAACCTTGTCCAGCCTCCGATTTGACTGTCTCCTGTTGTCACATAGGATCCATTTTTCATCACATATCAGGATTCGATCAAGAAATGGTAAATTTTAAAAGTGAAATAGAAGAGAATTGTTAATTTCAAACCGCTGATGATTTTGGCTGTCGGTAAGGTACGTAAGGTTTTCTTCTACCAAAGCTCTTAGATGGTCATGATCAACAACAGAAGGCCTACTATGATCTTCCTTTTCTTTGAAATCAAAAGCTGAACTGTACATTCACTGATGATTCCTTCACCCCCAAAAAACATTGCTGTTACATGCAGTTTGGGCTGCATTTTGACCAAGTTTGAGCTCATACAAATTAAATTTGATGAAAATCTTGTTTAGGCATGGTGGATTTCAGGGGTCCTTTCTCATAGAAAATATAACACAAACTAATTTTTGATGAAAGTTGCGTCAAAATGCAAACCTTTAGGAATGTATGATGAGAAGTTGTATATATGTGGCCACAGTATATTGAGCATGAGATTTTATATGCTTTCTTGAATTATTGGTAGTTGCTGCCTTTTAGTCACAATCAGGACATGATGAAGCTTCTCTGATGTATGACGAGCCATTACATGCCTTTTTATTATTTTGGATTCAACTGCTCTATAATCATAATGAGGACAATGACACGGCTTTACTCCAGTATGGCGGGCTATTATATGTATTTTCGAAGACTGAGATATTACTGATTTATAGTCACAATGAGGACATTCATGAGGCTTCTCAACTGTATGACAGTGAACTATGTGCTTTTTTAATTGATCATTGGTTACAGTTTTGTATTCAAAATGGGGTGATTGATAAGGCTTTTCACCAGTATGGCAACAAATTATATATCTTTTTAATTTCCTCATTGTGGCTGTTTTTATGTTCACATTAAGTACAATGATGAGGATTTTCAACTGTATGACTGGACATTATATGAACTTTTACTGCACTAATTGCATCTGTTTTGTAATAACAAAATGGACATTGATAGGGTTTCTCATCTGTATGTCAGGACATTATGTGATTATTTAAATTTTTAACTTCGACTGCTCTAAATTCACAATGACATTGGTGAGATTTCTCACTTGTATGACAATACCTTGTATGTGTTTTTAAATATTTAATTGATGCTCCTTTGTAATCACAATGAGGGCATTGATGTGGGTTTCTCCTCTGTATGACAACACTAATATGTTTTTTTAAATTACCAACTTCTGTTGCTCTGTAAACACATCACAATATGGACATTGACAAGGCTTTTCGCCAGTATGATGGTACATTATATGTGTTTTTAAATTATGAAATTCTACAGCTTTATAGTCGCAATGAGGGCAAAGGCTTCTCGCCTTTATGATGAGTCATTATGTGTTTTTTTAAGATGTAACTCTTAATTGCTTTAGAGTAACTCAGAGGATATTCCTGACATTTTTTTTTCTTTGATGATCAGTTAAATTTTTCCTTGAGCCACGTGATTCAACAACTTGATGACTTAACTCAAAGCAGCTATCACTAGATTCTGTAAGCTTCCTAGAATCAATATTCAACTCAGTTTGTATCTCACACTGACTCGTGTCTACTTTAATGAGACAGTCTTGGTGAACTGTAAACAATTTAAAAAAAATTATTGATAGTTATATTGTTAATATAATTACATAAACAATATTTAAGTAGAAAATATTTAAGTCAAAATATAACTAAAAACTAGTATTAGATCCTCTTATTGAAACTTTGTGTGGGAAAAGTCTTAAATTTTGTGAAAGGTTAGGATAATTAATTCTATTAATATAAATTGTGGTATTAGCATGTAAGCGCAAATAGAAGAGGTTAAGCCATTGAAGAAGAAGCCTTAAGTGCCAAGATACTGAAAGAACGTGGGCTTCATGTTTAGATGATTAGTGATTTTCCAGATCTATCAACAGAAGAAAACACTCTAATGCATAAGATATAATAAAAGTTGTGTGTCAGGAGGAAAATTGCTATGGGTACAGACCACTCCAACCTAGAAAGAAGAGGAAATGTCACTGGAAGGGTAGTAGAGATCACAATAAATAGTGTAGCCAGCAAGGATGAAAAATTCACCTAAGCGACTTCCATATTTTGTTACAAGTCACAGAATTTCAGTTTTAACCTGGAATCTGCCATGACATCCTTCTTTGCATCGGCCTATGTATATTTTAAAAAAATTAATGCAGGTGAAATTATCATGAAGATAACAATCAATCCCACCTTTTATACATTCTTCTCACAAGGCTTATTCTTGAAACATTTACCAGAAGAAAAAATTAGTGTTTAATGAATTTTAAAAAAAATAAAAATAGGAGTTTTGAGTAATCGAAGAGACAAAGGTTGAATTGTTCTAATAATGGTTGTTGAGATATTGGAGATTAGGCTTGAGGGCCTAGAGACACTTACCCCAACAACTCACCCCAATTTTTTTAAAGTTAGATTTTAGGAATTCTTAAAAACTTCTTTTGAATGTTCTTGATAGTTTATTTAACTTAACCAAAACCAATATAAATTTTACAAGGAATCATGTGATTATTTTCATAATCACTATAAGTTATTTCTCACTATCATATGGAACAATAATTTCTTCTTGTTTCCCATGAAACAGTCCACTTCCTGAAAATAATATAAAAAAATAAAATGAGCAGGCTAATCAAAAGAAACTCCAACAACAGAAGGGCATTATCTCCCTACAACACTAAATATTCATTAGAATAAAGTGGCTTAGTTGTTCAAGAGGGAAAAAAATAAAGAAGTATTTTTTTTCATTAGACTTATGTATTTTTTTGTTTTGTTTTTTTTGTTTGTTTGGGATGGAGGGGGTTCTTAATCAAAATTTATCTGCCTGATCTCTATTAAAAGGGAGCCATTGGAGGGATTGTTTACACCATGAGCAATAGGGTGGAGAAAAAAAATGTTTGAGAATTTAAAAATCCTTGATATGGGAAAAGTGGTTAAATTAGCTGAAAAATTTCATTCTGAAATTATGCCTTGAGGTCACACAAATAGGTATTCTGCAGGCGAAATTTCTCAAATGAAGAATGATCAGATGCAGACTGCACTTGAGAAATTGCCTGTGATAGAACTGGTGAATCTAATCCCTCTACTGCAATGATTGCTACATTTATTCTGCAAGATATAGGAATGATTTCAGGAGCTGTGCAGAAAAATGTGGATCACAGCAGAATCAAGAGAATTAGCTCAAAGATATTAGGAATATTTTTTGATGAAAGAATAGGATACTGGTAAAAGAAGAAAAGGCAATCTAACTTCAAAAATGATCAAAACTAAAGAACATTACGTTTTTATTCAAGAATTTGATTCCAAATATTTGGATCATGTTTCTTCTAAATCTGCTAAATGTAAAGACATTTCCTGTAGTATCACTACATTTTTCATATAAAAAAACAAAACAAATTGATTACTTTCCTACTTGCTAGCTGGTAGATGTGATGGCACTCCTTCAAACTCGTCCAACAAAAATGGAGTTTCTGGCGGCTAGAGCTTTTTGGAGGGCACAAGTTACTCTGGTTTGTGTGCCTCCTTGACACCAACGAGCGAGCTACCACTATGTCATTTAGTTCTAAGTATGGATGGGAAAATAATTGGCCCAAACCGATACTCATGGAATATTATAAATGCATTTTTGGGGTGTGAAAAATTGGTGATAGCAGAGTATATTGAGCCAATCCTTACAGCTATGCCAGAAACTGACTTAAAATATCTGAGCTGAAACCAGTGGTATCTTTATGAAACTTGTAAAGTTTCTTCGGTTTATATGTCATACTCCATTGCAAATAAAATGCCTGGAGCAGTGTCTCACTAAAAGTGGTTAATGGCTGATTTTAGGCCTATAGGTGGGAACTAAAGCCCCAACTGCTAATCTTGGACTCTTGGTCAAATTCGTGATGAAGGTTTATGCTCACTGTTGGTTTGAGATAAAAAAGAATTCTAGTTCCACGAATAGATCCTATCACTTCTATGACATGATAAAAAGGAGCTCCTGCTTACCTGATGTACCTAAAATAGCTCATGATGTACTGCTATGTATGCACAATACATATGCTCTTTATAATTTACAAAGTACAGTCTTTAATTTATTAAAAGGTTGTTGAAAGGCACTAAGGAGGAAGAAGAAGAAGGGAATAAATTATCCCAACTTACTGACAACCCAAAGATTAATCCTAATAAGTCACTTTTAAACATTTTAATTTCATTATCCAACTTAACACAACTTTTAAAACCATTAAATAACCTATTACTGGATTTACAAGTAGTATATATCTAACATTAATATCGTTTTAGAATTAAACTTGGTGATTTTTCTCTATTGCCCAATAAAATTTATTCTGGAAAAAGTTTAATAATAGTATAAGACATAAGTGTAATAAATGTTATGATGACGATTTATTTTTTATTTCATAAAAAAAAATATATATACATATAGTTTTGGAAGAAAATTTATATTTATAAAAAAAGATTTATATTAAACTGAAAAAAATCTTTACATTTGCTGATTAAATATTTCTCAATTCATTACGACTTAAAACAAGACATTATACGTGTTTCATGCCAAAATATTGCTACTTCGTGATAAAATAACTCTAGAAACGTGCCCAAATGCTTACAAGATATGTTCTTTAAAAATCAAGACTTCAGTGCTCGTTATATAATTTTACATAACACAATTATGAATTAATTAATATTATAATAATTTAAAAGCAACAGACAAATATTGTGTGATGATTAATAAATAAACTCCATAAGAAAAAAAAAATCGGTGTTGGCTGTCATGGACACGGCCTTGTGTTGTAAGTGAATACATTTATGTAACGGGTTATATATTTTAAATAAAATATTTTTATATTATGTATCTAGGATAAAAGCAAGGAAACAAATAATTATTGTGTTACAATATATCTTTATTTATTATTGGTCTGTGATACGAAAAGTACTACACCAATGGCATACAAGATAAATCGAGATATCTGGTCAACGTTAAATCAATACAGGTATTAGCTAATGTTGTTGGGGAAAATGCCATTGGCCATTACGTTTACTCGACAGACATCACCAGATGTTGCGTCTTTCATTTCCAAATAAATTTCCGAAAAGTCAATGTTAGCTCTATTACAATCAGTAAAGCTATTGATGTTGCGATATATGGAGACTCCACCGGCTCTGCGACTTGATGTTGATGATACCACTACCGATGATATAGTTGCAATTTGCCCGTTCTTAGCGGTATTACAATATGATCTCAGATCAAAGCTAGGGATATTCACAGGCATGGAATTTTCCATCCAAGTTTCGCTGATTGTCAAATAATTAGATCAGTTGATGATTGTAACAGTAGAGATGTCTTCTGAGTTCGCGGCCAAGCTTCATACATTAATTGCGGTAATAAGTATA
Organism: Euschistus heros; assembly: GCA_003667255.2. Lineage (NCBI taxonomy): Eukaryota > Metazoa > Arthropoda > Insecta > Hemiptera > Pentatomidae > Euschistus > Euschistus heros. The sequence goes on from RCWM02000067.1 coordinate 366,871, forward strand.
CAGCAATTGCTGATCAGGAACACTATCACATAATTTTTGATAATGTTGTTTACTGTCACTACTTTAAACTAATGTTTTATATACAATCGGTAGATTTTGACGATCAAAACTTAAACGAACATCGTAGCTTCTCCGAGTCAAAAGTTAGACTAAAAATAAAAATGTATAACAATAAATGCAGTGAGTATCAAAGAGGATAAGAAAATAATAACAGTATAGAAATAAAGACATAAAGAAAATATATTAAGACAATATATAAAGGCAACATGAAGACAATACATATAGACAAATGAATTAAAAATTAAATTAAAAAAAAAATTGAATATTTTGTTTATCAAGATAAAAAGATATGACGATAAAAGAAAAGTTGATTATCTAATGTGCAAGTACATAAATAAAGAATAATAGTATGAAGTTGACTATACATATAGTTGATAAATACATAAAGTATAACAATTAGATTGTACATAGCAATAAATGAATGATGAAGATTGAGGCATAAATAGTATAATAAATATAAACGTATATACTAGTAAAAAGGAAAAGAATACGGGGGCATATGAAAATATGAAAACTATACATAACAATTAAATTTAAAAATAAAAAATATGGATAGTTTAATAGATGAATAATCAATGAAGAAATAGAAAGTAATGAGCGGAAACGAGAATAAGGGGTTAAAAATTAAATACATGTGCATAAGGCTTACTACCCCAAAATCATAAAGAAAATGACACACTGAACAAAAACGTTTCCATGAACATGGGTTTGGAAATGCACCCATAAATAGTTAAGGCAAGATATTGTAAAAAAAGCGAGTCAAATATATATATATATATATATATATATATATATATATATATATATATATATATATATATATATATATATATATATAATTTTATTTATTATTATTATTTATTATATTTATTTATTATTTATTTTATTTTATTTAATTTTTATTTATTATTTTATTTATTATATATTTATTATTTATATATATATATATATATATATATATATATATATATATATATATATATATATATATATATATATATATATATTTATATTTATTTTTAATTCTTAACGCACTTAGTCTGCAGTTTCTTTGTGGAAAATTAATTTTGTGGGTCTGCAATATAAAGTCGAAGATGAACGCAGATTTACCCATTTTTTTCCGTTTCTCACAGCTACCAATTTTAGTGGCACCATAGTTAGTTAAAAAATATATTCATCAGCGCTTGATGGATTTTTAAACATTTGTTTATACTGATTATGACCGAAACTGTTATCGAATCCACATTTACATTTAAGTTTGAATTCATTACTCCCCTCCAAACTTGTACTTTTTAATATGCTCTGCGCTGTTAGTTGCAGGAGCTCTTATAAATTTCATTGCTAGGTAGCTTCACCAGTGATAATATGTTTTAGGGAGTAGGGCCTTTTTTAATTTCAAAGTTAATGTTAATTTCATCTGTTAGAAACAATATCCTTTACCCGATTAAGAGTTTTATTGCAAGATTCTAAGTAAAGGGTTTCCGGTTTTCCGCGTGCTCGGCTTGGTTCTGGTTTAACTGCATTGGTTTCGGGTAGAGTTGGCAGTTGAAGATGAAGTTGAAGCAGCTAAATTCAAGATGTATATTGCCAACAAAATATATCACGACTTCTGTCGACCTCATAGCAGAATTTTTCCTGTTTAAAACGACAAACTAAATCGTAGCTCGTTCTGTCAAAGAAATAAGAAACCGAACGGACGAAGACGTCAAAAGTCGTCGTCCGAGAGTGTCATTAAGGATGCGCACTACGTCGCGTGGTTCTCATTCCTATCATTTTGCGTTGTCATCCACTCCTAAGATGTTCTATAACTAAATGTTCCACGTTTCAAGTCTCTAGCTCAGCGGGAAGATAGTAAACAGATCTAAATCTAGATGGTAAATCTAAATCAATGGGTATAGGGTACGGTACGGTACGTGTCGCAAATTTGCTTTTTTTACCCCATCCTAAAAAGTGCCCAACAGGCCAGAAGAAGATGACACTTCAAAAAGTAGTTAAACGTTTTTAACTTCTTATCACAAATCTAGTTGGCAGTTGCATTTAGAACTACGCTAAAGTACAAGTAGTTTTAATCAGTAGTTGGGAGTTAATAGGGCGTATAAAAAAAAAAATGACCGTTTTATCAAATTCCAGAGTTCAAAAGTCTGTAAATATGTTAATGCTATTTATTATTTGCCAATACTTAATAATCCCTTTTAGCATTCTCTAAGCTTGTTTCCAACACTGGACTTCTTAAAAAAAAAAGCCTCAGTTCAGTTATTTATTTCAAAGAAGAAACATGACAGTGTCCTACCAAATTCTCGTAATTTTAAGACAGCCGCTGAATCAACTCGTGAAATTATTAAATATGAAGGGGAAGGTGTCCTTGAAGAGCGCACTGCGCGGCGTTGGTTTGAAAAATTGGAAAGGAAGAAGGGCTCCGGGCGGCCATTAATGGATATTGATGAGGTTCTGAAGGAAGCTATTGAGTCAAATCCATCCACAAGTACTCGCGAACTTGCCAGTGAGTGTGGTGTGTCAAAAGATACTGTTAGTCGCCATCTTCTCTCCATGGGGAAGGTGAAAAAGACCTGCATACTGGTCCCTCACGAACTTACTCCTCAACAATCAGCAGTCTCCTTATAACTGATGATAAATATTAAACATTCGAAACTAGCTTTCAAATAAAAAGTATTTCCATAAAAGTGGCAATTATTTCATCAATATTTTTATAATTGCCTAGTTATAAATAACTACATATTATCAAACTCTAAGATATTCGTATCGATCAAAATATCACTAAGTCAATATAATAATATTAAACATTTGATCTGAACAACAATTTTTGTATTTAATGAGCAGTTCCTCACTAAACTAATAATTTTATGTACCTGTTGTAAAGGAACCAGAAGATATGAAATGGCCTTTCTATCCGAAGACAATGATTTTTGACCAAACAGTGTAACAGTTCAACACTGATTAACTTTTTAGGGATTCGGTTATTATTAAATCCCATGACTTAACAAGCACATTTTAACCGTTGCACTATAAACTTAACTATATTAGTCTGATAACTTTTAGAAAACTTTTAAGTCATTCTTCTTCATTTAACAATAGCAGCCACGTTTTACATCCGTAATGAACTGTAGGTAAAAAATATGTTCTTTTAAATTCTTATTTTTATGTTCCTGAACAGTAGGCGCTTATTCAGTAGTTTTTCCGACTGAGGTATAACAAGCATTTCCGATCTTTAATCTTATTTTATTTTTAATTTAATTTTTCCTTGATACTGAAGAACCCAGGTGCTTAAAAACTGTTCATATTATTGATACACCTATACCACCGAAATTAATAAATAACGAATAGAAAAGAAAAATTTACATGAGCTATGCATGATGATATAGGATAAAGGATCAATACAATTAGGATTGATGGATTTATTGTCACTTCTATTGGTTTAACTAATTAACTAGTTTCGAATATTAAATATTAATCACAAGTTCTAAAAACATTTAAAAAATTCGAAACCTTTCATTTCATTTCCTTAAGTGAGTACCTATATAATTGATTTCTTGTCTTGCGTTTTTAAACATTTAATAAATATAATCTAAGAAACAAAGTGATGTTTTGAAATTCCAATAGAAATGGCAATTACTTCATCAATTCTAAGAAGAAAAAAAAGAATGGTGATTTAAAACAAAAACTAGGTTGATAAGAAATACCAATTTTAACATTGCTATCTTGACATTATATTTATCTTCAACTTTAGAAATGGAACCATTAGTGTTACAAGAGAACATTTCAACCTTGAAGAATACTGCTAGCCATCAGTAACTCATCTGAAATGGTACCGTCAACTTCTCTCAGTCTTTTCTTGTTGATGGATTTCTTGTATCTAGCATCGTCTCAATGGGTATCATGTTTAATTTACAGTTATTAACTTTATGGTGTGAAAAGCTTTCTTTTTTTTAGTATAATGCTTTTAGTTTTAATACGCATAAGACCCTGGTTTTGGTCCATGTATTCTTCTGTTAAGAACCCTGTTAAGTGTTGGTTTTACATACGAACTATACCCATTGTTTTGCTGGAGATGGTTTAAAGCTTTAATAGTATTCCTCTTTAGTTAAATACTTCATATGTTCAGGTTTCTGTGAGTTGGGCATATCATTTGGTTTCTGATTCGCCTCTTTACTATAGACCAGTGGTCGGCAAACTTATTAGCCAAAGAGCCAAATATGAGCATTACAACAATTAAAAAAAAAAAATTGGGAGCCAAATCTGCTTGTTCAGTAAACTTTTATTACACTAAATAAAACTAAATTTCATACTTAATAAATATTTATTAATGCGAACGAATGTGCATGCATCTCCTTGTAATGTTTAAGTAAGTCAGGTTTGTATGTTGTTTTTAATTTTAGGCACGATTCCAAGTTCTCATCAATAAGACGACTTCTCAGTTTACTCTTGATAATGTTCATGATTGAAAAAGATTGTTCGCATATATATGTAAAACCGGAAAGGGAAAGAACAGCAAACGCGAGCTTTTTCAGCTGATCGTAAGAGTCAGGAATAATATTCCAAGCGTTGAAAATTATCATGTCTTCCTTCTCCAGGCCATTCAAAGCAGACCACATGTGTTGTGAACTAAGATCACTTTTTTTCTTCTCCAATATTTCCAATTCAACACAAAGACGTTCGAATTCAGAGCACCATATCTCCTTGTTTTTTAAATCCAGAAATTGTAAACAAAGCTACCGGTGTCAATTTCAAAAGGAGAAAATTTCAACTCGGTTATCGTAGCATTAAGAGGATTTTTGACATGACAGATGGATTTTTAAAGGAAAATATTACTGCGCCTGGTTGGATTGATTCTTAGTGTAGTAACGTTCCAACATTTCGCTCAGGGACAGCAAATACGCATCATTCCCTTGTTCATACTCTTCCAACGACCCATTGGTATAGATATATCAATTCAACATAGTGCTTTCTCATTGTGAAGTAAAATTGATCTATTTTAGTTGTTTTTCCAGGTTCCCATAACAAAAGAAGCGGAAGGTACCTTTTTGAAGTAATTTTATCATATTTGTTTAACAGATAAATCAGATTCATATACACTAGGATGGATCAAAAATAAATAATAATATTTTGAAAACATATGTATATACATTATTTTATATACTTTACTTCAGTGGTATTACTACATGTAACTGACGGGAATGTGTCAACCTTTCTTCTTCAGCTATAATCAACTACATTACATTCTATTTTCCTACGTTTTTGTCCTCCCTAGAAGTTTGACTTGGCTCAGTCAAATAAGGAGTTTTACACACCAAACCTCGGAATGAAAGCATTGAAGCTGAATTCTGGTATATACCTTCGTTTTGGTCATCTAGGGGTGATAAGTCACAGACCTCAGCGTGTTAGCATAATTAGATATTCAAGGTCTCAGACGTCAATCAAGAAGGTTACAAAACTTATAGACAGTAAAATTCTCTATAATTTTGGTTCTCGATTTCTTAGATTTCTAATATGTACATAAAGTATGAAAAACATGTATCAACGATTGGTTAAAGATAAACAATTACTATTCTGCGTACCAATGTACAAAGCAAGCCAGGACCACTTGGTTTGTCTATGTAAGAGGAAGTGGTAGTATAAATGACAACCCAAGTGCAATGGAGTTTTCCATTTATTTCGAAAAATTATAGTCCATAAAGAGTTACATGAATCCCCTGCCAGTAGTGGTAATGCTATACCACTAGATAAAATAAATCTTCTTGGATTAGAAATGGGGCCTAAAATTTATAGTGTGGATGAAATTAATTTTTCAATACCGAAATCTTGCATGATTGAACCAAGTTCTTCCAACTCAGAATATACATCTCAAAAACAATGAAAATAAATTATGTATTAACATCATCAGTTTTTTTTTAATTCACTTATACAAATTGACGAAGACGATCCTATTCTAGTAGGTGTATTTTTATTTTCAGATATAATTTTAGACGTTGTGGAAACATTTCAGGCAATTATTTTGTTCAATTTTGTTTTTGCGGACTTCCAATAATTGTGGACGAATTTGTTATTCATTATTCTACAAAATTTTATTTGACTTTTTAGGATATTTTGCAAAAAGGCTTCATCACAGATTGAACTGCCAGAACTGTTTGCATTAGATATCACATTATCCTTCCAACAGTTGTCTATAGAAAATCGTGGACGGCTGATGAAACCCACATCAGGATTAATAAAGATTTGTAAAACCTGTGAAAAAATAGTTAAGAGAAACAAAACATATAGGGGCGATATAAATGTATTGCTAAATATACTGACTGCAGAAGGTTTACAAACAAATTTTTTTTTAAGGCAATGATCTCTTAATGGGTGAGGAAGATAACACCACCATTGGCTCCTTCAGAGCATCGGTAAAATATATTTTACAATAAGAATTAAAAATATTGTTAGAGATAATAATGAAGAAATAGAGAAACAAAAAGTAAGATTAAAACTGAAAAAAAGTTATTCACTTCAAAGGTCAATAAAAATTCATCAATAATTTCTATTCTCGGGCTCTTATTAATGATTCACAATATGGTTCACCTTTCCCATTCCTTCTTTATCAATTATAACAATGAAAAATACTTTCATAATTATAATAATAAAAATTTTTTTTTTTTTCCAAGCCCCTATTGGACGAATCTTGAATTGGATAGGATTTTGGAAATTTCTATGGATGTTTGGCCTTATTCTGTACTGGGTACACTGTAAGGCCAACAGGAAGTAAGTGAAATCTTGGGGTGTGGGTTTCAGAAATCTTGTCGTTAAGCTTAAAAACTAATAATTCATTTTTTTTCTTTAATTTAAACTTAATATATACTATTTATTTAATTTATCTAAAAAAGTAAAATGTCTTTGTGGTCACATTTCTGACCAGTGGCCAGTGGGATCTGATTGGCCCATTGGTCTAGTGGGCTCTGATTGGTCCGTTGGTCCAGTGGGCTCGTTGGTGTTTTCATTACGGTCCGTGTTTGTTAAGAATTGAAGAGAGTCCAGAAACTTGACGTGCCGGCGCCGGATGAACTCCGAGATGGTCGGAAGATCGAAGATCTCGTGAAGGTCTTCTGGCTTCTTCTTCTTCAACGATGTAGACTTTGCCATCTTCTTCAGCATGGAGTCCTGGAACCGCTGCAGGTGCCGTCTAGTTCCGTCTGAAAGGCTGGTGAGAAGAGGGGCACCGTACAGGAGGGCAGGTCTCAACATGCTTTTATAGATGCAAAGTTTGAGACGGAGGGAAAGTGCTGGAGTCGGATAGGAATAGGAGGTAATGGAGTCGGTAGGATCTTCTTCTCACTTTGCCGTGTACCCTGTAACAGTGAGCTGAAAACTTCAGCCCTCTGCCTAAGGTAACGCCCAAGTATACAATGGAGTTGGAGGGGCAATGGTGGTGTTTGCCACTCGCAGAGTCTTCGGCAGTGTTGACCTTTTCCCACGCTGGTGTGAGAACACTACGCAGCCCGTTTTGGCTGGATTTACTTGGATGTTAAGTGAGTCCAGACGTTGAATGATCTGTCCGCAGACCGTTTCGGCCTGACGTAGTGCTCTAGTGGGGTTCATGCAACTGCTAGTGATGGCAATATCGTCGGCAAAAGCGGCTACTGTCGCCCTACCGTAGTTTTTGCCAACCACTTCAGCAGTGTAAATGTTGAACAACACTGGAGATAGTACTGCTCCTTGTGGCACACCGCAAGTGACGGGTACTGAATGTGAATGGACATCACGAACCCGCACAGCGAGACTTTTCTCACTGAGAAAGGAGACAATGACTCCATAGAGCTGCTCAGGGAATTCTAGGTCTTCAAGTTTTCTGCATGAGATCCCGTGAGATACGGAATCAAGTGCTTTCGTGCAGTCTATGGAGATCAGCGCTGTTGCAGTATTTCTATTGAAGTTTGAGCACGCCTCAGTTTGCAGCTTCATCAGGTGGTGTTCAGTACTGAGACGTGCTTGAAAACCCGTTTGTTCGAACGGAATAACTGAGTTCTCCTTGCAAAAGTCCCGTAGGTAATTGAGAACAATTTTCTTGTAGACTTTTCCGAGGTGAGGCAACAGGCTGATTGGCCGGTAGTGTTCCGGCCTGCCTCCTGTCTTAGGAGTGGAAACAGTACTGCATGCTTTCACTGAACGGGGGTTAAGAATGAAGAAGATTCTTCTGCAATATAATAATGAACATATGATTCACCGAAGAAATACCTATTGAATGGTACACGATAAATGCACAAGAAAGGTGATTTGCTTAGCTGCCAAAATTAACGTGGCATCTCTTTATTGTCATGTTTCTTTAAGGTTTTTTCAAGAATACTCTTCCAAAAGCTCCTCCCCTTTACAGAGCGTGAGATTGTGCTGAATCAGATTTTCTAGGTGAGGAATATTTTGGAGAAAGCCAGAGAGTATAATATATACACCTACCATTTATTCATTGATTTCGAGAAAGCCTATGACAATGTATTCATAGAAGAATTGTACCAGGGCCTGATTTAAATGGGAATACCCGCCAAATTAGTACGCCTGACGAAAGTCTCTATGACGGAAGTACCATGCAGTGTTCGAGTGGAAGGTGAAACTTCTGAAGGCTTCCACACGTATAACCGACTAAGACAAGGTGACTGCTTTGGGTGTCACCTATTTAAATTGGATTTAGAATATGCAGTAAGGAAATCAGGAATCCAGATAGGGGGTACAGTATTTAATAAATCCGCTATGATCCTAGCTTTTGCGGACGAGGTAGATATCATCGGAAGTACTTAGACGAATATGAAGAGAGCATTTGTTGGGCTTCAAAGATCTGCAGCTGGATTGGGACTAGTAGGAAATGAGAAAAAGACCAAGTACATGATTGCATGACCTCACGGACAAGCCCAATACCACCGTCAGGCAGTCCTATCACAGAAAGATAGGAAGCAATATCTTTGAGAGGGTTGAAGAGTTCATTTACCTTGGTTCCTAGTTGAACTCTAATAATGACATGAAGCCAGAGATCCAGGGAAAAATCTTATCAACCATTTTGCAATGCTATTTTGGACTCATTTTTAAAATTAATGTCATCCCGCCCGATCTACGGAACTAATTATTTATAAGACGCTAGTTAGACCTGTGTTGACTTATGGTTCAGAATGTTGGAAAATAACGAAATCCGAAGAAGGCCATCTCCTTAGATTTGAACGACGTATACTTGGATGAATATTTGGTATTTTACATAATGGCGTATGGAGGATTCGAACCAACTCAAAGTTAAGGGAGTTATAAAGAAGTTCTGATATTGTAAAGGTAATCAAAGTGTGTAGGTTATGATGGACAGGTCATGTTGCAACGACACCAGACCAGATACATCGGAAAATCCTCGATGAAAACATATATGCCACCAGAAGAGTGGGAAGACCCCAGTGACGATGGATAGATGTTGTGTCCATCGACGCGATACCCATTCTAGGCGTTCAAAACTGGAGAGCAGCAGCAGCCAACAGAAATGAATGGCGGATCAAAATGCGGGAGGCCTTGACTCTCCAAGAGTTGTAGTTCCACGAACGAAGAAGAAGAAGTTTGACTATTAATTAGAACCTGATAACTCATTATTTAATAATTGTTTTATTCACTATTTAATCTGAGTTGGTTCGTATCCACTGCTACCCTTAGGTATCTCAGATTTTCCTCGATAGAGTTTACAATATTAGACTTAATTGTATTCTTCGATAAAACTATGGAGAGGAGAAATTATTAACATGGAGAATATGCATTCCGGACATTTCATTTCCACATTCCATTTCAGGTACAATTCCACTTTCTGGATTTTAAATTTAATCTTCACTAAATTATAAGTGGCAAAATGAAGTTAATGTTCTAAAGCGTAACCCTGAAGGAAGAACAATCGTCTAGAGGGCAAGTTAGTAAAAATGTTTTGAAGACAGGATTAGGATTCATCCTCTCAACCTGTTATACAGTGAAGGCTGAAGTAATGTAATAATAATAATCATAATAAAGAAGAAGAGGAAATACCAAGAGCTGGCAGAAGAACTCAAGCAACTATATAGAATGGATATGTGCAGTGTCTTGCCCATAATTATTTATTGTAATCGGCTAGTTCCAAAAGACACAATTACTTCTATATAGAAGTTGGAGCTGCCAAAAAACAGTGCTGGAAAAAAATGCAACAAGCGGCATTGTTGGGAACTGCGACAATACGTCGGAAGTTTTTAAATTCCAAATTAACATTGATGGTTGACCATGTTTGCTATCACTAGGTGTGAAAAAACAAATGAACAAATAATAATAATAAATCAGTCATAATATCGACAAACGGGCTGATCCCGACTTCAACTGTAGTTGGTGTTGACAATCTGAAGTTGCCATTGGATGTGCTAAGAGATGCTCAACAGGCGATACTCTTGGACACGCCTAGGATTGTTCGAAATTTTTAAAATATATATAGAGAGAGAAAAAAAAAGTGAACCTAAGCGGAAGATGGTTGGACTTGTTTCCCACTTCAGTTCAGAAATCGCAAACAGAGAGATAACAAATGAATAAATAATAATAATGTCTTTATTGAACAATATAATATATACATACATACATGTACTTCTAATTTTTTTTTTTTTTAACTAGTACAATAAAGACTACTCTTGGCATTTGTCATCAGAGGAGTCTTTGAGAGGAGTTTGACCTTTCTGGCTTTACTTTTTAAGAATATGATATGAGAAGGTATTGAAAGCCTTTTCTTTTTAATTTTGACAATCCTGCACTAGATTCTACTGTATTGCTCCATTGAATGTCATTTATTAAATTCCTTTTTCACCTCATTCTCGCACTTACTTAGTTCTAGATATTCCATTTCCTTTCTTCTGCCAGTTTTGAAAGTCAACAGGAAAAATTATTATCACCTAAATAAGTTAGCCTGAATGAGGAAGGCACAATATTATGGTTTAAATTATTATTTTAAGAATGATAGAAGTAATCTTGAATTAAATTTTCTTACCTAAAGTAGGGTTAGATTTGAAATTTGTTAACACTATTTTATAAGAAACATTTGACTTGGTATTTGTGAAATTTATACATAATATATATATGATTTATAATATATTAATCCAGTGGTTCTTTTCTCAGAACTACAGTAAACCGACTTTTATAGTGGACTACAGTAACGACCAGTTCTTAAAAGATGGTAAACCTTTTACTTATGTGGCTGGTGAAATGCATTACTTCAGAATACCAAGGTATTACTGGAAGGACCGCTTAGAAAAACTGAAAGCTGCCGGATGCAATACAGTTACCACGTGAGAGTTATTTCAAAATAATATTTTAAAGCTATTGGAATGATTTTTATAATTTCAAATACTGGAAATAATGTGGAATATTGAACAAATTATTGTTTTATTCGTCTCAGATATGTGGAGTGGAGTTTTCATGAACCAAAACCAGGTTCATTTTATTTTAATGGCGATCGTGACTTACTACGGTTTTTAAGAATTGCAAAAAACTTACATTTGAATGCGATATTACGACCTGGGCCATATATTTGTGCAGAGAGAGAATTTGTAAGTACAATCGTTTGATCTAGGAGTGTAAAACAATAAAATTTGTATTTCACTCAGTGCTGCTTATGCATTAATATAAAAAATAATTTTCAGGGAGGTTTTCCAGCATGGTTGCTAACAAAGAATCCAGATATGAAGTTACGTACAAGTGATCCATGTTAGTATCCTATATTCTTTCATTTTATAACATTTTTAGTGATTGTACTCTGTCAATCCAATTGGCCAAGAATTTATATTTTGATAGAATACAATACGTTATCTATTAATACTTTGAGAAAAAGTGATTTGCAGGTTCCAAAATTATGTTATTTAGTTGACTAACGTTTGAAATAATCTTGGCTTTACATTCATTTATTGTTGCGACTATCTTTTAAAAACCCTGTACCACAACAACCCATGCAGGGTCATGGGTTCAGTACGTAGGTAAGGATGAACTGTTACTGTGCCAGGAAGTTGTAAAAAGGGGTATTGAAGAGACTACCCCAATTAAGAGTACCCACCTTATAAAGGCTGAGTGTGCCCCAGGAATCTCCTGCCCTCGAACTCGAGCCATGACTGAAATAGCAGAAAATAAATACAACAGAACCTCGATAATCCGAACGCCGTTTAGGGAAAAATAAACATTATTTTTTGAAAATCCGTGATTTAGAAGCCAATAAACGTTCTTTAACTTTAGTTCAGAAAAAAAAATGAGAGACTATTTTCCAAATGTTTGGTTTTTGTTTTCTTTAATTTTTTTAATCTTTCTGTACACCATATTTTTTTTTTCGTGTGTACAGTACTGTACTTTCTGTGTGTGTATAAGATTTTATAGATACTATGTAAAATATTACGAAATTCATGTGCAATACATTACATAAAATATAGTTACCTTAATGTAGCACAGTAGTATTCCATTTATTTACAATACATACAAATGGAGGATTAGGAAGAAAAAAAAAAAAAAAAACCGGGAAGGGGTCGTTAGCGTTGAAAAACTATCTTCAGGCTCCCGTAGAATGCGTTAACAAAGAATTAATATCCTTCCGCCATCTTAAAACAGTTAAATAGTCAAATATTTTTAAAAAAGTGTCCTTTCAATGTCCGCCATCTTAAAACCGTCATATATCCACCCTATTAGCATTATTTGAGAGAGAATTGAGTCTGGTTAAAATTATAGGAAACAAATCATGGAATAAAGTGTGTTGAAACTTTCTCTTGAACACGCTGATAAATGATTATTTATTCACATCGATTATGGCATCAACACTATGAACGAAGAAAATATCCTAATAGCACAACCTGAAGACGTTTTTATATGTATAAGCAATGTACTGCTTTCACAGAATGTTCTCCTCTAATGAATTAAATCAAATATGGTTTTTTTTTTTGGGCACTGGGCAAACCTCAAGATTTGTTCCATTTCATGACGTATCGGTTTGGAGAAACAAGTTATCCTGCCCGCCATATGTTCACTGACTGGTTGTGATACGACGAGTAAATTTGGAACAAAACACTCTGCGCTTTCTCAACCCAAAGGACTGTGCATACCTTATTCAAGATTCTAGAAAGGAAGAGCTGACAAGAATGTGAATCATGGTGGATGCCAAATTTTATTTATTTTTTTATGCCAAAAAAATAAAATAAAAAAAAATTCTAAAATACCTTTATTCAACGTAAGAAAGTGCTTTGAGAAACTTTTATCCTAGACTGTGTTCAATAAAATTTGGCATCCACCATGATTCACATTCTTCATACATATAGTAAGAATGGTCACGATATAACGAATTTTCCTCTTCCAACAGGTTGTAAAACAGAGCAATTTGTAAATATGCTCTTTTTATGTCCAGAAAAACAATCGGAAGATGCTGAAGGAATCTTTGTGGAATCTACTTTTTCATTTGAGCTTCAAGCAACTAAGTATCACAGTTGCTCGAAGCTCATTCTTCTTATTACAGCCTTCGCTCAGTACTTTTGTCAAGTATTCCTCAGCTTTTTGAATAAGATTATCTGTCAGCTCTTCCTATCTAGAATCTTGAATAAGGTATGCACAGTCCTTTGGGTTGAGAAAGCGCAGAGTGTTTTGTTCCAAATTTACTCGTCGTATCACACCCAGTCAGTGAACATATGGCGGGCAGGATTTACATAACTTGTTTCTCCAAACCGATACGTTATGAAATGGAACAAATCTTGAGGTTTGCCCAGTCTCAAAACTGGGAAGAATCCGTAATTGATTTAATCCATTACAGTACTATATGTGGAGTAATACAGGAGTACTTTGTAGATGTAATACAGAGCGTATACAAATACGTCTGTGTCAGATCATGCTATTTGGATATTTTCTTCATTCCTAAGGTTGATGCCATGATTATTGTTCATAAATAATCGTTCATCAGCTTGTTCAAGAGAAGATTTCATGCACTTTATTCTGTTTCCTATACCTGGTTTCCTATAATTTTCAGTGCCCCATTGCCAATAACACCAGTAATATAGACAGTTTCTTTAGAAAATTATAATCGTAGTGTTTTGTTGTCGTAAGATGTCCAAAATGTGTTCATATCCCGCTTATAGTCTCTATATATAGTATCTCACTTGCTTTGATGCTGTTGTCCACTTAGGAGTCAAGGACTATATCCACCGTATTAGCATTATTTGAGAGAGAATTGAGTCCGGTTAAAATTATAGGAAACAAATCATGGAATAAAGTGTGTTGAAACTTTCTCTTGAACACGCTGATAAATGATTATTTATTCACATCGATTATGGCATCAACACTATGAACGAAGAAAATATCCTAATAACACAACCTGAAGACGTTTTTATATGTATAAGCAATGTACTGCTTCCACAGAATGTTCTCCTCTAATGAATTAAATCAAATATGGATTTTTTTGGGCACTGGACAAACCTCAAGATTTGTTCCATTTCATAACGTATCGGTTTGGAGAAACAAGTTATGTAAATCCTGCCCGCCATATGTTCACTGACTGGGTGTGATACGACGAGTAAATTTGGAACAAAATACTCTGCGCTTTCTCAACCCTAAGGACTGTGCATACCTTATTCAAGATTCTAGAAAGGAAGAGCTGACAGATAATATGATTCACGAATCTGAGGAATACTTGACAAAAGTACTGAGCGAAGGCTGTAATAAGAAGAATGAGCTTCAAGCAACTGTGATACTTAGTTGCTTGAAGCTCAAATGAAAAAGTAGATTCCACAAAGATTCCTTCAGCATCTTCCGATTGTTTTTCTGGACATAAAAAGAGCATATTTACAAATTGCTCTGTTGTACAACCTGTTGGAAGAGCAAAATTCGTTATATCGTGACCATTCTTACTATATGTATGAAGAATGTGAATCATGGTGGATGCCAAATTTTATTGAACACAGTCTATCAGAAAACTTTCCACAACTACACAAGCAAGGGTTGCGGGTTTCAAAAGAAGTGTCCATGGACATTAAACTCATGTTCTAAATTTTGCAAATGTGGTTTATCGACCAGTTGTAAAAATCCTGTAACATTCACCTTCTCTGTAGCTCCTAGACTAAGAGCCTGAACCCCTTCCCTCGGCGAGTACGTCCGTTAAGGGGGTCAAACCTTGCCACCACCCAGGCCTGGAATGCGGGGCTACGTCCCAAAAGAGAGGGTTGGCACAATGCTTCTGAAATATGTTAGTAATGAAATGATTAATAAAAGGGAAATCATTAGACTAATTATTTGGGATTTAAAAATTTATATATATTGTTAGTAGCAGAAACGGTGAACATTTTAGTAGTGTAGATATTTCCGGGATAAAGTTTGAACACGTTGAGCAATTCAAATATCTAGGGTCTATTATATCGAGGAAAAATGAAATTCAAGAAGATATAAAGACTAGGTTTAAAGCCGGCAATGCTTGTTATTTCTCGGTCGCAAAATTACTCACTTCGCGCTTATTCTCCAAAAATTTACAAGTTAGGATATACAAAAATATTATACTACCAACAGTTCACTACGGATAGGGAACATGGCCGCTGACGTTAAGGGAGGAACAAAGCCTTAATGTTTTGAAAAATATAGTACTGCGTAGAATATTTGGCCCAAAAAAGGATGAAGGAACAGGAGAATTTAGAAGATTTCACAATGCGGAACTGCGCAAAATATATCCGGTAAATATAGTTCAAGTAATAGCAGCGCGACGATTAAAGTGGGCATGTTAAGTCGTTGGGTTTAATAATGATCGAATTCCGAAAATATTATCTGTTATGAGCCGTCGCACAGTGGGCAAAAAATCCATTTCGGCGGCCAAAATTATTTTATTTCAGAAATATGTTTTAAATGACGTCCGATATATGGGAAAAATATTTAAAAAATTTTCATGAAAGTGGAAGAGTTCATAATAAATTACTGAATTGTCGACCTAAAATGCAAGGAGTGCGGTTAAATGAGATGGCTGTAAAGCCTCATTTGTTGTTGATATTTCTTTAATATAATATGATACAAATGAGCTGTTTCTATATATTAACACAAAAAAATCATGTCCGATCGATTATTTCAAAATTAAGCGCATTTTTGAAGACTTATTAAAAATAAGTCTTCAAAAACTAAGTCTTCAAAAACTAAAAGTAAAATTTTTGGTAAAATAGTCAGCATTTAAAAGGACGATGGAGTACGATGTCGAAACTTATATCACGTCGATGTCCATTATTTTGTGTTAATTAAATCCTTAAATCATTAATCATTAAGTGTTAATAGGTATGTTGTTAACATTGAATGTACTTCTGTACATCATGACAAACATCATCAGGGTACATACACAGGAGCATACATCATTTTCTGAATCTACATCATGTACTGAAAAACCTCCAAAACAACAAGTTTATTAAATGATTTATAAAAAATAAATCACTCTCTATGTTTATGCCCTTTAGGTATTTGCATTAATCTGTAGGTATTATAAATCCCGTCAAGACATGGAGTAGTTGTTATTTACATCTAGGCAGTTGTTTTTGTTGCTCTTGTTGGATTTCATTTGTTTACTACATATGCTATTACTTCTCTGCTACAGTCAATCAACTCGGTTTTATCTAACAGTGCTAGTATTTAAAAGTTCTTTTTGTGATGTGGAGTTATAGAGAATTGAGTGATTGTTTTTTCGATGATATTAAAGCGGATTATATTCAGTTTCATCAGAGAGTATCGCAGCATTTGGGATTAGAACCTTAAAAACTTAAAGTTGACCGAGAATACCTTAAAAAGGTATTCTCGGTCAATTAAAATCCAGGTATGTATCCAGCAATTATAATAAAGTGTGTTTCATTAAAAAACATTCAGATTGGCTAGAGAACACTTTTTATTTGACAGCGAACGATGATGTTTTACCCGCAGGTTCGTCTACTTCCAGTCAAAGTGACCTTAGCGATCGCAGTCACGGACGTCCAACAAAAGCTTATAGTGAATGTTCCGAAAGAACGAAACATCGAAAAAGAAGTGTCATTAGGGCCATATATCTTCATTAGAAATGAGGCTCTCTAAAATGTTGACATTTAATTTAAAACAAAATCACGAAATAAAGAGAACTGGAATTATCGATGCAGCATTAAAAGCTACTAAAGACGAAATTGATGACATTTATAACTTGATGTTCAATAAAAAGAAACTTTAGCCTTATTTTTAGATTTAGAGCTTTCAAAACGAAAATATTTGGCTTTATTGCACCATTTAAAGAAAAAAAAAAGAAAAGAACGTATTTCCTTCAACTCAACAACTAACTGAAGTTAAAACAAATTCGATGCCGAAAAATTGGAAAACGACAGAAACTTCAGCTGAATCAACACTGCAGGATTTACTAGACAATACTGCCACCAGGATAGTACAATTTTTAAATTTAAATGCCACTGCATCATCAGATTTAGTTTTGTATTCCAAGTACGGCTTTCATGGTTCATCAGGCCAAAGTTAACACAAACAGTGTTTGGATATTGCACAATCAGACAGCAACTTATTTGTCACATCATTAGTGCCATTAAGACTGCAGGTTCAACGACCACAAGAACCAGATAAAAATGATGAGACGATCACTGAACTTTGGAAAAACCCCAATAAGGTTAATGGAATTTTGGTTAAATTTAGCATACGAAAAAGCCATTAATTTTCAAAAAACTAAAGATGCTGAATCTAAACAGTTGAAACAAAATGAAAAAGACAGAATTGCGAAAGAATTTAGGGTAAAATTTGGTTTAATCATTGATAAACCAAAACAAGGGTTTGGAAATAGTAAATATGGAAATACTGCTCGAAGGTTTTTCGAAATCTGCGAAATTACAGCAGCTATCTTAAAAATAGACATCGAAATAATTACCAGATTTTAACACATCTTAAATTTAATTAACAGTAACCGTAAGCTAAATGTCGAGAGATTCGGAGAATATGCCAAAATTACGTTAGACATTTTGAAGCGTAATTATGGGGGGAAATGTCTTACACCAACAGTATATAAAATTCTTTCCCGGAAGAATATGGAGAATATGTTATCAGATGCCACATTTTGCCTATTGGAGAATTATCTGAAGAGGCTCAAGATGCAAACCATAAACTGTTTCGAAAATATAGACGAAGCAATACCTGTAAAGAATCCAGAACACGTATAAATGATCAAATTATGTTGATTTCATCAGACCCGTTAATGTCGTCCCTAAAATAGCACGAAAGTAAACCACATACTGATGATGACTGGCCTGAAGAAGTTTTAAGTATATTTGAGTAACTTTGTAGCCATAATATTAAATATTGAATTTTAAATTGTGTTTTGTAAATATTTATATGTTGAATAATACACCTGTACGTTAATATTGCTTGTTTATTTCATTTTAATAAATGTAGTTTAATTTTAAAAACGTTTTAATTCATATACCTAATTTCTTTTTATATTTTTGAGTATTGACATATTATTAACCTATTATACTGAAATAATTTATTTTACACAAATAGTACCTACCATCAAAACAGAAGTCATTGATCATTAAGGTAGTAGGCTATTTGTTTTTTTGTTTTTTTGGAAGTATGTTGAAAAATCAAAAGTTTTTTTAATTATTAGCTGGTCCACCTTAATTTTTTAAAATATTTTTTCCGTTAGTTGCACTTTATTTAAAACATATAATATAATATTTCGGCCGCCGAAATGATTTTATTGCCTACAACACGTTGTATATGTTTGTACATCATGACAAACATCAACAAGAGTATAAATCGTTTTCTGAAGTTACATCATGTAACTGAAAAACCACGTCCAGATCTAAAAGAGTAAGAAGTAATAAATTACAAAAAGGAACGGTTGCGATTGGGAGGGGGATAATAATGAGGCACGGATCGAAACGGATATGGTTTTGGGGATTTCATTAGCGCAAATTAATGGACATCTACGTGATATAAGTTTCGACATTGTACTCCATCGTCCTTTTAAATGCTGGCTATTTTTCCAAGAATTTTACTTTTAGTTTTTGAAAACTTATTTTTAATAAGTCTTCAAAAATGCGTTCAATTTTGAAATAATCGATCGTACATGATTTTGCTGTGTTAATATATAGAAATAGCTCATTTGTATCATATTATATTAAAGAAATATCACCAACAAATGAGGATTTACAGCCATCTCATTCAACCGTACTCCTTGTATTTTAGGTCGACAATTTAGTATTTTATTATGAACTCTTTTTTTTTTTAATATTTTTCCCATATATCGGACGTCATTTAAAACATATTTCTGAAATAAAATAATTTTGGCCGCCGAAATGGATTTTTTGCCCACTGTGCGTCGGGTAAACGACCAAGGGGTAGACCGAGACGAAGATGGGAAGATTGCCTCAGGGCCGACCTGGAGGATTTGGGTTTTGGAGGAGTGGATTGGAGGGAAGTGTGCGGTCGACGGTGGTGTCGGCATCGAACCTTCGGGTTCACTAAGCCTTAATTTATTATTATTATTTATTAAAAATTTATACCATTTATACCATTTTGTTTTTTGATTAATAAAACATAATAATGATTGTTTATATAAGTTTTTCCTGTTTCAGCTTATTTACGTTATGTAGAAAAATGGTTTCATGTATTACTTACTCAAATTCAGCCACATCTCCATGGCAATGGTGGCAATATAATAATGGTCCAAGTAAGTAAATTAATCTAATATTTTTTTTTAAATGATAGTTATTTTTATGGATTTAAAAATTATAATAACTTTATAACTTAAAAGGAAAAAAAATACAGTAAAAAAACTGTCAATTATTTCTGTTTATTTTTAATTCCATAAACTAGAATAGAATATAAACTTTATTCTGGGACCATGTCCCATCCAAGTCATAGGAATAAATATTAAAATGTACAGAAATGGTTATCAAAAGATAAAATAAAATAAAATAAATAACAAAAACTGACACAGATGAAATAAAAATTATGAACAATAATTGTAGGAAAATAAAAAACTATGAACATCTACTGAATTATTTTTTTTAATGAAGTTTTGCTAATCAGTATCATAAGGGAGAATTATTATTATTAAATCTGAGGGATGGAAGGATAGTTATATTTGGAAATCATCCGCGCATAGATGATAGGAGCAGGGGTGAATGGATTTGGTAGATCATTTATGTAGGCGCAAAAAAGGGTAGGGGAGACACTGGAACCTTGGGCTACCCTGATATCAACGGAAGGGGAGGGGAAAATGGTTGGTTTGGTATGAGTACTATTTTAGTTCTACCATAGAGGAAGGAATGAAACCATAGGAGAGAGCTTGAGGAAAAAGATAGGACTTTTAGTTTCCTGAGCAGAATAGAATGGTCAAAAGTGTCTAAGGCTTTAGAGAAAACTAGAAATAATAATAAGGACAGTTACTTTTATTTGGTCTAGAGCAGAGTGTATGTCATTTGTAATTTTTATTAAGGCTGTCTGAGTTGAATAACCAGTTTGTGTCTGATTCCGTAGGGATTTAAACAAAGGGTAGTCGTCCTGAAGTCTAGTCCGTCGAAAACGTCTTCGGACGGCCTCTCGTCCCTTTTGTAGATTTTTCATTTCTTTCGTGAACCAGGGTGCTGGTAGACGTCGGATAAGAATGGTTTTAAGCAGCAGAGGAGTCAATGATGGATAAGATTAGATGTCATGATGTCAACCATATTGTAGATGGTGCGGGAGGGCCATATATAGGATCCCAGTCAAGAGCGTAAATATCATTTTGGATTGAGGAAAATGTTAAAGAATTAAGATAGTCATAGGAAATTTTTATCGTGATGAACTTTGGATTTTCGATATTGTACTTCAGCTTGGAAGAAGAAATAAGGTTTTTAGGAGAATCAAGCATTAGATCAAGCCATGTATTAGATGTAAAGGTAGGTGGGTAGGGTTTTCAAGACTTGTCAAAGGAATCGGAATGGAAACTGATAATGAAATCTTTAGCAATAATAACAGGTGAATACTGAGGAACTATGTTGAAAAGAGTGGTTTCAAAGTTAATATAAAAAGAAATAAGTGGAGGGCGGCTAATATTCTCTTGCAAACAAATATCACGCATCGAAAAGTCCCTTCTTACTTTCCTAAATTGAATCAACTCGTCCCTCACTGACTGCTTCACAAATTTGGCAATGATGACCGGCGGTTGTGGGTCTCCGCCGCTCCACCATGTCTCCGGGAACCGCGCCAATACTTGGATCTCGACCGATCTACAAAGTTGGCGTTGCTCTACTTTATTTCGGTGGGCATCAAGCTCTGACACTCTTTCCTCAAAAGCGTGTTTTCTACTACAAGGTCTTCGAAATATTTATTTTGAGACTCCAGGGAGGTTTCAATTTTCGATAACCGTTCTTAATTCTCAAAGCTATTTTGACCCAGTTAATAGAGGAATGATTTTACTTCTTTCATTTCTTCCTTTGCCTTTGCTATGAAAGAATCCTTTGACATCAAGAATCCCAATATCAAGTTATAAATTTACGAGCCCACCCAAGATCGTGCTCGTGGAAACTTTATCAGTTGATGTGGGGTTGGTAGGCCTGTATAATAACAGGCCGGGACACTTATTTCGCATTTTTGACAGTGCAAATTTTTTGAAGCATTTAATTTAACTATTTCACTCACACTTATGTTGATACATTTAATGTGAAAAATTTTAACAGTCCTAGCCTATAAAGTTGTTTTTATCTTCACGGCTTATCTAAATTTTACAGACTTGGCAAACAGCCATTTTAATAAAATTAAAATAATTAAAATTTTTTTAATAAAAAAGAAATAAATTTGAATATTAAATACATGAGATATTAAGACGCATCTATGGGCCTGTAGAGGAGAATGGTTTGTTTCGACTCAGAAAAAACTAAGAGATGTACGCACTTTATAATGACCTGAGTGTTTCCCAAAAAGTCAGAACAGGGGTCTCCAAACTACGGCCCGCCAGTGTCATCAATCCGGCCCGCGGCAGCTACGCGCTGCACCCTTCAGGTGCGTAAAACTTGGACTTTTCGCCCCGAATGAGCAAGCGTTCACCTTTATTTTCTTAAGATGTGTACCGCCGAGCCGAAAGGATCAGTCCGATCTGATAGTTGTCGGTAACTCAAAGTGAGCTCGCAGTCGAATACAGTGGCTCCTTGTAGTCATTGGGGTGTGTGCCATTGAAAAAAAAAAAAAAAAAAAAAAAAAAAAAAAAAAAAACATCGATTAATAATAACTCCGTTTTATATACTTAAGTTTGGTAAAGGTTAGTAACAAGTGCCTATAATACGCATACAATTTAAATTAACTTTAACAAATAAATGAAATGAATCCAACAAACATTATAAATATATATAAGCATTATAACATATAAAATACTAATGAGATTCATGTAGTTGTGATTTTCCACTGATAATAGATTGCAGTTGTAGACTAATTTGCTTGTTTTTTGCTAATTTTTTTTTTTTATATCAAAATGTATATTCAAAGCACTCAAAGCATCGACTGCAAAATCGATGGGAAACTGAGTTTCAGTTGTGTGGTTGAATATTTCACATGTTTTTAAAATGTGTAAAACACCTTTTAAGCAATTGTGATTGAAATAGTTTTATTTTCTGCCGGAACGATTTGATAAAAGTGTATAAATCAGGGAGAAGCTGGTTTTCTCCTTGCAACCGAAAATTTATATGTATGTATGTCAAATCGGTGTAGAATGCTAACTTCCACATAGTCCAAGAGCCGAGGCCAAATTTCATGACTTATTTGAAGAAAACTTTTAGCCATACAGCCATTGAATGTCCACCCTCAGCAATCAATTTGCACTTGTCTGCCAACTCAAAGTGGGGGCGTTTCAAAATGGCGACCTCCGAAAGGGGGTAGCAAATATCAAAATATGGTATTATTTGAAGATAATTTATTTAAAGCAAACAAAAAACTGCAGACCCCCTAAGTACCAAAAAACGTTGTCTGCCAAAATTTGGAGGGGGCTTCGCACCGGCAGACTAAATTCAAAATCCGTTTTTTTTTTTTCAGTCCAAAAGTGGACCATTTGAAGACGATTTATTTTAAGCACACAAGAAACTGCATGATTACTAGATGACAAAAAACGTTGTCTGCCAAAATTTGGAGGGGGCTAAGCACCGGCAGACAAAATTCAAAATCCGTGTTTTTCAGTCCAAAAGTGGACAATTTGAAGACGATTAATTTGAAACACACAAGAAACTGCATACTCCCTAGATGACAAAAAACGTTGTCTGCCAAAATTTGGAGGGGGCTAAGCACCGGCAGACAAAATTCTAAATTCCCGTTTTTTCAGTTCAAAAGTGGTGAATTTGAAGACGATTTATTTGAAGCACAGAAGAAACTGCATACTCCCTAGATAACAAAAAACATTGTCTGCCAAAATTTGGAGGGGGCTAAGCACCGGCAGACAAAATTCAAAATCCTCGTGAAGGCGTAACACCGGCTGACATTGTTCAAAACTCACATCCTTTTCGTTCAACATTGAACTTTTTGAACATGATTTCCTTTTTTATTTGATTTATAAGTAGTTTTTCTCTAGAATAATTTGAGGAAATTATATTACATTGCTTCCTACGCATGGTACAATATAATTATTTTAATATAAAATAATCTTGTTTTAAAATTTTAATGTTAAAAATACCAATTAATATATATGTACAGTAATAATATAGATACCGGCCACATAATTAAAAAAGAATAATATTTTAACTTGTAAAGTTATGAAATATGTACTATCCTGGAACAAAATTCGTATAAAACTTGTATAATTTTAGTAAATTTTGTTTTCTATTATAAGTTATTCAAGCAAATCAACTTTGTAACAAATTTGGTAATAGTCATTTTGTTCTTGAGAATCAATAGAGCGGTTTGGCCACCAAAGATTGGCTAACTTCACGTAAGTCGCACTTCTTCGTGAAAACAAGCAGTTGGTACTTTTCTGTTGTCGCTTATAACTCTAATCCAAAATTTATTTTTTTTTTTAACTGATAGCTGACTACATTTCCTTTCAGACATCATATATAAAATTTATTTATAGAATATAATATAATTTAACTATATAATGTATATAAAGTTATGTAAAATACCCATGCCAGCATGCTAAAAACCCGTACTATTGTAAAGTTAAAGTTTTTTGGCACATATTTCGTTATAACACCAAAACTATTCGTCCGATCCAAAATTTATTTATTTTTTCAATTGATAGCAGACTAAATTTCCTATCAGACCTCATATATTAATTTGACATAAAGTCATGTAAAATGCCCAAGTCAGCATTTTCTGGTACATTTTTCGTTAAAACCTTAAAACTATTCGTTCGATCCAAAATTTTTTTTTTTTTTTCAACTGATAGCTGACTAAATTTTCAATCAGACCCCATATATTAAATTGATATAAAGTCATGTAAAATACCAATGCCAGCACACTAAAACCCTGTACTGTTGTGAAATCTATGTTTTTTTGTACATTTTTCATTATAACCCCAAAACTACTCGTCCAATCCAAAATTTATTTTTCTCAACTGATAGCTGACTGAATTTAAAATCAGACCCCATATATAAAATTTTGGTCAAGCTCTGTAAAATACCCATGCCAGCACGCTAAAAACAAGTACTGTTGTTAAATCCAAATTATTTAGATTATTTTTGGATATTAGTCCAAAACAATTTGTCTAAACCAAAATTTAATTTTTTCACCTGTACAGCTTACTAAATTTGATATCACATTTTATACATGAATATTTAATTGAAATCCATGCCAGCACGCTAAATGAGCATGTTTTGGTACATAACAATAACAATTTTACATGTTACAGTGGGCTGGCGTGGGTATTTTGCGGGATTCATTCATCATTATATAATTTGATATGATTGTAAATTTAGTAAGCTTTCAATTGAAGAAAATAAATTTCGGATAAAACAAACAGTTTTAGGGTTATAGCGAAAAAAGTGCCAAAAAACTTGGATTTCACAACAGTACGAGGTTTTAGTGTGCTGGCATTGGTATTTTACATGACTTTATACCAATTTAATATATGGGTCTGATTGCAAATTTAGTCAGCTATCAGTTCAGAAAAATAAATTTTGGATCGGAAGAATAGTTTTGTGGTTATACCGAAAAATGTACCAAAAAACTTGGATTTCACAACAGTACGAGGATTTAATGTGCTGGCATTTGTATTAAACCAATTGAAAATTTAGTGAGTTATCACTTGAGAAAGATAAATTTTGGATTGGACGAATAGTTTTGGTGTTATAACGAAATATGTGCCAAAAAACTTTAACTTTACAATAGTACGGGTTTTTAGCATGCTGGCATGGGTATTTTACAGAGCTTGACCAAAATTTTATATATGGGGTCTGATTTTAAATTTAGTCAGCTATCAGTTGAGAAAAATAAATTTTGGATTGGACGAGTAGTTTTGGGGTTACAATGTAAAATGTACCAAAAAACATAGACTTCACAACAGTACGGGGTTTTAGTATGCTGGCATTTGTATTTGACATGACTTTATATCAATTTAATATATGGGTCTGATTGCAAATTTAATCAGCTATCAGTTGAGAAAAATAAATGTTGTATCGGAAGAATAGTTTTGGGGTTATAACGAAAAATGTGCCAAAAAAACTTAGACTTCACAACAGTATGGGTTTCTAGCGTGCTGGCATTGGTATTTTACATGACTTTATATCAATTTAATATATGGGTCTGATTGAAAATTTAGTGAGCTATCACTTGAGAAAGATAAATTTTGGATTGGACGAGTAGTTTTGGGGTTATACCGAAAAATGTACCAAAAAAACATAGACTTCACAACAGTACGGGGTTTTAGTGTGCTAGCATTGGTATTTCACATGACTTTATATTAATTTAATGTATGGGTCTGATTGAAAATTTAGTGAGCTATCACTTGAGAAAGATAAATTTTGGATTGGAGGAGTAGTTTTGGGGTTACAATGTAAAATGTACCAAAAAACATAGACTTCACAACAGTACAGGGTTTTAGTGTGCTGGCATTGGTATTTCACATGACTTTATATTAATTTAATATATGGGTCTGATTGAAAATTTAGTGAGCTATCACTTGAGAACGATAAATTTTGGATGGGAGGAGTAGTTTTGGGGTTACAATGTAAAATGTACCAAAAAACATAGACTTCACAACAGTACAGGGTTTTAGTGTGCTGGCATTGGTATTTCACATGACTTTATATTAATTTAATATATGGGTCTGATTGAAAATTTAGTCAGCTATCAGTTGAGAAAAATAAATGTTGGATCGGAAGAATAGTTTTGGGGTTATAACGAAAAATGTGCCAAAAAAACTTAGACTTCACAACAGTATGGGTCTGATTGAAAATTTAGTGAGCTATCACTTGAGAAAGATAAATTTTGGATTGGACGAGTAGTTTTGGGGTTACAATGTAAAATGTACCAGAAAATGCTGACTTGGGCATTTCACATGACTATATTAATTTAATATATGGGGTCTGGTAGGAAATTTAGCCAGCTATCAGTTGAAAAAAATACATTTTGAATTGGACAAATAGTTTTGGCGTTATAGCGAAAAATGTGACAAAAAACGTCGATAAATTTCATATATGTAGTATGGGAGGAAATTTAGCCAGTTACTTTCCAATCATTGGTGGCCAAACCGTTTGAAAACTATAGATGAGAGCAAAATTAATGAATAGTGCCAAATTTCTTGCAAATATGATTTGCTTCAATAATGTACAGAGCTCAAAATAAAGTAATAGTAACGATTTCCGAGTTATTCGATCAAACGACTAAGAACATTCGATTTTCCAAGAACATACGTTTACAAAGAACTGCATGTTTTCCGCGTATTTTGTTCCAGGTTAGTACATATTTCATAACTTTATAAGCTGAAATATTATTCATTTTTTAATTATATCGCCGGTATTTATATTATTACTGTCCACTGTAATTGTCCACTTTTGAACTGAAAAAATGCGGATTTTGAATTTTGTCTGCCAGTGCTTAGCCCCCTTCAAATTTTGGCAGACAACGTTTTTTGTCATCTAGTGAGCATGCAGTTTCTTGTGTGCTTGAAATAAATCGTCTTCAAATGGTCCACTTTTAGACCGAAAAAACGCGAATTTTGAACTTTGTCTGCCGGTGCGACGCTCCCTCCAAATGTTGGCAGACAACGTTTTTTTTCATCTAGTGAGCATGCAGTTTCTTGTGTGTTTCAAATAAATCGTCTTCAAATGGTCCACTTTTGAACTGAAAAAACGCGGATTTTGAATTTTGTCTGCCGGTGCGACGCCCCCTCTAAATTTTGGCAGACAACATTTTTTGGCACCTAGGGGGTTTGCAGTTTCTTGTTTGCTTTAAATAAATCATCTTAAAATAATACCATATTTTGATATTTGCTACCCCCTTTCGGTGGTCGCCATTTTGAAACGCCCCCGCTTTGAGTTGGCAGACAAGTGCAAAATGATTGCTGGGGGTGGACATTTTATGGCTGTATGTCTAAAAGTTTTCTTCAAATAAGTCACGAAATTTGGCCTCGGCTCTTAGACTAACAGCCATTTGTTATTTTGTAATTCGGATGAATTGCGATGCTTTTCATTTTAAAACATTTCAATCACTCCTCGAAATTCAAAGAAACGCTGAAGGCCTTTTCCACAACGAAGCCAACTTACGGCAGTATGATATGGTAAATCAGTTTCTCCAATCTCTTCAGTAAACTTGCGGAATTCTCTGTGATTCAGCCTATTAGATCTGATGAAATTGGCAATTGATGTAACTCGTTTTAAAACTTCAGACATATCCAAACAATTTACGCACAGAGACAGTTGATGAATGATACTGTGCAAGACGGTTTTGAACCACCATCATTTTCTACAGCTTTCGACACAAGAGCGATCACTCCTTTATTTTTACCACACGTTTTAGCCTCCATCAGTTGTAATTGATTTCAAGTTTTTCCATCGAAGGTTCTTTTTATTAATGGTATTTTCAACTCCCTTAAAAATATCTTCACCAGTAGTCGTGCCGTGAATACTAACAATATCAAGAAGGCTAATTGTTCGGATCGGCGACACCACTAAACTGGCTTGACCCGCGCTACACCGACCATTTCGATCCTTACGCCTCACTCATGCTTACATTTTTCGATAGTTCATTCCTATAACCTCGCATGTAAACAATCACTTCTACAGTTTCAACTTGGATTGTATTGTTTAGTTTGCTTTATTGATATTTAGTCTTGTTAAATGCAAATAAGTGAAACAGAAGTTAACAAAATGAGTTTCATAAAGGATTAAGTGTTTTATGAATTCATGTTTTCTTATTTCATCTAATCTTATGTGTAAAAGTGTTACAAAACTTAAGAAGATTAATTTGTACATGGATTTGGTGTTTTACATATTTATATTTGTTCTATCAATTTAAGTGATAAAATTTACAACTTGTAAAAGTGTTATGAAACTTAACAAGATTTATTTGTACATGGATTTGGTGTTTTATATATTTTTATTTGTTGTTTCAATTTCAGTGATAAAATTTCAGTATACATATTTTGTGAATGGATTCTTTGCTTTCTATATTACTTTTTGTCCTAAAGTGAGACAGGTTGTATAATTAATTCAATAAAACATATCAGTTTATAAATAAATGTGAGAAAGTATATCACAGGTTTCATGTTTTCTTATTTCCACTTCCCTTGAGAAAATATAGCAGAAATTAACATCAACACTTTCAACTAGGATTCTGTCTTATATTATATAATGGCTTATAACATGGAGAATTGACAATGTGAAAATAATCACAGATTAAGAGGTAAATGACACATTGCTATATAATTGTAGAACTATTGTTATAATGTTATAGATTAGCATTGTGTTTTTTTAAAAAAATTAGAAGCCTGATGATGGAACATTGTCTCTGTAACATGTAGCTACAAATGCTAAATAAATGGGAGTTATGCCAAATAAATACTTAAGGATTCTGTCTTTTTTATATTTATAATTTGTTATTTTCATTCCTCTGACAGAAAGTAAATCAGGAATTAACTTTACTGGTGGTTCAGTAGTATATTAATTGTTGATTAAATCAATATTAATTCAAAATTGATTTAGTATCTTATATTTCGATATTTTCTTATTTCCACTTCATTATTTGCTTATTTCTCATTTTAATATTAGAAGGTAAACAGAAGTTAATATTACTTTGAACAGGGATTTAGAGTTTCTCAGTAAATGTAGGAGAATTACCTTTCCCCTCTAAAAGCGGCGAATAGAACATCGAAATAAATCGGAACAAGGTTAGAATCGATAAAAGGTATTCTCGGCGCGTTTAGGGGTTGATGTCACCGATCCGAACAATTACCTCAAGAAGTTCTTCATACACTTCATAGCTTGTATCTACTCATCGAATAAAAATCACTGAGCAGTGTCTGAAACATCCTTCAACTCACCCAAGGCAAGTGAAAACCATTCAAGATGTCCATTTTTGTCAGGCAGTTGAGTTGATATATTTTTTGCGATTGCTCCTACTCTCCGAGCCACGGTGTTTGCTGACAAACTGACTGATTTAAATAAATTTTCCTTTTCGGGGCATATTTCTTCGTTTACTGCAACTATGCATTCTTTGTTCATTTCTCCATCGGTGAATGGTTTTCCACGTTTAGCGATTTCAAGAGCCACTCGAAAGCTGTTACGAGTTGCAGCCTCTTGTTCAGTATTGAGTTTCAAAAACGTAGATTGCTGCAATTTCAATCCGCGTTTCAAAGCTTCAAACGCAATTTTTCAAGCTTCAATTTTTCTGTCCGAAAACTTCCAGTATATTTCGAGTAATTTTTTTAATTCTTCGTTTCATAATGACGTTTAATATAATATTCTAGTAAATAAACAGCAAGTCAAATAAAAATACTGTTACGAAGATGTATTTTTAACACGCTTAGGAGTTATACTACGTTAGCCCACAATATAGCGTTTTATACTTATATCTGTACATTGAGGGCTGGCTGGGGAAAGGAGGGGGAAGTAACGTTGCTAAGCTCCTTTCTCACCCGGGTCCGCCCTGTGTATGCTAAGATTTTTTTCTGAATTATTTTTTTATTAATATGTTAGTTTGGTATTACTTTTTTTTAAATTTTGTTTTTATAATTTTAACTGCAGATTAGCCATTTTATGGATCGTAGTTAGCGTTAGTTTATATTTGGTTAATCTAATATTTAAATTTTAAATATTTTTGTGCTATCTCAAACCAATGTTTTTTCTCTTAATTTTCATTTAACTTAATTTTTGTTTCTTAGCAATAAAATATGTACACAAAAAGTCTCGTAACCTCGTTTTTTTTTTTCTACTCATAATTGCAATTCTTAAGCCTAGTACGCACTGGGACACATTGGAATCGACTCACGTTTTTCTCATGTCCAGACTCTGCTTCGATCATGTTTTTACTCTGTTCGGACGCAGCCCCGATTCAAATGAACCGTGTCCGCACCAAGATTCACATTTAATTCAGTTCTTCCCGAAGCGATGACGGAGCAACTAGTCTTGTCAGGGATTTCCATAGCCCTTTTTGGAATAGTTATTCTAAATAGTAGAAGTTTGAAGAAAAAACGGACTAAACGATAGTGGGCTCGAAAATTATTTAATGTGGGAAATCATTACGCTCATGGACTTTTGAATACATTAAAAATGGAAGACGGAATGGGCTTCAGAAATTTTTTGCGAATTCGAAAACATATTAACCAAAGTCGGATGCCAAATATGAACAAAAAATTCAAACTTTAGAGATTCAATTTCACCGGCCAATAGATTAGCGACAACGCTATGATTCCTTGCCAGTGGGGCCTCATTCACCAGTTTAATGTACACATTCAAAATTTCCATAAAATCTATATCCGAGTTTGTTCCAGAGGTATGCAAAGCCATCATTCGTTCTTTGAGAGAATATATTAAGGTAACCAACTTTAAACTAGTAAAATATCAAATACAATATTTAAAAAAATATTTATTTCTGAATACATTGAACATAGCAATAAATTGATAAATGATAATAAGAGTAAAATATATAAAATAAAAATATAAATGGTAAAATATATAAAACATATTATTCTGAAAACATTGAACATAGTATTAAAGAAAACAATTAATGGTAAAATATATAACAATTGAAAGTCATTGAAACTACTAACGTAGTCTTGTGAATTGGTGATAGTATTATAGTTTTTAACGTTTCTGTGAAAATCGAGATTATTCTCAAAAGTGCCGCTGCAATCTATAGGTGACGGAATGAGAGATGGCGATGATCTTGAGGAAATAGAGCTAACCGTTTGACGACGATCTGCATATTCACCATTCCGATGAAACCTAATACTTTGCCAACGACAAATGACATTTAATTTTGGTAATGGTTCGGATCGGCGACACCAACCCCTAAACGCGCTCAGAATACCTTTTATCGATTCTAACCTTGTACCGATTTATTTTGATGTTCTAGTCGCTGCTTTTAGAGGGGAAAGGTTATTCTCCTACATTTACTGAGAAACTCTAAATCCCTGTTCAAAGTAATATTAACTTCTGTTTACCTTCTAATATTAAAATGAGAAATAAGGAAATATTAAAGTGGAAATAAGAAAATATCGAAATATAAGATACTAAATCAATTTTGAATTAATATTGATTTAATCAACAATTAATATACTACTGAACCACCAGTAAAGTTAATTCCTGATGAAATTTCTGTCAGAGAAGTGAAAATAACAAATTATAAATATAAAAAAGACAGAATCCTTAAGTATTTATTTGGCATAACTCCTATTTATTTAACATTTGTAGCTACATGTTTCGGAGACAATGTTCCATCATCAGGCTTCTAATTTTTTTAAAAAACACATTAATCTATAACATTATACCAATAGTTCTACATTATATAGTAATGTGTCATTTACCTCTTAATATGTGATTATTTTCACATTGTCAATTCTCCATGTTATAAGCCATTATATAATATAAGACAGAATCCTAGTTGAAAGTGGTGATGTTAATTTCTGCTATATTTTCTCATGGGAAGTGGAAATAAGAAAACATAAAAAACCTTTGATATACTTTCTCACATTTATTTATAAACTGGTATGTTTTATTGAATTAATTATACAATCTGTCTCACTTTAGCACAAAAAGTAATATGGATGACAAAGAATCCATTCACAAAATATGTATACTGAAATTTTATCACTGAAATTGAAACAACAAATAAAAATATATAAAACACCAAATCCATGTACAAATAAATCTTGTTAAGTTTCATAACACTTTTACAAGTTGTAAATTTTATCACTTAAATTGATAGAACAAATATAAATATGTAAAACACCAAATCCATGTACAAATTAATCTTCTTAAGTTTTGTAACACTTTTACACATAAGATTAGATGAAATAAGAAAACATGAATTCATAAAACACTTAATCCTTTATGAAACTCATTTTGTTAACTTCTGTTTCACTTATTTACATTTAAGAAGTCTAAATATCAATATAACAAACTAAACAACACAATCCAAGTTGAAACTGTAGAAGTGATTGTTTACATGTGAGGTTATAGGGATGAACTATCGAAAAATGTAAACATGAAGTGAAGCGTAAGGATCGCACTGGTCGGTGTGGCGCGGGTCAACCTAGTTTGGTGGTGTCGCCGATCCGAACCATTACCTTTATTTTTTGTCCCCGGTTTCTGTAATCAGTGAAAGACGGGTCCCAGAGACACCGATTTGAATACAAATCTTCAATCAAACTTAATGTTTGGACCGTACTCCACGACATAATAATTATGTTCTTTAATAATTTAATTTAATTATTAATATTAGATAGTATAGAAAAAACTAAAAATTAATGTAAAGAAAAAACAAACAAACTTGTAAGCCGGAACAATAGGTGCACGCGAAAGGAAGCTAGAGGGAGGGGCTCTTTCCCGGTCGAGATACACGTCCGCACTGAGTCACATTGCAAACACGTCAAAGAATCCCATTTCAGATCAAATTCAAATTCAAATTTTTTATTTTTTCAAAAATATTAGTGAGAAATTTTTTTAACTAAAAACTGATAGAAATCGGAATGCACGCTGATTCTAGTGATGCCCTTACTATTTTAATCGGTTGACCACAGCAAATGTTACAGAAGTGGTTGCTAAAATCTCAACGCCGAAAAATGGTGAAAGGGGTAAAAAAATAAGTATTTTCTGATTTTGATCAAACTTAATGTGTAAGGGTTTTCTTGTGCTCTGAATCCAGATCTGAGGTCAGTTTTCCATTAAAAAAATTTCCCATTGATTTACAGCTGATTTTATGGGCGACGGGAATATCTTATCCGCAAGGTAAGAAGAGCTGCGAGAGAATGTAGTGGGGGTAATTCGGGTGGAATCAGCCATCACTCGGCTCATGGAATATCTTATCCCCATACTCTAGTTTCCATGAGCCGAGGATGCCCGATTCCACCCGAACCTGATGGCCGATTCCACCCGAACCTCCCCCACTACCTTCTCTTGTAGCTCTTCTTACTATTTCTACTGTAAGACTGAATGAAGTATGGGGATATGGTATCAATAAATATTAATAATGATTAATATTATATTATAATTAATACTATATATTAATATTAATTAATTAATCAGTCCATTATATATATTTTTAATTGAAAATTTAAACGTATTAGTAAACATACATACTTTTAAACGTAACAATTTTTATACTAAAACTCATTTCATTATCAGATTCCTCATCTCAAAAAACATGTAGAAATCAAATTAGGTCGAAATAAAAAATGAAGATTTTTTTATTTTTTCAAAAATATTAGTGAAGAAATTTTTTTAAATAAAAACTGATTTCATTTTCAGATTCCTCAAATCAAATAACACCTAGAAACCAAGTAGGATTTTAGAAGGCAAGAGCCAGTCAACTTAACGCTATCTCACAGATTTCGCCACCGATTAAAACCAAATTTTAAGGGCATATAGAAGTCGTAAAACCGCATAGATTAGCCCAAATCCGGAGGTCGCAGGATATCTCCTTACTGAGATAACTTCAGTTATATTTAACCTCGGACATTTTTTAAAAAATTACTTTTTGCCCACTGAAATTTGGAATAAACCCAATGTTATATACACAAATAGAAAGCGGAATGCACGCTGATTCTAGTGATGCCTTTACTATTTTAATCGGTTGACGACAGCAAATGTTACAGAAGTGGTTGCTAAAATCTCAACGCCGAAAAATGGTGAAAGGGGTAAAAAAATAAGTATTTTCTGATTTTTATCAAATATAATGTGTAAGGGTTTTCTTGTGCTCTGAATCCAGATCTGAGGTCAGTTTTCCATTTAAAAAATTTCTCATTGATTTACAACTGATTTTATTGGAATTTGGCCATATTTTTCGAATTATTGAGCATCCTCAAGCCAGGTCGTGTTTTGAGGATAAAGAAAGCATTTTTATTTCAAATGGTACTCTAGTCTTACAGTAGAACTAGTGAGGGCGACGAGAATGGAATATCTTATCCGCAAGGTAAGAAGAGCTACGAGAGAATGTAGTGGGGGAGGTTCGGGTGGAATCGGCCTTCAGGTTCGGGTGGGATCGGCCATCCTCGGCTCATGGAATATCTTATCCCCAGACTCTAGTCTCATGGAATATCTTATCCCTAGACTCTAGTGGAGTTGTGAGCTAACCTCGGTGGGGTGTATATCATGTCTGTGATTAAGCTCTGAATTAGTTCGTTTTTTTGTGAAATTCTGAAGTGAAACTTTGCCTATAGTGTTATTAAACGTCCATAATTGTCATTGAGTCACTTTCTTCTGGTAAGGATCAGCAAAGAAGATTTAAATGAAGAAAAAAATGTTCGATAACAGATCAAGTAAGTGATCGACATATTGATTATAGGTATTCCAGGTATGCAAGTTTAAAATGTCGTTTTAATTCCAATAGAATGCGCTCTTAGCCTATTGAAGGATTTGCTTATCTCTAAACGCTATTTTGTTTGTTAGTCATTTGTTTACAAAAGTCAGTTGTTTTTAAGTCGTTTACGTGGACGTATCATACCTTTCTTTGGTGTTAAAAATGTCTAATTTTAAGCCAAATAAAGAGCATTTGCGGCATGTCATGATTTTCTTATTTAATCAAAAGAAAAAGGCATCTGAATGTCATCGAATTCTTGTTGAGACTTATGGCGATGTTGCTCCAACCGTCAGGACATGTGAACGTTGGTTTCAAAGTTTCAAACGTGGTGATTTTGATGTTACTGATCAAAAACGAGAAAATCGACCAAAAAAGTTTGAGGACTTCGAATTACAATCTTTATTAGACGAAGACAATACCCAAACCCAACAAATGATGGCAGAACAGTTGAATGTCACTAGGCAAGCCATTTCCGATCGCCTGAGAGCTATGGGAAAGATTCAAAATGTTGGAAAATGGGTTCCACATGAATTGGACGAACGACAGATGGAAAAAAAAAAAAAAACGAAAAAACTGTGTGCGAAATGCTGCTTTTACGCCACGAAAGAAAGGGTTTTTTGCATCGAGTTGTAACTGGCGATGAAAAATGGATTTATTTTCAGAATCCCAAACGAAAAAAAATCATGGGTAACGCCAGGACAACCATCCACATCGAGTGCAAGACCGGATCGTTTTGGGAAGAAGACAATGCTGTGTGTGTGGTGGGATCAGAAGGGAGTAGTCTACTACGAGCTTCTCAAACCCGGCGAAACAGTCAATACCGAGCGCTACCGACAACAAATGATCAATTTGAGTCACGCATTGATCGAAAAAACGCCCAGAATGGGCTCACAGGCACGCCAAAGTCATTCTTCAGCATGATAACGCTCCTGCACATTCAGCCAGATTGACTAAGGAAACGATTTCTTCGCTTGGTTGGGAACTCCTACCCCACCCGCCGTATTCACCTGACCTGGCGCCTTCTGATTATCACCTCTTCTCATCGATGGGACACTCATTGGCGGAGCAACACTTCAACAATTTCGAAAACGTACGAAAATGGCTCGATGAATGGATTTCAAATAAAGATGAAGCATTCTTTTGGAATGGTATCCATATATTGCCCGAGAGATGGACAAAATGTGTAGAAAGCGAGGGTCAGTACTTTGAATAAAATATATTATACTTTTTTTTAAATTACTGTGTATATATTTTAAGAAATAAACGACATTTTAAACTTGCATACCTGGTATAAGGCGCATGCACTCCCCGCCTTCCCGTCTACTGATAAATAACTCGCTTATAGTCAGTACTAGAGGTGTGCAAAGTAGTTCCTTTTTGGGAATAGTTCCTTTTGGGGTAGTTCATTCTAATGAACTACATAGTTCATTTTTCAAAAGAACTATGGAAAAAAGGGAGGGAACTGAGATGACAAATGAACTATACTGAAATAAAAAACACTTCTATCTTATTTCTGTATTTATTTACATTTTTAAATATTTATGATATACTGGCATCCCCGTTGTGGCTTCGCTCGCCCTCATAATTAAAGATAATTTCAACTAAAAATTAAAGTTTTATTTGTTTATCGATAAGATTCTTGTATCTTAGCCTGTGGTTGAGCATTATTTCTTCAATGATTTTTTCACGCATAGCAGTAATTATTAATCTAGTTATAATTGCACTGATTAAGTGGTTGAAGATTACGTAAAAGAACCATTATGGACACACAATTTTTCATTTTAATGCATGAATTGTTAATGAACATGGATAAAGACTATTAAGAAACTCTTGCGGAAAATAAACTGCATTATCAGTGCTTACGACAAAAGGCCCGTGGATCGTATTTTTACACACAATATAAAAAAGCAAAGGATCGACATTTTGATTTAGTAATAATATGGATTCGGCAGAAATAACTTTATTTTCATCTGGTTGGATGTTGATTTCGAACTATAAAAGTATAAGACAGTGTGGCAAACCTCGGTCCTGCCTTTCAACATTGTACATTGAAACTTTAGTTATTGTAAATTTTACTGTTGCAAAACCTTCCTAGAATTATAAAAATTATTTATTTAGATGTCGCGACATCTAAATAAATATATTTACCGACATGTCGGTACAGATAGGTTCAGTTTACCATTGTAAACTCTATTGTGGGATAACACTATACACAATCGGTCGATTTTCAAGCTTCACTGGGATCCACATATCGCACACCATATTTAAATTTTTTTAAATAATTTTCTTGATAGTTTAATAAGTAAATTTTATCATCGATTTCAGACTCTTTTGTAACCTCTCGTGTAGAATGGCACTCGCCACCTATCGGTCAATTTTCAAACTTCTCTGTTGTCCACATATTATCTTTTTTAAACAAAAAATAAATTAAAAATCAGTACATTTTAATATTGCTAAACCTTCTTGGAACTATGAAGATGATATAGTTAATATTTAGTACAAATTGGTTTAGTAGTATTCGCAGTTACTGATCACAAACGAAAAATGGCTTGTCCTTTTATATAATAGTATAAATTATTATTATAGTAAATTTTCAAATTATAAATCTTTTAAGAACTATGAAGATGATGTAGTTAAAATTTGGTTCAGATAGGTTCATTAGTTTTACTAAAACGCTATATTCGCTTGCCACATATTTCTAGCTTTTTGGATAACAATTTAATTGAATTAAATAATTTTACTATCAATTTCTAGCTATATTTAACACCGGATCATTGTAACCTCTCTCATAAGTGAAGATCTTAGATAATTCTAACTAATAATTGATTTTCAGAAATAATGTTATTGATTTGATCTGGTTGGATTTCAATTTCTAACCATAAAAGTATGTGATAGTGTGGCAAAACCCGTTTCTAACACTCAACATTGTACATTTAAATTTTTATTGTTGCTAAATCTAGAACTATGAAAATTATGTAGTTAAAATTTGGTATATTTCACTCCATATAGCTGTTTTAATAACAATTTAATTGAAAAAAAGTAAATTTTATTATCAATGTCCAGCTCTATGTAACACTATGGTACCTTTTAACCTTTCGTGTAGATGGCAATTGCCACCATTTTTGAACTTCACTGTTATCCACTTATTATTCATTTTTCAATAAAGAATTAGTTGAAAATCATTAGATTTTACTATTGCTAAATCATTCTTAAACTATAAAGATGATGAAGTCAAAATTTGGTAGAGATTGGTTCAGTAGTTTTTGGCAGTTAGTGATCACAAACGAAAAATGGCTTGTCCTTTTATATAATAGTATAACCTTATAGCGCCGTATGTTAGAATCGTATAGAGCTAACAGATAATTGTGACTTGCAGATAATATACAAATAATATTGCGACTATAAATTAAGATATAAGCTATCCTATCTTTCATGTTGGATCAAATAGCACACGGTGAGCAAATTTGATTAAAATCGGTTCAGTAGTTAAGGCTAAATGACCCCTCTGTAGTACCAAATGTTGCCACCACGTAGCAACAAATAAACAAAATTTAGATTCCTTCTCAAATCTCAACAGATCATCCGATTTTGATTCTGTAAAGTTAATTTTGTTCCATATTTCCGTAGAATTTGATGTATTTATTTTAGAAGGTCATATATGTGATATTTACAATTTTAGGTTCAAAAAAACTACTTTCTAGTATTTTTTAAAGAAAAGTCAACTAATAGGCAAGTGTAGAATAATAAAATATAAATATTGGCGAAAAAAAATTTTTATTTATACGAACAACATCAGCCGAAACCCATAAATACGAATTTCCATGTAAATGTTTTTGTTTTGTTTTTCAGGTAGCATCTAAATCTATCATGACTATAGCAGCCTCCAACTACAAATGTAAAATAAGATTTCAATCGAAAGGTAGTTTTGGAACTCAAAATAAAATTTTTACGATCCGAAATGAAAATTTCGAAAAATTATAAAAGCAAACAATTATTAAAACTATATAACCAAAAACACTGCATGCTTATTGTAAATATATTTAAAAATGCGGGGTGCATCAAATATAAGAAGGAATTAGGAAAAATCACGTTAGAAGTATGGCAGAGGATAAGCGATTATAAACACTAATCCCCTACCTTCCTATAAAGACTTGCTGTATGAAGCCTTATTTTGGAGGGCCTACAATTTTGTTCTATTTCACTTCCCCAATGATGATTTTATTGACTAGAATTATAACATTGTTCATATATAACGGGAAAAGGATATAAATAAAAACATTATTTTATTATTAATTTATATAAAACTAGTTGAAAAAAAAAAAAAAAAAAAAAAAAAAGGAATCCACAAACAATAAAGTATTATCTATTCCTATTACTAATTAAAAAATTAAAATTACTTATGCTATATAACTGCACATAAAAAAAAATATATATTATATTATGAACAAATATGATAATATATTTTTGCATAAATGTTGCTTATTCTTAATAAGGAATAATTATATTATGAGCTGTATTCATTAAAATTATTTACTTTTTTAATATCCAAATAGAAAAGCTTTAGTACTTTTACTGATTTCATATAAAAGTGATGAGTACAAAAAGTTATTGAATTTTTCAATTGAATGAGTTTAAATAGGCAGTTTCCTTATTTCCCTTCCTGCCGCGCGTATTCCTGAGATATAAAACTCATTTTTCTATCTTACGTTTTGCCATAGGAATCCACAGTCAAAATTATGCTAGGTTCGGGTAAAAAGAAGAGGGTAGAAAAGACGCGAAATCCCTAGACGGCATAGGATCAAAGGAAATATCAACGTTTCCAATACTATCGTAGGTTCAAACAACAATGGTCTGGTAGGACATGGTGTTTACAACCATTTCTTTGTGAAATTGAAGTTTTTTGTTTGTTTTTTTCATTTTGATCAATCCTTTTAATTGTTTCACAAGAGTCGTTTCACTTCTCATTTATTCGACATATCACACACAGTATAGGCCTATTTGACTATTTTCCTCCTTCGAAACCCTAATCTCAAAGTAAAGGTAATAATAAATAATTGTAAGCTTTTTTTGTATGAGAAACTACCCACGTTTTTTTTTTTTACGTCCCAGGGTCTAAATTGTAGAAAAAAATATGTTTTTTTACAGCTTAAAATTTAGACATAAGAAGTAATTCAATTGAAGCAATTTTTTTAATTTGAATAAGAAGTAATTTTGGGAAAAATTTGATTTCGTAAATACTATTTTTATTTATTTTTTAAAAAATAAAACATTTTTTTGAACTTCCGCATACGCTCTTTTCTCTAGTCTATTCGGACCCCTGTTCGGTCAACAAACACGGAAGGCTACAAAGACAAAGAAAATATTTATAAATATATTACAATGGATCTAATGAGGTTTTTGATCGCAAAAGGGAGTGTGTGCGTTTCAAAACCCCTTTACTGCGAAATAAGCATATTTTGCCACTTATGATTCCATTTTATTCATTTTTTTCAGTTTGATAACTAAATTGTTGAAAGGATATGTATTGATATTTACAAGCTTACAATCAGAAAACGGCTAGGTGTATGCATAAATTTATTAAAAACATTATTGAAACGTTTGATTCCGAGAAAAAACTCGTACTTTGTTTTTGACATTGACTATATCTCGAAAATGGTCGACTCTAAAAAAAATATGTTACAAATCTAAATTAAAGCTGATTACATTTCCTATAAAATTGATTGTGTATAAATTTGTCGAAATTCTAATTGTTTTCGAGATATACGTTATTGAAAATCAATGATTTTCGGAAAAAAAACAAATGTTACCTCACTTTTTGTAATACTTTTGCTTCTAGTACCTTCCCCGATCGTTCCACAGAAAAAAATGAATAACCAAATTGCAGAGCATTGAATTTAATTCATTTCATATATAAGCTTTTGGTATTTGAAGCAAATGTTTAACAAAAAGTGAGGTAAACATTTTTTTTATTTCTAAAATTATTGATTTTTAATAACATATTTAATAATAACGTATATAATTAATTTTATAGGAAATTCAATTAGCTTTAATTTCGATTTGTAGCATTTTTTCTTGAGTCCACTGTTTTCACGATAAGATCGAAAAATACGAAATTGGGACCTCTCCTCTCCCCCACCCTTAGCTCAATCTCCAGTGTCGGTGACTTAGCAGGACCTTCTAATTACTCCCGCGAAGCTGTGACATAAAGAATTATCGCATATTTCAGGCAATCTACACCCCTCATTTTAACGCTCTTTGACTGGGGTCGCACTTTTCTGCGAAAACACCTATATCACCACTCGTTTGGCTACAGTTCCGAAACTAATTGTTCGGTCCGAAATTTCTTTTTTTCATCTGAATGCTCATTAAATTTAATATATATAAAGTTATGATCAAGTTTCGTAAAATAACCATACCAGCACACTAAAAACCGCGACCTGTTTTGAAAGTCAAACTTGTTAAAGTCATCTTGGCCCTAATGCAAAGCCCAGATAAACTTGATAGCATTGGTTATTATTTTTTAGGTTAACATCATATTTAAAAAACCAAAGGTCCTTTATTTTTTATACAATATTTTTTCGAAATCAGCAACACAAAATATATAGGAAAAGATGATATTTTTGGCCGGCTAGACCTACAAGTTACCTCTCTGTGCGTTGGTGTTCCATATTGGTGTTATTTTATTAAACTCATTCAATTGAAAAATTCAATAACTTTTTGTAATCACTTTTATATGAAATCAGTAAAAGTACTAAGGCTTTTCTATTTGGATATTAAAAAAGTAAATAATTTCAATGAATACAGCTCATAATATAATTATTCCTTATTAAGAATAAGCAACATTTATGCAAAAATAATATATCATATTTGTTCATAATATATATTTTTTAATGTGCAGTAATATAGCATAAGTAATTTTAATTTGTTAATAAGGAATAGGAATAGATAATACTTTATTGTTTGTGGATTCCTTTTTTTTTTTTCAAATAGTTTTATATAAATTAATAATAAAATAATGTTTTTATTTATATCCTTTTCCCGTTATATATGAACAATGTTATAATTCTAGTCAATAAAATCACCATTGGGGAAGTGAAATAGTACAAAAGTTTTAGGCCCTCCAAAATAAGGCTTCATAGAGCAAGTCTTTATAGGAAGGTAGGGGATTAGTGTTTATAATCGCTTATCCTCTGCCATGCTTCTAACGTGATTTTTCCTAATTCCTTCTTATATTTGATGCACCCCCCATTTTTAAATATATTTACAATAAGTATGCAGTTTTTTTTGTTATATAGTTTTAATTATTGTTTACATTTAAATTTTCAGTTTGGATCGTGAAAATTCTATTTTGAGTTCCAAAACTACCTTTCGATTGAAATGTTATTTTAGATTTGTAGTTTTAGGCTACTCTAGTCATGATAGATGTAGACACTACCTGAAAAAAAAAAAAAAAAAAAAAAAAAAAAACAAATCGCATAGAAATTCGTATTTATGGGTTTCGGCCGATGTTGTTCGTATAATTAAAAATTTTTTTTCGCCAATATTTATATTTTATTATTCTACACTTGCTTATTAGTTGACTTTTCTTAAAAAAATAATAGAAAGTAGTTTTTTTGAACCTAAAATTGTAAATATCACATATATGGCCTTCTAAAATAGATACATCAGATTTTATGTCCATTTTATTAATAAATCCGTTTTCAGATCTAAAAAATGTCTATTGGTTTCTTAATTAGGAGGAATCTAAAATTGACCCCGTAGGTGCTGCGATCTCTTGATGCAGAAACACACTAGAGTGAGGGGACATTTAGCCTTAAGGTGTCAGCGTGCCCCAAGAACGTGATACGTAATTTATATATATTAAGATTTACATAGATTACACTTATTTTCTATATCTTTTATTACAATCACCTGTATAAAACTGAATCTTTCAATATAATTTTCACTTATTTTCAGCAATCTGATTAACTTGAAAATTTGTACATGCTTCAAGGACCAATGACAATACAATAATTACACAACTTTGTTCTAATATTTTCACTTAGTCTAGTTAAATTACTAGTTATCTTATCGTAAATGTTATATTCACAAAACTTATAAGAGTCCAAAACAGAAATGGCTAATCCAATCAATAAATGTATACTAAAAGTTGTAGATCATTACATTTTGTGCAAGATAGGGTTTTTAAAGAAAATATTTGCGCATTCATACTCTGAGATATGTCAAAAAACCAAACACCAGTATAATATTATACCAATTGTAATATTTTTTTTAGGAACTTAGGTTCATTAAGGAAATTTACTCAGTCAATAGGTTGAGAATTAAAGGTAAATATCAAGTCCTTGGAGTTGATATCTAAAGGAAAACTGAACTGAAAAGAACTTAAGGAATAAGAATTTCGTTGAGTTTTTAAAAACAGCAAAACACAGAAACAGAACGTAGAACTATTCCTAGTAGGTGGTTACTTGTTGTTCAAGCTTGTTTACGTGCCTCGGCTGAGGACACGACAAAACCGATTAAACCCGAAATGAGGAACTAAATGGCGACGAACTACCTAGTTCACTTAGTCCATTTAGCTACCTAGTTCATTTAGTTCATTTAGCTACCTAGTTCATTTAGTTCAGTAGTTCCGTAGGTCCGACGGTTCCCTGTCCGAGTGGTGGGGCAAATGAACTATAGCTCACCAAAACAGAGAGCGCTCTTTATAGTATATTTTCATGAACTAGTTGTTCACGTACTACTCATCTCTAGTCAGTTTGTCTCGACGGTGTACGGGAGTATAGTCGATCTCTAATCTGTTTGCTTTGTATCTTCTGAAATACCCAAATTAAATATTATTATGACTCCTCCAATAGAGTCTGGAGGTGCTGACGGTGGGACGGACGCACTCCTTTCAAAACTTATTGGGAGAATGGAGGCAATAGCAGAAGACACTAAAGTAACCAGAAATAAAATTACAAATTTAAAAACAAATAATGCAAACCTGGTTAAGAAATTTGAAAATTTTACTTCAGAAATTAAAAATAATTTATCTGTCCTTAATAAAAAAATAATAGACTGTTTAGAAGATAGTAACAAACTTGGGTGTGAAAATATTCTGTTGAAAAAAGAGATTAATAACCACAAGAATACATGCAATTCAATTTCTCAGGAATTGTACAATAATACTGTCAAGGTCTCTAATGTCCCTAAAGTTTTGGACGAAGTTCTGAGTGAAATACTGCAAAAACTTTTTCTTAGCCTGGGTTTGTCATTTGTCTTAACAAATATTGATTCCTTCTATAGAATGAGATCAAAATACCACTCTCCCCCCCCCCTATAATCATTAAGTTTGTGAGAAATCATGATAAGGTTGATTTTCTTGGAAAGTGTAAGGAGAAGAAAGATATATTAAACAGTAATATATTTGATGCTTCTACATCAAAACAAATATATGTTAACGAACTTTTGTCCCCCATTAACCATTTATTATTAAAGAAAGCCAAAGAAGCTCAGAAAAGCCATGGATATAAATTTGTATGGTTCAAATACAATAAAATGTTTCTTAAAAAAACTGAACAAGACATTCCTATTGTTATCAAATCGATTAATGATTTAACTAAGTTAGGAAATCAGGTGCAACAAGAGGAATCAAGCGACTCATCACGGGAATCGACCGTTAACATCTCCAACCAAGCAGTACCTCTTAAAAAACGAAAGAGGAAAGGAAGCTCAACCAGATCGA
The DNA here is from genome assembly GCA_003667255.2 of Euschistus heros. Lineage (NCBI taxonomy): Eukaryota > Metazoa > Arthropoda > Insecta > Hemiptera > Pentatomidae > Euschistus > Euschistus heros. The sequence goes on from RCWM02000067.1 coordinate 411,590, forward strand.
TTTCTACTTTGGATTCCTTTTTCCTGAGACCGAGAGCTCATTCAATCTCTGGTGTCGGAGAGACTATAGTGGATCGGGACAAGTGACAAGACGAGTCCTTAAAAATCGGTTTCTTAAATGTACATGGATTTGGCAATCTTTATGGCGCTTGCAACGTTAATATTAAAAATTGGGTCACAACAGATAATCTGAGTAATCTTGTTTTTTTATCGGATTATAATCATATAGCAGTGAATGCCACAAGAAGAAACACAATGGACCATGGGATAGGAGGCCTGGCTATGTATTTTAGAAATTCTTTTTTTGGTTTGCTCACTTTTTAATTGTTGGTCTGATCTATTGGAACTATGGAACTGAGCATAACCATATCATTGATATTATAAAAAAAGATATATCTTCCCTTCTAAGAGATTATGAAGGAATTAATATAGTCATGGGTGGTGACTGGAATGCAAGGATTGGGGGCCTTAATTCTTTTGAGGAGGATTTGTTTGAAGATTGCTGCCTCAGTGGTGAACGTGCTTCTCTGGATGACATCGTTAACAAAAGAGGAGAAATATTGGTTGAACTCATGGAGGAATTAGGAATAGTAATATGTAATGGTCGCTCACCAACTGATGCCCATGGCCAATTCACATTTATGAGCCAAAATGGTTGTAGCGTCATTGGCCATGTGTGGGCTTCCTTTACTTGCCTCAATGATATTGCAGACTTTGAAGTAGCACCAACTTACACATTATCTGACCATGAAGTATGTAAAATCATGCTTTACTCCTCACACAAGGAAATTCAACCAAGAGCAACCTCTAACTCGTTTCATTTATCCAGGAATCAGCTTACATTGGATCTTAACAAAGCCGTTTTAGAATCTTCAGCTGAAATTCCTGAGCCAAATTCAAAATCACCTGAACATTTTCTTAGTTTTTTAACAGAATGTATGAAGGAGGCAGGGTTACTGAAATTTTCAAGAAGAAATAAGAAACAACAGACATACAATAAATAAGCGCTGGTTCAATTGTAGATGCAGACTTCTTAAAAAACAGGTAGCAAATTCATACAAACAATGGCGAATCTCTAATCACTGCCCTGATAAACTAAAAAACTATTTTGAGGCAAAGAAAACTTACAAATCAGTAATAAAAGAAACTAAAGATATATATTATAAAAAAATAAAAGATAATCTTAGAAATACTAAATCTCCTTCAGAATTTTGGAATGTTGTCAAGCTGTATAGGGATAGGCGAACCCCTGATCGTCAAATTACATTAAACCAATGGGAAAATTTTTACTACAATATCCTTACAAACCAATCAGCCAGCTCAGATAAAATTTCGTTCTTTCACTACTTTACGCCTGAATTAGATTCCCCTTTCTCACTTGAAGAGGTTACTTATGCAATTAACAAGACGAAAAATAATAAAGCTACTGGTTTGGATCAGATTCCCAATGAATGTTATAAACTACTGCCAGAAAAAACAGGTACAGCTGCTTCTAGAAACTTTCAACAACATCTGGGAACAAGAAAGTGTTCCTCCTTCTTGGAATAAAATAAAAATGTTTTTATTATATAAAAAAGGAGACAGAAATGACCCCCATAATTACAGTGATATTCCTATATTCAACACTATTACAAAAATACTCACAAGCATCATCAATAGAAGACTAACAAAATGGGTGGAGGAAATTAATATATTACCAAAAGAACAGATGGGATTTAGAAATGGCAAGGGGTGCCGAGATTGTGTAATTGTTTTAAATTCTGTTATAAATATAGCTATGAGGCTCAAAAGAAGGAAGATATTTGGAATTTTCGTTGATTTTGAAAGAGCCTTCGACTCTATAAATCAAGGTGAAATTTGGCAGAAATTATATGATGTAAGCGTCGGAGGGAAAACTCTGCGATTTCTCATGAATTTTTATGCTTCTGCAGTCTTTTTAATTTCTGATGGGGTCAATGTATCAGCTGAAATTCCGGTATCCTCAGGTGTACTACCGGGCGAGATTTTGAGCCCTTTATTATTTTTGCTCTTTATTTCAGACATTATTAAATTTTTTGAAGATAGAAATGTGAGAGGGGTAAGCATTAACAGTTCAAAAGAAATCCTAATGCTATTGTATGCCGATGATTTGGTTATGCTTGCAGATTATTGGGTTGATGCTAAGTTGAAATTGAGAACTTTATCAGAGTACTGCCAACAAAATAAACTTGAGGTCAACATAGCCAAAACAATTGTCATGCCATTCCACAAAGGTCGACTTGGAAATGTGAAGAACTTGTATTATGAAGAGCAAATGCTGGCTTATAAAGACCGATTTACTTATCTTGGTGTACCATTGTCTTGCTCTGGTAAATTTAAAGCTGCATCTGAATATTTTGTGGCTAAAGCAGCAAGTGCTAACGCAGCAGTGATAAAAATTCTTCAAGCCTATGAATCCTTGTCACAGAGTGTTCTACTATACATGTCAGAAGTGAGGGACATGGCTTACCCAGACATAATTGAAAGATCCCAATTATCATTCCGGAAGGGTATTTTACATCTTCAAAAAAACTTCAAATTCCTATGTCAGGCTGGAAACAGGTACAAAACAAACCCAAGTAAAAGTTTTTGCAAGGATGCTAACATGGTGGATTAAAATGTTAAATATGGCATATTTAACATTTTAATCTATTTAAAATTTAAGCTATTGTGAGGGGGGGGAAAGGGGAAAAACTTTAATATACCGTGTATTGACGCACTCTATGAATTTCCGGTGCAACTAGCCCAGAATATCCCTCTTTCTTCTAGCATCTGTGCTCCAGTACGCACCTATTCAAATTGCCCAAGACCTCATGGTCTTCCATCGCTTCTTTGACCAAGGCGAAATAGCCTTCCAGGACCCTGTTCCTCTTTTAAAAGCGATCCTATTTCCTGTGCTAGTCATTAAAGATTTAGTTCTTCCCTTAATGAGTGGTGATACTAGAGGAGGAGAGCCTGAACAAATATTGCAGCCTGAGAGAAGCATTCGCCAGACGATTTCGGAGGCCTCTGTACAGATCGTCGGCGGCAGTAACAAGGTAAGAAGTTTCTTATGTATTATTTGTTTATGCTACCTTCTCAATAATATCTCCCCAAGGGTGCAAAACCTCGATTTCATATTTTCCCATACAGTCCATTTTCTAGAGGCCGAGGCGGGTTTTCCGTTTCGGACATTAACATTTTTTTTCCTATACATTTTTGGTCCGATCCGGGCCGTATTTCCTTTTCTCTGCCTCATATATTATAATTTCCTTTTATTGCTGTGTTTATTTATTCTCTATTTTTCACAATGCCTATAGAAGACAAAAATATTATTATTCAAGCACGACTATTGGCAAAGAGAGAAACGGTGTTTGCTGATATAACTAGCGCTTGGTCCCAAATCAAAGCCTCTACTGTTGAGGATATTTTTGCTGTTCAGGCTCTTTACGAAGATTTACCATCCCTCCAAGGCAAGTTTGAAACGGTAAATGAAAAAATCAGTGACCTAAATGTTCTCCTGTTTAAGCAGAATCAAGTAGATACCCAAGCCCCAGCTATAGCCTTCAATGATATAGCGCGTAAAATAAAGGCTAAATTATTTTAGTTAAAAAAAGAACAACCCAGTATAACCTCAACACCGGTTGCCAGCCCTATTCATTTGGCTCAAAATGCTTTCTCCTTACCACCAATCAATTTACCAACCTTTTCAGGCGACATACAGCAGTGGCCTGAATTTTTCTCGTTGTTCACCGCCCTAGTTCACGACAACCCTTCTCTAACCCCCATACAGCGCTTTCATTATCTAAGATCCAACTTAAAGGAGAGTGCTCTTTCCGTAATTTCTAACTTTCAACTCACAGCTGAAAATTACGACCTTGTCTTTTCAGCACTAGTACACAGGTTCCAAAACCCCAGGAGGATAGCACAGGTATATTTGAACCAAATCTTACACTTTAAGCCCGTCAGTTCAAATTCATTAAATAACTTAAAAACTTTTCTTGAGGTACATCAAAATTCGGTGCAGGCTATCAAGGCGCTATCAATCGACGATTTAGCAAATTTTATTTTGTTAGTCCTCGCATTAAATAATCAAGACCACCGCACATCTAAGGCTTTCGAGGAGCAAAATTCTGCTAAATCAGTTCCGCTTTTCGATGACTTGCTGAATTTCATTATCAAGCAAATTAAAACCCTGGAGATTATTTTCTCCCCCCATCAATCTACATAGAAACACTAAAGTTAATTCGCTAATTGCTAGCACTAGTCCTGATACTTCACCATCAGATAGAACTCGGGCCGCACCTTATAATTCTTCTAAACTAAGATGCATTTTTTGTCGTAAGCCGCATTCCTTATCTTCCTGTTTCGAATTTGCTCATCTCACCCGAGATCAAAAAATTGATTTCCTCAAAAGGCATAAACGGTGCTTTAATTGTTTGGGTCCGGACCTTAAGGGCAATTGCAATTCCAAATTTTCGTGTCGTAAGTGTGATTCACCAGATCATCACACACTATTTCATCCCGTCAAAGCAGTAAATTCAAATCTCCCTTTGAATTCCGCGCCTAGTCGCGCATCAGCTCATGCTGATCACATTTCAAGTGAACCAGCATCCGCTTCCACTGGTCAAGCACCAGTTGACGCCTCCTTATCTCTGAGTTGTAGTGCGTCCGGAAGTCACGTGACTTCACTCCTAGGAACCTTCCGTGCACGAATCTTTAATTCTCACTTGGGTTACGTTCCAGTCCGTGGGGTCATCGATCCGGGGTCGCAGCTATCATTTATTTCCGAGCGCCTCTTTGACCAATTAGGTCAAAAAATCCATGATATGCCCATTACCGTTTCAGGTATAGGTGGGCGTGTTTCCAATTCTCCTGGCACAGTCTCGTGTCACATCTTCTCCACAATTTCTCAGAGGCATATTTTTGCCAACCCGTCCGTGGTTCCTCACATCGCTAACCATTTGCCTCCCAAGAACCTTACTCCAGAAATTGCTCGCGCCTTTGAACATTTGCGTTTGGCCGATCCTGACTTTCATCAATCAGACAAGATTGACCTTCTCTTAGGTGCAGGTGTATATCCGCAATTTTTTTTTTTTTTTTTTTTTTTTTCTCTTCATAGCCCCTATCTATAAGAAAAACAGTGTAAATACTCTTTACATCGTTAGATGTAAAGAGGTAGAAAGGTAAGTGCCTTTTACTGTAACTGTGTTACATTTTAAGGCCTGTATGAGTGGGGGTGATCTTGAGGTAGAGGGCGCTATGTATCTGCAGAGGTGTTGGGGCACACCTTTTGTTGAGGTCCTTTCTCCTGAAAACATCAATTCAAATCAAAAGTATTTATAAATTAGAAAAATTTGGAAGTGAAGACAGTCAGACTGTCTTTTGCCATCGTAGAGGGGGTGGTGCCGGAGTTAAGGAAATTAATAGAGGGTTATTGAGGTGTTGGAGGGAATCAAAAAATTTGATATGCCTTCGCTTTATGTATTCCGGGACCGTTGGCAGTTCGAAAATTTCGTGCAGCTCCGGGGGCTTCTTCTTTCGCAGCGTCGTCGTTCTCACAATTCTTCGAAGGATGGTGTCTTGAAATCCCTGGAGACATCGTCGTGTACCCTCGGAGAGATGTGTGAACAGCGGTGCGCCGTAGAGGAGTGATGGGCGGAGAATCGATTTATAGATGGCTAGTTTTAGCCTGAGAGAGAGTGCTGGGGAGGTGAGGAGGTGATGAAGTCTATAGGATTTTCTCCTGACTAATTTGGCTTTCTTGTAAACGTGAGCCGAGAATTTAAGATGGCGGTCCAGCTGAACGCCTAAATAAAGTATTTTGTTGGAGGGAGCTAGTTCCATGCCAGCCACGTGGGAGCGCTCTTGGCAGTGCCGTTCTCTTCTTTGATTGGTGCGAGAACACTATGCAGTCCGTTTTGGCGGGATTTACTTTGATGTTAAGCAAATCCAGCCGTTGAACAATCTCCGCACAAGTTTGTTCGGCCTGACGTAGTGCTTTCGTGGCATTGAGGCTACTGCTGTAGATGGCGATGTCATCAGCATAGGCAGCTACAGCAGACTTGATGTAATTTTTGCCGACTATATCGGCAGTATAGATAGAAAATAAGACTGGCGATAGAACTGCTCCCTGTGGAACACCACAGCTGAGAGGGATGGTGCTAGAAAGTTCCCCACGAACCTTTACAGTGAGTTTTCTGCCACTCAGGAATGAGACTATGATGTTGCCGTATTTCTGTTGAAGTTTCGGTTTACCTCAGTTTGAAGCTTCAGTAGATGGTGTTCTGTGCTGAGGTGGGCTTGAAATCCAGCTTGCTCATACGGAATCACTGAGTGTTCCTCGCAAAAGTCTCTGAGGTAATTGAGAATAATTTTCTCATAGACCTTTGCGAGGTGAGGCAGTAAGCTGATTGGTCTGTAGTGCTCAGGTTTCCCACCGTTGCGACTCGGCTTGAGGAGTGGAAACAAGATGGCACGTTTCCATTGGTTCGGAAAGATTCTCAGTCTCAAGCACGAGTTGTAAAGGTTCTTAAGGTGGGCGATGCCTCTTCGAGGCAGCTGCTTGAGCAGGATGGTCTGTATCCCGTCCTGGCCAGGGGCCCGGTTTCCATTGGATCGCCTCAGGATGGCTATGAGGCGTCTCGGGCTGGCGAACATGAAATTGTTGTCCCTGGCCATGACTGGATACGGAGGTGCATCAGTGGTGCGGGCTTCGATGTCTTCCCTGTAATAGTCCGCCAGCAGCTGGGCCTGTTCTGAGGGCATCAACAGTCTGTCACCATCGTGCAGACGGACACTGGAGCTCTTCTTTGTTGCTGGTCTGGTCAACTTCCAGAGTTTTCTGTAATCCCCGTGTGTAGCCTGAAGTCGATCGTGCCAGGTTGCCGTCTTCCACTGCCGCATGAGGTTTCTTATCTGGGTGGTGATCGAGTTCAGGGCCATCTTCACTGCTGGGTCTCTGGTCCTGGAATGACGGTTCTTCAGTGTCCACCTGCTTTTGATCAAGGCCATGATGTGGGGTGGGGGTGATCGGAGGGGGGGGGCTGGGGGTGAAAAGTGGGGATGGCGAGATGTGCGGCCTCTAGCAGGAGTTTCGTGAACTCTTCGATGTAGGCATCAACGGCGTCTTCTGATTGGAGGACAGGCATCTTCTCTGGTAGTTTTCGGCATACCTCTGATTTGTATAATTTCCAGTCGGCCTCCTGATATTTGAACTTTTTCTCTTTAGGGCTGTCCATTTTGCCTTCGATCTCATAAATCACTGGTCGATGATCAGATGATATGAAATCGAAGACATTACAGCCTGTAAAACGATGGGGCTGCCTTGTAAGCAGGAGGTCGATGGTGGATGTAAATCCTGAGCCGGTGTGTCGAAAGGTGTGAGTTGATGGGTGTATAACTGTGAAAGTAGTTTTCGTCAGTTGTACACCCGCTCTGTTAATTTTTGTATTATGCCAAGAGGTATGCCGAGCGTTGAGGTCTCCTACTAGCCAGTGGTTTGTTGTAGTCCCGCATGCGTCGACTAGTTGCCGGAGCTGACTTAGCGAACCTTTTGGGCGGCGATACACAGCTGTGATTAGTTTTGGTTGTCGAAGTATCACTTGGATTGTAAGGTGACTCATAAGGCTGTCAGTGACGTTGAATGGTGGTGGCATTTTTTTCCATGGTACACCATGTTTGACAGCTATTAAAACACCGCCATGCGGGTCGTGCTGGTCGTCAGTTATGGCAGCATAGCCGAGCAAGCGGGGTGGATATCCGAGTAGTTTGGTCTCAGTCAGAACCAGAACGGTTGGCTGAGCCATACCCAATAGCGCCTTTATTTCTTCTACTTTCGTAGAGAGGCCTCGACAGTTGAAGTTAAGTAAAGTGAAGCCTCTCATTGGCGGTTGGCCAGCCCCACTACTACTTGTACTAAGGTTTTCACCTGTTCTATGAGGTCTCCAACTGAGCTAGTGACTGTGTCTGTTATATGTGTCATTAGTCGTTCAACCCAAGGAGGAGGGTCCTCTGGATCAGAGCGAATAGGAGGGCTGGTCGGTGGTGGAGGGGTGGGGGGTTGTGGCGGTCCCTGATTGGTCCGGTTAGGATCTCGTGTCTGAGACCCTGTAGAACTTTCTCTGTTACCTCCTCTTCGACTGGCCAGGAGCTCGGCTAGTTTGAGCCTATGTTGACACCCCCTATAGGAAGCAACATGCTCCCCTCCACAGTTGCAGCATTTTGGTGGGTCCTTCCTCTCACAGTCCTTGATGTCATGGCTGTCCCCACATCTAACACACTTAGCCTTTCGGCCACAGTAGTTCCTTGTGTGTCCGTACTGTTGACACTTATAGCATTGTGGGGGGAGGGGGTCCTTTGTTTCTCTGTAGGGCTCCACCGAAAAAGAACAGTGGTCCACATGGCGGACCTTATTTTTAATATCCTTGGCTGTAACGCCATTCGCTACTGTGATGCAGATGTTGGAAAGAGGAGTTCTCTTTCCATCAGGGGCGGTTTTATGAAAACGCCGGGCATGGCTAATTTCAACCGGCTCAAAAGCCTCTAGCACTGAGTCTAGCGGGATGTCTGTGTCGAGATGTTTTATCACAAATCGATTAGGTTTTTTGTTTTTGTTCTCTTCGGGTGCGTGAAGAATTCCGCCTTATTTTTCTCTAGGGCTTTGAGAAAAAGTTGGCGGTCTTTTTCAGAGTACAATGTTATTTTTAAGTCTTGTGATCTTGTGGTCATAATATATCGGTCAATATGTTAATTGATTCATAAAGGTTCTCACCTTGTTTTTATATTTTGTAGAGATGGTCACTGGTGGTAACGGGTTCGACCAAGCATCGCCGCTATCCTCCTCCTGTAGAGCGTCGAGCGTCTCGTATCTATTTTCTGTAGGGATGTGGGGCGGAGAAGTCTCTTTTGCCTTTCGCGCCAGTTGTCTGGTGTTCGGACGTTTAAAACCCTCCTGGAGCGACTCTTCCTGAACCTCCTGTTGTTTAATATTACTTTTATTAGCAGCCATTATAATTGGTATTAAACCGCACTTATACGAACTGGTTAATAAAAATGTCACAAGAGAATTAAGGAGGTGTTCTAGACAAAGGATTTGTGCGCGAACAAAGAACTCGCGAACAATGGAACTCACAGACAAAGAACTCACGAACAAAGAACTGATAAAGAACACAATGGAACTGATAAACGGAGCAAAGTGTCGCGAACCGACCTGCACTTATCCGCAATTATTATTTCTTCATCCATTTATTCCTAGCTCTATCGGTCCAATTGCTATCAGTACTATTTTTGGTTGGGCAATCATAGGCCCTATCCAGACCCTATCGCAAAATCAATCAGCCACTTCGTTAATTTCTGTTTGCCAGATTTCCCAAGATTTCCATGATTCTTCGAAAACTGAAAATATTCCATTTGAACAACCCCTGAGTACAGACCATAAAGACTCTAATGTTTCTGACATTCCAGAAAACATTGACCCTTCTATTAACACCCATGCATGTAATCACAGATTAAATAATTTTAACGTTCCCCAGGAAATACAAATCAATAACCAGGGTGATTTTTTAAACTTAAATCAAGTTTCAAAATTTAATAACAACAATAAAACAAGTAGTGCTGATAAAAATGTTAGTGATTCATCTGATGAAAAGTCTTTCATTTCCCTTACAGAAGAGGATAATTACATCTCATCCTCAAACAGTCACTATTCTTTAGCCAATCAAGATTGTCCAAAATTCCTTCCTGTTGAAAATAAAAATAATAAAGAATCAGTATGCATACATAGCAAGATTAACCAAGATAGAGTAACAAGTAAAATTCCGGTCTCGAATACTATTGAACCTACTTTTTTAAAACCACCAGTTTTAGATATCAAAGGGTCTGTACGCTCTAAAATTTCAATATCCGACAAATTCTCCCCAGTAGGGTTTGCTGGTGTTTCTTCAGTCGCTAATCATGCCCATATTGACTCTAGGAGCCTTACCCCTACTCATTACCAGACCAACAATTTCTGTTTAGGGATTCAAGATCCCTCCTCTTTGACCGATTGCCAGGAGCATTGGCCTCCTCCTTATCGTGACACCGACTTAAGCACCAAGCCATTACCGGATCTCAAGTCTCCTCCCATTGCGCTCATTGCAAATGAACCTGACCCTACCTTTAAACATTTTTCTGGGTCTCTCCTTAATATCCGTGCCGATAAGCCGGCACAGCCGCCTTGTTGCCGTACTCCTTTCCTCGGTAGCCTGGATGTCCTCAGGGCGGCATACTTGACAACGCCGTTCCAAATTATAATTCACAACGTTATATGTGGACCCCAAAGTCCAAGCCGCTGAAACAGGGCAACGTTGTTGTGAGCAAGGGACTGAACAGCTCTCCCCTCTCCTAGACTATTGCCTGCATTTCTGAACTCAAGCCTGGGCTTGATGGTGAATCTCGAGTGGCCATCCTTGAGACCTCCAACGGCACTCTCACTAGACCCGTGAACAAACTCATTCCGCTCCCGGAATGATGCCCTTTTGCATTGTATAACCTTTCTAAAGTTGTGCTATTTTTGTTTCTTATTTTGTATAATTGATTACCCAGGAGTACTGTTTTATTTTCTTTACATTATATAATTGTTGCCCAGTTGGGCTGTTTCCTTTTCTTTACATTGTATAATTGTGCTCCCATTCATGTTACAATATTTTTATTTTTTTTTTTTTTTTTTGTCTTTGTCTTCCTCTTTACTCAAGTTGAGCTTTCGTTTCTTTATTTTATTGTATAAATTCTTTGCTGCCTGCCCACCATTTTCATTGTATAACTTTTGGAATAAAATTGGGCAACATCCCAATTTTGGTGGGCGGTGTGTTCGCGCCAATCGGCGCTATTGTGAGGGGGGGGGAGGGGAAAAACTTTAATATACCGTGTATTGACGCACTCTATGAATTTCCGGTGCAACTAGCCCTTATCTGCGTTAATCCCTACCAGAATATCCCTCTTTCTTCTAGCATCTGTGCTCCAGTACGCACCTATTCAAATTGCCCAAGACCTCATGGTCTTCCATCGCTTCTTTGACCAAGGCGAAATAGCCTTCCAGGACCCTGTTCCTCTTTTAAAAGCGATCCTATTTCCTGTGCTAGTCATTAAAGATTTAGTTCTACTTCCCTTAATGAGTGGTGATACTAGAGGAGGAGAGCCTGAACAAATATTGCAGCCTGAGAGAAGCATTCGCCAGACGATTTCGGAGGCCTCTGTACAGATCGTCGGCGGCAGTAACAAGGTAAGAAGTTTCTTATGTATTATTTGTTTATGCTACCTTCTCAATAATATCTCCCCAAGGGTGCAAAACCTCGATTTCATATTTTCCCATACAGTCCATTTTCTAGAGGCCGAGGCGGGTTTTCCGTTTCGGACATTAACATTTTTTTTCCTATACATATATATATATATATATATACATACATACATACATACATACATACATATACATACATACATACATACATACATATACATATAACATGTTGACTTTCGGTTATGTTCATGGCTGATAATAGTTAATGAAAAACATTTAAATGATTTATTTTTTTATATGAAATATTGCCTAAAATTAAGAAATATTTTACTTTAACTTATTACTAGTTTGCCATTTACTTTTTCGTTTTTGTATTAAAAGTTTGCCGCTTGTTTTTTTATTTTTATGTATATTTATGCATTAATTTATCATGTATATAGTTAGATCAAATTTTAGGTAAATGTCTCTTGTTTAGTTTGTAAATAATTTTCTTATTTTATTTTATTTTTGTTAAAATAATTTTAAATTGTATAACAGCTCACAACTCTTTGCTCTAAAATTGTATTTATGAAGCAATAAAAATATTCATTCATTCAATTCTTAAGAGACCTTGTCTAATAATAAGTTTTTTTATTCTATTTTAATCCAAATAAAAAATAAGATAAAAAATGTGTCTATTTTTTTGTTTTGTTTTTTTAAATGATGGAAACACTGCCGGAGTTTATTTTTGGACGCACAAAACCATTTCGCGAGCTTGCGATGTGAGCACCTTACGATTTGATGTGCTGCTTTCTCCTAATATTTTATAACTTATTATTATTATTATTATTAGATTATTAACATAGCACTAAATCCCTGATAGTAGATACTTGGCTTGCTCGAGCATTGATCGCCTGTCCTCGCGGTTGAGTGCTGCCGGCTTCAAGTGTCTGTCTCCAAGTAGAGTTAATGTGTCAGTAGCAATACCATCTTTCCATCGCAGTTTAGGTCTTCCAATACGCCTCGTACGATAGATTTGTTCAGTAAGAGCTTTCGCGGGCATCTCCTCCGGGCTCATTCTGGCAACATGACCTGCCCATCGTAGCCGAGAGAGCTTAATAAACTTGGAGATATCCATATCTTTGTACATACTTTGTATGTCTGCATTGGATCTTCTTCGCCAGGTTCCTTCCGAGTATACACCGCCAAAAAGATTCTCCGAAAGACTTTTCTTTCAAACATCAAGAGCGACAACTCATTGTTCTTTGAAATCGTCCAGCATTCAGATCTACATGTGAGAACAGGCCTGACTAGTGTTTTATAAACTCCTTACTTGGCATTCCGAGACAAGATGCTGCTCCTCAAGTGCTGATGCACTTATATACGTATGGCATAATACGCCGTTCAATATCGTCATTGATGTCATTTCGGACATAAATCTGCGTGCCCAGGTATACGAATTCCTGGACCACTTCGATGTCATGTGGTCCAATATCCATGAAGGAAAGTAATCAGTTGAGGGCCACAATGTTTATATATTTCCGCTGGTAAGTTATCAATACCTGAGGCTTTATTATTCTTTAGTTTTCCGATGGTCGTTGCTATTTCTTCCTCGTCTGGTGGTTCAATCTCTATTCCTCTAGCCAGTCCCCCTGCGATGAAGGTATCTTGCTCACGTCTGTTTAAGAGATCTTGAAAATAGGCAGCCCATCTATCTAATATTTTTTGCTTTTCCGTGATTAACGAACCATCGTCTGCGTTGCATGCGGGAGTCCTGGATTTAAATAATTATCTACCTTAATTCACCATTTGAAAGGAATTTTTGTCTTTGAAAGATTTTTCCATTTCCTCCATCTGCTTATTCTTCCATCTTCTCTTCTTTCTTCGATGAACGTACTTCTCGCTTCTCCTTGTGGCTTTATATTCCCCCACCGAACTTCTACTGTGTCTCCGTTGAATCATGTTTTTATAGACCTTGTTTTTTCTATCTGTTAAAGATAGTAATGTTACATGGTCCTTGTTTCTGTTTGCCCTTGAGACCCAGAACTTCTTCTGCTGTCTCAGTTAACGCATTTTATAACACCAACTTAAAATTTGGTACTGAAGTTGCTTTTGGTACTTACATGTTTGAACAAGTTTCTGAATTTGTATACCTTGGCTCATAAGTGACGTGCGACAACAGAATCTCGACTGAGGTCCGGAGAAAAATTATCTTAGCGAATCACTGTTATTATGGACTCCGCGCGCACCTTTCTAGCAGCCCCATCTTTCTGCGCACAGGTTATCCGATACAAGACCCTTATACGCCCTGTTTTACCTTATGGCTCTGAGACCTGGACCACTACAAAGGCTGATGAAGAAGACCTTATTTTTGAAAGGAAAATCCTCCGTAGAATATACGCGCACATCTCTGAAAATAGACAATGGAGAAGGCGTAGTAATAGAAAAATATATAGTCTCTATAACGAGTCTGATGTAGCGATCATTAAGGCAGAATGTTAAGATGGGCAGGACACCTCGTGCGGATGTGGGATGGGTCGGTACCAAAATAACTTCTAATAGAACAGATATCCGGCCGGCGCAGAGTTGGGAGACCCAGGTTACGATGGTCGGATTGTGTGGTAGCGGATTGTAGGTCAATAGGAGTACGGAATTAGATGGCAGCATCTCAGGACAGAGACACGTGGCAATTGCTGTTGGAGGTAGCCGAGACTCGGTTGCGGGTTGTTTAGCTAAATAAATAAATAAACTTAAACTTTAAACATAAAAAGCAAAAACTCAGTGTGACCTGTATGAGAGGCAGAACTATAAAGAACCTCTCAAGGTAGGTGGGGAGAGATAACCGGGAACCCTCATTGGCCCTGACCAACCACACCTCTCTCCCTTCACTATTGCCCAAGTTATAGTCTGAGCCAGCGCTCAGACTATAACTTCCTAACAACTGTAACATCACAGTACAACACAATAATGATTCAACTAGCGAATTTAGCAAGCGTATGCTCGCTCAGGGTGCGTACTCGGAGACTAGTCTAGAAATTATAGGTCCTGGCAGGAAAATTAAAACGGTGTTGGCCCGCGGAACCCTTGGAAGTTATCAGTATGGCCCGAAGGCTGAAAAGTTTGGAAACCCCTGTGTTAGAATACAGCGTATTAAATGGCTGGGACACATAATCAGAATGAGCGAGGAGAGGACAGTCAGAAGACTGTATTACGGAAGCCCCGATGGAGTAAGGCCTCGTGGAAGATCGAAGGGAAGATGGAAGGACAGCGTCTCCGAGGATCTGAAGAAAACAGGAATATGCATCAGACGTGCCACCGACAGAGAAGAGCCGTTGAGCACGCTATGGACCGAATGAATGAATGAATTGTATAAAACGTGAACGTAAATAAAAGAACTTACTGTTAATCCTATAAACTGATAGGAGATTACCTCTAATAAGAAGCTAGTTTTCAGCTTGAAATTATAATCTCACAACTTCAAACTTCACAGCGAGAATAGTAAAGAGAATAGCAATACTGCCAAATTTCACAGACTTTTTATGCTAAAAAACATTTTAATTAGAGGTTGTATAGGTAACCATATACCCACGACAGTCTCCTTTATGTGTGGGCCATATTGTAATTAAATAATAAATATTAGGGGTCCATGATGAGGGTTTCATAAAACCACGGAACAGAAGGTAATTTGTGGTGGATCCACAGAATGAATTATGACATTCTCATTATGGCTAGAATCGGTTAGTAACCTGTGAATAACCCGTCCTTTCTGCTGGAGTAGGAGTACATGTTAAGCCCAAACAAGAAAATAACAATAAATAAATATTAGTTTTTGCCATAATCAGTGTAGGAATGTGCCAGACAGGTTTAAATCTCTTTTATAAAAATTGCTAAGTGGTATAAACTATATCTGCTATTGCTATTATAGCCCTCGCTAGTTGGTTTTATCTTTTGCAGCATCTCTCCAATCTCAAACACCAAAGAATGTTCTTGTATCCTTGACCAAAGCTTTTGTTCAGCTCATGTAGGAGTCTTCCTACTCTTCTTGTACCTTCGAATCAGTCAGTGCCATGCCCAATGCAGCTGCCCAAGTTTCACTATCTTGACCATATCTGAGCATTTTAAGAGATTGTACAGTTCTCTATTCCAGAAACTTCATTTTTCACCAATATTTATGGGTCCAACGATTTTTCTAAGGATCTTCCTCAAGAATGAAAGAAGCCGTTTCTCATCTGCCAGGTAGGGTGGTACAATTATGCTGATACTGAAAGATTATGTTTCATTAATCTCATTACATTCTAACTCTTCAGACAAAGTTCATCAACAGTACTTCCTCCCTAAGTTAGTCGCCCTGGTTGGAGAGACAAAGTCCTTGTGGCTCTGATGAAACAACACCTCAGTTTAAATCAGGGAGGAAGGTAGTCAGCCCTTCCTTACCTAAAATTACTCATGATGAAACTGTTGCTATGTTGGTTCATTTCAGATAAGCAACTAACGAGGTATTTAGTTCATTGTGGGTTAGTTAATTTATCACATAATAAGGAGTATTA
Organism: Euschistus heros; assembly: GCA_003667255.2. Taxonomy (NCBI): domain Eukaryota; kingdom Metazoa; phylum Arthropoda; class Insecta; order Hemiptera; family Pentatomidae; genus Euschistus; species Euschistus heros. The sequence continues at coordinate 427,387 of RCWM02000067.1, forward strand.
AGAATTTTGGATTGAAGTAACGGAAAATAAGTATTGGAGTAGTTAAAATCGACAAGTGGTTTTTTTGTTTTTTCAATGACATATGGAGATGCTAAGTGAACTCTTGTTGAAATAAAATTCAAGACAGGGTATCTGTATATATTCTCCATTAAAGGATTTGTTGGTACAGGATTTGGAAGAATTAGTGAGAATTTATTTTAAATCTCCAATTATGACAATATTCTTTATTCTTTATTCCACCTTCTGTAGACAATACTTCCTTGGAACATTCCTTTACCAAATCATCAATACCCTTTATCCTACCTATATTTATAATATGCTTTGATTCAGATCAGCAGTCAATTCAATACACACAAGATCTACATACACAAGGCTTTCTAACTTGTATACCCCATCCCACAGAACTTCTGCATTCTAATGATCCTTCCTCTTCCACTCAACTATCCTCTGGAATTCTATTCCTGTTGATATCAAACAAGCGAAATCTCTGAAACATTTAAATATCTCGATTTCCAATATCTCATTCTTACCCAAACTGAAGATTGCTAACTATTTACCTACTCAATTAAAATATATGTTCTTGCATTTCTGGAATCAGATTCAGATTCTGTTCTTGCATAGTTAAGATTCCACTTAAAATAAATTTTACTTTCTGTGAATATAACATGCATAAAAAAAAAAAAAAAAAAAAAAAAAAATTTGTTGCCAACATATTTGTTTGAATAGGACTCCAGACTTCAAAAGAAGGACCTCTATGTTGCCAACAGCTGTTTGAGACCACTCTGTTAAAATTAATTCAGTTCAAGCTTCAAAGTTAATCCCACCCCAATTCACAACCATAGTTCCTGATTTTTGAAAAAGTTGCGAGCCATAGACCACTAATTAATACTTTTCTGAACCCTGCACTAGCCAGCCAGTCGTTTATCACAGAATAAACTGTCATCTGAACAAAAATTAATTAGTGGCTTACAGATGCAGTCAAATCATCACCATATATTTATATTATTATACTATAGAATATTTTTATGAATGCCAACTAACCTTTTGGCTTGTGTCTTAAAGAGTTTCAAAGTCAAAAATTCAGTTGTTTTTTTTTTTTAGATATAGTCTATTTTTACTATCATTTTTTTATATAAAGGTAAGTAATTGCTTCAGATAGAAAATGAGTATGGTAGCTATCCTGTGATCGATGAGTACTACAAGATATGGTTGAGAGACTTGATGAAGAAATATATAGGGGATGCTGCAGTGCTATTTACTACAGATGGTCCTGGATTAGTACCAAGAGGGAAAATACCTGAGGTATATGCTACTATTGATTTTGGACCAAGTAAGTATAAATCATTACATTTATTATTAATTTTTGTCTTAGAACACCCTGTACAGAAGGTCGTAAGTTCGATTCACATCTGGGTTGATTGAAATTTATATGGTAAAATGAATCTCTACCTTCCCACTCTGGCGAGAATAGTTTGTTAACAATTAAGTGTATCTCTTCTTCCTACCTTAGTTGAAGGGCATAGAGGATGTTTAGCCCCAATAAACAAAGAAACAATCTATTACGTTTTAATGATACATCCATTATGATGTGTTTAAACTGAACTTTTTCATTCAGTGAAAACAAATAATTTTTCAATCTGTAATTTATCCACAAATATATTTTGCAATAAGTGAGTGCAATCACATACTGTAATTATGCATGAGATCAGCAGCCAGCAGTACCTATTCCAAATTAAACTCCTAAAAGATTTATCCAAATTTCTTAACCTACTCCTTTTCAGCCTTTTTTTAATATTTTCTAGCATGTTCTTGTTGAATGTTGTCATGAAATACTTTATATGAAGTCTGACTCTGAATATGTGTTAGTCTGCTTATAAAATGTATCTTTAATGATGTACCAGAATGATGAAATTATGAGTATTGGAAGTTTTAAAGAAAATTCTGCAATTGATTGTTGTTCTCTGTAGCTATGGGATAGCTGTTTGAGAATCAGTTTTATAATGGTCTCAGTAAATGTAAGTAATTGACTGTTTTTCATTGTTAGAAGAGAACAAAAATGACTCTTTTTTGTTAACTCACTTTTTTTTTTCTTTTTTTTTATTCAGGGGTCCCTCATCATTGTTCTTTTGAAGTTGAGTCATTAAAATGGACAATAAGTACATTTAGTTGAAATAATATAAAATCATAGTAAAGTTTTTTGTACAAAACCAGCTACAATCACTAATTATTCATAACCTCTTAAAATGTAGTTTGATTCTTTATAATGCACAGGGCCAGAACTAGGAGAATTGTCAGGGGGGAGGGGGGCAAAAATCAGTTTGCCGCCCCCTCTTCCCTCCCTCCTCACTCTCTCACCATTTAAATTAAAAGATAATTAAAATTGACTAACAATAACGAAACAACGACTCCTAAAGTAGTCGGGAATGACCACACTTCCCCGCCACATTTGCCCCGTTGTAGGTTTGGCCTCTACAATCCTCTATATTAAGTACATCTTTGAATAATTTTTTTAGGATTTTTTGGCTGAGACCTTCACCTGTTTGGTCACTAACTGGGGAAAAAACTTTCTTTTACCTCCGATATATTTGCTTTGACGTAGCGAACTACCTGAGTCATTTCTTCACTTTGACTGATATCCGGAGTGCAGTAAAATATTATGGAAAAATATTTTGCATCCATGATGTCCTGTATTATCTTTTGCCTTTTTATTGGGATTACATTCAAGAAACTGATCTTGTATTTTATGTGAGAAATAGAGATTTGCCCTTTCTTGTGGCGATCAATGTTGTCGAAGAGGGACACTGTAATGCGATATAAGTTCAATCGTACTAAAGAATTATCCACTGGACAGGTAGCTGAAATCACAGTCTTCTTTTGTTCCTCGGAATGGACTCCTTTGCTTTGCTAGGAACAGAATAGCATCAATAACACAGCACAATACAACCTTCCAGTGAGACTCTTATTCATGGATCTCGTTTTGAAATTTTGCATCAACTCCCTTTAGTAAATAAGATTCGAAAGCTTTCCATGAACAAAAGTAAAGAATGTAGTTGGATGTATTTTCATGTTCCGGCAATTTTCAATATTTATTTGAGTGTTGCCATCTATAAATGTTGCCTTGAAAAATCATTATAAACAAAGCTCATTAATAAATTTTATTTGTTTTTTTCTACAGCTTCTGAGCCTTTAGAAATCATATATAAAACACACAGAACAATAGAACCAAAAGGTCCTCTTGTCAACTCTGAGATGTACACTGGATGGTTTGACTACTGGGGAAGAGATAAGGCTATTACTGATATATTTGCTATAAATAATACTATAGCGCGCTTAATGAAAGCAAAAGGATCCTTTAGTTGTTATATGTTCCACGGTGGTACTAACTATGGATTTTCTGCAGGTAATTACTTTAATGATTTAATTTTTGATTAGGTTTTACATTATGACACAAGGAATATTGATCTAATTTATATATGTTTATTATTATATATGTTAACTATTTTGACGGTGAGGTAATGCAGTATCCTAACCATGGAAAAAATGTTCAACCATCTATTTAACTATCCTTGGGTAAACCTACAGAATTCTGAGCAACATATGAGTTGTGATTAGAGAAAGGGGTCTTTTCAAAAGGCACACTCCCCTCAAAAATCATCTAGCAGCTTTTCCTTAGTTAAAGAGGAAAATAAGAACTAAGTTTGAACCAAAAGGTTTCTGAAAAATGGAAACCAACAAAAACAAGTATATTTAAAACATTTGATAGGGGGTGATTTTTAGGGGTGATTGAATGTTGCGATTCAATATTAATCCAGTCAAATTATCCCCCCCCAAAAAAAAAAAAAAAAAAAAAAAAAAAAAAAAAAAAAAAAAAAAAAAAAAAAAAAAAAAAAAAAAAAAAAAAAGGTTTGCCTTATAGAAGATCCAGTAGTTTATTTTTTATTTTTCATATTTTATATCATCCCCCATCGCGGCTTCGCCCGCTCTTAAAGGTAAAGGGCTTAGACAATTTTAACTAATAATTAAACACCGAAATAAATCGGAACAAGGTTAGAATCGATAAAAGGTATTCTTGGCGCGCGTAGGGGCTGGAGACATGCTTGTGTAATGGTACCATTTATTCTTTTGTGTATTAATTTGGTTTTATAAATATGGAATGTTTTTGTGAATGAGGAAACTTTCTCAAACATACACAATAAAATTTCTTAAGAAAATTAAGTGTGCGATTTTTTAAAGTTTTGTTTAAAAATAAGTTCATCACTAATTGGTGTAATTATTATTATAAAAATAACAAAGGCTTTCCACACCAAATAACATTAAAGGATTAATTGGAAAAATGTGCCTGTTGGCTTTATGATAACTGATAAAGTGAAAAGAAGTTACAAAATGAATGAATGAATGAATGAATGAATGAATGAAAATAAATTTTATTCTGGGGCCTTTGCCCCTAAAGAATAATTACAATGAACAATTAATGGCTACCTAGCATACCTTATATATATAATTAAGAAATATGATAAAAGCCAAGAAAATATAATAAAATTAAATTAGGAATTTAAACGAAATTCAAATTACAATATAAAAGTATTGCTACATATTTTCAAATATCACACAAAAAAACAAATTATATCTTGAGGTTAGAATCTAAGATAAGTTACCAAGACAAAAATAGAGAAAATTAAACCAAACTTAATGAAATCAAATACAATAATCAAAGCAAATATAAATTATCTGGAAAGATAATGTGTCTCATCTGATAAATAATATAAATTATGCCAAAACCAATTCAGTGCAATAGCACGAGACTAATACTGTAAAAATCAATATTACATTCTGAATGTTCATATCTCATTTTAAGAGATATTTTCTACATCTATATGACTATTAGACTGAATATCTAACAGGTAACTGAAAAGTCGGGATTTGAAGCTGTTATGAGAGGAGGAATGGCGAATGATGGAAGGGAGGGAATTCCAGAAGTTGGAAGCTCTGGATATAAAGGAACGTTTGAAGGATGTTGTGTTGAAAGGAGTTAGGTAGAGGTCTGAGGAACGGGCTCTGGTTTCGCGGGAACTCACTGACGATTTTAATGTTAAAGCTTTCAGGATATAGGAAGGAGACTGTGAGGAAAGAGATTTGTAAAGGAACGAACCAAGAAAGTACTGTCGACGGAAGGAAGGGAATAACCATTTTAATTTGGTGTAGTGGTGGGAAATATGTTCGTGCCGTGGTATTCTCAGAACGAATCTCAGACAGCAGTTCATTATTTTCTTTAGTCTTGCCTCTTGAGATTTCGAGATACCTCCATACACCACACTACCATAATCAAATTGGGGGAATATGAGGGATGTAATTAACAGTTGGCGGATTGACTGTGGAAGGAAATTACGGGATCGGTTTAGGAGTCGAAGGGAGGAGATTGATCGTCGGGTAATAAGGGAAATATGGTCTTTCCAGGAAAGGGTTTGGTCTAGGACAATGCCAAGGTTCGTAACGGATGGATAGAAGTTTATGGGATAGGAATCTATGGAAAAGTTAGGAATTGAGGGCAGGGAGTTAAGAAGGACTTTAGAACCCAACACAATAGCCTTTGATTTGTCTGCGTTTAATTTCAATTTATTATTAGAGGCCCAAGAGGCTATCGTGTCGAGATCTGCTTGGATATTTGTGATGGCGGTTTGTAGTTCATTGGGGAAAAAAGAAAAGTAAATTTGGGAATCATCGGCGTAGAAGTTGTTACGGTCAAATTTTGAAACTTATAAAAATTTACACCGCACACTGTTGCCTTAAGCCCAGTGGAGACGGCAAGGTTCGACTTATAACAGTCTCGGACGCCACGCTATTTTTTTCTTAAAAGGAAAATAGCGAAAACTATTAATAAAAAAGAAGGACTTACCCTAGTAACATAAGTCAAACACTTCACAAATTAATAAAATACCTTTTTCTTGGAACACAACTTTTTATTCAAATTTACAACCTTCTCTCTTTCTTATCTTTTCAAAACTCATATATATCATATGTTCTTTTTAAAAAAAAAAAAAAAAATGTTAGGTTCTTTTTATGTTATCTAAGGTTATTTTACTTTATTTTTTTTTCATTAAAAAAAATAATCTGTATCAATCCTCCCCTTTCGTATAAAAAAAATAAAATAACCTAGTCAGTGGGTTGTTCTTGTTGTTCACGTGCCATTTTCCCATATTGATCCCATCCATGTTTTCCAGTTCGTAAGTGAGGTTTCCGAGTCGTCTAGTAACACGACACTTTACGAAAGATGGTGCTAGTTTCCCGCTAACGTACCTCGACGCATCCGACAACACCTGATTCTTCTTCCAAACTGTATCGCCTACTTTAAATTCTTGATGTCTTCGCCGAAGATTGTAGTTGTGTCTGCTTCTCTCGTAAGCCTTTCTGAGTTCCTCTTTAATTTCCTCGTACAACAGAGGTAGGTTCTGAAGTTTGTCAGCAAACTCTTGTCGGTCTCTCTCTCTCTCTTATCTAATAAATCTGGTCCATTTGATACACTGTGGTAATCTGTGCCACTTCTGGGGAGTTCCCTTCCGAAATTCAAGTAAGCTGGTGTGAAACCCAACGCATTCATGGCAAACGCCAGTTTATAAATATGTTTGTCCCAATGACGGTGATTTTCTTTCACATATGACGCAATCAAGGTCTTAATTACACGGTTTGGCCGCTCTATCGGATTAGACTGAGGGTGATAATAAGGGGTGTATAAGAGATTGATTGAGTATTCAGCAACTTTGGTTTGAAATTCACGGCTCTTGAATTGAGGTCCATTGTCACATATTAATGTTTGTGGGCATCCAAACATGAGAATTACCTCCTTTTCCTGTAAGGAACTAGCCTTTTACTTTGTGAAGTAATCCGAAAACGCCAAAAAAATCGGTTCTGGTTCGTCGATAATGGTAATGGCCCAATTATATCAACCGAAACCATTTGCCATGGTTTTGAAACGACGCGTTGTTCTCCCATGAGTCCTGCAGGGGCTTTCTGCAGAGGCTTGTGCGCTAAGCATGTCTCGCACCTAGCCACATATTTAGCCGTATCAGAGGCCATGCCTGGCCAATAATAGTACTCTCTCAACCGTTGTAGTGTTTTAAAGCGACCTAAATGCCCCGCTGTTGCTTGGTCATGATATTCCCCGAAGGCTTCATTACGTTTATCTTTGGGCAATACCACTTTCCATCGGTTATCGTCTCCTACTATTTTCTTTTTATTAGGGACACATTTCCATAACGATTGATTTTCTACTCTCCAATCTGCGTATTTTGTAGGATCTTCTTCAACTCGCTGTATCATTTTCAAATACCACGTGTCCAGTATTTCTCCTCTGACATCAATTCTACAAACAGGTAACTCGTAGGTTCGGGACAGAGCATCCGCAGCAGCGTTCTGTTTACCCGGACGGTGCATGATTGTGAATTGGTGTTGTTGCGGCTTTAAAGCCCACCTAGCTAGTCGACCTTGAGGGTCCTTGAGATTGTTCAGCCACTTCAGCGCAATGTGGTCTGTGATTACAGTGAACTCCATTCCCTCCAAATAAGGTCGGAATTTTTCAACGGCCCAGAGGACTGCTAAGCACTCTTGCTCCGTGACACTGTACTTCCTCTCTGAAGCTGTCAAGCCTCGGCTAGCATACGCGATCACTCGATCTCCTTCTGGGTATTCATGAAAAAGTATTGCACCTAATCCTGTGTTGGAGGCGTCAGTTTGAAGGATGAATGGTTTACTAAAATCTGGGCATGTTAAAACAGGTGCCGTCACCAGTTTTTTTTCCTTCAACAGGCTGAATGATTGTTCTTGTTCATCTCCCCATTTCCATTTCTTGTTTTTCTTCAGTAAATCTGAAAGGGGTGCAGTCAATGTGGAGAAATTTGGAACAAACCGGCGATACCAGGAGGAAAGTCCTATAAATTGTCTAACTTGTTTTACATTCTTAGGCGCTGGATAGTTGAGTATGGCCTCTATTTTACCAGGGTCTACTTATAAACCGTTCTCATTTACCACATATCCCAGGAATTTGAGTTCTTCTCTGCAAAACTGGCTCTTTTACCAATTTACGGTTAAGTTTGCCGCGTATAACCGTTCAAAAACCTTCTCCAGAGTAGCTAAATGCGATTCAAAATCTGATGATACTATAATAATATCATCTAAATAGACGAAAATATTCGGCTCCAAATCCGCTCTCAATACATCATCAATGAGCCTTTGCCAGGTCGCTGGGGCATTGTGTAGCCCGAAAGGCATTCTACAGAAATGAAATAGGCCACGGTTAGGGACAGTGAATGCAGTTTTCTCTTTACTCTCTTTTGCCATCGGTATCTGCCAATATGCACTTTTAATGTCGATGGAAGACAAAATCTTTGCATCACGTAGTCTATCGAGAATGTTGGTGATATAAGGAAGTGGGTAGGCATCCCTTTTAGTCACTGCGTTCAATTGGCGGTAATCCACACAGAATCTATATGACTCATCCGGCTTCCGGACCAAAACAACAGGTGATGACCAAGCGCTCTGCGATGGCTCCACGATTTGATCTTTGAGCATTTCATCAAGCTCCTTGTCTAATATGGCTTGGATCTTTGGCGAAACAGGGTAATAACGTTGCTTAATGGGTTTGCTATTGCCTGTATGTATCTCATGTTCGACTTTACTCGTACAACCCAGCTTTGATGGTTTAGCACTACGCCATTTCTCAACTAAACTCTCTACGATTTTTTTCTGGGTTGGAGAAAGATTAGGTCTTTATAATACAGTCGGTTCATTCTGGGATACCGCTAAGCACGTTTCATCTGAAAACTTAAACGAGTTATGAAATACGTTCGGCACTAGTCTGAATTTATTCCAAAAGTCAATACCGAAAATAAAATCATCAACCAAGCATGGTACAAGAATAAAATCAATCACCCGTGTTCTACCCTCTAATTCCACTGGCAATCTCACACTCCCTTCCACGTAGGGCGTATTGCCTCCAGCTGCGCTTATTCTTACATCTGACTCATCTCGCAGGGTGACTCCAAGTCCTGCGAATCTTTCCCAGCACTCTCTACTCATGAGAGATCTGGAAGCCCCAGAATCTAATAAACCAAGTTCGATTTTTCCCAGAATGTTTATTCTCAGATATGGCCGTTGGTCTAATTCGTTTTCAGGGTGTCTATGAATTTTCCCCTTTTTTTCCTTCATAAACATCCTTTACTATTCCCAACCATTCTTCCCACTCTGCTTTGGTTGTGGATTTAGGGTTATGTCTAGGCTCCCATCCACTTAGGCCTGACCCCCTTGTTCGTTTCCCTGTTTGGGCGCCAAAATGTTACGGTCAAATTTTGAAACTTATAAAAATTTACACCGCACACTGTTGCCTTAAGCCCAGTGGAGACGGCAAGGTTCGACTTATAACAGTCTCGGACGCCACGCTATTTTTTTCTTAAAAGGAAAATAGCGAAAACTATTAATAAAAAAGAAGGACTTACCCTAGTAACATAAGTCAAACACTTCACAAATTAATAAAATACCTTTTTCTTGGAACACAACTTTTTTATTCAAATTTACAACCTTCTCTCTTTCTTATCTTTTCAAAACTCATATATATCATATGTTCTTTTTAAAAAAAAAAAAAAAAATGTTAGGTTCTTTTTATGTTATCTAAGGTTATTTTACTTTATTTTTTTTTCATTAAAAAAAATAATCTGTATCAAAGTGAGAGGAACAATGTTTAATGAGGGGATAAAGGTCATTAATGTATGCGCTAAATAGTGAGGGTGATATATTCTCATCTGAACTGAGAACGAAGGTAGATTGTTGGTTCAAGGAATTAAATTCATAAAGGCTAGGTACAACTTGTTTAGGTTCGAGAAATACAACATGCCACCATGAATTAACAGAAAGTATTATATAATAAGGTTTCCAATTGCATGTTGGAATTCCAATTGCATACATGCCAGTATCGTATTTTTGTTTGTTTACTACAATAAAGAATTAAATTTGTGGTCAAAGTGTGCGGTTTAGGCATCTAACCTATTTTTTTTAGCTTGTCACCATAAACCATACGACAATAAATTTCTTATTATTCACCCACTAAAAATTGTATGAGTACTGTTATTTTACCCCTCCGTAGAACCGATACAGGACAAACTACTTAGAAAATAATAACAAAAACTAGTTATTTGAGAGGAAAATCTTTTGATACAAAACGTGTAGAACAATACATTTTCTGCAACTTTGGTGGATAATGATTTTCTATAAGACAAACAGGGAACGTGCTACAGCCTCTCAAAGACTATTTTAACCAAAATGGTTGAAATTCTATTAGAGTACTTAGTACCTTTGGGAATTCATTTAAAGGAAATTTAATTAGTTTTTATTTGAGACCTATAAGATGCAGATGTAGGTATAATAGGTTTCTCAAAAAGATTAAAAGATTAAAAATAGGAAAATCGGATTTGGAGAGAAAATTGTGTAGACTGGACTGGTTTGACAAATGTGTGACTCCTTACGAACCTACCTACTTCATTTTTAATTTATTAATTTCAATGTGTGTGGAGTAGTGTAGTGAGGGGGGGGGGGATTTGAGATACAATTAGACCCACGACGGAGCTCTCAACTGCACCGCGTCCGACTACCTTCTCACCTGCCAGCCACAGCTCTCTTTGGTAATTAGTTTCTTCCATCCACATTGGTCCGCTAAATAATTAATTAATAATAAATAATTTAAACTTTAACAAAAATTATTTTTACTGCATATAGCAAACAAATGCCAGAACAAGTGGAGAGGATGTCTTCGGGGAAATTGACTCAAAAATTATTAAAAGAAAAAACAGCATGAGACAGAATTTCAGGGTGACTAAGATTTAGATGGCTGGATGATGAGGAGCAAATCTCTGTGAGGCGAGAGTGAGAGGATGGCGCCGCAATGTAGCGGTCCGAGCAAGATAGAAGAAACTAATTGAGGAGGTCCAGGTCCTTTTGACGGCTGTTGCACCCAACAAATAATAATAATATCCAATTCATATTGTTAAGTGTTTATTTAAACAAAAAATAGGTATTTTATTTTAAATGAAAATTTTTTCCCTATTTATTAACCTTTTACAAAATAGGCATTGTTATATTTACTTATACCAAAACATTTTCAATCAACTAGTTGTTGCCGATCAAAAATTCTTTATTTTTATTTATTTATTTGATTTATTGATAGATTAGAAACCTGTTATGCAAATCCCGTTAAATTATTTTTGTGTTAAAGTTCTCGTTGAGATCCCGTCTATTTATGGCTGCAAAAAGTTGTTTCTTTGTATAACCCCATATTTACTCGATCCGGTATCGTTTTATTGACAGTTTTCCTTTATTTTCTATTAAACAATAAATTATTTCTTTGATTTTATTACAATGAATAGTTATTTAGGTTTAAAATACATATTTCCATTAAGCAATTATCATAATGTCTTATTTACAGTAAGTGTAAGCTTTAATATTGCAAGTTTTTGTGAGATTTGCAGTTTTATGAATAGTTTTTTTTCGAAAAACAGTGAGTGCTGAAGTATTATAAGTAGAGACCGGATTTTTGTGCAGTAAAAAATCAAAAAATGTGCAGTAAAAAACTCAAAATATGCAAAATCGTGCAGTAAAAAACTCAAAACGTGAATTTAAAAACAATCCATTTATTTACACAAATATGCAAAACTTAATTAGCCTTGAATAAACTTGACATTTCGACAAACGTTTCGTTTTAGTGTTAATTCGTTCTGAAATACTTTAAAATTTGGGAAAAAAAAGGATATGAAAAAAATTGTTATTTAAAAGAAATATAAATATCTTTATTGAAATGTCCTTTCACGTGGAAACAAAATATAATTAAATGTTTTTGAAAAATAAATTAGTTCATAAAAATTTCGTGAAAATGTACGACATTATAAATTTCAAAATATTTCTCAGTAAAATTATGCCGCCTGTCACTTAAAATGTTCTTTAGCAAAGAAAAGGAACGTTCTACATCAATGGACATAACAGAATTTTTGTAGCATGCGATTGTGGATGGATCCAGATTTTCAGCTTCTATTTCCTTTCCGTTGATACAATAATTTAATTTTTTTTTAACGAATGTAGCCGTAGTTTTTCTCAAGGATTGACTCGAATTTTGAAAACAAACATCTTCTCTTTTCATTTCCAATTCGTTTTAAGCTTTCTTCGAGAGTTTCAATAATTTCGATTTGGAAATTCATGGATTGATTTCGGGATTCCAATCGTATCAGAGCGGTTGACAGGTGCGATTTAATAAACGTTTATTTAAGTAATAATAATTATCATCGTTAAGCTTAACTTTTACTAATTTAAGTTGTCTTCATCCTAATGATATTAAACCGTAGCGGAGCGGGGTACTTTCAGCTAGTCTACTATATATTTGTCAAATACCACTCACTCACTTAACACGAAATTTCAGAAACCACCGAACGGATTGGAATGAAATTCGATATGTAGATTCCTCTAGGGCCGTAGGTGCTCGCTAAGAAAGGAATTTTAAAAAATCGGCCTGGATCGCGGCTAATTTGCGAAAAATGCGATTTCAATTTTTATTGGGTGAATAATAAAAGATTATTTATCATATGGTATTTGGATATAAGCTAAGTTAAAAAATAGGTTAGATCTTTAAGCCGCAAACTTTGACCACCGTTTAAGTTCCTTATAGTTGTAAACAAACAAAAATACGATCGATGTCGAAACCTTATAATATTGGTACTTTCTGTGAACTCATGGTAGCTGCAGAGGTTACTTACAACTTACAAGTTTGAGTTTTTTCGTGAAGAGAAGCTATTAAAAGACTTATGTTAAAGAGGAGGTTAAAAGACTTATGTTCTCTGGTGTTGACATGTAAGGCCAGTTCGATGTAGGGACAAAAAACAGATAAGAATCAATAGTTCTACCAAGTGTATGATTCTCTTTAGTATCGTATCATGTTCTACCATGGAGAAGAAAGGTACAGTATAAACATCCCTCAGCGTGACCCAAACTCCAATACATCACTTAAGAAAACTGTGTCTGCAGCTGATTTTTACGCTTAAATGTTAGTGGAGCGAGGAAGGTGAAGGTGAAGAACCTTATTTACTTTAATTTCGTAATCTCCTCAACCAATTTATGCTTGATATGTACGCAAAAATAGAAACAGAAAGACCAAACTTTATTCGAAAAAATCAAAAAAGTTGAGAAGTTAAGACTATATTCACTTAAAGAATGCCATAAGAAAATCTGATGGTCTGGTATCAGAGCTGGGTAAGATGGTAGTGCTGCCTGGAAGCTTCACTGGAGGGCTTTCAAAATAATATAAAATTAACTTTTGCAAATTGTCAAATTTACTTATTGAAATTATTCTAAGAATGGAATTGTTCAGGTTTATTTAAGTAATAATAATTATCATCGTTAAACTTAACTTTTACTAATTTAAGTTGTCTTCATCCTAATGATATTAAACCGTAGCGGAGCGGGGTACTTTCAGCTAGTCTACTATATATTTGTCAAATACCACTCACTCATTTAACACGAAATCTCAGAAACCACCGAACGGATTGGAATGAAATTCGATATGTAGTTTCTTCTAGGGCCCTAGGTGCTCGCTAAGAAAGGAATTTAAAAAAATCGGCCTGGATCGCGGCTAATTCGCAAAAAATGAGATTACAGTTTTTATTGGGTGAATAATAATAGATTAATAGTCATATGGTATATGGAGATAAGTTAAGTTAAAAAATAGGTTAGATGCTTAAGCCGCACACTTTGACCTCAAATTAAGTTCCTTATAGAATACGAAACCTTATTTTATGGTACTTTCTGTGAACTCATGGTGTGTGCAGAGGTGTACCCTCACAAGTTTGAGTTGTTTCGTGACAAGAAGTTATTAAAAGACTTATGTTAAAGAGGGGGTTAAAAGGTGTATGTTCTCTGATTATGACGTGTAAGGCCAGTTCGATGTCCATATTCCTTAAGAGCAACCAACCAACCTTGCTTCACCTCAACTATTCTTCCTTCATCTTTCCGGTCGCAAGATAATTGTTCTGAACTACAATTGGCCCTTTTCAAATCTGCTTTTCTCGACCAGGCCCAAGTTGTATTTCTTGAATCTGGACAAGTTGTACCTAGCCTTTCTGAATTTCATTCCTTGAACCTAGAATCTACCTTTTTTCTCAGTTCAGATGAGTCTATTGCAACATTGAACTAAAATCATCAATCAAAAAGTAAACAACGTAGGAAATGATTCACAGATTCAGTTCGCAACAAATAACTAAGGAACTCGGTAGCAAAATATATTCAAGCACATGTAGAGGTAAACAGGGAAGCTGTTAAGAAATACATGACAAATCATCCTGAAATTAGCAGAAGAGTGGTTAACAAGCATAAAGAGAGCCAACCCGAAGTTAAAAGATATGCTGTACACACATATTCTGAGAATCACCCAAATATACTTAAAGGGGTTGTACAGAAGTATAAGAAAACCCATTCTGAAATCCATAGAAAGTCTTCAAACAAGTACTAAGGAAATAATCCCCATGTTAACCGTGTAGCTGTAACAAAACACGATGGAACCTGTTCAATGAAAACGTTACAACCAGTATGACCCAAAAACTAAATATGAAAAAGATAAAACAGTCAATATTGGACAACGGTCTTGTGATATAAACTTTAACTTCTTAATTATTAATTATAATGGCATGTGTATATAACATATGTTAATTGTCAGTTATATATAATGTGTTATCAGTTATATGTATTGGTTAGCCAATGTTTATTGTAAATGTTGAATTTCGATGATTATTAAAACCTTAAGTAAGAAAAGGTGTTAAATTCATTACAGGTCTACTTGAAATTGATGTTATGCTGTAAAATGGAAGGACGAGAGTCCTGCCATCTGCTGCAGCATTGCTGACAAAAAGCCTTCAAATGCTCACTGAGAATGTTACTGTAAAAATTATATCAATATGGCATTGACCTCTTTGTAACCTTTCAGTGTAACACAACAGCTATGGCGGAATATACATGTATCAACTATTAACTCAGTGTTTTTTATCCAAGTAATCCCTAAATATTTCTACAGGTTATGGGCCCAGTTAATCTCAAAAAGAACTTTGAATGAGTTAAGAGTATTTTACCGGTTGTTTGTTCCTGGATAGTGACGTGTTTTATTTAAAAAAAAAAAATTAACGTGAGAGAGTCATGGCTACGGGACACACGTTAGCATACCCTCAATTGATGGACAATAATTTTCACAACTGGAAATTCCGAGTGTTAATGTTACTGGACGAAAAAGGTGTAAAATCAGTTCTGGATAAAGGTGTTGAAATCACTAGTAGTAACAAGGAATTGGACAAGAAGGCCAAAAACATTATTATCTATTGTATCACCGATCGTCATATCGATTATGTGAGAAGTTGTGAAACGGCAAACGACATGATGTCTGCTCTAAGCAAAATTTTTGAAAGGAAAAGTGCTATATCAAAACTACTGGTACGTAAAAAACTTTTATCTTTAAAGTGTATGACTTCTCTACAAGAACATTTTAATAAATTCGACAATCTCGTGAGGGACCTCGAGTCAATGGGCTCCAAACTCGAACAAGACGATCTCGTTTGTCACCTACTATTGACAATCCCGAATGAATACGATAAAGTGGTTACTGTATTGGAGGCGATGGATACCGAATTGACTCTGGATTTTGTTAAATCTCGATTATTGGATGCTGAACTAAAAATTAATCACATGAAAAACGGTAATGATGAAGCTGATACTGATACATCATTTAAAGCATTTAGTCAAATTAAGAAATGCTATGAGTGTGGTGATAGCAGACATCTGTCATATAATTGTCCTAAAAAGTCGAATAATAATTTTAGGAAGAATGATAAGAATTTTCCACCGCAGAGATATTCTTCAAAACCATCAAGAAATTTCAATCAAAATCATTGGAATGAAAACCGAGGAAGTCAGATGACCAGCAATATTTGTCAACAAGATGAAGACATATCCTTTATTGCCTCAAGTGATCTAGAAACATCTGGGAGTCTTCGAGATGTGTCGTTTGTGGCATTTTCGGCAGATGTTGAATCACCAAGAGATGGCTACATGAATTTTGTCCTCGACTCTGGAGCTACGAGTCATATGGTTACCACGGAAACAGCTGAGTTTGTCACGAATATTGTGAGTATTCCTCCTATAAATATTAGAGTTGCTAACGGTGAAACATTATTGGCAAATGAAAGTGGCATTTTAAGGGTTCGACCCGATAACTGTGATAACATTGTTTTCAGTATTCATGTAATTATAGTAAAAAATTTAACATGTAATCTACTTTCAGTCAAAAAATTGCTTGATTCGAATTTCAAAATTATTTTTAAAGACAAAAAGGCTTTTGTTTTAAGAAATGATAATATCCTATTTATGTGTGAGTTAATAAGAAACCTATTTATAGTAAAATTTAGATATGTCTGTAATGAAGTAAATAATATATGTGATGTAAGCAGTGAAATTTCAAATATTTGGCACTTAAGATTAGGCCACTTGAACAGGGGAGGTTTACGTTTGATGGGTTTGCCTTATAATCAAGATCCGTGTGATTCGTGCCTAAAAGGAAAGGCTACTAGAGCACCTTTTAAAGATGTCATTAAACCCAGGTCAAGTCGCGTAGGTAATTTGTTACATTGTGATGTATGGGGTCCTACAAATCACACTAGTATTAACGGGGAACGATACTACCTTGCAGTTGTAGATGATTTTTTCACATTTTACGACGTTGTATTTGCTTAAACAAAAATCTGAAGCTACCCAACGGGTTATAGACCACATTAAACAGTTAAGAGCGTCTGATATTTATGTTTCACGGCTGCGTGTCGATAATGGTACCGAATTTACTTGTAATAATTTAAGAAATTTCTGTGGTAATAACGGTGTAAGGATGGAGTTTAATAATACATATTCACCCCAAAGTTGTGGAGTCTCTGAGAGACTCAATAGAACTTTATTAAATAAAGCACGAGCTATGTTTGTTGATACTAATCTGCCCAAATATCTATGGGGGGAGGCAGTAAGATGCGCTGCTTATCAACTTAATCGTTCCCCAACTAGAGCGCTTGATGGTAAAATTCCAGCAGATATATATCTTGGTAAGACAGATTTAGGGAAACTAAGAGTTTTTGGTTGTAAGGCTTGGTATTATAAGTTACCTAAAGGGAATAAATTAGAGCAACGAGCTAATGAAGCTAGAATGGTAGGCTACGCTTCGAATGGGTATCGTTTATGGGATCCTCAATTAAATAAGATCATTATTTCACGTGACGTTAAATTTGACGAAAACAATTATTTCTTTGACAGTAAAAATTTTGCTCAAGAAACAAATGGCAATGTATCTATTAGACATAGTTTCCCAATTGATGACGATATAAATGTTGGACCAACTGTTCCTGAACTAAATTCTAATAACATCCCACAGATAGAAGAGCAGGCGGAAACACAAAGAGAGGGGGAAAGAAAATCAACTCGGGAGACAAAGCTTCCTTCTCACTTAAAGGAATATGAAATCTATTCAGCTTATTGTCTTATGTCTTACGATGGTAATCCTAAAACTTTTCAAGAAGCCGTTAAAGCTGGACCGGAGTGGAGGAAAGCTATCGATGATGAATTGGCAGCACATAAAAAATTCGAAACATGGTCTTCGACAACATTACCCGAAGGTCAAAAGGCCATAGACACGAAATGGGTATTTACCACAAAGCAAAATGGTGCAAAAAAGGCGAGACTAGTGGCTAGAGGCTTTCAGGAGGAGTGCACGTATGATGTATACTCACCTGTCGCTAAGATGAGTACTATCAGGACTTTATTTTCATTTGCGCTTAATCATGATTACGAGATTACACAATTAGATGTACCGACAGCATTTTTGAATGGGTTTTTAGAAAATGATATTTATATACGGACACCTGAAGGTGTCAATAGTGATTCTAATATTCAAAAGTTAAATCGCTCGCTGTATGGTTTAAAAGCAGCTTCCAAAAGGTGGAATGAACGTTTCAACGATTTTCTAATTGAGTTGGGATTTCAAAGGTCCGAAAAAGATGTGTGTTTGTATTATAAAAATGTTATTTGGCTTTTAATTTTTGTGGACGACATTCTTTTAGTTGGATTACAGGAGGAAATAAATGAGATTGTAAAGCTATTAAAAAAGGAATTTGATATTAAAGATCTAGGAGTTGCAAATCATTTTCTCGGAATGGATATTAAAAGGGATTATCAAACAATAAAGATATCTCAACAGGGTTTCATAGACATAATTTTAAAAAAGTTTCACATTGAGAATTGTAAAAAAGCAATAACCCCAATGGCTCATGATGCTGATCCAAATACCTCTGAATATACGATTGATGTCCCTTACAGGCAACTTATAGGTAGTCTGATGTATTTATGCCTGGTGAGCAGACCTGACATTATGTATGCTGTTGCGTATCTCAGTCGCTACTTGGATAAACCCACTAAAAGTTTATGGAATGCAGGCAAGCGGATTCTAAAATATTTGAATGGAACTAAAAATTTTGGGCTGGTCTACAAAAAGGGTAAAAATGATTTGGTGGCTTATACGGATGCTGACTGGGCAGGGGATAAAAGTGATAGAAAAAGTACGAGTGGATCTGCCATATTTTATGGAGATAATTTGATTTCGTGGGCATCGGTTAAGCAGCAGTCTGTCGCATTATCAACAGCCGAAGCTGAATACTATGCTGCATCTCAAACTTCGTCTGAGCTTATTGGTTATATGATTTAGTTAAAGATCTATATATAAATGACTCCATCCCCATACTATATTGCGATAATCAGAGCGCTATTCACATGATCAATAATTATGAGAATTCGAAACGTTGTAGGCATATAGACATAAAGGCGAATTTTATAAAAGATTTAGTTTCTAAAAATTTAATAAAGCTAGAATATATCGAATCGGATCTGAATAAGGCGGACATCTTTACTAAACCTCTGTCCACTCAAAAATTTCAAATTAGTTGTGAAATGTTAGCTGTTTTATCTATTGATGAGAATTGATGAAGTTTCACTGCATTGACTAAATATGTTGTTTGAATTATTGAAATATGTTTTAAAATAATATAAGTTTTTTTTTTTGATTTACTGAAACATGTTTGTATATAAGCAATTTAAGTTTGTATGTAAGCAATTTAAAATACTTTAGTAAAGATACTTTAAATTGAGGGGGGGTGTAAAAATTATATCAATATGGCATTGACCTCTTTGTAACCTTTCAGTGTAACACAACAGCTATGGCGGAATATACATGTATCAACTATTAACTCAGTGTTTTTTATCCAAGTAATCCCTAAATATTTCTACAGTTACAATACTCCTACTACTAACGAAGTTACTATCTTGATTATTGGTGTTTGAAAAATGAGACATTGTTCTCCACAGCAGTGATAAAAAACTAATAAGAATCAGTGAGTTCTATCAAGCGTATGATTCTTTTCAGTATCGTCTCATGTTCTGCCAGAGAAGATGGGTACAGTATTAACATCAGTGTGACCCAAACACCAATACGCAAATTAAGAAAACTGTGTCTGCAGCTGATTTTTACGCCTAAATGTTGATAGAGCGAGGAGGTGAAGAACGTTATTTACTTTAATTTCGTAATCTCTTAACCAACTTATGCTTTATATAAGGATGATATGATGAAATATTCTTGGATTTAACAGTTTTTATGTTATCCGAAGGATATTCCACCATTGTAGCCTTAAGGATACTGTTTTAAAATAATTCAAGAATTAACGATTTTAAGATGGCGGAAGGATATTCCGCCGTTGTTAACGCATTCTATGGAAACTTGAAGATAGTTTTCCAACAAGTTGTACCTAGCCTTTCTGAATTTAATTCCTTGAACCTAGAGATTACGAAACATTCGTCAAATATGCACCACTCACTCATCACGAAATCTCAGAAACCACCGAACGAATTTGAATTAAAATTTGGTATGTAGCTCTTCCTCTTGGGCCGTAGGTGGGCGCTAAGAAAGGTTTTCAAAAATTCACCCGGGATCATGGTCAAACTGCAAAAACCGCGATTATGCTTTGTAATTTTACCGAAACATCCATTCCTTCAATTATTATCTTCATTTCATTATCTTAATAATTATCTTCATATATGTAAAATTAAAATATCTATAACTTCTGTACAATTCTCATTTTCTCTATCTACTATATATTTGTCAAATACCACTCACTCTTTCAACACGAAATCTTAGAACCACCACGGATCGTGATGAAACTTAATAAATTGTTTCTTATTAGATGTTAGATGCACAATAACAATTATTTTCTAAGTAGTTTGTCCTGTATCGGTTCTACGGAGGGGTAAAATAACAGTACTCATACAATTTTTAGTGGGTGAATAATAAGAAATTTATTGTCGTATGGTTTATGGTGACAAGCTAAAAAAAAATAGGTTAGATGCCTAAACCGCACACTTTGACCACAAATTTAATTCTTTATTGTAGTAAACAAACAAAAATACGATACTGGCATGTATGCAATTGGAATTCCAACATGAAATTGGAAACCTTATTATATGATACTTTCTGTTAATTCATGGTAGCATGTTGTATTTCTCGAATCTAAACAAGTTGTACCTAGCCTTTATGAATTTAATTCCTTGAACCAACAATCTACCTTCGTTCTCAGTTCAGATAAGAATAACGCAGGAAATGATTCACAGATTCAGTTCACAACAAACAACTAAGGAAATCGGCTGCAATAATATAGTCAAGCACATGTAGAGGTTAACAGGGAAGTAATTAAAAAATACAGGAAAAATTATCCTGGAAAAACACTAGCAAAAAAGAGGTTAACAAACATAAAGAGAGCCAACCCGAAGTTAAAATAAATGCTGTACACACATATACTGATGATCACCCAAATATACATAAAGGGGCTGTAGTACATAGAAGTATAACATAAACAATCCTGAAATCCAAAGAAAGTCTTAAAAAAAAATACTTAAAAAATAATTCTCATGTTATGAAACAGTCGATATAGGACAACGGTCAACATGCAATTGGTGTTATGCTGTAAAATGGAAGGACAGCAGCCCTGTCATGTGCTGCAGTAACGGGAAAGTCCAACTTCCTCTATTTCAAGAATACACAACCTCCTTACTTACGAACATCCTGAGGTTGAGTATTTTCTAAATAATATTTGGAAATAGAACGGTTGTTTCAAAATAACGTCGTTTGGAGCAAAAGAGATAAAAGAGGGACATTTCATGCCAACATTTACGGTGCAAGGACAGGTATGCCACAGAATAGGGAGTTTGATGCCTGGAACACAACAGCAGCCGTCTTTTATTCAGATAAATTTTGTTGGTGATGACAACCATGAAAGAGATATTTGCTGTGGTTACTTTCAGAATGTGAAGCCTGCATTGGAAGGCCAATTTCAGAAAATTGTTCATGTACATAACAAGTTTATCAAGGACTTCAGAGCTGCTGTTGAGTCTGTTCCCAAAGATCTACAAGATTTCCAGGTAGTTATCAGTGCTGAAAAAAATCCTTCAAATGCTCACTGAGGACATTACAATACTCTTACATCTAACGAAGTTGCCTGCTTGATTGTTGACTAGGTGTTTGAAAAGCGAGACATTATTCTCGACTCATAAGAATTAGTGAGTTCTATCGAGCGTATGATTCTCTTCAGTGTCGTATCATGTTCTGCCATGGAGAAGACGGGTACAGTATTAAGATCCCTCAGCGTGACCCAAACACCAATACACCACTTAAGAAAACTGTGTCTGCAGCTGATTTTTCACCTATATGTTGATGGAGCAAGAAGGCGAAAAACCTTACTTAATTTACTTTCGTAATATCCTCAGCCAATTTATGCTTGATATGTAAAGAAAAATAGAAACAGCAACACTAAACACTAAAATTCAAAAAAAACAAAAAATGATGGGAAGTGGAGACTATATTCACTTGAAGAATGCTATAATAAAAGTTGATGGTCTGGTATCGGAGCTGGGTAAGATGGTAGTGATTCCATGAAGCTTCACTGCAGGACTGTTAAAATAAAAAAAATTAACTTCTGCAAATTGTCAAATTTACTTATTGAAATTATTCTAAGAATGGAATTCTTTAGGTTTATTTAAGTAATAATAATTATCAACGTTAAGCTTAACTTTTATTAATTTAAGTTGTCCTTAATTCTAATGATATTAAACCGTAGCGGAGCACGGACACTTTCAGCTAGTTTATTCATAAATTTTTAAAACTTTGGAAATTATCGGCCTAAAATAGTACTGCATTTAACCATGTACCCCATCGCGTTAAAACAGGTTCTAGTGGAAGTCCACATTGCACTTTTTCAAACACCGGATTGAACCCATAAACTAAGCATCTGACGGGAATCATATTTGCATAAAATATTTTGAGAGCATGACCGGTTGCCATCATGTAAAGAGCTGCATCTGTCACTAATAGCAGAACTTAGTTCTGGTATTTGATATTTTTTTAAAAATCCATTAGGCTGTCGTTGAAAACGTAAAACCGTTTTATGGTTTGTACTCAAAATTACTTTACATGAAACTAACGATGGTGTCGGTTCGATCTCCGGATGAAGAACAACGATTGAAATATTACAAATGTAAGGGCCTCTTTCGTTGGTAGTTTAATCGACCATAGTGTAGTGGTGTTTAATTTTTTCTTAAATTTTCATAATTGTCGAGTTAAAACAACTTCTAAATAGTTTTGTCTCAGAGTACTTTCGTCCGGTATTGTTTTCTGAGTGTAAGTTGTTAAAAATGTTTAGAAAGGTGGTGACTGATGTTTGAATAAAGGAATATTAGCACCTACTACTGCTTGACACAGGCCAAAATCATTTTTTATAAATTAATTTAAAAAAACACATTTTTTCACATAGTAAAAACTAACCACCACCTTCCCATCAAATATCATCTCTGGATATTCATTTGTCCATTGTTTCAATTTTGTAGAAACTCTCGCGGCTGTTTTTGGCATTTTCAAAGTTGACAGTTCAAAGTCTTGTCAACAACTGGCCCTTTGTGCTAAATCAGAAGTGGGGAATACAATGGGAAACGGGGAGTTAAATTTTCTGAGGAAACGTCTTAGTTCTAGGAAGTACGTCGGTCCTCAATGTTTGCCTAAATCCTCAAAGCTCCTAATTCAATACGATCATTTAAAGGTAGTAGGTCACAAATACATTTGATTTAAGCGACTTTTTGCTTTCAATTTATAACTAATTAACCTATTTAATATAAATAAATGTTATAAATCTTGCCTAATAATTGTAAATAAAATTGTCAAAAAATAAATGGTTAAGTGAATAAAATTAGATGAATTTGGTTACATTGTGCAATTTCGTGCAGTAAAATCCGAATTCGTGCAATTAAGCTCAAAAAGTCAAATTTGTGCAATTTCGTGCAAAATAAAATTTAAGAATAAGAATCCTTAGGTTTTAAATGAGATAACTACTTGGGTTAGAGAGCGCTAAATCAAAGTGAACTAAATGTGCAATAACACAAAAATCCGGTCTCTAATTATAAGACATTGTAACTTCCCTTAATAAGGTAAAGATCAATGTGCTCTTTAGGTCTGAAGTTTGTATAATTAAAGGTTACATGAACTCTGTTCTTATAGGAAATGTAATGCTAAATCCGAAAACGCGGTAAAAATTTAAAAAATGTTTAAACAAAGTGGAGATATTACAGATTTTATGTTGAAAACGCGGTTTCATCAAAAAAGTATTTGAATGATCATATATCATCAACGGATTGGAATAGAAAGGTAAGGTCTGTGGCATTTTTCTTCATTTTTGATCTAGTTTCACCTAATTGGTTTTGTTTTTTTCACACTAAGAGGTACTCACCCTATATATGAAATTTTGATCAAGTCCCGTAAAACATCCATGCCAGCACGCTGAAAACTGCTTACTATTTTGAGATCCAATATGTATCATTGGCATAAATCCTTCTTTTTTTACGGAATTTAATCAATTTTTTTTATTCGGATTGATGAATTAATTTCCACTTCTGTTGGAATTATTTTATTAGAATACTAGTTTCCAATGGATATGTTTTCCATTAGCCCCATTTTAAATTTGTTTCCAATAGGTACAGAAAAATCCAATTAGTCATAAGGGAAATCCAATATTAAACCCCAAAAATTTAACCTACCTGCCCCCTTCCTTTTTCCATGATGGATATATTTCAGATATCTGTTAAATCTCCTCAGGTGAGTACCAATGTTGGATCTCTTGTCTTACATTTTTGAAAACTTTAGTATATATAATCCATGTAAAGGAGTACTGATGTGTTGAAAAAAAAAAAAATTTGTATGTTTTAGAACTGAAGATGAATGTTTAGCATTCGAAACTAGTATTCTAATAAAATAATCCCAATAGATGTGGCAATTCATCAATTCTAATTGTATTGATACTTCTATACCATCATGCGTACCTCAAGAAATTTTCTTAGAAAAGGTCTGAGAGTCAATTTAACCAACTTTTAGTTGAAAAATGAAATTTTGGATCGGACAAATATATTTGGAGTTATAGCAAAAAATGTGCCAAAGTAACTTGGATTTCAAAACAGTAAGCGGCTTTTAGCGTGCTAACTGGTATTTTACGGGACTTAATCAAAATTGGACTTTGATAGCAAATTTAACCATCTTTTAAATGGAAAAAATAAATTCCGTATTAAACAAATAGTTTATAGGAGTTACAGCCAAAATAGTACCTACAAACTTTTTTTCACAGAGAAGTGCGCACTTACCGCAAATGGTCCATCTTTGAGAGGCACTAGGGCGCTCTCTATAGGTCTCAGGAAAACACTTTATATACAAAAGTTACAGTGTATTTAATGCTTTGTATGTTTTGTATCAAAAGATTTTTCTCTAAAACCACTCGTTTTGAAGATATTTAGAGAAAACTACCAAACGAATTGTGGTTTTTGGGTTGTCACAAATTGTGCTCAGGGTTTCAGAATTTTTTGTTCTCGAATACTTTTTACCTATATTTACAAAATAAATAAAAAATACTGAATCTTTTGTAGGACAGAATTCTAATTTGACTGGACTATATTTCTTTAATTCTCCAACTCATTTGAAACTGAAAATTATTAAGGTACTATTCTAATTTGGATAGTTATTATTTTAAGCTTATAGTTATTATTTTTTTTTATTATATAGTACCTATCACACAAATTTTTTATCAATTACTTTATGATTGGCTTAACTTACAGATTAATTACTAATATTTTATATTAGGAACAAGAGCAAACAAAAAGACTTGAATCTCAGCCAAAATCTATCTCCTAAAAAATTTTTATATATATATATATATATATATATATATATATATATATATATATATATATATCAATATTTAAATTTTAATCAATAGAGTCAATAACACATAATATTTTTTAGGTTCCGGTAGTGAAGACACTTTTCTAGCAGACACTACATCCTATGATTATGATGCACCAATTTCTGAAGCTGGTGATTTAACACCAAAATATATGGCTATTCGTGAGACTATTTTGAAGGTAAGTAAATGTAACTAGCCAACTAGAAGAGGAATTATCAAACTGTTGAATTAAGATACACCTGTGATGAAAAAAATAAAATAAAATAAAAATATCTCAGTATAGAGATATCAATTATGTTTAGGTGTGTGTATTTTTCTAATAATATAATGTAAATAAAGCTTGAAAAAAACCTCAACAAACTATATAAATGACTGGGGTAGACAAACCTATATTAAATGTGAGAAGTGCCTACTTCACTCTTACTAGAGTATTAAAAGTTGTTGGCAAGAGGCTGTTATAAATAGGGATGGGTATCGTTACACGACATCTTTATAATCGATATTTTTCTTATATAGTTGGATATTTGTTCCTTCAAATACTTTTCGTACCAATACCTATGTTACAATATATTGTTTTCTCTTGAAATTGACAGTAAAATTTACTTATTGTCAATAAAATTGTTATTCAAAAGTAGATAAATATGCAGTGAGACATGATGAGTAAAAATATTGAGGCTATAATTCTCACTGGAGCAGTGACTAAAGAACTCGCATTTAATCCTAGAATTCCAAAATTGCTACAACTAATCTTCCATTTCAATTCAAATTATTAAAATTTTCAATAAAAGTTTCTTTTGCTATTAAAATTAACAAATCTCAAGATAAGGCTTTCAAAAACGTTGTTGTGAATCTTTGAACTGAATATATCTCAGGTCAATAATATGTAGTTTTCCAGAATTAGAAACCATAACAATCAATTCATTCTCTAAACGTCAGGAGATAAAACTCGAAGTGTAGTTTATTCGGATGTCTTATGAATTTATTTT
This sequence comes from Euschistus heros, assembly GCA_003667255.2. Taxonomy (NCBI): domain Eukaryota; kingdom Metazoa; phylum Arthropoda; class Insecta; order Hemiptera; family Pentatomidae; genus Euschistus; species Euschistus heros. The sequence continues at coordinate 453,788 of RCWM02000067.1, forward strand.
TTGGATAACTTCTAGAATACCAGATTTTATTCATAAATAAATAAAACTTAAATTATTAGTTAAAATTATGTAAGTTCTTTACTGAAGGTAGCGGGCAAAGCCGCGAAGAGAAATGGAAGTACTAAATAATTAATTAAAAAATGAACATCTTTTATTTTGTAACACAGGTTTTTTTTTTTACCGGAAAATATTTAATCATTAGGGGGCTTGCGTATCTGACACACACAATCCCATTTAATTTCAGTGTTTGTTTGAATTGAGTGTAAATTAAATTTCTATGTCACTTTAAATTACTAGTAAATTACAAATTTTGCAGCCAATAATTTAAAATAAAACATTACATAGTATAAATATGGTGCTAGCTTCTTAAATTTATTTATTTTGAATTTATTTAAAATTTCCATGTGAAAATGGACAAAATTTTAGATCCCTTACAAGTAGAGAAAAAAATAGTAAATTTGAATGTTTGCATAAAAATAATCTACTTCCAATAAGTATTAAAAATTTTGCTGACTAAAATATTGTCAGTTCCTGAAACTTTAGGAATCCATAGATTATACACTTTAAAACATAACTCTATTACCGTAGCTAGTATAGTATACATTTACTATTGTTATAATTTGTATTTTTTTTATTGTTAAAGCACCTCAATATTTCTTCTAACTTAACGATTCCGAGAGCGAGAGAGAAAGGTGATTATGGAGAGGTGAAACTGCGACCAGTTTGCTCACTATTCTGCTGCCCCATTGGTAACATATAGGACCTTTACAATTTTTTAATACTCTGATATATTTTCTTATGAATGGATAATTATTCTTTTGATTAAACAAATTTATTTCCACTAAAATTATCTATTTATTAATTATGTACTGTGGAAAATTCAATAAATATCATTTTATTATGATTCAATAGTATTTCCATTACATGATTAAATTTTGATGTGTTGATTATTTGACTAGAAATGTAGTCAAATCAGTTTTTTTTTTCTGTGGCCAGTATTTGATTAGAGTGTAGAATTGGTTATGTATAATTATAAAATATTATTTCATTATTTGTGACAGAATATCAACAAAAACTGCCATCATAAGAGTTCATCATAGATGGAAAAAAGATAAAATTTATAGGAAATAAAAACATTTAAAATCTGTTATAAAATAACATCCTATTACAAATTTTAAATAGGTTAGTAATAAATTAACATATTTAATCATCTATATAATAAAAAGATAAAATTATAATTGAAATTTGTTTAAATATAAATTTAAAAAATCATGTGATGCACGTATAGAACTATTTTGTGATACCTAATATTACTATTAGTTTTAATATCAACAGTTTGAAATAGTTTTTTATTTTTGGTTAGTTCATTTTTTTTTTTTTTTTTAAAGTTTAACTTAACTTAAGCTTTGTTTTTATTGGTAAATCTTTCATTTAATATTTGCCCAGTGTATTGTTTTTTGTTTTTTTGTGTGTGAAAGTCCAGTAACCAGGAAGTGTGGCAGGTAAAAAATATAGAAAATTTTGATTCAATTATATTTTCGATTTTCTTAAGGATGCTGAATCAGTTTTGATCTTAGCCACCTCAAAAAACTAAGCTGAAGCAGAAAGAAAATATTAATAAAATAAATGCTAATTTTTTAGTATTTTGCTACTATGTAGAAAAATGCACCTTAAAATATCAATAACAAGGCATACATATTAAATAAAAGTGAAAAGAAATAGAAATTTGTGTTCTTTAATTCATGTTTTTTAAGTAAGTTTCATGAAATTCGAATTCAACACTCCCAGAATTTAAAATTAATAAATTATTAAATTTATTGATGTAAGTAATGACTGGCCATGTTGAACTTTCTGTTTTATGTATAAGTTTTAATGTATTATGAATTGAGCAAATATTATTTATTTTATTATTATTACTAATTATTAGGTATTAAACTCCCATAATTTATAAAGTGGGTACTCTTAATTGAGATTAAGACCTGGCAGTTGAGGTCTTTGGCCAAAAAATCCCTTTTACAATCTTTGGCTTGGTAGCAGTACATCCTTCCTGAAGTATTGTGTGCACTGTGTACCACTAATAGGGCGGAAGGTAGTGTCCACTTTTGAACAAGTGATTGATCTCACGACAAATTTTCTCCCAAGAGTAGTTCTCCCATTGCCTGTATGGAATCCACCTTCTATAAGAAAATTTTAATCAATTCCGTAAAAAAAAAAAGGTGTTATATTGTATATTAGGTGTTATATATTATTTATGTTATATGGGCCAGAACAAAATATGATGTTTAATAAATAGTTTTGAATTTTTCTCAGACCTGCAAAAACAAATACACGAAAAATCTGGCAATAGAAAAATGTGTTATTTACAAAATCAAAGTTAATTAAATTGTGCGTCTAAAGTAGGGTTGCCATACATCCCAGTATACCGGGGCATGTCACCGTCCTGGTCGTCCCGGTTGACCCATAAAATGTCCCAGTCCGAGAATATGCAGTAATTAAGGTATATTTGGTTAACCCCTTCAGTGGTGTAAAATTCAGCGGCATAATAATAATAATAATAATAAGGTCAGGGTAGTTGTAGTGCGTTCATAATTCTTGGAGTGATATTTGATGTTATGTGTCTGGAGCTCCCGCCGCCAGATGGGATCGCAGGGGAGATAAGGGAACGCTGCCTTATTTCGTAGCGTTAAGTTTGCAATCTTTATTTTCCTTACTGTATGCTCCCTTCAGTTTGTCAGTATTCGTTGTAAAGTATATAGCAGACTGCATGGAACACATTGTACCTACTAATTTTCTTGAGTTTTGAATTGTGTCCCGGTACAGTACCTAGACTGTTATGGCAAACCTATTCTAAAGACATCTCTAAAAGTTTTACTTGGTTTAACATATTTTGATGTAACTCCCTTAATACCAATGCTAGTTGGTGTATGTTTTGACAAAATATGACAATTTTGACGTTTCCAGTGGGCTGGTGTGGGTTTAATCAAGGATGGTCATGGACGCCATCTCTGAAAGATGTTCCAAGTTATTCTTTCTTTAGTCAAGAGACTCAAGGGGGCCTTTTATTTACTTCTTTTTTTTTTTGCTATTTGAGCACTAAATTACTGCATTATAACGTAACTTCAATGTGCTCTATCACCTAAATAGGTTGTTCGCCAAAAAACATATTACATTAGTAATTGGAAATGTAATGATTTTTTTTTTTTTATTAGGTTATCTATATATATAAAAATGAATGTGTGTGTGTCTGTCTGTTCTCGATAGATTCAAAAACGGTACATCCAATCTCGGTGAAAATTTGGGAAGTTATTAAGTATATCTCCGGGAAGGTTTTTGTAAATTTTTATTTAAATCAGAGTTGGGGTTCAAGAAATATCCCAAAAATATCAAAATAATGTTTATTTTTTATAAATATTACTTTAGTGCAGGTGTTATTAAACAATTACCAATAAAACATATGTTCTAAATTAATCTAAATCTCCTTAGTTTTTTAGGAAGGTTTTAAGAAGAATAAAATTCCTTAAAACGATTTCAAATTCATTTTGATGTTTCAGGTTTATATGTAGGTATGTTATTAAAATAACATTTAATTAGTAATATTTGTTAAGAGTTTAACCATAAATAAATTGAATAATTGAATTTTTACTCATAGAATTTACTTTTATAAAACAAAACTAACCACAAAAAATACTGAACCAATCTTTACCAAATCTAAACATCATCTTCTTAGTTGAAAGAAGGTTTAGCAATAAGAAAATTTACATATTATCAATTAAATTGTTGCTTAAAAGAGCTAAAAATGTGGTACGCAGTAAATTTTGAAAATTGGCCGATATGTGGCGAGTGCCATTTACGAGAGGTTATAGCGGTACAATGTTATATAGAGCTAGAAATTGATAATAAAATTGGTTTAATTCAAATAAATTGTTATAAAAAAAAAAGCTATAAATATTTAGTGTGACGTGTGGATACTAGGGATGTTTAATAATCGAACGATAAGTTGTTAGCACCATTCTGCAACAGAGTTTGCAATGGTAAAATTATTAAACCCATCTGTGCCAAATTTTAACTACAAAATTTTCATAGTTCTAGGAAGATTTTAAATAGTATAGTTTACTATAATAATTCTTTAGGTAATTCAGCGAAGTTTGAATTACGAGCCACCACCAAGTTTGATCCTTACGCTTCACTTCGAGTTTAAATTTATCGATAGTTCTTTCCTATAACCTCACATGTAAGCAAACCTCTACAGGTTCAACTTGGATTGTGTTGTTTAGTGTGTTATATTGATATTTAGTCTTCTTAAATGAAAATAGGTGAAACAGAAGTTAACAAAATGATTTTCATACAGGATTAAGTGTTTTATCAATTCATGTTTTCTTATTTCCTCTTATCTAATGTGTAAAAGTGTTACAAAACTTAAGAACATTAATTTGTACATGGATTTGGTGTTTTATATATTTTGATTTGTTGTATCAATTTAAGTGATAAAATTTCAGTATACATATTTTTTTGAATGGATTCTTTGTCATCCATAATACTTAATGCCCTAAAGTGAGACAGATTGTATAATTAATTCAATAAAACATAAAGATCAAAAAATAAATGTGAGAAAGTATATCATAGGTTTCATATTTTTTTATTTTCACTTCCCTTAAAAATAATATAGCAGAAATTAACATCCTAACTTTCAACATGGATTCTGTCTTATATTATATAATTCCTTATAACATGGAGAATGGACAGTGTGAAAATAATCATAGATTAAGAGGTGTACTGTTGGTAATAACTATTGGTGTAATTTTATAGATTAATGTTTTTTTTTTTTAATTTAGAAGCCTGATGATGGAGTATTTTCTGCGAAACATGTGCTACAAATGTTAAACAAATAGGAGTATGTTAAATAAATTCTTATTGATTCTGCCTTTATATATTTATAATATCTGTGGCACCTGTGCATAGTGGGCTAAGTATATTGTAGAAACAATGCTCAATTGCATTCTTCAATACAAGACTTTTATAGATAAACAAATTATTCTTAGTTAATCAACTATTAGTAAAGTTCTTTAATTATGAGAGCGGGCGAAGTCGCTACGGGGAAAGCTAGTTTTTTAAATAAAAATGTAATGCTATTTGTTGATTGGGTAGCAACAAACTGAAAAAATTAATGTTTAATTTATATTTTTCTAAGTGTTAGAAATTTTTTTAAGTATTTGAACAAAACATAAATCAATTGAGAAATAAATTTTATATTGTCGTCTTCACCAAAATACCTGGTTTCTAGGCTAACATATAATCTAAGAAATAAGACAAAAATACTATTTACTGCCTGAAACCTTTTGACTTAGATTGCTCTTCTTTAAAAAAATTCAAATGGTATAGGATGGTTTCTGTAAATTATTATAAGGAGCTCATAAACATTACAGCTTATATATATATATTAAATGTTTTTTATTTAACTAAGAATTTACATTACACTTTTTAATTATTAATTAAAGTTTAGAATAACTCATTTTTCTGGATATTAATTTATATATATTGAAATTTGAATAGGAATTGAATATCCGCCAAGAGAAGGAGCTGTTAATTTTGAAGCCTTCGATCAGGCGTATGGATTCGTTTCCTACTCCACATTACTGGATACATCTCCTCTGGACCCTTCAATATTGGATGCTGATATTAGAGATAGAGCAATAGTCTATCTCGATGATGTAAGATACCTTGTTTTTAATGCCTTTTATTGACAAAATATTATAATTTTATTCCTTTAATGTCATTGAACAATCAATATGATAATGAATATGTTTATAATAAATACAAATCTGTTTATAATAAATACAAATCTGTTTATAATAAATACAAATCTGTTTGTGTTAACAAAAACTCAGACTCGGGAATCTGAACCTTCCCCAAATGATTAGAGGTATACCAATAGAATTTTTAACCTTCTTGGTATCCTTTTTTTAAGATAAGTCTTAAGGAGCATCCAACAACATATATTGCCTACAGTTAGTAAATTTTATTTACTTTCTCTTCCCTTTTATTTTATTATGGAACTTTATAGCTTTAAAGCACTTTAATCTTTAGTGACATCTTCACATTCACAGTCACCAATATTTGGTTTTTAAAATACTGCTTAAGAAAAATATTATGATTTCAAAATAATACTGTAATAACTTAATACATTAACACAGCATATTCTATACATATTCCTAAAGTAACGAACAAATTATAAAAACCACAGGGGAATGTGAACGGATTATCTCTGTATTTTTTCCATTTTAGTTGGAGCTTGTTGTAGTAATCATTTCACAAATTTTCCCACTTACAACATACTACATTGGATGGTTCGCTGAAGTTTGTTATATTTTATTTACACTGTTTAAATATTATACTTATGATGTGCAGTAAGTTCAAAAATAGTCCTAATAAAGCTGAGAGGAGAAGACTATATGCATTTTTAAAATAATCATACATTCCCTATCTAGGTTGAAATTGCAACTTTACAGTACACTAGGATTACTAGATGTCCTCTTCCATCAAAGTATAAACAATGTAAGAAATTGAGGTTATTAATTGAAAATATGGGAAGGAGGAACTACAAACGGCTATCAGACTGTACAAAAGTGAGAAAATCATAATTAATTATAAAAATAACATTTATAATTACAATTTATAATATATATATAATTAATAATCACATTTTTTTTTTCCAAATCTTTACATAGGGTGTTGTTGGTGATGTAAAAGTAGACAATGATAATCTGACTTTCTCTGAAATAAAAGGATATCCATTTTCCACTGATGATATAAAAGTGCTAACTGAATTGGAACACACTGAAAAAGTTTCTTTTCCAGCAGTTTTTCGTGGAAAATTTACAGTGCCTAAAGGAAAACAGCCTTTGGATACATTTGTTTCTATGAAGGGTTGGTGCAAGGTAAGATTTTTGTAATGCATTCTGAATTAAGTGATACAATATTGTATAAGAGTTTCGAATATTTTGAACGTACTGTAGTCAATTTCTTTACAATGTGTCAGATTGCAATACTGACAATATACAAGGTGTAAATATCTTAGTAAAAGAATCTTAAACCCTATGAGCTATCAAATCCAAAGGATCAATGGTTCTGAATTAACTAAAAAGTCAACTATAAGTGATACATGGTCCAGTTTGCTTTTCACAAACTGACACAGGCTAAACAATCTACATTTTCGCAGTGTTGAGGTCAAATCCTTGATTAGTTAGGATAATCTAGGGTTATTGGAACACATAGACTCATTATAACTCAGGGTTGATTTACCTTTGGAATTGCAGTTACTTCTTCCGACATCAAATAAATGTCGGAGGGAAGTGGCAATCCCATCGCCCGGTCTTAGGACTGCAATCAGCCACTGGTCCTCCAGGTTGGGGGAACAGCACACTGACACACATACAGTGCACTAAATTAGCACACTACAATACCCATACACTACAAACTAAGGACACTAACAGTACATACCATAGGGTCTCCTTTCCTAGGAAGACCTGGAAGGGGGACCGGTCAGGAGGTTTAGGAGGCAGCCCCTCCACCTGAATCGGGGGACGTGGGTCTGATAAACCCACTCTCTCTAAATCTTATTTATCAAGAAAGCAACACAAAGATTAGCTGGACTGGAATTCAGGAAACAACACAGCAAACGTTAAACGGACTTCACACTTGCCTTGTGGAATATTTTATCCCTTTATAGACCTGGAGCACTTCAAGTGCTTCTTAACACTCTTGACAACTACTCCATAGACATAGCTGCCATTCAGGAAATCAGGTGGACAGGGCAGAGTACCTTCAAGAAAGGAACATATACTGTCTATTACAGCTGTGATGACCGCCTCCATACTTTTGGCACAGGATTTATTGTTGGGAAGAAGATGTCACAATTCGTAATAGGATTTAAACCAATTAACCCTAGGCTATGCACATTACGGATAAAAGGAAAGTTCCACAACTATAGCTTAATATGTGTTCATGCTCCAACAGAAGCATCAGATGATCTTAAGGATGAATTCTATAATCAATTAGAAAGGGTCTACAATGAATGTCCTCGGTACGATGTTAAGATTGTGGTCGGTGATTTCTATGCCCAGGTTGGTAAGGAAAGGATATACCAACCTACTATTGGCCAATTTAGTCTGCATGAAGTCTGTAATCAGAATGGAAAACGACTTGTGGATTTTGCAGTATCGAAGAACCTAATTGTTAGGGGTACATGTTTTCCTCATAAATCAATTCACTTAGGAACATGGCAGAAGTTTGGACCCCTTGGACAAGTAACAACATCCCGGATAGACCATATCCTCATGAGTGCCAGACACAGATCTTCTCTACTGGATGTCAGAGCATATCGAGGGGCAAATGCCTATTCAGACCACTACCTAATTGTTAGTAAAATAAGAAGTAGAATCTCAAACACTAAAATGCAGCATGGGTGTGGAACAACTAGATTTGACATCAGTAAACTAAAGGAGCCTCAAGTAAGTGAAAATTTCGCTCTTTCTCTAGATGTGAAGATTAGAGAAATTAATGTTAACAAAAGTATTGATAATACGTGGGAAGCACGCAAGGAAGCAATGTCTGTAACAGCAAAAGAGATTCTGGGAACCAAGAAACCTGAAAGGGGGAAGGGATGGTTTGATGAGGAATGTCAAGTAATAACGGAGAGAAAGAATAAGGCTTACAGGACCATGGTACAAAGAAGACATACACGTAAATCGGTGGATGATTATAGACTAGCCAGAAGAGAAGAAAAGCATACTCATAGAAGGAAGAAAAGACATTGGGAAAATAAACTGTTAGAAGAGGTAGAACAGTCTTTTAGTGAAAAGAATAGCAAAAACTTCTTTCAAAAGGTAAACATAGGATGAAAGCCCTTTAATCCTCTTAGTCAAGCCTGTAAAGCAGAAGATGGAAGCCTGATTACCAACCAGCAGGAGATCAAGGACAGATGGGCTGATTATTTTAGCCATCTTCTCAATAGAAATGGGAAACCACAAGAGAGATGGGACGCATAGGAAGCAACTAGCAATGAGGACTTTATTGAGCCACCAGATGAAGAAGAAGTACTGGAAGCTATAAATAAATGAAAAAAATCATAAAGCGCCTGGTTGTGATGAAATTCCTGCAGAGCTCATAAAGCATGGTGGTTGTGAATTGGTTAAGCTACTACAGGAACTATTAACTGAAATATGGAAAGAAGAAAGACTACCCATGGAATGGAAGAAAACAATTATTTACCCTATATACAAAAAAGGTAACGCACTGGAATGTTGCAACTACCGAGGCATATCGCTACTTCCATGCGCCTACAAGATCCTTTCAACTATCTTACACGGCAGACTGCTACCTCTTGCTGAAAAGGAAATTGGAAAATACCAAGCTGGATTCCGAAGGGGAAGGTCAACCTCTGACCAGATCTTTACCCTCCGGATACTACTGGAGAATACAGCAGAATACCAGATCTCCATGCACTATGTCTTCATAGACTTCCAACAGGCCTATGACTCCATAAATCGTCAGGAAGCTTATATAGCCATGTTAGAAATGAATATACTCCATAAACTTGTTCAACTAGTGAAAATTACAATGGAGAACAATATCTCTTATGTTAAAGTTGGTGGAGATTTGTCTAGAGGGTTCACTACAGAGACTGGTGTCAGGCAGGGTGATGGCCTGGCTTGTCTTGTTTTTAACACTTTGACTGCGGGCATTAAATTATACTAATATCGCTGGTGGAGGGAAATTTTTTTTTCTTTAATTTAGTTTATACACTTGTATCTTGCTTTGAAACATGCTAATAACAGCATTAAAACTAAATTAGTGAAAAAAAAATTCGTAGAAAGTTACGAATACGTTTATTCAAATATACGTATTTGAATCCCCTCCATTAACCACGGGAATTGGAGAATAAGAGCAAACCTAGAGCTGGAACAATTGTTCAGTGAACCCAGCATCATTTCAATAGTCAAAGTAGGCAGATTAAGGTGGCTCGGCCACGTGCAAAGGATGACGGAAGATAGACTTCCAAAAAAGATGATGAACGGCAGGCCGGGAGGAAAAAGGTTGAGAGGAAGGCCAAGGCTGAGATGGCTGGACAACGTTCAAGATGACCGGTGAAAACTGGGTGTGAATGGTTGGAGGAGGAAGGCGGGAAGATAGACAGGAGTGGCTGTCTGTACTTAGCGAAGCCAAGGTCCGACTAGGACTGTAGCGCTCTATTATAAATAAATAAACAACGTTATCACACTAGAAATATGAAACCTGACCTACAATATATTCTTAAAACAAACATGAATAATACAACAAATATATTTATACAACTTAACCTACTTTACATTATTAAGAAGTATGTAAGTAAATATATATATATATATATATATATATATATATATATATATATATATATATATATATATATATATATATATATACACTGTAATGATATTTGCATTTTAAGTTCAGGAAGAGCAAATATTGGAAGTTAGGGTCAAAACCAGGTAGGAGCCCAGGGATTAGGGACTCCTTCAATACCTGGGGAGGTAATGAAGGAGTCCTACCTTGAGGCAGGTAGGAAAAAGGGAGAGTTGGTTATGTGACAAGGAGCAAAGAAGATAGTGAGTTAGTTCTGGTCTTGAAGCAGCTATGTGTCTGCAGATATAGAAGAATATGGAACCTGGAGACAAAGCATGGACTGGACAAGAAAAGATAAGTGTTTAGTGGTTCTTTCAGTAACAGACTAATTCTCTCCTTAATGGACTTCAGACTTTTAAATTAAACTAAGGTAAAATTAACTATTGTTTTCACATTGTAAGTTATAATAAATATAGAAAGTATGAATAAAACCTTGTTAAATATTTCCAGTTATAATTCAAACGAATATTGACAGAACCCTAATAATGAGTTAAAGTCAATTAATTATTGATGTATAATTTTATTAAACATTAATGATAAAGAAAATCATTACATTTGGTGCCCTCCAGTGGACTGTTAATATTGAAGATATGACTGGAAAATGGTTAAAATTTGGTAGATGTTTGTGTGAAAATAATGAATAAATAGTACTTTTAAAGTCAAGTTATATTAAGGGAATTAAAACAAAATGAATTTCGAACAAATGTTGGAAGCTATCAATAAGAATGTTGATTTGCTATTTAATAACATATCTAAAAAAATAGATGAAATTGCTGAAAAAGAAAATAAAAAACGTGAAGAACGTAGGAAAAAGTTTAAAGAAGATGAACGAAAACGTTCTGAAAAAGACTCATACCCTCAGGCCATTGATATAAATGTTTGTGACAATGAAAAAAACACTGGAACTGAAGAACAAATGGAATTAGAAGAAGAAAAAGTAGCTGATACTGTGAAAGAAGACAAAGAATTGAAAAATTAAAAATTAATGGAATATGAAGAAAGTCAAATGAACAAAGAAAAAGTTACTGATAATGTGGATGAAGGAAAAGAATTAAAAGATGAAGAAATAATGGACTCTGAACAAACTTTTACAAGTGAGATTGAAGTGTATGAAAGTAAAATTGTTGATAAATTAAATGAAGTGGAAAAAGAAGAAGAAATACAAGATGACATTGGTGAAAACATAAACCATGATTTTGATGAAAATGAAGAAGTGGTAAACTGTGAAATGGTTCGAAGAAATAAATATAGCAATATCATTCAATTTCAAAAAATAGAAAAATTTGGTTTCTTTGAATATTATCAAAAATTAAAATATGCTTCAAATAAAGGTTTGAATAAGCATATGATGGAGTTTCAAATTCCACTTAGTTGGAGCAAATATTCTTCAGAATGGTTATGGTGATTATATAAATTAAAACGTTCAAATAGCCATAAAGCGTTTAAAAAGAAATTTATATACGTCAAGAAAAGAATTTAAAAAAATTTTCTTGGTGAAATTTAGTATATTGCTGACACGATAAAAAAAAAAAATAATAATAAAATCGTTTTCATATGGAACCATTTTGTTTTTAAACAGCATACATAAAAATTAATTTGTATTTCAATGAGTCTCTTTTGTCTTTAAATTTATTTATTTTTTATTTTAAGCCTCTACCAATCATAGAATAAAAAAAGTGTGAAATTTCACAAAGAATTGTTATTAAAAATTTTCCTAATATTATATTAATGTTTTAAACAATAGATCATTGATAATTCATCTGTAAATCAGCCTATTTTCATTGTCATTAAATTTTTTTTGGTAATAATTTTCATAAAAATCTAACAGGTTTGTAGTTACTTATAGTTATTATTATATTAAAATAATTTGACTGTATTATATAAATTTTTGAAAAAGTAATATTATTAATTAAATTGTGTTTCAGTCTGTTACGTATGTTATTGAATTAATTTGAACATTTTTCATAAAAAAAAAAAAAAAAATAAATTAAAAAAAATAAAATAAAAAAAAATAAAATAAAAAAATAAATAATGGTTTTTAGATTAATATAGAATTATTTCATTTTGTAGTAAACATTTGGTTTAGTATATAAAATTTAGATTAATGGATAGTTTAATATTTAGGATTAATTTTAGTTTTGTTAAATGTTAATTAAAATGACAAGCGAATATTTAGGTATTATAATGATAGTAAATTTAAATTAATGTTTCATTAGATGTGTATAAAGTTGAAAAATTGTATAAGTCATAAGATAGTTCTAGTGGAAAAAATTTCTACACTAAAGCTTAAAATTTTTTAAAACTGGAAAGAACCTGAATGTAATGATATCTGCATTTTAAGTTCAGGAAGAGCAAATATTGGAAGTTAGGGTCAAAACCAGGTAGGAGCCCAGAGATTAGGGACTCCTTCAATACCTGGGGAGGTAATGAAGGAGTCCTACCTTGAGGCAGGTAGGAAAAAGGGAGAGTTGGTTATGTGACAAGGAGCAAAGAAGATAGTGAGTTAGTTCTGGTCTTGAAGCAGCTATGTGTCTGCAGATATAGAAGAATATGGAACCTGGAGACAAAGCATGGACTGGACAAGAAAAGATAAGTGTTTAGTGGTTCTTTCAGTAACAGACTAATTCTCTCCTTAATGGACTTCAGACTTTTAAATTAAACTAAGGTAAAATTAACTATTGTTTTCACATTGTAAGTTATAATAAATATAGAAAGTATGAATAAAACCTTTTAAAGGATATATAATTTTATTAAACATTAATGATAAAGAAAATCATTACAACACATACATATATACATATACATAAAACTTAACCTACTATACGTTCTTAAAAACTACGTAAATAACAATATTAGAAATATATAAACTCAACTTACTGTACATTGTTAATAACTATTCACTATTTTTAATATTTAAAAAAAAAAAAAAAAAAAAAAAAAAAAAAAAGAAACATGGCTACTAAAAATTATACATAGATTTTACACAAAAAAAAAAACAAAAAAAAAAAACTATTTTATCCCGTGGTACTCCTTAAAACAATTCTCTAAACAGAGCCCAGGGCTTTCTTCGCAATCAGGATAATAAATTACTACTTGTTTCCTTATTCCTTTTTTGGAACAAATGCGGCAATTTTTTTATTACTTTTTTTTTGTCCTTTTAAATTAGGAAAAAATGCCGGGAAATGGCTTTACATCGGTTTTGTACTTGTTGCTGTACTTTCCACTTTTTCTGGAACTAGCCCATCGATAACCGCTAGCCTTTAATCATGAATATTATGTTTTTTTTCGTGGAAAATAATTTATATAAATTGTAAGAATTATAAGTAAAATTTGGAGAATATGGAGGCCCACTTTTTTGTACCATTGTACAGTTTTTCGGGAGGTCAGTTGATAACTGAGTAGCTGATCTACTCTATCTTTATTTATTTATTTAATCGGTGCGACAGTCCTTAGAGCAGGACCAGGACCTCCTCAATAAGCCTCCTCCAACCTTCTCGATCCGCGGCCTTGCGGCCTCTAACTCCTGCCTGACGGAGGTCTTCCTCCACGTCATCTAACCATCTCAATCGTGGCTGCCCCCGCATTCTTAAACCTTCTGGCTTTTCATTTAGCAGTTTTCTGGGAAATCTATCTGTAGGCCTCCTTTCCATGTGTCCCAGCCACCTTAATCTCACTTTTTTTATTTGGACGACTATATCTGGCTCACCAAACAATGACATTAATTCATAATTTTTTCTTATTCTCCTTTCGCCATTTAGATATTTTGGGCCAAATATCTCCCTAAATATTTTTCTCTCCCAAACTCGGAGTAGCACTTCACTTCTTTTTGTTAGCACCCATGTCTCGCTTGTATATGTAATAACGGGTCTAATAATAGTTTTATATGCTGTTATTTTAGCCTTACGCGATAAATTTTTGAAGCTAAGAGCTTTTTAAACTCCGAACAGGCATCTGTTGCCTGCCTCTATTCGTCCTTTGATTTCCACGATAATAGCATTATTATTTGTTACTAGTGACCCTAAGTATTTAAATTGTTCACACGCTGGAAAACTGTACTCCCTGAACTGGATTTGTTCTACTTGAGACTGGGTTCCCGAAGTTAACATATTTAGTCTTCGCTTCGTTTATTTGCAAACCGCGCTTTTTACAAGCTACTTCCAGCTCTTGAAAAATCCTCCAAGGGCCGCTTTAGTCCTCGCTGTGATAAGTACGTCATCAGCGTATGCCAAGTGTTGCGCTAATCTGTTATAGATGGTGCCACCGGGGTTCGTCCTGATAGCCCGCACAGCTCGTTCTAAACAAAGGTTAAAAATTACACAAGATAAAGGGTCTCCCTGCCTTAAGCCTCTATCTACTTTCGATTCCTCTGACATTGAATTTTTTATTTTAACTTGATACATCGTGTTTTGCCACGTCATACTTATTAGCCTAATTAATTTATAAGGTACACCGAGTGCTCTTAAATCAGCTGAAGCTTCTTTTCTATTTACACTGTCATATATCTACTCTGTCTATCCCTCCCATATATTTATTGTATTCTACAATCGCCTCCGGGTTTTTTTTTCCGTTCCCCTTTTAGTTTTTACAGTTACTAATTCACCGGTATGTTCCGATGAAATTGCCAATACATCCCGTTTATCTCTCCATTTCAATACACACACCGCATCCCCAGTAAATTGTTGAACAACTTTCCCTTGCTTAAGTTTTTTTTGTACAACCTCTGGTGGATTGCCTTTACGATTTGCCCGCAATGTTCCAGTGCAATATATTTTATCTTCTAGCAATTGTTGGACAATATTCATTGAGGTAAAGTAATTATCGGCATACAATGAGTGCCCCTGCCCTTTATAATCTTCCAACAAATTGTTAACTACGCAATAATCGCCTACAGTCTGTCCCTTTCCGGAATAAATTAACATTTTATTTACAATGCCATTTGTCTCAGTTAGCATGTACACTTTGATTCCGTACTTATGCTTCTTTCCCTTGATTGTCGGAAAATAAGTCTGCCTCTCCACAAAATCATGGACTCATCTAGAGACAATTCTTTCCCCGGATAATAAACATTTTCCATGGTTCTGTGGAAAAGATCCAATATTGGGTGAACTCAATACAATCTGTCCGTAGTAGCTTCTTCCGAATTTACGGCAGGAGAAAAATGTAACGCCCTCAAAATTATTTGGAAGCGGTCGCGGCTCATATTTTTTCTAAAAAAGGGCAAATTAAAAAATCTATCTCCGCCAATATTCGTGAATATTATTAATTTTAATAATCCCCATTGAAAAAAGTAAGCCCAACCATAACATAAACTCTTCCCCATCTAATGGTTTCCAATCTGTAACCCTTGCTCGAGGAGAAGGATTTTTGAACAGAATCTCTTCAGCATTATTATTCATTTCCTTGACAGTTAAGTCAACCCACTCATTTGTAAATAACAACCGAAAAAATTGGTAAGGAGAGTTATCGGCAGGTAAAATTTTTAGTTGTTCCTTTTACCTGAAGGGATGGGAGGTACAGCTGGTCTAACGGTACTCCGATACCTAGGGCTAATAGACGGTTGTTCAGAAGTACCTGGGATTGCTGAAGTTTGTACATTGGCTGTACCATGTTCAGCAAAAATTGCTTCTTCATCTGGACCGCTTTCCTCTTTGTTGGAAGATCCGACAAATGATTCATCTTCATCTGAAGAACTTTCATCTTCCCCCGAACTAGAAACATCAAGTATTTCATTTCCAGCTAACTGGTCAAGCTCGGAAACTGGAATCTTCTGCCCACTTTGTAACTTTTCTTTAATTTTGGTAGCAATACCACTAATTGCTATAAAAATTTAAAAAAAAAAATTAGTAACATCAGACCATACTATATAATATTTTATAAAATTTCTATTATTAATACTTACAAGGCTTATTCTCAGACGAATGTGCTGAAAATTGATGGCCTCCCACATTCGCTGGAGCTATGAAATATGTTTTAAAATAATTATTTTAATAAAAACTGTAAAAAAAAATTAAAATACATTAAGAACAAACTACAGCATGCAAAGAACAATTTACTTACAGATAGTGGTAATTTTAGATGTGCTAGGAGTAATATCATCTATTGCTCTCTCACCAGATTCTGCATCGAAAGTGATACCTACGAGTTTATTTTGTACACATTAATAAATGTAAACATAATTAATAAAACACAATTATCAATTTGACTATAATTTTCAAAGAAGAAAAAATTGAAACTTACGTTTTTTAGATGAGCTAGGTTCTTCTTCTTTTTTTCCTTCTCTGGATTTCCTTTTATTACTCATTTTCTATCTAGAATTGTCATCACATATTTAGATATCTTGTTTATATCAATAACATTGCTATAAAAGCACATTAAATTTGAATAGAAAATCAACTTACCTTAATTTGTGGTATTAATGTAACTGAATATTCAAATTGCGATAAAAAAGAAAGAAAAAGAAAAAATTAAAAACGGAAAGCAATTTTTAAATCACTGAACACTTGTAAATAGCGGGACAGAGTATCAATGTGAACACTGGAAAGCGAGAGACCTGCCAAGCCTATAAGAAGAATAAGACTGGGTACTGCCCAGAGCAGTAGCCCGCCACACCAGGTACCTCCTACTACTGCCTGGGGCAGTACTCTGCAGTCAAAGTGTTAATGTAGCCTTAGAAAAGGCTGTGAGAAATGCAGGAATACAGGTAGTAGGGACCTTGTTGAATAGATCTGTTCAGCTTCTTGGATATGCCGACGATTTAGACCTTATGGGTAGAACATGGAGAGATGTAACTACATCATTCGAAGCACTAGAGGTCTCGGCTGCAAGAATGGGACTCACAGTGAACAACGAAAAGACAAAGTATATGACTACATCAAACCAATAACAGGAGCAAGAAGGAAATGTCGAAATAGGGATTCACGAATTCCAGAAGGTACGATAATTTGTATACCTAGGGGCCCAAGTCAATTCCCAAAAAAGGATGGAAGAAGAAATAAACAGATGCATATTCTCAGCAAACCGATGCTATTTCTCACTGCAAAAATACTTCCGAAGCAGAGCTCTGTCCAGGGTTGCAAAGTTTAGAATTTATAAGATGCTGATCCGCCCATTTCTTACCTATGGCTCAGAAATGTGGACAACGACTAAAGCAACCAAATTGTCGCTCCTGAAGTTTGAGAGGAAAATTCTCCGAAGAATATTCGGATCAGTATGCGTTAATCAAACCTGGCGAGGAAGGACAAATAACGAGCTAAAGGACCTTTATAAGGATGTTGATATTGTGCAGGTCATTAAACTAGCCAGATTACGATGGGCCGGTCACGTAATAAGGATGAACCCTGAAGAAATTCCAAAGGTGTTAAGTGAGCGAGTGTATGGAACTAGAAGAGTTGGTTGTCCAAAGCTTAGATGAGAAGATTCCGTAGCTACTGATGCCAGGATTCTGCTTGGTACCCGAAATTGGAAGGCAGCAGCACTTGATTGGGAAAACTGGCGGTCGATGTTGGAGCAGGCCAAGTCTCAACTTGGGACGTAGTGCCAATAAATAATAATAGCAACTTCTTCTGACATCAAAGGTTTAGAGCTCTAAGGAAGACAAGCCTCATTAATGCTTCAGCACCTTTTCCCATTACCTGTTATGATTTCTAACAGTTTTTGTAGGTTCATTTAATTTTAACATTCAGTATGTTATTACAGATAATTATGGTCCAATGGTGACTATAGAACTTTTATATCAATGGTTAGAAATTATACAAGAGAGTGAATTTTAAAAGTTAATTTTTATTGCATTCCGAATCTGATACCATTACATACCACAATCACTGATTGACATTCATAATTTATTCATTCCTTCGATTGGCACTACAGTCTTTATAGGAGCTTGACCTCCTTCAACAACTTGCTCCATTTGGCTCTGTCCTTCTTCATCTAGTCTCCAGTGGTGTACTCCTATATATTTTAGGTCTGTCTCATCATTTTCTAACCATCTCTATCAAGGTCTCCCATGCCAACTCCCTGGCTTCCTATAAAGCAGTTTCTAGGAGATTCTACTGGGATGCATCCTTTCCACTTGTCCCAACCATCTGAATCCCCCATCTGGATATAGGAGACAATGTCTCCCTCTCCAAATAGCTCCTGGATTTCCTTATTCTTCCTTATTTGCCAGGCGTATCTAATTTTTACTGGACTGAATATTTGACAGAGTACCTTTCACTCCTAGACTTTTATAACTCTTGTATTTTATGTGGTTAATGTCTACAATTCACTTCAATAGGTAACAATCAGCCTTATTGCTATTTTATAAATTATAAGCTTTGTCTTCCTTAAAAGGTTCTTGAACTTAAGGGCCTTTTGCAAATTCCACAAGCAGCGGTTTCCAGCAGCAAATCTAACTTTTATATCGGATATCGTCGAATTATCGATGGTTATCAGGCTTCCAAGGTACCTGAATTCTTGACAGCAGTGTATTGGGAACAATACCCCTGCTGAATAAACAGCTCTTTACCATTCCTCTTTTCAGCCTTCATACATAATGTCTTTTGGAGAATGATTTTGAGCCCAAGTTCCTTAGCTGGTCCTAAGAACTCTTCTACTGTATCTGATAAGTCTTAAAGCATTCTTGCTGAAATCACGAGCTCATCTGCAAAGGCCAGATGCTGTGTCAAACAGTTAAAAACATTACCTCTGGTTAGTTTTTATTTTACGAATGGTGTACTCCAAAGATAGGTTTAAGAGCAGGACTGACATTGGGTCACCCTGCTGTAAACCTTTTCCTATTTTGAATTCTTTGGAAAATCTACATCCAACCTTGACTGTACAGGATGTCTTCTCAAGGGTCATTCCAATGGGCCTAAACAGTTTTTTTTGAAATTCCTAAAGAATGCAGACATCTGTACATTTTTTCCTCTCAATGGTGTCATAAGCCTGCCTAAAATCGAAGAATACATGGTGGAGAGTTATGTTATATGCATTAGATTTCTCCAGCATTTACCTTACAGAGAATATATGGCCAGTGGTTGACTTACCTGGCCTAAAGCCACATTGATATTCTCCTACTACTTTTTCTCACCATTTTACCTATCTCTTGCTTATTGCTTTAGAGAGCACTTTGTAAACTGCTCTTAGGAGGGAAATTCCACAATAGTTCCTGCACTAAGTTTGGCCCCCTTTTTTGTAAATCGGGACACTAGTGATTGAGCCTATTCCTTGAGCTTTTTTTCTGAAGTGCATACATCAGATGTTTTCTCCTCCATACTTCAGCATTTCTCCATGTATACCATCTCCTCCTGGTGCTTTATTATTTCTGAGGTCCCAAATAATCTCAATCATCTCTTCCAGTTCAGGTGCAGTAGATTAGACTTCTTCTAAATTTTCTTCTGTGCCTCTTCTTCTTCTCCCAACATCTAGAAATGCTCTTTGTTATTCATCGTTAAACCAGTCATAGGCTAGACATATTAGCATTTTCATGGGAAAGTTTTGATTTGTTCACCCTTAATCACTATTCAGTCCACTCAAGTTCCTGTTCACACCAGTGTCCATCACTTGACTCTGCTTGGAGACACCTAGCTGCTCCGCTCCTAAGCCCATAGCTAACTGAACTCTATCCTTTTCTACTTACTCTTCTCTTCCTGCTTCAAGGGTTTATGCATTAGGTAACTAAGGATCAGGAGAGTTGTCTACCTGATTCGACTTAAATTCAAATTTTTTGTCCTCCTTAACTTTAAATTTAAATATCATAATATATATATATATATATATAAAGTTCAGATGTCAAGTACTGATATGCCAGAGATATCTAGAGAAATAAGCAAATACATCCAAAAATGGGGTGAAATTGCTGGAATGGTGGAAAAAACACAATTTTTGACTCTGTTGGTTGTCAATGATGTTGAACTCATTGAAGTCAATTCAGAAATGTAAGATATACAACAATAGCTATGTATATGTTTAGTAAGGTTCTTGAGGTTCAGTAAATAAATAAAAACAACTATTTTGGCAATGTTTCGAGACTATATTGTTCTAATAATCATGCTAATGTTACTGATGGATATGGATATAGTCCATAACATATCCATCAGTAACATTGGCATGATTATGAGAACAATATAGTCTCAAAACATCGCCTAAATAGTTATTTTTATTTATTGACTGAACCTCAAGAACCTTACTAAACATTTAATAGTAACAGGCAAGAAATTTATCCGTATATATTTGTATATATATATATATATATATATATATATATATATATATATATATATATACGAGGGTAAGTCAATAATTATCCGCAATATAGCTATATTTTTGTTTATGTTGGCAGTACTGTTCTTTTGTGTTGATGGCGCATGCTTTGTTCATTCGTTGTTATGTTTATGTGCGTATCAAGCTGGTAGGTTAGTTTTGTTATCGCTGTCGTGCTGTTAATAATGGCCGCTCCACTTTCTATTTGCACCATAGAAGAGCAACGTTCAGTGATCCGTTTTTTGTGGTCAGAAGGTGTATCAGGGGCCGAAATTCATCAAAGACTTTTGGTACAGTACGGGAACAATTGTTTGCCACAACGGAGTGTCTATGAATGGATTGAAAAATTCAAAACACAGTGAACAATAAACAGTGAACGTTACAGTGAGATGCTTACTGCTAAGCTGAAGCCTGCAATTCGAAGCAAACGCCGAGGACTGCTGTCAAAAGGCGTTGTGTTGTTGCACGACAATGCCCGTCCGCATACAGCTGCCCACACTGTAGAAACGCTCGCTTCAGAAACTCAATTTTGAAGTATTGAATCATCCTCCATATAGTCCCGATCTCGCTCCATCTGATTTTCACTTGTTTGGTCCACTCAAACAGGCAATTAGGGGCCGTCGATTTGCCTTGGACGAAGCATTGAAAGAAGCGGTGCATTCCTGGCTCGCATCTCAACCCAAAACCTTCTTCCATGAGGGCATCAGGAAACTTGAACAACGTTGGACCAAGTGCGTTGAAAAGCAAGGGGACTATGTCGAAAAATGATGTACTTGTAAGTTTCCTATTTCATTTCAATAAAATTTTATAACTATATTGCGGATAATTATTGACTTACCCTCGTATATATATACATATATATATATGGATAAATTTCTTGCCTGTTACTATTAAATGTTTAGTAAGGTTCTTGAGGTTCAGTCAATAAATAAAAATAACTATTTTGGCGATGTTTTGAGACTATATTGTTCTCATAATCATGCCAATGTTACTGATGGATATGTTATGGACTATATCCATATCCATCAGTAACATTAGCATGATTATTAGAACAATATAATCTCGAAACATTGCCAAAATAGTTGTTTTTATTTATTTACTGAACCTCAAGAACCTTACTAAACATATACATAGCTATTGTTGTATATCTTACATTTCTGAATAGACTTCAATGAGTTCAACATCATTGACAACCAACAGTGTCAAAAATTGTGTATTTTCCACCATTCCAGCAATTTCACCCCATTTTTGGATGTATTTGCTTATTTCTCTAGATATCTCTGGCATATCAGTACTTGACATCTGAACTTTTTGATGATCCTGAGCTGACAAAAAAAAAAAATAGAAACAAAAAATGCAAAATAGAAACTCTTTCTGTTCTTTTAACTGCCTAATTAATAAGTTCGTGTTTGTCTAGCTAATTCTTCCTCCCTTTGTAAGAAAGTTTAGGTCCTATTTGATTCTTCCGAAATTGTTTAGTCGGATTAATTTTTCATTCTCACTCTACTCAAATACTAGGAAACTATCTTTTCTTACTTTCTCTCTCATCATTTCATTACCCAGCATCTCACACAGTATGCACCAACGTACATCATTCGTTAACGGTTTAATCGTGTACTTCTAAATGTTGAAAATCACCCTTTCAAAAATCAAAGGTCTTATTGGAAAATACGTACGTATGTACCTGAATTCTCAATTTAAAGAATTTTAAGGGTGATGGTGGCGTTTTATATTATGTTTGTTTTGATTAAGTTGTATTGACTACTGTATGGTGTACTGTGTTTTTACTATAAAAAAGTCAAAATTTGAAAAAAAAAAAAAAAAAAATGTTACATAAACTGCCACTGGATCAGATAAAAAAATTGTTTTCATTACTGATGTTAGTTGTACTTTAGTTCCAGCTGATGTACCATTAATTAAGGCACTTCAAATTTTATAATGTGTTTTATTTTTTAATATTCACCTCATCTTTTTTGTGTTTTCTCTTCCTTATCTTCTTCCTATTGTTTCCATTATCAACAAAATTAGTTACTTAAACTTGAGTTTGTACTTGTATATAAATATGCAATGCAATATTTTTTATTTTTCTAAATGATGTAGATAGTTGCATATTTTTGGTATTTAATTGCATATTTTACCCAATATATTTGCAAATGTTTCAGTTTTTTCTATATAATTCACGTTCCTAGTGATGACTATCGATTCTATTTATCTACAACCCTATGTTATAAGATTATGAATGAAAAATTGCAAATTGTTGTAGTTAATATTTAGGTGTACTGTACTGTGCACACATTATCATTTCAAGTATTTTTGATTTAGCAGTTTTTATTTTATAAAATTTATGTGGCTTCTGTAGAACCTGTTATATAAATCCCCACCAGTATTAGTAAAGATCTATAAATTTAGAGACAACTAATTGTTTAGTGTGTCCGTAATCTAAAGTGGTGCTCTAATTTAAATGTTTTAAGTCTTGTGGTTGTAATATATTATTATTGTATTAACTATATATTACCGAATATCAGTTAAATATTTGTTCTTTGAAAGTTCTTTATAATACAGCATGATTTCACTTTCTAATCTGTATTACAATAATATTTAAGCAGCTTAATAGTCCATTTAATATTATCATTGCATAGTCACTATCAAGCACTAAGATATTTTTATTTATTTCAGGGTTTAGTATTCATAAATGGAAAAAATCTTGGTCGCTACTGGAAAATTGGACCACAGTTATCACTGTACATTCCTAAGCCCTACTTGAACAAATATCCCAAGGTGAACACACTGATAGTTTGTGAATTGCACTGCGCTAATCCATGTGTTTCTGTAACATTTGTAAAGAAGCCTGTATACCTTTCGCGTTATACTAAAACATTTTAATGAAAAATTTATTCACAAAAATATGAACTATTGTTAACCTATGTTAAAAATATAGAAATATTACTATTATAATTATATTTTAAAAATAAAAGAATGTTAAACATATTATTATTGAATACATAATTGGTTTTTATTTTATTACTTACTTGAACAAGTCTTCCAAAATGATTTAATATATTAAAAAAAATAATACATTATGTGCTTGAAAAAAAAAAAAAATGTGAATACCTTCCATGCAGAGGTTATAATTAAACTGAATACAAAGTGTGAAATTTCAAAAATAATAGATATAAACAACTTACTTCATAACAGTTTTAAATCTACATCTTAAAAAAAAAAAGTTAATAAATCCCATTCACCTTTAAAGATTTGTAGTGGCTGAAGTGAACATTTGTAGGAAGGTGGCAAGAAATCCTAGATGGGACAGAATCACAAATTTGAGAATTTGAGGGCTGATGGAGATTTGGTCAACAATAGAAGAAAAAATTTTAAAATGGTTTGATTTATTAAAAACACTCAATTTCTCCTTAACACATTGTAATGAACTGTGTTCAAAAATTAGAAAAATGAAGTTCAAATTAATTTTTCTTGAGGGGTAATTTAGAAATTAGAATCTTAAAACAGAAATAAAACATCACAATTTCAATATTAAAACAAAGGCTCAAAGTCAAGGATTAACTTGAATTGTTGATACAAATACAAAGAATTAAACTGGTTCAGTTAATATATATTTATGTTGGTGATTACCATTTTATGACTTAAAATTTGTCACCTATTAAAGAGTCAGTCTCTAGTTCATTGACTGATCTTGACCAACAGTTCACAATTGGGTAAGTTCTATTGCTTAAGATTATGTAAGAAATTTTCATAATTTTTTCAGGTTTGGGATTGATTTAAATAAAAAAAAAAACTTTTTTCTTCATACTTTAACCATAAACAGTGCATAGCTTCCCATTTATTTTGATACCTAGTTTATCTACCTTTGGCTGCCTCTTAAGGTGATTTTGTGGTTAAAAAAAAAAAAAAAAAAAAAAAAAAAAAAATCAACTTCCCAATGAAGTATTTGAATTATGTAACCAAATATAACAATCTTTCGGTTCAATGAATGATTGCAATACCGCCCACAGATTTTTTGGGAATCCAAAACTAAGCAGTGAAATTACTGGACTTCAGATAACAATAATTAATTTAGACACCATTTTGAAAGTGGCTTCTAGTGGTAAATCAATTAATATATGAAAATTCACTGAATTAATTGCTGAAACTAAAGATTTATATCTGTGGCATCAATCATGGTTTTACTTGGACTGAATATTATTTCTTTTTTCATAACTCCAACTGGGAAATTGTCAAAAGAAGCATTGAAGAACTAACACAAGGACATTAGCACTGGCGTAGCTTGCTTTTCGGTGGCAGAAAAAAACTTTCTTTCTCGAGAATGATTAGTCCTATCGAGATGCAAATAGTCTAGTCTCATTCGATTCAGAATGAAAAAATACATTAACATTGTAACTAATTTGAATTATATCACTTTATTCTTAAATAATATTGACAACGCAAGTGGAGATATTTTAAATTATTTTGTAAAATTTAATTTAACATGTTTTATTCTAATTTAACTTCATTTCAATAAAATGTTGGCTCTTTTTTTCGATTTTTACACTTTGATGTTGAATAAGCTGGTTCAGAATGGCTCAAAAGAATTCATTATGTGCCTATATAATGGAAGGAATGGTGGAACTGTTCACATTGTTAATTAGTGTGTTTATTTTTTAGGTTCAGGCCTCATATATATCATTTAGGGGTCTGAAAATTTTAGCAGCTTTGTTGTGTATTACCGTTAGACTTATAGTAATATATATTGGTAATCGATACTGCGATTACCTTTTCTGTGTGGTTATCTATGATATAGAATAAAAGTTCTGTTATTGTTAGTGTGTGTGTAATTCATCCCAGTTCTATTACATATCAGATGTATATGATAATTGGCGACGAGGATTTAAACCTATTTTCGTCAGACATTCAAGAGTCACAGAATGTTTTCTAAGCCTCAGTCACGTAAGTCATCATAAGAACTCAGCTAACCTATATCAGCAATATTCTCACTGTCTTGTCACTTAACTTTTCGCCCATCTCTCTTGCCGATTGTCACTAACAATGGATGAAAAACAGTTCAATCAATTCCTCACTACATTCACAGCAGCTCTCTCAGCTAGTCAAAATCAGTTAGTCAAGGACATTTTAGCAAATACATCAACGGACATCGCGCCTTTTGAGGGCTTTGATGCGAAAAAGGAGAAGTTTACTAATTACCTAGAACGCTTTGACAATTATTTGACGGTAAAAAACGTGAATGATATTGCAAAGAAAGCACATTTATTGTGTGCTTCAGTAGGGTCTGCTCATTACAACAATTTATCCGCCTTTTTGGGCCCCCAAAAGCCACTAAAAGACCTATCTCAGGAAGATCATATCAGGAGGACTCACAAACAATCCCAGAATATGTTGCAACTTTACAACGTAACCTCACTGATTGTGACTTCTTTGTGAGTTGCTCATGCAAAAAGAAGGTTTCTGTTGCAGATATATTTTTACGTGCACAATTTATCAGGGGTATAAAAGACAATTGGATTAGGGAAAAACTTTTACAATCTGATAATACGAAATTTGATGACATTGTAGCTAAGGCTGTAGCTTTAGAAGCATCTCGTATTCAAAGCCATGAATTGATGAACCAATCCAGTTCTAACTCATCTTATCAGACTGCCTCCACTAACAAAGTGTCACAATTACAAAACCCTCGTCATGATCATCAACCCAGTAGGCATTCGAGAAACAAAAGTCTTTCATCAAAATTCTTTCAGTACAGAAATCGTTCACAGCCCCGTTCAAAGACCAACATTGACTTTCGAGCCTTAGGCATTCATGACCTTTGCTTCAAGTGTGGACGGTCATCTCACCGCGCTCATGAATGCTGCACACCTAGGTCCTCCCTCCATTGCAGAGCTTGTGGAAAGACAGGGCACATTCAAAAAGTCTGCATTACAACACTAACTAAGAACAGCATTGACAGTAAGCAGGTAGATGAATTATCTAGCTCTGACTCTGACTCTGAACATATCTATGGAGTTAGTTACCTTGAACCTGTTCATTTTCACACAAATGTGAATCTCGTTGACCTATATGAAGTAAATGCATGTTCAGGTAAATATCTTATTCCAATTTCAATCAATGGTAGACCTCAGATAATGGAGGTTGACTCCGGTGCTCGTTTTTCAATTATGCCAAAAGACAGATTTGATGCTCTTAACCTTGGAATTGACTTACTTTCTTCCAACATACGTTTTCGTACTTTTTCAAACAATATTGTCACATGTGCTGGCACAACGAAAGTAACTATCACACACAAAGACAAATCTACGAGTCAGTGATTTATACATTGTTCCAGTCGGCCATGATGCCCTGATAGGCCGTGATTGGATAAGAGGCCTGGGGTTAGAACTCAAACAAATTGGTATCGATATGTCTCTTCAGCTTTCAGACCAACCAGAGACAAACATCCTCTCTCTCACCACCGATGAGATTATTCAGGAATTCCCCTCAATTTTTAAAGAAAGAATTGGCTGTATACCCAACCTCAAGGTATCCTTGAATCTGCGAGACAACGTCAAACCAATTTTTACACGAGAGAGAGTAGTCCCATTTGCTCTCAAAGAACGAGTCAACAAGGAACTGGACGCACTTGAAAAGGAGGGGATTATTACACCAGTAGCCACAAGTGATTGGGGCTCTCCCTTGGTCGTTATTCCAAAACCCTCCAAAAGTCGTCACTCATCCATGGAATGAACCTGCGAACAATTGGGAACGCAACCACATTGACTATGCAGGACCTTTTGAGAATCACCACTTCCTCATATGTATTGACGCTAAATCAAAATGGCCGGAGATTCGGATTTCCAGAGAAGCACCAACATCCTCTTCTACTATCTCACTGCTTGAAGATATATTCTCATGCCATGGGTATCCATCAATCATTGTATCAGATAATGCTACAATCTTTACATCGCAAGAGTTTCAGAAATTCTGTTCCAGCCGAGGGATAAGTCAGAAGCTCATAGCACCGGGTCACCCAGCCACAAATGGCCAGGCTGAGCGTTTTGTGCAAACCTTTAAACACCGAATGAAGGCATGTGTACATGAAAAAGGAACGCTGGCAGAACGTGTGCGAAGAATTTTGTTCTATTACCGTGCTTCCCCTCGTGGGAATGGAGTATCACCAGCGGAAGCATACTTGAGCCGCAAGATAAGACTTCAATTGGATGCTATTTTCCCCAAACAGAAGGAAAGGCCTCATCCCAGGGACAAGCTGGTTCGATCACTTCAACAGGGGGAGAGGATTCCAGCAAAAATGTTCCAGAACAACTCTGAAATATGGCAATTTGGCATAGTGAAACGTCAATTGGGATCACGACACTATCTTGTGAAATTGGATTCTGGGCGTATCTTGAAACACAATATAAACCAGCTCAATTCCACCAGGGTGCCATCAGCTCAATCAATGACCTATACCCATGAGAGAGATCTGGGAAAAAAGTCAGTGATTATTAATGCTCCAATCCTGCCCAAGCAAAACCCAGTGTCAGAACACTGCCAGCCAGAAGGAACACCTAGTAACCCAAATGAGGCCCCATCTACTGAAACCACTGTACCTTCAACAAGTTCTTCAGGAAAAGAAGACCCAAATTGTCGTCCGATCCGATGCCGAAGACCACCATCATATCTTAAAGATTATGAGCACTAATATTTCAATATGTTTTTTGTATGTTCAATATGATTATGTATGTATTATATAAGTATGTATGTATATGTATTATCTATGTATGTATTGCATGTTCAATATGTTTTGTATGTTAGATTTTCATGTTTCATATTTCAGTTATTCATATTTTTGTAAAAATTCAAATTTCTAAAATCCATAATCTTAGTCCCTGTCATATAAGTGGGGGAGACACTGTTGTGTATTACCGTTAGACTTATAGTAATATATATTGGTAATCGATACTGCGATTACCTTTTCTGTGTGGTTTTCTATGATATAGAATAAAAGTTCTGTTATGGTTAGTGTGTGTGTAATTCATCCCAGTTCTATTACATATCAGATGTATATGATAAGCTTATAAAACACATCCTTGTTCGTGGCTGACGGAAACATTTCCTAGTAAAATGCATAGGTTCAAGTTTTGATATGTAAACTTATCACTAATAAAATAAAACAATTTTACTTTTTATTTGTAATGAGGAAAAAACAATTATTAATGGAACCACTCATTGAAGTTAGCAAAGCATCAGATACAACCATACCTACTTAATTTTTATATTTTTTTCTTGCATGTATTGCATCTTATATTATGTCCTTGATTTTATATATGGCAGCTAGATAGCCATTTTCTTGTTCATTATAATTATTCTTAAGGGACAATGGCCCCAAAATAAAATTTCATTTCATTTCTTATGTCGTTGATCTGGATGGCAGTAAAGGTAGAGGAAGCAATTTTGAGGTAGGAACTGCACTTGTGTTTTAGAAAGATCAAATAATATAGCTTCCATGATTGGGCCTTGAGATACACAAATGCACGGTTGATTAAGAAAATAAAGCTTTCAGTTAATTCAATTTGAAATAGAATAAAGAATTTTGAGGATTGAACAACAGAATCACATAATATAGTTCAACTGAAATATTCTGGAAGTAACTTTTAGTAGAGCTGCAGTGGTTGATGGATCTGGAAAAGCTGAAAAAGAAAACATAGTCCAGTCAATAAAGGATTTTAGAGTGCGTTTTCTGTAATTCAAGGTTTTTCTTCGGAAACCTGTTCAGGGTAGTTAGAAAGTAAACACACTAAAAGTCCTGCAGTTTTCCAGGGCATGAGGGTAGGGCGGGAAAGGTCCCTTTTTTTTGGTTTTCCGCTTATATCTCAAAAACTGTATCATGGAAAACTTGACTATTTACTAAATTAATGTTAATTAAATTCTCTACAATTTTGTATATATATATATATATATATATATATATATATATATATATATATATATATATATATATATATATATATATATATATATATATATATACTACCATCCCTGTCGCGGCTTCGCCCGCCCTCCATAAGTAAAGCTAATTTCAACTAAAAATTAATGTTTTATTTGTATATCGATAAGATTCTTGTATTTTAGCATGTGGTTCAGCATTATTTCTTCAATGATTTTTTCACGCATAGCAGTAATTATTAATCTAGTTATAATCGCACTGATTAGGCAGTTGGAGATTGCGTAAAAGCACCATTAGACATAAAATTTTTAATTTTAATGTATGAATTGGTAATCAAGTTGGATAAAGACTAAGAAACTTTTGCGGAAAATAAACTGCATTATCAGTGCTTACGACAGAAGGCCCGTGGATCATATTTTTACACACAATATAAAAAAGTAAAGGATCGACATTTTGATTTAGTAATAATTTGTATTCGGCAGAAATAACTTTATTGATTTCATCTGGTTGGATGTTGATTTCGAACTATAAAAGTATATGACAGAGTGGCAAACCTCAGTCCTGCCTCTCAACATTGTACATTTAAATTTTAGTTATTGTAAATTTTACCATTGCAAAACCTTCCTAGAATTATAAAAATTATTTATTTAGATGTCGGTGCAGATAGGTTCAGTTTACCATTGTTAACTCTATTGTGGGATGGTGCTATACACAATCGTTCGATTTTCAAGCTTCACTGGGATCCACATATCGCACACCATATTTAAATCTTTTTTAATAATTTTCTTTATAGTTTAATAAGTAAATTTTATCATCGATTTCAAGCTCTTTTGTAACCTCTCGCGTAGAACCTCTCCACCTATCGGTCAATTTTCAAACTTCACTGTTGTCCACATATTTTCTTTTTTTAATAAAAAATAAATGAAAAATCAGTAGATTTTAATATTGCTAAACCTTCTTGGAACTATGAAGATGATGTAGTTAATATTTAGCACAGATTGGTTCAGTAGTATTCGTGGTTAGTGATCACAAACGTAAAATGGCTTGTCCTTTTATATAATAGTATAAGTTATGGTAACGGTTCGGATCGGCGACACCACCAAACTAGGTTGACCCGCGCTACACCGACCAGTTCGATCCTTACGCTTCACTTCATGTTTACATTTTTCGATAGTTCATTCCTATAACCTTACATGTAAACAATCACTTCTACAGTTTCAACTTGGATTGTGTTGTTTAGTTTGTTATATTGATATTTAGACTTCTTAAATGTATAAAAGTGAAACAGAACTTCACAAAATGAGTTTCATAAAGGATTAAGTGTTTTATGAATTCATGTTTTCTTGTTTCATCTAATCTTATGTGTAAAAGTGTTATAAAACTTAAGAAGATTAATTTGTACATGGATTTGGTGTTTTACATATTTATATTTGTTCTATCAATTTAGGTGATAAAATTTACAACTTGTAAAAGTGTTATGAAACTTAACAAGATTTATTTGTACACGGATTTGGTGTTTTATATATTTGTATTTGTTGTTTCAATTTCAGTGATAAAATTTCAGTATACATATTTTGTGAATGGATTCTTTGTCATCCATATTACTTTTTGTGCTAAAGTTAGACAGATTGTATAATTAATTCAGTAAAACATATCAGTTTATAAATAAATTTGAGAAAGTATATCACAGGTTTTTTATGTTTTCTTATTTCCACTTCCCATTAGAAAATATAGCAGAAATTAACATCTTCACTTTCAACTAGGATTCTGTCTTATATTATATAATGGCTTATAACATGGAGAATTGATAATGTGAAAATAATCACAGATTAAGAGGTAAATGACACATCACTATATAATTGTAGAACTATTGGTATAATGTTATAGATTAATGTTTTTTTAAAAAAAATTAGAAGCCTGATGATGAAACATTATCTCCGAAACATGTAGCTACAAATGTTAAATAAATAGGAGTTATGCCAAATAAATACTTAAGGATTTTGTCTTTTTTATATTTATAATTTGTTATTTTCACTTCTCTGAGAGAAAGTTCATCAGGAATTAACTTTACTGGTGGTTCAGTAGTATATTAATTGTTGATTAAATTAATATTAATTAAAAATTGATTTAGTGTCTTATATTTCGATATTTCCTTATTTCCACTTTAATATTTCCTTATTTCTCATTTTAATATTAGAAGGTAAACAGAAGTTAATATTACTTTGAACAGGGATTTAGAGTTTCTCAGTTAATGTAGGAGAATAACCTTCCCCCTTTAAAAGCAGCGACTAGAACATCGAAATAAATCGGAACAAGGTTAGAATCGATAAAAGGTATTCTGAGCGGGTTTAGGGGTTGGTGTCGCCGATCCGAACCGTTACCTAAGTTATTATTATGGTAAACTTTCTAATTTTAAATCTTTCAAGAACTATGAAGATGATGTAGTTAAAATTTGGTTCAGATAGGTTCATTAGTTTTACTAAAACGCTATTGTCGCTTGCCACATATTTATAGCTTTTTGGATAACAATTTAATTGAATTAAGTAACTTTATTATCAATTTCTAGCTATATTTAACACCGGATCATTGTAACCTCTCTTAAATGGCGCTCGCTTTACTGCACTCCACATATTTATCGCTTTTTAAACAGTTATTTAATAGAAAATATATAAATTGTATTATTGCTAAACCTTCCTTGAACTATGAAGATGATATAGTTATATTTGGTACAGAATAGTTCTATAGTTTTCGCGGTTAGTGATAACGAACGAAAATGGCTTGTCCTTTTATATATAACTTCATCATCCCCCGTCGAGGCTTCGCCCGCTCTCATAAGTGAAGATCTTAGATAATTTTAACTAATAATTAATTTTTTTTAAATATTTATCGATAAAAATCTTGTATTAAAGTGAAGAATTGAAAATTTTATTTTTGATGATATTTTCACGCATAGCAGCCATTATTAACTGGGTTAAATTTAGATTGATTAGGTGTTTGAAGATAACATAAAGCATAATTAGACATCCAATTTTCAATGTTAATATATGAGTTGGTAATTCAGATGGACAGAGACTATTACGAAACTGCATTATCAGTGCACACAACTAAAGGTTCAAAGTTCATATTTTTACACACAATATTAAACAGCTGAGGATCGGCATTTTGATTTTTAATAATTTTCATTCGACAGAAATAATTTTATTGATTTGATCTGGTTGGATTTTAATTTCTAACCATAAAAGTATGTCATAGTGTGGCAAAACCCGTTTCTAACACTCAACATTGTACATTTAAATTTTTATTGTTGCTAAACCTAGAATTATGAACATGATGTAGTTAAACTTTGGTATATTTCACTCCATATACCTGTTTTTATAACAATTTAATTGAAAATAAGTAAATTTTATTATCAATGTTCACCTCTATGTAACACTGTACATTTTAACCTTTCATGTAGATTTCAATTGCCGCCATTTTTGAACTTCACTGTTATCCACTTATTATTCATTTTTCAATAAAGAATTAGTTGAAAATTATTAGATTTTACTATTGCTAAACCATCCTATAAAGATGATGTAGTCAAAATTTGGTAGAGATTGGTTCAGTAGTTTTTGGCGGTTAGTGAACACAAACGAAACATTGCTTGTCCTTTTATATAATAGTATAACCTTATACCGCCATATGTTAGAATCGTATAGAGCTAACAGATAATTGTGACTTGCAGATAATATACAAATAATATTGCGACTATAAATTAAGATATAAGGTATCCTATCTTTTTTGTTGGATCAAACTGCACACGGTGTGCAAATTTGATTAAAATCGGTTCAGTAGTTTAGGTGTTAGCCGGCCCCTAGGCGGCGACACGTAATTTATATATATTAAGATATATATATATATATATATATATATATATATATATATATATATATATATATATATATATATATAAAGTTTTAGAGAATTTAATTAACATTAATTTAGTAAATAGTCATGTTTTGCATACGACGCACCGTTTTCGAGAGTCCAGTCGATGGAGGCCTAAAATGGGGGTGTAAAGTGTGTTTTCTGTAATCCAAGGTTTTCTTCGGAAACATGTTCATGGTAGTTAGAAAGTAAACATCCCAAAAGTCCTGGAGTTTTCGGGCCTGGGAACAGGAAGGAGGGGGGGGGGCAGTTTTAGAACTTCGTAGGATTTTCCTCAATAACGGAAGATTTATTAATTTAATAATTATTATATTTCATCCTAGTGGCTGCGTTCAAATCATTGAGGAATACAATTTTTTTTTTGTTAGAAAAAAAACTATTTGTCCATCCAGAAAGAAGTTGGTTTAAATTATAACTGTCTCAATTATTTTTTATATTTCACAATGTTAGTTACATTTGTAAGACAGTCAATTGGTTATCGCCAGTATGGGGCATTAGATGGTTTCACTTGTAATTGATTTCGTTTCTATGACTATCAGGTTGTTTGTAAATATTGATTGATCTTGGCAGTTGTATTGAAGAACATCTTTGGCTTATCCTTTATGCATTATAAAATATTATTTCTTACTAATACATTCTATGAATGAACTAAACAGCGAGTAATGCCATCCTTGAACGGTTCAGATCGTAAGTTTTTTTTAATTAGATGAAAAATAACTTTAAATAGATTTTATCTCATTATTTTAATAATTAACCACCATAGTAACCCAAGGTGTAACATTGGTGTAGACATGTCGTTGACACTATGTAATACTAACGAATGTGAATTCGTCCGATTAGCCATAGCAGCATAAAGTGACGTTAAACGAAATAAACAAACAAACGAATGTGAAAAATCGCATTTTTTTATTTTTTTCCTTTATAGTTGTATTCTACAAACCCTGTGGTAAAATGCCAAATCTGATCGGCAATTAGAAAGCCGAAATCAGCGTTATGTCATTTTTAGGAATTTCTAGCATTTAACCACAAGGTAGGCCTTGTAGAATACAAAAGTAAACAACGAAATTTAAAAAAACGCAATTTTTAACATTCGTTAGTTGTACTTGGTAGTGCCGATGATATGTGATTCTGTTTTACTATTCATTTTATTTTGAATTCTGAGATAAGTTGGATAAATAATATGTAAACTTTAAATCTGTTCATAGATTAATTTACAATATTTTTAAATACCTTCCAATTTTATTATGTATCTTGTAATTTCTACGAGTGTAATTTCAGAATGCTCATTAATTCTTCAAGCACTTTCATATTCTGTGCTTTCACAAAATATTGTTTCTCTAGTGAATTTGCTGCTCTATTTTATGTTTGAGTTAATCTCTGTGTGTTAGATGATAAAAAAATAATTTATAATTATGATTTTGTAAACATCAAAGCCAAAGTCATCTCGTCGAACTATTAAACTAAACTATTTCGAACTACTTAACTATGTTCCTGTCACCTTAATTTATGTTCTGTCTTTTAACCACCCATCAAAACTTTAAGTGGCAAATATATCTTAGATTTACTTGATAAAGCATATAAATCTATCATAGAAGTATTTTGCATGTAAGCAATTTTAAAATATGTTCTTATAGTATAATAGTTGTTTGTAGAGGGTTATGTACTTATCTTGTGTACTCAAACTGGTAGGATGGACTGATAGTAGTTATATTTTGGAAAGGGCCGTGTTTCTGTTTGTTCTTGGTATTAAAATGAGAATAGCGCATAATGGCTTCCTCCTACTTAAATTACCTAGGTTTAAACTTAATGAATCAATATTGAGAAATTACGTATTCGCTTCATATTCTGGAAGTTGCTTCCTAGAGTTTATTCCAGTTATTTGAACCCGTCCGAACAGTACGTTCCATTGCTACGCTAATTGGGGTAATTGTTCGGATCGGCGACACCAACCCCTACACGCTTCAAGAATACCTTTTATCGATTCTAACCTTGTTCCGATTTATTTCGATGTTCTAGTCGCTGCTTTTTCAGGGGAAAGGTTATTCTCCTACATTTACTGAGAAACTCTAAATCCCTGTTCAAAGTAATATTAACTTCTGTTTACCTTCTAATATTAAAATGAGAAATAAGGAAATAATGAAGTGGAAATAAGAAAATATGGAAATATAAGACACTAAATCAATTTTGAATTAATATTAATTTAATCAACAATTAATATACTAATGAACCATCAGTAAAGTTAATTCCTGATGAACTTTCTGTCAGAGAAGTGAAAATAACAAATTAGAAATATAAAAAAGGCAGAATCCTTAAGTATTTATTTGGCATAACTCCTATTTATTTAACATTTGTAGCTACATGTTTCGGAGACAATGTTCCATCATCAGGCTTCTAATTTTTTTTAAAAACACATTAATCTATTACATTATACCAATAGTTCTACAATTATATAGTAATGTGTCATTTACCTCTTAATCTGTGATTATTTTCACATTGTCAATTCTCCATGTTATAAGACATTATATAATACTAGCTGAAAGTGCCCGTGCTCCGCTACGGTTTAATATCATTAGGATTAAGGGCAACATAAATTAGTAAAAGCTAAGCTTAATGTTGATAATTATTATTACTTAAATAAATCATTCTTAGAATAATTTCCATAAGTAAATTTGACAATTTGCAGAAGTTAATTTTTTAAATTTTAATAGTCCTGCAGTGAAGCTTGATGGCAGTACTACCATCTTACCCAGCCCCGATACCGGACCATCAGCTTCTCTTATGATATCCTTCAAATGAATATTGTCTCCACTTCTCATTTTTTGTCTTTTTCGAATAAAGTTTAGTGTTCCTGTTTCTATTTTTCCTTACATATCAAGCACAAATTGGTTGAGGAGATTACGAAAGTAAAATAAATAAGGTTTTTCGCCTTCTCACTCCATCAACATATAGGCGTAAAAATCAGCTGCAGACAGTTTTCTTAAGTGGTGTATTTGTGTTTGGGTCACGCAGAGGGATGTTAATACTGTATCCATCTTCTCCATTGCAGATGATACTGAAAAGAATCATACGCTCGATAGAACTCACTAATTCTTATCAGTTGAGAATAATGACTCGCTTTTTTAACACCTGGCCAACAATCAAGAAGGCATTCTTACCTTCGTTAGAGGTAAGAGTATTGTAACGTCCTCAGTGAGCATTTGAAGGCTTTTTGTCAGCATTGATAACTACCTGGAAATCTTGTAGATCTTTAGGAGCAGACTCAACAGAAGCTCTGAAGTCCTTGATATACTTTTTATGTTCATGAACAATTTTCTAGAGTTGGCCTACCAATGCATGCTTCACATTCTGAAAGTAACCACAGAAAATGTCTCTTTCATGGTTGTCATCACCAAAAAAATTTATTTGAATAAAAGACGGCTGCTTTGTTCGAGGCATCAAACTCCCTATTCTGTGGTATACATGTCCTTGCACCTTAAATGTTGGCATGAAATGTCCCTCTTTTATTTCTTTTGCTCCAAACGACGTCATTTGGAAACAACCGTTCTATTTCCAAATGTTATTTAGAAAATCCTCAACCTCAGGATGTTCATAAGTAAGGAGGTTATGCAAGAGTTCAGCATATTCTTGAAATGGAGGAAGTTGGACTTTCCCGTTACTGCAGCACATGACAGGGCTCTCTTCCTCCCATTTTGCATCATAACATCCATTACAAGTTGACCGTCGTCCAATATCGACTGTTTTATCTTTTGGATATTCAGTTTTTGGGTAATACTTGTAACCTGAATGCTTCTTCAATGTCCATGACTGCAACCTTTCCATTGAACGTCTTTCATCATGTTTTGTTACAGCTACACGTATAACATGAGGATTATTTTCTGAGTATTTTTTTTAAGACTTTCTATGGATTTCAGGATGGGTTTTGTTATACTTATATATACTGCAGCCCCTCTATGTATATTTAGGTGATCCTCAGTATATGTGTGTACAACATTTCTTTCAACTTCGGGTTGGTTCTCTTTATGTTTGTTAACCGTTTTTCTGCTAATGTTTTTCCAGGATAATTTTTCCTGTATTTTTTAACAACTTCCCGGTTAACCTCTACATGTGCTTGACTATCTTTTTGCAGCCGATTTCCTTAATTGTTTGTTGTGAACTAAATCTTTGAATCATTTACTGCGTTATTCTCATCTGAACTGAGAACAGAGGTAGATTGTTGGTTCAAGGAATTAAATTCATAAAGGCTAGGTACAACTTGTTCAGATTCGAGGAATACATCATGGGCCTGTTTGAGAAAAGCCGATTTGGGAAGGGCCAGGTTCAGAACAATTATCTTGTGACCGGAAAGCTAAAGAAAGAGCAGTTAGAGACGGAGCTCGTAAGGAATAAGTTGGTCCAACTGGCCTTCCATGTCCCCACCAGAGAACATAAGTCTTTTAACCCCCTTAACTTCCTCTCCATAGCAGGCCAATAGTTTCTCGTCACGGAATAACTCAAACTTGTAAGGGTACACCTCTGCAGCCACCATGAGTTCACAGAAGGTACCATATAATAAAGTTTCGACATACCAGTAACGTATTTTTGTTTGTTTACTACTATAAGGAACTTAATTTGTGGTAAAAGTGTGCGGCTTAAGCATCTAACCTATTTTTTAACTTAGCTTATCACCATATACCATACGACAATAAATCTACTATTATTCACCCACTAAAAATTGTATTAGTACTATTTACTCCTTTGTAGTACCGATTCAGGACAAACTACTTAGAAAATAATTGTTATTATGCATCTGACATCTAATAAGAAATAATGTATTAAGTTTCATTACGATCCGTATTGTTATTTCAAAGAATTTCCAATGCGTTAGAGATCGCTTTTTCACGAATTAGCCGCGATCCAGGCCGATTTTTTTCTTATTCCTTTCTTAGCGAGCACCTACAGCCCTATAGGAAGCTGTATACTAAATTTCATTCCAATCCGCTCGGTGGTTTCTGAGATTTCGTGTTGAATGAGTGAGTGGCATTTGTCAAATATATTTAGTAGATAGATTTGAGAAATACAACTTGGGCCTGGTTGAAAAATGCCGATTTGAGAAGGACCAGGTACAGAACAATTATCTTTATCTTATCAAGCTATAGGAAGAGTAGTTGGGGAAGAAGCTACTGGTGAAGCAAGGTTGGTGGGTACATCCAAGTGGCCTTCCGTGTCATCACCAGAAAACATAAGTATTTTAACCTCCTCTACTTCCTTTCCACAGCAGGCTAATAGTCCCGAAACTCAAACTTGTAAGGGTACACTCTGCACCCAACATGAGTTTACAGAAAGTACCATATAATAAGCTTTCCACATGCCAGAATCATATTTTTGTTTGTTTACTACAATAAAGAACTTAATTTGTGGTCAAAGTGTGCGGTTTAGGCATCTAACCTATTTTTTAATTTAGCTTATCACCATATACATACCATATGACAATAAATCTATTATTATTTACCCAATAAAATTTTATGAGTACTTTTATTTTACCCCTTAGTATTACCGATACAGGGCAAACTACTTAGAAAAAAATTGTTATCGTTCATCTAACATCTAATAAGAATGAACGTACTAAGTTTCATTAAGATCCGTAATGTTAATTCAAAGAATTTTCTATGCCTGAGAAATCGCGTTTTTCGCGAATTTCACGCGATCCAGACCGAATTTTTTTAAATCATTTCTTAGCGAGCACCTACGGCCCTAGAGGAAGCCACATACGAAATTTCATTCCAATCCGTTCGGTGGTTTTTGAGATTTCGTGTTAAATGAGTGAGTGGTATTTGACAAATATATAATAGATAAGATAGAATCCTAGTTGAAACTGATGATGTTAATTTCTGCTATATTTTCTCAAGGGAAGAGGAAATAAGAAAACAGGAAACCTGTGATATACTTTCTCACATTTATTTATAGACTGATATGTTTTATTGAATTAATTATACAATCTGTCTCACTTTAGGACAAAAAGTAATATATGACAAAGAATCCATTTACAAAATATGTATACTGAAATTTTATCACTGAAATTGAAACAACAAATAAAAATATATAAAACACCAAATCCATGTACAAATAAACCTTGTTAAGTTTTGTAACACTTTTACAAGTTTTAAATTTTATCACTTTAATTGATAGAACAAATATAAATATGTAAAACACCAAATCCATGTACAAATTAATCTTAAGTTTTGTAAAACTTTTACGCATAAGATAAGATGATATAAGAAAACATGAATTGATAAAACACTTAATCCTCATGTTGTTAACTTCTGTTTCACTTATTTACATTTAAGAAGTCTAAATATCAATATAACAAACTAAACAACACAATCCAAGTTGAAACTGAAGAAGTGATTGCTTACATGTGAGGTTATAGGAATGAACTATCGAAAAATGTAAACATGAAGTGAAGCGTAAGGATGGAACTGGTGGGTGTAGCGCGGGTCAAGCCAGCTTGGTTGTGTCGCCGATCCGAACAATTACCGCTTTCAATATATATTAAATAATCCAGAGTGACAAATTGCTAACGATTGGAAAATATATATATATATATATATATATATATATATATATATATATATATATATATATATATATATATATATATATGTATATATGTAAGGTTATTCTTACAATTATTAATAATAAGGTGAACATATAATTAATTTTACTTTATTTTGTCCGGGCGCCGTAATATAATTAATGAAAAATGGCTTTTCATAAAATGATATAATTACAAAAAAATACAATTTCCATCCAAAATTAGTTAAAGTAAAGTTTACACACAAACATTCAATATTTAAATAAGCTATTTTTTATATAATTCAAATTTAATCAACTCCCTGTCCAAAGAATCTTAATACAAAATGTACAAACATACCTCTTAATCACCATAAAAATAATAATTATTAAATTGTCTTGTTAAATACATCACCAATTCTTCTCATAAACTAACTTTAAGTACATTTCAATCAACATATAAAAAAAAACATTCATCTTATTATCACAAACATGTTTTACTATAACTGCTGCACACACCATGTGGCCCCACACATCCTGTTTCCTCCAAAACACTGTCCCCCCACTCCCCTATTCTATGTATTGCCAACTAAATTTATTGTACAAATTAAATTTTAAACAAATTTTACAAATTACACTTTTTCTTTAGATGTTATCAATATAATTTACATTATTCTTACCCACAATTATATATAAAATTAATTATAAACAAAAAATTATATAACAGTTAACTCAGTTATATGCAACCATTTTTCATTATTTAAAATTTCCATATGAAAATAGACAAAATTTTAGACCCTTTACATATTCCCCCTCTTTGCTAAAAAAAAAATTTGAAATTAATGAAGAGGTTTGAAAATTTTTTTTTTTTTTTTCATGTCAGCAATATACTAAATTTCACCAAGAAGAAATTTTTTAATTCTTTTCTTGACGTATATAAATTTCTTTTTAAACCCTTTATGGCTGTTTGAACATTTTAATTTATATAACCACCATAACCATTCTGAAGTATATTTGTTCCAACTAAGTGGAATTTGAAACTCCGTCATCTGCTTATTCAAACCTTTATTTGAAGCATATTTTAATTTTTGATTATATTCAAAGAAACCAGATTTTTCTACTTTTTGAAATTGAATGATATTGGTATATTTATTTCTTCGAACCATTTGACAGTTTAGCACTTCTTCATTTTCATCAAAGTCATTGTTTATGTTTTCACCAATGTCCTCTTTTATTACTTCTTCTTTTTCCACTTCATTTAATTTATCAACAATTTTACTTTCACACACTACTATCTCACTTGTAAAATTTTTTTCAGATTCCATTATTTCTTCATCTTTTAATTCTTTTAATATATTTTCATTTTCCTCAAATTTTTTATTTGAAATCATTTCAGTTTCCTTCTTCACTTCTCTCAACTTTTCGTCTACTTCTCTTTCATCTTCCTTTCTATATTCTTCCACTTTAATTAACATTTTGATTTCAACTTCTTCAATTTTTTTATTTGAAATCATTTCAGTTTCCTTCTTCACTTCTCTCAACTTTTCATCAACTTCTCTTTTATCTTCCTTTCTGTATTCTTCCAATTTTTTTAACATATTTTTTTCACTTTCTTCAAATCTTTTTATTATTTCATTCTTATTCTTTTCCATTTTAATTTCATTTGTTCTATTCATTTCTATCCTATCTTCTTCAATTTTTTTAATAATTTCTTCCATCGATTTTCTGTTTGCTTCTATTATCATTTTAATAATTTCATTATCTATTGTCTTCTGGGGAATTGATTCCGGAACTACTCCTATTATTTTATTTACCTCCTTCTGGTTATATTCAAGCATGTTTCCTGATGTTGTTATTTCTTTTGATTCGGTTTCCATCATTTAATTGAATAATACAGACTTTTGGTTATACAGTCAAGGAGTAGCAGGACGGTTAATTTTTTGTCATCTATTGCGGTAAATATGTCATTAGTGATTTTTAGGAGAGCAGACTGGGTGGAGTAGCCGGGACGAAAACCAGATTGAAGGGGGTCGAGGAGGTTAGATTCTTCAAGAAATTTGGAAATTTGAGATTGAGCTAATCTTTCCAAGGGCTTAGAAAGATTAGACAAGATGGAGATAGGGCGATAGTCGTTTGGAGACATGGGGTTTAATGTTTTATTTATAGGATGAATTAATGCTTTTTTCCATGAGGTTGGGAAAACTGAATTTTGGAGGGAAAAGTTATAAATGAATAGGAGGACTGGTATGATTTCGGGTAAACATAGTTTTATTAGTTTAGTGGAAATATCGTCTGCGCCCGTAGAATTGGAATGGGAATTCATTATGGAGGAAATAAGTTCAGAGGGGGAGATATTGGAAA
This sequence comes from Euschistus heros, assembly GCA_003667255.2. Classification (NCBI taxonomy): domain Eukaryota; kingdom Metazoa; phylum Arthropoda; class Insecta; order Hemiptera; family Pentatomidae; genus Euschistus; species Euschistus heros. Next base: position 496,233 of record RCWM02000067.1, read on the forward strand.
AATAAAAATTAGAACCATTGAATGTAGGAGCTGGGGTAAAATAGGAGGAAGGATGAAGAGAATAAGGAGAAAAGGTGGAAACAAAATATGAATTAAATTCTTCGGGAGATACAGGGTAGGTAGATGAGGATACAAGGGAATCACAGAGTGAAAGTTTACGGAGGATATGCCATTTTGATTTGGAATCAGGGGCAGAGGAGAGGGCTTCATGGTAATAATGGGATTTTGCTCGACGAATCGAGGCTTGTGTTGAGTTGCGAAGTATCTTGAACCTTTGGTAGTCATCCGTCATCCTCGTGCGTCTGAAGCGTCTTCGGGCTGCTTCTCGGTTTCTTTGGAGCTGCTTTATTTCCGAAGTTATCCAAGGAGCAGGGCGACGACGAACTGAGAAGGATTTGAGGGGTGCGTGGATATCAAGGATATTTAGGAGGTTAGTAGTGAGGACGTTTACCATGAAATCAATCGAGGAGGAGGAGTAAATTTCAGTCCAGTTCTGTGCTTCAAGGTCTGGAAGGATCTTCTTACGGGTTAAGGATCCTATATTGCGGTATGAAATAGTTTTTGGAAGGAATGGAGGTGCTAGAGTATTGTATGATATTTGAATCAGATCATGAGACGAGAGGAAAGGAACAGGTAACTGAGAAGAAGGGAGGAGGTTTTTTGCCGAATCAATGATAAATAGGTCAAGCCAAGTATCGGAGGAGAAAGTATGGTGGGTAGGAGAGAACGGAACGGCGAAGAGATGTAGGGAAAAAAAGAGGTTTTCTAGGAACAATTTATCATATGAGTCAGAAAGGAAATTAGAATTCAGGTCCCCAGAAATAATGACATTAGCATAAAAGGGAATGTAGTTGTACAGGGAAGTCTCAAAAGATGGGTTAAAAGGAACATGGGGTGGGGGCGGTAAACTACCACATACAGGAGATGGAGAGTTTTACAGGAAATTTCAACGAGAAGGAACTCTATTTGTGGTAGATCAGTTGGATGTGAACGTTCAAGAATTCGGAACTTGAGGCTTTCATGGACAAATAAACCTACACCACCGCCCGTCCGGCCAACCCGGTCATGGCGGATAAGCGTGTAGTTAGGAAGGGAAACTAGGGAAGAGGGAATGAAAGGTGTGAGCCAAGTTTCAGACATTGCGATGATATGGTAGGAATTTCGGGTAAAATACTGTAGGAATTCATCATAATGAGCGGGTAAGGATTGGGCATTTATGTGACATGTCGTTAGGACATCGGTCATTTTGAGGATATGGGGAGAAGGAAGGAATTTGATAGGAAGACGCAGGCTTTAAGATAATTGGTAAGACTCCAACTAAGCGAACTAGTATGAAAGATAAATGACATTAGGGAACAATTAGATAGTAATAAAATATATAAGAAGGTACTAAATGTAAAAATAAGAATGTAAGAGTATCAAAATAAAAATTGAAAATTAAAAATGAATAAGAATAGAAACAACAAAATATATTTACATTTTCTAGAATCAAAGAAAAATAATAAGAAATAATTAAAAAGTGATAATATTAAGAGATATAACGAGGACCGTAGAGCAAAGCCTGTTGATACTGACCGAAGAAGGCAGATAAGTCGACAGGTTCCGGAAAGTCAGAAGGCGTCGAGGTCTTGAGACTGGTCTATGATAACAACTGGGTGGCCATCATCTTTTCGACATCGAACCCTCCCGGCAGAAAACCAGACATATTTAATTCTTCCCGCCAACCTCTTCTGGCGGGCGAGCCAATATAAATGTCTGTTTGCCGGAGTCATTTCTTCGCTGAGATATATGCGGTGGGCGTCATTATCCTGCCATCCCATATCTCTCGTCGAAAAGTCTCTCTTCACTTTTCTTTTTTGTATAAGATTGTCCCTTAGTGTCTGTCTCAGGAAGCGTACTATGATAGGTGGTGGTCGTGGATCTTCTTTTCGTGGTCTGCGACGCTCGACCAAGTCTATATCCTCAATGTTCAACTTCACCCCCAGGCCAGCTCCGACACTTGCCACTAAGGCCCCAGGAGTTTCGCCAGAGCGAAGAGGGATGCCCCGTATCTCTAAAGATTTACAGAGCAAGCCCTGCTCAGCCCTATTCAGGCGAACTCCTAGCTCTCCGATTTTATTCTTTAGCGCAGTGTTTTCAGTCGTTAGCTCCTCCATACGTTTTCCTTGGCTCTCTAGGTGCTTTTCAATTTTAGCCAGCCTATCATTTAGTTCAAAACTCAGCTCGCCATATTTTTCGAGTGAACTTTTTATGGCTTTGATATCCTCGCTGACGTCAGCTCTAAACTGATAAACGGTTGTATGTCAGAGACAGATGGTTCATTTGATGGCTGACTGACTGATTTTTCATTAGTTGGTCTGTTTTTAGTTTCTTTACAGTTTGAACATAACCAGCCTTTTTTCTATGATTTTATAAACTCCAACTCTTTGTCATTTAATTGGCAGCATTTGCCATGGAAAATAACACGGCACTTCCCACATGCCACGGTATTTTTATCATCTCTTGAAATTAACGCTTCACAAATAGTACAAATAGCCATTTTAAAATTCAGAAAGATATAGCTGTTGGCTCTAGAATATAAATATTGATGCGGGCGAGAGCGCCTGTTTGAATACTGACGGATTAAATATTAACACTCACCGCTCTGCAGACGGGCTATGAAATAAATGTTTTCTTGATGATTCTTCGGTAATACAGAGAAAATAACTAATAATAATTCACATTAATAAGATGATAATTATATAGTTCTGATTAAGGTAAAAAAAAAAAAAAATGAACTAATTTGAACAAAAAACACTTTCAAATGAGTTGATATATATAGAGCAGATGTTCATGGATTGCCGTCTCTAGCCAGACTGACCCGCATATTAGTAGTAATAAACACAAAACTGAACTTGCGACTGTGAATACTAACAGGAAAATCACTGATGAACGGTCTGCGGCTGAAGATACGCTAGCTTTTCATACCGTTAAATATCACCAATCATATAATTCTATGGAGTGTACTAGGTTGGGTGACTGGTGAAAGTAATATTTCCCGACTCTAATATTGTAAACGAGATCTCAAGAACCAAAACCGAAGCAATCATCAAAGGTGTGATAGCTCCACATGGGTTGTTAACAATTTGACTAACAAAGGGAGGACAGACTCAGTCTCTCACGGATCTTGTTGGCAATTTTTTTGGAGGTTCCTGGTCAAAAAATATTAGACACGTGTTTTGCCGTTCCGACCAATGGGCTCTAGAAGCTGAGCATGAAAAATGCTATCAACATGATTCATGCACCAAGGTTTTTATTTTTGATTGCGGATATAAGGAAAAATGCAGCTGCTCCATAGATTATGTTTTGGGTTAATTAAATTCTTAAAAAATGATTAGATTTTTAAGTAAATTACCTCTATAAATTTTTTTACACAAAAATTGACGTCAGATTCTAATTCAGCAGGAATTGAACCATTTGCGACTACATTGAGGTTAACTATGAGAAATTTCTATCACACAGTAAGACAAGGTAGCTGAGTCTTTACCCGGCAGTAGACAGAATTCTCAAAATGGACCAGCCTCTAAACACGTGTTTCCTGTCAACTTCACAAGTGCCAACACTCCTTATTAACTTTTTTGAAAATGAATTGTGCGAATCTTACTTGTTTTTCGTTCATTCCTTGATGCACATCATTCAACCAAAATTTTCAGAAATTGAGAGGGAAAACAATTCTGTTATGGATATCGGAAACATTTTAGAAACACTTATGATACCCTGAAAGCGAGAGAAGATGCAAATTCGTTCCACTTAAAGTAAGAGAATTGGTCTCCACCTTTAGTAGCGAAGAGAAGAGAAATGATTTCTTGAACGACATTCAAAAATGTTATACATTTTGTCGAGACTATTTAAACAAATGGCGACAGCCATTAATGGACTTAATAATTTTCGTAAGGATGTTGATAAAAAAAAGACACCATTATTGAGTAGGGCAATACTTTGCATCGATAAAGTTCCTAATGACAAAAAGGAGTAAACTTGGATGGCATCAAATTATTTGACGAATTGACAGCTTTGAATAATATGATCAAGACACAAAGCTCAGATTTTTTTTAGATGAATGCCAATAAGGAATGGACCTTTATTCTGAAAACAGTTGAACCAGGAAGATTCGCAGAATTAAACAAGATATGTTCTTATATATTTGCAATCCAGGCACAAAATGCCAATGAAAGGAACAGACTTTCTTTTAGGTTCTGTCAAGTCGATTCTTTTAACGCAATATAATTTAAAAAATATGTCCAGTGAAATGTTCTTTAAAACTATTATGAACGATTCGGAAGTGTTAAAAAGTATTGCTCTGAGCACAAAATATAAGAATGATGATCTTAATAATAATGCATAATTTAAAATAATGTAAAATTGATTTTAATTAAAAAATCTTGAGTTTATTTGATTTTATTCATTTATTTCTTTACCTGAATTGTAGAATTTCCGGACATGTCCGGAAAATTCCGGAGGTATGGCAACCCTATGTGAGTAACCACTTGGCTAAGCTCCCCTCCCATGTGATGATGATATGACTACTGTATCACTTAATTTTTTTATGTTTCCTTACAATTTTTTTAAAATGTGTGTAAAGGGTATATCGCCTATAAATTATCTTATTTTGTCCATCAATTACTTCTTATTTCTATTTATTTGTGATTTTTTCAATTTGTTTTCGTTAGTTCCTCATTTATTTATTTTGTTAATTACACAACGTTTTATTATAAGGCCTATATTAAACATTATATAATACTTTAAAATAATAAAAAATACATCACGATATTAGCTCATCCATAGTAAATTAATGTATATTTAAAGATTTCATAACGGGTAAGTAAATTGGTGAAATTTTGCCATGTGGAAGGCTTCAATCCCAATCTGGACTGGCTTTATAAGTCTAATCATAAGCTAGGAAAATCAGAAAAAAAATTAATCTATACAAACATGTATATTTATTGATTTTAAAAAATATTATCTTCATGAATTATATGACTAATTAATTTTCTTTATTTAAGAACATAACTAACTATACAACACACAAAGAAAGACATCTACATAATTTCATTCCAAACGTACGAACCTATATTAAATCAGACTCATGGACTAACTTCTACATTACACAAGGAATCACAGGACATGCGGCAGTAAACAGTTACTTTTTTCAATTCAAAATAAGAGATTCGTTCTTATGTCCTTGTGATTTCACACAAGAACAAAATATACACCACCTCATATATAACTGCAGACTACTCTCTGACGACCGAACTATACTACAGACAAAAACAGTACAGAAACTATGACGTTAGCCGGTGGATGGTCAGTGTTTGATGAACAATTTATTTGCAGATTTCAAAATATTTCTTAAAAATTCCATACTAAAAATAGAGGATATAACTATGAAATATCTCAAATCATTAAATATTCTTAAATTTTTCTCTATTAAATTTTTTTTAGAAGGATTTCTGATGATAAAATAACTTTGTTGCTTGATTTTGTTGAATTTTGATTTATTTATATTATATAACTTTTTGTTTATTGTTTTATTTTATTTTTATTTTGTATTTTTTATATTGACCTTTCGACACATGTGCTATGTATACGTAATATAATATTCAAAACAAAAATTAAAAATTACATGTACACTGTATATTTTTAAGTATGGTGCGTACAGAAATAAATAAAATCCCTTCCAACAGGGTTACTACTGGAAGGAAAACACTAAAAAAACTGACTATACAAAGCAATCAAGTGATCACTAAACATTTCACAGCTGTTTTTTTACTTTATTTTTTATTTATAAGTAATATCTGAATATATAATAATGAGATTAAGTAGGTTGCTGTATTTAGTAAACATTATGCATAGTTTATTTTCTTAAGTTTAATTTAAACAAAGTAGTTCGTAATTTATATGGTAACAATCACTTAGAATTTTATATATAAGATCCATAGTTCACTGTAATTATATTTTATTATGCGAGAGTAAATTAAACAAATACAAATTGTATAAATTTATAGGTCGCTTTCATCAGCGATGTTCATCTCGCTTAGCTGGGTCAGAAGTGTTGATGATCCCCACTACAAATCGTGTTGATGAAGGTAATAGTGAAGTTAAAAAAATGGACAAAGCAAAGGAAATCTGTAGAAAAGCAAAATTTGACCCAAGATATCTTACAACATCAGAAAAAGGAAATGTTAAACTAGTCACTCCTCCTCCTGATGACATATTTGCGAAGAACGGGGAAATCATGAGAAATGGGAAAAGGTACCAGTCTAATATTAACACACTTTCTTCAGAAACATTGCAAGATTAATTTTAATTTAATATTATTGTTTAATTTATAACATCAATTTATAAATCTAAATTATCTTGCAACTTTCAAAACTTTTTTTTATTAATACCACAGGACTAAGAAAAATCTTTTCAAAATTTAAAATTTAGATTGAGATTTCAAGGTCACCTGTTAGCTTATCCCATGTTCCATCACATAAGGTGGTCCTAGCAAACTCACTTTCCAAGTATGGTATTTGCTGATTGCCTTACTAATTATATTTGATATTTGCTTATCAAATAATAGTTATCAAAAATTCGAAAGTAAGTTCCATGCAAGTAATTTGCACGTCCTCAGGAATCCCATTCCTTACTACCTTATTTTTTCTGCATTATATATATATATATATATATATATATATATATATATATATATATATATATATATATATATTTTAATTTTAACTCTGCTTCCCACTATACTAATGCCTGCTGCAAATTTTGTATTGTATCAGCAATAAGAAACAAATCATCTACATAAACTAGGACCTTTACAAGAATATTTCTTGGGTTTTGTTTATCGTCATTTTCTTTGCAGTTCTTCTATTGCATATTTTTAGGATATCATTTATGGATTTGATGTAAACAAGTGAGATGAGGCCGCCTCCCTATTTTATCCCTCTGTTCATTGAGGAACCGATTCCTTTTAATCTAATCTGATTATTCCTTTTGGGCTCTGATATGTAGATTTAATAGTTGAAGAAGATAATCAGGGATGCAGTCAAACAGAAACACCATGTCCAAGTAGAAATACTTCAGTTCTGTGCCAACGTTTTGACCTGCCTTGCAGGTCTTCTTCAGGACTAACCTGACTTGAGAGAGGAGACGAAGGATGACTCATGGGTCATTGTTCATCAGAAGAAGACTTACAAGGCAGGTCGAAACATTGGCACACAATTAATGTATTTCTACTTAGACGTGGTCCTAAGTGGCATCCCTGATTATCTTCTTCTTCACTTATCTTAACAGCCAACTATACTATTAGATTTGATAGTTCCTATAAGTTCCTTTGAAACATTTTAAGATCTCAGTTATTTCCATAGTTTTCTTCTTGGTACTGAGGCTAACATTCTTGCAGATCTAAAAATTCTGAATAAACATTTTTTTTGTTTTATAGTCGCAAGATTTTTCGGCAATTATCCCATATGAACAAATGAATCACTAGGCATCAAAATCTTAGTTCAATAAAAAATGTTATTTACCACCTTTGTGCTTGGCAGTATTATACAAAGGCAGCTGTAATGCTGCATATACAATAAGATATTAATATTAGTAAAACCTTTCGAAATATAAAAAAATAATAATAATAAAATAATATTATATATTCATATTTACAACCTATAATCATTTATAGATATGTAAGAATAGTGACCCGTGATTATGTAAGAGATATCATAATACCTGAGAAAGAGGATACTGCAAGGAGTTTGATTTTGTGTAAATCAGAATTAGACAAACTTGAGACTGTTCAGGTATTTTTTTTTTCTAATAATGGTTCATTAATTTATTATAATAAAGCTTAAGAAAATTAAGAATGGATCTTTTTCAAAAACTCCACCAATTTATTTAATTGATAACTGTAAATTAAATGATAAAAAATAACATTTTCCAACTTAAATTAATAAACAATATCTGAGAAAATTACTTCAAAAAGATTCCTTTCCTTGTGTTGTTGATGCCACATAAATGCTTACAAAAGTACATGCCAAATTCTTGATGATGAAGCCCTTATAATTAGAGGGACATGTATAAAGTGTTAAAATTTATTAATCTTCAAAACGAGAAAGTATAATGTTATACAGCTGGGTACATTCACATTCAGGGTCTTAAATTGAAATGAAATGGTGGGTCTTTAATGAAAATGGAAAAATATTATTTATTCTGTGACCAATTGTCCTCCAAGAATAACCTAAAGACATAATGATGGTACTATTGTCTAGCTTTCATTTTGAGCAGAGGCTATAATAAATGTAATACAAGAGACTTGTACAAAATAGAATTATTTAATAATAATAAAAATATATATATATATATATATATATATATATATATATATATATATATATATATGTATGTATATGTATATATTTTCTTCTTAATGCTGCCTTGCGCCCAAAATATGTTCTTTCACTCGATCCTCAATTCTATGTTAATAACTAAACATGTTACTTGACTGTATTCTGGACTCACAGTAAATAACTAACCATGTTTCCTGACTGGATTCTCAACTCACAGTGCTTCCTCTAGCCAGAACCCTTTTCTCTTTCCTTTAATACCATCTTAATCAGCACCTTCTATTTTGTTTAATCACTATTTATTTTTAGTCAACTATATAATCTTTTAAAATTTGTTTTGGTTTTTACATAACATAAATGTTACTACAAATTTAAGTAATTATGCAAGGAATATTTTAGTAATTATATGAAGGATGTGTAAAACAGCATTTGCTGTAAAACTTTGAAATATTCTAACTATGCCACTGCCTATTTAAATAGTGTTTTGAAAATATAATTTCATAATTAATTTGACAAAATAAAATGTAATCAAACTCTTCACTCTTTTTTAAAAAATTTATTAATGTAACAAAAAAATAATAAGTGTCAGTATTAGTATATTGAAATTTTTATAATTATTGTTAGGGTTATATAATAAAAGGAGTTCAATTGGTGGAAAACTTTATATTATCACATGAACAGAACAAACTTAACATGACCCAGGGCTGTGCCAGGGGCTAACAGACTGACTGTTTACTTATAAAGAAACTCCACTAGACCTTAGAAATCACAGACATCATTTCCTATCGACCAATCAACGATCACCTTTCTGCGCATGTGTATTACCTATTTCGCGCTACTTTACAAACATTATATGAACTATGAACAACACTAGTATAATAAGGAGTAAAAGTAAAACAAAGGGAACTCTCCAATTATGTACTTATATTTTCTTATTTTTCAAGTTATAAAATAAAGTAAAATTATTATGTAGACCGAAAAATCTAAAATAAAATACAGATACGTTTATTGATTAGACATTGTGCCATTTATTCATAATAATTATATACAAGTATTGATGTGGGGCTTTAATCATAAGGCACGTTCTAATCGCTTTTTAAGCATTCAACATTTTAAAAAACAAACAAAAACTCCCTTAGTTAAGCACACCTCCTTACAAAAACTTTTATTTATTGCGTTACCATAGTTTGTTCTGAACAGCTATAACGAACAAGTATTTTATTAATCAAATTTACTTCACCAGTCCCGACAATGCTCAAAACAATCAAAATCCATCTGATTTTGAAAAAAATTATATCCTTTTCTATTATACTCTTTCCAATTGGTAATTGGAATGACAAGGTAGTCATGATTTATTTTAATTTGCAAATTAGTTTACCCTGCTTTTTAATTTATTTTTTTTTTTTTTTTTTTTTTTTTTTTTTTTTTTTTTTTTTTTTTTTTTTTTTTTTTTTTTTTTTTTTTTTTTTTTTTTTTTTTTTTTTTTTTTTTATGTAATGTTTTTATCATCCTCAAAAATGTGATGCTCTAGCTCTGTTGGTGTTAGGCATGTGCTAAACTCCACTTCTATGGCAGAAATAATTAAAAACTTTACCTTTTACAGTTTCATACTTGTTAGATGAAACAAAGGAGGCTGATGTTTTTTTTTTTCTGTGTCCTCTTTCCATTGATTGAAATCCTCCAATGAAGAAAATTCTAAAATCTGTTCACCTTCTAGGTCATTGTGACAGTTATTTAAATGTTTAATTAACTCCTTCCTTGTCGAAAATTTGGTTTTGCAATGAGTGCATTCAAAATTTGTTTGACACTTACTTTGTATCTGGTGAATAGTTTTTTAGTGCCTTTGGCAATTGGTAGCTAAAGTGAATTTTTCTTCACAGTATGCACAGTTAAATTGATTCTTCACCTCCATATTAAAAATTAAAACAGCAATCTAAGGGTCCAGTACAAGCACAGGTAATATTCCAAAAGATCAGTGCAATATAAAATTTAGTGTTATTTCAACAAGAAAAACGAATACCAAATAAAGCCGGGGTCTTGTCCAAAAAGCGCAATAAAGTAGTCCAATAACAAGCCGAGGTAATATTCTAGAAAAATCAGTCCAATATTTAAAACACTAAGTAATTTCAAGAGGCAAAAAAGAGTACAAAGAGAAAGCCGGGTCAAAAAATCAAGTAGACAAAGTAAAACTAAGAAGAAATGCGCGAAAACACAATACAACCACAAACACAACAAGGTTAAAATTAGCAAGTAAGGCGCTGGGTTGATGGTTTTGGGCATGCGCAGAAAGCTGATCATTGATTGGTCGATAGGAAATGATGTCCATGATTTATAAGGACTAGTCTAACAGACTGACTGGTTACTTATAAAGAAACTCCTATCGATGTACAACGTTATGTCCAAAGAGGTTATTCCTCACAATTATAATGGAGAAATGTTGGTATGATGCTGCTCTATGAAAAGGAGTAAAAATATCAGAAGAACGGGATCTTGTGGGTTGGAAGTGGATGAAGCATTTAAATTTCAGGAGATTGTAAATATAGGACAGAAAATGATTATCAATGAAGTGATATTTGAATGTAAAAAGGAAATATAGTCTATGGAAGGAGGAAAAGAGTCTGAATCAGAATAAAGTTGTGAAACATGGCTTTTGGGCATCAAAATAAAATTGGGTCTTTGGAGGAATATGTAAAGAAAATCTTTAGTATTGCTGAATTATTTGCCACTTCTATTGGAATTTTTTATTTAAAAACGACTTTCGTATGTTAAACATTCATCATTACTTCTAAAAACATAAAACATTTCAAAACTTTGCTAAATAGATTATATCTGTCATCCCAGAGAAATAAGTGGTTAAGTTGAATTGTGACCAAAATGAGTTAAGTGACTAAAAAGAATCAAGGAGGATTTTCTTCATAGGGAATAAGTGTTAAAGTAAGATTTTCATTTTAAAGACCAATTTTTTACATTTTAAAGAACATTTTACATAAAAACTTATTTACCATGAAGAAAGACCCCCATGATTCTTTTTAGTCACTTAATTAATTTTGGTCAAAATTCGACTACCACTTATTCACTGGGATATACATAGCAAAGTGCTGATGTTTTAAGTTTTTTAAAAAATGTTTTAAGAGCTGATGGATGTTTAACATTCAAAACTAGTTTTCAAATAAAACAGTTCCAATAGAAGTAGCAAATAATTCAGGAATCCTAATTGTATTGATCCTTATATATCATCACACATACCTCAATTGAAGAAAATATTTCATACATGCTGTCCCTTTCTGAAATTCAAAAAGATAGCTACCTTGTATAAAAGAATCAATCCTACCATGTATTCAATTTCTGACCTATGGAAAACCTATTCAAATATAGATAGAGAGATAACTATCAGTATTAGATTGTGAATTATTTATAAGCAATTCATTGATCCGATTACAGGTGCTTATGCACAATGAATAGAGTCACTTTGGTCTGTAGCGAAGAGGCGAAACAAGATTCGAGTTGCTGGTAGAAGAAAAATGTAGAGCCTTATCTGAGTAGATTTAAGGAATCTTTTTGAAGTTATTTTGTAAGATGTTAATCTCTGGACATTATAATAGGTTAATGAATAAATATGGATATTTTAAAATCATATGTACTAAAATTAACTGTTACTAAATTAAAAGCAAAAAGTGACTGATGGGGGATTTACCAAAAAAGACCCAATTTTAAACATTTAAATTTAACAACAAGAAACGGCTCGTAGTTATAGACTACTCCAACATTTACTGGACAAATGATCAAAGCTTCCAATAAATTACAAGACTCATTTACATGACAGTTATTAGACCTATATGGACATACGGAGTTGAGCTTTGGGGCTCCACTAAACCATCCAATTCTTCTCGATTCCAATCCTTACAATCCAAAATCATTCGAAAAATCCTTAATTCTCCTTACTTTGTCACGAATAAACTTATCCATAAAGACCTCAATGTTCCATATGTTGCTAATTTAGCCCAAACCAGATACCAATCCTTTCATAGTAAACTGCACTCCCACACGAATCCAGTAGTCTCCCAACTTGCTTCTCATTCGATACCTGATAACCCACCGAGGTGTCTGAAAAGAAGATGGCCAAGAGACCTAGTTTAGAACTTTTTTTGAAATGCTACTAATGAGTAGTTCTTCACAAGTGATTTACATGTCATTATAATCATTTCCTCAAATTTACTTGATGTATATTGATGTTCATGGAAATATTCATAATTTTTTTTATCTGCCCACAGTTGGAATATGTGGCAAAGTTGAAAGCTAATCTTCTTCAAATATCAATAAATAGTTTTAAAAAAAAAAAACTAAAAAATATATAACAAATATTATTATTCAAATAAGGGTTGTATTGCTAAAATAACTTTAATATTTCTGGAGGAGACTGAAGGTAAAGACAAGTCTGAAGAACTAAGGAAACAACGAGAACAGTTTGAATTAGATGCTGCTGAAAGTGATAATAGAAAAAGAGAGCTTCAAAAACACTATGTCAGCTACAGGCAAATGGGTCCCGTCCTCAACAAGGTAAAATAAATTTACTCTATACTGTTTAAAATAGAATACTAATTATGAAATATATTATTTAGCAGGATATTTAAAATCTGAAATAGCTATAAGTAGACTCAAAATAATAAAGACACCAAGAATAAAAAACTATCAATCAGATCGGTAGACCAGAACTTCTAAGAACAAAGTAATTAGAATTAATATTAGGTTATTTCACATCAAATGTCCATTTTCATACCAAAAGTTATTTATAAAAAAAAAAAAAAAAAAAAACTATTTAACTGGGAATACTTCATTCAAAGTGTTTACTTTATTTTTTAAATAAACTTTTTCCTGAGTGAAACCAATTTTTAAGCCAGAACTGAAACATTCCGAGTACTGACAAGAAATAAAGTTAGAAAAGCATTTTTTATATGAATGCCATTTTCAAAAATCATCCCATGAATAAAGTAATCTGAATTACTAAAAAGATCTACTGGAGGCAAGTCTGTAGAGCAATGTGGGTGTGGAAGAGCTTTATGTTGTTCAGCTCCTTTAATTAATGAATAATTGAGCCTTTGAAAAAAATAAATATATATAGATGGCCATTACATGTGAAAGAATCAAAATATAAAAAAAAATTATGGAAGGTAGAGATGATTTTAGAAGTCTAGAATACTGGATTTATATTCTGAATAATCTTACCTATACTAAAAAATGATCCAGCTTTCAATTTACTACTTACAGAGGCATCAAATTTTGAATTCTAAAAATGTTTTAGTAAAATTTGTTTTAAGAAAGGTTAGTGAATTAGCATTTGACTTTAATATTTTGGAATGATCTATATTTAATAATTACAAGTCTAACCAATGTGTAATTTTTCTACAAGTCATCTTATGTCAGATAATTATAGAGGTATTTTTTTGTAATATTTTTTAAATTACAGTTTTGAATTTTAGAAATAATAATGAAAAAAAAATTATTAGTGGATTTATGTTAATAGTTTTTGTATTGTTCATGCTACTAAAATTTCTATTCTATTTAAACAAATTGCTAATTTATATTATTTGAAACTGAAATGGTTAATTATTACTTTCATAATTTTTTTTTATCTGCCCACAGTTGGAATATGTGGCAAAGTTGAAAGCTAATCTTCTTCTTCAAAAAGCGAAAGCTGTGAGGCAAGAAGATGATGATGACATTAAATTGTGTAATAAACTGCTACTCGGTACAAAATGCCAAGCTATAAGGGATGCTCAGATAATGGAAAAAAAACAGATACAGTATTTATTCCTTTATACATTTTTATTGATAAGGACTTAAATAAAATTAAGGTTTTTTTAAATTTGGTTGGCCGGAAAATAATGTAGGCTTTTTTTTTTTTTTTTTTTTTGTTAATTTGATCGCTTGGTAATTTGTACTTTTTTTCTAGCTGCTTTAGTTTCAAATTAATGAGAGTTGGCTGGATTTTCAAGTTTTATGTTAAAAGATTCTGAAGCTGCTTTATGGACACTTCCTTTTAAGAACTGTATTCTATAACCTCTTCAGTTATTGTTCCAGCCAATTTTGATAAATATGCTGCTCCCATACTAATACCAAACTGTCAAGTTTATATTTTATAGTATTTAATATTACTTACCAAAAAGTTCTTGTTTGATTTTAGCTGTTGGGAGAAATTCAAACATTAGTAGATAGCTAACTATATAGTGATGGATACCACTTTCTGAATCACTCATCCTTTGTTAATAATGGCTGTTTTTTTTATACAATGTGGTTTACATTGAAACTAAGATTCTGAGTTGGTTGATGCCCAGTGTATTTATGAATACATTTGCATTCAAAAATCCATTGGGGATCCTTTAATTTTCATTTAAACCCGTGTCTCTCAATTGGATTGTTTAGGACATCACCATGATCTCCCGCTACACCACATTACCTACCCTGACATTCTGAGTAGAATAAAATCAGGTGGACAATTTTAATATTAAATCATTCAACACTTTTGCAACATATTTTGATCTATAACACTAATTTATTATTCTATTGCAAGTAAAAAATTTATCAAGCATGCTGAACTCTTGTTAGTTAATTTTCTAAGGCATTTTCAATTGTAAAGCTCTGAAATAATTTTTATTTATTATGTTTTTATTTTTTTAAGGGAAGAATTAGAACAGGAAGAAAAACGTCTTGATGAGATGATGGAACAAGAAAGGAAAAAGAAATTAGCCAGAGAAAAAGAAGAGTTCCTTTTCCAACAGAAGAAAAAAGAAGAATATATTAATAGCCTTGATGAACAAGTGAAAAGAAATCTCTTGGAAAGAGAAATGGAAGCAGAGAAGCAACTTGAAGTAATTTATATGAAGTATCATTGGAATTC
Source organism: Euschistus heros (assembly GCA_003667255.2). Taxonomy (NCBI): domain Eukaryota; kingdom Metazoa; phylum Arthropoda; class Insecta; order Hemiptera; family Pentatomidae; genus Euschistus; species Euschistus heros. The sequence goes on from RCWM02000067.1 coordinate 511,500, forward strand.
ATAATCAAACACTTCAAATTTCAACTTAATATAACTTTTTTCTCTAATTATATCTGATACCTGGGTTATTTGGCACTGTCTGATTGATTAATTTTATGTCTTTAATGTCAAGAGCACAAAAAAATTAGTTTGATATATTTCAATTGAGCAGTGACAGTGTCACAATTCTGTGAACTGACATTCAGCATCCCTTTCTAGCAATAATAATTTATTAGCAAGTAGAAGACAGTCCACATGTAGAATAATTTATTGGATTTTGAAAATGTTATTCTAATTTCTGTTAAAGTATTTACATCATTTTCTTGTAAAATCGATTATTTTTATGTTTACACTGTGTAACCTGGATATAACCTGTCGTGCATGGCGTCGGAGACAGATTACTGTAGAGACATGTTATGCTTACTTTGTTCTCAGTGTGTTGTATTAAATAAAAGCTTACATCAGTGTATGATTGTGTAATTCATTCAAGATACCAAAACAGGTTATGGGCCCTGCATGAAGTTACTAGGAACATTGGAATAGCAGGAAATACATGAAAATCTGTAAGAAGTTAGTGCTCTGTGGTAATTTTTTTTTTTTTTTTTGTTTTTTTCTTTTTAAATGGATTCAAGATCAATCATGATTCCTCAGATTGCTCTGTTAGAAGGGAAGAGCAACTGGGAAAACTGGAAGGCGAAAATAAGAATGGGATTGAAAATGATACCTAGGGCAATAGAAATAATAGATGGAACTTACAAGTGTCCTTCAGGCCCTGATACTACTGATAAAGAAGCTGTGAAAGTATATAATACAGAGTTAGCAACATTTAATAAAATTGACAACCAGGCACTGCTGGTTATGTCTAATAACATGACAGAGGAGATGTTTGAAAAGGTGAGACGCCATGAGTCTGGTAGAGATATGTGGTTGGGTCTTTGTCAGCTTTTTGACACATTTTCAGAAGACAGAATTTTTGATTTGTACAATAAATTCTTTGAAAGTAAGTGGACGCCAGATGATGATGCTGTAACATTTATTACTAGAATTTCCAATGCATGGAAACAGTTGCAAGGAGAAATTGATAAGCAACCTGCTGATAATAAAGATATTTTACTAATATGTAAAATTTTAAAATCCCTTCCTGATAAATTTAAACCGTTTACTGCTGGATGGAGACTCATAAATGAAGAGAACAGGAGTTTAAACAATCTTACCCAAAAACTATGTACTTTTGAGAGCAACCTGGGTGATAGTTGTTCAGAAGAAGTTTTGGTTGCTAAGGGGACCACATCTCAATTTCTCAAGCATGTTCGGAATAGAAATACTAATTCTTATAATACCTCAATAATTTGCAACTACTGCGATAAAAAGGGTCACACAGTTCAGAGATGCCGGCTTTGGCTTGCTGATGGCAAACCACCTAAGCCTGCTAAAGCTAATTTGCTCAAAATAATTCAAGTGAAGGTGCAACTCTGTTAACAGTTACCTCAGAAGTTTTTGCATCAGAGACTAATAGTGATGCTTGGTATGTGGACAATGGAGCAACACATCATATATGTAGTAGAAAAGAATGGTTCACAAGTTTTGATCCATTTACAGATGACCATGTAATTATTACGGCTAATGGCTCTCAAGTCAAGGCGCTTGGTAAGGGATCTATTTTAATTGAAGCTGCGTCTAACGGCCATTGGAAGAGACTTAAACTCACTAATGTCTGGCTAGTTCCAGGTATTTCTAAGAATCTTTTTTCTCTTTTAGCAGCTCAAGATCATAGACCACAGAGTAAATTTGAATCCACTGCAGTTAGCTGTAAATTATTTGAAGGTAATGAAACTCTTGTGTCAGGGAATCGTCAAATTGGAAGTGGTCTCTATAATCTAGCCATTAGGGTAGTACCCACAACAGAGAGCTGTAAGTCAGAAAATAACAATATATCTACTCCTGTCAAAGACAATAATTTATTACAGCTTTACCATGAAAGGATGGGTCATCAAAACAAACGGCATGTGAAGGAAGTAATTAAAAGAGAACTTAATTTAGACTTAACTCTTGATGGTGAACTCTGTGAGGGCTGCATAAAGGGAAAAGCTCATAGACTCAAGTTTGGACGTCGGAAAAGAGCTGAGAAGACTGGTCAGGTTATAAACACTGATGTATGTGGTCCTTTTATACCCTCGAAAAGTGGATTTAAATATTTTCTGGTATTTAAGGATGATTTTTCAAAATTTAGAAAAGTGTATTTTATTAAAACCAAGGATGAAGTCTTTCAAAAATTAAAGGAATTTTTAGCAGAAGTTACCCAATTAGGTCATAAAGTAATGTACATTCAATGTGACAATGGCGGAGAATTTAAAAATGAAAGAGTAGAAAACTTCCTCAAATTAAAAGGTATTGAAGTCAGATATACTATGCCATACACACCACAGCAAAATGGCTGTGCTGAGAGAGAAAATCGCACCATTGTAGAAACTGCAAGAGCCCTCATGCATTCAGGAGAAGAATCTCTACCTAAGGAGCTATGGGCAGAGATGATTAATGCTTCAGCCTATATATTGAATCGAACTGGTCCATCATCAGAAAAAGGTAAATCTCCATTTGAACATTGGATGGGTATAAAACCGGGAATCAAAAATCTTCGTGTTATAGGATCCAAATGTTGGGTCCATATACCTAAAGAAAATAGAAGAAAATTTGATAAAAAGGCTACTCAAGGAGTACTTGTTGGATATGATGGGGACAATGGATACCGAGTCTTCTCAAATAATAAACTAATTAGATCAAGAGATGTCATATTCCAGGAGTCACTCAAAGCACCGATATGTGGAAAATCTTCATTTCATCCAATGGAATGTAAAGGTATTGACATTTATTATAAAGAGGAACCAGAAGAACATAAGGAAAATGAAGGAGAATCTCAAGTAATACCTTTGGAAGGAGAAGAGAATCCAGAAGAATATGAGGAAGATCAAGAAGAATCTCAAGAAGAAGAAGATGAAGACATAGAAATAGAAGATGTAGTGTGGAAAAGAGGCATAAATCTGAGGGGTCAGGATAAAATTAATAAACCTAAATCCATGAATGATTATGTCAACATCGTTGAAGGGAGTGAAGTTGTGCCATTGGACTTGCAAAATGCGATGAACAGTGAGGAAGCTGAGGAATGGCGAAAAGCCATGGAAGAAGAAATGACTTCCCTAACAGAGAACAAAACATGGACTATCTGTGATTTGCCTCATAATAAAAGAGCTATCCCTTCCAAGTGGGTTTTCAGCAAGAAATATAAACTTGATGGAAATTTAGAAAGATACAAAGCTAGGCTAGTGGTAAAAGGATTTGCACAAAAGAAAGGTCAAGATTTTGGAGAAACCTTCAGTCCAGTTGCTCGTCAAACCACTGTTAGAACGGTAATCAGTATTGCTGCAAATGAAGATATGAGTCTTTATCAGTTTGATGTATCGACTGCATTTTTAAATGGAGAACTCAAGGAGGAGATCTATATTCAACAACCAGAAGGCTTCGATGACAACTCAGGGAAGGTTTGCAGATTACATAAAAGCCTATACGGGCTCAAACAGGCTCCGCGTTGTTGGAATGAGAAGATAAAGAACTTCCTAGTTAGTATTGGTTTTCAAATTAGCTCAGCAGATCCTTGCCTATTTATCAAAGATGTTAATGGTAAAAAGGTTTTGTTATGTTTATATGTTGATGATGGATTAATCGCTGCTTCGGACGAAAGAGAAGCAATGGAGCTCTTAGACAAATTAAAACAGGAGTTCAAAATCAAGACTAAACTGGCTGATTTCTATCTTGGATTGGAGATTAACAGAAGCAAGGAAGGTATCAAAATAAGCCAATCTTCTTACATTAGGAGGCTTCTCAAAAAATTCCAGATGGATGAATGTCATCCTGTTAGCACTCCGATTTTAAAGGATGATTCATACAATGAAAAGGAACATGGAAACATCAAGACAACAAATTTTCAATATAGAGAAGCTGTTGGTTCACTCATGTATTTGATGGTATGTACAAGACCAGATATTGCTTATTCTGTCAACGTAGCTTCAAGAGTGCTTGAAAATCCTTCCAATAGTGACATAGTCAGGGTCAAACGAATATTCCGTTATTTAAAAGGGACGTCTGAACTTGGAATATTGTATAAGAAAAACCATAGAAGAGGAATTCTTCAATGCTACTCTGATGCAGATCTTGGTGGTGATAAATTAACTGGCAGGTCTACTACTGGCATTGCCTGTATGTATTCAGGTGGTGCCATATCATGGTTCAGTAAAAGGCAGAGTTCAGTCTCTATCTCTACCACTGAAGCAGAGGTCATCGCTGCAAGTGAGGGTACGAGAGAGATGGTTTGGCTCAAAAGGCTTCTTCAAGAGATGACTGAATTTAAAGAAGGTACTCTTTTTGTCGACAATAACGCTGCCATTAAATTAGCAGAGAACCCTGTGTGGCACAAACGTACAAAACATATACCCATTCGTCACTTCTTTGTCAGGGAAAAGGTTCAAGAGGGAGAAGTTCATATCCAGAGAGTGGATACCCAAAGTCAACTTGCTGATGGCTTAACGAAGCCTGTGCTAAGTCCAAGACTTAAGAAGTTAAATCAAGATTTAGGACTCTTTTAAATATTCTATTTATCTATTTAGTTTGAGTTATTTTACAAGTAAATTATGAAGGAAGGTGTTAAAGTATTTACATCATTTTCTTGTAAAATCGATTATTTTTATGTTTACACTGTGTAACCTGGATATAACCTGTCGTGCATGGCGTCGGAGACAGATTACTGTAGAGACATGTTATGCTTACTTTGTTCTCAGTGTGTTGTATTAAATAAAAGCTTACATCAGTGTATGATTGTGTAATTCATTCAAGATACCAAAACAATTTCTACCTTTGTAGTAAACATACGACTTCATCTCTGACAGTATCCTTTAGTAATCAGTAGAAACTAATGATGACAAAAAAATCCGCAACCTAGGACTCCCATCTGGATAAAAATCTTATTAGGATTATTATTATTTGGATCCACATAAAAGACAAAAACGACAAGAAACTGCTTGTCACTTTTGACTAGTTCAATATTTACTAGACAAATGTTCTAATCTTCTTATTGAGAAAAAAACTTATTTATATGACTGTAATTAGACCTCATGGGACATACAGAGTTGAGGTTTGAGGCTCTACTAAACCATCCAATTTATTTCGCATCCAAACCTTACAATCCAGATTTCTTTGTATAAATTCTTAATGCTACTTGTTAATACAAATAAACTTATCCATTGTGGATAAGCTAACAATTATCTGCTCATTGCAATGGAGACCATAAAAATTTTTTTTTTTTTAAATTCCACACACTTACTAATTTATATATTTAATATAGCTATTGTAAATATCAATAAGAAAATTAAAAAAAAAGTAGCATTTATAAAACATTATTTTTTTCCCTCTAGGAAGCAATGATTTTAAATGAGGCAGTGATGCAGTCTAAAATAGACTTCTTGAAGCAGGAGGAAGAAAAAAAAATGAGAAAAGAAAAAATAAGAAAGGAAATTAACAAAATGAATGAGCAAGTTCTGAATCTTTTAGATGAAGAAAAAGAAAAGGCAAAACTGGCTGATCTCAAGGTATATCTATTGCATTGTTTTATTAAATTTTAATTATCAGATGTTTATTCACATTTATTTTATAATCTGTTTATTTGAATAATGTCATCATTGGTATCTTTTTAATCTTAATATTCTACTTAATCATTTTATAAACATAATTTCTCTTAGTGAGGATCAGAAATTGTCCAGAATTATTACAATCAAAATGGTGCTGAGATATGAAATTCTTATTCTGCAATATTATTGCAAAATAAAATTTACAGCCATCAAACCCAAGCATTTGATAAGTAGACTGTGAGCAGGTAGTTTGTCAAATTTGAAAATGGCGATACAAGCTTGAAAAGGCATCATTTATGCATTCTTTAGGGCTAGCTAAAGGAGTGAATCAAATAGTTGGCTTCTAGGTGGCAGCTAACCTTAGCAGTAGAAAAAAATGTCATCAATAAGAAAAAAATAACTCATTTCAACCTTTAAGACAGTAATTTATTTTTCCTTAACCCAATATGTTAGTAGTTCTACATATAATTTAGCTATTCTTACTGATTTTATTGGTAAAAAATGGTCCTGAATTTGGTCATATTGTCATTTTTTCATAACTTATCTTACATGATATCATAATTCCTCGAGGATCAGTTAATTAAAATCACAGTGGAAGATAAACAGTGTTTTTTTTTTCTGTACTAACTGATTCATTATCTATAATAACAATTTCAGGCAACCATTCATATTCATTATGTCTTACAAATTATGATAATCTTATCATCGTAATATATCTTACCTTTTTTACTGCCGAGAAGTTTGGAGATACATATCCGATATAGAATATCTAACTGGTAATAATTATAAAATATATTTTGGTGACAACAATAAAAATAAATGAGTCAAAGATATAGATAGAGATTTCACAGTGCTCTTTTTTGCTTCTCAAACATTTAAAAAATATTTATATTCTTGTTTCATTAAAAATGGTCAAAATTCCATTAAATTCAGTTATGATGAAAAAAAAAAAAATGTCACAAAAACTTATGTAAAACATATCTTCATCTTTAATTTTCAAAGAATAACATATACATGTGATCATATTTCATATAAATGTAAATATTTATTCTAACTGTTTAAACCAAAATATCACACAAATTTTTATTTAATTTATTTCAATACTTTCTTCTGAGAATTCATTATTTACTTTTGCAAAGGACATTGGAAGATATGTATAAGGTGTCTGAAAAAATTTAATTTATTTCAATCGCAATAGCTCAAAGGAAGAGTTATTGGTGATAAACATGAGTATAAATTCTACAATAAAGATAGTGATGACAATCAGAAAGAAGCAACGATTATACATTACCTTTGGTTTGACAACAAACCACTTGAACTACTAGAAACATCTAAATACATTAGGGGAAACCAACATGAATGTGACTAAGCAAACTAGCTGTTGAGACGTTTTGAATAGAGTGAGATATAAAAGAATACAAAATTAGAAGAGTATAAAACTCAATTTGTTCACTTGCTGACATACTCTTTGCAATCATGGACCTTGTTGAAGAGGAATCAATAAACAATCCATGTATTAGAAATGAATGCATAACACAAATAAAGTGCATAACAAAATATGTGGCCACACCTGGGCATTAAACCAGTCAACAAGATATTAGAAGAGAATCAAATTGGATGGTTTGGCCACCTTTTAAGATTGAAGGTAGGGAGAATCAAAAGTCAGGTTTACTAGGCAACAAATTGTTGAATAACAAAAAAAAAAAAAAAAAAAAAAAAAAAAAAAAAATTGAACACCTAGAAATGGGAGAATGGAGAGAAAAGGGGCCTTCAGAAAAGTGAAATTGGACAATGGAAGGCAGCTAGTGGAGGACCAACAAGGTTGGAAAAGGCTGTATAAACTGCCAAGAGGATTATCAATGATGAAGAAAGAAAAGATTTGATATTTTCAAAAAGGTTTTCTCTAATTAAAATATAATACATCAAATAGCTCTGACACGAAAAACTAATAAAAATTTGTGATTGAAAGATCATTCTAAATGGGCATGGTTCTTGCTTAAATTAGTGTTGAACTTTACATTAAGAATTTAAATAAATAAATGGAAATTATATAAAATGAATTTGTAATAATTTTAAAATTCATTTATTGAAAATTTATTACGTCATTGCAGTTTTTCTCTTAACCTTTTTCTAATTTTTTAGCATGTTTATATTTATACTGGGGTTCTGTTAATAATGTTATAATACTTCCTAATGCTTTTCAGGGCTCAGTGTACTACTGTACAGTATAACTTGGTTGATTGTTTGAAGGGGCCCATCATTCAAAAACATTAAATGAAATTAAAAAACAAAAAAATCAAATAATTATTTTTTTTTAGACCAATAAAAAAGAAAAAAAAAACAGTTGATTAGAATATTTTTAAATAAGTATGCTTGCCCTGAAAAGGGTTAAATATATTATAACAGTTTGAATACACTTTTCTTTTGAATTTATTTATTTAAAGATTCAAGAATTAATGAAGAAGAAAGCAGAGGAAGAGCAAAAAAGGGAAGATGAACTTTTAAGAGAAAAAAGAGAAAGAGAAAAAGAATTAGCCAAAATGAGGAAAGCTCAGCAGCTACATTCAGATGATTTAGAAAAGAGGGAAGCAGATAGGGCTAAAAGAATTCAAGAACAGGTAATCCATTTCAAATTCTATTAAGTTGAATTATTTTTATTTAAATTGACATATAACATCCATAATAGAGGGGACATAAAAATAGTTTTTGTCAGAGATTTTTAGTTTTAAAATTTCTCATTCCCACACATGTGCTTAAGTCAATGAAAATTAAGTATCCAAATTTTCTGTGGATTCTGGAAATCACAACTGAAAATTTTTCCAAAATCCTATAATTAACATTAATTAAATATAACAAGATATGAATTTTTATTTACCTCATTCTGGCAACATTTATCAGCAGATAATTTTTTTAAGATTTGATTTTAATTTTGATTCAATAAAAACTCAAAAGAAACCCAACCCACATATGCTAAGAAATGCCATAATTAGGAAAATAAGAAAAATCCCTACCAAATTTATTATAGAATTTGGGCACAATTGTTTATTGTTATTTCCTAGTCATTACTTTTGAACTTAATAAACTTTACATACAGCCACAGAAATGATTTAACGTTAAAATTTGTTTAACAAACTAATTCTAACACTGTAAAATAGGTTATAGTACTGAATGTTTACTTTTTCTAATATTCAATTTGAATTTATATATATATATATATATATATATATATATATATATATGATCAATAAGAACATCTAATTTAAAAAAAAAGAAGGATACTGTTACAGGCCACTGGGGGTATGACTAATCAAACTACACTTAAATATTAAACACTAATTTATTTACAAACTAATAAATACAACTGGATTCTTAACCTAATATAAGCTAACAATAACAATTATCATTTAGATCTAACCTATATCTAATTACACAAATTCCTATCCTATATAATAAGGTATCCTAAATAACTTAGTTTTAGATTTCACAAATAAACATAAGATTCTCTAAATCTAAATACAGCACACACTCACAGAGACTGTCACTACTTTCACTGACACTGCCATGGCCACTGGATAGTCACTGACTCTTGACTACATTCACTGACACATGATAGTCATTGAATCATGACTGACACCAGTACCAAGTCACTGCTTCAGTCAGACTGACAGACAGGACTCCCAAATGACTTCCCCTTAACTAACTGATCACTGACTGACTAAGCTGGGAGCTGGCCACTTTAAATTCTCATCGAACATTCCAGACTATTCGGGTCATGTACAAGCCAAGGCCCTTCTCGGCTACCTGGGCCCTTCTTGGCTACCTGATTTGGAGGCCTGGGGCAGCCTTTGTTATAGGCGGTTGTGGATCCCTGTTACCCGAATGGTATCCTTGGCCATTCCTTCCCATTTTTTCCAAAAAATTAGTTTTCATCGTTAAGGGTTTTATATATATATATATATATATATATATATATATATATATATTGAATAGTCTCTTTGGAGTATCCGCTACAGACCTTTTTTTTTTATAAATTTTAATATTTAACAGTTCACTGATGAATAATTGAACTTAACACTCATCAATATCTTTTCATAGTTTTATTTAACAAGAATCACAATATCGGAGAGCACAAAACAAAAATAAACTATATAAGATTTTTACTAGAATTGAATTAGGAAAAAGATAATCATCTGTTTATATAAGTACTCGGTGTTGCCAGGTTCAGTAAACAAAATTTATCACAACAGAACTTAAACACTTTTTAAGAAATTAACACTTTTTACTAATAATAATAATAATAACAAACAGAAAATGAAAGATAAAAAAGAACACTACTAATAATATAATAATAAAACCAATAGCAAGCGGCGTAACATTCTCCCCCCACAAAAATCGCCGTGATTTTTTTTATTTTTTTTATTCACCTTGCTGCCCATCTGAATGGAAGAGGACACAAACGATTAAAAAGTCTATTAATAAAACCGGATTGTGTACGTACTTTGGCAACTCGAGATTTATGATCTTTGCCTTCAAATAACTGAACAATTCTACCCATTGACCAGTACAATGGAGGTGCATTATCTTCTATAATGAGGACAACGTCATCTATTTTAAGTTCACGGGATGGTGTGTTCCATTTTTGCTTTGTCTGCAGGTCAAACAAATACTCTTTTTTCCAACGAGACCAAAAGGATCCCACTGATTGCTTGACAAATTTCCACTTCGGAGCTAGACGGGAGTTAAATGAATTTTCACAAGGAGGTAGGGCTTGCATTGGGCATTGGACTAAGAAGTGAGCTGGAGTTAAGGTTTCAATGTCGTCTGGAGATCCAGACAAATGAACGAGAGGACTAAGATTGTATAAAATGTAGTGAACGAAGGGGATTGGTTCCTTAAATTTATCTTCAATAGACGCTTGAATGACTTAACAGCACTCTCCCACAATCCGCCCATGTGTGGAGCACAAGGGGGTATAAACTTCCATTCAATTCCCCGAGCAGAAGTAGAATCGACGAGGCGAGTTTGAGCTTCATGGTTCATTGCAGTTTTTAACTGGCGAATACAACCTGCAGTCCCCACGAAATTAGTTCCACTATCCGTCCAGATAACGGATGGCAATCCTCTGCACGCGATGAATCATTCCAAAGCCTGCAAGCATCCATCCGTGGACAAATCAAAAACTGTTTCTAAATGAACCGCCTTTGTGGTAAAACAAACAAATACAGCGACATATAAGGATATTGCCCGAGAATCACGGATACCAGGGATATTTACAGGGAATGGACCAGTGAAATCTATGCCAACTTGTGAAAAGGGATAAAGGTGATCTAACCTATCCTTTGGCAACTGACCCATTATAGGTTGAAAGGGTTTAGGCGAGACAGAAAAACACTTTGTACACTTAATCAATGCTTGCCGCACAGTGTTGCGCCCATCAACAATCCAAAATCATTGTCTCAAATATGCCAATGTTGCCCGAGGGCCTATGTGCAAGCAGTCTTCATGGGCTTGATTGATTACTAATAGGGTTAGAGGTGACTTTTTTGGGAGCAACACGGGATGCTTTGAGTTAAACGGTAGACTAGAATTTTTTAAACGTCCACCAACACGGATAATAGAATGACTATCCTGGAAAAGACCAAGGACCTTACAGAGTCGAAGTTTTGGTTTAGCCGATTGTATATCTTTAATCAGGTCTAAAAAATAGGTTTGTTGATTGACCCTAATAATGGCAGTTTCAGAAAAAAGCAATTCAATGGAAGTCAATGGACCAGACTTTCTAATTGGTTTGGGGCACTGACAGTTGCCAATGAAACATAAACACCATGCCGTTATGCGTTTCAACTGAATAAAAGAACTGTATCGGGACTCAAGAGGAGAGGGTGCAGCTTGACAGACTAAGGAACCGAGTTGGTTTGTTCGCTGTTCTTCAGCAACAAGTGGGCCTCTTAAGGAAGGTTTCACCGACTTCAACCTCCAGTTTTCGAATGGGCGAGCTAGCCATTCAGGACCAGACCACCACAGCTGATTGTTTAGTATTTCTGAAGGGAGTAGTCCTCGTGATGCTAGGTCTGCTATCAGCAGCTGTCTGCTATCACTTGACTGGATTTTAAAATTTTTGACACTCGATTTCCAACAAATACTTTCCACACCGGAAGGGGGTCTGCACAGATCCAAGAGAGTGCAACAGTACTATCTGAAATGGCTAGAATGTGATCATCATCAACAGTTGGGAAACTATTACGTAATTTGGAAAATAATTTGCTTAACAGTTCTGCAGCCAAAAGTTCTAGGCGAGGCAAAGACTCAATTTTTAAAGGGGCAATGCGAGCCCTAGACATTACTAAGCGAATAGCATTTGACTGAGAATGGTTGTTGAAAATAGTAACATGGTAAACAACCGCTGCATAAGCCTTTTCTGATGCATCAGCAAAACCAGTCAACCACTGGTCAGACTTAAACGATGGGATATGACGAGGTATTTGTAGATTAGACAAAGAGGGTAGAGAGGAAGCGATTTTGGACCATACTTCTATCAATTCAGATGGAATCATATCATCCCAGTCCAACTTTAATTGACAAACTACTCTTTGTATGCGACAAGCACGAACTGTGACTGGCATAAACAGACTTTACAGAAAAATAGAAGTGATAAGAATTGGGATTCCAGGCGAGGCCCAAAATTCTTAAGGGCTTATCTGGAGATTCAGCCCACTCTACTGGAGAGAAGGCAGGAAACCAATGCTATTGAGAAATACCCTCCAACAACTGAGGACAGTTTGAAGCCCATTTCCTTAATCTAAAATTTACTGAGCCTAAAAGATCGATTAACTGCTCACGAGCGACAATAGCACCTTTGAGGGTGTCAGCACCACCTGACACGTCATCAACGTAGCACCTTTTTAAAAGAATGTCAGCTGCAATGGAATGGGTTGCAGCATTTGTCTCAGCTAAATGAGAAATTACACGGTTGGCCAAAAAAGGGGCAGATGCAGTTCCATATGTTACTGTGGTTAAAGCGTTGTCTCTAACTGGCTCATCTTCATTGCCATGCCAAACGATTCTTAAAAATGTTTGATCAGGTTCTGGATGAGTGATTTGGCTAAACATCTTTTCGATATCGGAAGTGAAAACGTATTTATCTTTACGGAAACGGGTTACAACCGCTGAGATATCACACTGAAGTTTGGGTCCAACAAGCAGGATGTCATTTAGGGATAAACCCTTAGAGGTGTTCTGAGAAGCATTGAAGACCACCCGGATCTTTTCAGGGGGGTCATCAGGCCTGTGGACAGCTATAATAGTTAAGTTCACCTGTAAGGGGAGGGGAAATTAGTTGCATATGACCGAGGCAGCAGTACCCATTCATAAACTGTACATAGGCTTTCTTCAATGCAGAATTGTTCTTAAACTTTCGTACCCACTGATTCAGTCGTCTAATAGCAATAAACCTAGAATCTCCCAATTCAGATGGGTGTTTTGCAAAGGGCAGAGCCACAGAATATTGGACTCTAGAAAGTCGGGATACTGACTGAATGAAGAAAAGTTCAGTTTTGGTCTCTAAATCAGTAAGTGCATGTGATTTATTCAAGTACTCAATATCCATCATTTCTTGCAATAATTAATTTGTCTGTTCCAATAATGACTTCGTCAAAATGGCATGAGAAACAGAGCTAGCAACTGTGGGTCGACCGGACACTTTCGGACAGAGATGAACTCGGTAGGGAACACTTTCAAATTTTTCTTTCTCTCCAACTGAATGACGGTAATTGCTAAATAAAGGATCTCGAGGAGAATCGTTGTTTACTGACCTAACAGTAGCAATACATCCCAATCGACGATGGCAAGAAAGTCTTTGTGGCTTAGGAATTTCTCGTAATGAATTTAAACGAGCCTGAAAAACACTCATATCACTTTCTAGTTCTTGGGTATCAAGCTGATCAGAGTGAGAGTCATTGACAATGACCTGATCAGGATCAGAACGGATCTACATATATATATATATATATATATATATATATATATATATATATATATATATATATAATGTAGTGATATTTCAATATGAAAGTATATCTGATTTGTTTGGAGTACTAGAATTTGTGGGAAAGGTACAGATCCTTCAAGATTTAAAGTTGGAAAGAAATTTATATAGTGACAGGTATCGTGAAAATTTTAGGCAAAATAGTGGAAATGAAGGAAATCACATTCAATATAATGATAATAAAAATAACAGATAACAACAATATAAAAATAATAATGGTTATAATGAGAATATTAGACGATCAAATCAAAATTATAGAGGAAATGGAAGAGTATGGGAGAATAGTAATTTTAAACCTAATAGAGACATGCCTTTTGAAAGTGAAGTAAATAAATCAAATCAAAATTACCAACAAAGTGGCAATAATGATAATTTAAATTACACAACTCAAAATAATAGTAATCAACGTTATAATTCCAGAACATGGGACAATAAACAAATAAATAAATTAAGAGTAGATAAGGAATTAAAAGATACAAAAGAACCATATCAACAAATCACTCATGCTGAAGTTCATAGGGAAGATATAGAGGAAATAAGAGCAGAACAACAATCTATAGGAAAACATTCTCAAATTCAATGACTAGAAAATAAAACATTAGTAAAATTTGAAGAGAATTATGTATTAAATAATATTTTTGAAAAAAATATCCTGATTGAAGACAATATAGAATTTGAAAAAGATAATAAGATAAATCCAAAAGTAAATGGCTCCATTGGTAAAATAAATGAAGATATCTTAGCTGATACTGGAGCTGAAGTTTGGCCTCTGTTCTTCAACTGCTTCTCCAATGCTTGTTTTTCTTCTTCTTGATTAGCTTTTTCGCCTGTCAACTTGTTTCACGGTATTCCTTTTCCTGCTGTCTTGTATGTCGCTGCAAGCACTTATGACGAGCAGAATTCCTTTTTTTTCGATGGCTTCCTTGCATTTGTTATCGAACCATTCATTTCTTCTTCTTGGTTCTATGCTTCAAATAGTTTCTGCAGCTATGGTTGAGATTATCTCCTCCATTTTGTTCTACTTGTCATCAATAGTTAATCCTTCAGTCATCTCCAGATGATACTCATGCATTTTCCTCTTAATATTTTCCTTAAACTGTATTGAAATTTCTTCATTTTTTAGCTTTTCTGTATCCCACTTTTTCTTTTGTGGATTGTGAGATCTCTTTTCAGTCCTTATTCTCAGTTTAAATTTCATTACTACGGGATAATGATCTGAATCAATGCATGGTCCCCTATAGCTCCTGACATCCCTTGTACAGTAGCAGTGCCTATTATCAATACAGAAATGGTCTATCTGATTTGCATTTCTTCCGTCAGGCATTCGCCATGTCTGCTTATGGATATTCTTGTGTGGAAATATAGTGCTCATTATTGTTGACATCTTGGAGGCTGCGAACTGGATTAATCTTTCTCCATTGGCTATGCATTCCTATTGTTGGCTTACACACTTTTTGTTTTCCGATTTTAGCATTAAAATCACCTGCTATAATCTTGATGTCATAGAGAGGACAAGAGTCATAAACCCTCTCTAATTTTGAATAAAATTTTTCCTTTATGTTGTCATCTTTATCTTCTGATGGCACATAGACATTAATGATAGTTATGTTAAATAGGCTCCCATGCAGTCTTATTCTACATATACGGTTATCTATCATGTCAAAGTCCATTACCGCACTTTTATATCTTGGTTTTCACTAGAAAAGTGCAGACAAACTCTTGCCAATCTTTACTACCACTGTAATATAATGTATAATCCTTCTTCTTAAGCATGCCCACTCCTAACCATCACACTTCCTGTAGAGCCACTATATCGTAATTCTGTTTAGTGCTCTGTAGCCTTAGTTCATCAAAGGCCCCTGATCTGAAGAGTGTCCTCACATTCCATGTAACTATTTTATATATTGTAGATGTGTCCATTTGACGTTTTCCGTGTCATTGCTGTTGATCAGTCCATAATCCGAGGCTATTTTGTTGAGCTTCCATAACTATAGGTTTTTTTATGTGGATGGGATTGTTAGCCTCTTCGCACAACCCTCCTCTTTTATCCGGGCTTGGGACCGGCTGTGATTCCCGCATAGCGACTCTCAACAGGCAGAGTTTTATATATATATAGACATATATATATATATGTTTATAATCTTCCAGGATTTAATAATTTTATTAGTTTTCATTTTTAAGGATACCATTTTAAGATGGCAGAAGGAAATCCTTGGCCACATACATATTGGTTTTCGTCCTTAAGGATACCATTTCGAGATCCATCAGGATTTAAAATTTTTTAAGCTATTCGAAAGGTATTCCACTATTGCTGTCCTTTTAGTTTTTGTCCTCAACCCTTTGCCGGTCGCTATTACTTTTGTAACACCACTAGTCGCTAGCTGTATTTTGGACATCATACAACTTTTGTACTATTTCTCTTCCTTAATGATGCTTAATAATGATTTTATTTACTAGAAGTATAAGTGAAAAAATGTGTAAATAAAAAACAAAAATTTATTTAGAATAAGATAAAAAATTAATTCACAAATAATTACTAATACAATACAAATTAATTATACTATATTACTTTAGATTATATATATATATATATATATATATATATATATATATATATATATATATATATATATATATATATATATATATATATTATAAATAAATATGACAAATTATTATTTACATAATTATTGCTTATTCTTAATAAGCAATAATTATATTATGAACTTTCTTCACTAACACAATCTATGGCATGTATGCAATCCTCACTTACTATTTTCAAATGTTTCCTGCACACTTACACTGAACACTTTTCACATGTTTTTGTAGTATGAGATTTTGTTGATTTACATTTTCCACATGTACCTCTAAGCCGCTTTTCCTTGGGTACTGTATCTGAAAAAGTATGAGTCTATTCAAAGTCTTCACTAGCTTTTTTCAGAGAGCGTTCATTCAGAAGAGCTTTCACATGAAATGGAAGGTTTTTTAATTTATGACCTGCCATACGATTGCTCTGCCATCAAAGTTCTTGATTATATTATATTGCGACATATGTTGTTGGGCTAGATTTTTTTAGAAACTAATTCTGTCCATCTATTTGGAGGTTCTGATAGTAATAATGAACTAAACATTATCTTTGTGTTAATCCCTGTCACATTCACTATGTGATAAAACATTACTATCAGCCATCTTCTTGATACTCTTCTTACTGAGTAAATAGACATAATTTGCCAGCAGTATCAATACCTCCTTTGGTCATATGATCCATAATTATTTCAGGCTTATTGATTTCTTTGTCAATTTAATCATGAATACTTGTAAACATTTGTATTTTATCAACAGATACTTAGTTAATAAATAAAAACTAGAGAGAAATAACTCCAATTCTGACTTACATTTTGTTACTCCACCAGGCACTAGACGTACAAAGGACGGCATGTCACAATTTTCTTCACTGTACACTGAACAACTGTGGTTTATTTTTACCCTCTTATTGTAAAGGACGAATAGCAGGTAGAATAAATTTTACCGAATTGGCCAATGGAAATTTCCATTAGTTTTAATTAACTTAAGTACCTGAGTTTGTTTGTTTATATTGTTTAACATCACTTTTAGCTGCTATGGCTAATCCGACGATGCTACGGTGGGAGTCCTAAATTTTGCCTATCCAGGTATAATTAGGATAGGGTTCTTTGAAGAGTATCTGACATCGCACAGGCTGGGACCCCATTTTATGTCCCTTCCGAAGGACGGCATAGCTAAGGATATTTTTTTTACTCCCTTTAAAAAATCCTAAGGTCATCTACCGGGCTGTGAACCCGTGATCTTGGGTTTAGTAGGTTGCTATGCTAACCACTACACCATAGGTGACCCCTTAAGTACCTGAGTGCCGTCTAGCGGACGGCATAACGACCAGTGAAGGGTTAAGGATACTATTTTGAAATATTCCTGGATTTCAAAATTTTAAAAGGTCTCAGGATATTCCACCATTGTTATACTTTTACTTTTTCTCCTCAAGGATACTATTTTGAAATATTCCAGGATTTAACAATTTTAAAAGGTCATAGGATATTCTGCCATTGTTGTGCTTATTGGAAATTTAATTAATCATTACGTATTAAAAGTTGTATTAAGTTAAAAGTTAATAAAAAAGTTAAAAAGCTTGATTTCCACTGAAAAGGAAAGACTTATTGTTGGTTTTTATATCTTTTGAGCAAGCATAAGTCTCTAGCTGTGGTCTGTATAAAACAGTAACAAGCTCATTCATAAAATGCACTAAACTCAGTAGGATTGCAACAGTAAAGAAACATAAAATAAAGTTAAAGATAGAAGTAGAGGGCAACATACTTTAAAATTTATTTGTTTATTTTGTTTTATGTCTTGTGAGTAATGTTATACATGAGTAATATTATTGTTTAATAAATAATGCTTTATTGAACTTATTAAATGTTGACTAAACAAGTGCATTTCATTCCAAAAATATCTCCTCATTTCTATTTGAATTGTTCTATACTGTTAAAGAATAACAGGTAATTGAATCATATATTATGCTTATATTATATTAAGGCAACATATGTTGTGTTTGAATTAATGATGTAATTTTCAATTCGGAAATATAAAAAATACTCAGTGCAAAAATCACAATTCTTGGTTAATTACACACTTAAAATATATTTATGTTTGACAGATGTTAATCCATTGGATTGATCATTTCTGTTACATTTCATTGTGTTGAGTTCTAAAAACATACAAATAATTAAAATAATCATTTAAGAGTTCTCCTCAAACTTTAAGTATTAACTTTATAAAGATAAATATTTTCAGAGGCAATAAAATATAAATGTAAGTTATTGTTACCATAGTTGAGGATCTTCATAAACAGTATTTAAAGTATTTTTGGTTTTAAAAGGGAAAACCTACAGTCTTTGTAAACACTCTAATATTTTTTAATAACTAGTAAATTTATAATAAATTTTATAATAAATTACTAAAATAATTTAGTAGATTATAATAAAAAATAATCATGATTGATCAAATAATAAAATATTAAAGTTTCCTTACTAAGCTTGTTGACCCATGATAGCATCCCACATCATGAGGAAATTATTTCTTGGTTAATCGACTGTACTTTGTTTGATTTTAATGTAACTAAAATTGAACAATGTTGAATAATATAAATAATTACTGACAGTATGAAGAACAATGGAGAAAGAAGGAAAGGAAAGAATATGAAGATAAGGTGAAAGCGAATGAAAAATTAAAAGAAGACAGGAGATTGCAAGTAAATATTATATATACAATTATTATTTAATATTTTTATTATTTAATTTTTATCAACCTGGTAAATGATACAGTTATTTTATTTATAAATTAAATAAATATTGTAAAGAACGTTATTAAGTTCAAACTAAATTTCCATTAAGACTTACAATATGAAACTATTATCTAAGGTCTAAATAAATACTGTTACTAAATTATGTATTAAAAAATATATTTTGTGTTTTTATCTACAGGTAGAAGAAAAGCAAAAAGCTCAAGCAAGGGAAAGAGAAAGGGAATTAGAAGAAGTTGCACGACTTCAAATGATGGAAGATGCAATAAGACAAAAGGAAAAAGAGCAAGAACAGGATAGAAAAAAGGTGATTTTATATTTGTTGAAAAAAAAAAATTGGTTAAATTCTAGATAATTTCTGATATATTCAATGCAGTTAGTGGACATGATCAAACATTTTACGTTCAGTATTTTGTGTGAATCTCCTAGCTGAAAATACAGTAGAAACTTGTTAATTCGTCATGAGTGGGGAGAGGGGGTGATGAAATAACGGAAATGACGAATTACAGAATTTTGCTGGTAAAGTAGCAAAAAAGCATTTTAAACTATATAATTGTAATTTGTTTGCAATGTATTGAATGTAGAAACAAACAGATGAACATTATACACATTGGACTTGAGTGAAAATGAAAAAAAAAACACAAAAAAATAAGCTAAACACTTCAATCAATGGAGGGATCGACTCCCGGCTTGTTCTGTTTGTTTTTTTCTATGAAATGATTTAAAAATGTATAAATATATTGGCGTATTTTTTAAAGATCAAATAAGTAGCAAGGAAAAAAAACCCTGATGAATTACAGAATAAGACGAAATAACGAGTTTCCACTGTAACATGAATTAATGCTAATGATCCTTCATAAAATTATTAATTCTATAGTAAGATGTAGTTTCATTGCTTAAGTCAGAAGTTCTGCAATATATGCTAGAGTTATTTCGCCGATCTAATTATTTCGTAACTTTTTAAAATAAATTTAAATAAAGGTATGTTAAAAAATTAAATATAATCTATAAATAATTTTGTAATATATAATTTAAGTTTTATTTCATTTAAATTGATAAGTCGTTAAGACGTAGAAAAGACGAAGACTGTAAAGGTTCTAGACTTGTCCAAAACATGGTTCAGTACGCAGTTCCTGTGTTGGGAGCCTTTTCCGTCCTGGAGCCTCGAGGTGTCAACATGTCTCCGTCTTTTAGTTAGTCACATGTGTCAAGAATTAAATTTATGGGTGATTCTCAGATTATAGGCAATTTCGAGTATCAAAATTTTACAAATTTAGACTTCATTAAATTATAAATTTATAACTACCGACGGCTTCTATTGCCTCTCAGCTTTTGAAAAATACAACTGGTCAAAATCAAAACAGATTTTTTCACGAGAAATTTAGAATTTTAAAATTAATGAAGTGCGGTAATGACAAACTAGGTCTTGGTAATGACAATTTTAGCTTGGTAATGACAATAACTTGAATTAAATTCCATCAAAAATATATTTGAGGTGAGGAAATAAGTGCAATTGTACAAAAGACAAACTGAATGAACAAGGCTTAATAAAAGGAATCAGTTCGTACTAGGGATCTTCTCTCTACAAAAAACATGTCACTAAAAGAAAAATGTTTTTATTTATTTATTTTTACTGTTCCAAAGTTTGCAATTAGAAACAGTATCTTCTCAAAGACGAAGAGTTAAATAAAATATAACTGAACAAAAGTTTGCAAGTAGCAACTATCTCTTCTTAATTATTACTAGGTGTATTCATTTTTAAAATCTTACTTCTAATTTAATACAATGAACTATTTTTCTCTTTGAGAGATTTTAAATTACTTAACAAAAAGTTGCATGTAGAATTTTCATAGCCTAAATGAAAATTTCTTTGCTCTTATCATTGCCGTTTTTGAAACTTTGCTGTAGCTGATGGGATTACACTTCTCCATAAATGAGTTTTTTTCTGAATTTCTCATCTACTCTTCTGTCCTGGATTAATTTTTTTACTTTATATCTCGGGCTGTTTGGATCATGAAGTTGCCCTTTCATTTGCATTAGTCTTTTTCGGTACTTATCTCTTTGGCGAGTAAGTTTAATTATCAATTGCTCTGCTTTTGCTAATTATCTATACACTTTCCCGTGGTCCCTTTTGATCTTCTTTCTCCCACTTGAACTCCTACTAAAATTAGGGACTTGGAGAGCAACAATCTGATTTGGAGAGGATATGGGTGGGGTTTTTCTTTCTTGAATCTTTATGTTCATTCGATATGTTGGGGTGTTCTTCCACTTTTTTCTTTGGTGGCGTTGTTCCCTCTTAGATTTATCATTTATCAATTTAATTTTTCTTTTTGCTTTACGCTTCAAATAACGCAGTCTTTCTTTGTTTCAATCTTTTTTTCGAAAATTAGGGTTGTTTTTTCTTTTTAATCTTCTTAAGCGATCCACAGCATTTTTTTTTTCGGTAGCAGTCAATTTCGACTTGGGACGAGTCATTTTGTCGTTTGGTGCCTAGGTTAAAGAAAAAATAACTAAAAGAATTAAAAATTAATAAAAATGTTCATTACCATAAAGTTTATGTCATTCTCATGCCCGACTTATTAAAGTGGTAATGACATGGATTTTTAACTTGGTAATGACATTTGCATGCATTTTGTTCGGTACAAACCGCTACGATTTAAACAAAAAAAAATATTGCTGTGCCAACTGTTTAGGAACAAATGACAGAAAAAATTAAAAGTTTTCGATCCAAAATTTCTATTTTTTATTTGAATGCTCCTTAAATTTACTATTAGTCCCTATATGTGAAATTTTAATCAAGTCCCATTAAATACTTATACCAGCACGTTAAAAACCGCTTACTATTTTGAAATCCAAGTTTTTTTGGCATAGTTTTTACCTTAACTACAAAACTATTTGTCTGATCTGAAATTTATTTTTTTAAACTAAAATCTGATGAAATTTACTATCAGGCCCTATATATGAAATTTTGATTATGCCACCTAATACACCCAAACCCGAACGCTAAATATGTATGTTTTGGCAAAGTATGACGATATCGACAAATTCAGTGGGCTGATTTGAGTGTATTACGTGACATAATAAAAATTTTATATATAGGGACTGATAGTAAATTTAAGGAGCATTCAAATAAAAAATAGAAATATTGGATCGAACAATTAGTTTCGGAAAGAGTACCAACAAACCTGTTTTCTTAGAGAAGTGCGACCCCAGTTAAAGAGAGCTGGAATGAGGGGTGTAGAGTGCATGAAATATGCGATAATTTTTGACTTCCCAGCTTTGTTAGGAGTAGTTAGAAAGTAAACATATTAAAAGTCCCCGCCCCTGGGGGGTGAGCTAAGGGTGAGGGGAGAGGAGAACGCCCCAAATTTGTTTTTCGATAATATCTCAAAAACGGTGGACTCTGGAAAAATATGCTACAAATCAAAATTAAAGCTCATTAAATAACCTATAAAATTAGTTATATACATATTCATCGAAATTCCAACAGTTTTCGAGATATACGTTATTAAAAATCGATAATTTTAGAAATAAACAAAATGTTTACCTCACTTTTTATTAAACAATTGCTTTTAATACCAGAAACGTATATATGAAATTAAAGTAAATTTAATGCTCTACAATTTTGATTCTGACGTTTTTTCTGAGAAACAATTGAGGAAGGTACTAAAAACAAAAGTTTGAGAAAAAGTGAGGTGACATTTGTTTTTTTCCTGAAAATCGTCATTTTCAATAATGAATATCATTTAAACGATTAGACTTACCACAAATTTATATATTATCAATGTTATAGGTAATTTAAGATGAGCATGTTAATATACGAGACAATAAAATTTAACTCTTAATAATTTATAGGTCAAAATAAAAAAATATGTTCAAAATAAAATTATATTTTAGATACAACTACAATTTGATCAAATTAACACATTAGTTCTTTAAAATTTCAATTATCAGGTGGGTTCACAGTGGCATTCTGACTGTTACACGTTTCTCCTTATAGATTAAACTTATAAACATTTTTTACTAATTGCCTGAAGGGCCAAACATTTAATTTATTGCACATTAATTCAAAAGCTTGCCTGAAGGGCCAAAATATTTAATCTCTAATTATAACTAATTAGCTGTTGTTATTTTCATAATGTCCTTTGACATTTCTGCAACATAAATAAAGCATCCAGCAAACCTGAAGGTGGCTATGTGTCTTGACTTCAAAGCTGAGGTCCTTCTGGGAAGCGAGCTGGTGAAAGAGTGGTCAAACTCGGCGTATGGCTGGCAAAAGAGTGAGTGGTAGTGGTGGTTCAGAAATACTGGACCTGTTATTTATAGGTATAGGCTGACTGAACCACGTCCCTGTTACCGATATTTAGAAGTAACAGGGGCGAGATACTTGCGTACTCACTTCAGTACTAGGAACAACATTCATACCTGTTACCTTCGTACTGCGTACTGCCCTAAGCTAGTATTTTTTTCTTGTCATCTCTACCTGTTACCAGATACTTGTTTACCTAACCCAGTATTTTTAATTCCACTCTCATACGAGTATTTTCTGGTAAAATGTCAGCCAGTCTTCATTGTATTTAGACATTCTTACATTATTTTGTATTTTACTATTGTTAATTTTAATAATCATTAAAATACACTCAAATATGAAATCTATACATAAGCAATTATATTATTTTTATGGGTCAAAATCATAAAAAATATGTATGCTGTTATAAAACATCTAACATCTTAAATAAATCTATATTTTATATAACCTAAGGAGATTTAAGTGTATAAGGAATATTAATTAGCAATATTATTTCCCATCACAATTATATTTAAATAACTATGTTACATAATTCCTTTTATTCGGGCAAGGTTTCATGGCCTATGCCACATTTTCAAGCCCTAAAACATGAAAACATATATGGATAATAAATATGAAAATTAGTTATGACAATATTTAACCTGCTATCTATTCAATATACAATATATATATAAATTACCATTCTGTGTCATCTACAATCATTTTGATTTGGTAAAAGAATAAAATATCGAAAAAATTCGAATTATTTCTATTATTATTTAATTTTGGTGTATTATTTGTATTGTCTATTGAATCTATATTATTCCTTAAATGTTCTATTGTATTTTTGTTGTATTTTTATTGATTTAGAAATTGGTTATTTTCTTTTGAGTGTTTCTACCTTTTGTTTGTTTATTGTCTTTTAAATTATTTCTGGATGGTGTGGCTAAATGGTTTATATTTATTTTATCCTCTTTTTTATTTTTTGTATTCTAGAATAATTTGTATAATAGAATAATATAAGTTCTAATACCAATATTTGTTAATTATATGTTTTGGTATGAAATTGTCTTCCAGTATTTTGTATATATATTTTTTTTTTATTTCTTTGATATATTCTGTGTCTGTTATGGCTATTACTTTGAATATTACAGTATTTATGGTGTTTAATATTTGGTGTTTAGGGTGTTTGCTGTAGTAATTTAGTTAGCTATTGGTTTTTGTTGTCTTTTTGAACCATTTTGTTTAGATTTTGGTTATTATCCAAAATAATAGTCATATCTAAAAAGTTTATTGTTCTTTATCGATTTTTCTAGGGTAAATTCTATTTTATTATTGAATTCATTATATGTATGTAATAGATTATCGATTTGATCTTTTTTAATTATAATGAAGAAATCATCAATGCATTTATGTAATGCTAATGGTTTATTATTTAGTTTATTTAAACATTCATCGATTAGATAGTTCAACCATTTTCCACTGAAATTTACACTAAGGTCATAGTTTTTTGTTTTTTATTTTAGTATATGGTTCAATATCATTCCATTTTTCATTGATGACTTTTAAACAAGTATCTATCAGTATACTGGTGAATAAATTTTTTACATCAAGGCTAATAAGTGTGTGATTGATTAAATCATTCAGTTTTA
The DNA here is from genome assembly GCA_003667255.2 of Euschistus heros. NCBI lineage: Eukaryota > Metazoa > Arthropoda > Insecta > Hemiptera > Pentatomidae > Euschistus > Euschistus heros. Next base: position 536,470 of record RCWM02000067.1, read on the forward strand.
ATATAGATAAATAGCTCTTTAAATTTATTGAATTTTTTACATCATAGTTGTTATTATTGTTGAGATGTGATAATGTTTTATTAAAATAGATAGTTTTTCTATAGGTCCATATTTTCCATTTATTACCAATCTTAAATTATGGTTAGCTTTGTGTAATTTTATTAGTCCATGAGCTACCAGTGTGGTGAAAGTGTTAGGTGCTATAGTATTCTTTTCTTTTTTTGTCATGAATCCAGATTTTTCTAAATTATTTAGGTATTTAATGATATTTTTGGCTAAATTATTTCCCGGATCTGTTGTTATTGTTCTATAAATATTTTTATCATCGAGTATGTTAATAATTTTGTTATCATATTCTTCTTTTTCCATTATGGCTAATTGTTTAGTTTTATCAGATCTTACGAATATAATATTTGGATTCTCTTTCTTAAATAGATTTAAATGATTAATGCCTTTATTAATAATGAAATCCAATGCTGAAAAATTATTACTATTTTTATATTAATCTATATAACTGTTGAGTTATATATTAATGTTATTCCTTAAACAGTTTTTGTGGTTATCTGTGGTATTATTATTGTCTATGATGGTTTCTAAATCTGCAATTAGTCTAATGATTTCTTTGTTAAGTTTGTATTTGTTAATATTAATATTTAATCAAAAATTATCCCCTAATGATAAAACATTTAATATATTAATTGGAATATTTACTTTAGTCTTATTAATAACTTTATTGCTCATGTATAATAATTCATATTTACTTATAAATTCTCTTCATGTGTTAATATATGTTTTAAATGGAGTTTTCTATGTTTAATGTTTTAAATTGTTATGTTTAATGTTAAAATGTTATGCTTAATGTTTTAAATCGGTTATTATACGTCAACTGTATTGTCTGTTTTTTTTATGTATATGTTACCTGCTGTTAATGAGGTATAATTATTGTTATGGTTATCATTATTCGATGAAGGAGTTGGAATTTTGAGTTTATTAATTTTAATTATATGTCCATCCAGCTTTTATTGAGTAAGTTTAATTTAGATTTTTCATAAATGTGTTTGTATTTAGTTATTATCAAATTTAAACTGTTCTTTAATTCATTGAAGTCTATTTCTTTATTATTGTTGTATATATCATGTACAAAATGATGTAGTTTTTAGTTTTAAATATTATCCAAAAAATTTGTTTTATTTATGATTTGTTTATACATATTATTGATGAAAGTATTATTATTAGTGGCACAAAGGAAACTGCTACTAAAAAGATTATCCACACCTATTGCTAATTTCACAAGATGTTTAGGGCAAATGTTATGTTTATTTATTTAATAAATTCATAATAAATTTTGGAATAACAATTGATTATCTTAAAAATAAAAGATGCATATTTATTCACTTTATTAACAATTATATTATATGGTAATTCATTAATTGCACATTTTTTGTCATGATACAACTTCAGGCCTTCATCACATGTATGTTCATGTAGTGAACCATTTGAATAATTAATATTATGGACAAGATTATTGTGGTCCATGTTATTTATTATATTATATATTTTATATAACCGAAGGAGATTTAAGTGTATAAGGAATATTAATTAGCAATACTGTTACGTTTCATGTCTGAAAATCAAATTAGTTTTTTTTTTTTTTTCTTTTACTTCACATCTTTATTATTTTTAAAGGATGGGACAAATTTCCCAACTGGTAAGATCCAACGTAAAATCCAAACGTTTAGGCTCTTTTCTTGGCTATTCTATGAAACCCATGACGGGGGAGGGATGCTAGTAGTATTAAAAATAATGCTCAATTGCATACTTGAATACAATATTTTTACTGATAAACAACCAAAACTTCAATTATTATCTAATTTTATTACTTACAATGAAAGAGGCGAAGCGACAATGGGGATTGCTTACTTACTGAAGAGCTCTACAGCTCTTAAAGAACCTTGGCCTCCTCCACAATTTGTAACCACTCCTGACGATCCTTGGCTTTTGTTTTCCGTCTTCTGATTCTCATTTTTTGGAGATCCTTTTTGACATTTTGCAGCCATGTCACCCTCGGACTCCCTCTTAGTTACTGTCAGTCAGACTTGCCATATAACATTCTCCTGGGAACTCTTTGCATCCTTTCGACGTGACCGAGCCACTTCAATCTTGCTTTTGGAGTATGTTACTATGTTGATGTCTTCATAGAGTGTACCTAACTCTCTATTTGAGGGGATCCTCCATATTCCTTCTTGAAAAATCTTTCTTAATATCTTTCTCTCCCATACCAAAAGGACTCTCTCCGTTTCCTTGGTAAGGGTCCATGTCTCACAAGCGTACGTTACAATTGGTCGGACCACCATCTTATAAATAATTATTTTAGCATTCCTTGACAGGTTCCGAAATTGTAATAGTTAATGTAGGGAAAACATACATCGGCTTCCCGCTGCTATTCTTGTTTTTATTTCTACATAGTAAAAATGGCCAAATCCAAACATTTATGCCTTATAACTCCGTTGTTTACTGATATATCAACACCATTTTTTTCCCCTGTAATTACTAATACATTGTCCATGTAAAATAAAAAAGATATGGTGCAAAAAACAAATACCAAAAAAACGGGAGATCGTTAAATCTTGTCAAAGGCAAAAATAAAAATTATGAACTTCAAGTTTAGGTTCAATAAAAAAAAAAAAAAAAAGTAAGCGCAACAGCCAAATCCAAACTGTTTTAAAAACTTCTCTATTTAATACTCTTTAAAAAAATACCATTTGCAGGCACGCAGCACATCTAGTTTTTTTTATTTTTTATAAACTAACAAAAGGGTGCCACCAGCGCACACTGACAATAATAATGAATTGAATCATATTTTTTATGCAAAATGTAACAAATAGTCGTGTTTCTTTATAGGATAGGTTAAACTGCATATTTTCTCTTTCTTTCTCGGAATTTCGATTTTATCAGAGTAAACTTCATATACATTTTTGTAAACAATAATCAGGGAACAAAATTAAACTAATTTTAAATTATTCATAAATTTAATTTGTAGAGTATCACAGGTATTGCTCAAAATGATCTCCACTATTTCTAATACAAGCACGATATCTTTTTCTTATTTCTGTGGTGGTTGTTCTTAAAACAAATTCTTCCTTCATTATGGTAAATATGGCATTGATTTTTTGAATAAGTTGTCTTGAAAACAATTCTTCATTATAAACCAAATCTTTGACACGGTCCCAGGCATAATAATCGATTGGCGTGAGACCGTGCTGGCCACTCAATTGGACCCCGTCTTCCTATCCAGGATTGTGGGAAACAATTGTTTAAACATTCTCTTTCAGGTAAGTGGTAGTGGGCTTTCTCAAAACAAGAACTTATTTAAAAAATCAATGCCGTGTTTACCATTATGAAGGAAGAATTTATTTTTAGAGCAACTACCACAGAAATAAAAAAAAGATATCGTGCTTGAATTAGAAATAGTGGAGATCATTTTGAGCAATACCTGTGATACTCTACAAATTAAATTTATGAATAATTTAAAATTAGTTTAATTTTGTTCCCTGATTTTTGTTTACAAAAATGTAGATAAAGTTTACTCTGATAAAATCGAAATTCCAAGAAAGAAATAGAAAATATGCAGTTTAACCTATGCTATAAAGAAACACGACTATTTGTTATGTTTTGCATAAAAAATATGATTCGATTCATTATTATTGTCATTGTGCGCTGGTGGCACCCTATTGTTACTTTATTAAAAATAAAAAAACTAGATGTGCTGCGTGCCTGCAAATGGTATTTTTTTAAAGAGTATTTTAATAGGGAAGTTTTTAAAACAATTTGGATTTGGCTGTTGCGCTTACTTTTTTTTTTTATTGAACCTAAACTTGAAGTTCATAATTTTTATTTTTGACTTTGACAAGATTTAACGTTCTCCCGTTTTTTTGGTATTTGTTTTTTGCACCGTATCTTTTTTATTTTACATGGACAATGTATTAGTAATTACAGGAAAAAGAAATGGCGTTGATATATCAGTAAACGACGGAGTTATAAGGCATAAATGTTTGGATTTGGCCATTTTTACAAAAAAATTCTTAAAAAAAAAAAACCGTAAGACTTTGTATATAGGTAAGTGACCTTAAATAGGTTCAAAATGAACCTCCCTACCCGAGATAATTTTTTGGCCAACGATCTTCCGAACACCTTGTATACACATAATATAATATAATACACAAGTAAATATGTTTATTCTTCATATTCATAAATATATTTTACATTATTTCAGGCTAAAGAAGAATATAAAGCCCAATTACTAAAGCAAATGAATGAAAGGGAGAAAGAACGAATAGCCAAAAGGAAGGAAGTATTTGAAGATGGAATTGTTGAAGAAATGGATATGAAATTAAATCAACAATCTTTAAAAGATAATATGAAGAGGAAAGTAGCTGAAATAAGGTAAACATTACATATAATTTCAAACAGATTGGAATTTAGGAAGATTTTGTGATAAAAATATAAATAATTAAAATAGAATAAACAACTATCCAACACAATACTAATATAATAATTATTACCATTAATATATATATATATATATTTTTTTTTTTTCAGAACTCACAAGATACCAGAAAAATATATTACTGATGTGGAGAAGAAACTTCGGACCAAAACTAATTCAGGCTATGACTGACCCCCTTTAAATAATAATTATTTTTAAAGAAGTGTTTAATATTAATCTTGAATGTGTCAAACATACCCACAAAAAATTTAAAACATTTATCTAGCACTTATCATAAATACATGATATATATTCTTAAGAAGAAATAATACATGATAGATACATATTCCTTATCCCTCCCATCAGTAATTAACAAGGGGCTTATTTGATGTCCTCATTTGGTTGCCAGAAACCTAAGTTTTTCTCAACTGTGAAGGTACTAGCTTTATATTTGTGGAGTGTTTGAAAGAGATTTTCTTCTAGATTCATTTCATAAAGTTTTATCGAGCTAAAAACAACTTATTACCAAAACAAGAGTCAGAAATGCCAGATACAGCACAACAGTCTATGAAGGACAAAGTAAGTTTATTCTACTCACAAAAAATTGAATAAAATCAATGGAAACCACTTGCGATTCAGGAAAATGACCATGATATTTTCTGGTGAACAGTTTCCTGCTCCAAAATGCTTGTAGAACATAGCAATAATACCCAACTAAAAGGATATATATAGTAATATTATCAATGTATCTCTAGCATTATAAAAAATAAAAAAAAAAATAATAAAAAAAAAAGGCCCTCTTGAGCCTGTCAGCTAAAAAAGAATAACAAAGAACATTTGTGTTTTAGGTGTTGTCCCCTTGACCGTCAATGCTCATATGTTTTACATGAGCAAGTCATAAGTGATTCAACCAATATAGCTCCTAAATGGTGGGTCCTAGTGACAAATGTTATACAACAAAAAATATTCTCCAATTAAATTTTGCCAAGGATGTCATCAAATTTTCGATCCGAGCAACACCAACTGAGCTAGAGTATGTTATAAGAGCTGCTACACTGAAAAATAGATCTCAAGATTGGTCAAATCGAGGTTAAAATATTTTATTTCTATATAATAATTACTTTCCTAAATATATTGGTTTATTCCTTTCTGTCAAATAGAGCTCATTAAAACATGCCTCCTAGTCAAGATAGTGTTAATCCCCAAAAACGTATTGCTTTTTATCAACTATGTCAGTGATAAAACATGTTCCATGTTAAAGTTATAGAAACTTCTACCATGAGCTCATATCAAGAAGTTTCCCATTCTTAAAACCAAGTAGTAGTACCAGGTATGCAAGTTTAAAATGTCGTTTATTTCTTAAAATATATACACAGTAATTTAAAAAAAAGTATAATATATTTTATTCAAAGTACTGACCCTCGCTTTCTACACATTTTGTCCATCTCTCGGGCAATATATGGATACCATTCCAAAAGAATGCTTCATCTTTATTTGAAATCCATTCATCGAGCCATTTTCGTACGTTTTCGAAATTGTTGAAGTGTTGCTCCGCCAATGAGTGTCCCATCGATGAGAAGAGGTGATAATCAGAAGGCGCCAGGTCAGGTGAATACGGCGGGTGGGGTAGGAGTTCCCAACCAAGCGAAGAAATCGTTTCCTTAGTCAATCTGGCTGAATGTGCAGGAGCGTTATCATGCTGAAGAATGACTTTGGCGTGCCTGTGAGCCCATTCTGGGCTTTTTCGATCAATGCGTGACTCAAATTGATCATTTGTTGTCGGTAGCGCTCGGTATTGACTGTTTCGCCGGGTTTGAGAAGCTCGTAGTAGACTACTCCCTTCTGATCCCACCACACACACAGCATTGTCTTCTTCCCAAAACGATCCGGTCTTGCACTCGATGTGGATGGTTGTCCTGGCGTTACCCATGCTTTTTTTTGTTTTTTTTCGTTTAGGATTCTGAAAATAAATCCATTTTTCATCGCCAGTTACAACTCGATGCAAAAAAACCCTTTCTTTCGTGGCGTAAAAGCAGCATTTCGCACACAGTTTTTTTTTTTTTTTTTCCATCTGTCGTTCGTCCAATTCATGTGGAACCCATTTTCCAACCTTTTGAATCTTTCCCATAGCTCTCAGGCGATCGGAAATGGCTTGCCTAGTGACATTCAACTGTTCTGCCATCATTTGTTGGGTTTGGGTATTGTCTTTGTCTAATAAAGATTGCAATTCGAAGTCCTCAAACTTTTTTGGTCGATTTTCTCGTTTTTGATCAGTAACATCAAAATCACCACGTTTGAAACTTTGAAACCAACGTTCACATGTCCTGACGGTTGGAGCAACATCGCCATAAGTCTCAACAAGAATTCGATGACATTCAGATGCCTTTTTCTTTTGATTAAATAAGAAAATCATGACATGCCGCAAATGCTCTTTATTTGGCTTAAAATTAGACATTTTTAACACCAAAGAAAGGTATGATACGTCCACGTAAACGACTTAAAAACAACTGACTTTTGTAAACAAATGACTAACAAACAAAATAGCGTTTAGAGATAAGCAAATCCTTCAATAGGCTAAGAGCGCATTCTATTGGAATTAAAACGACATTTTAAACTTGCATACCTGGTATTAAATGAGAGAACCGAATGGTCTGTTGGTCTTACATACCATTCAGACTCCGAGAACTACTTCAGATGTTCAGATGGTCCTAGAGAATATAGTCATTCTCACATGTTTCAACAAATATTTAAACAAAACACACTCCAAAGAAATAAATTTGCTTTGATCAAAGGCGTTTTTCTTTATAGTAATTAAACTTTCATACTATTAGGAATATTTGCCACTCACATGATATTAAACGATTTAAATATTTATTTATCATTTAAAGACTGTAAAGTTTATTAAAAGACTAGTTTTGAATGTTAAGCATTTAATTTTAGTTCTAGACAATAAGACAATCAAACCATCAGCAAAATTTATTTGCTTATTATATTAATGTAAATAAGTAAGAAAGAAATCAAATGCATGTTGGCACTCACCCAGGAAATAGAGAGCTCTTTGATGTTGCAGAAGTGAAAGATGATGTGATTTGAAGAAAAGGGAGAGGGTCAATCAGTTATGTAATAAAATAATCCTAAGTTTTTCCCTATGATAGGTCTGAGTGGAAACAGATTTGAAACAAGACTATTGGAATTATTCATTTGGTCATTTGATCAAAAATTTGTATTGGTTTTAAATGACTTTATTATTTATTATGCTTAAAGGCCGGATTTCTTGCAGTAAAATTTTTAAAAACCTGCAATAAAAATTAGTCAAACGTACAAAAATGTCTAATAAAAAAACGAAAAAACATTGAAAAACAAGCAATTCAACCTTCTACTGATGTAAGTCCCTGGCAGTCTTTAGTTTCATCTACCATGCAAATTTGGGCAGTAACCCTTAAACATGCATTTTGTACAATTCGAAAATAAATCATAAGTTATGATAAAATTTTAAACTATTTGATACCTGATGTGTTTAACTTCACAGTCAATTCATCTATTTCTAAGGGGATTGAATCTTCTAAATTACTATCCATACATCAATCTCTACTATCATATTATACCTGATGATTATGTAAATAAGGAATATATAATTATACTATGTATGTGTAATGTAACAGCAATGTATGTGGGTTTAAGCGAGTTCAAAAGTTCTAATATGCTGATTTACCCAAGTATACAAAACATATTAATCTTTTTTCAATTAATAAGCAAATAAATCTGATGAGTGAAATCTGATAATTTAAAGAAATTCAAAATAGTCTTATTATATACTGTGTATATTATACTGTCTAACCCAATGAGAAATTGGAGTCTTTCAAAATAAAAAAAAGAATGGGTTACATAAAAGCTCACTGCAGCCATGTGATTAAATTAAAAGAATAATAAAATGTCTTGAGTTTTTTTAGTAGTTAAATTAGGAAGCATTATACCATAAATTCAATTTATGTCGATTTTTGGACCTTTTAAATTGAGTCAAATATACTCTAGGCTTTAAAGGGACAAGCCCGATCATTCTATTTCATGGGTTGATTCTTTATATTTCTCATTATTTTATCACAATATTATTATTGCAAATTCTTATGGCTTTGTAATAGCAGGAAAATCCCCACCTTGGGTTCGAACCCACGACCTTTTGTATCGAGCGCACTGAGATCCTCACCCCCAACTCGCTCTGCCATTGTGTGTCCGTAGTATGAAAACTGTTATGATGAATCGTAAAGTATATGCAGAGAAGATGATGGCTAATGTAATCTGGAAAAATAAATTTATCCGACCATTACGAAATTATTAGTTCGAAGTTAATTTTCCCATGTGAGTACTACTTCCAATATCTTGGTCAAATAGAATTAAACCTGGATAAGGATGAAGAAACTAGAGTATGAATTGCATCTGATAATCAAGTATACACTACCGTTTACTAGCTGTAGAGAAGTAAACTCCTCAGTGAAAACTATAAACTCCTCCCAGTAGTAAGTAAAGTCCTGGATCATCTAATTGTTACCAGCCTAAGACCGGTCCTCAGAGCAGCGTGTCACCCACGTCAGTTCGGCTCGACCCGTGGCAAGGGAACTACGGATGCGCTGCTGAGAGTGCGCCAAGACGCGGAAGGGAGGGCGGAGAAGTTTGTCTTGTTATTTGATATATCCTCCGCTCTCGACAGCGTGTGGTGGCCTTGCGTGCTCTAGCAGCTGCAGAGGTTCGACACCACCAGCAACTTGTACTCCCTCGTTAGTAGTTACCTAAGTACAAGAAGTGTGAAGATAAGAGGTAACTACTACGAGGTGGAGAGAACAATAGAGAGGGGCTGTCCACAGGGTTCGGGCCTGGCCTGTGGAAGCTAGTTTTCGATCAGTTGTTGGGGGAGCTAGAGGAAAGAGGGTTCCTTGCCACGGCTTACGTCGACGACCTGGCAGTCATCATGGCCACAGACAGCAGAGCCAGACTCAAGACCGAAGCGGAAAGGTGCGCCAGTTTCGTAGGAGAATGTTGTGCGAGGAAGAAGTTGAGTATGGTGGCAGCCAAGACCCAGGCCATACTCATTAAGGGCTCCACGGATAGGGCTCACCCTATCACACTAAACATAGCAGGAGAGAGGATTCGACCAGGTGAGGAGGTAACTTACCTGGGAATAAGGTTCAGGAGGAAGTTTGATCCAACACCTCACCTGGAGTATTTGAAGTGTAGGGTGGCCCTATCAATCAATAGTTTAAGCAGAATAGGGGGCCTTCTGGGGCCTCAGATACCCAGCAACAATGACCATTTACAAAGGCGTGGTCTTGGATACACTGAGGTACGCATCCCCTGCGTGGAGCAATAACCTCGCACAGTATAGAAGAGGAAACTGGCCACGATACAGCGACTGGCTCTGCTGCGGGTCACGAAGGCGTACAGAACGGTGTCTCACGAAGCAGTGCAGGTACTGGCTGGAGCGATGCCCCTGGACCTCGTCCTCGGAGAGGACAGAATTAAGTATGAAGTAAAGAGGCAGGGGCCGAACGCGCTTCCAGAGGACTCCGACAGCGTATCGGCGAGACCCCTAACCAATGGAAAAAGATGCTTCGGGAGGATTCCATAGAAGAGTGGAATGGGCGGTGGGTGGCATGCCAGAAGGGCGCCACGCTGAGAATGTTCATTCCCACCGTCCAGGCAAGATTAAAAGCGAGATGGGTCCTCCCTGACTACTGGGTCTCGCAGATACTTACAGGACATGGAGGGTTCCGGGGAAAGCTCAACGAGCATGGAAAGGAAATCGACCCCCGGTGCCCCACTTGTGGAGTCCCAGAAACAGCTGAACATGTAGTGTTATCCTGCACTGAGATGGAAGGACACCGTGCCAGGTTGTCAAGGAAAACCGGGATCTTCGCCCTCGTCGAAGCGGACTTCCCCCGACTAATGGAAGAAGATAAATATCCCCATTTTAGGGAATTTATCTACGGGTGGAAGGAAGTGGTGGGCCCTACGCACTTCACCTTAGGAAGGCTCATCCCCGCGGTCGGCGAGCCACCACCAGCGGGAGAAGAGACCAGGACCGGACGGATGCTGTGACCAGGAGGGCTGGGCCAAGCAGACCGGACGGATGCAGTCTCAAGGGGAGCTGGCTGGAGTGGATCGGACGGATGCAGCGGCCCAGGAGGGCTGGACCGGGCTCACCGTCCGGAAGAATGAAGGATTAAGGTGCGGTCGCTAAGGCGCGCAATGTATGGCCAGGCCGCACCACAGAAAAAGAAGGTGCGGTCGCTAAGGCGTGCAAAGCATTGCTGGGCCGCACCATAGGATTGTTCCCAATAAATATATGGTCCTCATCATATATGTAAAAAAAAAAATAATAATAATAAAAAATAAATTTTGTAAATAAAGCGTTTTATTGGCAGCAGCGGCATACATAAAACCCATATGTTGAACCCGCTGCTGTCAAAACCCCGTATGCCTGAAAAGGCAGGAAGGGGGGGGGCAACTATAAACTGATGTTGTTCCTGACTTTCTTTGTCTGGAATAGAGGCAATCAATGTATGATAAACACACTAATTTAGTCGAGAGGAAAGAAAGTGACTTGGTTAAAAAAGAATTTTTCCCTGCAAATAAAAGGTCGGATTCGAAAAGATGACTTCTCATATTATGAAGACTTACTTATATCAAGTTTTGTTAGAGAGCAGCATATAAAATGGCAAGATCCCGTGTAATTGCTGAAAGGTCGTTTTTGTTACCCCCCACGGAAAAACCAAAGTATTGATGGAGAAATGGTGTTTTTGAGGTTATGTGGGCAAATGATATTTCTATCACTCGAGCTGAGGGTAGAGGAGGCCAAGGACTACTTCGTCAGTCGAATATATGAACGAGAAACAGCATTCCTCTTAAAATGTAAAACCAAAATTCAAACCACATGAGTTGACAGAGGCACAAGCCAAGCAACGATTTGATATGTGCAAAAATCCAGAAAATGACAGGTTCTGGAAAAAATATTTATTACATGTGATAAAAATTGGATATTTATAAATATAAAAAAAGAAGCATGTGTAAGCAGTGGCTATGGCCAAGTAAAGCTGCAAAAGCGGAGGTTTACCAAGATCGGTTTGATATAATAGTGTTGCTTAGTGTTTAGTGGAGCTTCGAAGGCGGTTTGCATTTTTATCTTGTTTCAAATGGTCGGGCATTGGCCTCAAATCTTTTACGTGAATAGCTAGAAAGATCCTATGGAGTTTTATTTAAATTCTAAGTACCCCGCTTTGGTCAGTTGGAACCGAGGAATTAGTCACTTCGTGTGTAATAAATACAACCTTCTGAAAGTCTGAAGCAAAACTCATAAAAAAAATTAATACATAGTTTTATATTGATTCAATTAAAAAAGCAAAAAAAAAACGGAATTTTCAATTGTTGTATGGAAAAGCGCAATGTTGCAGCAGACAATTGACAATTAACCATACTGGCAAAATAATTCCCGTCCCAAGCTAATATTTACTAACAATATACATTAAATTAATAATATTTAAATTAAATGTCACGGAAAACGTCTACCGTCAAGTAGATTACTTGGTGTTACGAACGAATCGATGTTATTAATCTCTTGGTTCGCATCTCTTTGTTTTAAAAGGGGGGTAGCTCTATGAAATTCGTAGTAGGTTTTAGAGTGGTTATATTGTTGTCCCGCGTTGAGAGCATTTTAGAAATAATTTGTTTTTCGTTGTGTGGTTTCACAACTGTTCGCTGGTTTCGGAATGGAAGCGACACCTGAAAGCAGTGGCGTTGTTACTTCAACCCCAGTTCAAGAAAATATAGCTACTGTGGTTGCGTCTGGTGTAGATACTCCAGGTATAATCTTAGTGGGTTATCGCCAATTTAACTTTGATGATTACATCCCAACTCAATTCATTAATTCTTTTAAATATTTTTATTTCAAATAAAATCTAAACGTTCTATAATATCCGTTGACATGCTAGAACTTAACATTCAATAGTTTATACTTAAATCTCCTTAGCCTTTGTTTTATGCATTATTAAATGGTAAAGGTGTACCAGTGGTGATGCAGCTGTAAGATGTTGGTTGGGGTTTGTAGCATATAATAAAAAATGTAGCAACATAAAATAACATCAACAAAGTAGCCCCCTGACTCTGATATAGTAGTACCATAAGGTGTTATGGAAAACAAAATGTAGTGAATCAGTGCTAGATATCATTTGAAATAAGAAAGATGTTAAATATCAATAAAGATCTATTCAGTAATATATTCTATAATGAAACATCATTTTATTTAGATGCATGTATATGAAATTCAAATTTTAGATTTTATCCTGGGAAAGTGTTGTTGATTCATTGTTATCATTTTGTGGAAAGTATATTATTAATAGTACGATAATAGAATTACTCCTTCAAGTCTTCAGCCCCAATAATAACTGTTATTTGCTTAACTGGTTAATGTTTTACTAATGAAGGAATCTTCAGAAAGGTAGTTATTTGTGATACTGAATGTTCTACTTTGAAATCATTTTAATAATTGATAGTACTCCTTTCATATATTTTAGTTTCTATTTATGCTGCATCAATATAGTTATTTTTTTATATGGATAAGTGGCTGACAGTTAGATAATTTTTTATTTATTGCTTTCATATATTGTTATGATTAATCAGTACAAATAAATCTCTGTTATATTGGATATAATTGTTGATATAGGATCAACTGCTTATTTTTTAATCTTTGCATGTTTTATTTTATTTCCGTATCATTCAAGACAAGCTGTCCCTAGTCTTTCCAATTAGGTTACTATCGATCTTATATTATCTGTTTCCAGTCATCAATGGTATTTGATTAACTATTTCACACCCTGTACTTCACCTCCAAACTATTGGGTTGTTGATAAAAATATTGTAGGCTCTTTTATTTTCTTTATATTACTGCTCAACATAATAAACTGTTTCAATGGAATGGATTATTCTTTTGTATGGGTATGAAGGGCACTTGACAAGCTCCTGGGCCCGAGTTTGAGTCTGCCTAAAGGCAGAAAATTTATTTTCTGTTATTTCAGTTATGGCTTGATTTCAAGATCGGGTGACCCTCTTGGAGCCTCTTTAAAGTGGGTACCTTAATTGGGGAAAAACCTGTCAGTTAAGCATGATTTAGGCCAAATCTCCTCCTTTTATAACCGTTGGCCTAGTAACAGTATATCCTTACCTAATTACTGAACCCAAGACACTTCATGGGCTGTTATTGGTACAGGTTTATTCTTATTATTTATGGGTATGAACATTCATAAATTGGGGCGAACCCAACCTCAACCTCCATGTGGTCCTCCCTGAGAAACACATCCTATAAGGAGTTAGGCTAAGAGGTCGGTGCCAAATTATGGCAGTATAACCATTATGTCTGTAGGCAATTACAGTCGGAGGGTGTACAGGACTCTTGGAGCTGTTGAGAAATAAACCTGTCTGGGGGAAAGTACCCCAAGAAATCAAACTCTGGTCCTACAGGTTGGTGGTTGTACGGTAGGCCAGCTCCCCACCTATGTAAAAGGAACAAATGCTAAAAAAGGTCAATAAAAGAATGCTTGATGATTACATGGGAAAAGACAACGGCTTCGGAAATGGACTTTTACTATAGGAATATGGAATATTAAAAGTATTTTGAATAAAAGGATAGAGGTTGAGGGTGAACTAAATAAGGAAATTTGGATTTTATAGTTTTAACAGAGACAAAAAAGAAAGCAAAAGAACAGGAAATGTAGGGAAACTATTTAAATTTCTAGTCAGGAATGGACCAAGGAATAGAGCGGCCGTGGGTGTTTCCGTTCTTGTCAATAAAAAATATAAAAGATATGTAAAGGATTGGACCGAGATAAACGAAAGATTGCTCAAACTAACTTTAAAGCTTAATGGAAGAAGCATTGTGATTTTGGGGGTCTATGGACCTAATAATGATGCACCAAACCAGATGAAACAAGAATTTTATGAGAGAAAAATTGATGTATTAGAAAGGATAAAGGGTGATGAAAAAATAATTATTATGGGAGATTGGAATGCGAGAGTTGGTCAGAGAAATTACAATAATATAGTTGGGCCAACAGAGAGACAGTTAAAAATGATTACTGAAAGAAGAAAGTATAAGAGGACTAGATTAGATGGTAAATTTGACTTAGGTTGCATCCAGTTTTGTGGAGCAGTACCTTATCCAAAAAGAATAAGAAACAGATTTTTCATTCATTGATTAAAAGCATCCTTACATATGGTGCAGAAATATGGTCCCTTACTAAGAGTATTAGGGATTAATTAAATTTAATTGAGATGGACTACTGGAGGAGTTGTATCCAGAAGACCAGGGCAGATTGCATAAGAAATGAAGATATAAGGAGGAAAATGGAAATTACAGAGAGTGTCATGGAAGAAGAAGTTAATATGGTATGGACATATACGTCCGATGCCTTCTGGAAGTTTGCCTGAAATGGTTAGAAAATGGAACCCTTTGAGAAATAGAAGGATAGGATGATCAGCGAGGAGATTGGAGGATGAAATAGCAGAGGAAATGGCAGGAAGAGGTCTGAGGGATGGTGATTGGAGAGTCAGAGAACTGTGGAAGGATAGTGTGACCTGACAGAAACCCAATGAAGGGAAACACCGTTTCAAAGCAGAAGAAAGAACATTCATCTATCCTCAACCAAAAGAAAATGTCTTTAGCATTTTACTGCTTGGAAATAATTTAGTCTTTTCTCAGATGTCAACAAACAATTTTCACTTAATTTTTTTTTTTAAGTTTAAAGTTTATCGTGACAGGACCTAAACAGCCAAGGTGTTACTAAATATTTGGGTGATAAAAGCGTGAGAGATCAAACCATTCAACCTTGAAAAATGTTTAGCCTGGAAGGCAAAGAGGGTTATCTCAGGATTTCTTCTTATGTTCTGCGAGCTCTGGTTGATAAATATCCCAGAACAAGAACATAAATTATGGAAATTCTCAGCTAGTAAAATCGACCATTTTAAGACAAGTGTATATGTTAAAAAACTTGAAACTTGGGTCCCTTATCCAATAAAAAAAGACACAAAAAATTATCTTTATGATGGTTGTGCTGCACTTCAAATTATAGAAACTTGGTTACGAGACTTTTTCTCATCCATCCTTCATTTGGTTGACCTCTTGTCTACTTATTATAATTTTTTCAGGCAATTGGACCACTTTTTAAACGCTTGGACTAACTTCAATTCTATGATAGTTGAATATTTTTGTTTTAGCCTCATAATGGCAGAAAAGACAACACTTATATCCATTGTTATAGCATCAATTTCCACTGTAAAGCATCAGATCTTTCTACTAGATTTTTCTGTTCAATTAATGACTAGATCCTACTCTACTTCTGCCGTAGTGAACCCAAAAGTTTTTATAAATTTGAAATATAAAATAAGATGGAATTTAATGGAAGTGTATAGACACGTACAGTATTAATGCCTTATAAGAGGATACAATTTATAAGTATTTATGTGGTTTAGTAGTTGAGTTTAATTTAGTAATATATTTAGAGGAGAATATGTTTTTATAAATCCAAATAACTTTCATCCCGTTCTGTTTATAGTTTTGTAGAGAGGATGTTTTATAGGCATTTGTACATATCCTAAGCACTGTTTTGAAAAATATGCCTAGAAATTACCCTTCTGGAGTTGCAAATGGATGAGGATTTTAAACCATTTTGCTTGATGCAGTTGTCTTATAAATTTTCTATTGGCATAGTCTATCAGCTCTCCAACTTAAGTGTGGTAGATATTTGCTAGAGGAACTAAACGTATGCCTTGATACAATTTAAATATTTCCAAATTTCAACTATATTATAAATTATTTTAAAGTATAATATAATATTAGATAATTTTGGACTTATTATTAAATAGGTTTATTTGTATTTTAGCTGCTGCTTCTCCTGTTGAAAAAACAGAGAATGGTTCCCCTAACAAAAAAGGCTGGCCTAAAGGGAAAAAACGAAAGAAAGCTCAGAAAGATCATACAGCTCCTAGGCAGCCACTAACTGGTAATTTATTTAGGTTAAACTTGGATCAATTTTAAATTTCCTAAGCTCTATGAATAAAGTATATGTGTATATGTATATATATATATATATATATATATATATATATATATATATATATATATATATATATATATATATATATATTTGACTGTTACTATTAAATGTTTAGTAAGGTTCTTGAGGTTCAGCCATAAAAAAAAAAGAAAACAAATATTTTGGCGACGTTTCGAGATAATATTGTTCTCATAATCATGCCAATGTTACTGGTGGATATGGATAGACTAACAAGTGGTGTACTAGAATTGTTAGTCTATCCATATCCACCAATAACATTGGCATGATTATGAGAACATATAGTCTCGAAACGTCGCCAAAATAGTTGTTTTTTTATTTTATGGCTGAACCTCAAGAACCTTACTAAACATATATATATATATATATATATATATATATATATATATATATATATATATATATATATATATATATATATATAAAGTTTCTCTTTTGATGAACTTCAAAACATTAACATTATGAAATCATAACCTTCTAATGCTGTTCTTCCATTAGTGGTTATCATTATATTCATTACTCGAGTATTCTTAAGTTTTTGATTGGAAGTTTATATTTCATATTAAATTGACATTGCTGTATTAAGACGAATACTTGGGTGTTATTTTTCATAATACAGTTTTTCTCTTATTAGCAATTGTGTAGATGAGCTTAAACTATTTATTATTATTTTTTTTTTTTATATACTATTTTTATTTCTAATTTATGAATTCAATCAAATAAAAAATGTTATTTTTGATTTTGTTATTTATGATCTCAATTAAAGGAATTATATTTTTAGGATACGTCCGATTTTTAAATGATAGAAGAGAAAAATTTCGGGCTGAAAACCCCAACATGCCGTTTGCTGAAATTACTAAAGTCTTAGCTGCTGAATGGAGTGCTCTTCCTCATGACCAAAAGCAGGTTGGTATTTAATAGGAAATATATTAAATATTAAATATATTAAAATGGTGAGTGTTGAAATTCCAATTCGGTCAATTTTATTATATGAATTAAAACTTGGCTTGAAGGCAACCGAGGCCGCTCAAAAAATATGCTCTGTTTGTTGAGAAGACTCTCTGAGGAAAAAGCTCAATTTTAGTTTTACCAAGTTTTTCAAGGCGATGAAATGCTTGAAGATTATAGTCGTTCTAGAAGACCTCAAGTTGCCAACGAATTGGAAATTAGAGAAGTAATTGATTTGGATCCACATGAAACATGTGTTAAGCAGTTAAATATTTCTCAAGCAACAGCCTGGAGCTACCTACATAAAATAGGAGGGGGGAAGGTATTAATTAATGGAAATTGGATGGGAAAAATTGCCCCACCCACGATATTCTCCCTATCTTTCTTCCTCTGATTATCACTTTCTAAATTCGAATTCAGGAAATTGTTGAGGGACTCTTCTAGTTAAGTTTGTGATGTCAAGATCATGTAGACTAAATATCTAGTTATAGTGGTCACTAGTTTCAATCAAAAACCTTCATAGCAATTACATTTCATATCAACTTTCTCCCTTCATCCCAGCATGGTTTGTGTTAAAAATATGTTTGTTATCATAACTAAGTAATTGGTTTGTAAATAAAAATCTCAAGATTATTAAAACAATAGTTTTTTTTTTTTTTAATTGTGCTTTGATTAATCTATTCTGTTGTAGAAAAATTAACCTGAGATTAAACAACATGTCTTATGATCTGAAATTTAATAACTGTTTTAGCAATATCTGGTTGCTGCAGAACAAGACCGAGAGAGATACCTTCAGGAAGTTGCTGCTTATAAAAAGTCTGAAGCCTATCGGCTGTTCAGTGAACAGCAGGCCTCTAAAAAACCTAAGGAGGAAAGTGAAGAGACACTCCAGGAACCTGAAACTGATGTCTCTGGTTACGATATTCCAATTTTCACTGAAGAATTTTTAGATCACAACAAGGGTAAATTCCAATTTAAACATCTTGTACTTGTTTGTTGTGTATATATATTTTTTTAATCACTCAATTTTAGCTATGTTGATTTCATATTTTTTTCCCCCTACTTGTGTTGAAGCACATTTCCGTAAATCTTTTCCATCAAAAGATGAAAAACATTCCCAACTTAAAAAAAATAAAAACTTTTATTGGAGTCTCAACTTTTGGCCTGCCTTGCAGGTCTTCAGGGCTATAATAAAATGGTGTATATATCAAAATAAGTATTTAATGGATTAAATATAATAAATGAGCAGCATAAAATATAACATTAAAAAAGATTATGACTAAATGATATGTAATTACAGAAATATAACAAACAAAAAATAAATAAGTAAATTGCAATAAAATAAGTTAGTATCACCGCTTCTGTAAAAACACTTGTATAAAACCACATCGAAAGAAAATACGACCCACCCTGGCTATAGAGCTATAAAATTAGTTAGTTAACCATTCAAAAATGTTGCTAATCACCCATTTGTGTTGGTATGGGTTAGTATAAAGTAAATAAAAAACTTAACTCTTGCACTCTACAGTTTCAAATTAATCTTTAACTTTTTTTCTCCCCTACAGTTATCTTTTGTCATAATCCATTTATACCATTATCTTTTGTTGGGGCTTTTATATACAAATACTAGTGGTGGTAGGACTTCTATCGTAATAACCTATTCTGTCTGAGGAAGGTAGAGATGCATCACATTGGTTCACCACAAAATAAATGTTAACTCTTCTAGGCCATATTAGAACCTTTAGGCACCACAGATGTTACTAGAATGATGCTGTATCACGCTTGGCCACTACAGGCACCTTTATCTTTAGTTATTAGCCATCAAAAATATTTCAGAATAACTTGATGGATTTTTTACATTGTTAATGTTTTGTTTTTTTATCCCTATAATTTATTGCAACTTATCTGTTGTTACAATTGTTGAATTCAGTTATTAGGAATTGATCAGTATTATGTCTATTTATTATTTGTCAATTATATGGTATTTAGTTCTTGATGTTAAACATTCATCTTCAGTTGTAAAAACATTCATTGAAAACATTAGCAATTTGATATAGTGATTATATTTGTTCTAATATAATGTACTGTTGGTACCTACCAAGGGTAGTACCATGTACAAGTATGACTTGTTGCAGCTCTGGATAATGGAGTGATTCATTTGTCTTTGTTATTTTATCTTATCCAGGGTGGTACTTATTAATACAATTGTACTTTACTTAAAAATGGTATAACTTTTTTTTTTTTAACAGCCCGTGAAGCTGAGCTGAGACAATTACGAAAAAGCAACACGGATTATGAACAGCAAAATGCCACTATACAGACCTACATTGCTGGGCTGCATAATGCCATAGAAAAACTTTCTGTTGAAACTCAACAACAGCGAAGTAATAATAATGCCTTAGAACAGCATTTACAGCATCTGCGTACGGTTTTTACTGCTGCCTTTACTGCCATTCCAGTTTCAGGTACCTCATTTATTTCCTTGTATTTATCTTATATTATAATCAAACTAAAATTATTTTACACTCCATCCTCTATTTGTTAGATCATGAACAACATTTAATATACTGTTTTTCTTTCAGAGTATTATACAGATAATATATTTATATTAAAAACAAATAAAATAATTATCCTGATATAATTAAATTAAACAAAATAACTCCATATTCTTTCTCTTATCATATGCTTTCTAATTCTCAATAATCTATTGGAATGTTAATATTCCATTTATTGTTAAAAAAAAATACATAGGTTTGTAAAAATTTGTGTGAATTCCACTGCAACATAGCCTAAAAATGTCAATGCTATAATGAAAAATTAAGATTTTGTATAAATGAACATTTACATTTTTATTTATATAGATAGTATTTATTATACATAATAAATATGAAATTTTAAAATTTCTATTATTTATTCAACTAAAATTTTCTTATTTAAACTTATTGTAATTAAATATGTAAATCTGTACATTTGTAAATATTAAAATAAGAAGAAAAAAATATGTGAGGAAGTAGATAGTTGGGGTGTGCAGTCAAGAAATCAAATAAAATTGTAGTAAATTTAGTTTAATTAATACATCATTTAATTATATTAATTTTGCAGTGTAAATTGTAACTGACAATAAATGAATACAGTTTTATTTAGATTTCTTGAGTGGAGTATCAAACTATCTGCTTCCTCGTATCTTTTTACAGTTCTCTAAATGACATCAATAGAAAAAATGTTTCATTAAAAAAACATTGGCACCTTTCCTCTTGAAAAACAGTTGCTGTGATTTTGTTTTCATGCATGACATTGATTATGTATATTAAATTGATATTTTAATATTTTATTCATGTCTGATGTTCTGTTCTGCTGGGCATAACAGTCCTTGTAGGACCTGTTTTGTTTGTGCCGCTTGTGGTATTTTGAGGTCACATTCCGTATAATCCAGCCACCTGGTGCAGGGATTCCCTCCACTCCTGGCTTTTCATAAAGCATTCGTTTCGGAAGTATTTGATTGCCCATCCTTTTCATGTCATAGTCATTCAAGCCTTATCTTTTTAGTACAAGACACCACAGCTCTCCGTAAGGTTTCTGCAGATCAGCATTCTTCCTTACTCTTCAGTGGTTCCATTTTTAACTAGATTAAAAATGTATCTCAGCATTTTTCTTCCCAAACAATGAGTCAGTTCTCATATTCTCTTGTAATTAAATATTTATTTATGTACATTTGTAAAAATGTATGTGATAACAGAAAAATATCTAGTTTAATTTGTTTTCATTGTTTCAGGTTTAGAACCTCCAACAAGCAGTACCATTGATGAATATGTGGTAAAATTGACTGCTTTTGTTAGGGAAGACCCCAACAATCCAGTTATTACTACAATAAAGAATACCATTAGCCAATTGGATGTACAAGCATGACCCAGAATCATTATTAAAAGAAAATTATTGAAATTAAAAAAACATTCATGAACTGTATTTTGATGAAGATGTAACTTTGCAACAAAGAATTACTTTTTATCATTTTTTTTTCTCAAATCATGAATTCCATTCTAAAGTGCATTATATTCTTAATGCAGGCTTAATCTTAGTGTGAATAAACTATTTTTTTTATTATGCATTTATTTAACATAAATAATAAATCATAATTAAATCAGTGTGTAGGCTATTACAAATAAATAATTATAAAGTAATTATTATGGTCTATATGTGTTATAGTAACATTGTTTTGAAATGGTGTGGTATTTCGCTATTATATCTAAATCTTGGACAAAATACAATAACTATGTTATTACATTCTAGAGATGGATTTATTATTTTTTTTTTTAAGTTTTAGAATTAATTGTAAATTATTATTATCCTTAGAAGATTTTTGATCGTAGACTCTAAAAAAAAGCTGTGAACGATATATTGTCTATTTGTACAAAAATATATTTAAACTTACTCAGATTGTATTACAATATAACTAATGACTTAGATGTATTAGTGTTGTTACCAAATTATTATATTTGTTATTGTACTTATCTAAACTGTCTTTAGATATATGATTTGGTAGTATATGTCCTATAAGGACTTAAGTAGGTTCTTTCACAAGGAATGGATAAATGTAACAAGTATGTTGTATCATAACTACAATAGTTATAACCCGTTCTAAGGAAAAATTGAAAAAGTTAAAAATTGTGGTATCTTTGTAAGAAACTTATGGATTTAAAAAATGCAATGCAGTTTTTCAGTGTAAGCCTAAACTTTTTCGAACCCATCGTGTTTTTAATGAAACAAAAAAGAAATTGAGTTTTATATTCTTAATTAAAAATATTTTTTCATTTTTATTTGAAAATACTAGTGTATCAGTTTTAAAAGGAAAGCTAATTTTTAAGAAATAAAATGTATGTTTCTTTTTTTACCTGTATGATAAATTTTTTTTTTTTTTCAAACAGTTTCAATATTTTTTTTTAAAAAGTCACTTGTTTTTCTCAAAATCATAATATTGGAATCTACGATTCATAGAAAAAAAAAATATTGATAAACATAGGATGATTTTACATTTAAATTAACAATATAAATAAAAATAACTTTATAATATATATAAAGATACTTTATAATATTATTATATTATAAAAATATAAATATTATTATTATATTATAAAAATACTTTATACTTTTACATTTAATATATTGCATTTATCAAACTTAATATCGAAATATATTCATACATATGTACTTAACTTACATCTAATAACATAAATTATTTTTCTGAATTTATTTCCACAATACATATATTCCAGATATTTTATCTTGAAACAAAAGGTTTTTTTTTTTTTTTTTTTTTTTTTTTTTTTTATTAAAGAATTGAATAACTTTAAAATTCCTCTGTAATATAAATCTGTTGCCCACATTTCAAAGAAGAAACAATGGGCAAATATAAATTAAAAAACAAAAATAAATAATCAGTTATACACAACTAATTATTTTATTTAAAACCAGAGGGTGTAAACTTAAAAACTTTTCACAAAATACATTAAATCAATTTCACTGATTTCGGCTCGATTTTTTTTTTTTTTTTTTTTTTTTTAACATAAAAAATGCAAAATACAAAAAAAAAATTACGAAATGACAAAAAAAAAAAAAATAATAAATCTATTGACCCTGCATATAATACCCAGTAGCCTGCATTCCCCTTAAATAATGCATTATTATGCAATATTACCAAACTGTAGTTTTAATTATAAAATTTTAACTCTAGTGTTCTACTATTAAACTTGAAAAATATATATTATATTTTTATTATCATAGTGCAGGATGCTTGAAAATAGGATTTTGGAGTGAAATTAAATTATTTCTAAAACATTTTGCAATTTGAATTATTGTGTATTAAATAATTTTATCTGTGTATCTACTGTACTCACTTTAAGATAAAGATGACTTTATTTGATAATCAAGTTTTGTTATTAAAATTGTGGTAGTATACTATTCAGTGTTGGAAGTTTTTCTAAATAAATCTTCAGGGATACAAACCTGTTTTTATGCAAAAAAAAATTGGAAAACAAGTTGTTTCCTCATCCTCCCTAACTATAAGTAATCTTATTGCTTCAATATCTATTCTGGTCGCATGACAATGAGCATTTAAGTTCTCTTAATTAATTAAAAGATCTGTGACCCACTTCTGATTGCATTTATTATCGCTGCCACCCCTCTCAACTCACAAATGTCATCTAAAGAGTAATTACTGATAATATTTCATAATAGAAAACATTTAACAATTTGTATAAATTATGAACATTATATAAAATAAAATATATTTTATATTACATTAGCTGTACAATGTGAGTGTGGTTACACAATGAAAGTTTAATTAATAAATTAAATTCACCATGAAGTTTGTCTGAATAAACTGCATTTTCAGAGGGCTCCAAGTCAGTTTTCCATTTGATATTTGTATACTAGTGAGGTTGTTTATTTAAAATTTAGATATAACAAAAACATGTTTCATTTGACACTTATGCATAGGTTTGTTGCATTTGTTTGACTTAGCAGTTATAACTGAGATTACGTTCCATGTTCCTGGTTCAGCTGGAGCCGTTACTGTTTATTTAACTTTTTCAGTGTTAACCGGGATAAGAATTCTCTCCTGTGCTTACAGAAGGTACTAAACAAACATTAGGTGCAAATTTCGTTGCACAACATGGGTTGTTTCGTTCGATAAATGCCCCTTTTATTGGCAGTTCGTTCTAATTTGTAAAATTAAAATATTGCTCTATTTTCAGTGAAAAACTGTCGATTTAGATGTTTTTATGAATTTGTTTACAGTGCCTAGTAATTATTAAGGTAGACATTTCAGATTACCTCATTAATTAATTTTGTAATAATCTGCACCACACCAATCAGCCTGATGCTTTACAACTTTACTCCTATAAACAGCTTAATGTTTACCTGATTTATTACAAGTAGGACATCTACATTACTGCAATCAAACTTGTATGGGACTACAGATTTGAGCTTTGGGGCTTCACTAAACTATTAAATTCATCTCGTATACAATTCACTTATATACAATATGCATATACTGTTTAATTCTCCCTTAATTTATTTTTTTTTTTGATAAAAAATAATCCTTCCTTAATGTCGTTTACCTTTCAGACTAGCCCAAACTATTGTTGATGTTTTTCCATTTGTTACGAATTCTATACTCATCAGTTTTTAACCCTGATCTCCAACAAATAATCCTCCAGAGAAAATGGAAAGATAATTATCTCAGAATCTTCTGACAGCATTGTCACTAAAGGACTACAAATGCTAATTTCTACAGTAGTAATTGCCACTCCATAACCTGACTGTACATTTATCAATTATATTTTTGTAATATCTTTGTGAATTTCAATAAATTGTAATTATCAAATTTGTATGGTGTTTGAATATACATTTTTTTTCAACAGTCATGTTTTTATTTCCAAATATTTCAAATTGCTGCATTTGAGGCAATATTAGTTATATCAATCTATTGTATTATATTTACACATTATACTATTATATTACACAGGCTGGGCCTCATCCCCAGACATTGTTGAAGATTGGTGATTATTATAGTTTCAAAAGTACACACTGCCAGTTGTCCAATGATTACCTGATGATGGCAATGAGTGATCTAAGCTATAAACTGTGTAACTATAACTATATAAACTGTATAACTGTAATATAAAATAAACTGTAATGTTACTCTCACAGTGAAACACGTTGAGGAATGTTTTAAGTGCATAAGATACGGAAAAACATGTTGAACCTCTTCAGCTCTGTAATGCCTTGAGCGAAAGTAAAAATATATACAATTCCATAAATTTCGTTTAAAATATTTGGTTACATGTTTGTTTGTTTATTTCGTTTAAAGTCAATTTATGCTGCTATGGCTAATCGAACGATGCTACGGTGGGAGCCCTAAATTTTGCCTATCCAGGTATAATTAGGATATGGATTTTTAACGAGTACCTGACATAGCACAGGCCCGGGACCCCCATCTTACGTCCCTTCCGAAGGACGGTATGACAAAGGATTTTTTACTCCCTTTCATCTTGGGTTTGGTAGGTTGCTATGCTAACCACTACACCGCAGGTGACCCCTATTGGGTTACATAATTTAATTTAGAATATATATTGTTTGTAAGTCAATTTATATAAAGTGTTTTTAATAACTATAAAACAACTAGAAAAGTTTAATTCAGAAGATTTGCCTGAATCGAAGACTGAATTTCACGAAAAGCAATTTAAAAAAAAAAAGGTAAGAGAAACAAAAAATTTTCCTCCTAATGGAACTTTTAACTATAAAACCAATTGGGTAAGCAATATTTGCTGGTAAACATGCCATTTAAAAACAAACTCTAATCCTCTTTTTGCGCTAAATAATTTTTAGTCTCTTTTCGTTTTCCATGCAAGATCCCACGAGGTAAACTGTTCACAGAAGAAAAGAAAGGACAAAATTTTGGATTTTGCTGAAGAAAATTTATGCTTGCATGAAATCGCTAAGAGGCTGCAGAGATACCAGGTACGAAACGTTTTGGTAAACAAACAGAATTATGGAAAAAGTAAAAAAAAGGTGGACCTAAAAATTCCTTCACTTCGTTGTGAACGACAAATAACTAATTATTCAAGATATCCAGACTACAGCATTCGCAAAATGATTTCTGACCTTCATGTGAACCTTTCGCGTTTTACAGTTTTTCACCTGAAATTTACTCTAAAACGGAGTAAATTTATCAACTGACTAAAAATGCGAAAAGCGCCAAAACTTCAACCTCGCCATATTGCAGCAAGATTGGATATTCGGACGACTAAACAGTTTCACTAATTGGCATTCCGTTTTTTCAAGTGAAAAAAAAAATTAACTTAGATGGTCCAGATGGTAACAGGGATTCTTGGGGGATCTTAGAAAAGACCCTGTTAAATTTTCTTAGCGAAATTTTGGTGGAGGGAGTGTAAAGTTTCTTGTTCAACCCTAATACTAAAGCTAGCATTCCCCTCCACCAAAATAGACAGTGCAGAATACACAAATGTCCTTGAAAATCACTTTTTGTCTTTCTTGGAAAGACAACCTCCAGCAAAATAATCAAGTGCAGTGGACATTCCATCAAGATAAAGCTGCAATTGACACTAGTCGAGCAACCAAAACGTGGTTCGCATATCTAGTCCAAGCAACGAAGGATTTTTAGGGGAGTTAATTCATGTAGAAGCCAATTTTTGCACAGTTGTAGGGGGAGGTGTCCTTAACAACCACAGAATACAAAATATAATAGAAGCGGTGGGTAGGTGGGGGGAGATGGCTCCCGGCAAGGAGCGCTATCCTCACCACCTCAACGCCGGCTGTCCCTATCAGTACCACTGTTTTTCCCGTGTTTTTTTTTTAACAATTGCTAATTGTTAGGTCTCTGTTGTGTGTATGTATTTTTTATTTTTTTATTTCTCAATTGGATTAAATAATGTCGTCTTTTGCCGCGTTTGAATGTTCTAGGAAAGAGTCTAACAAGGATTTAAACCCTCCAATAACGCTTCACCGGTACATTTTAAACGTACACAGTTTAGTTTTTCAATAAATTGAGAAACAAATCTTCCTTCCCTTTCGCCACAGTAAAAATATGTTTATTGTGAAGCTTTTTTAACTTTATTGCTAAACTCCCATATATTAACAATAATAGATATTGTAACCACATAATACAGAATATTCTGTATATTCAATTAGGATTGATAAATTAATTGCTAATTCTATTGAAATTATATTTATTTGAAAACTAGTTTCGAATGTTAAACATTAAACCTTAAGAAGACGTTTTACAATAATAAAATAGTTTTAGATTTGAATAAATCTTTAAAAGGTAAACAGTTCCAATTTTACCTTTTATTTTTTCATCAGCTTCCGTTCAGCTGAAGAGGAACGAAATAAGTGGGTTCAAGCCCTGAGGCAAGAAAAATAAAAGCCAACAAATACAAGTGTTATTTGTTCAAAACATTTTAAAGATGACAATTTTGACAGATCTTCTCCATTTCGAGTAAATCTAAAGAAAGGTGCAATTCAGTCGGTTTTTTGATATCCCAGATCATTTGAGACAGACGATTATAAAGGTATATATAACTTTCTACGCTTTCCCCCTGCTTTACCAACATACGTAGGTATTTAAACTTAAAAGTTTAATGTTGAATTATTTTTTTTTTTTTTGGAAAGGGACCAATAAAAAGGCTTGCGACCCCGTTGAAAAATATTAGGTCTCCAAATAAAAAGAGATTTAAAAAATGTTAGAGATCACTAATAAAAACATATACGAGCTCAAAAAAACAACTTGATGAAAGATCTGTACAGCTTCGAAATACTGCTGATTCATTAAGCTTCACTGAAAATTCACTTTCTAACCACAAAAAAAAAAATACAGGTTGAAAAGAAAAAACAAATTTAAACCTACGCCGAAACGTTTTGCGGTATAAGAAGAAAAACTGTGCCTACAATTACAGTCTACTAAACCGTGCGAAGAAAAAGAAAATTACTAATTAAATAGAGAATAGAAAATTTGCTTTCGTTACTTCTAAAACAATACCTTGGGAGAAACTCTTTTCTAGATTTTCACATTTTTTAGAAGATGGCTCTCATTACTCATTATTAATAAGATCGATCGGAATGATATTTTTTAAAGTCCGAATCCACCATTTTTTGAATATTATCAATGATAATATTCATAAAAATAAATAAATTAAGAAATTAGTAATTTTCTTTTGGTAATATTCTGTTTTATTTTCGTTCTTAAACTACCTACCTATGTATGAATGTGATAAATTTCTAAACAATTAGATGGAATCCAATAAAATTCGTAAGAGTTGAAGCCTAAATATTACATGATAAAGTTGTTAATAAGCCTGAGGTGGAGCAGCCCGGGGTGGAGGTGGTGGGGGGAGAGCCGGCTGAACTGGAGCCACGGGGACCGTACGGCTTTGCTGTCTCTGCCGCTTCTACTATATTCTGTATTCTGTGTTAACAACATACTAAAAGTACTGGGGGGTGGGGATGAAGCTAAGGGTGGGGGGGGGGCGCTCTAACGGTCGGTTTTTTTCAGTTTTTCGTCAATAACTCGAAAACTCTTGCCTCTAACGAAAATATTTTTATGTACTAAATTAATTTGGATAATATTGTTTACAAAAAAGGTTCTATACATATTTTTTCTGGGATCAATGCTTACGAAGATATAGTGGGGGGGAATATGGATAATGTAAAAAAAAAGTTTTTATTGTTAAAATTTATATATTAATTGTTAAAAATCCAATGTTTATTGTTACAAATAATTGGTTTGTTATTATTAATTGAATGCTTATTGCTAAAAATATAGTTATTGTCGTTCAGCCTAATATGCTTATTATAGTACTTGCGGTAAGTAGCACTTTTCCTCAAAAACACGTTTGTCGGTACTCTTTTGGCTATAACTCCGAAACTATTGTCTAATCTCGAATTTCTTGTTTTCATCATAAACCTGGTTAAATTTATAATCAGATACTTTATATTTAGTTTTAATTAAGTTCCGTGAAATATCCTTTCCACCTCGCTGAATTCCGCGTATTGTAATGAAATCCTTATTTTTTCGGAACATTTCTCGTTATAACTCTAAAAATATTTGTTCGATTCCGAATTTCTTTTTTCCATCTCATAGTTGTTTAAATGTGCTATTAGATCCTATATATCAAATTTTGATTAAAGTCCTTGAAACACCTACGCCAGCCTACTTAACATATCAAAAATGTCATGTTTTGCCAAAACATATATATTAAGTGTACTAGCATAGGTATTACACGGAATATAATCAAAAGTCGTAGATAGGACCTGATAAATAATTTAAGTAGCTTTAAAATGAAACAAAGCAATTTGGGATCGGACAAATTGTTTAGGAGTTATAGAGAAAATAGGCCAAACAAAACTATAATTTTATAACAGTTTGCAGTTGTTACCGTGCTGGCAAGGGTATTACTCGGAATTTTATCAACATTTGATAGATAGGATCTAATAGTAAATTTAACCAGCTATGAGATGGAAAAAAGAAATTCGGAATCGAACAAATATTGTTAGAGTTATAACGAGAAATGTTCCGAAAAAATAATGATTTCACAACCACGGTAACTATAGCATCTCGGTGTGAGGCCGTGACGTCATCTGCACCAAGCCGGCCGCCTCGATTTTATCAAGCTTATGGTTGGCAATTCGTGTTACAGTACTTAGACTAATATTATTCTCAATAACACTGACTTACATGCGAAGCAATTTATTTTGAATTTATTTATTTCATTAAGTTTTGTTGGCTAAGTTAATTTACTTCTGAAAAACTACTTATAATTGATTTTAATATCTTTAAACGGTATTACAAGTACTATCGAACTCAATTTGTCTTCATAGTGAAACGTCCCAACAAAGCTGTATTTTAAAAAGGTTCAGGGGTTAAATAATAAGAAAATGAGAATCGATAATTAACTCTTTATTTTTTTTCATGTTCTTTGATTTTTTTCGTGCAGTGTCAGAAGTTTTATCTTTCTTCATTGCTCTTTTCAGTTCTTTCTTCTTGTTTAGTTCTTTCATTCTTATGTTGCAATAGCAAAATCGTCCACTTCACTTAAATTTCCTTTTATTATACCGATCAGCTTCTTCATCACTTGAGGACTGTTATTCAAGCCATCACCGTGAAATCCTTGAAAGTCTTTTACAAATTCTAAAACAATGCTTCACCATTTTGATGACGGATTTATTAGGGCACCTCTTGACAAAACCGAAACCCAGTCAGAACTGTTTGAGTTTCCAGTGTTTTCATTATATTGAAAATCAGTCTTAAGGCCTTTTTTATTAACACGGTATGCTACATAACCAGCTAACATTTTTAGTAAATCTGTATCCTCTTTGGGGTAAACTGGTTTGTTATTAGTGATTTCAGTCAACTGATCAACCAGTGATTCTGCAATGGAAATAAATTCTTCATTATGGACATCGTTCATTTCCAACTTGTCCTCTTTCAAGTCTGAAGTTTCACAATCTTGTACTGGTTCTGCCTAGTCAATTTTTTTAAGAACTTCTCCACTTAACGTTTCACACTGCTCAGCAATACAATTATCTGTTTTTAATGCATCACATACACTTTTGCTGAATAACAGATATTTTATTCGATGTGTCACCGCTGTGGGGAGGGGGTGGTTGTAAAATTTTCCAAATCCTCAAATTAGAGAAAGCTGCGATTCCAAAACATCTTGATTACACTTTGCTTCTAATAAATATTAATAACCTTCGGCTTCTAACTCTTGAATAAGCCCTGGAAACTTCGAATTGAAACCATATAGCCTATTCGAAAAGGCAATAGTTCTTTTTTACCTATTTCTCTGGCAGAAGAACAAAGATCATACAACTTATTTAAAGTAACATCCTGGTCCTGTAAACTAGTACCGTACACACTTTTTAATTTATTAATAGGATGATGAGGGAAGTCTCGAGTTAAGTACATGAAACCCGTCGTTAATAGTGTTAATAAAATCTACCAAATTTTAACTACATCATCTTTATAGGATGGTTTAGGAATAGTAAAATCTAATGATTTTCAACTAATTCTTTATTGAAAAATGAATAGTAAGTGGATAACAGTGAAGTTCAAAAATGGCGGCAATTGCCATCTACATGAAAGGTTAAAAGGTACAGTGTTACATAGTGCTATGTTGCTCTTGGGGTTTATGGAAAATGCTGTGTTACTATCTGATTAGAACCCCATTTATTATTATTTTATTGATTACCTTTATTGGATTCTAATTTAATACGTGCAAACCAATTCAGTATTACTTTAGTGGCACATGAATATTAACTTACTTTATTTATTAGAACGATTATATATATATATATATATGGATGGAACTATAGAATGAGTATACAAATTACTATATTCTAAGGTCAGCACACAATTTACAAATTATAAACTTATTAAAGAATATTACAAAAATTTGGTACTTAACAAAATGTAGTATGGGTTTTCAGTTGGCGTATTGGGTCCGGTCATAGTCAGGGCTTCCTTCCTGTCTCACTGGGTTGACCATCAACGAGATCATCGCTGAGGAACTCCAGCATCTCTCCCCAGCCATATCCCTTCCATCCGTCTCTCATCTCTTCCTCAACTCTCCGTCGATCAAACTCCTCCACCAAAAACTATCCCTTCGTTTTCCGGACCATGCTTTTTAAAGAACTTCATCCCCTCCATCTCCGTTTACCTTCCTTTGCCTGAAAGTTATGATTTCTTTGTCATGATGTTCTTTGTCTCCTATAAACTTTGGTAGACAAACTATTCCAGGTAGCAGCGGCGATCCTTCCGAAGGTATGACCTGATCCAGATCCCTTTTGAAGGGTTTTATGGCTTAACAATCCTACTCCCGACATCAAAGGAGTGCCGGCCCTTTTTGATTAAGCCGTTTTATTATTAATTAGTAACAAAGCATTACTTCGAGTACCCATAATACATTGCAATAGAGATTGACATTGATATTAAAATTTACTTTTTTCAATTTAATTGTTATTAAAACAAGTATATGGAGTGAAATATACCAAATTTTAACTAGATCATTTTCATAGTTCTAGATTTAGCAATAAAAATTTAAATGTAAAATGTTGAGTGTTAGAAACGGGTTTTGCCACACTATCACATACTTTTATGGTTAGAAATTAAAATCCAACCAGATCAAATCAATGGCATTATTTCTGTCGAATGAAAATTATTACAAATCAAAATGCCCATCCTCAGCTGTTTAATATTGTGTGTAAAAATATGAACTTTGAACCATCAGTTGCAAGCACCGATAATGCAGTCCATATTATATGCAACAGTTTCTTAATAGTTTCTCTCCATCTGGATTACCAACTCATATATTAAAATTGAAAATTGGATGTCTAATTATGCTTTATGTTATCTTCAAACACCTAATCAATCTAAATTTAACCAAGTTAATAATGACCACTATGCGTAAAAATATCATCAAAAATATAATTTTCAATTGTTCACTTTAATACAAGATTTTTATCGATAAATATAAAAAAAAAATCAATTATTAGTTAAAATTATCTAAGATCTTCACTTATGAGAGAGGGCGAATCCTCGACGGGGGATGATGAAGTTATATATAAAAAGACAAGTCATTTCCGTTCGTGATCACTAACCGCGAAACCTATAGAACTATTCTGTACCAAATATAACTACATCATCTTAATAGTTCAAGGAAGGTTTAGCAATAATAAAATTTACATATTTTCAATTAAATTACTGTTTAAAGAGCGATAAATATGTGGTGTGTAGTAAACCGAGCACCATTCAAGAGAGGTTACAATGATCCGGTGTTAAATATAGCTAGAAATTGATAGTAAAATTACCTAATTCAATTAAATTATTATCCAAAAAGCTATAAATATGTGGCAAGCGGCAATAGCGTTTTAGTAAAACTAATGAACTTATCTGAACCAAATTTTAACTAGATCATCTTCATAGTTCTTGAAAGATTTACAATTAGAAAATTTACATTAATAATAATTTATACTATTATATAAAAGGACAAGCCATTTTTCGTTTGTGATCACTAACCGGGAATACTACTGAACCAATCTGTACTAAATATTAACATCATCTTCATAGTTGCAAGAAGGTTTAACAATATTAAAATCTACTGATTTTTAATTTATTTTTTATTAAAAAAAGATGATATGTGGACAACAGTGAAGTTTGAAAATTGACCGATAGGTGGCGAGTGCCATTCTACACGAGAGGTCACAAAAGAGCTTGAAATCGATGATAAAATTTACTTATTAAACTATCAATAAAACCATTAAAAAATATTTAAATATGGTGTGCGATATATGCGATATAAATATGTGGATCGCAGTGAAGTTTGAAAATCGAACGATTGTGTATAGCACCATCCCACAATAGAGTTAACAATGGTAAACTGAACCTATCTGCACCGACATCTAAATAAATAATTTTTATAATTCTAGGAAGGTTTTGCAATGGTAAAATTTACAATAACTAAAATTTAAATGTACAATGTTGAGAGGCAGGACTGAGGTTTGCCACTCTGTCATATACTTTTATAGTTCGAAATCAACATCCAACCAGATGAAATCAATTAAGTTATTTCTGCCGAATACAAATTATTACTAAATCAAAACGTCGATCCTTTGCTTTTTTATATTGTGTGTAAAAATATGAACCACGGGCCTTTAGTCATAAGCACTGATAATGCAGTTTATTTTCCGCAAGAGTTTCTTAATAGTCTTTATCCATCTTGATTACCAATTCATGATTTTACGTAATCTTCAAACACCTAATCAATGCAATTATAACTAGATTAATAATTACTGCTATGAGTGAAAAAACCATTGAAGAAATAATGCTCAACCACATGCTAAAATACAAGAGTCTTATCGATAAATAAATAAAACTTTTATTTTTAGATGAAATTATCTTTACTTATGAGTAGAGACCGGATTTTTGTGCAGTAAAAAATCAAAAAATGTGCAGTAAAAAACTCAAAATATGCAAAATTGTGCAGTAAAAAAAAAAAAAAAAAAAAAAAAAAAAAAAAAAAAAAATACAAAATCGTGCAGTAATCCATGAGCTACCCATGTGACGTGAATCATATTTGCATAATATATTTTGAGAGCATGACCGGTTGCCATCATGTAAGGAGCTGCATCTGTCACTAATAGCAGAACTTAGTTCTGGTATTCGCTATTTTAAAAAAAATCCATTAGGCTGTCGTTAATGAAACGTGAAACCGTTTCATCGTTTGTACTCAAAATTACTTTACATGAAACTAACGATGGTGTCGGTTCGATCTCCGGATGAAGAACCCCGATAAAAATATTACAAATGTAAGGGCCTCTTTCGTTGGTATTTTCGTCGACCATGGCGTAGTGGTCTCCAATTTTTTCTCGATTTTTCATAATTGATGAGTTAAAACAACTTCTAAATAGTTTTTTCTCAGAGTACTTTCGCCCGGTCTTATTTTCTGAGCGTAAGTTGTTAAAAATGTTCGGAAAGATGGTGACTGAAGTTTGAATAAAGGAATATTGGCACCTTCTAATGCTTGACACAGGCAAAAATCATTTTTTATAAATTAATAAAAAAAACTTAAATTATTTGCAATGTGCGTCGATTAGCGATTTCCTGTCGTGGCCTATAGTTTTCACACAGCACAAACCAACCACCACCTTCCCATCAAATATCAGTTCTGGATATTTTTTTGTCTATTGTTTCAATTTTGTAGAAACACTCACGGTTGTTTTTGGCATTTTCAAAGTTGATAGTGTAAAATCTTGTTAACAACTGGCCCTTTGTGTTAAATCAGAAGTGGGGAATACAATGGGAAGCGGGGAGTAAATTTTTGTGAGGAAACATCTTAGTTCTAGGAAGTACGTCGGTCCTCAATGTTTGCCTAAATCCTCAAAGCTCCTAATTCAATACGATCATTTAAGAGTTGTAGGTCACAAATACATTTGATTTAAGTGACTTTTTACTTTCAATTTAAAACTAATTAACCGATTTAATATAAATAAATGTTGACTAATAATCGTAAGTAAAATTTTCAAAAAATAAATGGTTAAGTGAATAAAATTAGATGAATTTGGTTACATTGTGCAATTTTGTACGGTAAAACCTTAATTCGTGCAATTAAGCTCAAAAAGTCAAACTTGTGCAATTTCGTGCAAAATAAAGTTTAAGAATAAGAATCCTTAGGTTATAAATGAGATAACTACTTGAGTTAGAGAGCGCTAAATCAAAGCGAACTAAATGTGCAATATCAGAAATACTGTGTCTACTTATGAGGGCGGGCGAAGCAGCGACGGGGATGCTAGTTACTACATATTACTTCATACATTTTTACATTTTAGTTTTATTAGTTTTATACAAATATATGTTTATTTTAATTGTACTACAATAGTTATAATATAATCGGAACAATTAAGTTCAGTTATAATAATAACTTATACTAAGATCCTTGATTAGTCAAACATAAACAATCCGATGCGTAACTGCCTAGGTTTTAACCAACATAAGGAAGGAGGAATAAATAAATATCCAATGATCTCTTCGGCTTATAATTCAATTTGTTTCTCTAGTTACATTATTCATAATAAGTTGCAATAGAAAAAAGGATATGGAACGTTGACCTGAGGTAGAGATGCAAATACTGCTCCAAATAATTATGCTGAACTAGACTATTTATAAGAGCCAACTATAGATCTAGGCACACATTCCATCTTGCTACCTGGCCTCGTCATGCTAGTCTCTCTCATCTACCTGTTCCTCATTTCTCTCCAGTATCTCGCTCTCTCTGTAAGTCTACTCCTCTCTAATGTATAATTTTCTCATTGAAACTAATAATAGATCCACTTCCTTTAATCACATCTCATTAAGCACATCTCATGATAATTTTACAGACAAATCTTGTTTTTCGTTTAAATTAAATTCAAATTAAGTGCCCAAGACTGATTGACAACCAGCAAATATATTTGGAGTAAAATAAGAGATTAGATTATGGCCTGATGAAGAGAATTGCCCAGTAGCATTTCCGCTTTTCATAATTACATTTCTTTTTACTATAGAGAATCTCTAATTCAGAGCGAATTTCAACATTCACATTGTGGGGCTTACTTTTGGACATTTTGTTTTGATAAATTTATCAGAGTTACATTGAAGTCTTTTGGCAAAAAAGTTTGTTACTCTAGAAACCAGATAAATAGGAAAACAAATCCTACCATTCATGCATTTAATCCCTCCTCCTCCGGACCAGAAAAACCCCAAGTTACTGAAACAACAATGAAAAGGAGAACATGTCCCGTTAGATTTCGGAATTTGATCCATTTAATAGATTTTTAGATTTTTCTTCGTCCGACATGGTTTAGATATTTCATTTATAAGACCAATCTTGACAGGAATGCCTCAGGGGACGGTTCCTGTGTTACAGCTATAGATAACAAACACAAGACGTTTTTGTGTGCCGAATATTCAAAGAGAATAGAGCGAATTGAAGACTTTTTTTTTCTTTAATATTTTCATCATATAGAGTTTCCTTCAGCCAAACAAAGTCTTCTTTATCCGAACATCTCTTTTATTTCCCTCTTCCATGTCCCTCTATCTTGTAAGTCTTCTTCCCTCAATCCATGACCGTTCATACTCTCCTGCACCTGACCCACTTTTTTAGGGTCTGTCTCTCCTTCGGTTCCCTTCTGTGTCCTAATGGAAAATTAAATTGTGTAGCCTTTCTTTATCCATTCTTTTCAGATGTCCGTACCATTCTGAACGTCCAAGTCTCTGCTCCGTAATGCAATATGCTTTCTACAATTGACATGCAAATGAGCTTCATTCGTACCTCACATTATATAGCTACTCTACAGGACTGAGTTTAGCATACTAATTACTTTGCGGGTCGTTCTTATCTTTCTTTTTATTTCCTTTTCGGATGTACCGTTCTTTTCTATTAGAGAGCCTAAATATTGAAAATATTCCACTCTTTTAATATGTGGTGAATATGTGATCCACACATGATCTTCTAGCTGTAAAATCACTCTCCTGGTCTGATTCCCTCTTTTAACATTTTCCTTATTTATCTTCACATCACTTTCATTAAGGGACAAACTATGCAGATTCCTCTATAGTTAGAGTAGTTCTTTTCACTTCCTTTTTAAAAAAAGAAATGAAATAATCCAGAATCGTTTCTTTTGGAATTGGATCGCCGCTTGCAATAAAATTTATAAGATCGTTTATTAACTAATAAAAGTTCCGCATTAATTCCTCCTAGCCCTGGTGCTTTCCCATTCTTTAAACTCTTTCCTTCACCACTTTCTCCAGTGTAATAGTAATTCCTGCTCTTTCGCTTTCCATAAGGCCCTCTTCTTGAAATTTTGTTCTTTCTTCATGCAATAGTTCTTTTTTAAAAAAGCGACCCATTCTTCCATTTGTATGATATTCAACCCAACATAGAGCTTGCTTTCTCTTCTCATATACTTTAGCACAGACCCTGCCTCCACTGGCCTAGCGAATCCTAATTTGGAGTTTATTTCTGCTCAGTTTCTCTTCTACTGCTCATTCTTCATCTTTCTTAAATCCTTATTCAATGTATTCTTTCTATCCACATATGTTCTTCTGTCTTCCTCCTATCTAGAGATCATCTATTTCATATAAGCCTCTTTATTTCCTTGAATTCTTTTCATTATCTCTTCATTAATCCCTGCTTGTATTTAGACCTCAGCACCTCAAAAGCCACCATTTATGTCTTATCCTTTTATTAACTGTTATTATTTTCTGAATTAGTTGCTCGTGACCTACTGCTTACATTTATTTCTTGTTTCAGAAAACGTTGTACACTTTAAAAAAAAAAACAGCCTATAACGAGACCATTAACACGTAGCCCTATAAATATTGTAACCTTATAAGAAGCAGTATTGTTCAGTATTATTTTCTATAGCAACTCAAATATTTTAATTTTAGTTTTTTATGTTTTTCAGAAGGTGGCTGAGCCTAAAGAAGGACCTGACACGGTTTTGAAATCAGTTGATCATTACTTGGAGGCAACTAATGATTCCGATGTTAACGTTTATGCCAGGATTCGGGAAGAAGGAAAACTAAAGTTAAGAAATTTAACGAGCTCTGGAGATGTTTTGTCAGTTACTTCGACATTTAAAACATCTGATTGTTTTATGACTGAAAAACAACTGTCTGTAGAAAATGAGCCTGTTATTGGTAATGTGTCATCACTAAACAGTGTACCGAAAAATAGTTCTTCACTAATCTATTTAGTAACTAATGAAAACCTTGAAGGTCTCTTAAAGCTTCTTAATAACGGAGCTGATGTTGATAGTACAGAGAATGGATCAACGCCGCTACATATTGCTGCTGGAATGGGCCATGAAACTATTGTGAATTTACTGTTGTCCAGACATGCAACTTTAGATTTAAGAGACAGTTACGATGATACTCCAATACACTATGCAGTTGCTAATAGAGCTTATAAAGTTGTTAAAATATTCATCGAACACGGTGTTGATGTAAATACGAGAGGCAATTTTGGATGCACGCCGCTACATATTGCAGCTGGTAATGGTGACGAAGCTATTGTGAAATTATTGTTGTCAAGAAATGCAACTGTAGATTTGAGAGACATTTATGATGACGCTCCAATACATTACGCAATATCTAATGGGGCACTTGGCGTGTTCAGGATACTTGTCGAACACGGTGCTGATGTAAACACAAAAGGAAATTATGGTCGCACACCGATACATTTAGCTTGTGAGAAAGGCTATGAGATTATTGTCAAATCACTAATATTACTAAATGCAAGTCTAGATATTACAGATATTGATTATGATGCTCCAATACATTTTGCTGTCGAAAACGGTCAACCCAATGTTGTTCGATTACTTCTGGATCACGGCACTGAAGTTAACAGCAAAGGATATTATGGCAGAACACCACTACATATCGCAGCTGCGAACGATTACGAGGATATTTTAACTTTACTGTTGTTGAGAAATGCAAGTCAGGATTTAAGAGACATTTATCATGATGCTCCAATTCATTATGCTGTATCTAATGGCGCACTTAATGTTGTTAAGATTCTTCTTGAATACGGTACAGGTATCAACAACATGGGGAATTATGGTAGAACACCGCTACATATTGCTGCCAGAAAGGGTCATGAAAATATTCTGAATTTACTATTGTCGAAGAAAGCGAGCCTTATAGATATAAGAGATATATATGATAACGCTCCAATACATGAAGCAGTGGTTAATGGGGCATACAATATTGTAAAGACACTTGTGGATCACGGTGCCAGTGTCAATATTAGAGGAAATTATGGATCAACTCCACTACATATAGCTTCTAGAATGGGCTATGAAGCTATTGTGATGTTTCTATTGTCAAGGAATGCTAGCCTTAGCATGAGAGACATGTACGATAATGCTCCAATACATTACGCTGTGTCTAATGGGAAACTCGATGTGGTTAAAATTCTTCTTAATCATGGCGCTGGAATTGACAGCAAGGGTTATACTGGTAAAACACCGCTTCATACGGCTGCTGGAAAGGGCTACGAATCTATTACGAATTTACAATCATCAATAAATGAAAGTCAGAATATAAGAAACTATTATAATGGCAAATCACAGAATGAGGCTTTTGATATTAATAATATTTTTGATCTTTTCATTGATGTGAGTAAAGGAAATTTTGGAGAAACACCTCTTCATATGGCTGTTAGAAGTAACTACGAAACGATTGTAGAGTTACTCTTGTCGAGGAATGCTACACTAGATATAAAAAATGAGATTGGAATTACTCCTTTGAACTTAGCAGTAATTCAAAAGATGTTTAAGATGGCGAAAACTCTTCTCGATTATGGAGCTAACGTTAATACTCAGGAAAAAATAATGGAATGACACCTTTGATGGTAGCTGCTTTAAATGCTGATGAAGCTTTTCTAGATTTACTCATTTCGAGAAATAGTACTTTAGAAACAAAAGATAATTACGATAATTCCGCCATACATTATGCAGTTTTGAGTGGAAACCTTAAAGTTATCAAAACTCTCCTTGCTCATGGGACTAATGTTAACAATAAAGGAGTTGACGGTAAAGTACCACTAAATTTTGTGGTTCGGAGCCACCATAAAAATTTGAAGAAATCAATGAATAAAATATTTGCTGATGAAAGCTTAAAGAAATATCACAATAACAAAATAAATCCTTCTGCAGAAAGTAATATGGTTGCTGTGATGAAAACTCTTGTGGACTACGGAGCCGAAATTAATTCACAAAATCTCCTAGACCAGACAGTGCTGCATGAAGCTGCAGCAATGGGCTATGCTGAAGTTGTTAGCTACCTTGTATCTCAGAACGCCAGTTGCAGTATCGAAGATTATGTCTGCTTCACACCGTTCCAGTGGGCAGCCAATAATGGACATATCAATGTAATCAAAATGTTGTTACAGTATGGGGATGATATTAACAGAAAAGGTTGCAATAATGTAACTGCTTTACATTTAGCGATCAGGCGAAATGACACAGAGTTAATAGAGTTTCTTTTGTCAATGAACGCTGATCCCAATGTTGTGAGTGAAGATGGGCGAACTCCTCTAGATGTAGCTTTTCAAATTTCTTCAGAAGAATTTCTTCAACTACTTCTTGATCATGGTGCAAGAGTTGAAGATGATTGCTTCTTAGGTTCTAAAGTTCTTTTCGATGCCGTTTCAAATAAGTCATTAAACATTATAAAACTACTGTTGAACAGGACCGAAAATATTTATTCTTATCCCACGGTAATTCTTAACTATGCTATTGGGATGCAGTTTTTGGAAGCAGTCAAACTACTCATTTCGAATGGTGCTAATATAGAAAAGGTAGACATTCAAGGGAATCTCCCTCTTTCTTCAGCCGTGATTTCGGGAAGTAAGGAGCTGGTAAAATTAATTCTAGAAACTGGAACTTGCAGGATCACAAAAGAGAATTTCCAAACATTTCTAGACACTGTATCTAACGTCCAGGTTGCTTCCTACTTACTGAATCAAACAGAGATGCATAAATTGTCAGCACTTCACATTGCTTCTTGCCATGGACTAACAGAAGTTGTCGGATTATTGGTTTCATACGGCGCTTCTTTAGAAATCAAAGATGAACGGAATTATACACCACTCCACTATGCCTGTGAGTTAGGGCATTTTGGAGTTGTGAAGCTGCTTTTGAATTTTGGAGCTAGTAAAGATCTGACCGATATCAATGGAACAACTCCCTTACATATCGCCTGTAGGCAAGGTCTCTTTACAATAGTAGAATTGTTACTTTCTGATCGACCAGCTGCAACAGATATAGCAGACAATGATGGTAACTTCCCTCTACATTTCGCAGCTGGGAGGGGCTCTCACCAAATTGTGAAGTTGTTATTGAATCTTGATGCTGAAATCGAAGCTAGAACTAACGACCTCAAAACTCCATTACACTATGCTTCCTTTCATGATAAAAAAGAAATCGTACAAATCTTGTTGAACTCAGGAGCTAATAAAGAAGCAGCTGATGTTAATGGAATGACGGCATTGCATATTGCTGCTAGAGAAAGGTTTTTGGATATAGTTGACTTGATACTTCGGTATGGAGCATTCGTCAACAGTAGAAATAAAAATGGTAGCACACCACTTCACCTTGCATGTGAAAGAAACATAAAATCTTCAAAAAATGAAATGTACATTGTTAGAACACTTCTACAGTTTGATGCTAATGTCGACGTAATGGACCAACACCAAATGACGCCGCTGCATATTGCTTCTAGAGACAATTTTTTGGGATCTGTAGATATCCTTCT
This sequence comes from Euschistus heros, assembly GCA_003667255.2. Classification (NCBI taxonomy): domain Eukaryota; kingdom Metazoa; phylum Arthropoda; class Insecta; order Hemiptera; family Pentatomidae; genus Euschistus; species Euschistus heros. The sequence continues at coordinate 578,387 of RCWM02000067.1, forward strand.
TTCTTATGACGCCGCCATATCTAGTAGGGATATCTTTCTCAATCAACCTATACATTACGCCGCATTAAATGGTCATTATAACATAGTGCTTAAATTACTTACGAATGATGTGGGTATGGAACAAATTTTGTCTGCGAATATCAATCGTGAAACTCCTTTGATATTAGCTTCAAGGGAAGGTCACACTAACGTTGTGGCATTGCTTTTGCAGGCTGGAGTTGAGGGTTTTCAGCCAGATATCAAGGGGCGTACTGCTTTACACCGCAGCGCCAGCAGAGGTCACTTAGATATAGTTAAACTGCTTCGTCAATCTCTTGTCAACAAGGACAAGGAAGACGACTGGGGTTTTACAGCATTAAATTATGCTGCATCTTGGATAGGATACCAGGAGGTGATAGAATATCTTTTGACTACACAACTTAATATTACGTTATCATACTATTTAAGCACATCAAATCCTTTTCAACAAAATTTGGTGGACCGAAAAGTTATAAAGGTATCAAAACTGCATGGGGTTACGTTGGGAAAGCCTTATTCTTTCATTGTGTATACTGATAAAATCAGATATTTGTAACTATTAAAAAAAATGAAACCATAGTTCCTCTTTTCATTAAAAAATGTACTGTTTGTTTTTTTTCTTTTGCTGTACCGTTGTTTTTAATTTATTGTTCGCCCTACTTTGCCTTCAGGAAATATTAACTTCCTAAATATTGCCCCAACAAACCAACACAGTATATATATATATATATATATATATATATACAGGGTGTCCCGAATTTATATGGCAAAACTTCAGGAACTTATAGGGGGCCGAAAAACTAAAACAAAAAGTCCTTTAGAGATTTGCTCGTTTTTTTTTTTAGTTTTAGAGAAAATCGCAAAAAAAGAAACAAAACCAGTTTTCATTTTTACACTTATTTATTTACATTTATATTCATGTTATGTTCTTTTTAATGTAAATATTGCTCAAAATGTTGTCCTCTTGCACCAATGCAAGCATTACATCTAGCACTCACTTGATAAATTGCTAAACATTGTTCTGATGATATTTGGTGCACTGCATCTATGATTCGGTCTCTTAATTGCTCTTTTGAGTTGATTGACACCGAATAAACTTTCTGCTTCAAGGTTCCCCATACGAAGAAATCCTTGGGTGTCATATCTGGTCATCTGGGTGGCCAAGGTACTACTCCTCCACGTCCAATCCATCGTTGTGGATAATTTATATCCAGCCAAGATCGAGCAACTCTGCTATAATGAGCTGGACATCCATCGAGTTGGAACCACATTTCAATCCGCTGCTGTAAGGAGATGTCATCTAAATAATTAGAAAAGTCGTTCTCCAAAAAATGTGTAAATGTGATACCATTCAATCTTCCAGGTAAAAAATTTGGTCCCACCAGTAATCCGTTCCAAATTCCAAGCCAAACGTTGATAGCAAATTCGTGCTGAAACCTATCTTCTCTCTAATACCTCTGGGATTTTCAAGAGCCCATACATGCTAATTTGATGATGATTTAATGATAATTTCTTTGATTAACAATTCCTCCTCTTGTAAAGGTAGCTTCATTGGTTCATATAATTTTTAATGGAAATAAATTATCATCGCGAATTTTGTCAAGAAACCAGTTACTAAAATTCAATCTCTTGACATAATCTTGAGATAATAAATTCTGAACTTTTTGAAAATGGTATGGGTAGCGATTATCACCTTTCAAAGTTCGCCATATTGCTTGCCGCGATATTGCTAATGCAACAGATGCTCTTCGGATGCTAGTCTCAGGATTATTATCGAAGTGGCGTTGGACAAAATTTCTTCTCCGATAATCTGTTCTTATTGCTGTCTGGAATTGGTCGCCCTCATTACGTAATAATAATGACCCAGTCTCTCGTAGTCTATTGAAATTTAACGAAAAGACTCGTCGATTAGGCACTCTTCTATTTGGAAATCGGCGCGCATATTCCCGCACCGCTTCTTACCGTTATAGCATTATAACATTACCGTTACAGAAACTATACACAAAAATCATATCAGCGTATTCAATACTAGAATATGTATGATCAAAAATGAGCAAATCTCTAAAGGACTTTTGTCTTAGTTTTTTGGTCCCCTGTAAGTTCCTGGAGTTTTGCCATTTAAATTCAGGACACCCTGTATACTGTGTAGAATTGTTTTGGCAATATTTAGGAAGTATATATATATATATATATATATATATATATATATATATATATATATAGACAGATACATTTCTTGACTGTTACTATTAAATGTTTAGTAAGGTTATTGCAGTCAATAATTATTGACTGAACCTCAATAACCTTACTAATATATATATATATATATATATATATATATATATATATATATATATATATATATATATATATATATATATATATATATATATATATATAAACAACTATTCTACAATATTCGAGTTATAAGGAGGACCTATAACCCGAATATTGAAGAATAGTTGTTTAAATAATTTCTAAGGGTCGCCAAATTTAATTTTTTCATATATATACATATATATATATATATATATATATATATATATATATATATATATATATATATACACACATATACAGTGGAACCTCGATATATTGGAACTCAAGGGGAATGGGAAAACTTTGTTTGAATTATCGTGGATTTCGATATATCGAGGTTCGATTTATTGAGGTGATTTGTGACTGACTTTGATGTATAGAGGTTAGAGGTTTTATTTATAATAAAATACTCAATGTAACAATAAAAAACATGTACATATTTTATTGAAATAATAATAATAATGTAAGAATAATTATTAAATTTGTGAAAAATTTAAGCGGACCTTTGAAAAAAATTTGAAATAGAATTTGGAAATTATTCCATACTTTTTTACAATATCGCAGTTTCTGTCAAACCCAGCATTCACGGCTTGAATAATTTTCAATTTTTCTTCATACGAAATGGGTTTACGCTTTACCATTTTCGAGAATAAAAAAAAATATTAAGAAAAACAGATAACGAAACTTAGCACACAAATGTTTTTTCAGAAACTGAACATATATAAATATATGTACAATAAAACAAAATTCATATTAATCATCCACGTAATTCGTAGAAAATTCAAGCCTTTCAGAAATAGGTCCTCTTATATTAAGGTTGAAATGGGACGAGCCAATTACAGTTTTCCACCCATATACGAAGGATTTGTAGTACGGGTAGTTTTCTTCAGAGATTAGTTTGGGAAATCATTCTCTGAGAGAACATAAGAGCCCAATTTCCCTAAGTAGTTTGACCCTCTTGTTCTTTAAAGGCGGTGCAACTCATAATTATGTGCTCAGTCGTCCACATCTGGGGTATAAGGGATCTATGTCTACACGAAGGCTACGAAGTTCAGTCCGGAAACTCCCTTGTCCTGTTATAAATTGTGACATCCAGTAATCAGGGAGCACCCGTTTCGCGTACAAACTTAAATGAACGGTTGAAAAGTACTTTTTCAAGCTAGCACCTTCGAATTTACCACCCACTGCTGCTTCCATGTTTCTATAGAAAGATCCCGAATAACCTTTTCCGTGGATGAAATTATGTCATCTTTTTTTAAAAGCTCAGAGGCTGACTGTATCTTTTATGCTAATTTTTCCAAGATTACAGGTAACATTTTGAAATCTTTATTATGTTAAAGAGTTATCATTGTAATATAACTTATATATCTAAAGGCTATAAATTATTAATAACAGAAGTAGTGTATAAGTAGTGTGTAAGTAGTGTAGGAAACAGTGTATATTTATGTTCATGACACACTCTTAAATGAAGAGGGAAATTTCAATTTTTATTCAAAATTAATTTAAGGTAAATCAACAATTATGGTCATATTTAATGGGGTTGATTTAAAAAAGACTATTAATTAATGAATTTATAGAACTATGAGAATACTTTAAATGTTAATAGAACGCAGTTTGAAGATGAAAATATAACAAATAGGTATTAAAGCATAATTTATAACTATAATTAAATTATAGAAAAAATGGTAGGTAACATAAATTAATGAATTTTAAATTCTCTATACATATTTTACTTAATTATAATCAACTCTACTAGTAAATGATAAAAATATGTGTGACGGGTACAATGTAATGAACATATTTTATACATTATTTATGCCACATGGATGGGGAGTGATATTAGGAGATTACATGTACTCTGATCTTATAGGAAATTTAATGCCAAATCCGAAAATGAAGTTTGAAAAATATTTAAACAAAATGGAGATATTACAGCTTTCATGGTAAAAAACGTGGTTTCTTCAAAAAATTCTTTGATTTATCGTATCTGTGACGGGTTGGAATAGAAAGGTGAGGCATTTTTTTACATTTTTGATCTAGTTTCACACAATTTTTTTTTTTTTTTTTTTACACTAAGAGGTACTCACTGCGATATCAATAGTATTTATAATTAAGAGCATCGATTTTAGTCATGTTTACGACACCTTTCCATTTCATCTAACCTATCACTATATTACATGAAGCTTTCTCTGTTAACTTTGAGCCGGGATCGCTGACAAAGGAGGTAGGAGAGGGGCTAAATTGACATTATCACAAGTATTACTTGATATAAACGATTCTATGGAGATTTATCGTATTAGAAAATTATTTAAACATGGTAGTTTATTACTAAAAAAAAAATAAATTGTATTTTCTTTTCTTTTTTTTTAAATTATGTTAGGATGGGGGGATCTTATGATGGGAGGCTTTATGATGCAAGGCAATGGCTTGGCTCCCGGGCGCACAGTGGGACGAGCCAACGTAATTTGTTGGACATTGGTTGAAAACAAAAATTTATATTTATGGCTTGAATCATTTATAAAATGTTTGCTATGGTCTTTGTCGATAAACAACAGTACGTTAAACATAATTTTATTACGCACTAACAGTACAAAATATCGATAAACTAGGTTTGTTTGAAAGGTTCTCGCAAATTTCCCGTTTTGTTAAATTGCATTAGAAATTGTGTACACGTCCGATGTAAATTTTTTGTTGTTCACAGCTTTAAGCATGATATCACAATTGGCTATAAAACATTTTTCTGTGAAAATAATAATTACAAAAATACAAATAATAAATATATTTAAATTTTTAAATTTCAACAAAAAAATTTATTTTAGAAAAATGTTTAAATTTGTTTAAGTCGAAACCCATTTTAATTCAAAATATCAATACTGAAAAGTAACTTAGGATCGAAATGGTCTGCGACGACTTGCGACCTTGGAGAATATTTGGAATCAAATTCTTTTTTTACGTATCTATAGGATTTGCAGAACTCCTTACCCTCACATTATAATCCTTGTTTTACCCCTTTTGTTTAGTCTGTTTATATCTTTTTAGTGTTTTCATTTCAGCAATAACCCTATTGGGTTATTTTACCAACATATTTGCCAGCTAGGATACTAATGGGGATCATTTTGGCCAAAATAAAAGAGGTTTCGTCAGAAAGTGTCCGTAAACTTTTGATAATTTTGAGTGCCATTAGCCTCTGGATTCTTTCCAGCTTTGCCTGGTTGTACTTAATCTGGATTCCTGGATGCCATATTTCCATGCCTTAAGTAGTAATAGGCAAAATTGCGCCTTTATACAGAACCTTCAGCGCCTCCGTTCTCAACCTCCATGTCACACAGTAGGACGAGCCTATGTAATTTGTTGATCATTGGTTGAAAAAACAAAAATTTATATTTATAGCTTGAATCACTTATTAAATGTTTGCTGTGCTCATTGTCGATAAAGAACAGTACGTTAAACATAATTTGTTTACGTATGAACAGAACATCAACATCGATATACTGTGTTTGTTTGAAAGGTTCTCGCAAATTTCCCGTTTTGTTATATTGCATTAGAAATTGTTTACACATCCGATGTAAATTTTTTTGCTGTTCACAGTTTTTAGCATGATAAAACAATTGGCGATAAAACGTTTTCCTGTAAAAATAATAATTTAAAAAAATAAATGTATTTAAATTTGAAAATTTCAACAAAAAATTGATTTTTGAAAAATGTTTATACTTTTTTAAGTCAAAACCCATTTTAATTTAAAATATCGATTGTAAAAAGAAACTCAAGATCGAAATGGTCTGCGACTTGGAGAATATTTGGATTTACTTTAATAATTCAACTTGTACAAAAAAAGTGGTCCAAACTGCTACAACAAATGGACTTCACAAATGTTATCCACAGGTATTCAGCAATAAAAATGCTTAAAATTTATATCGGAATAGGTCTGAATCCTGACACTGACACGACGAATTTGCACGAATGGATCCAACGATAAAATTTCGATAACCACAGTGTAGGAGCCTGTGGGCTATAATTGAAACTAAATAGTTCCGTTTTCGGTTAGGAACAATATTTAAAATAATATTTACCTATCAGGTTTCTGACAAACCGCAAATTGTTTATTTTTTTAGAAAATCCGATCGATGAAAAAAGGAATAAAACACGTATAACTCACACAACGGTAAACTTATTGATTTGCAGATTTTTAAATTTGATAGAGCACACCAAAAATCATAGAAAATAATATCCCTTGAATCAAAACACGAAAAAAAACTAGATTAGATTAGACGAAAATTAGATTTTTTAGGCACACTATTGGTTCACAGAGACAAGTCCTGAGATTTTGGAAAAAAACTGACTTTAGATTCGAATTTTACACCTTTGAAAACATACCCATATGAAATTTGAAGTCGATGCAATAATTTTTAGATGCTCAAAATGCGATGTCCAGAAAAAACATAGTTTCGTCCCACTGTGGGGCGCCCTGCTTCCAGCAATCAAGTCCTATTTAAACATGCCGTAGCGACATCTGTCGTATCGCCATCATTACCATTTATATTCTTCAATTGCTTTGTATTGGTAAAACATTTGTTTATCTTATTTGGATAGTTCTAGTGAGGACATGAGAACATTATTGTACAATAATTGTATTGTCACTGGTCCTTGACACGAGTACAAACTTTCAAGTCAATCAGATTGCTGAAAATTTGTGAAAACTGCGATGAAAGATTCTATTACATAAAGGTCAAGTTAATAAAAGCGTATTAAAAAACGTGTTATAAAGATTACATTACATACATACAGGTCAGACTAATAAAATCATGGTAAACAAAGTTATATATAAAATTAAAGTAAATTTAATACTCTACAACTTCGTCTCAAAAATCTATCATGAGAAACTGTCATAGGAGGCACTAAAAGCAAATGTCTGACAAAAGGAGAGATATAAGCGATTTCTTTGTTTAAAAAATTACGGATTTTCAATAAAGTATATCTCTAAAACTGTTGAAAGTTCGATGAATATCTATAGATAATTTTATAGGAAATTTAATTATTAATAAAGGTATAGTTTACTTTTAAGATGAACGGTGAAGAACATGATCAGGGATTCAGTCAAAGAGAAACACCACGTCTAGGCAGGCCCCACTTTATATATGGGCTGACGGGTCTATAGCCCACAGCACCAAATTTCTCAAAACATTTTTTGTACAATATTGTTTTGATTAGTTTTGTTGTAATGGTCCACTCTAAAGAAAATAAATTTTTATTGGTGTTGAATAAACCTTTAAAGCTCACAACTTTTGTGGTCTTATTAATGAAACTTGCTTTTGCTATTCCGAGATGCTATATCTCGGAGCAGTATAGCCATACTTTGGTAATCCATATGTATTATGAATGTTAATGGCTTTATGAGCTGATGTAGAAATCCAAGAAACGTAGAGCAAAACAGCTAAAAAGCGGGAAAAACTGTATTTCTCGAGAATGGCTAGTCCTATCGAGATTAAAATAGTCTCATTCGATTCAGAATGAAAAAATACAATTTGATTGTAACTGATTTTAAAAATTATGTAATTTTATTATTTAATAATATATAACTAATAAAGAAAGCAATAGTCCATCAAGTACTACAAAAATAATAACATTTTCCGCGTTTGTCCCACCGTGCGTCGCCTGTGTATAGCTATAAACTTCAAATATAAAAAATAAAGTTGCTTTCAATTTCGTTTACATATTATCTGGTATCCTACTTCACATATGTAACTTATGTATGAATACTCATAGGGAATTGAGCTTTTTATCCATAATATCTTTATAGAGTAGTAGGTTGTTAGAGAGGGCAGTCATAGATTTAGGCAGCAATTAAAAATAACATTTTAGTTTACCACTCTTTCTGAAAGTAAGTCTTGCTTCTTTTATATCATCTCACTCACATTTTTTTTTCCACACTCATTACTCACTATTTCTTTTATTCTATATTTTTGAATTGGTGTTTACTCATTAAATTAACCACATTATCTCATAAACTTTGTATCTAATAATTTGTTATATTTACCAATTATATTCTTGTATTTACTCATTAACTATCACCCTTTTTAATTTATTTTCAATTTAAATTAATTCAATTGTCTATATGTATTGTCTTCATGGCCTTCAGATCTTAACTCATTTACTTGTCCTCATTATCCCATTAACTTTGTATCGACTCATTTTTTATGTTTACCAATTATGTTGTTGAATTTACTCATTTACTTTTAATTAACTATCACTCATTTTAATTTTTTTTCATTTTTATCTTAATTCAATAATCTCTATGTGTTGTCTTCAAGGCCTTTAGATATTGCCGTTATGTTATTGTCTTTACTCTTATACATTTATTCTTTTCATACGTTTGTTTTTTATACTCTCTACAATTTAGTCATACTTTTTGTTTTGTTTTTCTTCCAGCCCTGATGAAGGCTTGCAATGATAGTCGAAACGTCGGCATTATAAATTAAGATGGGCAGGGTATTTTGTTAGGATGGATGAGAATTGAGCTCCTCAGGGTGACCCCAGGTACTACGACGCCATAAGTTGAAAGGCCAAAGCCGAGGTGGGAGGTTTGCGCGGATTCCTGTCGATTTAAGAAGACTCAACCAAGCACAACTTTTAAGTTAAATTCATATTTTATATCTTTCATCTTGATGAGTGAAATAATAAAGTTTATATTAATACTAGATAATGGTTATTAGTAAACTTATCACTTATTATTTTTCAGAGTCATTTATCGCTTTTAATTTAAATTTTGCGTAAAAATTAAGACGAAAAGCGTTTAAACTTTCACAGCCTTGTACTTTTTTTTTTGTAAAAACCTATGTATTGCGATTTTTTTTCTTCTAATTAATGTACCTATATAGTTTCATATTTTTGGCATTTAATTGCATATTTTACCCAATTTTCATTTGTATGTACATATTTTTCAATTTTTATTGCATATAATTCATAGGCCTACTTATAACTGAAAGTCAAAATTTTATAACAGTTTCACAAATATACATGTATGGTTTAATATGATTTCATTTATTTATTAATTACCACGCAATAATGCACATTAAATATAAAACATGTTCATTGGTTAAATTGCCATAAGTATACAATGATTAACAATTTATAATTATCAAACAACACATATTAAGTAAATTACAGAATATCTCTAAGATTTAACGAATATATATATATATATATATATTTTCCTTTTTCCTCCTCATAGTAACCCTATGAAGAGGGAATTTATTTAAAACGTGTGCTATTGCATTGCGAGGCATATTACACGCTTGGTTATGTTACAATTTTTATAGTACAATTTATTGTATAGTTTTATAAATACATAGGTATAAACAGTAGTAAATAAAAATTAATAATAATAATATTACGAAATAAATAAAAAAATAAAAAATAAAATAAAATAAAGAAAGAAAATAAAATGAAGAAATATAAGAAGGGAGAAATACAGCAATAATAAGCTCATAGATGAAGCGGCTCACATCGAACCATAGATGTATGCCTTCTCAAACAACAACAAGATTCATGAATTTTTATAGTTGTATTTTTTTTTATTTCAATTTATCAAAATTAATTGAATTTATGAAGTTTTTGAATGGTGTGTAATATTTATTAAAATTTGTAGTCTGAGATTCCGGCCAAGTTCCTCCACCTAATATTATGTTGCGAATTAATGGAAATCGTTCCTTGTCATAAATTGGACAACTAAAAAGAAGGTGAGGAAAGTCCTGTAGTGTCTTTCCGTCACATTTGCATATGTCGGTGTCTGAAATGTGAAAACGTTTGAAGTATTGTCCCGTTTGTCCGTGTCCTGTCAGGAATTGAGTCATTTTGTAGTCCCAGCTTTTTAGTGTATTAAAGTTTGTATTTATTATAAGGGGTATGAATTGGTGTAAGTAATATGATTTGTTTGATTGTGTCCAGTGCTCGTTCCATTTTCGTATTGTCTCTTTTTTCATTTCACGTTTAAAATATGTGAGTGGTATTTTTGCGTGGTTTGTAGTAAGTGTAGTGTCTGTAGCTGCTTGTTTAGCAATGTGGTCTGCCCGTTCATTACCTCAAGTACCTGAGTGAGCTTTTACCCAATTCAGTTTAATTGTAATGTGTCTTTCAATAAGTTTGATGAGATTCCGTTTAATGTCTTCTGTTAGTCTGTCATGAATATTGGGATTTCTTATTGCATGTAGAATGTTCATGTTATCAGTATGTATGTTTATATGTTGATGTTTATCTGTTATTGTAGTAATTAATTCGGTCGCTTTGAGTACTGCATATTTTTCCGCTTGGTTGATCGAATTTAGAGGTCCTAGTCGATATTTATACTCGATCGTTTGGCCCTGTTTAGTAAATATTACAACTCCTGCCCCTGCAGGTTCTTCACCTATCTTACTTCCGTCAGTGTATACATCTGTTCTGTCTCCAGGTTCGTCCCAATTGCTGTTAAGATGTGTTATGAGTTTTGCATGTTGTGCTGGGTGTAACCAATGCCTCATGTTTATGTTAATGTCGTACATGTCTGGCGTTAAATTGTTTTATTGTATGTGAAAGTGTTTGATGTTGTACATTAGCACCGATTCTTCTGCAGAGAATAGAATAGGAATTGTTCCAGCTAAAACGCAGCTTGATTTATAAGAACTTGTTCTAAAAGCTTTAGAGATTTTAATATTTATTAAACGTTGTAAGCGTTTTAATTTCTTGAGGTTTTTATCTCTCCCTAATGCCAAATGTGCCAAACATATGCAAATTAAATGAAAATTAATTTTAAAAATAATATGAGTATACACTCAACTAGTAATAAACTATAGGATTATAAAAAGGAATATACCGTAATCGGGTAAGGTACCGATTATTCATAATGTCCCAGTTATTAATAGGATAACTTTTGTTTTAAAATAATAATTATATTTTTGGATTTGGTAACATTTCCGAGCCAAACTCTTCTACTTGATAATCAACCATTTACCTTCAATATTTAGTGAGCAGCGATCGAGAACAGGCAGTTTATAAGACGCCATGTATATTCGCCTGGAGTTGGGATGGGTATCGTAAGAAAAATATCAATTCCTCACATCGACATTTTTTGAGCTCTGAATTCGATGCACGATATATTAGTGACCAAAAATATCGATGCATCGTTATTTATTTTATTAAAATGCCATATTATATATTTCAATCACGTTACAATAACATTCTTTTTTATTTCATCATTTTAGTTAATTTAGGTAACGATATCGAACCACTGATTCCGATGTTTCTCCTTGAGTTTCACATTTATCGATACCTCTTTCCTATACCTTCACATTTAAACTTCCACATCTATAGTTTTAAGTTCGATTGTATTGTTTATTGTGTTATATTGAAATCCTTTTGTTTCGTCTTTTCTAATGTAAGATGTCCTTCTCTTTAATGTGAGAAAGTGTAGCAAAAGCCATCAACATAACTTTCAACGTGAATTTATCGTTTTATATATTATATTGATATTTTGTTATCCCCACTTACTAACATGAGGAAGTCAACAACAGTACTTTCAACATTAATTTAGTGTTTTATATTTTGGTACATAAAGGTATTCTGGGCGGGAGCTGGGGTAGAGCAGTGGTCGTTACCTTAATTTATTTTACAACTTAAGTAGGAACGCAATTATTTCAAATGTTTAAATTCTAAAAGTAGTTTATTATGAATCAACTTTGTCAGATATCAATATTATGTCAACAATTTAATTCCCACATATCGTCATCAATGGATTGTAGGAAAAGTAATTATCCCAAAATTTGTCCACTTAATGTATTCCTTTTAGGTTAGATGGTACGCCCTGCTATTGAAAATAATCGATCTGTTGGACTTAAAAATGGAAACAGTAGCGATATATTTCCTAGCCAACCGACATAAAATTTGAAAACTTACGTCAAAAACTCCCCCTTAATTAAACCAATTTTATAAGGTTTTGCCACATTTAAAAAAAAAAAAAATAGATATAGTTGTATGCTGTATTTTTATAACATAGAGGAAACAATATATCGTAAGGAACGTATCTGCTGTATAGCTGGCTTTCGTCCCACATTTAGTACAACAGATCAACTCCAATATATCAATCAGGTCATCGAGAAAAGTATAGAATATGACAGGCAAATCTACCTATGTTTTATCGATTATGGTAAGGCATTTGACTCTATTAGGCATAAATATATCTAAGAAGGACTACATGACTGCGGTGTAGACAAACCCTGCATTGATGTAATTATAGGATTACATAGGAAGGGAAAGGCATTTACAGCTCTGAACAAGGGAGGCGATTATTTTGAGATTGAACGAGAAGTGAAACAAGGGTGCCCTCTATCACCAATTTTGTTCAATTTTGACCTAAATCAATTTTTTAAAGAATTAAATTGGTAGAACCTGGGAATATCAATCAATGGAAAAATGCTGAATAACTTAAGATTTGAATGATAGGTGAAACAGTAGAAATTAGCAAAAATTATGGACTGGTCATGAACACAGCAAAAACAAAAATAATGACCAATTCCATTGAAATTCCAATCTTTGCAAATAATAATCAGAAAGAATATGTTCAAGAGTACTTAAAGCCAAGGTCCTTACAGCATGCGTATACCCTACAGTTCTCTACGGGGCCGAAACTTGGACATTAACCAAAAAACATGAACGTAGATTAAATATCATGCAGGTGAAACTTTTAATGAGCCTAATGGCAATTGCGAAGAAAGAGAAAATTAAAAATTAATATATTCTTCGTAAAAATAATGTTAAAAGCTTAAGGGTCGAAACTCATCGGCTGAAACGGAATTGGGCATGACATTTGGCAAGGAAGAAGGACGAAAGATGGTCCAAGGCATGTACCGAGTGGGTCCCGGTAAAAGACAGCAGGAAAAGGAGTCGCCCGCATCTTAGGTGGATGGACGAAATGACTATAGGCGACAACTGGAGGCTTGTGGCGAGGGACAGAAGCAGGTGGAAGAAAGTTATCAGCAATATTTAGTTTCTTGTTCTGTTTTATAAGGTTTTTGTTTATTTGTTTGTGGGTTTTTTTTTTTATTAATTTTATTTTATTTTTTATTTATATATATAATTTTTTGTTCTGTTGGATGTAGCCGACTTCTAAGTTCCTTCTATGGGAGAGGCTTTTGTCTATATAGATGCCAATAAACCTTATTATTATACGTATAGATATATTGATAGAAATATCGATATTTTGATATATCATGATATCCATCCCTAGCCTAGAAAACCCCTTTTTAGTTAGGAGTAGGCGTCACCTTAAGCAGTTAAGTTGTCTTTTTATAGCTTTAATGCTTCCTTTCCCATCAGTTCATTTTGCCCTGATCGTTTACTGTTTAAAATTAAATTCATTTAGTCAAAAAATTTCATAAATATTAATTATTTTTATCATAAATATTAATTATTTATGATATGTTTTAAAAGAATTAATGAAAATTAAAGAAAGATTGACTTTGTATACAGTATCCACCACTGTATATAGTATGTGTATGGTATATAACTGGCGCATGTTTATCTACACAATTATTGGGAAGACTGTCAATAATTACCTACTTATGTTTCTTTTTTATGCTCTTTTAATGATTTTGGTAATAATCACTGACATGGTTAATATATATATATATTTTTTAATAAGAATGGGTATAGCATTCAATGGGAGGTATAAATAACAGAGAAATGTGACTTTCAGTAATTGGACAATGAACTTTCTTATTATTGATAACCACTGTCCCTATATATCTGAAGAAAATGTTGATATTGATAATGGAGAAGAAGATAATCAGGGATGCAGTCAAAGTAACACCCCGTTTAAGAATGAATTCTTTAATACGTGCCAACATTTCGACCTGCGTTGCAGCTCTTCTTTATTGCCACCGAACCACACTTGTGAAGAGAAGGACGATGACTCATTTAAGATCTACATTTCCCCATCATATTCCCCATTTTAACCTCCTTTGTCGTCTTCAATAAGCACTTGTGAAAATTGAACAAAGGATCCTTCTTCTCAAATGCCGCTCCCATTCTCTCTTTCCTAAATTGATATGATAATGTTATAGGAACACAATTTATATTTTGTAAAGAAAATAAAAATTATTTTTTTATACACATTAAATATTTATTTTTAACAGTTTCTTTTTAGAATTATAAAAAAAAAATAATAATAAAATAAAATATTGGGAAACATTTTTATATGAAGATTAATCTTCCAAATGCTCTAACCTAATATTACAAAAATTATTGAAATTTTTTTACAAACTTAGCTTTTTATTTGTTAAATATATAACCACTATATTTGCTGTCAATAAGTGGGTTTTCCAAGTTAGTATAATATTATAATAATATATATATATATATATATATATATATATATATATATATATATATATATATATATACATACATTGTTTTCTATTTACATTTGTACAAAATCAGCTAATGGCTGAGTTTTTTAGAGTTCATATCTTTATTATTATTTTTTTTCCTTTAAGATTTTAACTCCATTTATACTTCCGATTTTATTCTGGCCAAATAGTGAGCTTCTCCTTATTTTCCATTCTTTTCTTTCTTCAGCCACTCTTTGCAATGTTGCTCCTCCACATGTAGTCCTCATTTATTGATCCCCATGGGGTAGGTGGTCCTTCTTGGCTTCTTTTGTTATCCCAGTGGTACAATTTATAATATTCTTGGGCCATTTATCGATTTTATTCCTTACGAGGTGTCCTGCCTAAGTCCATTGTCTTTTGTGAATTATCAGAGCTGGGAATGTTATTTATTTATTTTTTTTTGGCTTTATCCACTTTCCACGTTATACCCAGTAATCGGTTTATGCCTAATAATTCAAAGCTTAACGATGGTTATTGATATATTATGGATACTCCACGCAATCTGCTTTGGTAAAAATTATCCAAGACCTTTATTCCTCCTTAGACCAACAGAATATTAGGATCCTGATTCTATTTGATTTTTCAAAAGCTTTTGATTCCATTGACCATACAATCCTTCTCTCCAAACTCCATAACCTCTCAATATCTAATAGTGCGTTAAGCTGGCTTCTTTCCTTTTTATCCAACCGTTTCCAAACAGTAATTATACCTGGAAAACCTATACCTGGATCTTCTCTTTCACCTACCATATTTTCTATTTATGTTAATGACTTACCGAATCGCATCCACTACTCCCAATATCATCTTTATGCTGACGACTTGCAAATATATTTATCATTTCATCCTTCAAATATGCTAGAGGCGATTTGTAAGCTACAGAAAGACATAGATAGCATTAACCTTTGGGCAGTGGAGAATAAATTAAGTCTGAATCCAGAAAAAACAAAGGCTATCCTCATTAGGTCAAAACCTCACCTAAAAGCTCTTCCCTACTATCCACTGCTTTTCCTCAAAAACCGTCCAATTCATTTCCAAAATTCCATTAAAAATCAGGGAATAACTTTCGACCAACATCTTGCTTGGAATAACCATATCTCTCAAATCACGAGGAAATCCATTTTTATTCTTAAGCAACTCTCACATTACCGTGATTTATTACCATTAAGTACTCGAAAACTTTTAGTATCATCACTCATTTTCCCTAACTTTGACTACGGATGCACAGTATATAGAGGACTGTCTGATGAGCTCGAGATGAGATGTAAAAGAGTAATGAACTGTTTTATTAGATTTATTTTCGGGATCTCCAGACGTTCTCGCATATCTCATAAGTATTCTGAAATTGGTTGGCTTTACCTCAGTTTTCGACGTCAATACTTCCTGGGTGCTCTCATATTCCAAACCTTAAAAACCAAAAAAACCCGCCTATATCCATGACCTCCTTACTCTGCGCTCCTCCGTTCACCTTTTAAATACTAGAACCCAACCCATCAACCTATACACTCCGGCTCATCGAACTGTATCCTTCGAGAAATCCTTTATTATCTGTGCTTCCTCTTTATGGAATTCATTGCCCATCACAATTCAAAAAAGCTCCACTCTTACTTCCTTTAAACAACATCTATTTCTTTACCTCCTGGATCTTCAATCTTCCGAGCAAATGTAAAACATGAATATTTAAATTATATACATTATAATAGTACACATAAGATGTATCCTATTACAAGTTTCCTTAATTTATTTTTGTAACTCATTATTTTTATTTTTATTATTATTTATTATTATCATTTATTATAATTAATTATCATAGCCAGACGATTGTTCTATGTATTGTACTCGTTTTGTTATTCTTAGGGGACAAGTTGTCCCAGAATAAAGTTCATTTTTCTTCTTCTTCTTAAGTAATTTATGTTATCCTTAACTTAAACTGTATCAAACCGAGAGAAAATGAGGATTTGAGGGGTAGATTGAGGAAGCAGATGGTGGAAGTCACTGCATACATTGAAGGTAACTATTGCATACATACTGTATACATTGAAGGTAAGCCTATGTATTTTGAAGATTTGGGGTTTTAAAGAAAAAGTTTCATCAATTACAACTTAAGAACAATAACAATGTCACTTAGCTACAAGGTAGGAAACCTGATATTAGCCTGAACAGGAGACTAGGTTTTTTCTGCATTTGATCTTTTTTTTCAGGTACTATTCCTAAAGGTTTCTGAATTTTTGGTATACTTCCTTACTTAGACGATTAATTGACTAAGGCAGCTTAATACTTTATATTTTTCTAACATGACATTTGTTTTCAATTATAATCTACAGTAAGAATTTCTTTATTAAACCGTGGAGCCATGAATTTCTTTTTTCTTTTTATTCTTGATTATGAGAAATATCTCGAACGTTGTCAATTCTACTTGATTATTTTCGAATGATTGTAACACATTTATGAACTATGTATATTTAAATTTAATGAAATCTATATGTGTATATATATATATATATATATATATATATATATATATATATATATATATATTTATTCGCCGTTGGAATAAACGAAAAATGAATAAGGTATTCCTAGTGTGATACCAGGTAACTTTGGTTGTTATTTAGAACTTTGGTGTACCGTAGTTTGCTGAAAAGGATTTGATATGTTTACATAATATGACAGCGTGATGTTGAGTTGGGTTGACAAAAGATATCCTATAATCTCCTGGTGCCCTCTCCAAGAAGCCGCGTAGTCAAAGCAGTGAAACCCCAATTGTCTTCCTTGTCCTTATTTACTAGAGCTTGACGAAGAAGTTTCACTATTTCACTAGCACTGTGGTGTAAAGCTGTTCTTCCATGGCTATCAGGCTGAAAGCCTTCCACTCCAACCTGTAAAAGCAATGCTACAATATCAGTGTGTCCTTCTCTCGAAGCTAACATCAATGGAGTTTCTTGATTAATGTTAACAGACATACTATGGATTGTTCCTTTGTCATGGCTGAGTAACATAAGCACTATTTCGAAATGTCCATTTAATGCAGCGTAATGTATAGGTTGATTTAGCATGATATCCCTACTAGATAGATCAGTGTCTTCGGCTAAAAGGATTTCTACACATCCTGAGCAATTATCCCTAGCCGCAACATGTAAAGGTGTCATTTTGAGGTAGTCCTCAGCGTAGACATTAGCGCCGAAGTTTAGAAAAGAGCGAACAATATCGATCTCAGTTGTAGTGGATTCGTTGTTCCTTCCGCATGCCAGGTGAAGTGGTGTACTGCCATGTTTGTTTCTACTATTAACTAAAGCTTCAGACTTAAGTATCAAGACAACTATCTCGAGATATTTTCCTCTCGCTGCAAAGTGTAATGGCGTCATAGCATTAATGCCAATGTCCTCTTTATCAGCTTCATACTTTAATAAAATGTCCGTGATTTCTTCGTGACCCTGAATGGAAGCTAAGTGCAGTGGAGTTTTGAGATCATTTGTCTTACCATCTTTGTCAGCGTCAAAACGCAGTAACAATTCTACTATTTTCGAAGAACCACTCGTAACTGCATAATGTAACGCTGTATATCCTTTTTTGTAGGCTTGATCAATCGCAGCTGGTGGAACGGAAAGTTGTAATCCGTCAATAGCAAGCAGGCCTTGTCTGCAGACGATATACAAAGGAGTGGTGCTGTTGACATCAGCAAGAACTCGGCTGGTTCCAGAATCTAAAAGCAGCTTTACTACCTCATCATGCCCTTGCTCACAGGCGTAATGGAGTGGTGTATATCCCCGTTTATCTTTAACCTCCAATGATGCACCAAATGATACCAACAGTCTGATAACTTCGGTGAGCTTGTGGTTGGACGCGATGTGGAATACTGTCAATTCATGGATCTCTGTGATATTGTTCCACGCGGAAAGCACTTTTACGTCGCTATCTGCGTCTATAAACGTTTGAAAATCAGGTTTAGACATTCTTTTGGTTCCTGTTTCTAAAATTAATTTAACCAACTCTGTACTTCTCGAAAAAACGGCTGATGAAAGGGGGAGATTACCATGAATGTTTTTCTTATGTAAATTTGCCCCATAAGAAATAAGCAGTTTGGCTCCTTCCAAAAACTTCATTACAATGCCATGATCAAGGATCACTGTCGGGTAAGAATGCACTTTTTCTGTCTTGTCTAATAGTAGCTTTACTACATTTAATTATTTATTTGCTACTGCATCGAAAAGAACTTTAGATCCCAAGAAACTCCCGTCCTCAACTTTCGCTCCATGGTCAAGAAGTAATTTTAAGTATTCCTCAGTTGAACTTTGGAAAGCTAAGTCCAGAGGAGTCCGCCCGTCTTCACTCACTATATTGGGGTCAGCATTCTTAGCAAACAAAAGTTCCATTAACTTGGCGTTATTTCTTCTGATTGCTAAATGTAACGCTGTAATACTGTTACATCCTTTCCTGTTGACGTCATCCCCGCGCTCTAACAAGGTCTTTATAACAGCAATGTTTCCAATATTAGCTGCCCAGTGGAGAGGAGTAAAGCAAACATAATCTTCAATACTGAAAATGGCATTCTGGGATGCCAAATAGTCAACAACTTCAGCATAACCTATAGCAGCAGCTTCATGTAGCACTGTCTGGTCGAGGAGATCTTGTGCATTCACTTCGGCTCCGTGTTTTACAAGAGTCTTTAGTACAGTAACTATTTCATTTTCATTTGGTCTTTGAATTTTGTTGTTTTCGTGACTTCCAATTACTGAGTTCTTTAATGTTTTTTTGAGCACTTTCTCCAAATATGCATGGTATTTCCGTATCGTGAAATTTACAGGTCTTTTTCCGTTTACTCCTTGACTATTAACACTTGCCCCATGGTTAAGAAGGGGGGTGATGGTAATAAGGCTTCCGCTTTCTGCTGCAAAATGTATTGCTTGATTTTGAATATTGTCTTTCATTTCGAAACTAGCATTTTTCAAAATAAGCAAATTTACAAAAGCCTCATCACCATTCCAAGCAGCGGTCATCAATGGAGTCATTCCGTTGTATCCTTGTAGGTTAACGTTTGCTCCATAATGAAGGAGGATTTTAGTAATATTAAGTTTCTTTTGAATTACTGCTAAAAATAAAGGAGTATCACTATTTTGGTTTTTTATATCAACACATGCATTCCTTAATAGTAGAAGATGCACAATAGATTCGTTACCGCTCCAAACAGCTAAATGAAGCGGTGTTTCACCAAAGTTTTCATTATGGAAGAGGTTTATATATATTTCGGTGAAGTATTCAGGTTTACTACGAACTTTGGAATCAAGATTGTTTTTTACATCCAAATTAGCATTTCTTTCTAGAAATAATTTTAAAATGGATTCGCGGCCCTTCCAAGCAGCATGATGTAGCGGTGTTAGACCAAACTCTCCCTTGCTATTAATGTCAGCTCCATGATCGAGTAGTATTTTAAGAACTTTGCGAAATCCATAATATGATGCCTCATGTATGGGGGCATCATCAAAATCATCACTTATATCAAGGCTCACATTTCTTGACAACAGTATAATCATAGCTTCATCGCCCCTGCTAGCAGCAATGTTGAGGGGTGTCCTTCCATGAGAACCTCTAATATTGATATAAGCACCATGGTGGAGAAGTATCGTAACAACATTGGGTGACCTATTAAATGCTGCCGTGTGTAGAGGAGTGTCGACAGAAAATTCACAATAATTTCGTAGCCACTCTTAGCAGCAACATGTAATGGTGTATTGCCATTATGTCCTTTACTGTTAACATTAGCACCGTAGTCGACAAGTGTTTTAACGACATTAAATGTTCCATTAAATACTGCCAAATGTATTCGCTGGTCATTTATATTATCTCTTATGTCAAGGCTTGCATTTCTTGCTAACAGTAAATTCAGAACATCTTCATAACCTTCCTTTGCAGCAGTGTGTAATGGTGTAGTGCCATAACTCCCTATACCAGGGGTGCTCAAACGGTCGATCGCGATCGACTAGTCGATCGCGAGTGCTTTTTGGGTAGATCTCGAGAAGAAAAAAAAAATTTTAATAAGTAGGTAGGTAACTAAACTACAAAAATGTATTACGTAATAAAATAACACTGCTTGCGGCAAAAGGTGGCTTTATCAAAGGAACGCGCGGCACTTGTCAAAGAAAAGCCGTGTTGTTTCTAGACGAGAGACAGTACAGTCTAGTTTCGGGCGGCGCGTTTGACGGGAACATTCGAGACTTTCGTTCACGCCGATATAAATGTTGCGCCTGCAGGAATTGGAGT
Organism: Euschistus heros; assembly: GCA_003667255.2. Lineage (NCBI taxonomy): Eukaryota > Metazoa > Arthropoda > Insecta > Hemiptera > Pentatomidae > Euschistus > Euschistus heros. Next base: position 599,395 of record RCWM02000067.1, read on the forward strand.
CATTCTGAATTGTAACTTGATGGCGATCCTACGTCGATACAAAGTTTATTATTAAATAGTGGAAAATGAGTGCAGTGAAGAAATCTAAAACGTATCATTTTAATAAGGATTGGGAGGAAGAATTTTTCTTTTGTATGGTGAAGGGTAAGTGCATTTGTGTTATTTGTCGTGCGTCAGTTGCAATACCTAAGCGTGGTAACTTAGAGAGGCATCATAAAACGGTTCATAAAAACTATGAAAAGGATTTTCCGCTACCGAGTGAATTAAGAAAACGAAAAGTAAGTGATTTGATATCTTGTTTGAAAAAAAGAACAATCCATGTTCACAAGACCAGCCAAACAATCAAAAGCTGCTACGATCGCGTCATTTAAAATATCTCATATTTTGGCGAAACACAAGAAACCATTTGAAGATGGATCGGTGGTGAAGGAAGCATTTATTGAAGCGGGTGAGACTTTATTTGGAGATTTTAAAAATAAAACAGAAATCATGTCTGCTATTAGAGAACTTCAGTTATCTCGTCCGACTGTCACAAGGCGTATTGAAGTCATGAGTCAGGACATCGCAAATAAACTAAAACATGATATCATGGAATGTACATACTTTTCTTTACAGTTCGACGAATCCATCGATATGACAGACACTGCCCAGCTGTGTATTTTTATTCGGATGGTATTCAATGACATGTTGGCTAAGGAAGAATTTTTGACAATCATTCCTCTGAAGGGGAAGGCCCGTGGCGAAGATATATATGACGTTTTCTTCAATTTTGTAAAAAACTACGAGCTACCAATATATAAATTAGTGTGCATTACAACCGATGGAGCACCAGCAATGACTGGAAACAAAAACGGTTTTGTGGCATTGTGTCGAGCTAATGAAGAATTCCCTTCATTTTTTTCATTCCATTGCATTATACATCAACAAGTTTTGTGTTCAAAAGTTTTAAACACGGAGGAAATTATGGGCATTGCAACAAAAATTGTGAATTCCATCCGTGCACGTAGCTTGCAACGGCGGCTCTTTCAGTTGCAGTTGGAAGATAGGGAGTCAGCTGAACACACTGATTTAGTTCTTCACACGGACGTCAGGTGGTTGAGTCGCGGAAAATTCCTAGAAAGGTTTCAAGAATTATTGCCCGAAATAACAGCTTTTCTAGACGAAAGAGGTGATGACACTCAGATTTTGAAAAACGAAAAATGGCTAAATGATTTGGCATTTTTGACTGACATCACAATGCACTTAAACACCGTTAACTTGGAGCTTCAAGGTAAAGGAAAAAACTATTATTGAGATGATTAGCGCAGTAAACGCATTCAAAAGTAAATTGCAACTTATGATAGATCAACTGAAAAGAAAGGATCTGAAACATTTTCCGTCTTTGAAAGCAAGGATTCCTCAGTTGAATTATGATACGTATGAGGCTGAATTATCAAATATTTTGGGACAATTCGAAATGCGTTTTTATGATTGCAGTAAATTGGAAATATAGCATCATTATGAGTTATCCTTTTTCATGTAAAAACATTGAGGAATTAGCTACTGAAATAGCAAGTCAGTTTAATATGAACTCATGTTCTGTTGAAAATGAGTTGGTGCAGATTATATCAGATATACATCTCAAAGCTACAGCATCTGATACAAATTTCTGGTGTTTTATATCTGAAGATAAATATCCGAATGTAAGGCAAATCGCCCTTCAACTGACGGCATTTTTTTCGGGTCAACTTACTTGTGCGAGTCTGCATTTTCTGAAATGAATATAATTAAGTCAAAATATCGCAATCGACTAACTGACGATCATATGTCATCATGCTTGAGATTAGCACTCAGTGGTTACGTACCATCTTATGAAAAGTATGCTGAGGACATGCAGTGCCACGCTTCAACATCCAAAGCCACTCCTTAGTTAAGTTTAACACCATATGTAACTCTTTTGTTTTGTAACAACAAATAAACTCGCAATTTTGAATAACTATGAGTTTTTTCATTGATATTGTAGAGAAGAACCTAACTAAACCTAACCCAAACCTTGACTAAAATAATGTACCTATATTGTGCAGAAAGCTAATATCTATATATGCTTCGGTACACCCTACCTAGGTAGGTAGGGTGTATCGTGTATGTACGACAACCCTGCATCACACACACTTGCAGTCTCAGAGTCGATCGTAAGTTGTCTAAAAATATTGAGGTAGATCGCCAGCAGTTCAAGTTTGAGCACCCCTGCCCTATACTATTCACCATAGCACCATGGCCAAGAAGTTTCTTAACAATATTAAGCGCATTATTAAACACTACCCAATGAATTGGCTCATCGTCATTATGATCTTTTACATCTACTATTGCATTCCTTGATAATAGTAAATTTATAATTGCGTCATAACCATTCCTCGAAGCTATGAGTAAAGGTGTCTACTATGCTCTCCTTTATTATTTATAGCTGCACCATGATCAAGAAGTATGTTGACAACATTGAGCGAATCATTATACACTGCTTTGTGTAATGGGGTGTCATCATGAATATCTTTCATATTCACCGTTGCATTCCTTGACAATAGTAAATTCACAATTGTTTCATACCCTTTATTTGCAGCATTATGAAGTGGTGAAGTTCCTTCATATCCTATACTATTAACATTGGCACCATGATCAAGGAGTGTCTTGACAACATTAAGCGAACCATTCTCTACCGCTCTATGTATAGGAGCATCATTATAAATATTTCTTACATCAATAATTGCATTTCTTAGTAACAGTAAGTTCACGATAGTTTCGAAACCTCCCATAGCTGCCATATAAAGGGGTTCTATCGAAATTTCCTTTACTATTTACTGCTGCGCCATGATCCAGAAGTATTTTAACAACATTAAAGGACCCATTTAGTATTGCATTATGTAATGATGTATCATCGCTTATATCTCTTGCATCCAGACAAGCATTCCTAGACAACAGTAAATTCACTATAGTTTCGTACCCATTCAGAGCAGCGATCTGTAGTGGTGTAGAGCCTTCATCCTCCCTAGCATTGATACTTGCACCGTGATCAAGAAGTATCTGAACAATATTGAAAGAACCATTGTATACTGCACAGTGTAAAGGTGTGTCACTGTCAGTATCTCTTTCATCCAAACTTGCATTCCTTGACAACAGCAAGTCCACAATAGTTTCTTATCCTGCCAGAGCAGCAATATGTAGTGGTGTTGTGCCGTCATTTCCCCTACCATTGATACTTGCACCATGATCAAGAAATATTCTTACAACATCAAACCTATCATTTTCAACAGCATTATGTATTGGAGTATCACCGTTAATATCTTGTTTGCCAAGACTTGCATTCCTAGACAGCAGAAAATTTACAATAGTTTCGTTGCCCTTCTCTGCAGCAATATGTAGTGGTGTTTTTTAATCAAATCCCTCAATATTAACAGCACTACCTAGATCAAGAAGGTATGATATCTCCTTAAGATTACCATTTCTTACAGCAATATGTAGTGGAGTATCACTGGGCATTTGGTCATCCATTGAGAGAATATCCTCTTCATTATCCACATTTCTATTCTGAATGTTATTGTTGATAGTTTTACCTTCACTTATATTAATTGTGTCCTCGTTGTGAGGAATCCATTTTGGCTCAGAATGTTCTTCCTTTTTGCTCCCTTCCTTCAACAAATTAAGATCAAATTAAAGATTAGATAAGAGTCTTAGCAACAACTATTAATTGTGTACATTTATTGCTATGTATTCAATCTATAACGACTTGAGGTACAATAAATTCCAATACCATCATGCGTACCTTTTGAAAATTAGTTTTGAATGTTAAACATTTATCTTCAGTTTTAAAAACATACAAAATCTTTATGAAGAGCTTTGTTGAATGACTGAATGTATTTATTGTGGAGGATGTTGAGAGGGACTAGTCATTAAAAAATTGCAAAGTTTGGTATTAACAAAAATATTATCTTTTTTTTTTTTTTTGCCAACGTTTTCAACCATATCATTGATTGCCAACATCAGGTTAGATGGAAAATTGGATAAAAACAAAAGAAAAAAACAGAGAAAGATAAATAAACATAAGGACACTCTGTAATAAACAGAACTCACCTGTATCGCAAATTTTTTATAACATCCACCCTCCCATCCATTCCATTTTTTCTCTTAATTTATCAAAAGCTTTCCTACACAAAAATTTTTCTTCAATAAATCAATCTTATGGTTGAAATGTTCGAAAAAAAAAAATATGTTAATAGGAAATTTTTTATGACTGATCCCTCTCAACATCCTACTCTACAAAATTTCAAATCATCAGCTACAAAGTGCTATTGTCCGCTATAGGTTCTGATATACTTCATAGACCGGGAGCCCACCACATGTAAATTTAATTGGAAAGACATGAATTTTTTTTCTCACATTAGTATTTATATTATATATTATGAGGTTCTTTACTTATGTTTATTTTTTTATTTTATTTTATGTTTACCTCTTCTTTGTATTTTTTTTTATTGTACTTATTGTGTGAATGGATCCATTAAGCCAACCAAATAACTTGTTGCCCGCATTGAGGCGGATTGTAATACTTTTTTAAATAAACATTAAAAAAAAAATCTGTATTCGGAATGTTTGAAATTCCACAGACTCGTAGAGAACTATTCCTCTACCAATTTCATTGTGGTTTTCTCGTTCCAACGGCTGGCAATTTAAATTATCCTAATTAAATTGGTAGAAAATAATCTGAAATAGAATTTTAATTAGAATGAATTGAATTTATCATATAACAATTTTAAAACAAAAATCGCTTAGGTCATTTTAACAATAGAAATTTTACTTTTGATTTAATTTTCTTGTCGACGAGAAAACCAAAACGTTATTGATTGACAATATAGAGTAAATCACACAGAAAGAAACAGTAACAACGCCGATGCAGATCAAAAGGAAGTGACAAAGCCAGGCCCACAGAGAATGCTAAATAGAAAATAGAAATCTCTCTGTTCTACTTGCTACTGAACACTTGCTCGGTTTATTAAATACTTGACTGGCCGTTTACACGCTTCAAATTCAACTAAATATATGATTAAACATTTGCTTACTAAACAGGTTTAAACAGGCCATTAGACTCAGTAAGGCTGCCGGAGATATACATACCATGATGGAAATACGGAAGACCTGAGCGAGGACTTGAGTCTAATCAAAAAGTAAAACATGGGGAAATCAAGATTAAAGGCTGAGGATAGCCTACATTTCAATCCGCGAAGTTTCTCAATTTGTCTGTGGGAATGGAAGTTTTTCGAACATTTTTCTTTGGCTTACATAATTGTTAAAATGAGCTGCAAATAATTGTTCCGTAAATGAATCAGAAATTCGTGACTACGCCGTCATATGTCATAAAATAATATATTTTTCAGAAAATATGTATTTGTTTTTTTTATTTAAAAAATAAATTTTCTCTGTGTTATCACTACGTATCAAAAACTGCAGACTCTTAACTCTGGGATATTAGAAAAATTAACTAGGATAATAATTAAAAATTAATTTTTTGTCAACGAAACCGAAGGTGAAAACACAAGTGGGCCTCAATATCAGATCTAACATTTTTCTATTTCAAAATGTATATGATGAACACGTATATCAATAGATAATGGAAACATCGTTTTATGAAATATGAATACTTGTCTTTCATGTTTATACTAAGCAAAAGATTTTTTTTTCTTTTTTTACATGGAAGATTAAGACAATGCTTTTTATGAATACTTTTATATTTACCAAACGCGAGTGCATTGTTGCTTCCTTGCTATGTAATGTATTCAGCGATGAATGAAGGGTAATCTCATAGGAAATCAACCAATTTTTTTATTATCTATTTATTGAAACTTAGAACTGTACATCAAAAAAAACATACATCCAGTAAATGTGATTATAACGTAAAATAATAACGTAACAATTGCTTGAAAAGTAACTACCCACTTCAATAAAATCAACCAATTAAAAAGTTAATTTTAGACCATCACCTCTTAAATTTTGATAATTATTGGTATACTAATATTGCCAAAGTAATTAATTTTTAATTAAGTAATTAATTGTTGTAGAAATTATTTTTGGGGTTATTGAAAAAGGGTGAAAAAGTTCAAATTTTGACTTTTTGTAAATTTAAAAGAATTAATAATAGAAACTCATTTATCTTTAAAGTTAAAATTAGTGTCACTCTTTCAGCATTTAAAGACTTCTGCTAATTTTATTATTGAAAATAAGAAAAAAAACTGTTTTTGAAAAATATAAATAAAACCCTTAAGCCAATTTTTCATTCCCCAAGACTGCAGAAAAAAAAAACAAAACAAATTACATATTTATGACTAGAAATGATGTATTAAAGCTTATTAAAAAATAAGGCAATGGGTATGATATTATAAGATATGAACTGAAACTGAATAAAATAGGTCATAACAAAAGATAAGTGGAAATCATAGGTTACAAAAACATTAAGTAAATAGAAAAAAAAAAAAAAATCATATAACAATAAGGAAATAATTATGACTAAAACAATTGATATGATTTAGCAAAAAAAGAAAGAACATGTCAGAATTATAATACTATGGAAATTATGAAATAATTCATAAAAATTATGATGATAGTGTATGAATAAATGAGCATTTGAATACTATGTGCGACATAAAATGTTAACGGTTTAAACAATAAGGAACAAAAGTTAGGACAGACTATATAAAATTGGTGTTTTTAAATGTATTTTTTTATAATGTATTTATTGATATTTACAACTGTAAATTGTGTTTACATTTAGTCAATGTCTACAGAAATAATTATACAATAATTCACAAAGCAACTTCCCTTTGGTAGAATTTCTACTAAGTTCTACCATATATTAGGAGGCCATCTTCTTTTCAGAGGTATCAAAGGATTATCGGGAATCGAGTGGGAAGTTAGTTGAGAGACTAGTGGATTCGAGTGGGTATGTGTAGCTTATAATAAAAATTAGTTCAAATCGGCAACATATGGGACATTTAGATCATTATTGATAATTTTATTTTTGATATAATAAGGAAAATTTAGGATATCAAAAAGGATTTTGGATTGTATACTAGAAGAATTGAGTGGTGTTGTGGAGCCCCGAAGCTTCCGTATGTTCAAATACAGTAAAACCTCTTTAATCCGACCCCTAATGGTCCAAGGGGTAGGGCGGAACGGCCAAAAGGTCGGATTAATGGAGGTTTCAACGACGCACATATTTTTGATAATTAAAAGTGTGTTATAATTATATTAAAAGTTTTATATTAACATTTTAGATAAGCAAAGGAAATAAAAAATTATTCACTAAAAGACTAATATGTTTGCACAGAAATGTTTAAGTCAACTAATTATGTATGAAAGCATTGGCTATATTAGCCCTGTTTTGTGTTTGATTTATAGCCAACTTACACATTTTTAAAATATTGTATATTATATAATAATATATGTCGTTGTTAAGGACGTATAGAGCAAAAACTGTAAAAAAACAACCACAATTTCTGCCACTTTTTTAATGCCTTCCGAAAATTTGAAATCTAATATATTAGTTCCCGTTTAAGCTGCAGAGCTTATTCTCCGCTCAAACTGTTATAAATTTAATCTAGTTAAATTTGAACATGAAGACCTCTTGTCTAGAACCAACCGTTCAGCAGATATTTTAGAGAAACGTAGAAAAGTTAGAAATATTTGACGCTTTGATACTACCGATTAGCCAGTGGTGGTGCTTCAAGATACAAAACTCAGATTTTCGTGCACAAGCACAACACTAAAAACATATAAAAAAACTAAAACTACCCCACCGTTTGCATAACAAAATTTACAATTTTACCGGACTATCAAGAATTCCGCCAAAATACTGTTCCCCCATCGGATCACCCGGAAAGTCGGGCTAGGGGAAGTCGGATTAGTGACGTTCTACTGTATGCCTAACTAATGTCATGAAAATAAATCTTTTGTAATTGCATATAATTTGCATTTATCAGTTTTATTATTGTCCACGTCTTTGCCAAATGTCAATTTAATAAAAGTGATAGAGAAAAGCCGTCAGTATAAAAGAAAATATAGCATTTTTTAAAAATCACATAATATATCTATTTTATTTATTATAATAATTCTATACTGTATTATATTTACTTATAGCTAGCTCAAACACTAATAAATTGTTAACTGTATCTTAATTATAAAAAAAAAAAAAAAAAAAAAAAAAAAAAAAATTACAAATTGGCATTGTTTTTATTTTAATAAACTGACTCTAAAAACGAAACATTTATTTTCGAATTTTTAAATATATTTATATGCGACACCGTTAGTTGTAATCTTGAAAGAAAATTAACCAATATTCATTCAAAGTTAATGCTTAAATTATTATTTTATAATTAGATATTCTATGACAGAGACAGAGAGGTATATACATTGGAGGGGAGTAGTCTTACAGAGAGAGCGAGGTGCTGGATAGAAAAGAAGAGTAGATATATCAGAGAGAACGACATGTTGAGGCGAGGTACCAAGATGGAATGAGTCCCTCCACATCCAGTAGGTGACCAAAGCCTTCCTTCTCGAGGTCGTTTGAACCGGTTTTCACTCTGCCTTCGTAGCTCGATAATTCTATTCAAGTTTCATAATAGTATAACTTAGAATTCTCAAAGTTTTGTTTAGGTGTTTTGGTGGAATCAAATAAACATTTAACCATATTCAGTAAGATTTATATTAGAAGGTCCCTGGACATCTTTTCAAAGTTTCGGAAATTTATGTGGAATGGAGTGGGAAGAAAGTTAGGAGACGAGTGGATTTGAGTAGGTATGAAGGATAAGTATCTGGTAGAACCAATTCTGCTACAAATTGGTCATTTAAATCATTATAAATTCATTTATATATATATATAACTCAATAAGAAGCATTGAGGATTTTACGATGGATTTCGAATTGTAAGGATTCGATACGAGAAGGATAGGAAGGATTAATTCCAGAGTTCCAAAGCTCAATACTGTATGTCCAAATGGATCTAATTACTGTAATGCAAATGATTTTTTTGTAATTAATTGAAAGCTTTTAGCGTTAGTCTAATAAATGTTAGAGAAATTAAAAACCGTGAGCAGTTTCTTGTCCTTTAAGTACTGTATGTGGTTTTGGACGTTTCATTAGCGTACGCGTTGAGGTGGGTGCTATGACACAGAACATTGAATAGATTAGAAGCGCTACCCGGAGCTAGTCAAAGGAGAGAGAATGGCACCACCCTCCCCCACTCCTCCCACCCCCTCATCTCACCTCATGCCTTCGCCTTTATGTTATTAATCTTTTTATCGAGTCACAAATAATATCTATAACATATTAAATTTATTTTGCTACAATAAAAAATAACATTTTTCTATTGCATAAGTGTAATAATTCAACGTTTATTAAATAATATAATGATTTTTATAATTTTATATTGCGTGTAGTTCGTCATATAAGTTCATATGACAGTTTTAAATTGGATAACGTACCTAGTCTATAACTATTTATTTGGTAGGATTTTTACAAATGTTATATTTTCTTATTTGATTCAATTAATTGAATGGGTCCGCCAAAAAACGTTCGAAGCGACAAATATAAAATTTTGAGTAATCAGTGAAAGAAAATCATAATCTGAAGGTTTTGTTAGTTTTGTAGGTCAGATTTTATATTCACATATTAATTTGTTATATTTACATGTATAATAACATAATGGTGTGCTATTATACATTTTAAAATCTTTAAAATCGCCACTTTGGAAATTTTGTCGCTTAGAACGTTTTTCGGCGGAGCCATTCAATTATTGGCCCTTAAATAAAACTATCTAATTTTTTCAACGCTGTCGTTATTTTTTTAATCATAATGGTACATTCTCGTTCTAATATAAAGCTTCCCTATAGACTTTATTTAAAAAGAATAATGAATTTCTTCATCTAAAAAGTGTGATTGTGGAAAAAAGTTTTTTTCCTATGCACTCTGCATTTATTAATATCGAAAGATAATGATTTTCTGTTAATAGAGAAACTTCCAAGCGGTATTTACTCCAACGAGATGAAAAACGATTGCTTCTTGGGTACGAAGAGCTTCCTCGTTGTCCATTTTACAGCCGAAATCCACGTATCTAAAACACTTTGATCCACCCCAAACAATGCGTTTCCTGATCGTCATCCTGTCAAAAATCATAAATATAAAAATACATAAACCTATCGTGCTCAAAGTAACTGAAAAATATATTTACTACCTTTTTTTCCTAAAAAATATTCTGCAAACTTTTTTAGGTACTTAGTGTTTGCTTTGTAATTTTATTCAACCACAACAAATATGTAGGTTGATGCATTTAATTTCAACACTTATTTTTCTTTCTTCAGGAAAATAAGTAATTGTTTATGAGATTTTTAATGTCCTTTAAATTCTAATAGAATGTTATTTGAGAAAAGATTGTTTTATGTAATGAAAGGAATAATAAACTTAGGTGTAAAATGTTATTGGAGGTACTGCTTGTTTATCGTTTTTTTTTTTTTACCAAACGCGACACAACAAGGCATATTGTATTTAAACTTATACAATAGTAACTCGAAAATTAATTACTTAGGAAGCAACAAATATCGAAAGTGAATCAGTAATAGAAACAACGAAACGTACTAACCATAAAATGGTCTTATTGTGGTTAAAACTAAAGACCGAACGAATAAGCAGCCCTTGTTGTTGAGCCCAAGGGGGTAAGAGGAGAGGGGGGTCTCAACGTCCACCACACGATGGCTTTTCTGGATTGTGACGTTGGAAACTTAAATAGGTGATTTGGGTTTATGTTATCTGAAACAAGAACGGGATAGAAACGTTTTAAAATGAGATTTTCTAGAATTTTACCCTAGATTGGTAGGAGTGTAATTGGGTGATGTGCGTATAGGAGCTAATGGTGTTAGAAATTTCTGAAGGATATAATACTTTAGGAGAGGAGATTTACCACAAGTAGTCCCCTCCTTTAGTAACTCTAACGGCAAACAGATATTTCAAATGGTATCTTAATATTGTAAATGTTTTCTTTTGAAAGATTTACCGGACACTTTTAAATACACTATTAAACTAAGATAAATATTGGTTTATTTCGTGGGCAGTTTAATAACTTTTTGTAAAATAAACAAAACAAACAGCTTTAATTTTAGAATTTTTTTCGAAGTGCAGTATCTGGCAATTTAATATCTTAAAATAATTATTGAATGAAACCGAGGTGATAGACACGGCCGTGTGTTGTACGTGAATACATTTATGTAAAGGGTTATATTTTTTAAATAAAATATTTTTATTTAAGTATTTAGGACGAAAGCAAGGAAACAAATAATTATTGTGTTACAATAAAACTTTATTAATTATAAGGTCTGCGATTCGAAAAGTACGAAACAAATGGCATACAAGGTACATCAAGATTTCTGGTAAACGTTAAATCAATACAGGTATTACCTTAAATTTTTGGAAAAGTTTCAATAAAAGATAAATTGAACACGCTGAGCATGAAATCGGGCAATGAGCACTTTTGTGAGACATCAACATTAAAGTCTCCAACTATCATAACTGGTGTAGTAAGATCAAGTTCATAATCGGGTATAATTTTAGCGATGTTTTTGGAATATTTTAGCAGCAATCGAAACGTACAAAGTTTAATTTCTGTTAACGCTTTGTCCGGGTGGATATGCACACACCCGAGTACGAATTTGAAGATGCCATTGGCCTTTACGTTTACTAGACTGACATCACCAGGTTTTGCACCTTTCACTTCCAAATTAATTTCCGAAATGTAAATGTTAACTCTATTACAATCAATGAAGCTATTGATGTTCATAGCGGGTAAATGATCTTATATCAAAGTTAGGAACATTCATTGGAATTTTCCATCCAAGTTTTGCTGATTGCCAAATAATCAGATCGGATGATTGTATCAGGAGAGATGTCTTCTGAGTGCGCGACCAAGCTTTGTGCATTAATGGCGGTAAAGTATAAAAAAATGCTGATCAGGAACTTTTACGTTCCCAGCACTGCTTTACTCGGTAATATGGTGTTTTATTATTACCATTCAATTGTTCTTGAGAAGCCTTTTCCAACTGTATACGATCTCTGTATTTGGTTTTGGCTTTTCGACGCATATAGGCCCACTTTATATTATATTTTTATAATATTTGTTATTCACTTTTACTACTTTGAACTAATGTTTTATATACAATCGATAGATTTTGACGATTAAAACTTAAACGAACATCGTAGCTTCTACGAGTCAAAAGTTATACTAATTGCAAATCTCGATACGCAGCAAATTAACCTCAAAATCGCAGCGCTTCTCCCTCCATCATGCGCGATTCGTTTCCGTTCTCCCTTATCGTAATGAATTTTTTGATCCTTTAGCTATCCAGTGGTAAAATTTATTTTTGGATGTTCCGCAGGGACTAGTCATAGTACCAGACTAGTGGGGAATAACGCACCCCTGGGCTCTCGAGTTCAGTACACGGCACTCTTACACAACAGAACAGTATACTTTACACTTACTCATACACAAGGTCACATACAGTACTCACCTCAGGGCTACCTTCCCTGGGAAGACCCGTATAGCCTAACCACCAGTTCTCCCGAGGATACGGGGCCTCTAGCACTGGGCCAATCACCCGTCTGGAGTACAGCAGATTCAGAGAAACTTACCTAGCCTCGGATGTGGACAGTCTTCACGGAATCGACATGGTGCGCATAAGGATATACGAATGGGAACATGGAACATTAAGACTTTAACTGGAAAAGAGGTTGAGCTGGTGGAGGAAATGAAGAAATACAAAGTAGAAATCCTTGGCATAAGTGAAGTAAGGAAGAAAGGCAGCGGTGAAATGAAGTTAGCCGGAAATTACTCCTTAATTTATCCTGGAGTTCCTAAAGGGATTTTCGCCAAGGAAGAGATATGCCTAGTAATTTCGCCCAATATGCTTGATCGTTTAGAGGACTGGGAACCTATATCTTCACGACTGATCATAGCAGATTTTAAGATGTCCATTGGTAGTGTTTCCATAGTCCAGGTGTATGCACCGACCGAAGATACCAGTGTTATGGAAAAGGAGGCATTCTACTCGGATTTACAAAACAATGTAGATAAAGCTAAGGAAAAAGAAAGATCAGTAATCCTGAGGGGGGATTTTAATGCCAGAGTAGGAAATGATGTTAGATCAGGGTATGGTGAGGAAAACATCCGGTAAGGGGAGGCGGACTGACTGGTGGACCGAAGACCTTCAACGGATAGTTACTCGGAAAAAGCTGGCCTGGAAAGCATACCTCCAAGATAGAAACGAGGAAAAACTGCAAAAGTACCGGAGAGCCAGGAATGAATGCAAGGTAGCCGTTAGCCGGGCTAAGAAGCGCTCTTGGGAGGAATTCGGTAAAAAACTGAGTAAAGACTATCGTGAATCCATAAGAACCTTTTGGCGAAAAATTAAATGTTTAAGAGGAAACAAAAACAAGCCGTAGAAAGAAGAAAAAAAAAAGAAACGTAAAAGATATCGATCGACCCCTGCTTACCGACAAGGAAAAGATCCTGAACAGATGGAAAAAACATTTTCAGGAATAATTCTCCGAGAATCCAAAAATTCGTCACTGCCAAGAACGTGAGCTCTCTACTCTGGAAAGCTTAGAGGTAATAGAAGAAGACGAGATAGAAGACGCTATCCAGACACTAAAAACAGGAAAGGCAACGGGAAGGGATGGTATCCCCCAGGATGTTTGAAATACGGTGAACAAGAACTCCTTAAAGCCCTTCAAAAGCTATTTCAGGAAGTATTGGATAGATAGGAAGAAAATTTCCTATAATTTATAATCCTTCCAATCTATAAAAAAGGCAATACCACGGATTGTAATAATTATAAACCCATCAGTCTGCTTTCTGTGGTTTTTAAATTATACACCTCTATCTTAGAAAAGAGGCCCCGGCGGATTGTGGAGGGGCAGCTAGAAGGTGAACAAACTGGTTTCCGTCCTGGCCGGCAGACCCAGGACCATATCTTTGTTCTCAGGATCATCACTGAAAAGGCCCGGGATAGAAACAAAAACCTGTACCTTGCATTTTTCGATCTTAAGGCAGCATTTGACTTAGTTACAAGCAAAGAAATTTGGAATGCTTTGGTTGTAAAGGGTGTGCTAGGAGATTTGATTGAGGTAGTGAAGTCAACCTACGAGAGAGCCACTGGAGTGATAAGGATAAATGGCACAGAATCAGAACCTTTCCCAATTGCAAGAGGAGTTAGACAGGGAGATAGTTTAAGCCCCCTCCTGTTTATAAACTTTATGGACGAGATCCATGAAATCTGCAAGCGTCGGACTGCCTGGACTAAAATTGGATACTGGAATATGAGAACAGTCCTCGTACAAACCTTTTTATGTGCCGACATTGTCCTCATCTCCGATTCTAAGGAGAAACTGGTAGAATGGGAAGAAGAGCTGCTGAGGAAAGGTATGCGAATAAATGCCTCCAAGAGTAAAGTGCTGGTTATGGCGAGAAGGGAACAGGAAGACGTCCAATTGGTTTGCAGCGGAGAGGTTCTTGAAGTGGTGAAGGATTACACCTACGTAAGTACCGTAATTACTGACTCTGGTAAGATAGATGCGGAGATTTCAAACAGAATATCGAAGGCAAATCAAGCATACTACCAGATCACTAGCAGTATCCTCAGCTGCCGTGAAGTGGATAAAAAGACAAAGATGCACATCTGTAAGTCAATATACCTGCCTATTCTCACCTACGGGGGAGAAAGCTGGACCATATTGGACAAACATTACAGTCACATAACAGCAGCGAAAATGAGGTTCCTACGTAGATCGCTGGGGAAAACTAGGAGAGATCGCATTAGAAACGAAACTATAAGAGAGCAACTGGAAGTGTCCGTACTGTAGCAACACTTTAGAAAACAGGCAACTAAAGTGGTTTGGACATGAACCCAATAAAGGTATTAGAGGCCCGACCCACAGAGAAGAGACCAAGAGGGCGTCCCAGAGTTTCGTATCAGGAGTTCATACAGGGGATTGGAGTTAGAAGAGGCAAATCCATCAACCAAATGAAGCGGTTAAGTGGAGACCGGGAAGAGTGGCTGCGATGGATAGAGGCTCCTCGACGCTAGAAATGGCATTGTGAGGAAGACAAAGAAGAAGAAAACGTAGAGTATAGATTCGAAACCATGACGCCAAACTGTATCCTCTGATTTTGTTATCATTAAGTTTTTTGGATTGCCCCCGTATGGTAGCAAATTTAAAGACGTATTACGTCAAAACATAATGCATAAGATTAAATTATATAATTAAATTATTATTACATAATACAATAAAAAACAAAACAACAAACGTAATTAGGTCTAAAATGAAAATGAAATAGAATAAGAAGCAAAAGAAATAGAAAATTAAACATTATTTAAATGTATGCAATAGTTCCATAGAAATGATTAGCTGAGTCACACGCTTAGTTATGAAAATTAAAAAAAAAATAAAAATACTAGTTATAGGATACATAAATAAACGAAAAACAAACAGATTATTATATATTTTTTAATCCCTACATTCAGATTTAACAGTAACAAACCACGTTAGTAAAATTGTAAACATTTTCGGTGTATTGTAAACATAAAAAAATACAGTGCCATACTTACGAACAGATATTAGCAACATGATTCGTGAAAAAGTTGTTGAACAAAATTCGCTTATAAAAATTCAAGTGTAGGCAAATATTGAAAGATTCAAATAAATAGAAAAAAAAAAATCTTGATTATTTATTGTGTTAAATAATCTTATTAGATGTAGGTGTAGATCTTAGTTCAAAATTAAATTTCAAATTAAATTTTCTACAAAGTGTATTAACATTTATAAAACAAAAGTTTTCATTATTATTTGTGTTTACCCAATGTAATTTTAAAACGGTTACATCATTAGATTTAGCTAAATAAAGCCAAGAAGTTAAATAAATAAAAGTATTCGACATCTATAGGAACTGTTGAGTTGCAAGGGAGATCGAAAACCGGTCTCAACGACCTCCCAGCCAAATACTTATCTAAGCTGCTGGATGTGGAGGTGCTCATTCCATCTTGGTACCTCGCCTGGACATGTCCATCTCTCTGATATATCTGCTCCTCTTTTTTATCCAGCACCTCGCTCTCTCTGTAAGTCTACACCTACTCTCTAATATATATTTACTTGATGACACTGATAGTGGTCCGATCGTGTAATATTATTTTTTTTTTTTTTTTTTATAACGGCTCTACAACCCGGTGACAGGTCTTGGCCTCCTCCAACCGTTTCCTCCAATCGTCACGGTCCCGCGCTGACGCCGTCCAGTTTCGCACCCCCAACATGCTTCTGGCATCTGCAGCGACCCCATCCGACCACCTAAGCTTTGGTCTTCCTTTTCTCCTTGTCCCATGGATCAGTTGGGTCAGCAACCCCTTTGGCATATCTCCATCAGCCATTCTGGCAATATGCCCAGCGTACCTTAAGCGCCTTAACTTGTAGGTTGTAACGATGTCTGCCTCTTCAAAAATCGTATACAACTCCTGGTTTGTGCGGCGTTTCCATTCCTCTCCGATTTTTAAGTAATAATTTTAATAATAATTTTAAGTAATAATAATTACTTATTTTATTAATAATTTTAAGTAATAATTTTTAAGTAATTTAGTAATAATATAGGAACATAGATAAAATTCCCTTGGAATGCTGGCTCATTATTTTACTTATGATTGGTACAGTTTCAGGGGTAAAACGTTTGTTGATCTCTTTCGTTTAATCTCAGCCAAAGTTATTTTTAATAGTAATAGCAACCATTAATTTTAGTTACAGTTACTTTTCAACCGAATTAAAAAAAGAGGAGGTTCTCAATTCGTCTATTTTTTTTTGGATAGATTTTGATAATTCATTTTTTGATGGGTAGGTCATACTTCAGAGGTGGTCCCATAAAAAAAATATTGAAATCAACTCAGCTCTTTTATTAGAAAAATCAAAAAACAATTAATAAGAAATAACTGTTATATAATCTTCCACTTTAACACATTACACCATGGAGACTAAATCTAAATGATTAACAAAAATAATTTGAATATACAGTCAACTCTCGGTGTGTCAAATTTTGATAAGCCGAATTCTTAAATAAGTCGAACAAAATCTATGGTCCCTAGTCCATTACTCATAAATTTCACCTTAATAAGTCTATTTCAGGCAAAAAAAAAACGTGAAAAATTGTGTAAATATGTCGAACTGAAAATAGGGGTCAAAAGAAGGGACACCTTCATGAATCGAACTATTGGAAGTTTTACCCTGTTGGAAGGGATTTGATTTATTTCTGTATACACCATACTTAATCGTATATAGTGTGCATGTAACTTTTATATTTTTCATCTTGATTATTTTTTCATATATACATACATATAATACATCTATACCAAGTTAAATATGAAAGAACAAAACGAGAAATAAAATAAAATAAAGAATAAGAAGTTACACAAAATTAGAAACACAAAACTAAGGATCCAAGTTGTTATAAGATCAAAAATTACCTCAAAAATATTTGATATAGAATAATTTATGAAATGCATATCGCTCATCAAACATTGCCCATCCGCCGGCCAATGTCCTAGATTCTGTACTGTTTTTGTCTGTAGTATAGTTCTGTAGTCAGTGAGTAGTCTGCATTCATATATGAGGTGGAGTATATTTTGTTTTTGTGTAAAATCACAAGGACATAAGAATAAATATTAAATCTATGAAAGTAACTATTTCCTGATGCATGCCCTTGTATAGTGTAGAAGTCCATGGGTCTGATTTGATGTAGGTCCGTAGGTCTATATTATTCCTAAGAAACTAGGACATTTAAAACAGGGAAATTGGATGAAAAAATGCCTAAACCTTGAAACAAATATAAAAAGGTCTGAATGCTGGAAATTGTTCACCATCCTTAGCTCTAAATGTGGCTACAAGTCTTCCTCGAAACAGTGTTGGGCCACGCTGTGCTACGCTGGCTAATTGATAGTATATTAAAGATTTTTTTAAAAGGCCGCCCGCTGGAAGGTTAATTCAAAAAAACTTATTCAACAATCGGCAAGTTTGAAGAAAGACCTATTAGTATCAAATAGATAGACCGTAGACATTTGAAAGTATATATATATTTGTGTGTGTGAGTGTATGAAGTTATATGTCTTATTATTATTGTTGTTCTCGTTAAATAAACCATTCAGCTGATTCAACCATGCTTGATTCATCTCTTTTCCTTTGGTACTTGGTACTTGTTTTTATGACTATATTTTTTATTAATAACAATAAAAGTCAAAGTTTGAGGGTTGAGCCTAAAAAACATAAAGCATAATACGTGATACAAGTATTAAACAACTTTATTTTAAATGTTTATTGATTTGATAATTTAAAGTTGGAAAAAAGTAACTTCTAAGTCGGGTAATTTTAGCTTCATACCCCCCCCCCCCCCCCCAAAAAAATAAAAGTATATATATACTAGTGACGGCCCAGGCTGTGTAGTTCCCTTAATACATATCCATTTAATTTTAATCAATAATTAAAATTAACGTTACGTTTACCATTACTAAATTAAGTTTTATTTGTAATTAAAATATACTTGTAGGCCATAATACTACACTTGAAAAATGTATTGAAAATCTCAAAAGTTAAATTTTTAAAGTTTTCGCCTTTCGAACTCGAATGCTTATTCTCAATGAATAAACCGTGAGGAAATTATCTACCGCTTGTTCGTGTCTTTAGATCCTGTAATTTCTTATATTGGTTGTAATTGGAATTCAATGCGACCTTGGAGAAGATGAGTGTTCAGTTTCTATGAAGAATAAGGATTTTAAAATCAACCACATTACCAATAAACTTTTACATACATACAATTGTAATTACTTAACCTTTCTTTAATTAATAATTGGGAACGTTTAAGATTAATTAAATAGAGAATACTAAGTAACAGATCCCTTAAACCTTATGTTGTTATAAATGTAATATTGAACGATTGTTGTTTGTTCTAATAATTTTCAACGAACTTCTGCTCACTATCGAGCTTTTGTGATTATTGTTTGTTAATATGAAACATTAAGATCTTTATGAATCAGTTTATTTTTTTATGGATATGTTTATTTTTGTTTATCTTTATGCATCCCGACAAAGGCGGGAAGGACGAGATTAATTTGATTTATACATAACGTATTGATACATTACAAATATAACTACCTACCTACAATTATACCTATATTATTATTTTTATTATTCTATTATATTTATTATTTTATTGTTTTTCATAAAACATAAATATAAGCCTTCAAGAAGAGTGAGATGCATTAAATGTAAGATATTTAGAAATAGAAATAGAAATAGAAATAGAAAATAAACTTTATTCTGGGACGATGTCCCCTAAGAATAATAGAATGTACATAAATAAATACAATGAGTCTAGCTTTCATAAGATGAAATAAAATAAATTAACAATCTGGTTAACTATTTACAATTTTACAAATAAAGAACAAAAATAGAAATAAAAATGACAAAAATCCAATAATTGCAGAAGAAAAAAATAAAAACCTATTTACATCTACTGAATGCTCTTCTTCTTCTTTTTTTTTTTTTTAGTGGTTTTGCTAGTCAGTATCATTCTGGAGGGAATGGAGGTATTGAAAGAGAAGGGATTTAAATGTGGACAGATATGGAGCATTACGGATATTACAGGGTAGTGAATTCCATAAGGAAGTAGCACGGGAAATGAAGGAGTGGTCAAATGATGTACTCTTATGGGAAGAAGTGTACAGGTCTGAGGAGCGAGATCTTGTAGTGGGGGAGGAGACCGAGGATCTGAACTGGAAGATGTTATAGATGTAGGAGGGATTCCGAGAATTGATGATTTGACAGAGGAAGGAGGCTAGGAAGTAATTTATGCGGGATGAAGGATAAAGCCATTTTAACTCTGTATGTAGATGTGATGTGTGGGAGGCTTTTGGAACCCTAAAGATAAACCTAATGAAACAGTTCATTAGTCTCCTTAGTTTACTCTCGAGTTCCGCCGTCAAGCCACCATATGCAACACAGCTGTTGTCAAAATGGGGTAGGATAAGGGAAGAAACCAAGAGTTGACGAGTAGGTTTCGGAAGGGAGTCCTGGGAAGAATGGAATAGCTTAAGGATGGATATAACCCGTCTAGAAATTTGGGAGATATGAGGTTTCCATGAAAGGGTTTGGTCAAAGGTAATACCAAGGTTTTTGACTGTGGGGTGGAATTGAATAGGTTGGGAGTTCATTGACAGTATAGGGAGGTGGGGAAGGGATCTCAGATGGGTATTAGAACCTATGATAATAGCCTGCGTTTTTTCTACATTTAATTTTAATTTGTTGTCAGAGGCCCACTTGCAAATGCTATTAAGGTCTTCTTGGATAAGGGAGAATGATTTAATTAAATCAGAGGGATGGAAGGATAGATATATCTGGAAATCATCCGCGTATAGATGGTAGGAAGAATGGTGAATGGAATTTGGTAGATCATTTATGTAGGCACAAAAAAGAGTAGGAGAGACACTGGAACCTTGGGCTACCCCTGATGTCAATGAAAGGGAAGAGGAAAGTGGCTGGTTTGGTATGGATACTATTTGAGTTCTACTATAGAGGAAGGAATGAAACCAGAGGAGAGAGCTTGAGGAAAAAGATAGGGCTTTTAGTTTCGTGAGGAGAATAGAATGGTCTAGGGTGTCAAAGGCTTTGGTAAAATCTAGAAGGATAAGGACAGTTACTTTTCGTTCGTCAAGGGCAGTATGTATGTCATTAGTAATTTTTGTTAAGGCTGTCTGAGTTGAATAACCAGGTCGGAACCCAGATTGGAACGGATTAAGGAGATGAGAGTTTTCTAGGAAATTGGAGATTTGTGATTGAACTAGTCTTTCAAGGGGTTTGGACAGATTGGAAAGTATTGATATGGGACGGAAATCATTAAGTGAAGATGGGTTAGATTTCTTTTGTAAGGGTTGTATTTTAGCTTTCTTCCAGGATGAAGGAAAGGTGGAATTTTGCAAAGAATAATTATATATATGTAGGAGGACTGGAAGGATAGTAGGAAGGCAGAGTTTGATTAATTTTAGTGGAATACCATCATGTCCAATAGCTTGCGTTTTACATTGGAAAATGGCATCAATGAGGTCTGAGGGTGTGATATAGGAAAAATAAAAATTGGAGGAGTTAAAAGGAGGACCGCTTGGAGCGTAGCTGGCAGAAAGAGATGAGGAGTTTGATGATGAGGTAGCAAAAAAGGAATTCATTTCATTAGGAGTAAAAGAGTATGAAAGCGGAGCATTCATACTGAAGTCTAGTCCGTCGAAAACGTCTTCGGGCGGCCTCTCGTCTCTTTTGTAGGTTTTTGATTTCTATTGTGATCCAGGGTGCTGGTGGACGTCGGATTAGGATGGTTTTTAGGGGAGCATGTGAGTCGAGGATGGATAAGAGATTGGATGTGAGGATGTCAACCATGTTGTCGATAGTGTGGGAGGAATAGATAGAGTCCCAGTCCAGAGCGTCAATATCAGTTTGGATTTTTAGGTTCAAAAGTTATTTTCAATGCCATTAAAAAACAATCTATGAAAATAGTTAAGCTACTATTAAATAGTACCGATCATTTTGAAACTTATCCAACAGTTATACTGAACATCATTGGAATGAACTTTATAGAAGAAGTCAAACTGCTGATTTTATATGGTGCGAATGTAGAAAAAAAAGACGTCCATGGTAACCTTCCTCTTTCTTCAGCTGTTATAACGAGAAGTGTAGAATTAGTTAAATTACTTCTGCAAGAAGGTAAAAGGAAAATAGATAAAGAAAATTTCAAGACTTTCTTAGTTGCTGATACCGATGTAATGGTTTCTTCCATCAGGACTAAAGCGACAGAAATTCACAAATTCACGGCACTTCATATTGCTTCATATCAAGGTCTCATGGACATTATCAGACTATTGATATTATACGGGGGGGTCATTAGAGGTCCAAGATGAACGGGGATATACACCACTCCATAGTTCCTGTGAGGAGGGGCATGGTGAAGTAGTTAAACTGCTTTTAGAGTCTGGAGCGAATAAAGATTCTATCGATTTCAACGGCACCACACCCTTGCACATCGCCTGCAACCGAGGTCAGGTCGCAATTGTGGGTTCATTGCTCAATGGTACTCCAGCTGAAGTAAATCAAACCGACAACAATGGTTATTCACCACTTCACTTTGCAACTTTAAGTGGATCACAGAGAATAGTAAAGTTGTTACTAAAATATGGAGCCGGAAAAGATGCTAAAACTCATGACCTCAAAACTCCCTTACATTTCGCCTCCCTCAAAGGTCATAAGGAAATCGCAAACATCTTATTAAACGCAGGAGCCAGCAAAGAGGCAGCTGACATTGATGGTATGACACCATTACATTTTGCTGCAAGAGAGAGACACCCAGATGTTGTTAAGTTAATTTTTAGTTTTGGAGGTAACATCTTTAAGCGAACCAAAAACAAAAAGATGCCACTTCATATGGCTTGCGAAAAGCATGTTAATTCTAAGCTGTTTGAAATGGACGTAGTCAGAACACTTGTACAGTTTAGTACAGTCAAAGCTTTTGATTCAAATTTAATGTCACCTTTGCATATTGGGTCCAGAGACGGTTCCTTGGGCTGTGTAGAAGTACTTGTTTCTAGTGGAGCTGACCAATATAGTAGAGATAAGTTGCTAAATCACCCGATACATTACGCTGCGTTGAACGGACACTATGAGGTAATGCTTACATTACTTAAAAACGATTCGAAGCCTAGTTCCTCTGTTAACAGAAATCAGGAAACTCCTCTTATTTTAGCTTCAAGAGAAGGACATACTGATGTTGTAGCTTTACTTTTCCAGTTCGGGGTTGAAGGATTTCGACCTGACATCAATGGAAGGACTGCATTACATCGCAGTGCCTTCCGAGGCCACATAGATATTGTGAAACTTCTTCGACAGCACCGGGTTTTCAAGGACATTCAAGATAAGTGGGGTTTTACAGCATTGAACTACGCTGCGTCATGGAGGGGATATCATGAGGTTATTGGATATCTTTCGGCTTCTTTGCTGAACATTACTTTATCATCTTATTTCAATATATCAAACCCTTTCAAACCATAATTTCCAAATAAAATTGTATAAACCGTAGTATATTTAAATCTAATATGATATGTCCAAATCATTTTAGTTAAATTATTTGTTTTGTTTAAAAATTAACTAAAACAAGTTCTATTTTAAATGTAATATCGCATGAAGGATGGACATCAACAAAAAACTCTCATAATCCTTAAAATTCAAATGCCATGAAATAAGCACCATCATCATTTAAGTAAGCACCATCTATTAAGTTAATTTTAATATAATCAATTTTGTTTATGTATTTATGAAAAATATATTTAGTTATTATTTATTTCTGCTTTATTTAATTTATAAGTGTGCATTAATCCTTACTATAAAGGGGCAATAATACAAATTTGCAGGTATTTTCCCTTTTAGCTAAACAATAGCTGTTGTAATTTCTAAGCTTCTTCTTCTTCTATCAGTATTATTCTCATTTCGTTTCTTTTAACTCAACAGCAATTTTGATTGCTAGATTCACCAAAAAATGTCTAATTTAGGGGTTTTCTGAAGTGCTAAAAACAAATGTGACATCAGTTTTAAGTTAAACATTTTTATATACTTTACTTTACAGAAAAATTTAAGTTTTTCTTATTCCATTGACCATCAAAGTACTGGATCACTCAAAAAATTACTATTTCTTAGTATTAATTGAAATAATTATTAATTGGGTATACCATACAAGCTTGTAAGATTTATAAAAATGACCCTTGATAGAACAGTGGGTAACGTGAATACACAAGAAGGGATGTCAGATTAATTTGAAGTATACTGTGGGCTTCGGCAAGAGGACCCATTATCACCGGTCCTATTTAACTTATACCTTGAAAGTGCCATTCGCAACATAAGAACAAATCCAGTTGGAAATATTTATAACATACTTACGCAGTACATGGCATATGCAGATGACGTGGTGATCTCTGCAAGAACGTCATCTGCGTTAGTCAATTTATTTAATGATTTTAGCCAAGCAGCAAAGAGGATAGGGCTCGAGGTCAATATATCAAAAACTAAATTTATGGAAACCTCGAGCAACCCAAATTATAGTGGAGATTATACAGCAATAGAAGAGTACATGTTTCCTACCTGTAGAGAATTTAAGTACCTGGGAGGTAAAGCAATGTAGGGGCTGACATTAAAGCAAGGATAGCAGCGGGAACAAGGTGTTCTTATGCGACGTAGAGAGCTCTCCGTTTTAGAAGTCTCTCCAGAAGGGCATAAATAACCATATACAAAACGGTAATAAACCAGTAGTGACATACAGTAGCAATACATGGACTCTAACCATCATCAGAAGTCTCTACTAGCATGAGAAAAAAGAGTTTTTCGAAAGATATATGCTCCAATCAAAGAGCAACAAAAGTGGCGCATCAGAAGCAATGCAGAGCTCAGAGAGCCTAAATGAAAAAACGGATAACCGTTAATAATAACAATAATGTCACTGTTGTAAAAAAAGTAGGTTGCGATGGCTTGGTCATTTAGAGAGAATAGAACCTCAAAGGCTGCCAAGAAAAATCTGGACAGGAGCGCCAGTAGGAACAAGAAGAAGAAGCAAGCCCAGATAAAGATGGATGGATGATGTGGAAGGGGACATAAAGAATTAGAGGAAGGTAGCCGCTGACAGAGAGGAGTGGAGAAAACTGTGTGCAGAGGCCCAGGTCCTTCATAGGCTGTAGATCCCGAAATAGAATAGAATTGAAATTTTATTAGCAAATGTACTGATATCAGATCATTGATGTTTAGATTTATATATTTATTGATGAGTGATAACGAAACCACTAATACGTATAAGATATCACATTAATATTTAATTATTTTTTTCATTTTTTATACTACATAATACATATGCTAGACAAAGGAGGACTGGAGTAGTAAAATAATCTTTAAGCTGTTTTATTAAAATAAACTTTAATTAATCAAAACACTTTTGTAATAGATCGATTGTGGCCACAATTGATAAACATTTATATTAGGCGGGAACAAGGGAAGAATCGCCAAAGAGTATAAATAACAAACATGATTTGATATGAAATAAACAGAAAAAAAAAGAAAAAGAAAACTGAAAATGACTCGTGGTCATAAATAACCTTTTCAGAAGTTGATTTGAATCAATTATTAGATACTTATTATTAGATAAGTATTATCAATATTAGATACAAGGAGGTATAATGACTTTTATAGTTTTTTTTTTTATAATTATCATTGAAGTTTGTTTTTACACTAACAAGGGGAGGACACACTCAGTCTCTCACGGATCTTGTTGGCAATTTTTTTGGAGGTTCCTGGTCAAAAAATATTAGACACGTGTTTTGCCGTTCCCACCAATGGGCTCTCTGTCTGTATATTATGTAAATATTAAGTTGTAATAAATTATTATTACAATAAATAATTATAATTACTTTAATAATAATTAAAGTAACAAATTATTTCTCCTAATTAGTATGTATACATATACATATAAATTTTTTTAGCCCTAGAATTCCATTTCAGCACCCTCAAAACTCAGGAAACGTATGTATATATATATATTTGTATATACTGAAATGGAATTCTAGGGCTAAAAAACTTTTCTACCACATTTTACAGTGTAAAAGCTAAAATTTTTCAAGTGAAGTACGTTCAATATATTTTTGTCACAAGAACCGACATCGGATTCGAATTCAGCATTCAAAAGAACCCTTAAATACATATTTCATCCAAATAGAAAAATAAAAAATTTTAAGCTTCAAAATTTGCCCGACCAAGCAACTTTTATTTAAATTGATAAAAACATTAATTGCGCTTAGACGGTTTAACGTATTAAATTTGTTTTTTTACACAAAATGTAGGGTTTTAATACGCATGAAATGTATTTGGTTTCATCATCCTATCTAGTTTCAAACTCAAGTTAAAAATCAAAATGGTTTTCGGATTTTCCAATTTTTTTAATAGGTTATTGTTCATCGAATTGTACATTTATATGCATCAAAAGAAAGCTGAGATTCTCCTCTTTTCAGCGATATCAACCAGTGAATTGTGTGACAAAGTAATGGCGATTTAAAGGTGTGCAACCAATAATCGGTTTTAAAATTTCATTTTCCTCGAAGAGGGTGAAAAAAATGATATTTTTTGATTTTGTTGAATAAGCGTTTTTTTTTAATGTTTTTGAGGGTGCCGAATTAGAATTTGATGTCAATCTATAGAGGTAGTTTACTTGAAAAACTAATCATTTTTTTAGAATTTAATTAACCTTAACCGAAATCTATGAAGCGACTGTATTTTTCCTGAAATCCACAATCAAAACTAAAAATCTTGGTGCACGAATCATGCCGATATCATTTTTTAAACTCGAGATAAAAAATAAATTAGTTCAATGCTATTTTATTTTTTTTCTCGGCTCCTAGGGCCCATTGGTCGGAACGGCAAAATACATGTCTGATATTTTTTGACCAGGAACCTCCAAAAAAATTGCCAACAAGATCCGTGAGAGACTGAGTGTGTCCTCCCCTTGTAAGTAATTTAAAACAGGAATATCATGGAGTCTAGAGAAATGCTGCACATGGCTGTTGGGAAAATTAAATTATTCGACATTCATTGAAACTGTTGAGCTGCAACGAGAAACGAAAACCAGTTTGGACGACCTCGCTGCCGAGGAAAAAAATACTTATATAAGCTGCTGGATGTGGAGGGACTCTTTCCACCTTGGTAGCTCGCCTCGACATGTCCATCTCTATCATATATCTGCTCTTCTTTTCTATCCTGCACCTTGCTCTCTCTGTAAGTCTGCACCACTCTGATGTATATTTATCTCAATAACTCTATAACTAGGCCATTTATCTAATAATATCAGAACACAGAGCAAATTTCGTTTAGTTGCTAGGTTTAAATTTTAATAATAAAAAAAAAAAAAAAAAATCGTGAATAAACAATTTGTATATCTTGTATGTCATCAGGTGTCCTTAATCCGTAACTGTATATATAGTATTAATAGATAATTAAAAATATATAAGCATTATTAGAGGATAACTTCATAAAAGTACATAGCTGTATTAATGTTTTAATTTAATTGTATCGTATAACAATCTATAACACCTATCAATTCATTTTCATCAACAGTTCCCTATTGCTATTAATATTATTATTATCATCATTATACTGTTATCAAAACCAGTTACTATTTGGGAAAGAACAGGTTAACGCAGTCATTTACAATTCTACTGATCATGAAATAGTCATTTATTTTTCCATATCAGTTAAAAATTATGTCATCGTGTAAAAATCATTCCTAATACTATGGTATTGTCTTGGTTTAATAATGGAAATCATCTATCTTAACTAAAAGTAATTAGTATAATTCAATTAAGGTTTTTTTTGGTTTTATATTCACACCTGTCAATCAATGTGATTAAAATTGGAGGATTTGGTGAAATACTAAAATAGGCGGTGTGAAAGGGAGAGAGCCTTGTAGCACCTCATCCTAACCTGATCCCCCCCCCCCCCCTAATTTATCTCAGATCCTTTATCCAGCTCATTTCTAGCCTTCCCTCGAATGTGCATTGTGGCTTTGTCGTTTATGTTTATAGACACATGTACACATACATTTTTCATTATATATTTGTAGAGAGTCCGTATTTGTTCTTTATGTTGCTTACCTACCTGGATGCTTTCGTGATAGTCCTGAAAAATTTGTACTTTGTTAAATATATGTTTTTTTTTAGCTGTTCCGTATGTCTGCAATGTGTAAATCAATAGATTTAAGTAAGTATATGTGTTAATTTTTGCTTGTTTGCAAAAACGTGAGTAAAAACTTCTAAGACCGCATGTCATTCTCTTTGTCAGACTAAGGTAGTATGTAGTATCTGTCTATGGAATATTAAATAATAAATTTGTAAAAAAAAAAAAAAAAAAAAAAAATATATATATATATATATATATATATATATATATATAAGTACCGCATTCTTTTATTTAACTGGTTCAGAGATATGGGAATGTAAACACCTAAAGAAAAATGAAACGATTCACCGAGAAAATAAAAATAAAAAAAACATGGAATTTTGAACCAAGGTGGAATGTCAGTATTTATTGATTTCGTTGAAATTTGTTTGTTTGATTATTTGGATTTAACATCGCTATATAATTCCAACTAGGGCAGGAAGGACGTGTTATCCTACAGGTTACCATCCAATTCTAGCCAGGGTGAGGTAGGTCAAGATTCACTTCACGAAATAAATTTTAA
This sequence comes from Euschistus heros, assembly GCA_003667255.2. Lineage (NCBI taxonomy): Eukaryota > Metazoa > Arthropoda > Insecta > Hemiptera > Pentatomidae > Euschistus > Euschistus heros. Next base: position 627,788 of record RCWM02000067.1, read on the forward strand.
CCCGCTCAGGTGGGATTAAAACCTACGACCTTCAGTACCGAGCGCGCTGTTACTCTATTTAAACATTCTAGGGTGATTTATCGTATGAGGAAATTAATCAAATTGTAATTTATTTATTAATTGTAATTTATTAAAAATCTAATTTAGTAAAAAAATCAATTGTATTTTTTGGATAATATTGGGAGAATAGGGGAGGGGGAGCTCGAGTTGGTTCATGGCGGCCCTGTTTATATAAAGTAATTTAGTTTGAAATTATTATTAAAAATAAATAATTCACTGAAAAGTGAGAAATTTTAAGTCGATTTATCGATGGCTTATTCCACAGAATTAAACAATGAATGGACGTGTTTCATGAACAGTTTTCTGATTGTCCTTTCTTTTTTTTTCTCACAAAGTCCTGTTCTGTTTTCAATCATATCAAGATAGTAGTTCATAAATCCTACATATGTAGAAATTATTCAGACAATTATACTGTTTAAAACCATTTTCAAAAAAGATTTTTGAAGTTTAGATAACTCTGTCAAGAAGGAGAACACAGCTAATGTAAAGAGACTGTTCTAACCGGTTTGGATCCGGCATACTGAGGTATTTGACCCCAAAGAGAGAACAATACATTTGTATATCGATAAAATCTTGTGTTGAAGTATGCAGTTAAGCATTATTACTACAATGATATTTTCACGCATAGCAGTAATTTTTAACCTTGTTAAATTTGCACTAATTAAGTGTTTGAAGAGTACGTAAAAGTATAACTGAACATCCAATTTTTAATTTTAACGTGTGAATTAGTTATCCAGATGGTCAGAGACTATTAACAACCTCTTGTGACCAATGGACAGCGTTATCAGAGTTTACGACTAAAGGCCCATTGATCATATTTTGACACACATTATCAAAATACAAAGGATCGACCTTTTGATTTGGTAATAATTTTTATTCGGCAGAAATTGATCTCGTCAGGTTGGATTTTAATTTCTAACCATAAAAGTATGACAGTGCGGTGAACCTTGTTTCCGCAACTTAACATAGTACATTTAAATTTTTATTATTGCAGTGTATATTATTGCTAAACCTTCCTAGAATTAAGAAAATGTAGTTAAAATTTGGTACAAATGGGTTTAGTAGTTTTACCATCCTAAACTCTATCCTCAGCGCGCTCGGTACTGAAGGTCGTGGGTTCGAATCCCTCCTGGGCAGGTTAAAATTTATTTCGTTGGGGACCCACAAATAAATCTTTGTCTTCCAACCCTAGCTGGAATAGGTTGGTAGCCTGTATGATAACCCGTCCTTCCTGCCCTAGTTGGAGTACATAAGGATGTTAAGCCCTAACAAACAACACATTTCGGTCGATTTCCAAAGAACACTAGGAACCAAATGTCGCACCACATATTAAAATGTTTTTTAAATAATTATAATTTAATTATGAAACTACCTAATTTAATGAATCAGTATTCCAGGCATTTCTAGTTTTGATGTATTGTTAATGGCGCTTTTGTGTAAAAATACAAGTTTTGGAATATGTGTCACCGCCCACTATTAGATCAAACCATTCAAAATTTTGACTTTTTCTATGTTTCTATTTTTCTATGATTTAGTAATTTTTGCCACTTTTGACAGAATTCTTTCTTTGATAAACTGATCATTATTTCCAAAAAAAATGAAGAAAAACAATTGATTAACTGTTATTTTAGTTAACCGATTAAGTAAATATATTTTACGCTACGTGATTCAATTTTTTTTAAAAAGGTCTACTTTATTTGTCAAATAAAGGCGGAAGCAAGTGGCAGCATCAGAGAAAAAAAAATACCAATAATAATTGCGTACCGGAAATTTATAAAATATTTATAAACAAAGAGCTGTTTTTTTGCTTCATAAAAAGCACCTACATACCTTGAGTCTTAGTATCCTTGTCGGAATAACGATACAAACAAAAAGAAAAGCAAACAATTCCACTGTTTGGCGGGAGTTCGAGTAATGATGGTTAACTCAATAAGTTCGTTGAACTTCATTAGTAGACCTTTAGAATAATATTCCTCAGTTTTGTGGTTTTCCAATAGAAACAAACATTTATCTCTTACTGTCCAGACAATAATACACGCATTGTATATACCCACTATTGCAAATTCAAACATGTGGGAAACTGTGTACCCCTAAAGTCATCTTTTGTTCCATTCTGTGGAGGCTGGATGGAAGGTTTTCAAATTTTCAGAATTTGTAAATAAGCGCAGGAAATTGTCTATTCCTCAAATAAACTTGTAGACTGATTTTACTCTATACGTCTTAAGCAAGGTGTTTACGTCTCAAGAGCAAATTTCATTTAGATAAATTTTAAATTTGAGTTATTTCGCTATAAATCTAATATACCATATAGTCATACATCGGCCAAGGTTCAATATATGGAGACTTTGCACTTTTTTGTAATCGCTAACTAGTGTCCAATTTCTAGAACTAGAGGGGTACTCTACCATTTTTGAGGTTTATGTTTGTTTAGGTTTAGTTTAGTTCACCCCGGTGCCTTTAAGTTCGTTATTATTATTATTATTATTATTATTATTTTAATAATAAACTGGTTAAAGTGGTATTAAAAACTGGATTTTCAAAACCTCCGTCCACACTCCATCGCAAATGTAAGAATAAGAAGAGAATCGTTCTTATAGAAAGTGATAATGTGGAAGAACGAATATCCAACTTAGGCACGAAAATCACATCCAAGGCTTTGTGATTCCACAAGCGAGTGGTAACCATTCTCCATGTAAAATCATGATTGAGACCTTTTCATATAAATAATTTGATATTTAAGATTAGAGGTTACAAATTGAAAACAGGGTAGAAGCGTGGAAATCAAACCAGATAAGTCCATTTTTTTAAATTGTGGTTTGTGAGAGCTCGCTCTCAGTTCAAAACTCGTATATGTCCTGATTATTGTTCATTAGTTATTGAATATTTTTGCTTAGGATGTGGTAAAGTGTTAAAAACAACCATCGAGTGAATAAATAACAAACTGAAATACTTTGTTGTGCAAGTCCTTTGGTAAAGACCGTCACGTGTCAAAGTTCGTCTTAACCAGAATGAAAGACAGTCTGATGGCTTAAGTTTGTGAGGTGCGTGGCAATTAAGAAAAAACACTATTTTATTTTCCTCTGTATTCCTAACTAAATCGTAATTCCAATCGTGATGTCCTTATACAAGCCTTAGTCAAAAATGTATACAACAATTAATATTTTATATCCACACACTAGAAAACAGGTAACAGTAGTATATGTGGTTATAGGTATCAGCTGGAGTGAGGTTTCTCATGGATTTGCCTCTGCATTATATGAAAATGAAAATTAGGTAAACTTCTAAACAAAAATAATTATAAATTAAAAATACATCTATATAAAAACAATGGTACAAATAAAATGTAAACATATTAACTGCGGCAGTGGCAAATCCATTTCACATAACCTCTTTGGTTATCACGCCAGCTGATAGCCGATAACCTTCTCCAAACAGTGTTGCCCGCTACGTCACTCCCCCCCAATGACATCGGCACAGAACCTCACTTTAGGCTTCACTAGTCGGCCCGAACGTGTGTGGTACTGCTGCGGTGTTGGATGCTGTTCTGTATCGAAGTCATTTGAAGGATTTTTGGGACTTGAAGCGGGCGCAGAAGTGGGTTGATCCCTGTTGCCGCTGTCTTCTCCTGGTTCATGAAGCAAGTGAGCAACCTTCAGGCGATCCATGGAGACGGTTTTAGGTCCTGAAGGCAGCTGGACCCGAAATGTTTTTCTCTCTCTTGCTAGAACCCGGTAAGGTCCGGAGTAAGGAGGAGTCAATGGTTTTCTCACGGTGTCATCTCTCAGGAACACGTGACTGCATGATCTTAGGTCGCGGTGAACGCTGCAACGGCAAATCCATTTCACATAACCTCTTTGGTTATCACGCCAGCTGATAGCCGATAACCTTCTCCAAACAGTGTTGCCCGCTATAAGTTCAACTTATTCTCCGGGTTTGGTCAGGTAGATCAATTCTACATAGAATAGCGTACAGGGAAGATACAACCGATTCATTGCACTACACAGTGTAAGGAACAACTGAAATAGTTATCCCAGGGCATTCAGCAATGTAAAAGTGATGTTCATACAAAGAAACCATGATTGTATCTCTCTGGTCTTGTTTGTATGTTAGGTTATAACCTTCCCTGTTGTGTGGGGTCTCTCACTTGTTATTTCGAAGGGTTGTGTGCAGAAATTAGTTACTTGTAGAATTTAGTTTCTTCATTGTATTTGCCTTTATATATTCAAATACATATAAAACAAATGGTCTTTGTAATCAGAGGATTTGGAGGAACTTAAGATGGGATAAGGATAAGGATTTTCAGGAGGTATGTTCAGAATTTTTATTGATGTGATATTTTAGTCTGAGGTGACTGCGTATTGCTTTGCTGATCCCAATATATTCTTTGAGTATGTAGTCATTTTGTATTGTTGGTATTATACTGATTTAACAAGATAGACTGTATCCTTTGGGGCCTTCATATTAGTTTGGTCATCCGAAGCCTTTTTCTGGACTGTCTTAGCTTAACTGTTTTGGAAAGTGAAGTCTTTTTGGCTCTCTTATAGTGATTTATTAGGGCTGGTGGTAATGACATCAGCTATGATTCTACTCCTGTTCCCACCTGTTATACCTTTTTCTCTATTGTGACCTTTTGATGTTTTTGTGCTTTCCTTTATTCCTCACCTTATTGGGACGACTATTACTTTGTCTAATTTGTTATTTCTTAGCAGCCCCAATCAGGAGTGTAGTGGCTGGACAGGGGCTTGGGGCTCCTAATTAATGCCTCATATTGAGTAATCAAGGTAACTAAATACCACCTTCTTAAATCTGAAGGCAAAATTTGGTTTTGTACCACAGGAAGGGATTAGGAATGCACTATGCAAAAAGACGATCCCTCCTAATCTGATAAAAAATATGTCAGCTCACCATGATCTTTAGCTAGTTGTCTGCCTCAGTGTAAAGGAGTCCATTATTCTTTAAAATAAAATATGAAAAGATCCTTGACAACTGATAGCCTCTTTCAATATGATTACTAGGTTTTCAAGCTTTAATTGTTATAATTATTAAAAACATAGATGTATTGAGCCAAGGCTTCATATGAATAATTGTTTAAAAAAAAACCCTGGAGAAAAATTGTCAAGATTATTTCTAAAATAATGTAATATCTCAAACCCTATATAACATAGTAAGTTGGTTGATGGTTCACGAATTTGTGTTATGTTGAAGAATGAAATAATTTTATATCTTCTTACATTTGAGAAGAGAAAGTAAGAAAATATCAACATCCTAATGGAAGGAGAAATAGATATTGCTTACAATTAGTAAGCATTCTTCATAACGGCACTAAAACTCATAGCGAGTCAAGGTATTAAAATTAGTAAGGATTACTGACATTATTTGCACATAGAGCATTATTCACATTATTCATATTTATTTTATTTTTTATTTTTATTTATTTTTTTTTTATGGCGCATACTGCCCTTTAAGGACAAGGGCCTTGTAACAAATTGCTTGCCAAGCTGACCTATTGGTAGCAACATTCCTCCATCTGACTTCTAATTGTTTCAAATCCTCTATGTCATCCAACCATGTCATTCTTGGACGACCTCATCTACGAGTCCCTCCAGGCTTTTCATATAGTGGTTTCCTTGGGAGACGATCACTTCCCATCCATTCCACATGGTCGAGCCACCTCACCCTTCTTTTTTTTTTATAAAGTTCACAATATTTGGCTGGCCATACAATGTCCTCAACTCCTAAGTAGTCCTAATTCTTCACTCACCCCCAGAGTTGGTAGGTCCATATATTTTCCAAAGAACTTTCCTTTCCCAAGTGCAAAAAGCCCTCTATTTTTTTATGTCAGGACCCAGATCTCGCTTCCATAGGTGATAATTGGGCGTACGATAGTCTTGCTATGTTGCTATTGGGATTTTTTAAATACTATATTAATATTAAATATATCCCTGGGGATGTCATAGCCCCATCAACTAATGTCTCACATATTACCTTTATTGGATTCGAACCAAACACATGTATAACGATTTAGTATTACTTAGTGGCATTTAGGAAATAGAATAATAATAATTATTATTGAACATACTTTATTTATATTGAGAGAGTATTAGTCAACTGAGAAGTATTTAGAGAAGTAGATTGTTGGGGTATGCAGTCATAGATACTCAGAAATTAAAAAATAATCTTTTAATTTATAATGGCGACGTTTCAAGTTGCATTGCAAGCCTTCATCAGGGTTTCAGAGAGAGATGTAAACAGAAACTGGGTGTGAGTGGGAGTTGTTGCTAAAGTACTTTTTAAACATATTTTTTCTTACCAAAATTACTAAATTAAATTAAAGAAAAAACATGAGTATACAAATAAAACAGAATTTTAAAAACCATAAAAATTTTAGAAAAAACATAAAGGCATGATAGTTGTTAGAGTCTTAGACCTTATTTAATATTACTGTTTTAGATGTTTAAAGATTAGGATGAACTTTACACTTAATCGATGTCAGGGTAAGCACACAATTTACCATTAAATACTATCTTGGTATCATATCTCGGTAGGGTATCCTAAAGTCTTTCTGATGCATCATAATAAGCATCTTTATTGTCTTCTTCAATTTAAGAAGACTGCATATTAAGCATTAGTGACATTATTTGTACTATATAGCTCCTTTTGATTTTTTCTATTGTTATTAAGAGAATTATCATTTCTTACTTTTAATTTAGTTTGATTGGTTTTATTTGGTTGGATTTTGATTTCTAACTATAAAAGTGTGACAAACTTTCTTTCTGCCTCCCAAAATTGTACATTTAAATTTTTATTATTGCTAATATGCAGTTATTGAAAATGATGTAGTTAAATTTTGGTATAGAAGGGTTCAGGTTCAGTATTTTTTCCATTGCAAAATATCAGCCTATTTCAAAAGTCCTGTCATTTTTTTTTCATTAATTAAAATTTATTTGGCCTGTACCATCTTTGTTATAATTCTATTTTAAATTTGACCTCTTCCAATGTAAACAATATTGTTTACTGTCTTTGAAATTGGGGTTACCTTTTAACCTAGTCACTACTAAATGTTTAAAGGACTATATTAAAATGGTGAGTGTTGAAATTCAAATTAAGTAAATTTTATTATATGATTTTAAACTTAGCTTGAAGGCAAACAAGGCTGCTCAAAAAATATATCCCATATTTGGTGAGAAGATACTCTCTTAGCATTGAGCTCAATTATGGTTTTCCAAATTTCATCAAGGCGATGAAACGCTTGAAGGTAATGCTCGTTAATGCGACTGGTAATTCGAGAAATAATTGATTCAGATCTATGTTAAAAATGTACAGAAACAGGTAAGCAGTTATATATCTCACAAGCAGCAGCCTGTAGTTATCGACATCAAATGGGAAAAATAAAAAAATGGATAAATTTATTTTATCCATTTATTTTATTTTAACCCTAACTAGTTATCAGAGGCGAATTAGATTATTTGACTGGCAACAGCTTTATCTTTAACCTCTCAATTCAAAAATCACCCATTTTTTGACAATCATCCTTGGGGATAGTACGACAATATTTGGTGAGCATACCAATGAGTATCAGTTGATGAAGGACCAAAAAAATGTCCAAAACCTGATCTTCATCCGGAAAAGGTATTGCTGTTTGTTTTCTGGACCAGCAGAGACATTGTTCACTATGAGCTCCTATTTGGGTAGTAAACTATTACTGCAGAGTCCTGTTGCATGATATTTGTCAGTCTTAACTTTGAAAATTCTATCCAAATTTGGTAAACAGAAAAGGACTCTTGCTCCTTCAGCCACAAACTGCAAAGTTGACTAGGGATAAATTAATGGATATTGGATGGGAAATATTGCCCCACTTCTTCCGACCTTTCACTCACTGATTATCTCCTTTTTAGATCTCTGGCAGAAATGTTTTGTTAACCAGCAAAGCCTAGAATTGGAATTAAAGCAGTTTTTTACTCGCAAAGATCAATTATTTTTTAATAACAGTATTTTGGATCTTGCATCACCATGGGATTACATTATTAGTTGTAATGGAGATTATATTTATGAATAAAGGTATTGGTTCCTTGAACTTTTTAATTATTCAAAAAAAGATCATGACTTTTGAATTGACCTGGTAAATTGTGGAACTGTGGTAACCACATATTGGTCGATTTTCAAACTTCACTGTTATCCGTATATTATCACTTCTTATTAACAAATTTATTAAAAATCAATAGATTTTATTATTGATAAACCTTCCTGGATCGATATAACTGATGTGGTTAAAACATGGTATAGGTTGGTTCAGTGGGTAGTGATCACAAACAAAAAATGGCTGGTCCTTTTATGTAATAGCATAGATAATATTGGATAAGTAATTAAAAAAGCATTGAGTATTGAACAGATGCTTTAGAGTTTGTGTTAATAGGGCTCTAAAGAAAATTTTTTTTCCAAAACAATGTTTACTCTTGCTATCTTAGGTTATACATAATATTTTAAGTTGGTTAATAGTTTAGAGACATGTATTATGTTGGAAATTGAAGGGATAGTTTTGTTGTCAAATAAGGAGGTATGATTTTGGTGGAATTGGGCTTGAATATTAGCACCCTAAATGATATTAAAAAGGAGAACTTACTAGTTTGTGAATTTAAATTATTTACAGTTAGATGTAAATACATTTACCTGAAAGTAATGTTTATGATGATGATTCTCATAAATTAATTTTATTATGATTTTAGGTGATAAGTGAAGGAGTCTACTCTGAACCAAAACCTGTGGCTCCTCTTGTGAATTCTTCAGATAACTCAAATGACTTTAATATAAATGGAACACGGTGTAGCCAATTAGAGACAGCAGAATTTGAAAACAAAGATGATGTTTTGATTTATCTCGGAATATCTCATAAACAAAATAAAACTCTTAATAATAAGATATATAGAAACTCTTCAAAAGATGATGCACTTCTAGTATCTATAAAAACCAAAAATATAAAGGAAATTATTGCAATTTTAGGTAAGGATTTGCAATTAACAGTATTCTATGTAATGGGTCCACACCTCTACACAATGCAATACGTTTTGGTTCATTCAATATTGTTAAGACACTACTTGATCATGGTGCTGCTGTAAACAGCCAAGGAAGAAATGGATTTACACCCCTACACATTGCTTCTATGCATGGTTACATAGATATAGTGAAATTATTGTTGTCCAGGAACGCAAGTCTGAACGTAAGAGATACTAGTAATGACGAGCCTCTCCATATGGCAACGAATAATGGGTTAATCAATATTGTTAAGACACTACTTGATCATGGTGCTGCAGTGAACAGTCAGGGGCGAAATGGGTCTACACCTCTACATATTGCTGCTATGAGTGGCTATGAAGATATAGTGAATTTACTATTGACCAGAAACGCTAACCTTGATATAAGAGATATTAATGAAATACAGCCAATACACTGGGCAGCAGGTAAAGGGGCATTCAATATTGTTAATACTTTGTTGGATCATGGTGCAAATGTCAATAGTAAAGGGTATTCTGGTAGAACACCACTAAATATTGCTGCTATGAATGGTTACGAAGATTTAGTAAAGTTATTGTTATCCAGGAATGCAAATGTAGACATAAGAGATATTGATGAATCACAGCCAGTACATTGGGCAGTTAGCAAAGGGGCATACAATATAGTTAAGACTCTACTAGATAATGGTGCCAGTATCAATAGTGTAGGTCTTTATGGTAAAACACCTCTCCATATTGCTGTTGAGTATGGATACCAAGATATTGTGAATTTGCTGTTGTCCAGGAATGCAACTTTGGACATAAGAGATGCTTATGATAATGAGCCAATACATTGGGCGGTTTCAAATGGGACCTTAAGTATTGTTAAGATGCTGCTTGATCATGGTGCTGCCATAAACAGTAGGGGTGAAGCTGGATGTACACCACTGCAAATTGCTGCTATGAAAGGTCACGAACCTATTGTGAATTTACTTTTGTCCAGGAATGCGAACGTGCATATATAAGAGATATTTATGGGCATGAGACACTACATTTGGCAGTTTTAAAAGATAAATTCAATGTTGTTAAGACACTGCTTAAACATGGTGCTGCAGTAAACAGTAGGGGAGGAGTTGGGTCTACACCATTACATATTGCTGCTATGAAAGGTTATGAATCTATTGTGAATTTACTTTTGTCCAGCAATTCGAGCATGCATATCAGAAATATTTATAATGATGAGCCCCTACATTCTGCAGTTTCAAATGGGAAATTCAATATTGCTAGGATACTTCTGAACCACGGTGCCTTTATCAATAGTAAAGGACAACACGGCAAAACACCACTCCATATTGCTGCTGGTAACGGTTGCACAAGTTTTGTAAATTTACTTTTATCAAGAAATGCAAGTCTGGATATGAAAGATGTTAATGAAGATGAACCTATCCATTTGGCAATAGCCAATGGAACTCTCGATGTTGTTATGACACTTCTTGACCATGGCTCACATGTCAGTAGTAAGGGATATACTGGTAGGACGCCACTGCATATTGCCTCTGGTAAGGGCTTCGAAAATATTGTGAATTTACTTTTGTTCCGCAATGCAAGTTTGAATATAAGCGATGATTTTGGTAACAAACCAATACACTGGGCAACATCAAATGGAAAATTTAACGTTGTTATGACACTTCTGAATCACAGTGCTGGAATCAATAATAAAGGAGTTTTTGGTAATACCCCACTTATATTGGCTTCAGGTTTGGGAAATGAACTGATCGTGAACTTGCTCTTGTCGAGGAATGCCAGTCATGATATAAAAAACTATTTTGGCGATGAAGCAATAAATAAAGCAGTGTTAAGAGGTAACATTGAAGTGATCATTGCACTTCTAGACCATGGAGCGAATGTTAACAGTAGGGGAGAAAATGGAAACACACCCCTTAATAATGCAGTAAAAATAAATACTTTGGACGGAATTAAAAATTATTCGCCTGGAATCATAATACAATCTAACCAAGCATCTAATAATTCTGCTGTAGAAAATAAAATAATAAATGTGATAAAAGTCCTTGTGGAACGTGGAGCTGATGTTAATTCACAAAATCTTCATGGTCTAACAGTACTGCATGATGCTTCTGGACTGGGTTATGCTGCTGTTGTATCCTATCTTGTATCCAAAAATGCAAATTTAAGTATCAGTGATTATACTTGCTTCACTCCTATTCAGTGGGCTGCTAGAAATGGAAATATGGAAGTGTTGAAGACCTTATTACGTCATGGAGATGACATTAATAGAAAAGGTTGTAATAATCTTACAGCTCTTCATATAGCAATATTAAGAAACGACATTATGTTTACTAAATTTCTCTTGTTGCAAAATGCTGATCCCAATTCGGTAAGTGAAGAAGGAAGGACACCCCTTGATTTAGCTTTTAAAAAATCATCTGTGGGTTTCATAAAATTACTTCTTGAACATGGAGCAAAAGTGGAAGATGGAAGTTTTTTAGGTTCAAAAGTTGTTTTCAATGCCATAACAAGTAAATCAATGAAAATCGCTAAGCTTTTGTTGAATAGTTCTGATCAATTTAGCACTTATCCAACTGTTATTCTTAATAATGCCATTGGAATGGAATATTTAGAAGGAGTTGAATTGTTAATTTTATACGATGCAGATATTGAAAAGAAAGACATCCACGGTAACCTGCCTCTTTCTTCAGCTGTTTTAACTAGCAATGTGGATTTAGTTAAATTAATTTTGCTAGAAGGTATAAGAAAAATATCTGAGATGAATCTCAAAACCTTTTTAAATGCTGAGTCAGATATAACTGTTTACTCTATCAGGACCTATGTAACAGAAGTTCATAAACTTGCTGCACTGCATATTGCTTCACATCGAGGGCTCACGGACATTATTAAGCTACTGATTTCATATGGTGCATCATTAGAGGTCAGAGATGAGCGGGAATATACACCACTACACTATGCTTGTGAGGTGGGCCATATTGAAACAGTGAAAATGCTATTAGCCTCTGGAGCCAATAAAGATCTTGTCGATTTTAACGGTACAACTTCCTTGCACATCGCCTGTAGTCGAGGTCTGTTAACAATAGTTAGTTCCTTACTTTTTGATCCTCCTGCGAAAATAAATCAAACTGACAACCATGGTTACACTCCACTTCATTTTGCAGCTTTAAATGGATCTCAGGGAGTAGTGAGGATGCTACTAAATCATAGAGCGGACAATGATGCTAGAACTAATGAACTCAAAAGCCCATTACATTTTGCTTCTCTGAAGGGTCACAAGGAAATTGTAAACATCTTATTAAATGCTGGAGCCAACAAAAATGCAGCTGACATTGATGGAATGACACCATTGCATTTTGCTGCAAGAGAGAGACATCCTGATGTTTTAAATACAATACTAAAGTTTGGAGCTAACATTCACAGTAGAACCAAAAACAGTAGCACACCACTTCATTTGGCATGTGAAAGGCATAATAATTCTAAGCTAATTGAAGTGGCCATTGTTCGAAAACTTATTCAGTTTAGTGCAGAAATTAACGCTTTTGACTATAATTTCATGACACCTTTACATATTGGATCCAGGGACAATTCCACAGGATGTATAGATATTCTTGTTTCTTATGGAGCTGACCAGTATAGTAGAGATAAGTTGCTAAATCATCCAATACATTATGCTGCATTGAATGGGCATTATGAAGTAATGCTTACGTTACTTAGAAAAGATTCGAACCCTGTTACATCAGTTAATAGAAACCAGGAAACTCCATTGTTTTTAGCTTCAAGAGAAGGGCACTTAAATATTGTTCGATTGCTTTTTCAGTTTGGAGCTCAAGGTTTTCGCTCTGACATCAATGGAAGGACACCATTACACCGCAGCGCCTGTAGAGGTCACATTGATATTGTAAAACTTCTTAGAGAGCAGTGGGTATATAAGGACAAGCAAGATAAGTGGGGCTTTACAGCATTTAACTACGCTGCATCTTGGAAAGGATACCAAGACATCATAGGATATCTCTCAAATACTATGCTCAACATTACATTATCTTCTTATTTAGACATATCAAATCCCTTAAAGCCACTTTTCCTAAATTAAATTTTATAACCAGTTATTTTTATTGTAATGAATAATCGAAATACATATTTTAGCAAAATATAGTTCTTTATTATTGATCTGTTTCTTTATTTTTGCCAGCCACTTATATTGAGACCAGTATTTTTTATTTTTAAACAGAATTTGCCATATTCAACTTACGTTGACTTCATACCAGCTCTCCCATCTAATACTAAGAAAAAGGGTTTTCTTTTCTTATTTCTTAAAATCAGAAAAGAAAAAAAATGATACTACATATAAAATGAAAATGGAATGCGTAAAATCTGTGGTCCTGAGCATTCTAGAATATCTTGCACTCTATTGAGCCTGCCTGTCTTAACCCCGGGTCAACCTAGATTAATACAGAATAAATAATTGACTCAGTGGGGTGCGAAAATGGACCTGATAGTTTGGTTTTTACCCTCAACAAAATAACAATTTACTGATAACTAGTAAATAAGCTTAAGTGCTTCCTATTCCCCCCTCCCACGACTATGAGGAGCAGTTTGCTGAGGTATTAAGAATTAAATGTGGGTTTTGAAATCTGTTACAGTGGTTTTGGATAACATATCAAAAAAATAATTTGAACTAAAAAAATTATAAATAAAAAATTTCATTTCTTTTAAAATGGGCACTTTTTTGTCTCTCTTTGTCCCTTTCTCCTACTTTAAAAAAATGTATAACCTTTAAAATTCATAATTTATTTTTTTTTCATGTGTGTCTATTATATGATCATTTAGCGAACCTGTGTATCTAACATCTCAAAAGTCACTAAACATTTAATGCAGCTTTAGTTAATTTAATGAATATCAGTACGTTGTTAATCACTGGATCAAGTAATTTAAAACAGCTGAATCATTGAGATTAACATAGGTAAAATAAAAGAATAGAGACTGTTGAACTGGGAAGAAGAGCCTGAAAACGGGCGTAAGACAATTATACAGTTTTTGGGAGGAAGTAGGCCAGTCTTTAGTTGAGAAAGTACCATGGAACATTGAACATCATGTGTAAAGTTTAAGAGTTGATTCTTGTGAATGAACAATAGGATAAAGAATGAAAATAAAGGAAATAATAGTTTAAAAAACACGCTTTAATAGCAAACCAAACTGAATATCTTAGACAAAATGTACGAAGGAGTTATCATTCCAAAACTCTTTTATGCCATACCCGTCTGGGAATCTGTTAAACCAATCAATCTGACAAAACTTTAGCGGGTACAGAGATTGAAGGGAATAAGGATAGGTAAAGCATATCGCACTATCTCTTACGACGCTGCCTGTGTCCTTGCAGGGAAAAAAAAAAAACCAATGCACTTGAAAATTATGAACTAACGACATTATACAAAGCAAAGACTAAATTACAAGGACATTGAAGACGAACTAACTACCAAATACTGGATGCATCCTGCTATACGCGCTGAACTAACAGTACACAACAGACACAGCAAGTATTGACATTTACACGGATGGAAGCAAAGACGAACAGTACACAGGATGCGCACTAACTCTATATCACAATAACTGCTACTACGACAAACTATACAAACTGCTCAAATAATCAGGCTGAGAAATTAGCTGTAGTTACGGCCACAGAATATATTCTTAGACAGACGTACGTTCATCAAAACAAATACAACATTTACACGAATTGAAATAAAGGACCGCAGAAACACACACACGCACGCACGCACATTTTTGCTTAGGATGTGGTAAAGTGTTAAAAACAACCATCGAGTGAATAAATAGCAAACTGAAATACTTTGTTGTGCAAGTCCTTTGGTAAAGACCGTCACGTGTCAAAGTTTGTCTTAACCAGAATGAAAGACAGACTGATGGCTTAAGTTCAACTTATTCTCCGAGTTTGGTCAGGTAGATCAATTCTACATAGAATAGCGTACAGGAAAGATACAACCGATTCATTGCACTACACAGTGTAAGGAACAACTGAAATAGTTATCCCAGGGCATTCAGCAATGTAAAAGTGATGTTCATACAAAGAAACCATGATTGTATCTCTCTGGTCTTGTTTGTATGTTAGGTTATAACCTTCCCTGTTGTGTGGGGTCTCTCACTTGTTATTTCGAAGGGTTGTGTGCAGAAATTAGTTACTTGTAGAATTTAGTTTCTTCATTGTATTTGCCTTTATATATTCAAATACATATAAAACAAATGGTCTTTGTAATCAGAGGATTTGGAGGAACTTAAGATGGGATAAGGATAAGGATTTTCAGGAGGTATGTTCAGAATTTTTATTGATGTAATATTTTAGTCTGAGGTGACTGCGTATTGCTTTGCTGATCCCAATATATTCTTTGAGTATGTGGTCATTTTGTATTGTTGGTATTATACTGATTTAACAAGATAGACTTTATCCTTTGGGTCCTTCATATTAGTTTGGTCATCCGAAGCCTTTTTCTGGACTGTTTTAGTTTAACTGTTTTGGAAAGTGAAGTCTTTTTGACTCTCTTTCTTGTAGTGATTTATTAGGGCTGGTGGTAATGACATCAGCTACGATTCTACTCCTGTTCCCAGCTGTTATACCTATTTCTCTATTGTGACCTTTTGATGTTTATGTGCTTTCCTTTATTCCTCACCTTATTGGGACGACTATTACTTTGTCTAATTTGTTATTTCTTAGCAGCCCCAATCAGGAGTGTAGCGGCTGGACAGGGGCTTGGGGCTCCTAATTAATGCCTCATATTGAGTTATCAAGGTAACTAAATACCACCTTCTTAAATCTGAAGGTAAAATTTGGTTTTGTACCACAGGAAGTGATTAGGAATGCACTGTGCAAAAAGACGACCTCTCCTAATCTGATAAAAAATATGTCAGCTCACCATGATCTAGTTGTCTGCCTCAGTGTAAAGGAGTCCATTATTCTTTAAAATAAAATATGAAAAGATCCTTGACAACTGATAGCCTCTTTCAATATGATTACTAGGCTTTCAAGCTTTAATTGTTATAATTATTAAAAACATAGATGTATTGAGCCAAGGCTTTATATGAATAATGGTTAAAAAAAAAACCCTGGAGAAAAATTGTCAAGATTATTTCTAAAATAATGTAATATCTCAAACCCTATATAACTTAATAAGATGGTTAATGGTTCACGAAGTTGTGTTATGTTGAAGAATGAAATAATTTTATATCTTCTTACATTTGAGAAGAGAAAGTAAGAAAATATCAACATCCTAATGGAAGGAGGAATAGATATTGCTTACAATTAGTAAGCATTCATCATAGCTCGCACGCACGCACGCACACGCACACACACACACACACACACACACACACACACACACACACACACACACACTTTTTTTTTTTTTCTCTTGGCTCAACAGACCTTGTAGATCCTTGGCCTCCTCAACCTCTGCATATCTTGGGCCATTGCTTCCGCTTCGTATCTTAAAGCCAGGGTCCGTTTTTTTATCACAGATTTTCTGTGGCTGATTAAGGTTTCGTAATGGTAGGGTTTTACAGGATAGGGTTATTAGTCCTATGCCCAACCCCCAACCTGGAGGACCCTGCTCCCGAGCTATGTCAGGCACAGGGGTCGCTCACCTCCCTGTGACTTCCAGAGTGAGGACAGTGTACTGCCCCCATGTGGGAATCGAACCCACGCCCTATTAGCCTGAGTATCTGGTCTTATTTATCTATCTATCTATCTATCTATCTCTCTCTCTCTCTCTCTCTCTCTCTATATATATATATATATATATACACACACACACACACACACACACACACACACACACACACACAAGGTGAGTACCTCTTAGTATAAAAACAAAATTGGGTGAAACCAGATCAAAAATGAAAAAAAAAAAAAAATGCTGCAGACCTTTCTTTCTATTCCAATCCGTTGCAGATATACTATAATTCAAAGACGTTTTTGAGGAAACCACGTTTTTTACCATAAAAGCTGTCATATCTCCATTTTGTTTAAATATTTTTCAAATTTTTTCCACATTTTCGGATTTAACATTAAACTCCCTATAAGAGCAGAGTACATGTAGCCTCGAATTTCACAAACCTAGAACCTAAAGAACAGCTTGATCTTCACGTTATTTATGGAAGTTACGATGTCTTATAATATTTAAACGCTCATTGTTTTTTGAAAAAACTATCCACAAAACTAAAGTGCTAAAACTACAAAAGGTATCTCCTTACTGCCCACTGGCTATAAAATCTTCTCTAACATCATATTCCAACGCCTATTACCATACGCTGAGAGAGTCTTGGGCCCATATCAAAGTGGTTTCAGAAGTGGTAAATCCACTACTGACCGAATTTTTACACTCAGAACTATCCTGGAAAGAGGGTACGAATATAATATTAAGACACTTCACCTATTTATAGATTTCCGGTCAGCATGTGACTCAATAGAGAAAAGTTCTACCAAGTCATGGGAGAATTGCAGATACCCAGAAAGCTAATACGGCTGGTTAAAATGACAATGAAAACTGTCTCATGCTCAGTTCGTATAAGTGGAGAGTTTTCTCAAGAGTTCAACGCCTCAGGAGGAGTAAGGCGAGGAGATGCTCTCGCCTGCCTCCTCTTTAATATCGCCTTGGAGAAAGCAGTAAGGGACTCAGGCATACAGACTGGTGGCACCATATTTAACCAACAAGTTCAACTTTTAGCCTATGCTGATGATATAGACATCGTAGGAGGTAGTCAAAGAAGCTTTCTTGGCACTAGTGGAATTAGCTGGAAGACTCGGGCTTAAAGTGAATGAATCAAAAACTAAATATATGGTGACGGGAGATAAACCAAACCCATATGAAAGCGTTTCATTTGGAGAGTATACTTTTGAAAAGACTGCAGACTTCGTATACCTGGGATCAATGGTATCGCAGGATAATGATGGTGGAGCTGTGATAAAAAGAAGAAGAATATCTGCTAACCGATGCTATTTTGGCCTACAAAAACTTATAATTGGACATACTCTCTCAAGATAGACAAAACTCCACCTTTATAAAACTAAAATTCGTCCTGTTCTAATGTACGATTCAAAAACCTAGACTCTGACAAACACAAGTGAACAGGACCTCCCGACTTTTGAAAGAAAGCTCCTGCGAAGGATATTTGGTGGACTATGTGAAAATTGCGTATGGAGAATACTTAAAAATCAAGAGGTTTATAATAACTTTAATGAATTAAACATAGTCCAGGTCATTAAACTGGGCAGACTGCGGTGGGCCGAACAATTGGCGCGAATGGAGGGTGAAATGCCTAAGAAAATACTAACTGAGCCCCTCCATAAAGCCAGAAGAAGAGGAAGGCCGAAACTGAGATGGGCCGACGGAGTGGTGGCTGATGTAAATGAATTCCTGGGGGTCAGGAACTGGATGGCAGTTGCCCAGGACCGTGACGATTGGCAGAGGCTGTTGATGGAGGCCAGGACCCATCTCCGGGTTGTAGCGCCATGAGAAAAAAAATCCACAAAACTGCAAATCTCACAAAAACTTGCAAATTTAACCAGCTTTCTTACGGAAAGATCAAATTAATAATCTGTATAGATTTCATGGAGTTATTTACTTTTAAAACCGGAAAAAAAACATGATGTTTTCATTTGGCATACTAATCAGTTACTTGTGTAAACAAAACATTATGATAATCGCTTAGTGGAAATATTTATTTTAAATATAATAAAATCTACATTAGAATAAAAAGCAAGGAAACAAATTATTGTTTAATAGAAAATAAAGGGAAACTGTCAATAAAGCGACACCAGATCAAAGTAGTCTATGTTATTACATTTATTTATTATGATTATTTAGAACTTAGGTTGTTAGATTTTCTATGTAAGGTTATTAGGTAATTGTTCGGATCGGCGACACCACCAAACTGGCTTGACTCGCGCTACACCGACCAGTTCGATCCTTACGCTTCACTTCATGTTTACATTTTTCGATAGTTCATTCCTATAACCTCACATGTAAACAATCACTTCTACAGTCTCAACTTGGCCTGTGTTGTTTAGTTTTTTATATTGATATTTAGACTTCTTAAATTTAAATAAGGGAAACAGAAGTTAACAAAATGAGTTTCATAAAGGATTAAGTGTTTTATGAATGTATGTTTTCTTATTTCATCTTATCTTATGTGTAAAAGTGCTACAAAACTTAAGATGATAATTTGTACATGGATTTGGTGTTTTACATATTTATATTTGTTCTATCAATTTAAGTGATAAAATTTACAACTTGTAAAAGTGTTATAAAACTTAACAAGATTTATTTGTACATGGATTTGGTGTTTTATATATTTTTATTTGTTGGATGGAGAAGAAGATAGGCAGGGATGCAGTCAAAGTAACACCACGTCTAAGTGACGTGGTGTTACTTTGACTGCATCCCTGACTATCTTCTTCTTCATTCATCATCCAGTCAACCATACTTTTATCATCATTTTTATTTGTTGTTTCTATTTCAGTGATAAAATTTCAGTATACATATTTTGTGAATGGATTCTTTGTCATCCATATTACTTTTTGTGCTGAAGTGAGAGGGATTGTATAATTAATTCAATTAAACATATCAGTTTATATATAAATGTGAAAAAGTATATCATAGGTTTTTTATGTTTTCTTATTTCCACTTCCCATGAGAAAATATAGTAGAAATTAACATCATCACTTTCAACTAGGATTCTGTCTTATATTATATAATGGCTTATAACATAGAGAATTGACAATGTGAAAATAATCACAGAAATAAATCGGTACATGGTTAGAATCGATAAAAGGTATTCTGAGCGCGTTTAGGGGTTGGTGTCGCCGATCCGAACCATTACCTAAAAGCCATGTGAGGTTATAGGAATGAACTATCGAAAAATGTAAACATGAAGTGAAGCGTAAGGATCGAACTGGTCGGTGTAGCGCGGGTCAACCTAGTTTGGTGGTGTCGCCGATCCGAACCATTACCAATTGTAGGACTATTGGTATAATGTTATAGATTAATGTGTTTTTTAAATAAATTAGAAGCCTGATGATGGAACATTCTTCCGAAACATGTAGCTACAAATGCTAAATAAATAGGAGTTATGCCAAATAAATACTTCTGGATTTAAAGGATTCTGTCTTTTTTATATTTATAATTTGTTATTTTCACTTCTTTGACAGAAAGTTCATCAGGAATTAACTTTACTGGTGGTTCAGTAGTATATTAATTGTTGATTAAATTAATATTAATTCAAAATTGATTTAGTGTCTTATATTTCCATATTTTCTTATTTCTACTTCATTATTTCCATATTTTCTTATTTCCACTTCATTATTTCCATATTTTCTTATTTCCACTTCATTATTTCCTTATTTCTCATTTTAATATTAGAAGGTAAACAGAAGTTAATATTACTTTGAACAGGGATTTAGAGTTTCTCAGTAATTGTAGAAGAATAACCTTTCCCCTCAAAAAGCAGCGACTAGAACATCGAAATAAATCGGAACAAGGTTAGAATCGATAAAAGGTATTCTCGGCGCGTGTAGGGGTTGGTGTCGCCGATCCGAAAAATTACCCAAATTAGCGTAGCAATGGAACGTACTGTTCTGACGGGTTCAAATAACTGGAATAAACTCCAGGAAGCAACTTCCAGAATATGAAGCGAATACGTAATTTCTCAATATTGATTCATTAAGTTTAAACCTAGGTAATTTAAGTAGGAGGAAGCCATTATGCGCTATTCTCATTTTAATACCAAGAACAAACAGAAACACGGCCCTTTCCAAAATATAACTACTATCAGTCCATCCTACCAGTTTGAGTACACAAGATAAGTACATAACCCTCTACAAACAACTATTATACTATAAGAACATATTTTAAAATTGCTTACATGCAAAATACTTCTATGATAGATTTATATGCTTTATCAAGTATATCTAAGATATATTTGCCACTTAAAGTTTTGATGGGTGGTTAAAAGAGAGAACATAAATTAAGGTGACAGGAACATAGTTCCTTATTTCCACTTTAATATTTCCTTATTTCTCATTTTAATATTAGAAGGTAAACAGAAGTTAATATTACTTTGAACAGGGATTTAGAGTTTCTCAGTAAATGTAGGAGAATAACCTTTCCCCTCTAAAAGCAGCGACTAGAACATCGGAACAAGGTAAGAATCGATAAAAGGTATTCTGAGCGCGTTTAGGGGTTGGTGTCGCCGATCCGAACAATTACCGGTTATTATCATAATGTTTTGTTTACACAAGTAACTGATTTGTATGCCAAATGAAAACATCATGTTTTTCCGGTTTTAAAATTAACTATTTCCATGAAATCGATGACATTCATTTTTGGTGTAGTTTTTTGTAATGGAAATGATGCGCCGCGCGATTACCAACTTATCCTGCTAGGCGCCTGCCCTCTAGGTCAGTGTGTTTATAGGAACAGGTTTCTCATAATGTACTCGGGACTTATCGTAAACAAGCAAAATGAAAATCTTAGTGTTTCATCTAGTGACTTGGCCTGTTCCGGGATCTGTTCGTTCAAATTTGTCGTTTAGACGCATTAAGTCCTGTTCGGATATCAATTTTAATCATTTTTATTGTTGAGTGCCTGAGGATAACATTTGTGAAGTCCGTTTGTTCTAGCAATTTGGACCACTTTATTGTACAAGTTGAATTATCAAAGTAAATCCAGTTTAAAAAAGAAAATTATTTATAAATAATTTACAAACTTCTAAAATGTAGAATGAGAAAAAAGTAATAAAGATGAGTTATACCTATTTCTTAGCAAAATGGTCAGAACGCAGCAGAGTTCAAGAGTTGTTTTTATACCCCTGTAAACATTTCTACAACTTTACAGGATATAAACAACTATATTTATATTTACATTCATGATGTCTTACATATTTTAATTTTTTAAGTGTCCATTGATGTGAAATCATTTTCATCTGTCTCATCACCAGAGTCCAACCGTGTTGTCCGTTTCTAGCAACTTCACAGCTTCCAGAAACATATCTTATAATAATCCTAGCCCACAGCCAAAATCCAAGCCAAATTAATAAAAAAATGAAAACCAAATACAACTCACGCACCCAGAAAACGCAGCTGAAACTATACTTTTCACAGATACGAGTATAATTAGACTAAACAAAATGGGTAAAACAAGGATTATTAATGTTAGAAGAAGTTCTACA
This sequence comes from Euschistus heros, assembly GCA_003667255.2. Taxonomy (NCBI): domain Eukaryota; kingdom Metazoa; phylum Arthropoda; class Insecta; order Hemiptera; family Pentatomidae; genus Euschistus; species Euschistus heros. Next base: position 650,095 of record RCWM02000067.1, read on the forward strand.
TACAAACCCTAATAATACGTAAACAATATCTTTAATTCCAAATGTTCTCCAACGTCGCAAGTGGTCGAAGACTATTTCGACCTTGGGTTACTTTTTAAAATCGATTTAAATGGTTTCGACTTAAACAAGTTTAAACATTTTTCAAAAATCAATTTTTTTTTAATGTAATTTTCAAATTTAAATACATTTATCATTTTTATTTGTTGTAATTATTATTTTCACAGGAAAATGTTTTATTGCCAATGGTTTATCATGCTTAAAGCTGCGAACAGAACAAAATTTACATCGGACATGTACACAATTTCTAATGCAATTTAACAAAACGGGAAATCAAAGGTTACACGTGCTTTGATCTTTTAGTAAATTTAATGTTGAATACTAAAAATGTGGTCAAAATTTGTAATATAGTAGAGGTATTACAGTTTTTATGCCAAAAAACTTGGTTTTCTAAAAAAACAAAACCTTAGAATTATCATATATTTGCAACAGATTGGAATAGAAAGGTGAAGCCAGTGGTATTTTTCTTCAGTTTTTTTCTAGTTTCACTCAATATTTTTTTTTTTACTAAAAGGGAACCATCTGTATATATCTTACACTCATATAAGATACGTTTTATTCTGGGACGCATTGTTCCCTAAGAACAATACTAATTGTAAGTTTGATATGATGGACCGTAGTGCGGCTGCTCTTTTTTTCCCAACAAAGAGCGTAAAATATTAGATAACAGTTCTTAAGATATATAAACTAGTAAACATAAAAGGAAAAGTGAGTGAATAAGACAAACTAGGAAGAAACTGTAACTACATAATCTTTGATGAACATTATGCAATTAACAAGGCGAAATAAAAAAAATCGTGATAGAAAGTATATAAATTCAAGTAAGGGTCTAGGCAGTTGAACATACACATATAAAGTTACAATATACAAAAATACATAGGAATGAATGAATGCATGCATGTTTTTACTGTATGTATTGAATTTTCATTTAGATAAAAAAATAAGTTTTTTTTAGTTTGTTTTTTACTAAGGAGGAAAAAAGGTGTTATCGAAATTAATAAAGCTGTTATATTAGGTGTAAAGGGAAGATGTTTATAGAGCAGTACTAGAGGTTGTTTTGGTTTTAGCTGTGGGATTACTAATTAAAAGCAAGGATGTAAGTAGTACTTAACTCGACAGGTCACATTTAGTTAAAATTATTGATTCTTTCAATTGAGCATTGTTTATAATCTTATTGATATTTTTTCATCGTTAGTTTATAATTATTGAATATGGACGATCTCATTTATCCGATACCAGCTTGAGGTGTTTTTTCATTCTTTACTTTTTAATATAATAAAAATAATGACTATAAATAATTACCAATCATGTAATCGTTAGAAACGATCTAACTCATTATTTGTATTAAATTAATATGATACATATAAAATAAATGGTGAAAAATTAAACCTTATTAAAAAAAAAATTGCAACCACGGATAATGGGGGCCTACTGTATAGTATTTTCCTTATGGTTGTGACTTGAGTGGTTATATTTTACGTTATTTCAACTCTATTCTTTATGTAAATCAGTTTGCCAGGTCTGTTGATTCAGAGTTTTTCCTTCTAGATTGGTCATTCGTCCCACTCTGACTTGCCGGCAGAAATGAATCATGTGGGTTTCTACGTAACCTCGCGCACTGTCAACTATTTAGTTGCTAGACGGCCCTGTTCTGACAAGCTCAATCTAAAATAGTTAAAGAACTTTTTTGGATGTTCATTCAATCTGTAGAAGAGCTTATAAAATTGTCCGTCAAGAAGTCGGGAACTAATTATTTGATGTACCTAAATCATTTTGATCCTTTGCTAATTTTTTCAACGTCTCAAAATATGAGGAACAGCACAGTTGGCTTCCACAAAATGCACTGTAGCCTGAGCTGAGAGGCAACTATTTAGACACCAGCGCGGTGGTGGACAACTCATGGGTGAGTAAACTGTTTAGTTGCTGGCGATTAAAATTGCCAGCGGGGATCCTAAGGGAATAATGGGGATTACAACCGTTAACATCAAAAAATGTTTTTTTGTATTTATTGAAGATATCCTTATGGAACTGTAAAAAATGAAAAGTATATTTTTTGGGGTTGGTTTTTTATAAAACGCCAATAACCACATTGTAGAGTGCATGGAACATGCGATAATTTTTTACTTCATAGCACCGTTAGGAATTAGTCCAGTCAATAAACATATTCTAGAGTGCATGGAATTTGCGATAATTTTTGACTTCATAACTTCGTTTGGAATAGTTAGAAGGTAAACATACTAAAAGTCCCTGCCCCTGGGTGGTGAGCTAACGGTGGGGAGGAGGTGAGAAGTCCCATTTTTTTGTTTTTTCGATAATATCTCGAAAACTGTTGACTCTCGAAAAATATGTTTCAAATAAACATAAAAGCTAATTAAATTTACTATAAAATTTATAATATATAAATTTCTCGTAATTCCAATCGTTTACGAGATATACGTTATTGAAAATAGGTGATTTTCGGGAAAAAACAAATGTTACCTCACTTTTTGTCAAACATTTGCTTCTATTACGTTCCACAATCGTTTCTCAGAAAAAAACGTCAGAATCAAAATTGTATACCATTAAATTTACTTTAATTTCATATACATTTTTTTGGTATTTGCTTGAAATGTTTAACAAAAAGTGAGGTAAACATATTTTTTATTTCTAAAATTGTCGATTTTTAATAACGTATATCTCGAAAACCGTTGGAATTTCTACGAATACGTATATAATACATTTTATAGGAAATTTAATAAGCTTTAATTTTGATCTGCTACATATTTTTTTAGAGTCCACCGTTTTCGAGATATAATCGAAAAACAAAATTGGGACCTTCTCCCCTCCCCCCACCTTTAGTTCACCCCCCAAGGAAGGGGACTTTTAATATGTTTATCTTCTAACTACTCTTACCAAAGCTGTGAAGTCAAAAATTATCGCAGATTTCATGCACTCTACACCCCTCATTTAGGCACTCTTTATCTGGGGTCGCACTTCTCTGAAAAAACACGTTTATTGCTACTCATTCCGAAACTAAATGTTCGATCCAAAATTTCTATTTTAAATCTGAAAGCTCCTTAAAGTTACTATAAGAACCTATATATGAAATTTTGATCAAGTCCCATGAAATACTCATACCAGCACGTTAAAAACCGCTTACTATTTTGAATTCCAAGTTTTTTTGGCATAGTTTTCACCATAACGCCGAAACTGTTTGTCAGATCTGAAATTTATTTTTTTCAACTAAAATCTGGTAAAATTTACTATCATGCCTTATATATGAAATTTTGATTATTTCACGCAATACACCCAAATCTGAACGCTAAATATGTATGTTTTGGCAAAGTATGACGATATTCACAAATTCAGTGGGCTGGTTTGAGTGTATAACGTGACATAATCAAAATTTCATATGTAGGTTCTTATAGTAAATTTAAGGAGCTTTACCAGATAATAAATATAAAAAAAATTTTGGATCGAACAATTAGTTTCGGAATGAGTATCAATAAACGTGTTTTTTTCAGAGAAGTGCGACACCAGATAAAGAGTGCCTAAATGAGGGGTGTAGAGTGCATGAAATAAGCGATAATTTTTGACTTCACAGCTTTGTTAGGAGTAGTTAGAAGATAAACATATTAAAAGTCCCCTTCCCTGGGGGGTGAGCTAAAGGTGGGGGGAGGGGAGAAGGTCCCAATTTTGTTTTTCGATTATATCTCGAAAACGGTGGACTCTAAAAAAATATGTAGCAGATCAAAATTAAAGCTTATTAAATTTCCTATAAAATGTATTATATACGTATTCGTAGAAATTCAAACGGTTTTCGAGATATACGTTATTAAAAATCGACAATTTTAGAAATAAAAAAAATGTTTACCACACTTTTTGTTAAGCATTTTAAGGAAATACCAGAAACGTATATGTGAAATTAAAGTAAACTTAATGGTCTACAATTTTGATTCTGACGTTTTTTCTGAGAAACGATTGTGGAACGTAATAGAAGCAACAGTTTGACAAAAAGTGAGGTAACTGGTTTTTTCCCGAAAATCACCTATTTTCAATTGCATATATCCCGTAAACGGTTAGAATTACGACAAATTCATATATAATAAATTTTATAGTAAATTTAATTAGCTTTTGTGTTTATTTGAAACATATTTTTCTAGAGTCAACAGTTTTCGAGATATTATCGAATAACCAAAAAAATGGAACTTCTCCCCTCCCCCCACCGTTAGCTCACCACCCAGGGGCGGGGACTTTTAGTATGTTTACCTTCTAACTATTCCTAACGAAGCTATGAAGTCAAAAATTATCGGATATTCCATGCACTCTACACCCCTCATTTCAGCACTCATTGAATGGAGTAAATAGTTAAAAGTTAAACATACTAAAAGTCCACGCCCCAGGGGGGTGAGCTAACGGTGGGGGGGGGGGGGAGAAGTTAAATTTTTTTTTATTTTTTTCATACATTCATACACTCATTGACTGGACTAATATATTTACTGTTCATCAAAAAAAAAAAAAAAAAAAAAAAAACAAAACAAGTCTCATTCATTACCTTTATGAACATCAAAATGAAGAGAATACAACGCAAGAGTTGGTTGAAAACGAGAACTTAAATCGGCATTAAACTGTATACGGAATTATTTGCAAGTTGTCTTATAGATTCTAATAATTGGTATCTCGCTGGGATAACAATAATTTCACTCATCTTAAAATATTATTTACTCATAAATTGTGACAAGCAGTATGCTATTTTGCTGAAATAATGACTGAAAATCTTTTAATGAAATAGTAAATTGAACATTGAATTTTTAAAAGATCTCGAAAACTACTATTTAGCACAATACTATCCCAGCTGAAATATTGACCTTCCATAACTAATGCCACTAAAATAATTATTGCAATTCAAGAAGATAGTGACGATAATGAGGTTTGTAAATTTTGTTGATCTTTATAAGTTATAAGTTTGTATTTATGTCTATTTACGATATACATAAATATAGATCAAAGGTCTGAATATAGTTTTTGGTAAAAAATGTAAACATATATTTTTTTTTTTTGCTAGGTGTCGTCTCAGGGGTTAGTATAAAAAAACATTGCCAAAAAATATATTTCTCATTTTTAAGTTTCCAATAAAAAAAATAAAAATAATAATAATAAAAAAAGTAGATGAATCCCCGTGTGCAGTTTAAATTTCATTAAGATATCTTCAATAAACTTTAAATTTTTTTTTTTTTTGTTGAGGGTTGCAACCCTGTTATTCCCTTACCGTAGGGGTTAGGGATATGATATTAATTGTATGGCTGGCTATGTTAGACGATGAAGCCGATATTTATAAAATGTTATAATCAAGTTCCGTACATACTAACAGTTTCAGAGTGGAAACTGGTTTAATCCTTTTTGTGGAGTAAGGAATAGAACTACTTAAAAACGACATACCCAACCTTCTAAAAATTTCAAATGGTGAAAATATGGACATGAATAATTACAGAACGTGAAATTTATATTTCATACAACTTGACGTTCCTTTTTGGGTAGTCACTAAATTCTCAAACCGCCGACGCGTTTGAACTGTGCATGAAAATGTGGGAAACATACTTTACACCGTTTTTTGCTTTATAAATAAATAAAAAATAACGAATATTATGTGTATTAGAAACCTGTCTCCAAATATTTTAAGGTTTTAATTATCTACTATATATTTGTCAAATACCACTCACTCATTTAACACGAAATCTCAGAAACCACTGAACGGATTGGAGTGAAATTCGATATGTAGCTTCCTCTAGGGCCGTAGGTGCTCGCTAAGAAAGGAATTTAAAAAAATCGGCCTGGATCGCCGCTAATTCGCGAAAAATGCGATTACAATTTTTATTGGGTGAATAACAATAGATTAATTGTCATATGGTAATTGGAGATAAGCCCAGTTAAAAATAGGTTAGATGTTTTAGCCGCACACTTTGACCACAAATTAAGTTCCTTACAGTTGTAAACAAACAAAAATACGATCGGTGTCGAAACCTTATAATATGGTACTTTCTGTGGACTCATGGTGGCTGCAGAGGTGGACCCTTACAAATTTGAGTTGTTTCGTGACGAGAAGCTATTAAAAGACTTATGTTAAAGAGGAGTTTAAAAAACTTATGTTCTCTGGTGATGACAAGTAAGGCCAGTTCGATGTACATATTCCTTACGAGCAAACCACCAACATTGCTTCACCAGTAGTTTCGTCCCCAACTACTCTTCCTTCAGTTCTCCGGTCACAAGATAATCGGCTTTTCTCAACTAGGCCCGTTGTATTTTACAAATTGTACCTAGCACTTCTGAATTTCATTCCTTGAACCTAGAATATACCTTTTTCTCAGTTCAGATGAGTCTATTGCAACATTGAAGTAAACAATTAATATAAAAGTAAACAACGTAGGAAATGATTCACAGATTCAGTTCGCAACAAACAACTAAGGAACTCAGCTGCAAAATATATTCTAGCAGATGTAGAGGTCAACAGGGAAGCTGTTAAGAAATACATGACAAATCATCCTGAAATTAGCAGAAAAGCTGTTAACAAACATAAAGAAAGCCAAACCGAAGTTAAAGGATATGCTGTATACACATATTCTGAGAATCGCCAAGTACTGGAGGGACTGTGCAGAAGTATTAGAAAACCCCTCCTATAAGTAAGTATAAGAAAATCCATCGTATAAAAACAGAAGTATAAGAAAATCCAAAGAAAGTCTTAAAAAAAAAAAAAAAAAAAAAAAAATACTCATGTTAAATGTGTATCTGTAACAAAACATGACGAAAGATGTTCAATGGAAAGGTTACAGCCAGTATGACCCAAAAACTGAATATGCAAAAGACAAAACCGTCGATATTGGATCACGGTCTACTTGAAATTGGTGTTATGGTGTAAAATGTAAGGACGAGAGCCATGCCATGTGCTGCAGTAACGGGAAAGTCCAACTTCCTCCCTTTCAAGAACATCCTGAACACTTTCATGAACCTTACTTACGATCATCCTGAGGCTGAGCATTTTCTAATTTATATTTGAAAAAAGAACGGTTGTTTCCAAATGACGTTATTTAGAGCAAAAGAGATAAAAGAGGGGGGTATAATGCCAACATTTAAGGTGTGAGGACAGGTATTTATCAGAGAATAGGGATTTTGTTGCCTGGATACAAACAGCAACCGTCTTTTATTTAGGTAAATTTTGTTTGTGATGAAAACCATGAAATAGGCATTCGCTATGGTCACATTCAAAATGTCAAGCCTGCATTCGTAGGCCAAATCCAGAAAATTCTTCATGAACACAACGAGTATATCAAGGACTTCAGAGCTGCTGTTGAGTCTGTTCCCAAAGATCTACAAGATTTCCAGGTAGTTATCAGTGCTGACAAAAAGCCTTCAAAAGCTCACTGAGGACGTTACAAAACTCCTACCGCTAACGAAGTTGCTGTCCTGATTGTTGGCCAGGTGTTTGAAAAGCGAAATATTGTTCTCCACAGCAGGGAAAAATAAATGATAAATCAGTGAGCTCTATCAAGTGTATGATTCTCTTCAGTATCGTCTCATGTTCTACCATGGAGAAGATGGGCACAGTATTAACATCCCTCAGCGTGACCCAAACACCAATACACCACTTAAGAAAACTGTGTCCGCAGCTGATTTTTACGCCTAAATATTGATAGAGCGAGGAGGTGAAGAACCTTATTTACTTTAATTTCGTAATCTCCTCAACCAATTTATGCTTGATATGTAGGCAAAAATAGAAACAGAAAGACTAAACTTTATTCGAAAAAATCAAAAAAGTTGAGAAGTTGAGACTATATTCACTTAAAGTATGCCATAAGAAAAGCTGATGGTCTGGTATCAGAGCTGGGTAAGATGGTAGTGCTGCCTCGAAGCTTCACTGGGGAACTATCAAAATAATATAAAATTAACTTTTGCAAATTGTCAAATTTACTTATTGAAATTATTCTAAGAATGGAATTCTTTAAGTTTATTTAAGTAATAATAAGTATCAACGTTAAGCTCAACTTTTACTAATTTAAGTTGTCCTTAATCCTGATGTTATTAAACCGTAGCGGAGCAGGGTACTTTCAGCTAGTACCTTAAAAAAGTCTATTTCACGATTGCTAGAATCGCAATTTGGCAATAAAGTATCATTGCTTATTCTTGTCGCGATTTCCTTACTTCTAGAAGGATTCAAGAATAAATTGAAACAGGGTAAATTTAAAAGTTTGTTTAATGCATTAAAAAATTCAAACGTTATAGAATTAGATTGCTCATAATGATACAAAAATTGATTAACCAATATTATTTTTAAAACAGCACATACATGAATGTACACTTATAAAGAATGTTCTATATGTTTCTGATTTAGCCCAAACCAGATACCCATCCTTCCATAGTAAGGCCCATAACCAATCCAATCCACTAGTCTACCAACTTGCTTCTTCCTCCATCTTCTTCCATGATTATCCTCCTAGGCGTCTGAAAAGAAGATGGCGTAGAGACCTTTTAGTGTTGATTTTATTGAAGTGCTACTAGTGAGTAATTCTTCACAAGTTATGTACATGCCATTGTATTCACTGTCAACACATTTACTTGTATCTTATTTTGTTCAGTTGTAAATATCAATAAATTAAAAAAAAAAAAAGAAAAAAAAAAGCAGGACCTTTGAAGTTAAAGTAACAAGACCAGTTGTTGAGGCATTCTAATAAAAACAAACAATGATTACTTTCTCTCCAGACACACTTTATATGCTTATTGTATGAAATTCAAACATGAATTTCGTCCCCCTAGAGTCAGGTGGTGTATCATTTAAGTAATACAATTTTTATTTACTTTTAGAACATTTTTAAGAAAATTATTATGATTTAAAACTTGTACTTAACATCAGTCGTTAGCCCAATCCATATTTATACACTAAGAGCTTAGCTAACATTATTTTCAACAGAGAAAAAAAATAAATCCTTTATTAGTCTGCAATACAGTTTTCTTAAACTTTCTAAATTTCTTATTTTTTTATCACTCCTTAACGAAACTTACGAGATATACAGGATTACAATTACATTGTTGGTAGAAAGAAATCTGCGAAAGAAATTGCAAAAACATTGTTGGTACATGTATGTACATTAAGTAAATTTAAGGAAATTATTACAATGATTTGTTAATAACATGTGAAGATCCACTCAATTGTAGGACTTCAATAAAAGAAAAAAAATTCTCTATAAGAAGGTCTCTCGGCCATTTTCTTTTCAGACGCCTCGGTGAATTATCGGGAATAGAATGGAAAGCAAGTTAAGAGACTATTTGATTAGAATGGTTATGGAGTTTACTATGAAAGAATAGGTATCTGGTTTGAGCTAAATTAGTAACGTATGGAACATTAAGGTCTTTATGGATAAGGTTAATTTATTGGAAATGTGTACAGAAGTAGGCCTCTCACCTTACTTTGATAAAACAAAACTAATGGAGAACGCTGAAAAGGTGGCTATCAAGTTGGAAATCATAGTTTACAATACGTTGAAGATTATAAATACCTTGGGCAGTTGGTCTCTTTTACAAATAAATCGTGGAAGGAAGTAGACAGAAGAACATCCATAAGATTGGCTAAGTACTGGTCATTGAAAGCAATAATGAAAAAATGATTTGCCGAAAGAGATAAAAAAGAAAAAGTATTCGATACCTGTATACTTCCAGCCGTCTCCTTTGGCAGTCAGACTTGGTCCCTGACGAAAGCCCAAACAAGGAAACTGATAAGCTGGCAAAGAGCAATAGAAAGAAATATGAGAAAGATAAGTAGGAAGGAGAAGGTCAGGAGTTGTGTCTCAGAGAGAAGACTGGCCTGAAAGACATAATTCACCTTATCGAGAAACAGAAATATGAATGGGCGGGGCACATCTTAAGAAAAACTAATACAAAGTGGTCAATGAAAGTGACTGTTTGGACACCCTATTGTTACAAAAGGCGAAGAGGAAGGCAGTTGAAAAGATGGAGTGACTTATTTAAAAAGAAGGCCGGGCCACTATGGTGGAGAATGGCAAGGGATAGAGATATATGAAAAGAGAAGTGGATCTCAATGGGGAACTGGGCTTCCTAGTAGGCTGGTCACCTGGGAAAGTCGACCTATACTCCCTGAGGGAAGGCCCATGTTCAAACTCACAGAAGAATTTTGTTTGTAAATCTGATAATAATTGTGGACTTATTTGTAAATATGATAAATTTTTATTTTTGATTGTATTTATTTGAATTTAAGGTTTATTTGTTGAGTTATGGGAATACTAAAAGGCTATTATACAGGGTGAGTATCTCTTAGTGTAAAAAAAAAAAATTGGGTTAAACTAGATCAAAAATGTAGCTAAATGCCGCAGATCTCACCTTTCTATTCCAATCCGTTGCAGATACACGATAAATCAAAGACTTTTTTGAGGAAACCACGTTTTTTCCTATAAAAAACGTAATATCTCCATTTTGTCTAAATATTTTTCAAATTTTTGCTACATTTTCGGATTTAGCATTAAATTTCCTATAAGAAAAGAGTACACATAACCTTGAAATTTACAAACTTGGTATCTAAAGAACAGCTTGATCTTCACCTTATTTGGGGAAGTCACAATGTCTCATTTACTTCAACGCTCACCGTTTTTCGAAAAAACTATCCACAAAACGTCTAATCTCACAAAAACTTGCAAATTTAATCAGCTTTCGAATGATATGTTAAACGTAATGATTTTGTTTCAATTTCTTGGAGATATTTACTTTTGAAACAGAAAAAACATGGTGTTCTCATTTGGCATACAAATCAGTTACTTGCGTAAATAAAACATTACGACAATCCCTTAATGGAAATATGCATTTTAAACATAATAAACTCTTCATTGGAATAAAAAGCAAAGAAAAAAATGATTGTTTAATAGAAAATAAAGGAAAACTGTCGATAAAGCTACACCAGATCAGAGGATCTCATGTTATTAAATTTATTTATTTATTATTATTATTTAGGATTTATTTTATTAGATTTTCAATGTAATATTTAACACCCAGTGATAATGAACATAGACCTTAATTTTGCCGTTAGCTTCTGAATGCAGATTGTGTCTAAGAATACTACTTTTTAAAGTGAATTTTATGGGCAGATGAGTCTGGTTCATGTATATCGTTGGTTTATGGGAAAAAACGTGATTTCCTCAAAAAAGTCTTTGATTTATCGTGTATCTGCAACGGATTGGAATAGAAAGGTGATATCTGCGGCATTTAGCTACATTTTTGATCTAGTTTAACCCAATTTTTTTTTTTTACTCTAAGAGATACTCACCCTGTATAGGTAAGGTTATTTGTGACAAAGCAAGGAGCATTAAAGATTTTTCGAAGGATTTTGGATTGCAAGAATTGGATACGAAATTAATTAGATAGTTTGGTGGAGCCCCAAATCTCAACTCCATATGTCCAAATAGGTCTGATAACTGTTACGTAAATGAGCCTTTTGTAATTAATCGGTAGGTTTCTGTCACCATAAAACCTAAATATCAAAATAGTAATTATACTTTTGTCAAAAAAATGGTTTAGGAAAACGAGATGGCCTTAAATTTGATAGATAGTACATTTATTTTATTTTTTTATTTGATTGATAGTACCCAAGAAATCTAAAGCTATAAATCATATGAGGTAGTAATAATGAATACATTTCTTCAGAAAATCAACAAAAATACAATCTTTTGAACGACGAAGGAAGAGCGAAAACCGGTTCCAATGACCTCGCAGCCGAAGACAAATACTTTTATAAGCTGCAGGCTGTGGAGGGACTCATTCCATCTTGGTAGCTCGCCTCGACATGTCGATCTCTCTGATATATCTGCTCTTCTTTTCTATACAGCAACTCACTCTCTCTGTAAGTCTACTCCTCTCTAATGAATATTTATTATAATGTCACTAATGAAGCTGAGTATTACTTTACTCACATTCCATACTCACATTTCGTACCTTTAATATCCCTCTAATATTAATCGATTTTATAATTTAAAAAAATATATAAACATTATTGGAGGATCACACTACGCAAGAATGTTTTATTTTCATTATTTTGGAAAGTAGTATATATATGATTATCACCAATAAATAAAAATATGGCTCATACAAAAGAACAAAAAATCAAAATTGTTTTCCAGGTAGTCACTATTATCAAAACAATTTTTAACTAAACCAGGCATTGGTTGGGAAACAAAGATTTCTATGCGATTCTGTACGAATCTTGAAAATATTATTTTAATTTTCAGTAAGAAAAAGCCTCGTTTTAAGCAAGATAAAAAAAAATAGTTATTAGTTTAAATAGTCCTAATTATGTTACATCTAGATTAATCACATTATTTTGAACTTGAATCAAGTTATTGCCTTTAAGTTCTGTAAGAAACAAGGATTTCTAACAACGTTAAAACAAGAAAAGAATAACCAATTAGTTCTTTATAATTAATTTTAATGCCAGTTATGAGCATGTGCAAAAGCAATTATACAATTTTAATTTGACATAAAGGAACATTAATGTTTCAAAAGCAATCCCCAGGATAAGAGTTCTATTCGTTATTTTGAAATGGCGGAGAACCTGAACTTCTTACGACTACCATGGGTACCACTTAAGAGTTAACAAGATAAGAAAAATGCTTACACCATGATTAACAAGAGAAAAAAACAATGATTACAGAGGAAAATATATACCTAGGATTATCCACTTATCCTGGATTACCGCTGACGGAATCACTGGCAACGAAGAAATATTTTTTCTCTGAGAAATTTATTTAATTATTTATTCAGGATTCTGCGCATTGAAGCTTTTACTATGAATACTTCAACTGTTATAAGTCGTTCTCTTCTCAAAAATTGTATATTCCTGGAAGTTAATCTTTGAAAACGATTATGTTTCACACTTTCTTTGTTGTAATTTTGTAAGAATAAGCAGCTTATGATGCCTTATTTCCAATGATAATTAAGACTATTACTGGACATTAATTTCCATATTTTCTCTTTGTAAATTTTGAAGTAATAAAAGTCAAATGATGAATTATTGACCTTATGATTAATTATTCATTTTATAGACATTGTTCCTCTTTGTGTCTTTTTCAATCCAAAGTTAAATATTTTCGAGAGATGTTTAAACAAAAACATACTTTATTTTAAAAAGGGGAATCTGCTTCTTTAGTACAACAGCTCGTTAATCTTTGGACATGGTAAGCCTACCGACATTTGATGTATACATATTTCTACCATAATTTCTCCGTAAAAAAAACAATAATAATAAGAGAGAAGTGGTTATTGAAAAAACACTTTTAAAATATTTTTTAATAAAAGTAGTAATATCAATAAGCAAAGTAATGAATGTTGTTTCCAAGAACTCCCATTTCGTGAACCCCGATGTTAGATGTGATTTAGTATTTTGTATTAGAACCTTATCTTAAAAAAATAGCAGGTAATTAGAATTACTGAAATTTAAAAGATAAGTACTTTTTAACGTTTTTATGTAGGTGGGTACTGATCTTGAATTATCATTGCTGATGATTCCCAGAATAATTAATACAATTAATGTGCAAAATAACGGTCCAAAATATTCTGGAGTAGTATTAGAAAACTAGTAGAAAAGTAAAGTTTTACTAAAAAATTCAGAATAACGAAAACAAATAAGCGTGTCTTATCCTATTTGGAAAAAAAATTATCATGTACTGGCTAAATACAAAGGCCTAACTAATTTCTAGATGTCTCAACGAATTCTACTTGAAAAACTACTAATAGAAGGCTACTTGGCTTTTTAGAAAAACATAACAACGAAAATTATTTTTTTTTTAAACCGATACATTTTCACACAATATTTTTTTTTCTTTGTTTTATCGTGCCATCTAATTAGTTCGAGGGATAAACTATTAAACCTCTTTAATGAACTAAAAAGCGTGTGAAACATTTTTTAGATATATTTTTCCACGAGTTATTGAATTTTATACACTTCTTTGCGTTTTTGCCCTGCTGTGCATCGGTCCATCTCAGTCTTTGTCTGCCGACTCTCTCTCTTGGCATCATTTCCAAAACTTATTAGGGACCTCAACTGGATTTAATATTTTTTTTTTTTTTTTTAATAATTTACTAAAATCCAAGTTTTAGACCATTTCCCGCTATAGCTCCCTATTCCGTAATATTTCATAAAATAAAAAGGATTGTCCTTTTATATAAAAGTCGCAGCTGGGCCTGCTCACTTAAGTAAAGGACTTAGACAATTTTAACTATTATTGAATCGTTTATTTTAGAAACCACCTAAGGGACAAAACATCAAAACATGCTTTTTTTGTGGTACCGTACAATTTAAAGATAAATACATCTTTTAGTGGAGGAATAACTTGTGTTCCATATCAGTAATGCTTTTTGCCAGCCTTGAAAATAATCCGTTTCAGAAAGAACCCAAGCGCAGATTTTTTTAGTTTTCCGAAAAAAGCGCACTTGGGTGATTTCTGAAATAAACGATTCAATTAAAGTTTTATTTGTGTTTTTCGATAAAAAATTGAAGTATGCAATTGATCATTATTTCTTCATTTATATTTTTAAGCATACGAGTGATATTTAACCTAGCACAGATTAGGTGATTAAAATTCACGTAAAAAGATAATTGGACATTTAATTTTTAATTTTAATTTATGAGTTGGTAATCCTTGTGGACTGACTATAATGAAACTTGTGGATAAGGATGGCATTATCAGTGCTTACAACTTAAGGCCTATGAATTTTTTAACACAATATCAAAAAGCAAAGGATCGACATTTTGATTTGGTAATCATTTTTATTCGGCAGAAAAAGTGTATTGGTATCAGCTGGTTGGATTTAAATTTCTAGCCATAACATTACATGACAGCGTGGTAAACCTCTTTCTGCCACTCAACATTGTACATTTAAATTAGGACTATCGTAAATTTTATTATTGCTAATCCTTCCTGGAGCTGTGAACTTTGGTGTAGTTAAAATTATGGGTTCAATAGTTTTACCATAGTAAACTATTATGAGAAATGGTGCTAACAGCATAATGGTCGATTTTCAAACTTCCTAAAGATCCACATGTCACACCACATATTTAAATCTTTTATAATAATTTAATTGAATATAAGTAAATTTTATTATCAATATTAATAACACTGTACCTTTGAAACCTCTTATGTAGGATAGCGATCGCCACCTATCGGTCAATGGTCAAACTTTATTGTTATCCACATATGATCGCCTTTTTAATAACAAATTAATTGAAAATCGGTTGATTTTATTATTGGTGAACCTTCCTGGAACTATACGGGGTGACTATCTCTTAGTGTGTATAAAAAAAAAAATTGGGTGAAACTAGATCAAAAATGTAGCAAAATGCCGCAAATCTCACCTTTCTATTCCAATCCGTTGCAGATATACGATAAATCAAAGAATTTTTTTGAGGAAATCACGTTT
This sequence comes from Euschistus heros, assembly GCA_003667255.2. Classification (NCBI taxonomy): domain Eukaryota; kingdom Metazoa; phylum Arthropoda; class Insecta; order Hemiptera; family Pentatomidae; genus Euschistus; species Euschistus heros. Next base: position 665,596 of record RCWM02000067.1, read on the forward strand.
TTTTTTCCCATATAAAACTGTAATATCTCCATTTTTTCTAAACATTTTTCAAATTTTGGCCACATTTTTGTATTTAGCATTCCTATTAACAGAGTTCACGTAACCTTGAATTTTACAAACTTGGTATCTAAAGAACAGCTTGATCTTCACCTTATTTGGGGAAGTCACAATATCTTATTTACTTCAACTCTCACTGTTTTTCGAAAAAACTATGGAGATATTACAGTTTTTATGGAAAAAAAAAAAAAAAAAAAAAAACGTGATTTCCTCAAAAAAGTCTTTGATTTATCGTGTATCTGCAATGGATTGGAATAGAAAGGCGAGATTTGCTGCATTTTGCTACATTTTTGATCAAGTTTCACCCATTTTTTTTTTTTATACACTAAGAGATACTCACCTGAATAGATGCGGTTAAACGTTTGTGCAGATTGGTTCAGTAGTTAACGTGTTTAGTGATCACTAACGAAAAATGGTTTTTCCTTTTATGTAATAGTATAGATTACATTGGATACAAATTTCGTAGTGATAAATTGATTGAATGAAAAAGTACCATAACTGAATGAGGAACTTAGTGCTTCCTTGTCGAAACCGATGTGTTCCTGGATCTTACGGGTCTTCATTTTTCTACTCTTGTTAAAATGGCCAAACTATTATAGACTATTTTCTTCTATGATTAGTTCAGCTGATTATATTACTAGGTTGCTTCAAATTGCAGCGTTCCTAGTTTTTTCCATTATGAATACATTAATTATTTGAATGTAGTTCAAGATTTTTTTCCTGAATCTGCAATAGAATATGAGGTTCATCTATATAAGAGTTTAACATACTCAAAAACGATATAGGGAATTTGAGTAACTCTTGAATCTTAAGAAACTTTATAATTTATTTCTCATTCTACTTCCATGGTGTGAGTCATTACATACAGTTAATATATATATATATATATATATATATATATATATATATATATATATATATATATATATATATATGTAAAATGTTTAATTATTAAAAGCACCTAAGTTAGAAATTATTTCCATAGAGAGATAGGTAATTAAAAAGGAATTATAGAATTGAGTTTTTTAACTTAAAAAAAAAAAAAAAAAAAAAAAAAAAAAAAAAAAAAAAAAAAAAAAAAAAAAAACTGATTGATCCCATAATAAACATTTTTGGGGGATTGACTTTTATTCTGGGTTAATGTTTACTTAAACAAATCAAACTAATGGCTTAATATCATTGACCGTGATGATTTAAGGAAGATGGTTAGGAAGTGTGTGTAGTATATAAATAAATTGCTTACAATAATGTATATATATATATATATATATATATATATATATATATATATATATATATATATATATATATATAATAATAATAATAATAATAATAATAATAATAATAAAGTTCTTTATTTATTATGGGACCTTAAGTCCCTTAAGAATAAAAAATAATGTACAATCAAGGGCCTTCAGAGCCTTAAAATAAAATTATATTTACATAACAAAGTAACAGATAATAATAATAATAATAATAATAAAAAGAGCAGAAAGAAGATATTAATAAAAAGTTACAGAAAATTTATATTAATTTTTTACAAAAAGAAAAAGATTTCTTAAATATAAACTGTTTATAATTATAGTTTATAGTTTATAACAACTAGAAAGTGGCTATGGTCAGTTTTTGGAGGACAGGATCTGGGTTGATAGTAGGTGGTTAAAGAAGTGGTATTTGAAAGTAGAAAGGTTAATTGAATGACGAATGTTGAGAGGAGTTCCAGAGAGAAGAGGTTCGGATTACGAAAGATCTGTCGAAAGTGGCTGAGCAATGAGCAGGAGTATGCAAATCTGATTGACGGGATCGGGTTTGGCGGGTAAGAATTGAGGATTTGAGTTGAAGGAGTTCGGAAATGTAAGGTGGATGATGGGATTGAACAGTTTGAAAAAGTAAGGATGCCAGGAAATACTGGCGACGCACAATGGGGCCATACATAGGGCGCTCGCGCTCAAAACTCTAAAAAGCGGTTTTTTTTGTTTTATAAATTTATTTTAAATAATAAACTAAAAGATAAAGTTATAATTGAATTAAAAGAGGCATAATTTTTATTAATGATAGGTTTTAATTTAATAAAATGCATTACTGTTAATAATGTACTTATATTATATATTTAATATAAAGATTTCTTTGGCAGAATTATTTTAATGATAAACAAAATGTGTAGAACTACATATTGAACAATTTAATAAATACATAAAAGTAATAAAAGTTACATAATACGCACCTATAGTATAAAAATAATAAAATGTTGTAGGTACAAATATTTCGCTCAATATTTCCAGATAAAAAAAAATATAAACAAATAGCATTTAAAATATTTTAAGTATCAATCATATTTTTAGGATTATAATAATATAATTAATGTCTTTAAATTTGTTGTTTAATATTCACGTAAATATTGAAGAATCATCTCAAATTTTAATTATACTACTTACCATGTAAAATTATTATACTTACTATATTTAATCAATGTTAGTTTTACCTGATCCCCTAAAAAAAGTTTATTATTGGTTTAATCAGAATTATCCGAATCCGTAATATATAGCTAGATGTAATGTGACACGTAATGTTGTTTAAGGTAGATGGTCCAATTGTTAACATGCCACAAAACATCGGGGTCGAATTAATATTAATTAATTTTGTTTTTTATGTTGGCATTTTTCTAAGCTTAGTTATCAATTATCAGATATTAGATCAGACTAGTTATTAGATAATAGCAACCGACTAAAAACGTCATTAGTTTTATGAAATCTAGAAGTCTTCCAACTAAATTGTTCACCATAAGCCTTAAAATCGTTGTTGCGGGCCTTTCACTAAATTCAAAATTTTCAATATATTGATGTTGCGCGAAGGAATTACCCTTTCGCTTTCACATTTATTTATAAAAGAGCTTCTATTATCATATTATAATGAAAGTTTTGCAATTCCCTGGCGCTAAATTGAATTAATCAAATTCAAAGATTTAGGCTTCAAATTTTAAAATTTAAAGATTTGTTTTCAATTTCGTTCATAAGAATTTATTTATAAGTGTTTTATAGTACATACCTATTTAATTCTAGAAGTTTTTCGACTAAAATTTTTCCTGTAAGCCTTAAAATCTTTGTTGTGGGCCTTTCATTAAATTCAAAATTTTCAATATTTTAATTTTGCGCAAGGGAATTGCACTTTTGCCTTCACATCATATTTACAAAGGCTTCTATTATCATATCACAATGGCAGTTTTGCAATTCCCTTGCGCAAAATTTTATTAATCAAATTTAAGTTTTAAGAATTTAAATTTTGAATTTCATCCTTAATATTTTATTTATTAATATTTTATACTATATACCTTCACTTGAACACCACATAGTATAACTTAAAATATAAAACTTTAAAAGAAAAAAAAATTAGCGTATTGAAATGGTTAGCACTATACAATCGACTGAATAATGCTCTCTAATAATCCGCGACATAAAACGGATTAAAACATTGAAAGGAAACAAACAGAAGCTAGTGCTATTTACTAATTGATTTGCCATATTATGTAGATTATTTTAGCCACAAAAAAAAGTAAAAATACCCAAAAATTAAAAATAGAGTTTTGAGCGGTGTTAGTGAGGAGATGGCCCCAGTGTGCGACGGTAGGAAGGAATAAGCCACTTTAACTCCGCATAAAACTGCGAAATGTGGGCGCTCCTCGGGATCCCGAAAATAAAGCGGATAAAGCAGTTAAATTGTCTTTTGATTCTGGCCTCGAGATCCCCTGAAACACCCCCATACACAGCACAGCAGTAGTCAAAGTAGGGGAAGATGAGAGAGGTAACTAGTAATCTACGGGTTTTGAAAGGAAGAAGGTGGCGAACGTAATTGAGACGTTTTAGGATAGGGATGGTGCGGCGGGAAATTTCGGATACGTGATTTTTCCAGGATAGGGTTTCATCAAGGAGTAGAATTTTATAGGATCACTGTTCAGGAAAAGGGTGGGAATAGAGGATATGGTTTTTAAGAGGTGACTCGAACCTATTACAATCGCTTTGGTCTTTTCAGCATTTAGATTTAGCTTGTTCTACAGTTATTCTAGCTGGGCATCGACAGTTACAGATTCGATTCAGGTCTTCTTGGATCCTTTTAGTGGCTTGTAGTAAGTCAGAGTTGGGAAAGGATAGATAGATTTGGAGATCATCGGAGTAGAGATGATACCGACAATGATGGATGAAAAGCGGAAGGTCATTAATGTAGACAGAAAATAGCGTGGGTGATAGTGAAGATCCTTGAGGAACGCCACAGGATAGGGGTTGGGTCTTGGACGGAGTTTTATTTGGAATAACTACATACTGTGATCGATCGGAAAGGAAGGACTTAAACCAGAGTAAGGCAGATGTGGATAAGGAAAAGTTTCGAAGTTTAGATAGGAGGATCTTGTGGTCAACTTTATCGAATGCTTTGGAAAGTTGGGAAAAATCTAAGAGGATAACGGGATAGTTAACTCTTGGCGATCTATTGCGGAAAATATGTCTTGAGATATTCGGTTCAGTCCAAAAGGTTAGTTTTCTCAGGATTTTCCATTTGGATTTAGGATCAGGAGCGGAAAGAAAGGGTATTGTACATATATTTTTGATTTAGATATTCGGATAGCCGATTGTACATATATTTTTGGTTTCGTAAAATTTTGAAGGAAATATAATCTGTTGGTAATTGGGTTCGTCGGAATTTCCGTCTGGCTGATTCTCTTTTTCTCATCATCTCTCTTATCTCAGGAGTCAGCCATGGAGCGGAAGGACGGCGCGTCGTTAGTGTTTTTAGAGGAGCATGAGTATTTAGGATTGAATGAAGGTTTGAAGTAAGGGTGTAAATCATTGGCTCAATCGAGGTAAAGGAATAGATAACGTCCCATGGGATGGAATCAAGATCAGGTTGTAGGGATTTGAATGACAGGGGGTCCAGATTTCGGAAAGAAGCAACTGTGGGAACAAAAGATTTAGTTGGTAAGTCGTATGAAATCTGGATTAGGTCATGTGATGAGAGAAAAGGAACTGGATGCTGAGATGAAAGGATTTTGTCTGGAGAGTCAGTAATATAAAGGTCAAGCCAGGTATCTGAGAATGGTGTGTGATGAGTGGGAAAAAATGGTACTAGATAGAGATTAAGGGAATGGAACAAATTGACGAGGAAGGATTTATCAAAGGATTCGGATAACATATTAGTGTTAAAATCACCGGAGATTATAACATTGGAGTAGGTAGAAGTTAATTGAATTAAAGAGGTTTCAAATGCATCGTCAAATGGAACATGGGGAGGTCGGTAAATCACAGTATATAGCAAAGGGTAGGGAGTAGTTGATATCTCAAGGAATAAGTATTCAACGTGAGGAGAATCTGAAGATGGTGATTGGAGAAGGATTTTGGCTTTAAGACTATTGTGAATATAGACCCCGACACCCCCGCCCCTTCGGACAGATCTATCATGGCGCAGGAATGAGTAATTAGGGATGGAGACATATATATATATATATATATATATATATATATATATATATATATATATATATATATATATATATATATATATATAATATTGTGATTTTCTTAAAAAAAATTTTAATAACTTAAATTAATAATTATTTAATTATTAGTTTAATAATTCGCCTCATGATTGTTAATAGAGAATATTTTTTGTTTTGCAGCTTTTGTCTCGAGGACCAACCATTGATTTGCATGAAAAAAGTCACGTTTGAAACCCCACTCCTCCCCCGTTTTCTCTCAACTTATAATTATCGAATAATAATTGATTGTTAATATAATATTATTATTAATTTCAGTAATTTGACCTCTTGATTCTAAAATGTAAGTTTTAAAGTAAGCAGTAAATTATAGATAGACATATTCATGATCTATTGTTTTTTCCCAATCAGGGAGTAATAGAATTTTTATTTATTTTAAATGTTTTTTGTAATAAGTTTTTTATTGTGCCAATGCGGTAAAAGGTTATTATACACAGCGTCATCTGGGTACAGTGATGTTTTTATATTTGGACATCCTGGGAAGTCTAATATATAATATAAGTTGAAAACAGTTAGGAATAGGCAGGGACCTTGTGGAAGCCCTGCAGGAAACGGAAAAGCTTCAGAGGAGCATGTGTTTATTTGGGTACAGAACTGTCTGTTGGATAGGGATGAGTGGATAATATGAATTAAATGACTATGGAATCTGTAAACATCAGTTTATGAAAGAAACCCGGGTGCCAAACGGCAAAAATTCTTTTTCTAGATCTAGCAGAAGCATTCCTGTATGTTATCTCTTTTTCATTAAATGCTTTAGTAGTAGTCGGTGCCCATTGGTAAACAGTGGAATGGTGAGCCCTGCTGAATCCGAACTGTACTTCTAAAATGTGGTTGTTCTGTTTGATATGATTGTGGATTCAGTTTAAGAGTAATTGTTAAAAGATTTTGGAAATTATGTTTAATAATCTTATGTATCTGTAATTTAAATATTCACGGACTGATTTTTGGATTTTCCAATGATTATTATATTAAAAGGCATAACTCCTCATTTGCTTTATTCATTTACTACATGTTTCGGAGCTTGTCATGTTGCTCCATCTTCAGGTTCTTACACTGTGATATTCTCACTCAGTGAGAATATCACAGTGTAAGAACCTGAAGATGGAGCAACATGACAAGCTCCGAAACATGTAGTAAATGAATAAAGCAAATGAGAGTTATGCCTTTTAATATAATAACTAGATATTAATCTCCTTGAATGAAACATATATAGTTTTCCAATGATGTTGATTTGAGCCAAAATTTGAAATGATTAAATGAATGGACTAAAAATGTGTGGCTAGTAGGTCGGCTTTACATACTTTATCTAGACATGCATATTTACTGTTTTGTTTCAGTGGAAGAAATGTGGGAGAATACTTTGTGAATAATCTGTGTATTTTTCAGATATGGTTTTCACCGGATGTAAATAAATTCAAAGTGGTTGTTCAATTTTAGTTTTTCCAACTATTATCATTAGGGAATTGAACATAATTTTCTCCGATAGAGGGCGTATAATACGTTGATATTTCTGCCTATCTTTATTTTTAACTTGCATCCCCGGTTGCGACTTCGTTCGATCTGAAATTTATTTTTCCACCTGAAAGCTGATTTAATCTATTATAAGACCTCATGAATGAAATTTTATTTAAGTTCGTTGAAAAACCTACGCTGAGAACCCCAGACTGTTGTGAAATCCACGTCATTTCCAGCGTGTTTCTCGCTATAATTTAAACTATTTGTCCGATCGTACGCCATGCGTCTCTATACCGTGCTGCTGCCATTCAATCCTTTACTCCAATGGTCCTTGAATCACTTTCCAAATAGTCCGAACATCACAGCCTGAGTCTCCCAACTCATCGACGGCAGAATATCTGTCTCATTGGAATTTTCTTCGGTATTGACACATCCAACATCGGGCGAGATGTCTTGCCCATATTAATCTACCACCATTTATAATTGATACTATATCAAACTCGGTTATAAAGACCATAGATTTCTCTATTTCTCGCCATAAATATAAATAAATCAATTAAATATAGAATAGAATAGAAACTAAATTTTATTATGGGACAAAGTCCCTTAAGGATAACTACAAATGAATTATAAAAATTAAATAACATCTGGCCAAAGTATTTTAAATAAGATAATATAAAGTAAATACAAGTTTCTAATAAAATAATTTAAAGAAAAAAAAAATCTATATACAAATATGTAAACAAACACACAAAACCATATGTACATTCGGTAAAGGAAAAAATATTATATACAAAGTTGATTGAAACGTCAAATTTCTGGATCTACATCTAGTGAAGTATGAAGAAAAATAATATTTGTTGAGAGGGAACAGACAAAAATGATTAAGAAAAAATATTTGAGTAACAGTGAAAACATTATTATAAGAAGAATTGAAAAAGTTTTTATTTAATATGCTGGTATGGCATTCTTTATAAAGCATCTATATGATTAAATAGCATCCGTCTGGAGGGAGATAATGTGATGGTGAGGTGTGCTTTAAAAATTCCGAGGGAAGATGCGTTGCGAATGGATGTAGGAAGAGAATTCCAAAGAATAGCGCAACGGGCAAGAAAGGACGTTGGAATGCAGTCGTTCTGTTGGATGGGGTGTAGAGATCGGAGTGACGGGATCTTGTATAAAGTGATTAGATTGAGGACTTGAAATGTAGGATGTTATGGATAAAAGGAGGGTGGTGTGTATTAATAGCTTGGAAGAGAAATATACCAAGGAAGTAATCTCTACGGAAGGAAAGGGAAAGAAAATTTAACTCGGTGTAGAGATGGAACACATGAGAGCGTCTTGAGGATCCAAGGACAAATCTTATGGAGCAATTCATGACACGCTTTAATCTTTTCTCAAGAGTCGTCGAGAGTTCACCATAAATCACACATCCATAGTCATATTGGGTGAAGATGGGGGAGGATATGAAGAGTTTACGAGTGGATAGAGGAAGTAAATGCCGGGAACGGTGAAATAGTTTCAGGATGCCAATTGATCGTCGGGAAATTTGGGCAACATGGGATTTCCAGGAGAGGGTTTGATCGATGGTTAGACCTAAGTTTTTAACAGAGGAGTGGAAAGATATAGGGTGACCATTTAGGTTTAAAGTAGGGAAGTTGGTGTTCAATCGAAGGAGGGAATGGGATCCTATTGCAATAGCTTAAGTTTTAGTTGCGTTTAACGTTAATTTATTCAGGCTTGCCCAGGCACAGATTTCATCTAGGTCTTCCTGAATTTTTGAAAATGCAGTAGGTAACTCGGATGGAGGAAAGGAAAAGTGAGTTTGGGAATCATCGGTGTAGAGGTGGTAGGAACAATTGTGAATGGAGTTTGATAGATCATTAATATAGGAATTAAAAAGGAGAGGGGAAATACTCGATACCTGAGCTACACCTGCTCGCAAAGTAAGGAAAGAGGATGAAACTGGTTGGGAATGGTAACTGATTGAGTATGGTGGGAAAGGAATGAATGAAACCAGAGGAGAGCACTATTGGAGAAGTTTAGGGATTTTAGTTTGGAAAAGAGGATGGTATGGTCTAAGGAGTCGAAAGCTTTGGAAAAGTCTAAGAGTATTAGGATGGTTAATTCTTTTTTATCCATCGCAGCCTAGATGTCACAGATGATTTTGGTAAGAGCGGATTGAGTGGAGTAGCCGGGGTTGAAACCGGATTGGAACGGATCAAATAAATTAGAATCTTCGAGGTAATTGGAGACTTGGGATTGTACTAATCTTTCAAGGGGCTTAGAGAGGGTGGAAAGTATTAAAATCGGTCGGTAATCTTTTGGGGATGTAGGATTCGGGTTTTTGAGTATTGGATAAATTAGGGCCTTTTTCCAGGAGGTGGGAAATACAGAATTCTGAAGGGAAAAATTATATGTGAAGAGGAGAACCGCAAGGGTTTCAGGAAGGCATAATTTTATTAGTTTGAAAGGAGTACCATCTAATCCGGTTAAATTAGAGTGGGATTTCATTAGGGAGCAAATGAGCTCGAGTGGGGAGATATAAGAAAAATAAAAACAATTATCATTAAATACAGGTGAAAAGATAGGTAACTGCGAGGATAGAGGAATGGATGTAGGGGAGGAGACGAAATAAGAATTCAACTCATCTGGTGAGACAGGACAAACTGCTAAGGGAGAGAGACTAGATCTATTTTGGACAAGGGAAAGTTTGCGGAGGAGCTGCTATTTGGATTTAGGATCGGGTGCGGATGAAATGGCTTCGTGGTAGTAAATGGATTTCGTTCGCCGGATTAAATTGGGTTAAATTGCGGAGAACCTTAAAAGCTTGGTTGTCAACATCGAGCCTGGTGCGTCTGAAGCGTCTTCGGGCAGCCTTACGTCTTCTTTGCAAGTCTTTTATTTCTAGGTTCAACCACGGAGCAGGGCGACGGCGACGAAAGGTACAGGTTTTAAGAGGTGTATGGATATCGAGGATAGAGAGGAGGTTGGTAGTAAGCAATTCAACCATTGTGTCGATTGAGTTACAGGAGTAAATTAGGTTGAAATCTAGGATTTCAAGGTCAGGTTAAATCTTATCTTGGTTGAAGGATTCTATGTTACGGAAAGTAATTGGGGTAAAGTAATCCAAACGATGGGGTTGGGATATCGTATAATATTTGAATTAGGTCGTGAGAGGAGAGGAACGTAACAGGCCGCTGACATGAGGAAAGGAGGTTTTTTGGTGAGTCTATGATATGAAGATCCAACCAAGCGTCGGACCCACGGGAGCGATAGGTAGGATTAAATGGGACAATGAAGAGGTGAAGGGAAAAAAAGAGGTTTTCAAGATAAATTTTGTCATAGGAGTCAGAAAGGAGATTGGTATTCAGGTCACCAGAAATGATTATATTGGAATAGAGAGGAACATAATTGTAGAGGTTTGATTCAAAGGATTGGTCAAAAGGGTCATGAGGGGGACGATAGGCCACTACATAGAGGAGAGACTACATAGAGGTCAAAGGATATTTCAACAAAGAGATACTCAATGTTTGGGAGATTTGAGGAAGATGCAGGACACGGGATTCAGGCTATCATGAACATATAGCGCTACTCCGCCTCCGGTCCGTTTAACCCGGTCGTGTCGGATGATGGAGTAGTTAGGGAGGGAAACAGAGGAAGAAGGAATGTAACGTTTAAGCCAGGTTTCATAAACTGCAATGATGTGGTAAAAATTTTGGGTGAAGAATTCTAGGAATTCATCATAGGGCTGGGAGGGATTGGGAGTTAGTGGTAATGTGACAGGCAGTTAGGATATTAGTCATATTGGTAAGGAGTTAGGGAAATATAGGACAGTAAATAAAAGGATTATGCTATAAATGAGATTAAGTTGTACATGCCATGAGAAAGAATAACATATTAATAATAGGAGGTTAAGTAAGTATGAAAATGTAGAAAAGAGATATAAATACCTAAATGCATATGATAATGTAAAATTAAAATATAAGTGGTAATAAGCAGATGAATAATTGTAATAGAAAATTATAGATATGTAAATAAGTGATAAATGAGAGTAAACAAATAAGAGCAATAAACATTAAACAATTGAAAATAGTAGAATAGTTATACCGCTGGGGAAAAAAATGAAAGCTTTTTTCAAATTGAGACATAGCATAAAAGAAACAAATATAAACAAAAAATACTTTGTATTCAATGACAAAAAGCAAAAAGACTGTGGTGGCACGGGTAGGTGATGAGTATCAAGAGGACAGCCGAAGACATCCAGGTCCAGAGGCTGGTCTATGTAGATCACGGGCTGGCCATCATCCTTCCGGCAGCGAACTCTTCCTCCCGCGAACCACACGTACTTCAGTTTGCCGGCAGATCTCTTTTGACGGGCGAGCGAATACAGATGCCTGTTGGTCGGGGTCATCTCCTCGCTAAGATTTATCCGGTGGGAGTCATTCTCCTGCCAGCCAATATCGCGCGTAGAGAAGTCCCTCTTGACTTTTCTCTTCTGTACTAATTCGTCCCTCATAGATTACCGAACGAAGCGCGCTATCACGGGTGGAAGTCGCGGGTCATCTTTTCTGGCCCTTCGGCGTTCTACCAGGTCAAAGTCTTCGACACTGAGCTTAACGCCTAGACCAGCACCTATACGTGTTACCAGGGCTGCGGGGGTCTCTCCAGGGCGTACAGGGATACCGAAAATTTCCTATGATCTATTTAATAGATCCTGCTCTGCTTTGTTTAATCTTATCTCCATCTGGCCAACTTTAGCTTTTAAAGTTTTATTTTCATTGATTAGGTCTTCAATGAATTTATTTTGACCCTCAAGGTGGTTCTCGATTTTAGTATGTCTTTCACTTAGCTCAAACTTGAGGTCCCCGCATTTTTCTAATGAATTTTTTAATTATTTTTATCTCCTCCCCCAGTCGATTTACAGCCCCAAGAATTTCGGTTCCCGATGGCTCAGGAGATTTTTCAGTTCTTTTTAGATATATCACAGTTGTGTCATATCCATGGTTTATTAGGTTGTTTCATTGCCTCTACTTCCTTCTCCTGCAAGTCGAAACACCTGGCGTGAAATAATATTTTACATTTATGACATGAAATATTATTCTTGTCATCTCTGGAAATATTTTTGGGCACTGAGTTCATTAATTGAGGCTAGAATAGAAACACTATGGCAGGAGTAGGGCTAGGAATTCCTAATCCCAGATATACCAGATCTCATTTTGAACATTCAAGGAGATCAACCTAGAAATGGAAGGGAAGCAGATCGTGAATATAAGGAGCTTATTTGGGTTCTCATTGATTAGGATATGAAAGCACCCTGGAAATATTATTAACGAGTATTTTTTTGGTGATATCTAGATAGCAAATAGTATTGATCATAAGAGACGTATTATATTGGAGAAGGGGATAAGCTTTCAGGGTACACAATTACAGTATAGCCTCAGTGATATGTAAGCACTGTTCCCATTTTGTCATTTGTCGGCACGGCAACTAAATCATCCTCCAAAAAGTTGGGCAAACAAAGGATTCAAAATTCAAGAAAATAAATTGAAAGGTTAAATGGAGGGAGTATACCGCTATTTCAGATGAACCCGAAAAATATGAAGGGGTCTTTTTGGGTGGAGATGAGGGAAAGCGAGGGAGTTGCTAGACCAGGCGGCGAGGAGACTTCGCTGAGGATTATCAGCGATCATAATTTTCAACAATGTCAATTAGACAAAAACATTTTTAATTGTATTTTTCATTACTTAAATCTATTTGTTATAATATTTTAAATTAAGTAACCCATTATATAAATACATATATCTGAAAGTTATTTAAATGATGATTAATTAAAAATATTTTGGTTTTCAGGAGATCGCAAAAGAGGATCTTTACTCTGTAAAAAAACCAGTCGCTCGTTCCCTGAACTCATCAAACAAATCAAATAATAATAGTGTAACACTGGCACAAACAGGTGATGACGCTCTACTAGCGGCTATAAAAAACAAAAATATCGAGGACGTTATCAATCTTTTAGGTCACGGCATTGCGATAATCAATAATGGATATAATGGATCAGCGCTACATACTGCAGTAAGTTCTGGTTCACTGGATATTGTTAAGGCACTACTTAATCAGGGTGCTGCGGTAAATAGTAGGGGAATCAATGGATCTACACCACTACATATCGCTGCGAGAAAAGGCTATGGAGCTATTGCAAATTTTCTGTTGTCCTTCAATGCGAGTGTTGAAATGAGAGATAGTAATAATGACCAGCCACTACATTTGGCTGTAGATAGTGGGAGATTGAATATTGTTGAGAAATTTCTTGATTACGGTGCTAGAGTTAATAGTAAGGGGAATCATCGCAGAACATCTCTACACATTGCAGCTAAAAATGGTTTTGAAGCTATTGTAAATCTACTTTTGTCCAGGAATGCGAGTCTCGATGTAAGAGATATCGAAGATAACGAACCAATACATGAGGCAGTAGAACGTGGGGGGTTGAATATTGTTAAGACACTCCTTGATCATGGCGCAAATGTCAATAGTAAGGGAATATCTGGTAAAACACCGCTGCACATTGCTTCTCTGAAAGGTGACGAAACAATTGTGAATTTACTATTGTCTATGAATGCAAGCGTGAATATTAAAACTTCTCAAAATATCGAGCCACTCTATGTCGCAGTAGATGGAGAGCATTACAATGTTGTTAAGACATTGCTTGCTCACGGTGCTAACATCAACAGTAAGGGGGCCTTTGGTTATACACCATTACACGAAGCAATTGAACTAAATAATGAATCTTTTACGAATTTACTTTTGTCCTGGAATGCAAATATCAATATAAAAAGTAATTCTGGATTTTATTCAATGATGCCACTACATGTGGCAATTTTAAGAGAGAAATTGAATATTGTCAAGAAACTTCTGGATAACGGTGCTAACATCAATAGTAAAGGTTTCTATGGTAATACACCACTTAATATGGCTTTATTTCAGGGAAGTGATGCTATTGTCAACTTGCTGATAAAGAAGAATGCGAGTCTGGATATAAGAGACACAGTTGGTAACGAAGCAATCCACCATGCAGTGCTAAATGGGAACCTCAAAAGGATTATTGCACTCCTAGATCTTGGAGCGAATGTTAACAGCAAAGGAGCAAAGGGAGACACACCTCTGAATTTAGCATTAAGAATCGACAATGATCCTCTCCTAAAATATAAAGTGGATTCTTATAATTCAATAGAGTTCATTTTAGAACCAGATGATGTACCTGTTGATCCAGCTGCAGAACATAAAATAATGAGTGTAATGAAAGTACTACTAGAGCGCGGAGCTCATATCAATTCACAAAATTTTTATGGTCAAACGGTGCTTCATGAAGCTGCTGGGCTGGGTTATGCTGCTGTTGTAGCGTATCTCGTATCCCATAATGCCAGTATGAGCATTAATGATTACATTTGCTTCACTCCTCTTCTTTGGGCTGCCAAAAATGGAAAAATAAATGTAGTGAAGACTCTATTACAGTACGGAGATGACAATAATAGGAAAACTTGTAATAATCTCACCGCTTTACACTTAGCCATTGAAAGAAATGACACAACTTTAGCTAAATTTCTGTTGTCTCAGAACGCTGACCCTAACGCGATGAACGTAGAAGGAAAAACACTTCTTGATGTCGCTTTCCAAAAATCGTCGGAGGAATTGATAAAACTACTTCTTGAACATGGGGCTAAAGTAGAAGATGGCAGTTTTTTAGGTTCAAAAATTATTTTCGACGCCATCAGAATGAAATCGTTGGAAACAGTTGAACTATTGTTGAAAAGTTCCAATCATTTTGAAAATTATCCAACTGTTATAATTAACAATGCAATTGGAATAAAATTTTTGGAAGGAGTTAAACTGATGATTTCATACGGAGCGAATGTTCAAAGAAAAGATGTCCATTGCAACCTTCCTCTTTCTTCAGCAGTTATAAGCAGGAGTGTAGATTTAGTTAAATTAATTCTGGAAGAAGGTAAAAGGAAAATAAATCAGAAAAAAATTAAAACTTTTTTAGATGCTGATACTGATGTGATGGTTTCTTCCATCCGGCATAATTTGACTGAAATTCACAAATTTACGGCACTTCATATTGCTTGTTATCAAGGGCTCAAGGAAATTACCGTACTATTATTATCACACGGGGTGTCATTAGAGGTCAAAGACGAACGCGGATATACTCCACTCCATTGCGCCTGTGAGGAGTGGCATGATGAAGTAGTGGAACTGCTTTTAGAGTCTGGAGCCAATAAAGACGCTGTTGATAACAACGGCACCACACCCTTGCACATCGCCTGTAGAAAAGGTTTGTTCTCAATAGTTGGTTTATTCCTTAAAGATCCTCCAGGTACAATTGATAAAGCCGATAACAATGGCTATACTCCTCTTCACTTTGCAGCTTTGAGTGGATTACAGGAAATAGTAAAGATGTTACTAAAATATGGAGCTGACAAAGACGCTAAAACGCATGACCTTAAAACTCCATTACATTTCGCCTATATCAGGGGTCATATAGAAATTGCTGAGATCTTATTGGACGAAGGAGCTGAAAGAGAAGCAGCTGATGTTAATGGTATGACGCCATTGCACTTTGCCATGAGAGAACGACATTCGCATTTGGCTAGTTTTATTGGGAGGTTTGGAGCTGATGTCCAAAGTAGAAACATAAATGGTAGTACCCTACTTCATTTGGCATGTGAAACGTCTATTAATGCAAAGCAAATTGAAATAGACGTAGTCCGAGCACTTATACAATCGAATGCATATATCGACGAGATTGATGGCAATTTCATGACACCTTTACATATTGGTTCTAGAGACGGTTCCTTGGGTTGTGTTGAAGTACTTATTTCTGAGGGTGCTTTTCAATATGCTAGAGATCTTTCGCTTAGTCACCCAATACATTACGCTGCTATGAACGGTCATTATGAGGTGATGCTGAGGTTGCTTACGGAAGATCCGAAACCTAGTATTTCTGTTAATAAGCATCAGGAAACTCCTTTGCTCTTAGCTTCAAAGGAAGGCCACACAGATATTGTTCGATTGCTTTTCAGGTTTGGTGTCGAAGGTTTCCGTCCTGATATGGATGGGAGGTCTGCATTACACCAGAGTGCAAGCCGAGGTCACATAGAAATAGTAAAACTTCTTAGAGAGCATCGTGTATACGAGGACATATTGGATAAGTGGGGCTTTACAGCAATGAATTACGCTGCATCTTGGAAAGGATACCATGATGTTGTAGGATATCTTTCAACTACTATGGCCAATATCACTTTATCATCTTATTTAAATATTTCAAACTATTTACAATCGTAGTTTCTAATATTAAAAAAACATAAACCACACGAATATTTTAATTTGTACTTATTATTATGTGTAAACATGATGTAAATATTAGACTTTTTAAAAGTGACTTTGACCTAACAAGGACCTAAAAGATAAAAGATAACATATATTATAAATATACCATCTGTCTCATCCTGATGGTGTACTAACTATACATAGCCATCTATGAAATTCACAAGCGGAGGACAGCATGGGTAGTTGTTATTTTCAAGGTTATTTGTTTACTTACTCTTCTACATGGAAGTGAAAGCTGAACAACAGTCGCAGAAATGAGATTCCATAAGAGATTGGCAGACGAACCAGGAGAGTTCTGGTCAGAATTAATGAATAAGAGTGTTCATTCAGCTGCAAAAGAAATTACCGAAAATGATCACTGATATTAGTTCCGAAAAACAATGCGTAAACAAGATTAATCAGAGTATGTAGAGTATGTAAGGCTTACCATACAGTATCGATTGAGGCTGCTTGCATCTTAGCTGGCATATTACCCATAGAACACAAAATACGACAACTATCCACCCTTTACAAAATAAAAAAAACAAGGACTTAATTACAACGATTACAAGACAGAAAACATAGAAATGGACCTTGACATACAAAAAAAGCTACATCCTTCATTACATGCAAAACTAATTGCAACAATAGGGGAGACAGAAACTGACAACCTACATACACAAGACATTTGCATAGACGGTAGTAAAGACGGCGAAAATACTGGATGCGCATTTACTCTAAAACGACAACACGCACAGTATGATGAACAGTACCGACTGGGAAAATGTTGCTCAAACAATTAGGCCAAAAAACTAGCCGTACTGATGGCCTCCGATTATATCATTAAATATTCAAACCAATTTTCTTCAAAAAGATTTAACATTTACACTGACAATAAAATTTTGATATATGGGTCATTCTCATAGCCTCAGCTAAAATAAAAAAAATAATTGGATTTTTAAAGTTGATTAAATTTTTATTATTTTTGAGTTTTCTATTATAATATACATTCTATTTATTAAGGCTAAACATCCCGATTTTTAGAAAGATTTTTTTTCAAGAGATGGCAGCACTTTTGGGGCGAATTTATGTTCGCTCTCATTTGTGAACAGAATCATCAATATTAGATCTATAAACGGATTTAGTAATAAAACCCCCATTAAATTCACGCTACGTTTTCCGATTTTTTTTTTGTCAATTATTTTAGAATTAAAAGAAATTATCTGGTGAACTATTGATTTTTTAAAAAAAAAGCTGGTTATAGCCACTTAGTCATAAGTTAATTGAACACAATTATGCAAAAAGATTCATTTTCGGTTGCATAGATTGATCTTAATTTGAAAAATACGATTTAACAATAACTGGTGATTAGATTAGTAAGCTTCCTGCTGTTGTAGTAGTGGGGGAAGGGCTGTGAGGACCCAGCTCCCAGTCAGCTACCGATCTAACCTCTCCCCAATAGTAGAATACCAACATCCTTTTTTTAGGTTTTTCGCTTATAACTCGAAAATGGTGCGTTTTATTAAAAACGTTTTTTAGTACAAAATTAAGGCTTATTAAATTTACTAAAAGTTTGTACTATTGTAATTTGAAATATTATGCCAAAAACTTTTGTCAATCAATCAAAACGCAAAATCAATAGAACGCACCGTTTTCGAGTCACTAGCGAAAAACTCAAAAATGAAACATTTAAAGGGTCAAAGCATTTTTCTTCCTTCGTGATTTATCGAACAGAATATCATTTTGTATTGTTTTTATATTTTTTAAGTTATAAACTTTGATTTTAATTTTATAAGAATATTTAAATGAATAAAAAATTGTATTTGAATATAAAAAATAAAATTATCTAATACGTCACCAAGAAAAAGTATTAAAAAATTCCTAAGTCTGAGATTAATACTAACTAAAAATCTATTGTTTTTTCTACTACTACGTTCAACAAATCGTTGTCTAGTAACAACTGCAATTTATCCAATAGATATTTACGTAGCCTACTTCAAATTCAATTAAAATTTCATATATTATTTATATATCATACAACAGGGTGGTCTTTTTTGGTCTATCACTACATTCATTCCGTATATTTCCGGTGGTAAGTCCCACCACAGCACTCCTTTTGAAGTTTCATTTTATTATATTTTGTTATATTCTATATACCTGTCACTAACTGAGGGAAAAGTTGGCCGGTTTAGGCCTAAGACAGATTGAAACACAACAGAAACCGAATGGTGCAATTTCCCACTTGCTGTCTATAAAATGAGTGCAGTGACGAGAAGGACCACTGAAATTTAAAATCACAAAAGGAACCAACTAGTTTTAAAAAATATAAATTTCAAATTCTCATGTTAATTACGTTTACGCCAATCTGGAAACTTATATTTTTTTAAAAGCAACATCAAGCTTATTTTCGTTTCACTGAATACAACAGTTTTAGTGGAGAAGAAGATGATCAGGGATGGAGTCAAAGAGGAACACCACGTCTAAGTAGAAATTCATTCATCATACCAGTCAACTATACTTTTATCACAACAGTTTTAAGGTCAAATAAGTGGATCGATTAAAAAAAATTATACATATAATTATAAAAAGATAAATAAATAGGGAAAATATAAGTAAACTATAACTGTTTATTTATAAAAGTGAAATTTTTAATTTTATTGATAACAGTTAACTAAGAAATATATAACTATTAATAATTTATGAATATCTGAGAACTGTTTCATTGAACCCTTCCTTTAACTTCAAAACACATTTTTGTTTATTTCGTTTAACGTCACTTTATGCTGCTATGGCTAATCGGATGATGCTACGGTGGGAGCCCTAAATTTTGCCTATCCAGGTATAATTAGGATAGGGATCTTTAACGAGTACCTGACATCGCATAGGCTCGGGACCCTCATTTTACGTCCCTTCCGAAGGACGGCATAGCTAAGATTTTTTACTCCCTTTAAAAAATCCTAAGGTCATCTGCCGGGCTGTGAACCCGCGATCTTGGGAATAGTAGGTTACTATGCTAACCACTACACTACAGGTGACCCCTGACTTCAAAACACATTTGTAATATAGAATGTAACAGCTGATATTTATAGAATTTGATTATCAAGTTTCTTGCGTGTCTACTAAAAATTTAAAAGTAAAAACAACATACATATTAGGAGAACATAATATTTATATTTTATTGCTAAAAATCTAAAATTAACCTAATTATTCATTAAAACTTCATAATGTAAATAGAAATTATCTGGAAAATTAGAGTCCTGGACTAACTACTTCGCCATAGAATTAAAAAAGAAAACGTTTTTATTGGTTGTTGTGTTTTATTCGATCCATGACAATTATTTATATAAAAATATAATACAATTAAAATAACAAATATAATAATTTAAGTTGACGACAAAACATGTACCTACATTACATTACATTGTAAAAAATTTTCTATGTATTAGAATTCATCAGATTTCTAATCTGTACAGTATTATGATCTTGTATCAAATTTTATAATTTTTGAACTGATCAATTTTGTATGGAATTAACAAAAGTACAAAAGCTTTTTGATTTTAATATTAAAACAGTAAATAATTTTACAATATAGCCCGAACGTTAGTAGTAGCAGGAACTAAAACTTTTATGCATAAATCTTCATTCAATATGTATATTTGAACTCTTTTGAAAAAGAAAATCAATTAATAATTCAAGATCTGGAAAGAATATTCTATTCTGTAAATAATAAAAAAAAAAAAAATTAAGTATAGATATATAGAATTAGAGTGTCAGGATTCCAGGTGTGTTTGGGTATGGTTCTTGAAAAAACAGATGGACAAAACAGAGAATACTTCCAATTCAAAAATAAGCACATTTAATTAAAAAAAATATATAAAACAAAATTTGTTGCAAATTAGATTCGCTTTATTAATGTATAGAACGAAAATGTGCTAAGAGTAGCGGTTTCCGATTTATTTGCTCAAACAGCTAAGAACATACGATGTTCAACCCTTTCATAAATGTTTTAAAAACAATGATTGTTAAGGGATTATTATTGTTTGACTCTGATTCATGTTGACGACCGCTATAATCCCGGCATCTATAATAATGTCGACTCATGAGCTTTTTTACCCGATTTCATACAAATTATTGATATATTTTTTATATTTTGCTAAGAAAAAAATACGAACTCCACAATGTAATGTGGCCGTTAGAAATCTGAAAAAATCACGTTCTTCAATTGATTTCTACATCTTGTATTTAAAACCAAATAAATCAAATCATACAAATATAAAAGGATAAACCGTTTTGTAGGTACCTATATCCAA
This sequence comes from Euschistus heros, assembly GCA_003667255.2. Taxonomy (NCBI): domain Eukaryota; kingdom Metazoa; phylum Arthropoda; class Insecta; order Hemiptera; family Pentatomidae; genus Euschistus; species Euschistus heros. Next base: position 686,323 of record RCWM02000067.1, read on the forward strand.
CCAATAGTAGGAAATTACATTTTAAAATTACTTTTCCCGGTTATTTTTTTTTAAAAAATGTTTTAATTATTATGGTAACGCTAAGGAAAAATTACATATCCATGAGACTTAGGAATAATGAAATTACCTTATATTACGGTAATTCTAAAATATTTCCAAGGAGCCAGTTATAAAACTGGCTGTTATTTATCTGTCATTGTTTAATTTTATTTACGATTTTTACAATAAACTAATGTAAAATTATTGATTTTCAAAGTTTAATTTGAACAACTCATCGAAACAACACTATGTTTTTAAATTACATCATAATAAATATTATATGGGTACGTACTCTTTTCCAATATCAGCTCTTCTTTTCAGTTCTTTTTGGATTTAGAACTATTTATATAAAAATCTCAACGATCAATAGATCGTTTTTCTTTGCTATGCTCTATCTTTACAACGATAGAATTTGAACGAAAATACAATTTGTTCTGAACAGGAAATATTTTCAATCGTTATTGGGTTTTCCCGAATATCTTTTACTTGGTTTCTTTGCTATGGGTTTGACTTCATATACCGAAATGCTACCTAAATTTATATTAGGTACAAGTTAATAAATTTACATATGTATTTATATATGTAAATTTATATATAATTACATAGGTATCTATCGGCTAGGTAACTTATGGAATTTATTCGGAATATTTTATATTGTTTGTCCCTAATACATTACCGGTGAAAAGGGTCAGATAGTGTTATATTTCCTGCAGTAAGTAAACAAAACTTTTTCTCTATTTGAAAATAAATAGACAATAACTCTAATTATTGACTTTATGAAAAGACATATGTATCACAACTATAAGTTAACAATGCAGCTATTATCAATTCATGATTTTTTAGATTTTTGGATCTTCAAAGTAGTGTACAACACATTATAGTAAAAGTTTTTTGTTTGTTTTTTAATATATTTTAATTACTACGGTTGACATTCAACTTGTTGGACCGTCAAACGCTTCAAGTGAAAATAAAGTAAACAAATTATTGTAGCTAGGTCTGTTTGTTCCTAATAATTAGTCAGTGAAAAGGGCCATTGTTTGCTATAGATACCGCAATAAAAATAAGCACTGCATAAACAAAATGTCATTTTTTTATTTGGTAATAAATAGAAAAATAAAACATTTGATAAATTTATCAAATATATATTAAAACTTTAATTCAGCAATTTATTTTAATTGCCTTATTCTTACTTCAGAAAATGAGAAATTGTTAATAGACTGAATCTAACGACACATAAGAAATAATAATAACAAAAAACAAAACAAAATCATACTATTTTTCTTTGGCTCTTCACAAATCGAGGAATACTTGTGTGATAGTCATTTCGGTAAGGAAAAGACCGTTTCAGCCGGTGACGCAATCCCATCCGGTTGTAAACAAATTTTCTATTTTTCACATTACGACCGCAATATGCATGCTATGATTAGTTGGAATGTGTCATTCGTTTCAGAAAACGTTTCTACAACTGGCTATAACCTCATATTTTAAAAAATATATATTTAACACTTATTTTTATGTTCTATTTTCCTAATTATTAAATTTATAGAAAAAAACGCTTCGTAGCGTGAATTCTGTGTTTACCAAATACACAAAGAATTTTAGAGATTGAAAATCGGACATTCCGTTCCGGAGAAATTCCGAACATAAATTCTACTGTTTCCAACGCTTGGCTGAAGGAGGTACATTTAGCCTTACATTCCCAGGTGGGGCAAAATTTTTTCTCTATTTACCACTGTTTTGAAGTATTTTATAGAGCTTTTCATAAAAATGTTCTTGACAGTTAATCTTTCTTTAAACATTTTTTTTCGTATTAAAAAATTATTAATGTCCTCAAATGGATAAAACTAAATAAATAAAATAATAAAATTTATTATTGATACATAAAAAATTAAAGTAATAAAAAAATTGTGATCAATTATAGAAGAATTTTACAAAAAAAAAAAAAAACAGTATAGTTGTTCAAATATTTTATTGAATGAGATTTAATTTCTAATATTTCTTTTTAAGGCATAACTCTATGTGGATGTTGAGGGTCGGTATGGACATGCACTTGTTTCTATGTGAGGGAAATCACAGTTTTTTTTTTTTTTTTTTTTTTTTTTTTTTTTTTTTTTTTTTTTTTTTTTTTCTTTCTATTTACAACTGTTTTGAAGTATTTTATAGAGCTTTTCATAAAAATGTTCTTGACTGTTAATCTTTCTTTAAACATGTTTTTAGTTTTTGTTTTTGTTTGTTTTGTGTTTATTCACTTATGTTTTGTGCTAGTTATAAAATTTTCACTTAATTTTGTTTTGTTTCTTTTTTACATTGTTTATTGTACCGATTCAAAATTCAACATAAATACTTAAATGTAAATTACTTCTAAATTTAAAATATTTTATAAAATACTAAACATATTAGATACATGTAATATGCTAATTGCATGGAGCGTGTGAGATATTTAAATACACGCCCCTCTTACAGGGTTACTATAAGAGGGAAAACAAGAAAAAAAAAAAACAAAAAAAAAAAAAAAACCATGCGTTGCGCAACGAAAAAAAGGGTCATTTTCATGAAATTATACAGGAGCTTGCTAAGTTAAATTGGTATAGAGCATTAGTTTATGCAACTCTACAGTTCCAGCATGTATAAATTACTATACTCAATTACTACAGACTGAATTACTATATCGATTTGAGATTATATTATTATAATTATTGGAGACATTTATAGACCTTGTTATTCATATAAACGTTTTTCAAGTTCAGCATCTACCTATTTTTCCAAGAAACCAGCACTAGAAAAAAAATAGAGGTTTCAAACGTAACATTTTTTTATTTAAACCAAAACTTTGAACATCCCGAGAGGGATCAAGAATCGGTTTTGCAATTTTGCAATCGGTCAAATCCAGGTTAAAATTTTTTATTTGAGCTCCATACTCAAGAATCTTATCTTGGACCTTTATCGTATTCCAATAAATTTTACAACACTTTGTTAGGCACCTGAGAGATACAAAAATTGAAAAATCACCCTTATCAAGCACCCAGAAAATCTACAACCTAATAATTCCAATAACATTTCGTTGAAAGATGGTTTTAAATGAATGACTCTGAACTGCGGTTCACTTCCAAGAGGTTCCGAAACAGGTATCTTGATCCCATCGTGCTTCATGAGCCTTTCACCATAACATTTAAGAAGCAGCATTGTCAAAAACTCGTATTTTCCGGTACATTTATCAATAACTCCAATATATTTATCCAATTCAAAACCCATTTTCTCCATCTGAAAGCTGTTTAAATTTACTATAAGACACTTTATATTATTTTGATTGAATCTCATGAAATACCCATGACAGCACGCTGAGTACACCGTACTATTTTAGGATTCACTTTTTTTTTCGAAACATTTATCGCTATAACTCCAAAACTATTGGTTTGATTAGAAATTTATTTTTTCCATATAAAAGCTGGTTAAATTACTATCAAACCTAATATACTTAACTCTGATTAAATTCCATGAAATATCCTCGCCATAACGCTAAATATGTATGTTTTGACAAAATGTGACGATTTTGACATGTTCAATGGGCTGCCATAGGTACTTTCCGGAATTCAATAAAAATTTCATATATAAGATCTCATAGTAAATTTAAACAGCTTTCAGATGGAAAAAATAGATTTTGAATCGGAGAAATATTTCTGGAATTATTGTGATAGATGTGCCGAAAAATACGAGTTTTTGACAACAGTACGGGTTTCTTAATGTTCTGCCGTGGTTGTTATACGGGACTAGATCAAAATTTAATAATTGGTTTATTATAGTAAATTTAACCAGCTTTCATATGAAAAAAGAGAAATTTAAATCGAACAAATAGTTTCAGAGTTATAGCCAAATGAGTACCGATAAACGTGTTATTCCGGAGAACTGCGACTTACCTCAAGTAAAAGTTATTCTATTTTTCCCTCTCCCAAAGCTCTAAAATTAGGATATGGGAAAGAGAGGAATAAAATGACATTTTTTGCGAATTTGCTTTGCTTTTTTATGTACATATGTGCTAAAGGTTACGTTTTCCGAGTTCCGAGATCAGCCAGCCAACAACATACGACTTTCATCCCCTCTCTCCCCTAAACCCGAAGATATTTTGAGGAAGAATTTTTATCAAATTTAGATCTAAGGGCGGCTAACAATATCCAGCAGTCAGATCTTTTGATTTTAGGAGTTGAATCTTCGATGCTAAATTTTGTACTATATCAGTCATACTAGTAAACTATAAACTATTGTAGCAAAAAAAAAAAAAAAAAAAAAAAAAAAAATGCACTTTGAAAGTAATAACCTAAAAATATATGTTATTACATTGTTTCTGCATTTCAACTAAATGACTTTTCATGATCACGAACAACAGCATATGCGTTTGTGCACCTCAGCACGGCCCTGCTAGGACCGGTGCACCGGTATCCACTACTCTTTCAACGCTCTCTATGAAGCCATCGTTTTGATGTTATGCGTTATGAGACACATCATATTAAAGCTGATAGTTTTGTTCAACACTTTTCTTCCCAAAACGTAATGATAAAAATCTATAATTTATTGGTTACTTTTTGTTTTTTGTAGTGGCAGTTTTCTGTATATGATTAAGTATTAAGTAAAATAATAAAAAAGAACAGTGCGATAGTATAATTAGGTTTCGAGCTGGCGGCATATTACCAGAATTCCGTACTTGTAATAATTCTGAAGGGACGTTTTTTTTAGTGTTTACTTTATGTACTAACACCGTGCAAAAATTCAGCTTTCCCCTAATTAGGTGCGACAAAGGCTAATTTCTTGCCTTCACTGACTTGACAATACAGGGTGTCCCGAATTTAAATGGCAAAACTTCATGAACTTATAGGGGACCGAAAAACTAAGACAAAAAGTCCTTTAGAGATTTGATCGTTTTTGCTTAGTTTTAGAGAAAATCGCAAAAAAAGAAACAAAACAAGTTTTCATTTTTATACTTATTCATTTACATTTATGTTATGTTCTTTTTAATGTAAATATTGCTCAAAATGTTGTCCTCTTGCACCAATGCAAGCATTACATCCAGCACTCACTCGATAAATTGCAGCTAAACATTGTTCTGATGATATTTGGTGCACTGCATCTATGATTCGGTCTCTTAATTGCTCTCTTGAGTTGATTGACACCGAATAAATTTCTGCTTCAAGGTTCCCTATACGAAGAAATCCATGAGTCATATCAGGTGATCTGGGTGGCCAAGGTACTACTCCTCTACGTCCAATCCGTCGTTGTGGATAATTTATATCCAGCCAAGCTCGAGCAACTCTGCTATAATGAGCTGGACATCAATCGAGTTGGAACCACATTTCAATCCGCTGCTGTAAGGGAATGTCATCTAAATAATTAGAAAAGTCGTTCTCCAAAAAATTTGTAAATGTGATACCATTCAATCTTATATCTTCAATCCAGGTAAAAAATTTGGTCCCACCAGTAATCCGTTCCAAATTCCAAGCCAAACGTTGATAGCAAATTCATGCTGAAACCTATTCTCTCTAATAGCTCTGGGATCTTCAAGAGCCCATACATGATAATTTCTTTGATTAACGATTCCTCCTCTTGTAAAGGTAGCTTCATCGGTCCATATAATTTTTTATAGAAATAAATTATCATCGCGAATACAAAATCTTGAGGAAATAAATTCTGAACTTTTTGAAGATGGTATGGGTAGTGATTATCATCTTTCAAAGTTCGCCATATTGCTTGCCGCGATATTGCTAATGCAGCAGATGCTCTTCGGATGTCAGTCTCAGGATTGTTATCGAAGTGGCGTTGTACACAATTTCTTCTCCGATAATTTGCTCTTATTGCTGCCTGGAATTGGTCGCCTTTATTACTTATTAAGAATGACCCAGTCTTTTGTAGTCTATTAAAAGTTAACGAAAAGACTCGTCGATTAGGAACTCTTCTATTTGGAAATCGGCGCGCATACTCCCGCACCGCTTCTAAAGCATTACCGTTACAGAAACCATACACAAAAATCATATCAGCGTATTCAACATTAGAATGTGTGTGCAGCAATGTGGCTGATGCTATTCACACGAAAATATCTGAGTAACTGGCTAAAGACTGATTTAGGAATTATAATCCTAGAAGGAAGCCAAAATGTAAACAAATAAAATAATGTAAAGGATAGCATTAAGTGTTTACATATCTCACTGCCTAGCCCGACGAACTTTGAAAGGTGATAATCGCTACCTGTAACATTTTTGTTGTGTTTCTTTTTTTTTTTTGCGATTTTCTCTAAAACTAAGCAAAAACGAGCAAATCTCTAAAGGACTTTTTGTCTTAGTTTTTCGGTCCCCTATAAGTTCCTGAAGTTTTGCCATTTAAATTCGGGACACCCTTTATATTAAAGATAAATACAAAAATAAAAAAATTGTAGATGCAGTGTATAAAAAAAAAAAAAAAAAAAAAAATATTACTCTACTACTCATAAAAAATCAAAATATCGAAAATTGATATGACGGTTCATTGATTCCATGACAAATCAACCAATTCTACATTAGATTTGGACCTTGATCTCTCTGATCACTTTTTTTTTGTTAGTACACAAAGAGAAATCGGTAAGTTCGTAAAGAAGAATATATTTGCGGATGAAATTAAATTATTCCTCACAAATATGATCTTTCGACCTGGTAGATGATCATGATCATGATGATCTGGAGAGCTTGAACCGGTCCCCCTACGACCTCACACACGATGGCCGAATACTTATATTTTTTGGAGGAAGAGGATCTCATTCTACCTTGGTACTTCACCTCGACATGGCGATCTCTCTGATATATCTGTTCTTCTTTTCTATACAGCACCTCGCTCTCTCTGTAAGTCTACACTTATCTCTAAGAAATATTTATCTCAATGGCACTGATACTGGGCTAATTATATATTAATATTCTAACAAGGAGAATATTCTTAAAACTGGATTTCCAATTTTAATTTTAATTATTTTAATCACGAAAAATTGAATAAGTTATATTTCAGCGATGGTGGTTATTTCGTACTTTCAATATTAACCGATATGATGATTTATAAAAAATAAACATTAGTTTAAGATCTCGAAGTAGGATATTACTGCCATAGATTTTTTTTTTTTTTTTTTTTCATTATATCTCATAAATAATTTCATTTTAGTTATAAATGATAAACAAAAAGAAGTTCTAATGCAAGTAAAAAATAAATTAGATATTTTATTCCCTTTAGCAACAATTATTAATTTATATTCATTAATAAAACCGAACCCCTGATGAGATACGACCGATAAGCATTTATTACCTATTCTGCTTCAATATTAATTAAGGTTAGAAATAAGGTCGTTTAAAAAAAAAATAAAATAAAATTAGTCAGTTTAAATTACGTTAACAACAAATTTCAATTGTATAATATTTTCAAAGATGTATCTATAAATCGTATACAAAAGAATTCGTCTAAAACTATTATGATAAGCTGAAATAATCATTATTAAATGGCAAATATGACAATTTTACACGTTTATTGGGCTGGCGTGGGTATTTTACGGGGTATCACTTAGAGTTTTATGTACCATATATGGTGTAATAGTAAATTTAGCCAGCTATCAGTTGAAATAAATAAATTTAGTATGGACAAACTGTTTAGGATTAATTGCGCAAAATGTGCCAAAAAACTTTCACAACAGTATGTGGTTTTAGCGAGCCAACACGTATTTTAAAGGACCTGATCAAAATATGGGGTCTGATAGTAAATTTAAATTTTTTTAAGTTTTTAGATGAAAACAAATTTGAGTACTGACAACCTTTTTTTCTTGGATAAGTGCGACTTACCACCAGTTAGCCAATCTATGGTGGCCATTTCGCTCTACAACTATTGATCTGAGCCAAAAAATTGATAGAACTGTTTAGAAAATTGTTGAAAATTTGACTTTCTTTTATAATAGCAAGGTCATAAATTTTCATTCAGAAAAGTGGATAGATTATACCCATAAATTCTAAAAAAGGGGTGAAATAACTCGGTATTTTGTCTTATCGGGCTCTTGGACTAAATATAGCTTCAAGACTGTATGTCCTAGCGACAAATTTTATATGAGAAATAATATTCTCCATTAAATTTCCGATCAATTCGTACCTCATAAAATCCCTCTGGATCTATTTTTTGATTTTAAGCAAGACGCACAACATACTTCTATTTTTTGATTTCTCTGTTGTTGAATAGATAACACAATGAAAAAATCGATTCAATATTTTTAAAATTTTTATAGTTCATTTAGACTAGTTATCTGCCGACGTCTAATAAAACGCTTATAATTTATTGTATTACCCGGATTTCCCTGCTGCTAAATTTTACAGGGCCCGATCATTTTTTGTCCTTGGTGCCCTATTAGCTGTTACACCTTGAAATATAAATAATTATTTAATATAAGTTGTTGGACTGTAAGTTAAATAAATTATAGAGTTTATAAATTTATATGCAAGTACAATAGGCAGTTTCCTTCTTAATGGAAATATGTCCTTTCCCAACAAGGTCCGAAAATTAACTGTGACTTTCCACGTATGTAGAGCACAGATTAATACAATGCAGAAATACAATTTATAATTTGCTATTAGTTATGCAAGTCAGAGTGTATTTTCTTATGTCAACACTAAACCTAGTAATAAGGGTTTAAAAACGAAGAGAAATGAAATAACTTAAAATTTCGAATTTACACAAGCGAACATTTTAATTTATCTGCAAAACGTACGGAACGCTATAGGCATGTCAGAGTAGATTTTTTGTTTCAGTGTTAAACCTAGTTTGATATGGGTTAAAAGTTAAAAGTTATGAAATAAGTCGAATTTTGGATTTTTAAGAGCGGATTGGGGAATTAGCCTGCAATAGTCGCGGCACGCTATATGCATGGCAGAGTGTTTTCTTTCAGTATTACAACTAGTTTAATGTGGGTTAAAAATTGAAAGGTTGAAATGAATCGGTTACTGCATTTTTTCTAGCATCTTCTAATGGCCGCCATTTTGTTTCGGCACTGATCTTGATTGGCAGAGTCATAAATCTTCATTCAGAACAGTAGAAAGATAACACCCATGTATTTGAAAAAAGAGATTGAATAATTTTTTTTTCTTTTACTCTCGGGTTCTTGGACTTTGTCAGGGCCACTTACGGGGGGGCCGCCTTGGTGGCCCGTGATATACTCGTGTTGCTTTATATAAGCGGTTCTATGGCAATTTATCGTATTTGAAAATTAATAAAAACGTTGTAGTTTATTTATCAAAACGAAAATCTATTTTTTTTTATAATGTTGAGAGGGGGGCGGGGGAGGTTAAGGTGTCCGGGAAAATATATTTGCCCCTAGCATGCCCTGATACTTATAATAATAGAAATAATACCAGTGGAAAGGTTTTGCAAAAATAATGGTACGCAAATAATAGCGTAGAAAGATGAAATGCAGGAATGCCTGAGGAACAGGAAAATTTTTGTTTAAATACACTTATTTAGAAAAAACTAATTTGTAAATATGTTTTAAAAATGAAAACCCATTAGTAATGAAAATTTAAATTATCTAAACTCATATGTAAATATATATCCGAATATAATTCTATTAATGATGTTTTCCTTTAATTTAGTTTATTATTATTTCTAGGAGGTCATAAAAGAAGAACTTTACTTAGCACCAAAACCGGTCGCTCCTTATTTGAACTCTACAAATAAATCAAATAATGAATATCCAGCTGCAACACCTACACAAGCATACGATGAAGCTCTACTAGTTGCTTTAAAACACGAAAATCTTAAGGAAATTAATGATCTGTTAAGTAATGGGATTGCGATTAACAGTAATGAATATAATGGATCCACACCGCTACATATTACAGTAAGCTCTGGGTCACTGGATATTGTTAAGGCACTCCTTGATCATGGTGCTGTGGTAAACAGTAGAGGAATAAATGGATATACACCACTATATATCGCTGCGATGGAGGGCTATAAGATATTGTAAATTTTCTTTTGTCTCGGAATGCGAGTTTGGATGTAAGAGATACCGATGATAATGAACCAATGCATTTGGCAGTAGAAAGTGGGGAATTCAATGTTGGTAAGGCCACTTCTTGATTATGGTGCTAGTGGTAACAGTAAGGGTTATGATCTCAGAACTCCACTTCATTTTGCAGCTGAAACTGACTACGAAAATATTGTAAATTTATTTTTGTCCCGAAATGCAAGCTTGGATGTAAGAGATGCTGATGATAACGAACCAATACACTTGGCAGTAGATAGTAGGAGACTGAATATTGTTAAGACACTTCTTGATTATGGTGCTAGCGTTAACAGTAAGAGACGTGATCGCAGAACTCCACTTCATGTTGCTGCTGAAAATGGCGACAAAACTCTTGTAAATTTACTTTTGTCCAGGAATGCGAACCTAGATGTAAGAGATACCGACAATTACGAACCAATACATTGGGCAGTACATAGTAGAAGATTGGATATTGTTAAGACACTCCTTGATCATGGTGCTAATGTCAACAGTAAGGGACTTATCGGCCCAACACCGCTATATATTGCTGCTGCGAACGACGACGAATTAATTGTGAATTTGCTGTTATCCAGGAATGCTATTGTGGACATAAGAGACAGTAATAATGACAAGCCACTCCATTGGGCAGTTCGTAATGGTAATTACAATATCTTTACATCACTACTTAATCATGGTGCTAATATACACAGTAAGGGAGAACATGGTTTCACACCATTACATCTTGCAGTATTTTTAACCGCGAAACTATTATGAATTTACTTTTGTCTAGGAATGCAAATGTGGAAATAAAAAGTAATAATGGATATCTTTCAATGATGCCTCTACATGTTTCAGTTGATTTAGGGAATTTGAATATGGTCAAGAAACTTCTGGATAGCGGTGCTTATATTAACAGTAAAGGTGCCTATGGCAATACACTACTTCATATAGCTTTACTTCAGGGAAGTATTGTCAACCTGCTCTTAAAGAAAAATGCAAGTTTGGATGCAAGAGACCAATTTGGTAACGAAGCGGTCCATCATGCAGAATTAAATTTGCAGCTTTGAGTGGATCACAGAAGATAGTAAAGATGTTACTAAATTATGGAGTCGACAAAGACGCTAAAACTCATGACCTTAAAACTCCATTACATTTCGCCTATATCAGGGGTCATATAGAAATTGCTGAGATCTTATTGGACGAAGGAGATGAAAGAGAAGGAGCTGATGTTGATGGTATGACGCCATTGCACTTTGCCATGAGAGAAAGACATTCGCATTTGGCTAGTTTTATTGGGAGGTTTGGAGCTGACGTCCAAAGTAGAAACATAAATGTTAGTACGCTACTTCATTTGGCATGTAAAAGGCACATTAATGCTAAATCAATTGAAATATACGTAGTCCAAACACTTATACAACTGTCGAATTCGATAACTATTTCATGACACCTTTACACATTGGGTCAAGAGACGGTTCCTTAGTGTAAAAGTACTTGCTTCTTCGGGATCTTACCAATATTCTAGAGATATTTTACCAAATCAACCAATACATTACGCTGCTATGAATGGTCATTTTGATGTAATGCTTGAGTTACTTTGGAAGATTCGAAGATTAAGTTCTTCCGTTAATGGGAATCAGGAAACTCCTTTGCTCTTAGCTTCAAAGGAAGGTCACACTGATATTGTTCTATTGCTTTTCAAGTTTGGTGACGAAGGTTTTCGTCCTAATATGAATGGAAGGTCTGCTTTACACCACAGTGCAAGCCGAGGTCATATAGAAATTATGAAACTTCTTAGAGAGCATCAGGTATACGAGGGCATGCAGGATAAGTGGGGCTTTACAGCATTGTATTGCGCTGCATCTTGGAAAGGATACCATGATGTTGTAGGATATCTTTCGACTACTTTGGGCAATATTACTTTATCATCGTCCTTAAAAATATTAAATCCTTTGCAATTATAGTTTCCAAAATTAAATTTAAAAAAAAAAATGTAATATTTTAATAACCGGTCCTCCAGGTTGGGGGTGATGCAGTGGGCCAGCTCCTCACTCATCAGTAAAAAACAAAGAAATGCTAAAAGACCAAAACATAGGCCTCGGATATCGGACAGTCAAAAACGGAAACGAACAAATGCGTGGAAACGGATAATAAACATTGGATGCTGGAATGTCCAAGGAATGGCAACTAAATTACCGGGCCTCCCTACAGAAATTAAGAAATATAAGATGGATATTGTAGTTCTATCAGAAACAAAAAAAAAAAAGGGAAAAGGTAGTGAGGTGCACGGCGACTTCGTCCACCTGTGGTCGGGAGTCGAAAGACACGAAAGAGCGAAATCAGGGGTGTCTATCCTAGTAAGGAAAGGCATCCAAAAGAATATCACAGGCTGGGAGTACATAAATGACCGTATTATAACGCTGAATATAACCCTATCTGCGAGAGAGATTGTAGTGGTGGGTACATATGGCCCAACCAATGACCAAAAGAATATGGTGAAGGATAAATATTGGGACGATCTTAGGGGAGTATTGGAAATGATACCAAGACGGAAAGAAATCTTCTTACTGGGAGATATGAATGCGAGAGTTGGAAGAAATGAAAGCAGTAGAGTAGTCGGGAAATACGGAGAGATCGAACGGAACGACAACGGGGATAGGCTAATACAGATCTGTGAGCAACTGGACCTAAGAATCACAAATACATTCTTCGACCATAAGAGTATCCACAAGCTCACCTGGCACAATGAAGGTAGGAAACTTAAATCCATCATTGACTACGCGGTTATAAGAGAACGCAGTACAATGAAAGTTCAAGATGTAAGAGTCTATAGGGGAGCTGAGTGTGGATCGGATCATCACTTGCTGAAAGCTACCTGCATACTCCCGTGGGTCAAAGGGAACATAGGGAGCCGAAACCCCAGTATAAAATGTAATGAGCTAAACGAGGAGCAGTTTAAGACGGAATTATTACAGGAGGATAGCATTAAAGGGCTATACCAGCGGAGAATGGAAGAATCACTTAAAGAATTCAGGGGTAATAATACCATGGAAATTTATGTTTCTCTAATGTCATCAATGAGAAAAAAAACAGCCTCAGAGGTCCTTGGAAAAAGAACGAGGAATGGAAAAAGAAAGGAATGGTTGACAGAAATAGTAGTGAGTGGAGCAGAAAAGAAAAAACAAGCATATATGAGGTGGCTTAGCACAAAAAAGGAGGAGGACAGGAGGAGGTATGTTGAGGAGAGGAGAGAACTAAATAAATTGGTGAGAAGCGAGAAAAATAAATCATGGGAAAAAACGTGTGCTAGGATAAACAGCAAACTAGGGTCTGGACGAGCCATTGAAGCATGGACCATATTAAAAGGTATGAGAAAAAGCGAGAAGCAAAATACTATGCTGAATATGGTGCAAATGGCTGATTGGACAAAACATTTTAGCGCGTTACTGCATGAGAACAGGATAGAATTCGCAGAACAAAAACGACCCCCTTTTCTACTGACACTCCGTTAAAAATCACCCAAGAGGAACTCCAGCTAGAACAAAAGAAACTTAGAAATGGGAAAGCCCCTGGCCCAGGTGGAATCTGCGCAGAACTGATCAAGTATAGTGGGAGTGAGGTGACAAGACTACTTACTGATCTCATAAATCGTATACTGGCAGGTGAAAGTATACCAGCAGAAATGAAAATGGGATATATCACACCAGTATTCAAAAAGGGAAATAAACCTGAAATAAGCCCTGGACATGGCTGGCATAAACAGTAACATTACGGGAGTAATCAAAGAAATATATAGAGGTAATAAATGCCAAATAAAAATAGGAAATTCATTATCAGAAGTTTTCCCAAACAGCAAAGGATTGCTCCAAGGATGTTGTATGTCGCCAACATTATTCAAAATATACATTGATGTTTGTCTGAAGGGATGGTCAAGGAACTGTGGTCAGATGGGCATACCGATAAATGACAAGCATTTACACCATTTACTATTTGCAGATGATCAAGTAATCATCGCTCAGGACGAAGAAGATGCGAGCTATATGTTTAGGAAAGTGGCGGAGCAACATAAGAACTGGGGTTTGAACATTAACTATAAAAGGACCAAATATATGAGCACAGACAGAGAGGAAATATTAGAGCCTGAAATTGCGAGCCTGGATAGAGTAGAACAATTTTGTTACCTTGGCTCAATTCTGGAAAGAAATGGAACCACAAATGCCGAGGTTAGAAAGAGAATAACAAATAGCAGGAAAGCTGTGGGCATGCTGAATTCTCTTCTCTGGAGTAGCAACATAATTGAAAGAACAAAGAAACTAATATATAGCGCATTAGTCCAAAGTGTAATGTTATACGCCTCTGAGACTTGGACCCTTAACAGGGCACAGGAAGAAAGACTACTGTCGGTGGAAATGGATTTCTGGAGGAGAGCTGCAAGGATATCGAGAGTGGAACGCATTAGGAACAGTGATATAAGGGAGAGGATGAATGTGAGAGGGAGTGTGTTGGAGGTGATCGAGGAGAGAAGATTGAGGTGGTATGGCCATATGAGAAGGATGAACAAGGAACGGATCCCGAAAATGTTAATGGAATGGGAGGCTGAGGGAAGGAGAAGGAGAGGAAGACCTCGTACCCAATGGAGAGCATGGCTGGATACGGGTTGAGGGAGGAAGATGTAGCCAATAGGGAAGAATGGAGGAGGGCGTTGGAAGAGGAGTTTGGGTGAAGAAACCTTCATATGTGAAGAAACTCTTAAAAAAAAAAAAATATTTTAATGATGTAATGTATTACATGATGTAAATATTAGACTTTTTAAAATTAATTTGGACCCAACAAGGAGCAGTTATACTAGAAATCTAGGAAGAAACCGCCAGAGGGAATAGACTTTTCCATTATCTTAAAATATTATAGACAACATGGAATACAGCCATATGTCTCATCCATGTGGTTCACAAGCTCTACAGTTTCGTTGATAGAAATCTTAAGGAAGGACATGCATTATTTATACAAACGCCAGAACCAGTATTCTCTCTTATTACCATAAATGAAAAGTAGTGAGAACGAGGAGGCATCCATGAGCAACTCTAGTTATTTGCAGTGCACTAATAGATGTTATAAAATCCACCTACTTACTACCTACTAAAGGTGTGAGAAGAAAATGATGATCCGAAGCTTTATTTTTGTATGTTTTGTTAATAACTTTTATTCAGGATGCACTTATGTAAATAATCATTTTTTAATGTGCAATACAATATCTTGTAATTATTATTATTATGTTTATTGTTTTATATTTACAAGAACAGTTTGCTTTAAAAATAGTTATAACCACCATAAAACCTACCCATAATATAGACGCTTGTTTTGTACTAGGCATGGAGTTATAGCCAAGTGGAGAGGGCTCACCGCCCAATCGCTGAGTCTATACTGACTAGACGCAGCCATTTTGAATTGCACTATATAGTCAGCAAGTTAGCCTTTTTTCAGATCAAATTTTGTTTTTTTAGGCTTTATTCTGGGATTTTGCTATATTTAATGTGTTATATTTCCATTAATCAATGGGGAAATACCTTAGCCGAAATGGAATGCAAATCGCCAGTTTGGAAAAATGGCCGGCTGTTGTTTTTGTCTCACCCCTCGCTGATGAAAATACGGAAAGGACCTCTCTAAATGTTTATAACTCTATGGTACTAGGGTTGATAAATGAAATGTGTAGAAATGGTTATGTGTTTTCGATAATTATTTAAAATACCATCTATAATTGATCTAAATATTGTGTTAAATATCATCTGTAGACATGGATTGGCCAAGTTTCAAACATAATAAACATTTTTTTTTTTTTTTTTTTTAAACATTTATTTAAAGAAAGTATTAAAATATGCCTAGAAGGGGGCAATAAGTAATATGGATGGCTTAATGGGCCCATTCACACAATACGTAAAATGAGAAATAAATACAAAGAAGTAAAGAATCTCCTCATAATAATACATAATTCAAAAAAAAAAAAAAAAAAAAAATTTAAATAAACAAAGTACCTCTATATACAATATATAAAGGGGAGAAAGAAAAAATGTATAAATAATCATTAAAATAAATAATACAGATATTTAAAAAATATATAAACTATAATAATAGTAAAAAAAAACAAAACAAAATTGAATTAAATTAAATCTTAAAAATACATTCATACTTTATTTACAATATCCCCCAACGAGACTTGTCCCTGCTCTTATGGAGGGACAAGCCAGGTCCCAGCGCTTCTTTCTCAGCTGCGTCACTGGTGTAGAAAATACCAATGGAGGCTAAGTGTGAGCGCTACAGTACAGTCACTCAAAGCATGAGCGGAGAATCTGGCCATTGTCAGGTCTCCATATAGATATCATAATAGATGACGAGGCCACTGCCTTTTTAACCTGCGAGGAGGATTAAAGGGGTGAATGGAGCTAAATAAGGATTATGCTAGTGGACCAGGATGATGTGAAAGTTTTTGATTAAATTTTGAAAACTTGACAACTATGTATTGTAGGACAAAAGGTATATTAAGATCGTTATATAAGGAGACATAATAGGGGGCATTGCTTATGGTTCTCAGGAATTTGGATTGGAAGGATCGGATACGTTTGATGTTCCAGTTTTGCTGATCCCTAAATTTCTAGTCCATAGGTCCAGATAGGCTTTAGGATAGTCTTATAAATTAAAAGCTTGTTGTCAATAGAAAGTTTTGAAGTCTTGCATAGTATGGGGTACAGTTGGCTGAATCTTCTCATCATTATATGGACAATTTATATTCTGAAAATATAAATTGTCCATATAAAGAATGAAATCATTAATAAATAATAGTAATAAAAATGTAAATAGTATAGAATGGAACAATAAACAACTAATAGAATGGAAGTAGAATGGTAAAATAGGAACTAAATGAATAGGCCAGAAGTTGACAATAAATAAACAAAACAGTAATTGAACATTGCCCAGTGGTGTCAGTGTAGATGAGATGACCAGTGAGAATATCACAGTGTAAGGTAATAAAAACCAAAAATGTTAAGTGATGTATTTATATAGTGAATAATTGTAAAATAACATAACATAATGATTGTAGAACCTGAAGATGGAGCAACATGACAAGCTCCGAAACATGTAGTTATTGAATAAAGCAAATGAGGAGTTATGCCTATTTAATATAATAACTTGATATTAATCTCCTTAAATGAAACAATTATAGTGAATCTTCTCTTAAGTTCTTGTCTTTTAAGTCTAGTATGTGGGTTCCAAGTGAGTCTTTTGTCTAAGATGAAACCAAGATATCGCACTGTATTAGATCTGGGTAATGGGATCTTATTAAATAGGACAGTTGGTCAGGAACTACGGCGTAGAGTAAAAGTCATGTGGGTGCATTTGGATTCATTAACTTTTATTCTCCATCTGTTGCACCATAGTTCATTTTTGAGAGGTGATGTTGTAGGTTAGAAGAGGCTGTTTTAGGATCATTATGGGATGATAGTACCGCTGTATCGTCTGCGAAGGTCGCAAGGAACGTGTCGGGAGTGGTAGGAATATCAGCAGTAAAGAGGTTGTAAAGGACAGGACCCAAAATGCTGCCTTTAGGAACTCCGGCTCGGATAGGTTAGCAGTCGGAAAATTCGGAGCCACGTCGAACTCGGAAGGAGCGATTTGTAAGGTAGGAATGAAGGATGAGATAGAGGGTTTGTGGTAGTAGGTTCTTAAGTTTAAAAAGCAACCCATTGTGTCGAACCCGGTCAAAAGCTTGAACAATGTACAGAAAGGCCCCCGAGCAGTATTGCTTTCTTTCCAGAACAGAGGACACATGATCAACAAGATGGGGGCCTTGTTGGACTGCTGAGTGCATAGGACGGAATCCAAATCGATGGGAGGGGAAACTACGAGAAGGGGAAACTCGTATGTGCGTCAAGCATGGATAGGATACGCTTATGCAGGATTTTTTTGATTATTTTAGATTGGATAGGAAGTAGGCTAATTGGTCTATATGATGAAGTTTTATTAGGAGGTTTACCTGGTTTTAGGAAAGCTATCATGATGGAGTGTTTCCATAGGACAGGAAAGTGGGTTGTGTGCAGGATGCAATTATAGATATAGGTGAAGAACATTATTGAATTATGTGGAAGTTGGCGGAGGATTTGAGGAGTAAGGAGGTCATAGTCAGGGGATTTTCTTTGATTTAGTTTTCGAATTTGACCTCAGAGTGGGTAACTGCTCTGGGAGGTAGGGAGAGTGGAATGGGGGAAGATAAGAACTCTTCAACTGAACTGGATTGATTAGGATAAGGTCCAGGATTTGGAGTAAATGTTTGGGAGAGGTGATTGGCTAGTTCCTCATGAACCATGAGCCATCACCTCTTCGAAGGAGATGCGAGATGGACTTGGATTTTAGGATTTTTTTTTTGTTATATTCCAAAGGGAATTATCAAGAGTGGAAAAGGACGAGAGGTAGGTTTTGAATTACTTGGATCTGAAGGAAGTCTTGTGCGTTTTCACATTGCTCTATAATGGCGTTTAGATGAGGTCTAAAAGGTTTTGTGGTAAAGAGTTTTTTTTATTATTCGGTAAAGATGCTAGATTTTGGTAGTAAGGGAGTGGTCGGTCAGGATTTGTTGGAAGAGCTTCCAGTTTACTGGACCTCTGATTAATGAGGGAAAGGGTGATTTATGAATCGGTTATACGGATAGGCTTAAGATTAATGGGCTATGGTCTGATGATAGGCCGTCTAGGCGGATAATGGAGTGATTAAGTGGCTCTAGGCCTATGTGGATAAAAAAGTCAAGGAGATCAGGATTACAATTAGGATCGGTAGACCAATATGTGGGAGAATCGGGGGAGAGGATTTTGAAAGGACAAGAATTTAGTGCAGGCAGCAGTGTTCGCCCACGGGAGTTGGTTGTTCTGGATCCCCATTGCTGGTGTTTAGCATTTAGGTCTGCTCCTAGAATATAGTGTTGTCCTAAGGATTTTAAGAAGGAAGAGTAGAGGGATACGGAAATGGGTATGTTTGGAGGGGAATAGGCTGACACAATAGTTATAGGAAAGAAAGGTGTTTGGATTTTTACAGCAATGGATTGAAGGAAATCATGAACTGAGACGGAAGTGAGCGAGGGATTGGTGTATGATGATATATTTCGTACTAAGGTATGTTAAATAGTCGTTTTTTGTTAGTCTTGTTTCGTTAATCAAGGCTATGTCGATCTGTCTGTCATGTAATAAAGTAGTTAGTGCGTTCGTGAGTGTGGTCTCGAACACCATTTGCGTTCCATAGGAGGATCGTAAGGGTCTTAAATGATGACATTTAGGGATTTCTAGGTGGTGGGATTACAAAATGTGATAGAGCAGTAAAAAGTAGGGTTATGAGAGGGGTATAGATTTGACTCTAAGAGGAAAGACGAGAGTATGTTGGTGAGGTCAGAGGGATTTTGAGAAAGAGAGATGTATGGAATGTAATTTGGGTTTTGTGGTAAAGCTATTTTCCTTTGGATGAGTAACAGAAGGATATGGAGCTTGGGGTTGATAAGAGGCAGGTTCAGCTTGCTGCTATGCCTGAGAATGTGATGTTGGTTCTGGGCCTCTTAACATTTCGAAAAAGGTCACTGCTGTGTTAACTTTTTAAATAGTTTTCTTGGTTTGGATGGGTCGTCCCTTCTAGAGGTTTTCTGGATTCATGATTTTATTGTTTTATATATTTGACACCCCTTATAATTAGCTGGGTGCCCTTGGTGGGTGGCATAATGCACAAACTGCAGGTGTTTGTCTAGATTTATTGCACTCTTCAGATTTGTGCTGTTCACCACACTTTACACAGTGTGGTACGTGATGGCAATACCGTTTTGTGTGGCCATACGCCTGACAGTTTTGGGCACTGGACTATTTCCCACATATGGCTTTTTTAAGGCTACACTTGTGAACTAAAGTCTGCTGATGTTATAAATTTCTTCTACCCCAGGTGTTCTCTCGAGGTCGACGAAAAATAGAGGCAAGTCTTTAGCTATTGGATGTACCCGACTGGTCTTTATTGTCTCATTTATAACTTGCCTGACCTTAAATCCCATGGGAGTCAGTTCTTGTTCGATGACATCGGCTGGTGTTGATAAGTGCAAATGCCGGATTACCACTCTAAGTGCTCTCTCCTGTTGTAACTGGTAGGTGTGAAAATCTCCCTTGGTATCTGACAGATACTTCACAACTTTTCTTTACGTTTCTGGCTAGTCTGGCATAATTTTTGTGTCATTGTCCGGCTATGAAATTTGTATTTTCCAGTTCCATTAATTGCATGGATAGGAGCTTAATTTTTTTTTTTTTTTTTTTTTTCACAATCTGGCGGTGGCTTAATTTATTTGGGGTGATATTAGTCTCAATTGTCTCTGATGTGTTTGATAAAACTAGGCAAGGGGTTTGGTGTAAAGCATGGCGACTTATCGGTAAATACTTGCGTTGAAGGGTCTGGTAGTAATTCCATGTCTGTTGAGTTCTCTGGTGTGACGGGAGGAATGATTCTATTAGAGCGTTTCTTTTTTTTTTCCGTTTTGCTGGGGAGTTCCTGGGTGTATTTCCTAAACTTCTTGATCTTTTACGGTTCGTTTTTTTACTGGACATTACCATATGAAAATATCGAATGCTAAAATAGCGCTCAGATAAATATTATAAAGAGAAAAAAAAAAAAAAGAAAATATATATATATATATATATATATATATATATATATATATATATATATATATATATATATATATATATATAGGTGTGTGGTTACGTATGACAATACGTAATCATCTGAGGAAAGCGCCAGTAGCACCTTCCCTGACGGCAACTGACAAGGCACTGGCTTAGCCTTGGTGGGGGTACTGCTATAGAAGATGGGTTCAGTACACGCCAGTCTCATGCCACTCGTAAACACAATAGTCTGTTATAGAGTTTATAAAAAGCTGTTTACTTACGTTTAGTACGCTGTAATAAAATTTCCAAAAGACTGTTCACATACTGTTTTTTTTTTAAAACACTGTTTAAAATAACACTTTATATGAATAGATCTAGAACAGCCGCATGAGCAGAACTGGATAAACATTAACCAAGCAGTAAGTACTTTTTATATATCATCATAAATAGTATTATGGAAAATCAACAGACATTGAGTGTATGCAATATTTTATATAATTTACTTCCAAAACAATGCAATAGCAGTATTGCTCAAAATACTGTATACTGTAATTTGCAAAAAGTGTTTAAAGATCTTTCATTCATTTGTAATAATGATCTTTTCTGTATATATTTTTTTATTAAATTATCTATTTTTCGGCACAAGAATGATATATTAAATATCTGTTTAATAAATAAAATACCTTCCGTACATTGTAAATTATAAGTAGTGCGTGTATCACAGTGAATGTTTTTTGAAGATAAAGTATAAAAAACTGGAATACATTGTGGATTTTTCTTCTCTTTTCACTAATTTTTTTTTTTTTTTTTTTTTTTTTTTTAATTTTTTTGATTTCATTTCGCAAACTGTATGATTGTATTCTATTTTTTACTATCCACTTTGTGTAAATGGAATGATAACCCATCATTGCCCATAAGTGAGGCAGAGTGTAATATTAATTATAAGCTAAAAAAAAATAACGTCCTTCCCAAAACAGCCTCACTTGAATTATAATATAATAGAAAATGGAAAAAAAAAAAAATAATAAATGATAAAATAAAAAATTAAAATGAAATTAAACTGGATTAATATCTTATTAGTAACAACTGTATATAATAGAAATTACATTATGAATAAAAAATATATTTATTATTAATGATTTTATAATATAAAGAAAATAATTATTACTTTAATTAATACCAAGTAATTTTCGTTGAAAATAGAATTAATTGTTATTACTAAAAAATCAATTACAAATGAAAATTTTAAATTTGTAAACAATAAAAGTGAGTGTGGTAGCATATCCAGTAGGACCTTGATAATCCAGACGAATTGTTGACAGTGGGCCATCCGAACTAGCAATTCATCCGGATTACTTAGTAATTAGCACTTAGTAATTAAGTGAAAAAAATAAAGATATTTAATCATATTAGATTGATAGCTTGAAGTGAAGAGAATGGATGTATTTTTATTTATTAAATGGAAATAAACAGTGAAGAGAGTTATGTATTTATTTATGTACAATTACAATGGCTATCTATAAATAATCAATAACATAATGTTTAGATAAGTATTTAGGAACATTTAAACAGACCAGAACATATTTGTATTGAATATAGTCAGCCATTTTTGAATGAATTGTGTTCTGCAAATGGGACTCAAAGGCAAGATCTTTTATACGGCAGAGCAGAATAACGTCGCTACTCAAATCGAAAAAGAGGCAGAATTGAAACTGTTGTCAAATAATAACGTAATATAGAGAATACCGAGGTGTTTTAAAAATTTAAAACACAGTTTTTTTTTTTTCGGTTACTTCCGTCTAACTCCGCGATTTTGCTTATTTGGATTGAAAATTCATATTTAGATATACAATTCACATTATAATTTTCACCGTCTGCAAGAGTTATTGCAAATTTAATTCATTTGTTGTGATTTTGATGAGATTAAATCTAGTTAACTTATTTCTAATCAACTTATTTTTTAGTGTTGTTTTTAGATTATTTTTTATTTAATTTTTTTTTTGTCAGATATACGTACCTGAGGAAGCTAAAAAAAAATAAATAAAAAAGAAATAACGAAACCGGTCGTCTTTTAACCAGGTCTGTATCAAAATGTTATACACACCCTTGTAAATAAGAAATACCTCTTATGATTTCTTTATTTTCAATTATATTGGTTTTTTAACACAACTTAAAGTATAAGTTAATATATTTGAAAAGGAGACAGAGTTATCAGACCTTATTGAATATTTAAATCCAATATTATTAAAAATTAAAATTTTATGTGCGTCAAAACGATTGACACACTGGCTTTTTTTTTTTTTTTTTTTTTTTTTTTTACGATTTTCTTCATCTTAAGGTTAAGAACTATGAATACCATTTCCACTTTAGAGCAGTGTTGGATTTGTAAGAAAGTAGACACAATTAAGATCATCAATTATGGGGGGAAATTTATGTTTTTAAAAAGGAGTCGTTTGATTTCTTCACTAATGAGGATTGGATGAGTTCTAGGGAGATCGCACACCGCATCAAGTGTCCAGTTTTACACTTTTTATACTCATTGTGGTTAAATTATTATCCTAATAAGTTATAGTAACTGTATATAATTATTTACTTTATTTTTTATAACTTCATTATCTTGTAAATATAAAAAAAAAATATTTCTTTTGCGAATTAAGAAATTTAAAAAAAATTATGTTATATTAAATCAAAAAATTTATTTCTGAATCGATTGAGACCATCCGCAAGTGGATACGATCATTTTTCAAAACTTATTATGTTTATTTCCGCTTTTAGGACCTTTCATAACACTGTGCAGCCCACAGTCGGGGGGAAACGGCTAAAAAGCGGAAAAAAAAAAAACTCTTTTTCGAGAATATTTAGCCCTATCGAGATGCAAAAAAGTATCAATAGACTTAGAAGGAAAAAACAAAACACTAAGATTGTAAAAAATTTGAAATATTATATCATTTTATTCTTTAATAATATTGATAAAGCAAGTGCAAGATGTATTAAATTATTTTATAAAATTTTATATAAAATTTATAAAAATTAAAAAAGTGGCAGTAACGAGTATCGAAAAACTTTGGTTCCGACACAAAACTGGTACTAATAATTTTGAACTATATAGTATCAGCATTTTTTTATTTTTTAATAAAAGTTGTCAAATTCAAGGACACATTTCATCAACCATCGAAACATTTCATGTTCCATCAGGTATAATTTATCCCCTCTGTCTAGTCTGTAATTGTTGAAATTGAATGTCATTATATTAGTGCTGTACCTATCCATTCACACTTTCACGGGGTAAAATCGCAGTTATCTAATATTCTCGCATCGCATCAAAATAACTTGAACATGGATATTCGGAAAATACCTGATTGGAATAATAAAGTGTGAATAAAGGGAATGAATTACCAGTAACATTGAAACATGAAGTCCTGAAGAATAAAAAGAGAAGTAGAATAAAAATTCTTCAAGAAAAAAAGAATATTAAAAAAAAAAAAAAAATTTTCTACCCTGGATTACCTCACGTTGCAACCTTCGAAGTGACGATTAGCTTTGACCCGATTAATAACAGGCCACGCAGAAAGGAGCCATGAATATTTTATATAATAAAAAATGTAATACTTACAATAGCTGTCTTATATTTTATCACATGTATAAATACTGCCGTTTGTTTACTAGGAAACTGTAACAGAAAAGATACATTGAATGTAATTTTATTTATTCCTAGCATCCCCCATCGCGGTTTCGCCCGCTCTCATAACTAAAGAACTTGGATAATCATAAATAATATTTGGAGTTTAATTTGTTTATCGATATTAATCTTGTATTTTAGCAAGCCATTTTATCCATTATAGGCATTATTTCCTCAATGATATTTTCACGCATAGCAGTAATTTTTAAACCAATTAGAATTGCACTAATTAGGTGCTCAAATATTACGTAAAACTATAATTAGATATCCGATATTTAATTTTAATTTATGAATTGGTAATCCAGATGGTCAGAGACTATTAAGAAACTATTGCGAAAAATAGATTGCATTATCAGTGCTTACAACTAAATGCTCCCTGAATATATATATACACAAAATTTAAAAAAAGCAAATGATTGACATATTGATGTGGTAATAATTTTTATAAGGTAGAAAATTTTTTATTGATTTCATCTCGTTGGATTTTAATTTCTAACCATAAAAGTATATGAAAGTGTGACAAACCTCGTTTCTACCACTCAACATTGTACAATTAAATTTTGATTATTTTAAATTTTATTAATACAAAATCTTCCTAGACCAATGAAGATGATTTAATTAAAATTTCATAACAAATGTATTTAATAGTTTTACCATTACAAACTCTTTTGCAGTATGGTTAACCAAATATCGGTCGATAATATTCAAATTTTACTGGGATCTATATTTCGTATCTCATATTTTTAACTTTTTTTAATAATTAAATTGCATATAAGTGATTTTCATTATAAATTTCAAGCCCTATATAACATTATACATTTTTAACCTCTCATGTGGAATGGCGCTCACCACCTATCAGTCATTTTTTAAACTTCTCTAATATCTTTATATTATCGGTTTTTCAATAACAAATTAACTGAAAATCAGTATATTTTATCATTACTAAACCTTCCTAGAATTATAAGAATGATGTGGTTAAAATTTGATACAGATTGGTTCAGTAGTTTTCGTGGTTAGTGCGGTAAGTCACACTTCTCCGCGAAAACGTGTTTTTCATCTAGAAGCTAATTAAATTTACTAGTAGATCCTATATTTGATAATGATTAAATTCCGAGAAATACCCACGGCAGGACTCTAAATGTTTTCGTTTTGGCAAAATATGACGATCTTGACATATTAAGAGGGCTGGCGTGTGTATTGGAAGAACTTTAATCACATTTTCATGTATAGAATCTAATAGTAATCCTAGATTATAGACGACGTACTATACCCCTTTTCGGCCTTCATTAACTGGACTATTATATAATAGATCAGACTTGCAACCCCCCCCCCCCTTCTGGATAATTTTGAATAATAATTGAAGTTTTATTTGATTATCGATAGAAACCTTGTATTTTAGCATACAATTAATAAGCGTTATTTCATAAATGATATTTTCGCGCGTAGCAGTAATTTTGAACCTAGTTGCACTGGTTAGGTGGTTGAAGGCTCCCATAAAACATAATTGGACATCCAGTTTTTAATTTTAATATTTAAGTTATAATCCAAATTACAAATAATAATATTTAAAAATATTTACTATATTATTAGCTATATAAAGGTCGATATTCACACTCCACATGTCGCACCACATTTTAATTGAAAATAAATAAACTTTATTATCAATTTCAAGCTTTAAATAACATCTTACCAATGTTACCTATGTTGTGAAATGGGTCTCGCCAGCTTTCAATTGATTTTTAAACTTCAATGGCCATCTATATGGTTAAAAAAATTGTATTAATGTTTTAAATGAAAATCAGTAAACTTTATTATTGCTAACCATTCTTTGAAGTATGAGGATTATAGATATCTAAAACCAATATATTAATTAAGTTATAATTGGACATTTTTGATCGATATCCATGATATCAAGGTGTTGTAGTCCAAATGACATGTCATAAATTAGCACTGGCTTCCCTGAGATATCATTATAGCAAGTACATTTTGGATAAATCCTAGCAAACGCATTTTGTTTTTATTATTACTTTAAAAAAGTAATTGATTAGTTAGTAAAAACTTCAAGGGAATTAAAGAAATATTTATGCCATCGGACAAACCGTTTCATATACGTACGCTATCTGATTAGAACAAGAATGTACTATTGTAGAAGTAGTAGAAGAAATACAATGTTGTTAATTTATTGATTTTTCGTTTAATTATAAAGAATGACGTTGAGAGGGATCTGCCAAAAATCAAGCAATATTGAAATTAACACAAAATATTTTTATTTTTCTAACGCTTTGGCCAGATCTTTGATGGCTATCATGATGGCAGATGGAAAATAAAAACTAACTAAAAAATATCATATACCTAATACATATATGAAAAATAGCAGCAACCTTCTATGAAGAGAACTTCAATCAACAGCTCTCCAATTATGTTGCTTATTTATTGAAGTTTTTTTTTTTTTTTTTTTTTTTTTTTTTTTTTTTTTTTTTTTTTTTTTTTTTTTTTTTTTTTTTTTTTTTTTTTTTTTTTTTTTTTTTTTTTTTTTTTTTTCGCTTTCTCCAATACTCCTTTTCTTTTCACTTTTTTCTTTTCCCTCTTCTGTCATCCATTTTCTCCCCTGTCTTTTTGAAGCTGTTTTGTCCTTGCAGCCTTTCTACTCTTTAATTTTGTTTATATGGTTTGTTCCGTCTTCAATTTCTTCTTTATTTAAGTCATTTTCTTTTAAATCATCAGGTACCTTCTGGGTTTGTCTTTTAATCTTTCTAAATGCTGTAGTATGTTTCTTGTTAATCTGTTAGGACTCATTCTTTGTATGTGCCCATAGAGTATTAGTCTCCTTTTCCTAATTCATCTGTTATTTTTTCTACATGTTGGTATACTTCTGTGATACTTCTTAATTTGGAAGTTTCTCCCATTGTTCTGTTTCCTAATATCTCCCTCATAATCTTTCTTTCCTTTTTCTTGATTTTCTTTTACTGTTCCTAAAACTAGTGTTTCAGCTGCATATAAACTTTCTGGCCGAATCACAGTCTTGTCATGACGAAGTTTGAGTTTCTGGACAGTGATTTTTTATATACAAAGTACATTTTGGATAAATCCTAGAAAACGCATATTGTATTTATTATTATTTTAACGAATTGTTATATTGTAGATTAATATATTATTTTAACTCTTTTTATTAATTTTTAAAGGATAGCTAAAGAATTATTATATAAAATAAGAATCTAGTCATATAAAAAGAAAATATTTATTTATTGATCACTCTTTTATAAATTATTAAATTAAATTATCTTAACATTCGCTGGATGTAGAAGTAGCGCTACATTGAACAGCCCAGAGAAAAGTATTTATAACAATGAAAGGTATTCTTTCCAAATTTCTCGAAGTCTGTAAGGAATTCATTATAATGCTCCTAATAAATTTTATGTCGTAATTTTTTTATTCGTTATATTTTTTATCTCTGTCCTAATTTTAAAAGCTCTACAGGATAGAAACTTTATTGTGGGTTATGCACAGAAATGATGTTTCCTGCTTAAAATGTATTTCCCGACTTTTCTCTTATCATTAGAATCCAAACTCCTGCTCAAAATCCTCAGTGCTCCTTACTATGTTACTGATAAACTTATCCATAATGATCGAAAAGTCCCATACGTTTCTGAATCAGCGTAAACCAGATATATATTATTGTCATAACGAGCTTTATACCCACACGAATTCACTAGTCTCCCAACTTGCACCCGATATCTCTTCGAAGCGTCTGATAAGAATATGACCTAGGTATCTCCTAATCTAGATTTTATTAAAGTTCTACCAACGGGTAGTTTCTTTATAAATCATTGACATATCATTGTAATCATATTTTCATACGTTTAGTTGATGTATAGGTATACTTCAAGTTGGAAATATAAAAAAAATAGAAAGATTTATTTCAATATAGAATTTAGACTCATCACAAATTAAAATAGCACATATAAATCTTAAAGGCAGTCAATCAACGATAATTCGGTTTAGGAAAACGAGATTTTTTTTTTTCGTATTTTAAATGTTTGTTATTACAAAAGAAATCTTAATGAGTAAATTAAACGATTTTTTAAACTAAAATATAAACTTTTAGGACGAAAAGAACATTAAAAAAAAAAACCGGTCCCAACGACCTCGCAGCTGAGGACTGAATACTTACAGAGCTACTGGAGGAGGAGAAATTCACTCCGTCTTGGTACTTCGCCTCGACATGTCGATCTCTCTGATATATCTGCTCTTCTTTTCTGTCCAGCACCTCGCTCTCTCTGTAAGTCCAGTCCTCTCTAATGTATTTTTATCTCAATAACACTATTATTTTGCTAATTATCTAATAATATTGGCACAAAGAGAAAGCTCTATTGCGAAATTTAAATATAAACACCAATAAAACATTGTTTCGGGCGGAAAATTTGAATAACATACACATATTTCACTTTATCGATAACGCTTATTCCTTGATTATATTTATATTATTAATCAATATAGTAAAGTTAAAGAGATATAAATTTTGAGTCAGGATCACATATTAAAACTGTATAATTTCAATAGAATTTTATATTTTCATTGTGCTGTATTGTTTATAAATTTTCTACATAAAAAAAAAAAGAGTAATTCAATCAAAAATAAATCTTAAATCATAATAACTTTCACTATTATTATCAATATAATTATTAACAAAACCGGGCAATGATTCATTAAATTTAAGTTGTTTTAAGAAATCGAAAATAAAAGGGTGCGTTTAAACAGTCAAGTCTCAAAATGTGAAAGTGTCTCACATTATTTTAAGAGTTTAATATAGTTTTACCCCCTAAATATTGTAGGTAAGGTAATAATCCTTAATTTTTCCGAAAATAATTACAACAATTCAATTAATAATATTATTTTTAAAAGACTCGACAGATAACTTATATAATAATTCGAAACAAAAAAATAATTCAATCCTCAAAATAACGGGAGATATATGTAATGATGCCCATGCTGGTTCAATTGTTTCTATTGTAACTTCCATTCGTTAGCATTTCTTGAATGTTTAAAAATAATTGCAAACATAATATAATATTTTAATATTAAAAGGTGGCAAATTATTTAGGTTTTTAAAATATCTTAATTGTTGGTTACTTCAGAGACTTAAAAATAAAAGAAACTGGTTCTAGAACGCTCCACTAACGAGTTGTTTTTTTAAAAATCAGATAAAGGAGGGAGTGTAGAATTGCCAATTTTTTTTTTCTTTTCTAGATTCCTTTACTCTTTTTGAGCGTATTAAGAAAACACAAGACCTACGTATTAAGGCTTATAGGAAAATAAAATCAGTTAATTATAAAATTAAAAATTATTTAAATTTTATATCAATGAATTAAGTCTAAGAGCATCTATATAAAATTAATAAAATTATATTAGCTGCGAAAAGTGCTGGTATTGAACATCAAAGAACGGACATAATTATTTGACCTTCTTGCAAGACATTCTAAGCAATATAAAATCAAAACCAGTAAGCACTACATAGAAGACCTGAACCTCGTTTAATAAGCAAAACAATCTTCCAGGTATGTGCCAAAAACCTTCGCTTAATGCTGTCGACCCAGTGATCGAATGAAATGTTTTTTCGCCCACCCAGAGCACTTACTATAAGCCATGACTCGAGATGACAAAGTACACATAAGCATTTCAAAGAGAGCTTGGACTGCGAAGAATTCTGAAGGAAATGCAGATAGACGCAAGAAGGAAAACAGTAACATTCTGGTTATCGAAAATCAAATTAAGCAATATTACCCAAAAATGATCAACTGGATGTAAATATTTGAAGTTTTTAAATTTAGAGCTAGTTGAAAAGTACTACGATGCCGTTACTACTACCACCCATGACAGCATAGGACTATTTTTTTTTTTTAGGTACTGTTTTTCTATAGCATTGAGTCATTGCAAGACCGGAAGATGATAATTTATTCACGCCATTAAAAAACGCACTGTTCTTTTGCTCAAAAATGAAAATACATTAACCAATATGATTAAAAAAGTATATTATAGACAAAAAAAAAGAAATCGATAAAATCTGAAATTTTCAACATTTTCGTTATTTTTGGGGCTTATGACCGGAATGTAGCAACTGATCTAAACCAAACTAAAAAACAATGTACATAGACTCTGTTTGAAGACGTTACATATTATTACTTTAAAAAAAAAACATCTGATTCAAAAATTATCATAATTTTTTGCTTCTTTTTTTTTTTTTTTTTTGTCTATGGGTCATTCTCCCATTTCATACTAATTTGTGTCTCAAAGCGATAGTGGTTTCTACATGAAATTTCTTGCAACCCAACTGTAACAAGTAGGTGCAAGGCACTTGCCTCTTAAACGTAAATTAGTTTTTCCAAGGTTATTGATTTGTTTTCATGGTTAAATTTGAATTCAAAACGTCAAATTCTATTTCCCTCACATGGCCCATAACATGAGTTGGTAACGTTAAACGCGAACAAGTTCTCCATTTTTTACAATTATCAACTTATTTTTTTTTCTAGTACCTCAGGTAAGTTGCAGTATATTGAATTTTATAGTTGAAACTGACGCTAATTGCTTACAAAAAGAAGAATGAATTCTAATTCCTGTGTCCCATAGGGTCAATTTATTTCCCTCACAGGTTTTGAAAAAGCCCACCAAAGAATAACCAAGATTCATTCCAACATATTTCGGGCTGGCAACATTGCAAAAGCTTCCCACCAAACTGAGGTAACCTAACTTACAACAAATTTCCTTTGTTAGTTGTGCCAAGTTTGTGTCGAATCAATTCCAATCGTGTCATTCATAATTCTATTTACCACACAAAGTGATTTTTCAAAGAAGTTAACTTTGATTCTTGTTTCTTTGCATTCAACTATATGTTTCCCATGTAGTTCAGAGTTCCATTTTTTTTTAATGCGTGCGTTGTTGTTAATCTTAAATCAAACTTAATATTCTATTTCCCTCATTTCTATTTTCTCACACCTAAAGTGGGGGAAATAGATGACAATAGGAAAAACTAAGTGAAATAAGATAAAAAAAAAAGACTTTTTATATATATTTTTACTATTTATATTAATGTGATATAATATTAATTATGTTAATCTAATGTTCGATTTCAAAGTTTAAATGTATAATACAATGTTTTACCATTTTAATTTTTTTTCTTTCAAGTTTTATGTTCAAAAGTTTAATTAATGTTAATTAATATATTTTAATCGACTAGTCGATATCATACTCATTAACAATTCTGTTGTACTATAAACATTTTATTATTTGAATTGCGAATGTTTTCTTTTTCCCTCACACCCTATCAGTTTCTCTTACTCTCATGATTTCCATCATGATCATAAATGTGCAGATAGACTATATTCTCTGAAGGAATTTTTCGCTAGTAATATTAGTAGACTTTATAAAGATGTTTATGAAGAAAATCTTTTTTTTTTTTACATAACTTTTTTTTAATGGAATCACAATGGCAAAATTCCGACCCCTATATAATTCGCAACTTTTCCGCGCTATGTTACATTGTTCAATGTTACCGTGTTCTGTCATAAGTTGTGTGCATGATTGTGATTACAGCGTGTAATGTGAGGTATTTTATAAAGTCACTGACTTTGATGAGGTCACCAAGAATTTGTTACATCTTTAATCCATCTCAGAACCTAATTTTCCCTTAATATAAGAGGGAACTTGTCATATAAAGGCAAGAAATCACTTTTCGCTTCTTTGGATATATATTCGGTTCTTTCGTTACAATCAATCTCCGAGTGTGCCCAAATCCATAAAGTGTCTATTTTCCTCTTGTTTTTAATACTTATAAAATTGCTTCCAATTATTTAAGTCAAAAAGTCACGGATTTCTGTATTATTAATCGAGTTCAGATAAACGTTATTCATTTACTAATTTCCTCGTCCCGGCTTCGCTCGCTCTCATAAGTAAAGTTAAACTTAGATAATTTTAACTAATAATTGAAGTTTTATTTGTTTATTTATAAAAATCTTGTATTGAAGTATGCAATTAAGCACGCATTTTTCATTGGTATTCCCATGCATAGAAGTCATTTTTAACCTGGCACTATTAAATTAATGATGCAGTTAAAGATTTACGTAAAAGCATAATTAGACATCCAATTTTTAAATTTAATCTATGAGTTTGTAATCGCAGATGGACAGAGACTATTTAGAAAGACACTCTTGCGGATGATGGACTGCACTGTCAGTGCTTACAACTATAACAAGGCTCATATTTTTACACACAGTAGCAAAAAACAAGGAATCGATATTTTTATCAAGGAATCGATATTTTTACTTTGAGTTTATAAGCACGCTAAGCCCCAACAAACAACAAGTACTGTACTCCCAAATTTAAAAACTTTATGATTTACTTTAAAGAGGATCCGTTCTTTGATTTTATGGACTGTGGTAGGTTTTTGAATAATGACAATTTAGTTAGCCAGTACGTGTGTTACATATAATATTACATAAATGCATAATAATGTTAATCATAATAAATAAATAAAACTTACTACTAAAAAACAACAAAAAAAAACTTCTTTTTAATTATACATAATCGTTTATAATTAATACTAATTACAATAAAAAAAATAATCAAACAAAAGTTGCAGCAAAAACAAAGTGACATCTCATCGTGATTATTTGTTAATCTATTAGGAGAATTAATTTTTTTTTATTTATAAAAAAAAAAAAAAAAAAAAAAAAAAAAAAAAAAAAAAAAAAAAAAAAAAAAAAAAAAAAAAAAAAAAAAAAAAAAAAACTTTTTACACTTAATAGGAAAACAGAAATAGAAAAACTTTTTGGAAATTTTTTTTATTCAGGCTATCGTAATCTAAGATATTTCTTAGTGACAAATATTCATCAATATGAACCATATAACGGTTTTAATATTTTTTCTACAGTTATCACGTGTTTGACCTTCCAGTAGTAGGTGTTTTAAACTGTTTCTTAGGCATATATTACAATTTTCACATACATGGTGAGATGAATTTATTAAACTATTGTCATTCACTTATTTCTGTATGTTAATAATATCCATTCATCATTTGTTTTAATCCTTCTACTTTATTTATACATTGTTCTCCCACATACATATTTTATAACATTATTGTATTTTATTTCTCATTCATCTACAATATATTTCAACCATGTCTTTTCTACTTTGCTTTTAATTTTATTTTAATTAGTATCAATTAAAATTAACTACCTAAGCTTTTTCTTATAATTCAATCCAAGTCCTCTTGGCACAAACTTTCAATAAGTTGCATATGTCTAAAGGAGTATAGATACTACTTATGATTCGGTCCTTGGTATATATGTTGAGAAATTATATTATAGCAGAAAAGGAATCTGTGTATATGGCAAAGCTTTTGTCTTCTTCTTGCATAACCTAATATCTGTCATCCTAGTGGATAAGTAAGTAATAAGTTAATTATATTGAATTGTTCAGCTTATTGAGTTATCATTGATTGAGCTTAGATAGCAAACAGAAAATGACCTGATTGTCAAAGCGTGTAAAGATGAAAAGAGATTTAATGTTAAGACTAAATATAATTTTGTTTTATTTTAAATAATTAAAGTTAGTGGAATTTTCAATTATTTAAATTTAAATGAAAATACATTTATTTGAAAGTAATATAAATGATGATGATCCCTATTGAGTTGGTTTTTTACCATTTTCAGGTCAAAAATGAAACAGTGTACTCTGCACCAATAGCTCCTTCCATGAAATCTACTTCAACATCAAATAATGGACATAAATTGGACATCGCAAGGGTAAGTTACTCCCATAATGATTGTAGGAGCATTCCTATAGGGAATTATAAGATGTACTCTGTTTTTGAATGAGTAGAAAAGGGGAATGGAATGCTAAAAGATCGTGAATATTTAGAGCTTATTGAGTTTCAGTATTATGATGTTTATGATAATAATGTCAATATTATGATTAGAAAAAACTCCTCTGTAACTACCAACAATTTGTCTGAAAGTTTTTACAATAATAAATAAATAGAATTTATAATATATATAAATCAGGGCAATGTGTTATCAAACTATAACATTAACAATTCAATACTTAATTTTTATCTTAAAATGGACAGAACTCAAACACATTATATTGTTTTAAACTGAAAAGAAAATTATAGTCTATAATTACAAATCACTTACGTCGTGATTATCACTATCATCACTATATTGTCCACTAAGTAAGGGTTTCATACTCGTATCTGCGTCTGGTATTCCAAGCAAACTGAGAACACTATTACCGAAAGTCGTATTCTTCTCAGGTAGTGGTCTGTATGAGCTAATTAAAGGATCAGACGAAATCAACAAATTATATATAATGTCAGCGTTAATTACTGTGCGAGTCATTTTCAGAGAAAAATTTTCCCTGTATTTTTTTATCTCTCTGTATTGGCTTTTTTGGACATCCTCATTGAGTTGTCCTATTGCAAAGTTTTGAATTATATAATCAACCAGATATGTTTTTTTCTTTTGGGAATTAACATGAATATGTTTTTTTACTTGTGGACTTATTAACTGGCGTACCGTCTGAGTATCTAAAATGCTGTAAAATTACAAATAAAATGAACTAATACTGACTATTTTGAATGCAATTCATCGTAAAACGTAAAAAGATAAGAAAACTGATGTTTCAGTTTAAATACTAACTAACTTAATTCTTAAATCGTACAGAATTAAAGTGGTATTAGTTCGTTATTTATGAAAATGCTTTATTGACATTGCCTTAGCCTGATTCACTTCGTTTCATGTCTTCCAACATTTAGCCTGTTAGACCAACCACTTTCTGCATCAAAAAATCAAACTTCATTTCTTGACTTTTGTCCCGCTAGATTCACGAATGGGCCCACTGTGCCCCATTGCCCGGTTCGGACAAACATCTGGTTCTAGTCCCTTCCACAATCGCTTATCAAAAAAAATTTCAGGATCAAAGTTGTAGAGTATTAAATTAAATTTAATTTCTTATATACGTTTCTAGCACTTTAAGCAAATATTTGGCTAAAGGTGAGGTAATAATTTTTATTCTCGATAATTATCCGTTTTTATTATAATAAAAAAAAAAATTATAAAAAAAGTATATCTCGAAAACCGTTGAGCGTTGGTCAGATTTGTATAGGAAATTGAATTATCTTTAATTTTGATTTGTAGCATATTTTTTCAGAGTCCACCGTTTTCGAGAAATAATCAAAAACCTAAACATAGGATCTTCTCCCCTTCCCACAACGTAAACTGGGGAATCTCGTTCTCCCAAGGTTGGGGACTTTTGTTACTCCTAACTACTTTTAAATAGTTCTAACGAGGCTGTGAAGTCAAAAAAAGTCAGCTATTTCATGCACTCTACACCCCTCATTTCAACACTGACTGCGGTTACACTTCTCCGCGAAAACACTTTTGTCGGCACTCTTTTAGCTATGACTCCGAAACTAAAAGTTTGACCCAAAATTAAATTTTTCCATTTGAAAGCTAGTTAAATTTACTATAAGAATCTCCATATCAGTACTCCGTCAGTACCCTAAAAACCGCTTACTGTTTTGAAACCCAAATTTTTTTGGTACATTTTTCATTGTAACTCTGTAACTATTTGTCCAATCTAAAATTTCATTTGTTCAACAAAAATTTGATTAAATTTTCTATTATGCCCTTTATATGAAGTGAGGATTAAAACCCGTTATACACTTTAGCCATTACGGTAAATATGTATGTTTTGGAAAAATATGACGATTTCGACATTTTCAGTGGGACGGTTGGATGTATTCTGGGGTTTTATAAAAATTTCAGGCTGGTAGTAAATTTAACCAGATTTTAGTTGAACAAATTTCATATCGGACAAACAGTTTTGGAGTTGTAGTTTAAAGCTCCTATCATGAACTCTACTTCAACATCAAATAATGAAGATAAATTGAAAATTCCAAGAGTAAGTCATTTCCAATAGATTTTGTAGGGGTATTCTATTAGAAAATTATTAGGTATACTCAGCTTTTGAAGGAGTAGAAAAGAGGAACGGAAGGAAAAAAGATAGCAAATACTTAGAACTTATTGTTTTCTCATTTATTGAGCTTAGATAGCAAACAGGAAATGACGCGAACTACAAAGCGGGTAAAGTCGCCTTAGTGTCACTATTTAATCAGGGAACAGGAATTTAATTTTAAGGCTGACAATTTTTTTTTATTTTATTTTAATATAGTTAATGGAATTTTTAATTATTATTATATTTTAATGACAATAAGTTCATTTGAAAGTTATATGAGGGATGATGATCCCCATTAAGTTTGTTTATTATGCTTTTCAGGTCAAAAATGAAACAGTTTACTCTGCAACAAAACCTAAAGCTCCTATCATGAACTCTACTTCAACATCAAATAATGAAGATAAATTGGAAATTCCAAGAGTAAGTCATTTCCAATAGATTTTGTAGGGGTATTCTTTTAGAAAATTATTAGATATGCTCTGCTTTTGAGGGAGTAGAAAAGAAGAACGGAAGTAAAAACGATAGTGAATACTTAGAACTTATTGTTTTCTCATTTATTGAGCTTAGATAGCAAAGAGGAAATGGCCCGAACAACAAAGCGGGTAAAGTCGCCTTAGTGTCACTATTTAATCAGGGAACAGAGATTTAATTTTAAGACTGACAATAATTTTATTTTATTTTAATATAGTTAATAGAATTTTTAATTATTATTATATTTTAATGACAATTAGTTCATTTGAAAGTTATATGAGGAATGATGATCCCCATTAAGTTGGTTTATTATGCTTTTCAGGTCAAAAATGAAGCAGTTTACTCTGCAACAAAACCAAAAGCTCCTATCATGAACTCTACTTCAACATCAAATAATGAAGATAAATTGGAAATTCCAAGAGTAAGTCATTTCCAATAGATTTTTGTAGGGGTATTCTTTTAGAAAATTATTAGATATGCTCTGCTTTTGAGGGAGTAGAAAAGAAGAACGGAAGTAAAAACGATAGTGAATACTTAGAACTTATTGTTTTCTCATTTATTGAGCTTAGATAGCAAAGAGGAAATGACGCGAACTACAAAGCGGGTAAAGTCGCCTTAGTGTCACTATTTAATCAGGGAACAGGAATTTAATTTTAAGGCTGACAATAATTTTATTTTATTTTAATATAGTTAATGGAATTTTTTTAATTATTATTATATTTTAATGACAATAAGTTCATTTGAAAGTTATATGAGGGATGATGATCCCCATTAAGTTTGTTTATTATGCTTTTCAGGTCAAAAATGAAACAGTTTACTCTGCAACAAAACCTAAAGCTCCTATCATGAACTCTACTTCAACATCAAATAATGAAGATAAATTGGAAATTCCAAGAGTAAGTCATTTCCAATAGATTTTGTAGGGGTATTCTTTTAGAAAATTATTAGATATGCTCTGCTTTTGAGGGAGTAGAAAAGAAGAACGGAAGTAAAAACGATAGTGAATACTTAGAACTTATTGTTTTCTCATTTATTGAGCTTAGAAAGCAAAGAGGAAATGGCCCCGAACAACAAAGCGGGTAAAGTCGCCTTAGTGTCACTATTTAATCAGGGAACAGAGATTTAATTTTAAGACTGACAATAATTTTATTTTATTTTAATATAGTTAATAGAATTTTTAATTATTATTATATTTTAATGACAATTAGTTCATTTGAAAGTTATATGAGGAATGATGATCCCCATTAAGTTGGTTTATTATGCTTTTCAGGTCAAAAATGAAGCAGTTTACTCTGCAACAAAACCAAAAGCTCCTATCATGAACTCTACTTCAACATCAAATAATGAAGATAAATTGGAAATGCCAAGAGTAAGTCATTTCCAATAGATTTTGTAGGGGTATTCTATTAGAAAATTATTAGGTATACTCAGCTTTTGAAGGAGTAGAAAAGAGGAACGGAAGGAAAAAAGATAGCAAATACTTAGAACTTATTGTTTTCTCATTTATTGAGCTTAGATAGCAAACAGGAAATGGCCCGAACTACAAAGCGGGTAAAGTTGCCTTAGTGCCACTATTTAATCAGGGAACAGGGATTTAATTTTAAGGCTGACAATAATTTTATTTTATTTTAATATAGTTAATGGAATTTTTAATTATTATTATATTTTAATGACAATATGTTCATTTGAAAGTTATATGAGGGATGATGATCCCCATTAAGTTTGTTTATTATGCTTTTCAGGTCAAAAATGAAATAGTTTACTCTGCAACAAAACCAAAAGATCCTATCATGAACTCTACTTCAACATCAAATAATGAAGATAAATTGGAAATTCCAAGAGTAAGTCATTTCCAATAGATTTTTTAGGGGTATTCTTTTAGAAAATTAGTAGATATGCTCTGCTTTTGAGGGAGTAGAAAAGAAGAACGGAAGTAAAAACGATAGTGAATACTTAGAACTTATTGTTTTCTGATTTATTGAGCTTTGATAGCAAAGAGGAAATGGCCCGTACTACAAAGCGGGTAAAGTCGCCTTAGTGCCACTATGTAATCAGAGAACAGGGATTTAATTTTAACCCGCCAATTCCCAACGGCACCTGTGCACATTTAATCGTGTTTGTACTGCTTCCTGTTTATGTTTTTTTCTTTTTTGCGCTGTCTGCCACCATCTATGGAACCTAATTAAATTATTGGTTAAAGTAATTCAATCGTAGAGGCGCTCAAACGTTTTCAGTCCCATTTTTTGTTTGGTCAAGTTAGTGGTAAATCCAAGTCCGTGCGTATTTTCCCGTTTTGTATCCAAAATGGTTCGAAAATTGTAAGTCAATCTTATCTTTATGTTACGTATCAATACATGATGAATTAATTTAATGTATGTAAATGTTTTTTTTTTCATTGTGATTTGCTAATGTTGCCAAAATTCAATTGGAAAAACTTAGTGGCATCTGTAGGTGCCTTTGGGAAAATGATACGCTTATTTCTTCATAAATAATAGCAAAACCTATTAGGATTTTTTTAATTATTTATTTTTTACTTTTAACACTTATTTTATATTTTTAGCAGTAAAATAATAATAGTAATAATAATAATAATTACTAAAATAAATCTACACTCCCATAAATTGTTATATACTTTTCCCTGTTCAATAGAACACCATATGAGGGATCTAAAAAATCACCATTGCCTTTACA
Organism: Euschistus heros; assembly: GCA_003667255.2. Lineage (NCBI taxonomy): Eukaryota > Metazoa > Arthropoda > Insecta > Hemiptera > Pentatomidae > Euschistus > Euschistus heros. Next base: position 725,900 of record RCWM02000067.1, read on the forward strand.
AGGTGAATTGGGACTTGGAGCTTCAGTTGTTCATACATCAAGGCTTCCAGAAAATATTGGTCCATATAATGTATATTTTGACAGATTTTTCAGTAGTGTGAAATTAGTAGAACTGTGAAAAAAAAACATCGGTGGAACAGGAACAACACTGGAAAATAGAACATTGAAATGTCCACTAGAAGCATCAAAGACTTTGTATAAAAAGGAACGAGGCACTACATCTTACAGAAACACTGAAAATGTCATAATAACTAAATGGCATGATAATAATATTGTCACTATAATATCTAATTGCCATGGGATTACGCCTGTTTCTAAAGTGGATAGAGTAGGAAAAGTTGACAACAGAAAATGCAAAGTTAGTGTAAAATGTCCTAATATAACAAAGACGTACAACATGTTTGTGGGCGGCGTAGACCGTTTTGACCAGAATTTCGATTCTCCAAGGATACCCCTAAAAGGAAGAAAGTGGTGGTACAAGTTGTTTACATTCGACATCGATGCAGCATGCCAAAATGCTTGGTTATTGAAGAGGCACGCAGAAAAAGACTCAGCTATTATGATTTCATGAGGGCAGTGGTTCAAGAATGGTTATTCAAGTTTGGAGTCCCAAAAAAATTAGTTCATAGTGTAAGGAATGTATCTTCATAACTAGTAAAAAAACAAAGGATTTTACCACCAATTAGAAGATCGCGTGGAACACCGACGCTGCGCCCAATACCATAAAAATACAAGAAAAATTTGTAAGATATGTAACGTCGGTTTACACATCCATTGTTCTCATGAGTGATATAAAAATATGTGGCTTTTATTTATTATTTTATTCCACAATTTATTTTATAGTTTATTCTAAATATGTAATAATAAAATCTGTGTTCAAATAATATTCATTGTTCGTTATTATTACCAATATCAAACGATACCGTAGGCAACTCATAAAGCCTTAGTGCCACTATGTAATCAGGGAAAAGGGATTAAATTTAAAGAATGACTATAATTTTTTATTTGTTTTAATTAATTAATGTTAATATAATTTTCAACTATTTTAATTCAAATGAAAATACATTTTTTTAAAGGTTATATGAATGATGATGATCTCCATTATAATAAACCAAATATTATAATTTTCAGGTCAAGAATGAAGAACTTAACTCTGCAACAAAACCAATCGCTCCTTTCGTGAACTCTACTTTAACATCTGATGATGAACACAAATCTGGATCACCGACCAACGATGCTCTACTAACTGCTATAAAATACAAAAATATAACCAAAATTAATGAACTGTTGAGTGATGGCATTGCAATAAACAGTAACGAATATAATGGATCCACACCACTACATATTGCAGTCAGTTTCGGGTCTCTGGATATTGTTAAGGCACTACTTAATCACGGAGCTGAGGTGAACAGTAGGGGAATAAATGGATCTACTCCACTACATATTGCCGCGATGAAGGGATACGAAAATATTCTAAATTTACTCTTGTCGCATAATGCAAGTTTTGATGTAAAAGATATCAATGATGACGACCCACTTCATTCGGCGGTAGAGAATGGAAAATTCAAAATTGTAGAGATACTTCTAGATCGCGGTGTTAGTATTGATAGTAAAGGAAATTTAGGTAGAACACCACTAATCATAGCCGCTAAGAGTGGGTACGAAACAATTGTGAACTTACTATTATCCAGAAATGCGAGTGTACATATAAGAGATACCAATAATGACGAACCACTTCATTGGGCAGTAAATAATGGGTCATTACAGGTAACTAAGGCACTACTTGATCACGGTGCTGATGTTGATAGAAGAGGATACGCTGAAAGAACACCGCTTCATATTGCTGCAAAAAATGGACATGACACAATTGTTGATTTACTTTTGGCCAGAAATGCAAGCGTTAACGTAAGAGATAATAATGATGACGAGCCACTGCATGGGGCAGTATTGAAAGACTCATACAATATTGTTAAGGCACTTATTGATCGTGGTGCTAATGTCAATAGTAAGGGAAACATCGGAATGACGCCTCTTATACTGGCTTCTACATATGGTTACGAAAATATTGTAAATTTATTATTGTCAAGAAATGCAAGCATGAGTGTAAAAGATTTGCGTGACCTAGTTCCAATACATTGGGCTGTACGTTATGAGCAATTCAATATTACAAAAATACTTCTTGACCACGGTGATGATATTAACATTAAGGGGATATATAATTATACTCCACTTAATACTGTTGCATCTTTTGGAAATGAACCAATAGTGAAATTACTATTGTCGAGGAATGCAAGTCTTGATATAAGAGACAGTTTTGGTAATGAAGCCATACACCATGCAGTGTTAAGTGGAAACCTCAAAGTGGTTGAGGCAGTTCTAGATAAAGGAGCCAATGTTAACAGCAAGGGAGCAAAGGGAGACTCACCTCTCAATGTAGCGGTAAGAATTGAAAGTGATGCTTGGAAAGAATTAAAACGTTTTACGAATTCAATTGAGTTTATCATTGAAACAAACAATGCATCAAGAAATCCGGCAATTGAAAATAAGATAATAAGTGTAATGAAAGCTATTCTGAAGCGCGGAGCTAATATAAATTCCCAAAATCTTTATGGTCAAACGGCGCTTCATGAAGCAGCTGGGCTTGGTTATGCCCGAGTCGTAGCCTTTCTTGTATCCCATAATGCCTTGTTAAGTATCAATGATTATATTTGCTTCACTCCTTTCCAGTGGGCTGCTAAAAATGGAAATATCAATGTGGTGAATGCATTATTACAGTTAGGGGACGACATCAACAATAAAGGTTGTAATAACCTTACCGCTTTACACTTAGCGATAGAAAGAAACAACACTAGATTGGCAAAATTTCTTTTGTCTCGAAATGCAGACCCTAACGTGATGAGCGAAGAAGGAAAAACACCCCTCGATGTAGCTTTCTCGAAATCATCAGAAGAATTTATAAAATTACTTCTTGATTACGGAGCCAAAGTGGAAGATGGGAGTTTTTTAGGATCCAAAGTTCTTTTCAATGCCATCACTAGCAAATCAATGAAAATTGCTAATCTTTTGCTGAATAGAACCAAAAATTTTGACGATTATTCAACTATTATACTTAATAATGTCATAGGAATGAAATTTCTGGAAGGAGTCAAACTGCTGATTTCATATGGTGCAAACGTAGAAAGAAAAGACGACCATGGAAACTTTCCTCTCTCTTCAGCTGTTATAACCAGAAGTGTAGATTTAGTTAAATTAATACTACAAGAAGGTAAAAACAAAATATCCCAAAAAAATTTAAAAACTTTTTTAAATGCAGAATCCGATGTAATGCTTTCTTTTATCGGGATACGTAAATTCTCAGCACTTCACATTGCTGCTCATAACGGACTCTTGGACATTCTCGGAGAATTGATATCATACGGGGCGTCATTAGAGGTCAGAGACGAGCGAGGATATACACCGCTCCATTGCGCCTGTGAGGAGGGGCATGATGAAGTAGTGAAAAAGATTTTAGTCTCTGGGGCTAATAAAGATGCTGCCGATATCAACGGGACCACACCCTTGCACATCGCATCCAGACGAAGTCAGTTCACAATAGTTAGTTCATTGCTCGAAGACCCTCCAGCAACAATAAATCAAACCGACAACAATGGATATACTGCACTTCATTTTGCAGCTATCAATGGTTCTCAGGAGATTGTTAAGTTACTGCTAGATTTTAGAGCTGATAATGATGCTAGAACTAATGATCTTAAATCTCCATTACATTTTGCCTATATAAGAGGTCACATTGAAATCGCTAAAATCTTATTAATCGGTGGAGCGGATAGAGAAGCAGCTGATATTGATGGTATGACGCCATTACATTTCGCAGTAAGAGAAAGACACCAAGAAGTGGTAAACTTTATTACTAAATTTGGAGCTAATGTATTCAGCAGGACCAAAAATAGTAGCACGCCGCTCCATTTGGCTTGCGAAAAGCCAAGGAAAGAAATTCAAATTTCTAAGCAAGTTGAAGGGAGCGTTGTTAAAACACTTCTACAATTTGGTGCAGAAATCGATCCCTTTGATAATAATTGGATGATACCTTTGCATATTGGGGCTAGAGACGGTTCCTTAGGATGTGTAGAAGTACTTGTTGCTAGTGGAGCTAATCAATATGGTAGAGATAATATACAAAATCACCCGATACATTACGCTGCCATGAACGGGCATCATGAAGTAATGCTTACGTTACTTAAGAACGATTCAATGCCAACTACTTCAGTTAATGGATATCAGGAAACTCCATTGATTTTGGCTGCAAGAGAAGGCCAAACAGATATTGTTCGATTGCTATTCAAGTATGGAGTCACAACTTTTCGACCTGATGTCCATGGAAGGACTCCATTACACCGAAGTGCTAGTAGAGGTCACTTAGAAATAGTTAAAATTCTTCGTCAGCGTCGTTTATACATAGACATGGAGGATAAGTGGGGCTTTACAGCATTAAACTATGCTGCGTCTTGGAAAGGATACCATGATGTTGTTGAATATCTTTCGACTCCTTTACTTAACATTACTTTAACATCTTTTTTCAACATATCAAACCCTTTCAAAGCATAGTCTCGAAAATAAAATTGTATAACCAGAAATATTTTAATGTATCTTGCCTTACTCTCTACTAGGGTTGGGCGATAGTCGATAGTTAGCACTATCGATAGGCCGATACTATCGGTTGAGAAATATCGATTGTTATCGATAGTTTTTCGATAGTCTCTTCTTTTTTTTTCCCCAAAGCTATTCAATAAAGAATTTCAACTAAGTTAATTAAATTCAATTATCTACTTACTATTTGAAATTCGCAGGATTATAAATTATAAGATTATATCATAAAGATGAGAGAAAAAAACTAATTTATTTGAATTTTAAAAAAGGTATTTACAATTTACATGGTTACAATAATAATGAACAAATCAAATTTTCAGAAAAGAAAAATAACGAAATAGTTAATTTCAAGAGTCAAATGTGATGCTTGAGCCACATATTTCCCGAAAGAAAAACTAGCATTTCTGCTTTCCTTTGGCTTAATCTTTGAGAGAACCCTTAAGCTCTAGGAATTCCGAATTCAACTTCAAAAGAACTTGACACTGGACAGAGACAGATCAACATAATTCCGAGAGTTTCAAAACTTGAAATTAGTAAAAAAGATCTATCGATAGTCGGCACTATCGATAGTGACCATCGATAGGCATGACCTATCGATATATCGATAGTAACTATCGACTATCGCCCAACCCTACCCTACTCTTAGAATCTGCAGAAACCACTATAGGCTTAATAAACAAGGCATCATTCCTTTCCATTGACATACTGCATAAAATGACATTCTGTGATAACTGCCTAGTTTATATAAATGAGTTCTATTTTATTATTACATTTTAAAAATAAAAAATAAAAATAAAATAAATTTACTACCTAAAATAACTTAATAATTAATTTTAACCTAATTGATAGACTTTGGGTCAGTAATATAGCTTTATATTTAATTATATTCAATTTAGAACCTCACAAAACATACTCGTAAATTCATAGAACCTCACGAAATGTGATTCCAAAATTACATAGTTATTGGATGAATCGTTTAGATAATATGAGGTTTGTACCCATTTTTGGCCGTTTTGCCCCACTGTGCGGCACCATCCTTTCCTCCTGCCTGATAGAGGTCTTGCTCCACGTCATCTAACCATCTCAATCGTGGCCGCCCTCAAAATCTAAAACCTTCTGGCTTTTCTTTTAGTAATTTTCGTGGTAATCTATCAACCGACATCCTCTCCACGTGTCCCGACCACCTGGATCTTGTTTTCTTTATCTAGACGACTATGTCTAACCCTCCAAACAATTCCATTAATTCTTTATTTTTTCTTATTCTCCATTCGCTATTTTGACACTTTGGGCCAAATATCTTTCTAAATATTTTCCTCTCCCAAAACCCGAGTAGCTTTTCACTTCTTTTTGTAATGTTTTACTCGCATTAGTAGCAATGGGTCTAGTAAAGGTTTTATTGGCTGTTATTTTAGTCTTACGCGACAAATCTTTAAACCAAAGAACTTTTTGAACTGCGAACAGGCATCTGTTGCTGGCCACCAGTCGTCCCTTGGTTTCCGCGATAACATCATTATTATTTGTTACAAGCGACTATAAGTATTTATATTCTTTACACGGTGGGAAGCCGTACTCCGTGGACTCTATTTGTTCTTCTTGTGAATGGGTTCCAGGCGTTAACATATATTTAGTTTTAGCTTCGTAGATTCGCAATCCGTATATTTTTTTAAGCTCTAACCAGTTCTTGAAAAACTCCTATGGCCGCTTTAGTCCTCGCTGTAACCAGTACGTCGTATGCGCTAATCTTTTAAAGATGGTGCCACCGGGGTTCGTCCTGATAGCGAAAGATCACACAAGAAAAGGGGTCTGCCTGTCTTAAGCCTCTATCTACTTTCAATTCATGCGACATGATATCATATAATAACTAAAATAAAATTCCATGTAGGGCCGGAATGGATCTCTTTACTTTTAATCCATTTTTGAGTCCTTTATAAAACCAATCTTTGGTTAAGTGGCGTCCTTCTCTGCTGCTATTACTCAAATTTGGCTCATTCAGATTTTCGATTCTCATTTTTGTTATGTAACACCTTTCTGAACCGGAAAAACTATGTGGCCATGAGCCAGGATCCCTAAAATCAAAGGAAAACTAAGACGATTCTTGAACACCAGATGAAGGGTCTGAACGATATAACAATTCATCTTCATTCGGGTACCCAGTAGGACTCAGTTGAGTATATTCCTCTTTAACTTCAACTCCATCTAAAATATTAAAAGACGCATTTTAAAACTTTTAAAAATAAGTTTAACTTTAAAATTGAACTTGTAGTTTAATAACAGTAGTGGTCATTTTCTCACAAGAGGTGTCAGGCTGCTTGACTTTTTCTTTGACTCAAGTGACATCTTTAATACCAAAAGTTACTTTTAAAAATGTGTTTTAATAAGATTTTATAATCAATTACAAAAAAACTTTCAATTGTAAACTTATTTAACTATTTTTGATTGAATGCATTTGCCAAAACGCCTATCATGCCGTATATCTTTACTTCAATTTCAATCATTTATCAAAATTCAATCATTAGAGTAGAACTTCACTAATCCAACCGTGATAGGACTGGCGTGGGGGTGAGTATGAACAGTGAAAAGTCGAATTAACCGGAGACAAAAAAAATAAGTGTGTTGTTTTCTTTTTACAAACTTAACATATAATATGATGATGATTGTATTGTTGACTGCGAGTTTTTACTAAGGAGATGAATTTGTCAGGGGTGCAGTCAGGATGAATAAACACGGCCAGTTATTAAATGAAAAAGTTATATTTTGGCGTGCCAACTTTTCGACCTGCCTTGCAGGTCTTCATCAGGGCTAAAATAACAAAAATTGGATGTGACCAAGATGATACAAACATTGGTAACGGTTCGGATCGGCGACACCACCAAACTAGGTTGACCCGCGTTACACCGACCAGTTCAATCCTTACGCTTCACTTCATGTTTACATTTTTCGATAGTTCATTCCTATAACCTCACATGTAAACAATCACTTCTACAGTTTCAACTTGGATTGTGTTGTTTAGTTTGTTATATTGATATTTAGACTTCTTAAATATAAATAAGTGAAACAGAAGTTCACAAAATGAGTTTCATAAAGGATTAAGTGTTTTATAAATTCATGTTTTCTTATTTCATCTAATCTTATGTGTAAAAGTGTTATAAAACTTAAGAAGATTAATTTGTACATGGATTTGGTGTTTTACATATTTATATTTGTTCTATCAATTTAAGTGATAAAATTTACAACTTGTAAAAGTGTTATGAAACTTAACAAGATTTATTTGTACATGGATTTGGTGTTTTATATATTTGTATTTATTGTTTCAATTTCAGTGATAAAATTTCAGTATACATATTTTGTGAATGGATTCTTTGTCATCCATATCACTTTTTGTGCTAAAGTGAGACAGATTGTATAATTAATTCAATAAAACATATCAGTTTATAAATAAATGTGAGAAAGTATATCACAGGTTTTTTATGTTTTCTTATTTCCACTTCCCATGAGAAAATATAGCAGAAATTAACATCTTCACTTTCAACTAGGATTCTGTCTTATATTATATAATGGCTTATAACATGGAGAATTGACAATGTGAAAATAATCACAGATTAAGAGGTAAATGACACGTTACTATATAATTGTAGAACTATTGGTATAATGTTATAGATTAATGTGTTTTAAAAAAAATTAGAAGCCTGATGATGAAACATTATCACCGAAACATGTAGCTACAAATGTTAAATAAATAGGAGTTATGCCAAATAAATACTTAAGGATTCTGTCTTTTTTATATTTATAATTTGTTATTTTCACTTCTCTGACAGAAAGTTCATCAGGAATTAACTTTACTGGTGGTTCAGTAGTATATTAATTGTTGATTAAATTAATATTAATTCAAAATTGATTTAGTGTCTTATATTTCGATATTTCCTTATTTCCACTTTAATATTTTCTTATTTCTCATTTTAATATTAGAAGGTAAACAGAAGTTAATATTACTTTGAACAGGGATTTAGAGTTTCTCAGTAAATGTAGGAGAATAACCTTTCTCCTTTAAAAGCAGCGACTAGAACATCGAAATATATCGGAACAAGGTTAGAATCGATAAAAGGTATTCTGAGCGGGTTTAGGGGTTGGTGTCGCCGATCCGAACCGTTACCCAAACATTGAATAAATAAATAATAAAAATAATTTAAAAATGAAAAAAAAAAAAAAACAAGGAAAAATATCTGTAGTTAATTAGATAATTGAATACAAAATAGTAGTAAAGTCTAGTCAAAGATACAGTTGTGATAAAATAATTAAATAATTTAAATTGAATTATACAAATTTTAAATTTTGTTAACTAATACAATGTAACAATTTTATTAACAGATGTTTTTAATAGGAATTTAACATATAATAATTTGTGCAAGGGTTAATAACAGGAGGCCTTGACTCACTATGAGTTATAGCGCCGTTTTATTTGAAGGTTTAATAAATAAAATTTTAAAACAAAAAAAACACATTTGTCAAGTCACTCAATTACAGCAATCACATTCGGTTATATCGTCTTGTGTTTTATTTTACCACCTCGTTTTTTTTTTTTATTTTGAGGATAATAAATTCATACGCAATCTGTCTTATAAAATATTGTCACCAGACCAAGTTCGAAAGGAATCTAATGCCCGGTTGCTAGACTATGACCTTAGCGAACCAATAGCTAGCGAACCGCTAACTTTATTGATTCGCTAAGTAGATAACTGCTAGCTAATTTGTAACAACTTGATAACTTAGCGATTCGCTAAGTAGCTTCTTTATAAATCCAACAGATAGAGCTAGTGTAGTTGTTACATTTATGGAGCCTCTTTTACAGTTAATATCGTATATTATGTTGTCGTCTGGTGCTCCTCACAGCCATATTTAAAAATTCAATCTTCAATGTTGGAATTGATCATTATTTTATCATTTCTAGAACGTCAGGTATCTTGTTAATATCCCTAACCTCAGAAAAGCGTTGCCTGGATACTAGCTAACTAATTCGTTCGCTAACTTTAGCGGCTTGTTAACTAATCGTTCGCTAACTTTAGCGGCTTGTTAACTTATTGTATCGCTAACTTAGCGGTTTGTTAACGTATTGGCTTGCTAAAGTTAAACGATTGAATTATATGAGATATCTCATTCTGTATTGGATAATTTATATTATTTGTCGTTTATCACAAGGGTTGCTTACTTTCAAAATTTTAATCCGTTTCATATCAGGGCTTTCCAGACAGGTGCAACGCACTTCCAACAATTTTTTTCATAAAAACTTTTCTATTTCCAGCCACACTATAGGGTGTTCAAGTTAAAGTATCTAATGTCAAATAATGATAAATAAAATCTAAGGACGAAATTTAAAAAAAAAAAAGTTTATTATTTAAAATAAATTTATAAAACGAAAAAAACTGACTTTTGGAGTTGTGAGCGCGATCGCCCTATTAAGACCCCAGTGTCCCTTATGAGCTAGCCGGCGCTTTACCGCTGATCTTACGAAGCCTAGATCGTAATTCCGATGGGAGGGACTTTTTGGTTTTTAAAATAATTACTTTCCACACACACACACACACCTATATATACATATATATATATATATATATAACAAGCACACATATATGTGTATAGTTATAAGAATCAAATTTGGAATTGAGGATTGTGTGAAGAATAATTTTGAGCTGAAGGCTACATCACGAAGAAGCTATTGGGTATATATTTAAAGAAGAGGTTATTTAAAGAAGAGGGGAAGATAAAGGTTGTACAATGCAATTTTTATTTCCTTTTTGATTACCATTGTATTGTTAACTGTGAGTTGTTATTAACACTGTTTTACAGATCTGCCAGGATCTGATGATTTTTCGAGGCCGAAGGACACCCTTGGCCACTCTCTCCTTCCACAATTAGAATTAGTTTTCGTCCTTAAGGATGCTGTTTTAAGATGGCGGAATACTAATAGTTTTTTTTCTTCCTTAAGGATACTGTTTTAACGGTTTTTAAGTTATCTGATGGATAACTTCCGCCATTGTTGTCCTCTAGGATACTGTTTTAAACTATTTAACGATTTTAAGATGGCGGACATCTGTCATTGATGTCCTTTTATTAATTTTAATTAACAATTTTATTAACAGATTTTTTTTTATTCTATTGATTTATTTATTTATTTTTATTTATTTATTTATTTTTTTAAATTTATTTATTTTATTTTATTTTTATTTTTTATGCTGATGGTGATAGCGCTTTGTTTTTAGCAAAATGTTTAAATTCATATTTAACATCTTCCACGCCTTTTAAATAAAAAAAATAAAAAAATAGTTCGGATTTTATCCACCATGCGCCCCCTTTCGTATGTTATATTACCCACTGCCACCCTTAATTACTTTCTGCAAGTCATTATCCCCCCCCCCCTTTCCCTGATTTATTTTTTAACTGTCATTGTTAGTGAAGCCTTCATCTAGACTACTTCAGTAAGTCCATTTATTTTAATTTCTCATATTTCCCCAACCTCGTCCTTCATTATTGTTATGCCAACTTTATTATTTTGCTTACCTTTCTATTTTACCATTTTTCTTTTCATACAGATCCCTTATTATTTTTTTTAAATTCCTATTAAAAACAATAATTAATTGTTAAAAAATATCCTATTATTAAAAAATAAAATTGTTACATTGTATTAGTTGACACAATTTAAAATTTGTGTTATTCAATTTAAATTATTTTATTATTTTATTACAACTGTATCGTTTACTAGACTTTGCTACTATTTGGTATTCAATTATCTAATTAATTACAGATATTTTTCTTGTTTATTTTTCATTTTAAAATTATTTTTATTAATTATTTATTTTTTTTTTTTTAATTTTTTCATTATCTTGGTTACATCTAATGTTTGTTATTTTAGCCCTGATGAAGACCTGCAAGGCAGGTCAAACGTTGGCACGCCAAAATATAAGTTTTTCATTTAAAAACTTGCCGTGTTTATTTATCCTGACTGCACCCCTGACCCCTGACCATTTCATCTTCTTTATTTTCTTTAGTTCATGGACTTATTAAAAAGACAAAACAACGACAATCAATTGAATTGTCCAAAAATTTACGTATAAATTTAATTTAATTTTAGTGTTCAATATATTCTAATTAGGAACAGATATATGATTTCTTGAAGTTTTATTTTTTCCTATGTGATTGGGTAATTTTAAAATATTCTTTAAAACTGCATACAAAAATAAAAAAAACGGTTTTCGTAATTCCCAAAATATATACCCTTCGATTTTTTTGAAAAAATATATGTGATTTATAATATTACTGACTACATGTGTACAAAATTTTGGAATGGGACGGAAATGGGTCCTTGATAAAAAAAATATATTTTTTCTTTTTTTTAATGGACAGTCAATGAAGTATTATAGAATGCGTTTTCTAAAATCCAAGGTTTTTCTTTGGAAACTTGTTCAGGGTAGTTAAAAAGTAAACATACTATTAATCCTGGAGTTTTCAGGCCTGGGAACAAGATGAGAGGGGGCGCGGAAGGTCTCTTTTTTTGGTTTTGGGCTCATATCCCCAAAACGGTGCATCGTATGAAAAACATGACTATTTACTAAACTAATGTTAACTAAATTCTCTAAAACCTTTATTGTATACCCATTTTTCATATTTTGTACAGTTTCCCAGATATACGATTGGCAAAATCATTGAAATTGGAGAGGTTAAGGTCCAAACCATTGGTCGATTTGACATAGAATGACCCTTATAAGAACATAACTTTTTTTATATATCCTATCTAATTAATTAAACATTTCATATTTTAAATTTCATTTTAACTTAACCCAGTACAAGTTTTCCCGTTTAAAGTTTTTCTTTGTTTTATTTTCAGTTATTGGTAATAAAAAAATGGCGTTTTCATCATCTTCTGACGAGGAGATCATTGATTTTCTGCAGCGTGTGGAACGACCACGACTTCTGAGATCTCGCACTGACTGGTTCTCTTTATTATCAGACGGAGAATTCGAAGAAAGATACAGGATGTCTAAAGAAACAGTCATGCTTTTATTAAATGAGTTTGGGGATGCCTTACAACCGAGGTCGACGAACCGAAGTCGCCCTTTAACTCCAATGGAGCAAATCTTACTGAGCTTAAGATTTTATGCTACTGGCTCTTTTCAAATTCTATTTGGTGATTGTGGAGGAGTCCACAAAAGCACGGCGAGCCGTGTTGTTAAAAGAGTCAGTAGTATGATAGCTAGATTAAGACCCCAAGTTATAAAAATGCCAACGACCACAGAGGAAATTCGAGCAACCAAGGCAGGATTTTTCGCAATGTATGGATTTCCTGGAGTTGTAGGTTGTCTTGATGGGTCACATATTCGTATACAATCTCCAAACAGAAATATAGGAGAAATTTATAGAAACAGAAAAGGTTACTTTTCAATAAATATTCAAGCGGTGTGTGACCACTCCAGAAAATTTACTGATATTGTTGTACGGTGGCCTGGATCAGTGCATGATAGTACTGTATTTAACAATTCTTTATTAAGAGCCAAATTAGAAGCTGGTGAAATCAGGGGCCATCTATTGGGGGATAGCGCATATCCTTGCCGCCCTTACCTCTTGCCTCCTATTTTGAACCCAGTCAATGAAATGCAGGCAAGATACAACGCTGCACACGTAAGGACTAGAATTGCTATAGAGCAAACCTTTGGTTTATGGAAAAGAAGATTTCCTTGCTTGTCTCTTGGATTGAGACTAAATTTAAAAACAGCATTGGCAGTAATTGTGGCTACAGCTGTACTGCACAATATGGCTCGTACTGAAAATGAGGATGAAACCCCAGAATATACTTATGACCCTAACGATGATGTTCCACCAGCGGGAAATAGATCTGGAAATGACCATAGAAGAGCAGTAATAGCCAATTTTCTTTCGTTGTAATAAATACAATTTATTTAATTAAGGATTTATTTTTTCTATAACATAATAAAAAAAAAAAAAATTGTATTCATACTTGAATACAATAAATATTTAAAATAATTTTTAAATTGAAAAGTGGACAGTTACAGCAAAAGTAATAAGTGTTGTTTCCAACAAAAAAGAAGCCTGGATGGAGGTCCTTTTTGAAATTAATAGTATGTGCCATCCTGGCAAAAGAACTAAAAAGGAGTTACATTATTTATACGACCCGCTTAGAAGAAAATGTTAGTTCTAACAATCCAGCTGGAATTTTTAAATATTGTTGAGAGAAGTATCAGACGACAAGGTTAGTTGTTCTCCTGTTCCAAAGCTCTCTGTTCGTTGCGTTTCATCTTTTCAATAATCATTTCTGTAATTTTTTTTTCTATATTTTCATTTTCAACTTTGATGCATACAAGTTCTAGTTTTTTTTTTTTTTTTTTTCTTTTTCTATCTCTAAAATTTCCAATTTCTTTTTATGAATTTCTTCATCGAAACTATCTTTTAGACTCTTTCGTTTAGATATTCTTTCCAGAATATTTGTACTTTGATATATATTTTTTTTTTTAGGTCACAACTTTTTTCGGAACTTAGTTTTGGAACAGTAGACCCAGCAGCATTATTTTCTGATGCTTCTTTCCGCACATCTTCCCCCGACCTCACATCTTCCTCTAGCCTTGCAACACCTAACATTGCAGTTGTCGGCGCTCCATTCTCACAATAATCCCCATGTGCTGGTTGGTGAATATCTAAAAAATAAGAGATAAATAAAATTATCCCAGGGAAAAACTATTATCCCAGTTTTTCACTTAACATTGTGTGATAATCTTACAACATTAAACTCACACTGATAATATTGGGCAGAGGAATCAAACTCGTTGCTGAGTGGGTCGAATCGGGGCTTCAGCGTACCAATGACTTTTTCATCCAATTCCGTAGAACGTGGAGTGAAGGTTCCACCTCCAGTTTTATACCTCTCTACCTAAAGTAATTATTAGAAAAAAGATAAAATAATTAAAATTAAAGCAAAGCTTTCATCATAAAAAATGTTGAGACCCGATATAAAATAAACAGAAAGTGATACTAACTTTATCATCACTCAGATTTTGTTTTGCGTTTCTTTTAAGCTTGTCATATAAATAACGTAACTGCTTAGCAGTTCTTTTTTCTGAAAGACATATACTATTAAACTCTAAGGCAACCTTCATCCAGGCTTCTTGTTTTTGTTTTACAGTCCCGCCATCTGGTTTTTTTTGCTATCAATACCTGTACATCAACAAAATCGTTGTTATTACTTGGTAACTCTAAAGTATTCTAAGAGAAATATCAGCTTTAGTGACATTTGTATCTAATGTTTGACAATCTTATTATGATAAGGATTTTTTTTTAACATGGAACTTGTTCTACCTGCGTTCTAGTTGGTCAAATGTGATAAAAGTTTGGGAAACGCGAGGGCGTTACGCATAGGTTGACACGCTTTACCTCAGTTGGTGTTGCATATATCTAAATTTGATGAATGTTTTCTGATCAGAAATTAAATGGAGAATATTATTTGTTATATAATGTCGTTAGGGCATCGACGGTCAAGAGGGCAAACCCTAAAACATGCTCCGTGTTATTCTTTCTTTAGGGCCTATGCAAACGGACCTACTGAAAAATCCAGTTTTTAAAAAATGATTTTTAAAACAGCACTCTCTCTTCCTTTTTAATCACTTTGGTTCCTATAAAAAAACCTAATAATAATTCATTTTCAAAAAGGACAACTAAAAATCCGGATCTTCCAAAACTCCTGGAATATTTCAAAATACTATCCTTAAGGGCAGAAAGTAATTTCTCTGGAAGCAGAGTGGCCAAGGATGTCCTTCCGCCATCTTAAAAATCGTTAAATCCTGAAATATCTAAACATATTATCTTTCATTGGCTT
This sequence comes from Euschistus heros, assembly GCA_003667255.2. Lineage (NCBI taxonomy): Eukaryota > Metazoa > Arthropoda > Insecta > Hemiptera > Pentatomidae > Euschistus > Euschistus heros. Next base: position 741,417 of record RCWM02000067.1, read on the forward strand.
TTAAAAAGGACACTCTCTCTTCTCGTTTAATTTTTTTAATATTTGTTCTTTTAGTTCCAGTCTAACGCATTCGTCGTGAGGCTAGAGATGGTCTTTCGACCCATCTCGAGAAACTATAAACTGAAATCATTCGGCAACACGTCAGGAGAGTCTCTAGGAGACTGGTTGCTAACCAGTTACCATCGGGTTTCCGACCACAGCGCCTTGTACGGTATTATTATTTGTTTAATAGGAAGGGGCTCAAAGTAAACTATTTGGTGATTCGCGCCACTTTTCAGATGCTCCGTGTGTTAACGCCCTTAGTCAACAGGCTAATTAGATTTGAAATTTTTAACGGTATATTGAAAATATATTACAATGTGGAACAATACAAGATACGGAAATTGTCAACTTCATAAAATGAGTTATAGTAAAGATTGTTACTCACATTCTTATGTTTCTCGACAACCTCAATTAAGACATTTTTTTCATAATTTGAAAAATTGTTTGCTCGTTTTTTGTCCATAACTAAAAAAAAATATAACACATTATACAAAACGTCTTCCGACAAAAGTTTTATTATTTGTGAGTTAGTTACCTGTTTTTATTTCGGCAACAACTTTTGATAAATTATGGGTAACCGTAGAAGAAGCTTCATAAATGTAATCAACAACACTAGCTCTATCTGCTTGATTTATACATAAGCTTTTTATTGTATTTACACTTAACGAATGTATAGTATCGATCTTCATGTTGTAACAACAACGTATGTCATTGTCGAATCAAAAAACATATTGCTCAGTTAGCTATTGGTTCTAGAAGTCCATTTTTTTTTAAATAGCAACGACCAAGATATAAAATTCGTAGTTTTGGAGCTCATTGAGAGCGGAAGTATGATTACTTTATTTTTGCTTTGATACTTTTTGTTTTCGAAACAGAAGGTTTGTTGAACTGTTACAACATTTAGCTATGATATCTGATGGTCTAGAATCGGGTGCTAAGAGAAATCTCATAAATTATTGATCCTATAACTTTATCGGACGATTTAACAAACCTTAACTAGTATCCAGGCAACGCTTTTCATAGGTTATGAATATTGATAAGATACCTTACGTTCTAGAAATGATAAATTAATGATAAATTCCAACACTCAAGCTCATATTTTAAATATTGTTAAGAGAAGCATCATACGATAATATGATATAATATATTAACCGTAGAAGAGGCTTCATAAATGTAACAACTATACCAGCTCTATCTGTTGGATTTTTAAAGAACCTACTTAGCGAATCGCTAAGTTAGCGAACGATTTAGCTAAACAATAAGTTAGCTAGCTAGTGTTCTAGCAACGGTTTAGCGGACTGTTAGTTATTGATGAGATATCTAATGCTCTAGCAACCGGGCGTAAAAGGATTAGGAGTGAAAACATATTACAGGATTTCATTCAAAATAACGTTTTTTAGGAAATTTTCGTTGAGAACTCGGCGACTCAGTCGCCTGGATTCCAGGAATATTTAGTACTTAGTCCGATACTACAAAGCCCCAATTAATTCCTTCTCTTTTTTTATATGTTATAATTTAATTATCAACCCTTTTCCGGGCACAGTGTTCTACAGTACACAATAATTCAATAGAATGTTTAGAGGGGCCCCATCATTCAGAAACATTAATTGAGGTTAAAAAACAAAAAAAATTGTAATGTAATTTTTTTTTTGTTTATGATATATTCAATATTATTATTGGTAAAAAAACAACAACATTGAATTTAAATGATCTTAAATATGTATGCTTTCGCTGAAGAGGCTGTATTAAGATGAATATTTACTTACCTGACTTTTGTTTTGACCCTTCATCTTCATTAACATTAGTTTTTTTAAAACATATTCTAATTTTGGTGTTAGTGACAGGACGTCGCTCTTTTTCTTTAGCAAGTTTTCTATACTCGGCTCCACTGAGTCGTTTCCGAGCATCCATAATTCGGAAATTTATAAAAACGCAGTTTAAAATGTACAAAAAAAATTCGTTTTCCAAATACTGATAAATAGTAATACTAATAACTAACTAACACTCTGTACAAAAAAAAATAAATGTAAATGAAAAAAAAAACAACTTTAGGTTTTTGCAATAAACGCTAACAACACAACTGTAAACACTGGCAACAGATAGTCCAATGTCATTTTAAGTGGTAGGGGGTGACATCACACAGTTTTCGCGCCCCTAGACCGCTACTAGCGCTTACTACCACTCACGCTACTTACTCATATTAAGCAGTTAGAATTAACTTCGTATCTAGTATAATTCATTCATTCATTCTCAACGCAACGGACGCATGAAGCGGTCCTTGGTCAGCTCAACTCCTATCTAATATAATAGGGTTAATAAATTGTGCAAAAAATCAAATTAAAATTTATGATTTTTTTTTATTTATTTTTTTTATTTTTTTGGGGGGTGCCTTCTAAGGACCACGGGCTCGTAGCTATTTTTCAGTGAGGATCTTCTTCTTTCTCTTCCAGAATTCTTTCATTTTCTGACTATGAGCCAGCTTTCTCTCCTCTGTCCATTTGGTCCCTGTGGTTTTCTTACTGGTAAGGGACACTGGGAAAACTCCCGGTCGGATAGCTCGTCGAAACTGCAGTCGGTCTTGTGTTTTATGCTGTGGGATCCCTAGTTGTTCCAGATCTGACTTCACCGATGTTATCCACTTGTTCTTGGAAGCCTTACCTCTACCTGCCACAGTAAATATCCTGTTTGTTAATCTTTTGGGATTCATGCGGGTCTGGTGTCCATAAAATGCCAGTCGCCTTTTCCTTATGCATGTCAGGATATCCTCCTGATGTTTATACAGCTCATCATTGTGCCGTATCCTGTAGGTGCCATTCTCTTCCTTGACTGGTCTTAGTATTCTCCTCAGGATTTTCCTCTCCTTGATCTCTAGCTTCCTGAGTGGACCCTTCCTGGCCATTACAAGGCACTCGGAGGCATACAGAACAGCTGGTTTTAATACAGTTTTATAATGTCTTATTTTGAGATTTTTGGAGAGGCATTTAGATGAGTAGACATCTCGGCAGGAGTAATATGCCCTTTCAAATTTGGTGCATCTGGTGTCTATGGCTAGGTTCTCGGTCTGGTTCGCAGAGATCCATTCTCCTAGATACTTCACTGCAGGTACTTTCCGTATGCTGGTGTCTTCTATGGGAATTTTAGAGGGAGATTCCTTGATGTTAGTCATGAATTCTGTCTTATGAATGTTTATCCTCAAGCCTGTCTTAACAGCTACACTGCGCAGGCTCTGTAGTATGTGTGTAGCCTCCTTAATATCATTAGCTAGTAAAGCGAGGTCATCGGCAAAGGCTAGGCATGGTACATTACGGTTGTCTTTCTTGTATCCAAGCTTCAGTCCAGCTCCCAGTGGCAACAATGCCGTCCATTCCCTGATAATTTTCTCCAGGACGCAGTTAAAAAGAATGCAGGAGAGACCATCGCCCTGTCTGACTCCCGTTCTGATAGGAAAGCTCTCGGACAGCTCACCTCTGAACTTCACTTTGGCTGTCGTGTTCTTCATGGTGGCTTGGACCAACCTCACGGTTTTCTCATCCAGGCCAAATTCTCGCAATGTGGAGAAGAGAGTTTTTCTATCCACAGAGTCGTATGCCTTTTGAAAATCTACAAGAATAACAGCCCAGGGGTGCACGCCTCGGTTCTTGTAGGTGAGGATTGTTTTAAGATTGTATATCTGCTCAGGGCAAGATCTACATTTGCGGAAGCCGGCCTGGTATTCACCTAATTGTGAGTCCAACTGGTCTGTGACCCTAGTTAGCAAGGCCGCAGAGAAGATCTTGTAGGCGGTCTGTAATAAGGAGATGCCTCTGTAATTGTTGAGATCCTTCTTGCTACCCTTCTTGTGCAGTGAGTGAATCAAAGCTGATGTCCATCCTTCTGGCAAGGTCTCTGTTGTCCATATGTCCTGTATGATCCTGTATGATGTATGCTCTGCAAGGACTGTTCATCTGCATGTTTCCACATCTCTGCTGTCATTCCATCTTCACCTGAAGCCTTGTTGTTCTTGAGTTCCTTGATGATGTTTTCTAATTCCTCCCTGGTGGGTTCATGGAAGACCAGTCTCTCTTTAGGCTCCTCTATGTTGAAAAGCACCTGGAAATAGTCAGCAAGGATTTTAGTACAGTCCTTATTGTTCAGTTGGAGCTTCCCATCTGGCCCATGCAGAGTTAATGTAGGTGCTGTGTAATGGGTTATCTGCCTTTTGTGTCCTTTATACAGATCTCCAGAGTTCTTTCTCTGGAAGTTTTCCTCTGACTGCTGCATCAAGATCCTAAGGAAATTTCTTTTGACTCTTTGTATAATGAAGGATTCATGATTGGATTCATTCTTACACCGGTTCCACCTGATCCATGCTTTACGCCTTTCTTCTATGGCATGATCACACTCAGTAGTCCACCAAGCATGTTTTCCTTTGTTGGATGTGGCGGGGATAGTTGCTTGGGCAGCATCCAGTAAAGCCTTTTGAAGGGCAGGCCAACCTTCTTTCTGTGTATTTTTCTTCAGGGCACCTTGGAAGTCACAGTCCTCCTCCTGCAGTCTTCGAGTGTCAAACTTTGGTATCTTATGATTACTGTGGGGGTTTAACATCTTCCTGAAGGGTTGCAAGTTAGTCTTGACAAGTGAGATGTAATGGTCTGAGTCTATGTTGGCTCCTCTCAATACCTTGACGTTCTGGATTTGTTTGTGGTAAACCCGGTTCGATAGCCACATGATCTATCTGGAACTCACCAAGCATGTGGTTTGGACTCCTCCAGGTTTTAGCTTTCCTCGGTAGGTGTTTGAAAGCTGTTGATTTTAGGACCAAATTGTACTTGTCAGAAAGTTCTATTAGACGTATCAAAATTAATGAATATTGATTGTGATATTATTATTTTAAAAGCGTCTTTAATCGAATATTATTTTTTTTATTTTTTAATTCTCAAATTTTGCCGCACCCTGAAATCTGCTGACTGGGGCACGTGCCCCCCCCCTCCTCCCCTGGTTTCATTCCTAATACCATGAAATAACAGCTTATTGAATCCAGTATTTCTTTCATATCTATTCAGGGCCAAATCAAATTTACATCTCAGATATCATAGTTTTCCTCAGTTAAGTGAGGTTGATCCACCATTTAGAAGTTGAGTGTGCCCTAAAAAACTATTTTATTTTATTTTTTCAAATCACTGCACATTTACTCCTTACCTCGGATTTGGGAAAGAGGCAACTTATGTCATCTTCAAAACTTACTAGTTGCTTAAGTTAGCATCTTACTTCTAGGTAAACACTGCTTAGGAAGCTTCCAAATATTAGCAGGTAAGAGTATTTGATTTATTTTACTAGTTTGTTGATGATTACTGAATGAACGGAATAAGATATGGGTCAGGTGAGCCAGGGTGATAATTAGGTATTCATCTATTATATATTTGTCAAATACCACTCACTCATTTAACACGAAATCTCAGAAACCACCGAACGGATTGGAATGAAATTCTATATGTAGATTCCTCTAAGGCCGTAGGTGCTCGCTAAGAAAGGAATTTTAAAAAATCGGCCTGGATCGCTGCTAATTCGCGAAAAATGCGATTACAATTTTTATTGGGTGAATAATAAAAGATTATTTGTCATATGGTATTTGGAGATAAGCTAAGTTAAAAAATAGGTTAGATCTTTAAGCTGCACACTATAACCACAGATTAAGTTCCTTATAGTTGTAAACAAACAGAAATACGATCGATGTCGAAACCTTATAATATGGTACTTTCTGTGAACTAATGGTGGCTCCAGAGGTGGACCCTTACAAGTTTGAGTTGTTTCGTGACGAGAAGCTATTAAAAAACTTATGTTAAAGAGGAGGTTAAAAGATTTATGTTCTCTGGTGATGTCATGTAAGGCCAGTTCGATGTAGGGACACAAAACTGATAAGAATCAGTGAGTTCTATCAAGTGTATGATTCTCTTCAGTATCGTCTCATGTTCTACCATGGAGAAGATGGTCACAGTGTTAACAGCCCTCAGCGTGACCCGAACACCAATACACCACTTGAGAAAGCTCTGTCTGCAGCTGATTTTTACGTCTAAATGTTAGTGGAGCGAGGAGGTGAAGAACCTTATTTACTTTAATTTCGTAATCTCCTCAACCAATTTATGCTTGATATGTACGCAAAAATAGAAACAGAAAGACTAAACTTCATTCGAAAAAATCAAAAAAGTTGAGAAGTGGAGACTATATTCACTTAAAGTATGCCATAAGAAAAGCTGATGATCTGTTTCGGAGCTGGGTAAGATGGTAGTGCTGCCTCGAAGCTTCACTGGAGGACTATCAAAATAATATAAAATTAACTTTTGCAAATTTTCAAATTTACTTATTGAAATAATTCTAAAAATGGAATTCTATAGGTTTATTTAAATAATAATAATTATCAACATTAAGCTTAACTTTTACTAATTTAAGTTGTCTTCATCCTAATGATATTAAACCGTAGCGGAGCAGGGTACTTTCAGCTAGTAAAGGCATAAGAAGATTATTTTTGTAAAAAAAAAATATATCACTAAAAAGTTATCTTAATAAAATATGATTTTACAATACAGTCCTCTTTCCTGTTGCTATTTAATGTTCTCAAAAATGTATATTGCTTTAATTTTTCTCTTTAATAACAAGATTCTTCAACTAATGTTATGTTTTCATACTGTTTGTCATATTTCAGACTCTTACCCCTTTTTAACCCGTTAACGTCTATGGGCTTATATCAGCCACTTTTTTATTTTTTTAAATTTCATGAAGAGAAATGATATTATAATATTCTTTTTAGAAGTGTGCAAGGAGGAATAAAGTTAGGATAAAAATTCACTACTGCATTGATGCAGTTAGAAGAAAATTAATGTTAATTGCATAGCAAAACTAATAATGTAAGGCATAGCTCATTCTGTGAGAAAGTAGGGTTTTAGCATAAGCTGCTGCACTCTATGTTGTGCTTATGTAAAATACAGTTGTTGTACCTTCATTTTGTGTTTCGGCTGTATCCCTATGTGTCTTTTTTTTCCATGAGTCAGAAAAACTGACACATTTAACAAAATAAAATAACATTTACTATGGTTACATAAATTACTAAAAACAACTTAAATCATTCACACCCACCAAGAAGCTAATATAATACATGATATAGGGCGTATGGAAACATTGTATCCTATGATTCTTGTCTTGCAATCTGGCTTGCTGACTCTTGAACTTGAACTACAGAGTTCAGGGACTCTTTTGGCCTGCTGTTTCTTTTGGGAAAAGTTCCAGATCTCCTGTATCTACCACTGTTTTTCAAAGACATATCTAGTAAATTATTCTGTTACTTTGCTTATAAAGAATGTATCATTCAAAGGCTGTGTATGTATCATTTGTTACATTAATAAAAATAATTAAATTAAAAAAGTAAAAATAAATTCTATATATTTAGAAATACACTTTTGTTGTTCTATTTTCATAACATTCATCACTTTTATTTTGGTCGATTAATCTTAAAGAATAATTTAATGAATTTAAAAAAATATATAATCCAAAATAAGGTAGGTTGAAGAATGTTTGTATTTCATAAATTTTAAACATATCGTATTTGTCATTTGAAATAGTAGAGATCTTTCATGCCATTTTATCTGAGTTCTCAAGAAAGAAATCCTTAATGTTTTCCATCTGAGTAAGGGCCTTTTCCCAGATTGTAGAGAAGACTTACAAGAGAAGTACTAATTAAAAATATATTTACAGAAAAATGTAAAATGGTAGTAATAAAGGAGAACGACATATCCTTAATATTTGCTCAATTCATCTTGCATGGGTTCTGTTAGGTCATGACATTAATAGCTGTAGGTTGTTAAGAGTCTTCCAGATGGTTTCCAGTGGGTGCTAATAGATAACTATTGGAAAATAACAGTCCAGTTCTCATATATTTCTGTACCATTTGGGAAAAACTGGATAAGTTAATTTTTGTTCAAAATAAGATAAATACTTAGGGCAACTAATATTAGTTTCCTACACATCTTGTAAAAGTAGGCAAGTTGTAATGTCAATGGTATAAAAGGATACCATTGCCATTACAACTTGCCTACTTAAACATGATGAGTAGAACTCCAATATGGGTTGCTCAAAATATTTATTTTATTGTGGACAAAAATGAACTTATCTAGTTTTTCCCAAATGGTACAGATTTGTTCTAAGCTGATTTAAAGTCAATTTTTTATAATAATTTTTGTAATCAGAATATAATACAATTATTTGGCCTAAGAAGGGTTGGTAGACCGAGGCTCCGATGGACAGACAGTGTGGAGGCAGTCACTCACACCATCTTACAAATCTAGAATTGGAGAGCAGCGTCTAGAATTAGACAGGATGACACGGTTGAAACTGCAGGAGGCCTTGTCCCCACGTGGGATGTAGAGCCATCTATGTATTTACATATGTAATAAGAATATGGCGTTTTATTTTTTATTTTAGGGTAAATTTTCTGTAACAGTTTTAAGATTAATTTATATTTGAATCAGGTAACCTAATATTTAATGTCATAATTGTTATAATAATTACTTGTACATCCAAAATACATTCATGAATTGTTCTTGTTTTCAACATTAAACTCCTGTTTTGTTAAAAGTACTTTTATAAATTTTTATTCAAAGATTTACTTTTAACCATTATAAAGTTATTTTTTGATTCCTCCTATTCCTATATAGGTGGTTATTGAAGGATCAAGGCTGTGTAGAGACAAGTCTTGATTCAAATTTAATTCCATGAAAAATATTTATTTGTTAATATTATTGGAATATACAATATATGTGTAAGGCACTCCCAAGTCTTGTCCACTCACTTTTGGCAGTTTTATAGCATTCTGGTGTGCCACAGTTTGTTGAAAGGGATTAGATATATTTACGTAATATGATAATGTGATGTTAAATTGGGTACTTAAAAGATATCCTATGACCTCCTGGAACCCTCTCCAAGATGCAGCATAGTTCAAGGCAGTGAAGCCCCACTTATCTTCTTTGTCTTTATTAACAAGAGCTTGACAAAGTAGTTTCACTATTTCTAAGTGTCCTTTGCTAGAACTGCGGTGTAAAGCAGTTCTCCCCTTGATATCAGGCTGAAAACCTTCAAATCCAGCCTGTAAAAGCAATGATACCACTCTCCTGTGGCCTTCCCTTGAAGCTAAGATCAAAGGAGTTTCATGATTGATATTCAAAGACATTCTAAGAATCATTCCTTTGTTATAACTAAGTAACATAAGCAATATTTTATAATGTCCAGCTATTGCAGCATAATGTATAGGTTGATTGAGCATGATATCCCTACTAGATAGATCAGCATCTTCAGCTAGAAGAATTTCTACACACCCTGAAGAATTGTCTCTAGCTGCAATATGTAATGCTGTCATTTTGTTGTTGTCCACTGCATTGACATTTGCTCCATAGGCTAGAAGATAGCGAACGATATTCTTCTCCATTTCAGGAGATTTGAGGCTCAATCCACATGCCAGATGAAGTGGTGTGCTGCCATTTTTGTTTCTACTATAGACAAGAGCACCTGACTGAAGTAATACAGTTACTATTTCTTGATATCTTTCTCTTGCAGCAAAGTGCAATGCAGTCATACCATCAATATCAGCCGCTTCTTTATCAACTCCAGACTTCAATAAGATTTTTGCAATTTTATTGTAACCTCCAAGGGAAGCGAAGTGTAGTGGAGTTCTAAGGTCATCTGTCTTCACATTTATTTCAGCTTTAAAATAAAGTAATAAATCTATTATTTTGTGTGAACCACTTATAACTGCAAAATGTAAAGGTGTGTATCCATGGTTATCTGCTTGATCAATAGCAGCTGATGGAACAGACAATAGTGATTCTACAATAGCAAAGAGACCTTGTCTGCTTGCAATGTGCAAGGGTGCAGTACCATTGATATCTGTGGGACATTTGTTTGCACCAGTATCTAGAAGCAACCTAACTACTTTATCACGCCCTTCCTCACAGGCATAGTGGAGTGGTGTGTATCCCCGTTCATCTCTAACGTCCAATGATGCTCCATATGACACCAACAGACTGACAACTTGCGTTAGTCCAAGATAAGAAGCAATATGTAGTGCTGTCAATTTATGGACCTCTGTGATATTGTTCAAGCTGGAAAGCCCCTTTACATCACAATCTGCATCTAAAAAAGTTTGGAAATTATTTTTAGCAATTTGATATGTTCCTGTTTTTAGAATTACTTTCACCAACTCTGTACTTCTCGACAAAATGGCTGAAGAAAGGGGAAAATTACCATGGATGTCTTCCTGTTCTATATTTGCTCCATAGGAGATAAGTAGTTTGACTCCTTCCAAAGAGCTCATTCCAATAGCATGATTAAGGATAACTGTCGGGTAAGAGTACAAATTTTCTGTCTTATCTAATAGGAGCTTTACTATTTTTAATGATTTATTTGAAACTGCATCAAAAAGAACTTTCGATCCTAAGAAACTCTTGTCTTCAACTTTGGCTCCATGATCGAGAAGTACTTTTAAATATTCTTCTGATGAACTCTGAAAAGCTAAATCTAAAGGTGTTCGCCCATCTTCACTAATCACATTGGGGTCAGCATTATTTAACAAAAGGAATTCCAATAACTTGGTGTCATTTCTTCTGATCGCTAAGTGCAATGCTGTAATATTGTTACATCCTTTCCTGTTGATGTCATCCCCACGCTCTAACAAGGTCTTTATAACAGCAATATTTCCATTATTAGCTGCCCACTGGAGAGGAGTGAAGCAAACATAATCTTCAATACTGAAATTAGCATTCTGGGATGCCAAGTAGTTAATGACTTTAGGATAACCTATAGCTGCAGCTTCATGCAACACTGTCTGGTCAAGGAGATCCTGTGAATTTATTTTGGCTCCATGTTCCACCAGAGTCTTTATCACTGAAAGTATATCATTTTCAAGAGAAGGAATTAGGCTGGTATGGTTTTCCAGACCTCCAATCATCGAATTCATTAGTTCTTTTTTGAGTGCCTTCTCCAAATATCCATGATATTTCCAAACTGCAAAACTTAGAGGTTTTTTACCATTTACTCCTTTACTATTAACATCTGCCCCATGGCCAAGAAGAGCCACGATAGTTTTAAGATTGCCACTATCAGCAGCAAAGTGTATCGCGGCATTACCAATATTGTCTTTCAACTTTAATGAAGCATTTTTGGAAATAAGTAAATTCACAATAGCTTCATCACCATTCCAAGCAGCAACCATCAAAGGTGTCATTCCAATATATCCTTGAATGTCAACATTTGCTCCAGAATGAAGGAGGGTTTTAGTCAAGTTAAGCTTCTTTTGTATTACTGATAAAAATAAAGGAGAATCACCATTTTGGTTTTTTATATCTACACTAGCATTTCTTGACAAAAGTAAATTCACAATTTTTTCGTGGCCACTCCTGATAGCCAGATGTAGGGGAGTTTCACCAAACCTTCCCTTACCAAAGAGATCACTATAAATTTCATCGGTATACTGATCTTTATTTCGAACAATGGAATCAAGTTGGTTTTTTATATCAAGGTTTGCATTTTTGGACAATAGTAATTTTAATATGGCTTCATGCCCCTTCCAAGCAGCATGATGCAGAGGTGTTAAACCATACTCTCCCCTACTATTAACATCAGCACCATGATCGAGAAGTAATTCAACAACATTGAGATGCCCTTGATATACTGCTTCATGTATGGGAGCATCTTCATAAATGTCTCTTATATCCAGACTAGCATTTCTTGACAAAATCAATTTCACAATAGTTTCATAGCCTTTCCTAGCAGCAATGTGTAGTGGTGTTACTCCAAAATTTCCTTTACTATTGACGCAAGCACCTTGATCAAGAAGTCCCTTAACAATATAGAATGCTCCATCATGAACTGCATAATGTAAAGGAGTATTATTATAAATATCTCTCACATCTATGGTTGCATTCCTCAATATAAGTAAATTTACAATAGCATTGAAGCCCTTCTCTGCTGCAATATGAAGCGCTGTTTTTCTTTCACAGCCCATTATATTAACATTGATGCCATGGTTTAGAAGGTTTATAGTTTGGTATGTGCAACCATTTTTTACTGCAACATGTAGTGGAGTATCATTTTCCATTTCCAGCATATCAGCTTCAATATCTCTGTATTGAAATAATACTGCTGTGTCATTACGAATGTTAGAATTATCAGTTTTACCCTCATCTATATTAGGTGTGTTCATTTTATGAGTAATCAGCTTTAATTTTTCATTTTCCTTCTCCTGGAAACAAAAATGATAATTACAATAAAAATAACTATATTACATCCAATTATATACAAATAGGCTATATTTAATTTTTTTTTTTTTTTAACACTACATTTTCTGTCATATTGTGAAAAACAAAGAGTGCTAATTGTTAGTACCTTATTATGTCTCAGTTCTAAGATCTGACAATCTGAAGATTAAGATGTTTTCTTCTATAGCTTTTATTTCTTTGAACATATCTGAAAGCTGTTACATTTATATGCATTATAACTGGTATTTAAATATTTAAAAAGCGTGGAAAAAATGAAATATCAGGATTAACCTCCAGTTTATTTCCAATTAACATATTAATACATTTTGTCAAAATTTTAATCCCATTTGAGAAAAAAATTATACTTCTTGTGGCTGGTTTCAGCTAAAACAAATCCATTAAATGTTTTGCAAAATGGCCCTAATCTTCTGTCTCAATTACTTTCCACAATGCTCCCTGAAGATTGTAATAGCAGTGGCTCCTAAATATTTTGTAAATATAGAAATATTTATTAAAAAACAAAACAATAAATAACGCAGTTAATTATAAAACAGACACTGAAAAAATAAGATCCATATACGCTAATAGAATGAAATAGGAAAAAAAAATTATAAACATACACAAACTATATATACAATCGGTAAAGATTTCTGATGTTACATAGTAAAGCATGAAGATAAATAATATTTGTTGAGAGGGAACAAAAAAAAAAAAAAAAAAAAAAAAAAATGATAATAAAAATAAAAATGAAAATTATTTGAATAAAAGAGAAAACATTATCATAAGAAGATTGTTGAAACAGGCTAAAGTTTTATATCTGATATGCTTGGGTGAAATACATTAAAGTATCCATATAATTAGATAGCATCCGACTGGAGGGAACCTTTTCTTCCTCCAGTTGGGTGGTGTTTTAAAAGTTCTGAGGGGAGGTGCATTGCAAATAGAAGGAGGAAGAGAATTCCAAAGAATAGTGGAGCGGGCAAGAAAGGAATGTTGAAATTGTAGTTCTGTAGAATGGGGTGTAGAGATCGGAGAGGGGATGTAGGGATCTTGTATGCAGTGATTGAATTGAGGACTTGAAATGTAGGATATTGTAAATAAACAGAGGGTGATGTGTGTTAATAACTTAGAAGTGGAATGTACCTAGGAAGTAATCTATACAGAAGGAAGGGGAGAACCAATTTAACTCGGTGTAAAGATGGGACACATGAGAGCGTCTCGAGGTACCAAAAACAAATCTTATTAAGCAATTCATGATTTGCTTTAGTCTATCTTAAAGAATCATCGAGAGCCCACCATAAATCACACATCTATAGTCAAATTGGAGGAAGATGAGGGAGGATACTAAAAGTGTACGTGTGAATAGAGAAAGTAGGTGTCGGAAATGGTGGAATAGGATGCCAATCAATTGTCAGGAGATTTGTGCAATGTGGGATTTCCAGGAAAGGGTTTGATCAATCATTAAACCTAGGTTTTTAACAGAGGGGAGGATTTAGATACCACCATAGATTTATCTTTTGATTATATTTTGGGTGTTCTGAATGTGTTTTAGCTTCTTTATTCTTAATGTGTTTGCCCATATGTTCCTACTCAGCTTCCGCTGCTATGAACGCTACTGACACAGCTCTGAGGAGGCACAAGGATCCCCTGAAGGTCACACCTACTCTCATATTTGGGGAGTGAGCTAAGGGTCTCTAGACATGCATCAATTATATAGTAGAAGCTATGAAAAAATTAAGGGCCAAGAAACAATGTCTAAAAACCCCAATCATTATTTATTTATTTTTCTTAAAGAAAAAAATTTTAATTTATTTTAAAATATCAATAAAAAATATATTACAATAAATATTTAATGAATAATAATCTTAAAAAATAAAATGTAATAAATAATAAAAAAATAACATGCATAGTATAACTGATGTTATAAATTGTAGAAACATTAATTTAAAAAAAAAAAAAAAAAAAATTAAATGCGGTACTCAAATACTAAAACAAGTACATAAAAAATAAAATATAATAAATTATATATAGATTAAATAAACCAAATTACATTATGATATAAACTGATGAAATAAATTCATAGAACATGAAATATAATAAATAATAAAATAAAATAAATAAGATAAACAATAAAAAATAAGAATAAGAAATTACATAAAAACTAAGCGAATATAAAAAAAAAATAATATAAATTATATTAACATTTTATATCCTTTATTGATTGAATTTACAACTGTTGACATAAAAAAATGATAAACAGTGAATGTGATGGCAATAAAAAAACAAAAAAAACAGCTGTTTGGCACGATAAGAATGTCCAAGGGAGGAGGCATAGCTTTCCTAAAGCTCTGAAGTACAATTTGACTGAACAAACATGTAATAAAATGTTATTAATGCTGAAAATGGTTAAATCAAATGACCGTAGGTAAAATTATTTAAATAACTAAAACAAATAACTTATCATTTTTTGTTTTTGTTTATTCAAATATTATTTATCCCTAAGCTCACTCCCCGAGAATAGATGTGACCTTCAGGAGATCCTAGTGTCTCCTCAGAGCTGTGTCAGTAATGTTCATAGCAGTGCAAGCTGAGGAGGAACACATGGGCGAACACATAAATAAAAATACCACACAGAATAAAAAAACTAGAACACATTCAGAACACCCAAAATATTTCTATATTTACAAAATATTTAGGAGCCACTGCTATTTCAGTCTTCAGGGAGCATTGTGGAAAGTGATTGAGACAAAAGATTAGGACTATTTTGCAAAGAAAAAAATAGTGGGTTTGTTTTAGCTGAAATCAGTCACAAGAAGTATAATTTTTTGTCTCAAGTGGTATCAAAATTTTGATGAAAGGTATTAATTTGTTCTCATTTCTCATAATAAAATTTATAAATAAAAATAATAATTAAATTAAAATTTAGAATATCAAAACATCACCTTTGTTCATTATAATAAAACATTCTATTCCACTAATTTTTCAAATTGAAGGGCACATTCTCACAATTATATAATAACGCAAGAGATCTGCTTGGAGTCTATTTAAAATCGTCAGGCAAAGAACAGGGGAATGACGGTACCAGGATCCCCTCTGGGTTGAAGAACCAATATATACCATATATTGGTATATATATACATATATATATATATATATTATATACATATATATATATATATATATATATATATATATATATATATATATGTTTAATAAAATATATGTATATAATAATAAAAAAATAAACAGTAGTAAATAAAATGAATAAACGGCAATAAACAAACCATTTTCTAATAGAAGACACGAGCACCTTATTGGAGCAGATTTGTAGTTATTTAAATTTTTTATCTGAGTCATATCTATATAAATAAAAATGAATCGCTAAATGTGTTGCTAAGCGTAAAACTCGAGAACGGCTCGACCAATTCGGCTATTTTTATTTTGTACGTTATGTTTAGGCACAAGAAAGGTTTTTATCTATCTATATATGGTAGATAAAAATGATTCGCCAAATGTGTTGCTAAGCGTAAAACTCGAGAACAGCTCGACCAAATCGGCTAATTTTTTTTTTTTTTTTAACGTTATGTTTAGGCACAAGAAAGGTTTTTATCTATCTATATAAATAAAAATGAATCGCCAAATGTGTTGCTAAACGTAAAACTCGAGAACGGCTCGACCAATTCGGCTAATTTTTTTTTTAACGTTTTTGTTTAGGCACAGGGTCAGTCGTTGAGTGTTTGTGGCGTCAATCTGCAAAACCCATGCTTCTCTCACGGACAGTTGTATGTTGCCTGCTCTAGCGTCGGAAAACTTACAGCTTTATTTATTTATGCGCCAAGTAATCAAACAAAAAATATCGTGTACCACAAGGCATTACAAAGAAAATACCAGATTACACTTCTAAAGTCTTGCAATGTACAAAATAGAAAACATATTTGTAAGCAATCGTTGTTTATTATGGAGACATAAATCTATAAATAAAGTGATCACTCTGAAATGTTTTATTACTGCGAAGGGACAATAACTTTTGACAGAACAAATTCTGTCGGGGAGGAACTATTTACATAAAAAATCAATGTTGTGTTGTTTTAGAGAAAATAGGGCAGAACTACGTCTGCCAGGGCAGCTAGTTACAAATAAATAATGACAGATTATAAACCGTAAAGCATTACTTGTAATATGGCTGGTACATACGTAGGTTAGGGGGTCACCTGTGGTTTAGTGGTTAGCATGGCAACCTATTAAACCCAAGATCGCGGGTTCGCAGCCCGGCAGATGACCTTAGGATTTTTTAAAGGGAGTAAAAAATCCTTAGCTATGCCGTCCTTCGGAAGGGACGTAAAATGGGGGTCCCGAGCCTGTGCGATGTCAGGTACTCGTTAAAGATCCCTATCCTAATTATACCTGGATAGGCAAAATTTAGGACTCCCACCGTAGCATCGTCCGATTAGCCATAGCAGCATAAAAAGTGACGTTAAACGAAATAAACAAACATACGTAGGTTAGATTAATATACGTTTCAGAGGAGAATACTTACAGAGAGAGCGAGTTGCTGGATAGAAAAGAAGAGCAGATAGATGAGAGAGATCGACATGTCGAGGCGAGGTACCAAGATGGATTGAGTGCCTCCTCCTCCAGCAGCTTATATAATTATTTCGCCCATGGCTTCGAGGTCGTTCTAACATTTTTTCGCTCTTTGTAGCACCTCCATAATTTCTATTCATGTTTAATTATACTACTTCCTGGTAAACTGATAGTAAAATTTATAATTTATCAATTCAGGGAACATTTATAAGACCATATTCTGTCTTAAACTTCCCTGAAGTTTTTGTTTTCTATACCTTGTTTTTCATGACCATTTCACACCATCGCTCTACACGGAAAAAGTTTAATGAAGTAATTCACGAGGACAAGGTGAATTTTTTTATCCGAAAAAAAAACAAAAAAAAACTTTGAACAAAGTTTGGAAGTTTTAGACTATGAGAAGCTTGTAGAAAATTAGGAAGGTAGAAACCATTAATACTTCAACTTGTATTCTATTTTAATCATATGATTTTTATTCATTTATGTTTCAACGGAGAAAAGTATTCGTATTTTTTTTTTTTTTTTTTTAATATTAATATGCATACAATTTTGGTTCGTTAAATTAATTGTTATGTTGAATGGTAACAAGATATGAAGCTTCAGAGTAATCGTCCAACAATTTGGGGATTGAACACGGAAAGAAATATAGTAATTTTTTTTTTGAATGTTTAAGGTGAGGATCCAATATGAATCCTAATATTTACTTTTTCTAATCAACTTGGAAAGAACACGAAAATCTATGAAAAAAAAATTATATCTCATATTGTTTCCTGCCAAAAGAAGAAACATGCATTGTAAAAAAAATATCTAATACAAAAATATAATACATATATTACATCTTACAAGATAGTTCTATTTTTTTTTTTTTTTTTTTTTTTTTTTTTTTTTTTCAAAAAGTTATTTAAACAATAGTGAGAATTGAATTAGGAAATAGAAGCCTGGGCTGTGGAGGGTAGACGCTGCATCAAACACCTTTAAATTCCTTGACCTACCATGAATAAATATTTTTTTGTATACATACATAATTTATTGATTACAATGACATTTCAATAACTTGTAAATAACTAATCATTAGTAGTACTCCCGTAACAGTTCTAAATTAGAAAGTCCAGCCCATCTTCTTTTCAGACGCTGCTGAGGTTTATCGGGAATCGAGTGAAAAGTTGGGACACTAGTGGATTCCAGTGCGGATGTAGCTTGTCATGGATGGATAGGTATATAGTTTGGGCCAAATCTACAAAATATATGAGACATCTAGATCGTTAGAGATAAGTTTATAAGTGACATAATTAGGAGTAATGAGGATTTTATATAGGATTTTGGATTTCAAGGATAAAATACCATCTATACCATTTTTTATTATTTTTTATTATATCAAGACATCCAATGAAAACAAAGTCTTGTTATACATATATATTCTATACAGTCTTATTAGAATTTACAGCAATTCAATTTTTTATTGGTTTTATTATACTATTTTTTTCATAAAATACTGGCAGATTCAAAGGGAAATAGAGGTAACCAATTAAATTTTGTGTGCTAAGCATACCCAGTCACGGCTTGGACCCACATTCATAAGTAAAGAACATTTAATTTTAATTAATAATTGCGAGGATATATTTTTTTTATCGCCTGCCGTTATTCATCGAAGGGAGAACAAACTAAATTCTACCCAAGGCCCATATATTTTTAAACACAATACCAAAAAGCAAAGAATCGATATTTTGATTAGTCAACAATTTTTAGTGCGGTTGTAATAATTTTATCGATATCATCTGGTTGGATTTCAATTTCTAACCATCAGAGTTTATGACGGTGTGCAAAGATCTTTTTTGCCACTCACACTATTTTTAAAAATTATTATTATAAAAACTTTACTTTTGTAAACCTTCCTGGAACTATGAATATGATTTAATTAAAATTTGGTACAGATGGATCCAATAGTTTTATTATTGCAAACTTTATTGCAGCCACATATCGGTCTTAATATTATTATTTTTAAACCACTGGAATCCACATGTCACACCACAAATTTATCACGATTGGTGGATTTTCAAACTTCATTGTGCACATCAACTTTATCGCTTTTTTAATAACGATTTGATAGAAAATCTGTAAATGTTATTATTGATATACCTTCCTTGGGCTATGAAGAAGCTGTAGTTAAAATTTGGTGTAGATTGGTTCGGTTGTATTCGTGGTTAGTGAGCACAAACGAGAAATGGCTTGTCCTTTTATATTATGGTATAGATTATAACAATGTGCAGCGTTTTGTTGATCATCAGAATCAAAACAAATGAAGAGGGAGGTGTGAAATATCAAAGAATGGCGAGCCAAGGTCTCCTAGTGCCTGGGGCGGTCCACTTAAGTCGGGCCACGATGTCAGGTATATAAAATACTTCCCTAGCCCTAACTAACAATAAACAATGTATATATATATATTTATTTTTCTAATGCCTTATAACATTGAATATATGGTAACGTGATATGTTCACATTGTATTTTATAATTCTACACAAATCTGGAAAATAAACATCCAGTTTGAGTATGCTATTATTTTTATATCTTTTAATGATACGTATCTTTACTTTTAAAGATAGTCAAGGCAACATTATCAGTAAAGTGCTATTTTTCAAACTCTTTTGTTATAGTTTGTATTGGTTTTTGAGAGATAAAAAAAAATCAAACTCCGAGATGGGCAGTATTTCAAAATACAAGATAGAATATAGTTTTTTTGATAATACTTATTTTGAATTTCTACTCAACTCTTGTCTTGTATATACGTAAAAGTATTCATACGAGTAGTAAATTACAAAACATTATTTAATTTTAACTTTAACATGTTTTCAATATTTGAACAGTCACAAGGAAATCTGCCTAAAATCTCGAGCTGATAAAGAAGTAGCTGATATTAATGATGAGTTATTGCTTTTTGCCGCAGGAGGAAATCATCTGAAAATCAAACTAATAATCCATTCAGAAGCATTTGTCAATATTAGAAACAAAAATGGCAGGGCACCACTTCATCTGGCATGCGGAAGAAACACCGAGTCAGATCAAACTGAGATGGATATTATTGGAATTTCTTAAATTCTAAATTAACATGCGAGAGACAACAAAATGACACCTTTACATGTTTGGTACAGAGACAATTTTTCAGGATGTGTAGAAATACTTCTAGCTGAAAAAGTTTACCTGTCTAGTAGGGATATCTTACTCAATCAACCTATACAATATGCTGAATTAGTATTATTACTCACCGAATAA
The DNA here is from genome assembly GCA_003667255.2 of Euschistus heros. Classification (NCBI taxonomy): domain Eukaryota; kingdom Metazoa; phylum Arthropoda; class Insecta; order Hemiptera; family Pentatomidae; genus Euschistus; species Euschistus heros. The sequence continues at coordinate 761,588 of RCWM02000067.1, forward strand.
ATTTTCAACACCACCCAAGGAACTCCCATTGGTGCGGACTCGGGGGAAGCCGGATTGATTACTCTCCGTGCCTCCGGGGATGTTCCTGGAGATTGGGGGACATTAAATGTCCTATAGAGCATGTTAACTCCGGAGAATTGAGAGGATTTGGACATTTTCATGATAATGCTGTTGTAAACATTGGTGGAATATACCAATGAACATAGAGTGATTAGGCTATACATGGTTTTCAATATATTCAACACCTGGCCTATTGGACTTTGGGATTCTCGAGTTTACCTAAAACTGTTACATGTAAACACACCTTAAAAGATTCACCTTTTTTTTTTTAGATTTAATGATTTTTAACTCGTTATTTTTGGCTAATCTTACAAGTCTATGAAAAGTATCAAAATTTGTAAAATTGCATATGCCAGTTACCGTATAAACAATAATTTAAGTTTTCTATTATTGTTTTTTAAAATTTTAAATGCACACGATAGTCTCAGTTTGTGGTACAGAATTTCTTTTTAAGCAAACGTGTTTTTTTTTCTAGAAAATTTTTTCTGAATGTAAGGTAAGTTTTAACTGGAATTAATAAGTTTAAGTTTGTAAGTCGATTTTAAATATCTTAACCTGTATCTTTTCGTTATCAAATCTGATAAAATATAGAAATAACAATAATACTATTTGTAATCATTCCCCCACAATCAAAGTTTAAGTTAATCAAAACCAAGCTTCAGTGACATTCACATTATTGTTGATACCGGTTGGTAGAAATGCTCCTTTTTTAGTAGGCATCTGAAATAAGAAGTGGGAGGTTTTATTGTATATTAGGGCTTTACCGACAATCTTTGTCTACTTCTCAGCAAAGTACACTGCCAAACCCAAATCTTTGAAAACATAACTACCATAACCTTCGTGTCCACGATTATTTCTACAGTTTGGAGGTTCTGTTAAAGATCAAATTATGAGGAAACATTTAGTTACCAGCCTAATTACCACACTATACATAAAATAACAAATGATAATTTTTAGAAAATGTGTGTTAGTTAAGAGTAACTCAAAGAAACTTATACTTCTATTATGCACTTCGGCATAGCTAATTTATAAACCTATGTGTGTTTTTCACAAAGTCTTGACTTTCATCCCCAATCAACTTCTCCACTATTCAATCCTGCGTACATACAAATCGCCTTACTGAATATTGAGTGTAGTTATCTTTCAAAACTGAACATGTCCACTTCAAAAGTTTTAAAAAAGAGCAAAAAACCTACACCTCCTCCCGCTGTTAAATCCAACAGTTATTCTATTTGAATCCTGGATAGATGTCAACTGATGAAAACTAAGTGTAATAGTGTGTGCAGCTTTATCAGAAAAAAAAAATCATTTTCAGTTTTGAAAGATATCATCTGCTCTTTAAATAATTCACTTAGATTTCTATTAGAGAGACATGAAATAAAATTGTTTACAAACTGAACATATTTTAAACGATTCAAAATGATACAAATAAGGAGGGTGCCTTATTATAGCCTACCTCAGGTTTAAAGGGCTGTAACTCGGAAGCTATCAAATCAATTTGCATCAACTTTGGCCTCAGTTTAGATCAATCTATCTACTTCCATAATCACCATATTTTGGGGTTCTTGTAAACGTAGGAATTAGGCTATATTAGAACCCCGGATTCCAAATATGGCCAATGCACTAAATTTATATTTGGTTACCAAGGAAAACGCAAAAGTGGAAATCAAAACATAATTCTAATGAAAAAAAAACTTTATTTAATAATAAATAATCAAATTTCAATTTAAAAAAAAAAAAAAAGGAGAAGAAGAAAATGTTAATATGATTTTAGTAAAAAAAATCCTAGTAGTGTCCATAGACATCTCTTATATTCTTTAGGAAGAGAAAAACATCAGCAACAATAAATGAAATAAGCAATGGAATATAATTTAATTAATATTAAATTACAATACCTATTAACAACATTGATTTGGCAAAACATGACCGAAATAGGAAAATGGTGTCCATAATTGGCTTCCCAGGTAATAACGCCACACTAGGGCACTCACTGTTTTTTCTTAAACACATACAAAACAATATCGTGGAACAAAGCTGGAATGAAATCCCAAAAATTATCTAAAACTACCGTTTTTTAGCTTTAAAAATCACAAACATATTTTAAATATATATCAAGTAATTCACCATGAAGAAGTTCAAAAATAAGATCATCCGGACTATGTCCTCTTCATGTGGCGACCACAGACAAAAGCCTTTTCTTGCTCTGACGTCCTCTCTAGAGAGAGAATAACATGCTAACTTGTTTTTATGTTTTGAATAGCGCCTTTATTTGATTTCGCGGCGATATGCCATATCACGACGCAGGTCCAATCCATAATAAGGCACCCTATCAAATACATCAAATATATAACATATATGTTACAATATCTGGGCTCCGCAGTTGCGTTTATTAGCAAGTATTAAGTAATGGGAGGCCGTTTATGTCAGAGTCAATTGGAGCTCACCTGGCACTTAAGTATGCTAGTTATATAACCTACGCCGGCTCTAATCGAGCGGTTTGAAATTTCTTTCGAGGTGAACTTAACCCTTGAGAGGTTGCGTATGGCTCAGTTACAAGAAAGGTCGCCAATAGTCATCCACTAAGTTTTCTGGTGTTTTAGCAATATGCATCTTTTTTAATCCCATTATTTTCAAAAATACTTTACAAAGGATTAGTGAAATAAATTATTTACTCAAAATAATGAAATATGTATAAAGAAAGTACGTTAGTCATTATCAAAACATACCAAGTTGAAAATAATAATTACGGGGAAGGTCGCGTGGAGGACAAACGAAATAATTCAATCAAATAGCACAGTAATTCAAAAATATTATTAGAAGGCATTTAATGTAATTAAAACAAACTCTCATTCTATTAATTTTGCTATTGTAGACAAAAAAATACATAAGTAATTGAAAGGTCAGGTGGAGAACTATTGTTAGCCAGCCAAAACAAACGGGAATTACAGGTCGGGAATATCAAATAGCAACTAACAGAGTTAATGAGACAATTCCACTAGCCTCCCTTTGCAGAATCTAGGTTCGTCATATTCACCCGTGCCAAAACAAATACACAGTAGTGTTGTTAAGAGCAGTAGAGGATTATTGTCATCTGAGAGACCAATCGAGGGTTAAGGAATGAATCTCCACTTTCACTCTCTGGCTAGAGTATGTTGGTAACCTGAATGATAAAAGGTTGAAATACATAGAGTTGTAAAGGCCAAACCAACAACTACTTAAGAATAACTAACAGAAACATTTATAAAGCATTACGGTGGAAATGATCCAAATATTGATTAACTTTTTAATAAATCAATTCTATAATCAAGTATATTATATAAGTATAAGAATGACGCCCTCAACTGCGATAATATCCTACCACTCCTCGAATCCTTAGACTGGAGTGAGATCTGTACCATCTCTTGCATAGACACCATGCTTGACATCCTCACTAATAATCTCAGAATCCTCTATACCTTTGCCCCTCTTAAAACCTCCACCTTCCACCGCCGGCCTGCACCATGTATTACTCAAGAAATCAAAGATTTGCAGAGAAAGCGTGAAGCTGCAAGAAGAAGATTCAGAAGGACGAGACTATCTAATGTTCAAAGTGCTCCGGAACTTGGTGCAGACATGAATCCGACGTAAAAAATCTTCCAACTTTCACGAACCTCCTTTGTCCTCTCTCGATCCTAAATCAAAATGGCAGCTCCTTCACAAACTTTCCTTTCATAATCCCTCCGGATCTTCAATCTCGACTAACTTCCCAGTTCTATCTAATGACCTAAATATCTGTTTTGTTCACCATCACTCACCACCTCCCCATTCCACTCTGCCAGCATTTACCCTGAAACACCATTCAATGAAAATAAAGTTTATTTTTCTTACATTACCCACTCTGATTATATCTCCTCTATCACGAAATTTCCTTGGACCAGATGGTATCCCAATTAAACTTATAAAAATATGCCTCCCAGAACTTTTGCCGGTCCTTCTCTTCATCTGTAATTTGCTCCCTTCAAAATCCTTTATTTCCTACCTCCTGGGAAAAAGCTATTGTTCTTCCTATCAATAAAAATTCCAATCCTACCTGTTTTGTCGACTTTCGGCCCATCTCCATCCTTTCAAACTTGTCAAAACCAGAGTGTTTGGTACAATCCCAAATATCCAGTTTCCTAGATGATATCCTTCTCCTCGATACTCTTCAGTTTGGATTCCGTCCTGGTTATTCCACTCATCCGCACTAGTCAAAATCACCAGTGATGTCCATGCTGAAAAAAACCCCGTCCTGATACTGGTTTTTCTAAAGCTTTCGATTCCATTGACCATTCTATCCTTTTTTCAAGTTCCATGGCCTATATTCACCTTTTCATCGATAAATTTTACCAAAATACTCCTTTCCCCTGAAATAAGATATGATCCTTCCTTAAGATCATTTAAAATACTCCTTTCCCAATATTTCGTCACATCCCACAAGTTTGTGTGTATAAATTAATATATGCTGTGTGTATATCGTGGTATTTGTAAATATATTCTCCAATCAATGTACATGTAGCTTATAGTAACTTTGTTATATATATATTTTCTTGTGGTTATTTTTATTTTATTTTATTTATCCTTCTTATGTTAGCATATTTACTGAAAGTTCTTTATGCAACTGTATTTACATGTCTCATGTCATTCATTTATAAATAGCTTTGTATAAACTTATATAAGCCAGACTATTTTACTGCCTCATTATACATACATTTTTGTTATTCTTAAGGGACAATACGCTCCAAAAAAAAACACATTATTTTTTCGCTTATATTTTTCGAATATATTTTTATTTTTTCATTATATTCTGTCATCTACTTATAATATATAGTATTATATTAGTATATAGTATAACAAATCATAAACTTATTATTACTTGAATATCAATCAATAAAAAAGTTAGCGAAAATATTCACACAAATTTTAAGAGACGATTTAGAATTTCTTTACAATTTATACTTTATTGATTTTTTTTTTTTTTTTTTTTTTTTTTTTTTTTTTTTTTTTTTTTTTTTTTTTTTTTTTTTTTTTTTTTTTTTTTTTTTTTTTTTTTTTTAGATAATAATGTGTTTGTATACGTACATCAGAGAAGAAGATTGATAAATATAATTATCAGACAGAAACACGTTACATGTGGCTCAAGACCTCATCTCATGCCAGCATCTTCACAAAAAAAAATCCTCCGATCAACAAAATGGAGAGCGATCATATCGATTGTGATACGGATTTAAACTCATTATCAGGAATTCGAAAAAGAAAATGTCTGATGGAGGAAAATTTACTATGCGTTGAACAACAAGGCGATTGGAAAGATTCAGAAACCAACGAGAACCATGCTGATGTTTTATCAACACCACAGAATTATTTAAACGATGTCGCTATTGTGCCATCTCGTTACCCATCGAGGACATTTTCGAAAGGAGAAGCCAGAGCGCTCTTGGTTCAGTTAGCGATGGGACTAAATTCAAAATCGACAGGCCACCCGAGGTTTGTTGGGCACCAGTTTTACTGTGGGGCAATCGTTGTCAGCTGTCTCGACGAATATTCCAAGAATTGGCTATTACAACGAACGGAAGAATGCTCACCTTGGGAAAAGATCCAGCTCAGAAATTGTGAAACAATGGAACTTGAAAAATCTTTTAAAATTGAGATATCAATATCCGATCCTATTCCAGCAGCAGATGTCAGTATGAAATGGCTAGGGAATCAAAATCCTGATTTAGATACCTCAAGGTGGCTCATACTTGAGGAAAAAGAACACGATCAAAAGCGTCATTTTGTTTTCAAAGTTCCAGAATCATCGTTTAAAACGGTAGAAAAGAATCAGATGAAGGTATACCACGGGTTTGATGTTGTAGATGTAAAGAGTTTAGGGGAAATGAAAGACGTATAGCTAATAAACAAATAGAAGCTTTTATCTATTTTTTTTTTAAGAACAATTACTTATTGAATATATCTAACACTGCCTCACTTAAGAGCAAGAAGTAATATTGATGTTAATTAATCCATTCATTACAATATGTGCAATAAAACACAAAAAATAATCTTATACAACGTATAATAAAACTACTCATAACAAAAAAAAATAATAATAAAAATAAGATACAATCATACAATATACACTGGATAAAACCGAAACAATTGTTTCTTAAAAGTTCTACCATTCCTTATTGCTTCAATCATATTAGCAAAATTTTTAGACCAGGTAGTTTTCGTCTTAGTTTTTAGTTCTTTCACAAAGCCTGTTTCGAACCACGCAATGAAAAAAGGGTCTAGTTATGAAACCCTCGAAACTTAAGGAAATCTTAATTTGTTGTTCACACATGATGGATGAAAATTCCAAGTTTTCGATCTCCAAGACCTTCAGAAAAAATAAGAAGAGGGAATAGCTAAATATCGGCTTTGTTGTTAAAGCAACTCCGAATAAATCCTCAAACCAAACAACTCTTAGTTGTTAATTGTTGTTAGTTGGTTAGTCTGTAAGCTTTCTGCAGTTTTGTGATTCATGTTTGGTTTGCTCCAAGGTTAAATTCAGATGGCTGGATGATTTCCCACAGGTATTTAATGTGGGGGACGCGTGACATTTACCCGTAACGAGTTTCAATGGGGAGGATTAATATATATATATATATATATATATATATAGAGAGAGAGAGAGAGAGAGAGAGAGAGAGAGAGAGAGAGAGAGAGAGAGAGAGAGAGAGAGAGAGAGAGAGAGAGAGAGAGAGAGAGAGAGAGAGAGAGAGAGAGAGAGAGAGAGAGAGAGAGAGAGAGAGAGAGAGAGAGGAGAGAGAGAGAGAGAGAGAGAGAGAGAGAGAGAGAGAGAGAGAGAGAGAGAGAGAGAGAGAGAGAGAGAGAGAGAGAGAGAGAGAGAGAGAGAGAGAGAGAGAGAGAGAGAGAGAGAGAGAGAGAGAGAGAGAGAGAGAGAGAGAGAGAGAGAGACAAGATGATAAATAAATAAAATATATTATTTATTTATCTTTTTTTTAGCAACAAAACTGTAAAAATAGTATCTTCTTTGGAGGTTTTGCATTTTTTACTGACGTAATGATAATATTCGAGTTCTACAAAACCGCCTAAATATTTTATTTATTTATGGACTAACATGGGCGGTTCACATCTGCAGGCTGGGACAAGCCAATAAATAATAAAAATAAATTTTAATTTATAATGAGCTTTTTTCTAATTAGATGAAACAAATAAACAATGCAAACGCCAAACTAAAATACCTGCATGTTTGTAGGTTTAAAATTTTCTTGGATACTAAGTATCCAAATTTCATTATTCTTTAAAAACTACTAGATGCGGTATTAAGGTTGGCTGCTTCTGTATGGAAAAGGGAGGGGGTAGGGACAGTTTGTTTTCATTCCAATTTCTCGGCTGAGTGAGCCCGCACACAATGTAGAGTAATGGATCCAGCAGAGTCCATTACAAATGAGCTGACTGAGTCTGACGGACCACCCTAGATGAGTCTATTCCACGGTAACTCGATAACACCCTTTGTATTACCATCTGTGGATATCATTATATTATACCTACAGATGTTACAACATATTGAATAATTATAAATAACTGTAATATCTATTGTATAGTAAGGAAATTCTAGGATGCGTATATACATTATATACTTCAATGTAAATCATTTTTAGAATTTATACTCGGGTTTACATACCAGGCCGTTTCAAAATTTCTTTCGTTTTTTTCATTAATTAAAATTTGTTATAATTCTATTTTAAATTTGACCTTTTTCAATTTAAACAGTATTGTTTATACCATACTGTCTTTGAAATAATTATTACCTTTTAATCCAGTCACTGCTAAACTTTTAAATAAATTAATTAAAATGATGAGTGTTGAAATTCAATTTAGGTCAATTTTATTATATGAATTTAAACTTGGCTTGAAGGCAACGGAGGCTACTCGAAAAATATGCTCCGTGTTTTGTAAAGCTCAATATGCTCTTAAGAAATTTAGGAAAAATAAACTCTCTGTGTTAAGCTCAAATTTGGTTTTCCTAAGGATCCTAAGGAGATGAAATGCTTAAAGGTGATGCTCATTCTGGAGGATCTTGAATTGTTAACTCTTTGTGAAAAAAAAAAAAAAAATACAATGTGTTTTATATTCTATAATACATGAATACATATTAAATCTGTTAAACTGTAAACATCAGGTAAAACTAATGCAAATGAGACTACAAGGTTGAATGTTCTCAAACTTTAATTTGCTTTTATGTATAGACATTTAATTTCAATTACACATTTAAAAAGAACATTTTGTAAATAAAAAATTGGTAAAGAACATAGAGAACTGAATAAGAATGTGAACTACTTAAAGAATTCAAAATTCCCGCTTGGAGTTGTAGTAAACATGTTGAATCAGTGTACGCCACTGTAATAATAATGAAAATTGATAAATATTAATATTTGTAGACCAACATGAATGAAATCTTCGGAAACGAAACAGAAATATTGCATTTTCTAACAAAAAACATTTGTCAATCCATGCAAAAAATAAAAATTACAGCTCCGTAATCAAACGAGGAATTAGGTATGTATGGTGTACATAACAGTCAGTCTAGAATAACTTTAAATATGGAAAGGAAGATATTGAGTAGAACTAACGGACCCAAATTTGTCAGAGGATGCAGTTCGAGGTCAAATCAGAAAATTTGACACAGTGATGTCCACTGTATGAAATGCCCGTTTTCGGAATCAGCAATTAAATGAAAAAAAAAAAAAAAGTAACAAACAAATAAAATATATTTTATTCAAAATATTTTCAACTTATTTATCAAATAATTTATTTATTATCTATATCGAAATATGTGGTTAGCCGTTATCATGCAACAGGATAGGTCCTTTCCAGTTCACAAGTACTATTTTGTTTAAACAAATATTGATGTTTTCGGTAAATTTCTTCGCACTGATGTTAAATTGATAGTTTCCTCCTTTGGTTAAGGGGAAGAACAGATGACCACGGCCCACAGTTTTTCAAACACGGAAAAAGCTCTAAAAATGACTTTATTATTTTTGTGGCGTTTGATGGGTTATTGTATTCATTATTAGTTGGTGCAAAAACATTTCCTGTTTGTTTTTGTCCGAGACCTTCTAAAGTTGAACAATATTACTCCACCCCAAAATGGCATGTTTCAATTAAGTTACAATGTGGGTCACTGTGGATTTTTTTTTATAGATAGGGCTAACCATTCTCGAGAAAACGGTTTTTTTTCTGCTTTTTACACCAATGACGAATGGTCTTTTCTTTATAGCTCCCTTCACCAAAGGCTTGAATGAAATTCCGTCTTGCCGGAGCAGCGTTTAGCTCCACTTTCCAAGTTTAGACTCGGAAATTGCGTGTTTTCATTTTCAATTGAAATGAACCTAAAATCTGCTTGTCTACTTGGAAAAAAACGAAACATTGTTAGTAATGGATTAGAAGGTCTTATTAGAATGTTAATATTTTCTGGATAATCAATAGGGAACGCTTTAATCCTCCCTAAAAAAATTGGACATTTCTTGAGGAACAACCATAAACAATGTGAAAAAGAAGGCTGAATTCCTTTGGTCGCATGGTAAGAAGGAATTATTTTAGGTACAAAAAAGAAAATTATTGAAACAACATTTTAAAAAAAAGAAAAGAAATCTAGAAAGTTATCATTAACAAATAAATGAAGAACTGAAATAATTAAATCTAACAATAAAAATTGCATTGAGAGAGAAAAAATTAGAAATTGATGAGCTATAGGTTCTTGTAGAAGATTAGGAAAAGCATATCTGCAGAAACTGGACTGAAAAGAGGAGGGTATTTCACTCCAAAAGAAAGAAATACTTATGGAAATGGAAGAAAGAAAAATGGGAGACAGAATTAAAATCTCAATTTCTCTGGGAACTGGGAAAAACAATAGATCGTGGATATTTCTATTTATTATCTACTGCTATTATATCTACTGATTCTGATAAGAAAACTGTCGGAAAGTTTTCGCTTCAAGCAATATAAACACAACTAGAGCGAGAGTGCCAAAGAACTTAAAATATGTAGGCAAAACGCTACATTCTCTCATTCGAACCAATATAGCTCCGAAACAGTAGGTTCTAACGACAAATGTTATATAACAACAATTATTCTCCATTAAATGTATTATAAGGAAACAGTCGGCAATTTTCGTTCCGAGTAACAGAGCTAAAGGCTGTCAAAATTATACATTTTTGCCGAGAATCCACCAAAAAAGTATTAACCCCAGGCCAAAAGACATATCAATGTTAAAAGATGGTACAACAGGGTTTATAAAAATCATGATTTAGAAAGAAAAAAAATTGAAAACAGATAAACATAATAACAGTATTCAATAAGATTATTATTATTATTTTTTTTAATGAATTGTAATAATTATAGGTAAATATTTATTTGAATATTGATAATAAATTTGTGACCTTTTCAATCCCGGAGTCTATTCGGCACCTTTAATCCACACAGTTGGAAATCTAGTAAGCAAGACAAAATTGTGATGTCGACTAGGAGATCATACACAGTTTCACGCTTTTAACAAACATACAAGAAATTCATGTTTGCCATTAGCATATTTAAAATATGGAGAAGAAAATTAAATCTTGAAGAATTTTCCATTTCTCCTAAAAATATTTCATGAGAGAATATTTAAAATTCGTTATTATTTTTAAATCAGTTTTTTTTTTTTTTTTTTTTTTTTTTTTTTTTTTTTTTTAACGTAATATTTCAATATACATCTTCAAATACACTGCTATGATTGTTGCGTGATAAATAATAGGAGATGAAAAATAATAAAGAAAGGGGTTCAATACTGGAAAAAAAAATTATTTTTTAAAAGAAGTAGAGTTTCATTGCATTTTTCAAAAAACCTAAATATTTTTCAAAAAAAATATGCATGCAAACACAGAATTTTTTATTTTAACAGTTTTATGAAATTTACGGAGGACATCCGTTCTCTAAGGTATTCATTATAAGATTTTTATTTATTTATTTATTTATTTTTTAAATTAGTTCTCTTTTGGTGTTGCTTTGATGGAAAAATCTACCACAGTTCCTCCATCAAAAATTTAATCGAGCCATTTTTTTGTTATACAACATTTGTCGCTAGAATCAACCGTTCGTATATTGATTCAAATGAAAAAAGTCACTTTGTAATCACGTTTTTTCACAATCAAGTATGTAACGTTTTTTTTTCACTTTTCAAAGTGTAACATTTTAAGATGCTCTAGCTCTGTTGGTGGTGCTCTGATCGGAACTTTGACGAGTTTTCTTGTCAGAAATTTAATGGAGAACATATTTTGTTATATAACATTTGTCGCTAGGACCAACCGTTTAGGAGCTACATCGGTTTGAATAAAAAAAAAAAAAAAAAAAAAAAAAAAAAAAATTGTTTGTTTTTTAAGGTTTGGGACTTCTTTTGACACGCTCTTGTTCTTTTGGCATTGCTGGGATCGAAAATTTGACGACAGTTTTCTGATCAGAAATTAAATAAAAAATATTTTTTGTTGTATAACCTTGGTTATATAGGTTTGGATGAAAAAAAGTTGCAATTGAAAACACTGTTCTCTCGACATTGTTTATTTCAAATAATCATCAACTGTTATTTTAATTTTTATTAAATTAAGTAATTTGATCCTTTTAATTCTTAAAGGTAAATTTGGAAAAGCATAGATTATATCTTTACCATTTGGGAAAACTAGGTAGTTTCATTTTTGTCCAAAATAAGACAAATACTTTAGACAACCCATATTGGTGTCCTACACATCTTTTAAAAGTAGGCAAGTTGTAATGTCAATTGTATAAAAGGATACGATTGCCATTACAACTTGCCAAATTATCCATGATGAGTAGGACTCCAATATGGATTTATCTTATTGTGGAGAAAAGTTAACTTATCTAGTTTTTCCCAAATGGTACAGATATATAGACATATCCATGATTTATTGTATTTCCCAGTCGTGAAGACATTAATTTTTAATCAGTAAACAAAAAAAAATCTGCATCTGCATGAACAGAGAATTGTTGACTGATTTGATGTAATTTTCGTAGGGTGTCCCTGCTCCAAGGTATTGATTATAAGGTTTAATTTTTTTTTTTGTTCTACTTTGTAAATATAATATAAATAATATATTATTTTATTTATAATAATAAAACATAATTAGATAGTTCAATAGATGTTTTTAAGATTTTTTTTTCCAAATCCTTCTGATTCGGTGATTCTGTTTTTGTTTAATCAAGGTTGACAATCAACAACTAACTACTTTTACTTCATTCTGTACTACCATTCTTCCCCAATAGCATGGTCTGGAGTAAATTTAGTCATATCCTCCTATCCTCCCCTCTTGTCGATCGCTAGAATAATTAGCCATCGTACAAAAGGTTGGGTCTCGGGTTTCACCAGTATCGGTTACCCACCACTAACAGTATAAATATTGGGAGGGTACTGCAGAGGGTCCAGTCCGAAGAGGAGGATGACGACCGACTTCAGCATCAGACGAATCCTCAGCCAGGACGAAGAGGAACGCTACCACTGGCTCAACTGTAGTCGCTACCGGCCGCCTAAGATATCCAGTAAGTAACATCAAGTACTAAGTCCTTCTTAATGCTGATATCTTCTAAGTTCCAATTTTATTTTCTGGATAAATAATTTATCATGGAACAAAAAATAAATACAATATTACTAACAGTAGATTTTTAACTCTAAACCAGGCGCGCATGGAGTCACGTAACCACAACAGTTGTCTTCTCAGAATATATTCAATCCTGATCTAAATTTTTTTTGTATTAACATCAATTCTTATTGCTTTTAGTTATAATAAGAGCAATATAACCTAAAAGAAATGATATTTTTTTATTTTACGCTAGCATCCCCTGTCGCGGTTTCACCCACTCTCATTAGTTTAGTTTAGATAATTTTTCATTAGTTTCAGTTTAGATAATTTGAACCAACAATTGATATTTAATTTTTTTATCGAAAAAAAAAAATTATATTTTAGCATGCGATTGAGAATTATTTTCTCAATGATATTTTCAAGCATATGGATGATTTTTAACGTGGAAGAATAGCACTGATTAGGTGTTTGTTGATTACGTATAAGCATAACTAATTGGACATCAATTTTCTATTTCAAAAATATGAGTTGGTTATCCAGACGGAAGAGACTATTAAAGAGACTATTAATTAACTCATGCAGATAATGGATTGCATTACAATTAAAGATCCAAGAATCGTATTTTAACACACAATATCAAAGGATCGATATTTTGACTTGAAAAAAATTTTCACTCAGCAGAAATAATTTTATTGATTTCATCTGGTTGGATTTTAATTTCCAACTATAATAGTATACGACAGTGTGGCAAACCTTGTTTCTGCCACTCAATATTGTACATTCAAAGTTTTATTATTACCATACCTTCCAAGAACTATATAGAATATATAGGTAAAATTTGGTAATGATGGGTTAAGTAGTTTTAGCATTGTGAAATCTATGCGGAATGGTGCCAACCACATATCGGTCGATTTTCACTTCGAACTTCACTGAGATCCTCATGTCGCACCACATATTTAAATGTAATAAATTAATTAAAAACCATTAGATTTCATTATTGTTAAACCATCCTGGAACTATAAAGATAATGTGGTTAAAATTCGGTAGAGATTGGTTCAGTATTTCTTGTGGTTAGTGGTGATAAATGGCTTGACCTTTTATATAATAGTATAGATTAGGAAAATTAGTACGCTCAATATATATATACATATATGAAAAATAATTTTTTACTTACAAAATATGGTATACACAGTTCTTTATTACGTTATTATAAATCTTCATCAGTCATATTATAACCCTAGTTTTATACATTTTATTATATTTTTTTTTTAAATTTAAACATTTGGTTTCGTCCGTTCTAGCGCACATCCTTTCCAAAGATAAATTATTTTTTCATCTTCATCTAATTGTAAGTTTAATTCATTACCAGAATAACCTTCCTGCTAGGTTTTACTATAATATTCCGGATTAAAATTATTTATAATTTGATCTTCGGAGTCTGAATAATCAGACTCCGTTGATTTGCCAGGGCATGTTATTTTTCCTCCTCAGAGTGTTCTTTAAGCGCTTGTAAAATAATTAGGTATTTCTTCAGTATAAAAAAAAAAAAAAAAAAAAAATAGATATAATAACTATAAAACAGAATACCTATACTTAGATGACCAGGCGCATGGTTGACATTGTCTACCAAAGTTTGGTTGTAGATATTCAATCACGAAAAATGGTACAAGTGGTCACTAGATTAGGTTTGAAACGGTACTAAAGAGTTTGGGTAAGGGCATTAGGGACTGGTAGCTAGTAGGTCCAACACCGGGAAAATTAGAGAGGAAAATATCCGGCTGATTGACAAAATCAAAGCGCACCTCAGAGTGTGGAGAACAGTCTCTGACCATCTAGTTCATTAACTTATATATTAAAACTGAAAATTATATATCCATTTATGCTTTTACGTAATCTACAAACACCTAACCAGTGCAAATTTAAGCAGCTTAAAAATTACTGTTAGGCGTGAAAATATCATTGAAGAAATAATGCTGAATTGCATACTTCAGTACAAGACTTTTTATCAATAAACAAATAAAACCGCAATTATTAGTTATAATTATAAGTTGCTTACCTATGAGAGCAGGGGATGTTATTTGTAATATTTGAATACCTTTAGTTTATCTGTTTTTGGATTTACGAAGATATAATATATGGTATGGAGAATGGAGCAGTTTTATCTCGGACATAAAGATAGGAATGGCTTGATTCTCAGGCCTGCCAAAGCGCTATGAAGTCTATCCATGGGAAATAGAAATTTTTGAAACACTAAATACTAAAACATTAATTTTTCAGGATCCAAGAAAAAGGAAGGTAAAAGAAGGACAAGCAGGACCCCAAGGATACCTTTCACGTCTGGGCAACTGCTTGCTCTGGAGCAGCGATTCCAGGCCAGTCCTTACTTGAACAGCGAAGAAGCTACTCACCTTTCCGCTCTTCTGCAGCTCTCGGAGCTGAGGGTAAAGTGTCATAACTTAAATTTAATGATTAAATAATAATAACTTTCTAGAAATATCGTCAAGCTGAATAGATAAAATAATTAGGGTTGTTTTGATTTTATACTTTGTATGGGTTAGAACACTGTTGTAAAATCCATTTTCTGATTTCACCGTAGGTAAATAGAAAAGCGACGTCATTAAAAATTTTTTTAATAAACACGAATGTTTTTTTTTTGCTAAGGTTAGAAAAAAATAAATTGAGACAAAATCGAAAAAAAGTTGCATATATATATATATATATATATATATATATATATATATATATATATATATATATATATATATATATATATATATATATATATATATATATATATATATATATATATATATATATATATATATAATATATATATATATATATATATATATACATATATATATATATATATATATAATGTCAAGCAGTTGACAGACTATCTTTGTCCAGCATGTTCCGTCATTTGTGGGACATTTATCGTAACTCTCGTTTAAAGATATTGGGTTCCTTATGTGTGACAATCCTAAAATGTCTAGAACAGGTTGGTAACCTGTAGTATAACTCATACTTCGTGTCTTATTTGGATTATTTAAGAAAATTAAGTCCTAATGAACAAACTGCATTTAATGTAATGACGAGTTTCTAGACATTTGATTTCATAAAAGGTGCCGTTTTATTCTTCAAATTCTTCATAGCGTTATATTAATTAATAAAATGGTACAACTTAATCCTTTTTATTCTGCAGGTCAAAGTTTGGTTCCAGAACAGACGTGCAAGAGAACGCCGTTTGAAAGGAGATTCCTTTCCCGCCAGTAATGAATTAAAAAAATCTAGTCAAATGATTACAGGAAATTGGTCAGCATTTCATCCAATATGCTCATTTACCGAGGAAATATCTGCCAAAAGTCACAAAAAGGATCCATTTATTAAAAACCTACGAATTCATTAACACAGTTACAATAATTTTAAAACTCATTAGATAAAGATGTAATGTACTCAACCGAATACATTATATGTATTGTTATATTATATGTATTTTTAACAATGGATTTAGTTGAAAATTATAAATGAAACCAAAATAAACAAAACCAATTTATTATTTATTTATCAACGTGTTCCTTATTCATTTATCATCCTCCTTATCTTCCATTACACCCCTCGGTTTCTCACTGTCCAAAGTAACTTTTTCAAGAAGATAATTCACCGTCACGAAATTAGAATGTTCAGATAAACGATCTGTTTGGTGCAGTGTTGCGGCCTGGTAGGGGACTGTGAACTGATAGTCTTTTTAAAAGATGAAAAATTTTCTCGCCGTTACCACCCTTACCTTCCCTTTGGTTACATCACTTGGGAACATAAGAGAAACAGAACATAGAGCGGCTATTCACCTATGTGTTTTCTAAGCTTCTGATTTCCAGGCGGCAGCAATAAAGGCCCATAAACCTAATATTTTCTTCTTAATCTCAGTATTCATTTTTTCTTCTTCCGTCCACTTGTCATTTCAGAGTGTCACTCTTATTATTTTTAAATCATTGACAACTATTTTTCTCAATTGTTGTAAGAGTGTTCCCGTTAATTTCCTCCAGTTCTGAATTCTATTATATGTATTTGCATTCTACCTCTTCTCAGTGAACAACGAACTCCAGGACCTATTATTAAGAAAATATGGATGTCTTAGTCATATGTCACACTTTATCAGCTATTGTTTTAAAATGTGAAATATAAAAGCATCATCTTCTTAAACTTTAAATATAAATATATATAGACCATCATAAGAATATTTTAATTTGTGTTTTACTGATATTAACCCCACCGCTTAGAAGGCACTATTTAAATGAACAATATATTCATAGTTCAATATAATTATTACAATATATTATTACTTCAGATATCCACCTTGCCATGGACCAGCACAAAATTACCATTACAATGGTGCGATTAGATGGATCCTAGCATTTATTTCTGACCGCACTCAGGTAGTCCAAATCCCTAATCTTCCGCCTTCCTCTCTTCTTCCAATCAACTCTGGTGTAGTTCAGGGCTCCTCAATATCACCCTCACTATTTAGCGCATACATTAATGACCTTTATCCCCTCATCAAACATTGTTCCTCTCACTTCTACGCTGATGATTTCCAAATTTACCTTTCTTTTTTCCCCAATGAACTACAAACCGCTATCACAAATATCCAAGGAGATCTCGACACGACAGCCTCTTGGGCCTCTGATAATAAATTGAAATTGAACGCAGACAAATCAGAGGCTGTAGTGTTGGGTTCTAAATTCCTTCTTAACTCCCTGCCTACAACTCCTAACTTTTCCATAGATTCCTATTCCATAAACTTCTATTCGCCCGTTATGAACCTTGGCATTGTCCTAGACCAAACCCTTTCTTGGAAAGACCATATTTCCCTTATTACCCGACGATCAATCTCCTCCCTTCGACTTCTCCCCGTAGAATACTCCTCCGAATCCCGTAATTTCCTTCCACAGTCAATCTGCCAACTGTTAATTACATCCCTCATATTCCCCCATTTTGATTATGGTAGTGTGGTGTATGGAGGTCTCTCGAAATCTCAAGATGCAAGATTAAAGAAGATAATGAACTGCTGTCTGAGATTTGTTCTGAGAACACCACGCCACGAACATATTTCCCAACACAACACCAAATTAAAATGGTTATTTCCTTCCGTCGACAGTACTTTCTTGGTTCGTTCCTTTACAAATCTCTTTCCTCTCAGTCACCTTCCTATATCCGGGAAGCTTTAACATTAAAATCGTCAGTGAGTTCCCGCAAAACCAGAGCCCGTTCCTCTGACCTCTACCTAACTCCTTTCAACACAACATCCTTCAAATGTTCCTTTATATCCAGAGCTTCCAACTTCTGGAATTCCCTCCCTTCCATCATTCGCCATTCCTCCTCTCATAACAGCTTCAAATCCCGACTTTTCATTTACCTGTTAGATATTCAATCTAATAGTCATATAGATGTAGAAAATATCTCTTAAAATGAGATATGAACATTCAGAATATAATATTGATTTTGTACAGTATTAGTCTAGTACTATTGCACTGAATTGGTTTTGGTATAATTTATATTATTTATCAGATAAGACACATTATCTTTCCAGATAATTTATATTTTTTTAGCTTTGATTATTGTATTTGATTCCATTAAGTTTTTGTTTAATTTTCTCTATTTTTGTTTTCGTAACTTATCTTAGATTGCAACCTCAAGATATAATTTGTTTTTTGTGTGATATTTTAAAATATGTAACAATACTTTTATATTGTAATTTGAATTTCGTTTAAATTCCTAATTTAATTTTAATTATATTTTCCTCGCTTTTATCATATTTCTTAATTATATATATACGGTATGCTAGGTAGTTATTAATTGTTCATTGTAATGATTCTTAAGGGGCAAAGGCCCCAGAATAAAATTTATTTTTATTCATTCATTCATTCATAGTGGGCATATTGGACACTCAATTGACGAATAAAAAGAACCTGACTGTGTGGCTTCAATTATGACGATTTACTGTGGATAGTCTTCCTGTTGATATATTTGTAACTGCCTTTAAGCTACTTCTTATCTTTATACTTTAAAAGTTGAATTTTTAGAAAGAAATTATACAAGGTTATATAAATGATTTCAGAACGTGTGGAAAAACGGACTTTTACCATTTATTTAAAATCATTAAATCCAATGTGGAAGTATTAATTGAATACATATAAACAAACAATAACAATTAAATGTTACTATTGGTGAAACCGTATTATAGTACATAGAGAAATCATAGCTGAAATTAATGAAATAAAACTATTTTTTTCTATTTCTTTGTCTTTGTAGCTCTTTGCTTGCGAGCCAAAGTTAAAAACATTCAAAGCTTCACTTTAACGAAAGTAAATATCAAGGTGTTGAACTAAATTAATACTATTACTGAGGTGAATCATTTTGACTGTGAGGTGAAATTCTTGTTCCATATTTCGTTTGTATTTTTTTAAATAAACAAAGTTTATTTATATAATATAAAACTGAATTTCTGGATTTTTTTTTATGTTTTTCTTTATATTTCAGGGTGTATCAATTTCACTGTGAGCCACTGTATTTGTTGTAGCTACTTCTTATCTTTATACTTTAGAAAAAATTATACTCTTAAACAAACAATAACAATTAAATGTTACTATTGGTGAAACCGTATTATAGTACATAGAGAAATCATAGCTGAAATTAATGAAATAAAACTATTTTTTTCTATTTCTTTGTCTTTGTAGCTCTTTGCTATGATATCATACCACGCGGTATATGTGAGTGACTCAGTTATGTCTTAGAAGTCATTGCAGCATAAAGACCAAGACAAGTTTAATTTTTGTAGCTGTGTTATCACTATTCTATTTAACTTACCGCAACAAATATGAGTCTGCTTATTTTTTCAATCGCAGTTAGCTTTGTTAATGCATTTCTTCCAACTATAACGAAGAAGGTAATAGTTTTTTACTCTCTGAAACTACTTATGCTTTACAAAAAAACAAATCTATTTATTAAAAATATAGTCAATATATGTAGTTAATGTTTCGAATTGCTTGCCTTAATAATTTAATTCATAATTTGTGTCTTAAATTTCTAGCTTTCAAACCATTTTACTAAAAGAAATGAAACCAGTTCTTTGAGGATAGAGATTGAGAAAATTCAAGCAGAGATGAATACACTTTCCATCAAAGATGAGTTTCCAAAGTATGCTAGATTGCAGAGAAAGCTTACAAAACTAGTTCAAGAAATTAAAAAAGAAGGTATATATTCAGTATTGTATATATGCATTGTTCTTCTCTTTTATTTATATCTGAATCATTGTATTATTTTTACTTACAATTTTTCTGATTTTGCAGATGAAGCTTACAGACATAACAAATTAAGGCTTTCATACAGCATTCAGTATGTGGTGCAAGGCGCCATGGTAAGTTCTTCATTTATTTAGTTTTTACTTGTTATTCTAAGGAAGCATAATAATAATAGTATGCATAAAACCATAGTTGAGATGCTTCTCTCTCTTTATCGACATATCTTCACTATTGAAAACATTCCTGACCTCGATATCAAGTTTTTCCCTTAACTTCCCTAATTCTACCTGAGTTTTTATCATGTACATTAAGAGTATGTTCAGCCTGAATTTTATTTGTTCCTTAACTGGTGCTTATATTTTGATATAATGTCAAGAAGAATATTATGCTCTCAAAATTATTACTTAAAATTTTATATTTCTACAATATAAATAGGAATTTTGTTATAAATGGTGATTTTAAAACATCTTGAGTCATCAAGTATTTTTAAGTGATGAATTTCTTAATTTTGACTTATTTTCGTTGTGTTCTGGCTGAAGAAAAATCCTTTTAAGTCCTTTTAGAACTTAAATATTTTGAAAACTTAATTTTCAATTCTGCAACACTGTCAATTAAAGGAACTGGCATCCTTATTCGTTTGAGGTTTACGTACAGCTAACTGAAAGGGATAAATCAACTTCTAATTTCTTTGAGAAAAAATTACAAAAATAATATAATAATAATGATCAAAATTTTCAATTAGAATTATTCAGATGGTAGTTAACTGAGAGAACTCACTGGGATTAGTGAGATGCGAGAACCCGCTCATTAGATTTTCTCTCACGCTCAAAGTTTTGATTTTTTTGAAGAGAATACCAATTTCAAAACACCAAATAAAGTTAATATAATGTTTTTAAGAGAAAAAGAATAAGCAAAAACATAAAATAATTTTATTTAATTTCAAATCAATAATTTGAAGAATTTAAGAACAACAATCAAAAAAAGTATAATGATCAAATATTCTTCTTCTTCTATCGGCTCAACAGGTGGTGATGCTCGCTCTTGGCCAGCTCAACAATAGCCAACTATCTTTCTCGATCAGTCGTGCTTTCATGACAGAGATCCTGTCCTACAGCATCCCTTAATCGACCCTTTGGCCTACCACGTGGACGCTGGCCATCTGGAACGTTTTTGTATACTCTACTGGCCACTCTATTATCACTCATCCTCATCACATGGTCAAACCATTTTAGCCTCAAAATGATCAAATATTGGGAACTTAAATTCAAAAATTACTATTTTTTATATTTGTCATTCACTAGAGACAACTAGTTTACTGTGCATGGTGGTGCCCTTTGAAGATGTCTTCCTTCTCTAGCTACACAAACGAAGATCTTTCTAACTACTTTAGTTTTCCGATTAAACTTTAGTTCCGGTTTTACTGCCAGTGCGAGAGACTATCTCACCCAGTGAGTTCTCCCGGGTTAAATGTCATATCAGACCACTTCCTAGATTGTGATTTTGTCATAAAAAACTCTTAGTTTCATTTTTTTGTATTTGTTTTTAATATTTACTTAACCCTTTAACAGGGGATGTATCCTGGAGGATACACATATTTACTGCCTTTTGCTCAATAAATGACGCAATGTCCGATGCATTATCCTACTCATTATTGTCTAATATCCTTTATTCAACCTTGAATTTCATGGTACATGAGTGACAACACAAGTTAATTCATGTGGAGACATGATATGTTGTCATTATGGTGTTTCAAAAATTGATAGTATAGCTAAAAAAAAAAATTTGGTCATAAATAGAGTTCTTAATGTTTATATAAAGGTCTGCCACAATCCATTTTTCTATTTCCCATTTAAATGACACAGGAAAATGTTTTTTAATTTCCTAATTTTTGAAGCCTAAAAACAGTTAATTGCAGGAAAATTTTGGATATCTTAACGGAAGTTGAATGATCTACAAAAAAGATCTTTTGAAAATAATTGAAATTTTATTTTGTTTTTTTGAAACAACATTGGGAAGCTTTGGTGTTGGAGAGCAGTTATTGGGTTGGCTTGATCCCTATTTGTATGGGTGGACCCAACGAGTAAGGAGTGATGGTGACTTCTCTGAAGCATTGGAGATTGATACTGATGTACCTCAGGGTTCAGTACTCGGACCACTTTTGTTCCTTGCCTATATCAATGATTTAGATGGATGCCTCAAGCCCTGCAAAGTCCATATGTTTACTGATGATGTTGTTATGTGGGCATCTGCATTTCCGGAAGACGTCGTGGCAATGGAGCGAGTAAATGAGGATCTCAATGCCCTCCAGAACTGGTCTCTTTCCAACAGACTGTTCCTCAACTCAAAAAAGTCATGCTGGATGTTAATGGGGAGTCCGAAGCTCCTTAAGGATTGGTACGTTGTCTTTAAGAGTTAATGACCAGATAATTCCCCAAACAGATAAATTGAGACTGCTAGGTGTAGTAGTAAATGGGTCATTATCATGGCATGACCATGCTGGTGTTGGTGTAGGCCGGGTTCACAATGTAATACACTCCCTTTCGAGGTGGAAAAGGTTACTTACGACCGAGGTTTGGAGGATGATTGTTTCCGCCCTTATCCTACATCTTGTTTGGTATTGCGACTCAGTATACATAGACATCTCCGTTTTTGAAAATACAAGAATTCAGAAATCAGTAAACGCTGCAATTAGATTTATTTTCCGAGCTAGACGGAATGACCACATCACCCATTTTTAAAGGAATTGGGTTGGTTGCAAGTGAGCACCTATCGGAGGCTCAATCTGATGTGCATGGCCAGGAGAGTGTTGGACTCACGGGTCCCTGAAGAACTGCGCAAAGATTTCATTGAAATAAGAAGCAAGAGGATGCTGGGTGTTTTCCAGTTACCGGAACAGAATATTTGAGAAATGCATTTCACATGGCAGCTGCGAGAGAGCTCAACCGGCTTCCGATAGAGGTAAGGTCGGCTTCCTTCTTCCGCAGGGCTTGTCTTCGTCAACTACTGGGTGCGGACTGGGCGGGCGCTCCTCCATAGGGACTTGGGAACAATACTAATAACTCTTCTTTACTATCTATTTATTTCTTATTTAGTTACTTGTTTTTGTTTTGTTTCTTTTTTTTTTTTTTTTGTTCCTTTATTTTTTCTTTTTGTTTTGTTGTCCCTTTTTTTTTTTTTTTTTTAAATTTTTTTTTTATTCGTTTTTTTTTTTTTTTTTTTAATTATTTTTGTTTTCATTTCATCTGTAAGTTTATTTATGTATTTTGTTTTTGTACATTTAGTCATAGTTTAGTTTTTGTTTATATAAAAGAAAAAGAAAAAAAAAAGATTGTAACATTTTTAACTAAGACGTATATATTTTTTTTGTCTGTAAGATAGGGCCACAGGCCCTAAGACATTAAAACAATCAATCAATCTTATGAAGAGGATCTGGGGCTGGAGGCTATGGGAGGGGTGGACATAGAAATGAAAGATGTTTGGACACTGAATCTGTGGTGATGGAGAGCTACAGTATCACTGCTGAGGGAGAGTTAATATTCAAATTCGCCCTAATACATTTTTCTTCTGATATATATGTACAACCTGAAGATAACCTAGAACCTGGAAACATGTAGCTATGTAATAAACAGTGCAAATTGAATCCTAGATGGTGTGTTTGGCTTCTCATTTCAAGCTATTATATTACTTATTTATATGTTTTATCAACAAATCTTCTTTTAAGCCTAACAACTTCAGCTCCTTCATCACTACTTCCTTTCTCAACCTCATTATGTCGTCCAGCTCTTCTTCTAGTAAGTGGCATATTAGGCTGGCCTCTTTGACTTGGAGCACATGAAGCTCCTAGTCATTCTGAATTTAGTCATTTGCACTGATGACTCTCAGCTCTCCTTCTTTTTTATTACATTCTTTTACATCCTGTTTTGCTTCTGGAAAAAAAGGTATTCATTATTAAAAGAAGTAACTGTACAATATTAACTTTTGAAAAAATTCATTTTCTTTTTCTTTTTTCTACGCTGCCCATAAACCATTCAAAAGAAGAAACAAGATACATACACTTTTTTAAAAAGAATTTTGCTTGGGGAGCTGTTCAAATCTTTTTTGTAGTATCTAAGGTTTTTGACTCTGCTTTTGTAAAAATAAATATTTGTTGTAACAAAATAATACATGTTTACATTGGATCCCAAGAAATTTATTGAATTACTATATATAGTAACAAAAAAGTGGGTATTTGTCCTATTAATTCTAGTAGAATTGTTTTCTATAACAGAAATAAGATCCAATTTTGACAAGTGACTTGAGTAGCAATTATTTAAGTACATCTATAAGAAATATGCTTTTAATAATTCACCTGGAACTGGAGTTAATACGTCCTCAGAAGTGATGTTATAACTCCCTATAATTTTTCTTCCCCAATTCCGCTTCTCCCACAGTTTCATTAGGTGGTTTACAGTTCTCTGTAAGTAAAACACAGAAATTAGAGCCTAGCATACTGTAATTTGGCTTGAATACCAGTCTAGTTGTGAACTATGTTAATCAATTTTATTGATCTTGTTTAATATCATGTATGTTAATTAATTTTAATTTTGTTAAGTAAAGAATAGTGTACTTACTTCAATGATTTTTCCTTGGGAATAAAAATTCCTTCTCCACATTTGACACTCAGTCTGTTTGGAGGCCATTAAAGTTTTTGAAGCAAATACGCATTCTTTTAGAAGTTTCCTCTCCTCAGTAAAAGGAATTTTCTTTCTCCTTTCTTCCGTTTTGATACTTTAATATAATAAACAATCTATTTACACGTACTTACTTAGTCAACAACTGAGTTTGGCTTGTAAAATCGACACGAAACCTTCTGATAATGGCATTAGAGTGTATGCGCCGCTTTTACTTTTCACTACAATTCTTACTCACGTAAGTGGCCATTTATGAATACCATTTATTTTTATTTTTCCCTCAAGAGTAAAATCCAACTTAAATGAGCAGTACTTATCACTCTGTCTAAGTGCAGTCTATGAATTCCACCCTTAATTTTGCAAAACGAAAGGAAGATCCTCTACCTTGAATGGGGACTTAAGTGGGAGAATGGGAAATGATAGATCAGAATATGGTGTGTGGGGCTGCATGATGGAGAAAAAGTGAAGAATATTAATAGATTGTAGGCTAATAAGATTTATCTTTGGGTTCAGCAGACGGTCTCACGTATCTAACCGGTACAAAGAGCTAGGGTGGCTTTTCCCCGATTTTCGACGGCAATACTTCCTCGGCACTTTCTTATTCCAGTCATTAAAAACCAATAAACCTTCCTATGTCCTAGACCTACTTACTCTGCGTTCCTCCATTCACCACCTGAATACAAGATCCCAACCTTCCAACCTATATACCCCCTCACATAGAACTGCCTCCTTTGAAAAATCCTTTATCCGTGCTACCTCTTTTTGAAATTCCTTACCTATCCATATTTGCAAAGCCTCATCCTTAACTTCCTTTAAACATCTTTTATTTATCCATCTCCTCGATTTTCAGTCTTCCACAAAATTGTAAATAATATGTAAATGTACATAAGTGTTCTAAAATGTTTACAGTTGATTTTTTTTATTAATTTTATTTTTTATCTTCTATCTATTTATGCATTTTTAATTTTTTCTTTTTTTATTAACTTTAATTTTAATTTATTTTTTATTTTTTATTTCTCATTTCTACTTTTTTCTCCTAATTTAGTTATACTACTGATGTGCTGATTTAACTAATCTCAGCCAGACAATTGTACCTTTTATTGTGCACTTTAATTATTCTTAGGGGACAGTCTGTCCCAGAATAAAGTTTATTTTTCATTTCATTTCATTTAATAAATAGACGTTAGTGTTGATAATGACTTCATAGTGTATCCATTCTATTCACAAAAGATAATACATAAAATTATATCCTCGCACTTGGAGCAAAACAGTATAATCCATTATAAAATACATAAATAAAAATGAAATATCCATTATTTTATAAATAATAAGTTTATAAGGCAGTAGTTTTCTGATATCAAGATTGTGGGGGGAACGGAAATAGGCAGTGACCACTACAAGAGTGTTTCCTGACAAAAAAAATATATTATGTTAAAAAAATGTAATGTTTTACTAGATTTCAATTTATGGGAAACTCATACTATCGAGATGGTTATTATAACATAATAATGAATTTTGCCTGTGAGTTTCTATTAAGAAAATTAAAAAAGTTTCATTTCAACATTTTGTTGTAAAGGAGCTCAATTTGTGGTATTTAATCCCTAGTATTATTTTATTAACCTTTACAAAGCTTTCACTTGATAAAGTATCAGGAGATAACAATAATATCTTCGTAAAAATATTGCAATTATTTTTAATTCCACCAAAAATGAAGAAAAATTGAACAAAATCAATAATTTAGTGTATTTAATTTCATTTTTCTAAAACATGCAACACAAGAAGTGATTAAAATATTTGGACCTGTTTTACAAATTTTCTATTGTTTGTAATATATATGTTTCTTTAAGTGGGTAGTTATCTAAGTTTATTTGAAAGGTTTATGTGTTTCTGTTGTATGACTAAAAAGTTAGTATATATATATATATATATATATATATATATATATATATATATATATATAGATATTATATTTTTTATATATATATATATATGTATCATGTATCATGTACTCTGTATAATCTCAACAATATCTTATTATTCTTGATTACAGACTATACTATCTCTTGGAATGTTCTGGTTGTTCCGATTCCATCCTGTAATTGAATTTCCTGGTGAATGGATATACCCTCTTGGAAACGTGCTATCATGGCCTGCACATGCTCCTGGTTCTATTAGCTTTCCAGTTTGGTTTCTTATTACCAATTCGGTGGCAAAAGTTGTTGCAGGAACTTGAAACAAAACTGAGATACACTTTTTCACTCAGAGTGAGTGATCATTTGCTCAATACCTAACTGAAAGTACCTTCTCTGATGTAATGTACAGAACTGTTGTATGTAGCGAGTCATTTCTATTATCTGATTGCAATATGACTCAGTGTTCTTCCTGGAGATGATAATAAAATAACAGTTTGTTGATGTCTAGTATTATTTTTCTTTTGTATAAATATATATATATTATATTATTGAAATTATATTTTTTGTTGATTAACCCATCCTGTTAATGTTTTTTTTAGTATTTAAGTCATGATTACAATCACGTATTCACCATACTACACTTATTTATATTTTTATATCTTTTTATTTACAACAGAAAAAAAGTCCTAGTAACTATTAATATATTTGCAAAGAAAAGATGCAAAATTAGCTGTTTGGAACATGTATACTACTGTATAATTATTTTTTTAATATACAAGTATTTATTAAATTCTTTATTATATATTTACTAATAATCATTTTTACTTAAGGAAATTAAAAAACATCCTAACTTCTAAAAAAACAATACTATTCATAACTGAACCACCAATTCAAGGCATTGCTAATTAAATAAACAATGTATTGTATAGTAAAATCTCAATCATCCTTGGTTGCTCCAGAAAAAGAAACCATACCTAGAATGATAACTATTTTTTTTTCCTAATATAGCATACGTTTAGCAATTAAATCTTTAATTAAGCATTACATTAAAACATAGAAAACCATAAATATGAAACCTATCTTTTGAATGAAGGTAATCTGTTACTTCAATGTTTACTAACTCATAATTTTATTTAAAGGCCTATACAACAAATGAAAATCGTTAGCTAAATATTTTGTAAATTTTCGTTCTTATGTGTAATCTATGTGAATTAGTTTATCAAAGGGATATCATATTTCTGCACCTCTGTTAATTGATAGTTTACTGTATAGATAAATTATTCATGGAACTACCAATTTTAAAGAGTTAACAAATTTGTTTTAAGACAATTTGTCAAATTGTTTCTAGTTAAAATCTTTTTACATTTTGTTGCAATACTTCATTATGAACACCTTTGTTTGTTTTTTTATTTACATTTATGAAAAATTAAAGAAAATACACAAATAAATTATGGATAAGAGAGTAAAATAAATCTACTTTAATCTAGTATTTCATCGAAAGTTACAATAACATAATATTTGTTTTCCCCTTTAGTATTTATAATAAATATAAAGTCCTTATTATGGTTAGTT
The DNA here is from genome assembly GCA_003667255.2 of Euschistus heros. NCBI lineage: Eukaryota > Metazoa > Arthropoda > Insecta > Hemiptera > Pentatomidae > Euschistus > Euschistus heros. The sequence continues at coordinate 789,736 of RCWM02000067.1, forward strand.
GTGGAATCTGAAACGACGAGGGTTTGATTGAGCAGGCATTTTTAATCTGCCCTGAAGTGGGTTGATGCTTTTCAGCGATGGGCTCATTGAAAAGGGTTACTAATTCATCATAGATGCTTAAAGTGGTTGGCGACAAGTAGATAGTTCCCTTCACAGCAGGATTGGTCGCAGGAGGAAGGGTAGATAATTACCACTATATGGAGAGACCTGTAGTGATATGAGTCTTGCAATAATAGGATTGTAATTATAATAAATACATACAGTGGCAGCCTTGAGAGGTCTCGCTACGTATCAGGACAACAGCTCAGGGAGAGCTAAGTAGATATTCATTTGTTATGAAAAATTGTTCTTTGTATTGCAGTAAAATATAATAGGGATGAAAAATTATCTATAATAGGGATGAAAAATGTATAGAACAAAAGATTTTTTTTTCTTTTCCTTCTTACAGTAATCCTGCAAGATGTGCTAGTATGTACTACAAGTATCTAACATGTTTTTATGTATTTTATAAAAATATTTACGAATAAGAACTAATTTAGATTTGATTTTAAGACAAATATTGAATTAATCCAATAAATAATGTTGGCAAAAACTGAACAAATATAATTGAAATTTTTTTAAGAAAACAGACATTAAAATGTTTGGCTCTACACAGTTGATCTTTACATCTTCAAGAAGTTTGAGATCACTTTCTTGAATGAATCTTTTCATCTCCTTGTCGTCATTGTTAAACATAATTTTCGAGGAAGAAGCCAATTGTCTCCTTTCAATATGCATTTCATCAGGTGTGTTCTTATAGAATGTAAGGAGATGTCTAGCTTGTTTCTTGCAGTGTCAAATAAGCTTTGCATTGTTGAGTATTGGGTCGGTTTGTTATGTGTATTTTTAATTTTCTTATAGTTGGTAAGATATCTGGAATAAAATTGTGTAGAAGTTGTACTTTCGTTGTTGTTGCCATTTTTTATTCCAAACATTTATTACTTCACTTAAACTACATCTCGTAGTATAGGATATAGGGACTTTGCCATATGTTATTGGTAGAAAACTATTTCTCAGGGCAGCCTTAGCCAACTCGCCTGCTAGTTTATTTCTCCTGTTCCCAGTGAGTCCCTTAACCCATTAGTAAGTTTAAAATATTTTTCCTAATTTTTTCAGTCAGTGTCATGCATGAGATTTGTGTTTTCTGATACTATTTTTTTTAAATTTTATAAACTAAAAGTGAGTTCTGAGTTGGCTTAAAATAAGAAATCTATTTTTATAAATTTGCTGCGTTGTAGTTTTAAAATTATATAATTAATAAAAAATTATGTAATAGTTCATTCAAAAATGAAAAAAATAATTTCTAGAATGGCATAAACTTGAAAAAAAAAATATTACATTCTCAGGATTAATAAGAATACCAATTTTTTTTTTTTTTTTTTTTTTTTTGACACTGTTATTTATTGGTATATATTAAAATATTGGAATACCATGGCCAGAACTAGGAGATTTGTACATAAAAGATCAGTTTGCTGCCCCCCCCCCCCCCTTCCTCCTCCACTATTAAAATACAATACTTCCTTAATACAGTATAATAAAGTTTATAAATAATGAAAAAAAAACAAATAAAATTAATCAATGTTGATTGTGATATTGTTTTGAAAACAGTTTTAACAACTTACTTTTTTTTTGTAAAGTGTTATTTTTTAGTTTTAATTAACATATATCTTTCTTTTTTAAGAAAATATGTACATCAAACAAAACAACTTTAATATGGTTTTGAAATCATCATTAATTTATTTGTAAGTTTTTAATGATTTTCTGTGTATTACTATCTCTTTCCTCTTGCATTTATTAAGTTAGTTATATTTTATGTACATTTAGAAAGCAAAAAAGAAAATGGAAGTACTATAAAACTATAAATAAACTAAATTTATATGTAATCATAAGGTAAAGTTGACTGTGATATATAGGAGATGTAGATAGTTAGGGTAGGCAGTCATAGACACTCAGCAGATCAAAATAAAATGTTTATTTTATTTTAATTGTTAAAGCCAACGTTTCGACTTGCTATTGCAAGTCTTCATCAGGGCTAGAAGAAATGAAAACAAGCAAAAAGGTATGACTGCATTGTAAAAATATATGAATAAACACACACCACAAAACATAGGAATGAGTGAGAAAAATAAATAAACATAAAATGAAAAATAAATAACTGTATAAGAGTAAGGATAGTAACATAAAGGCAATATATAAAGGCCATAAGGCCTATAAAGACTATTGAATTGAGGTTAAAATGAGAATAAATTAAAATGGGTGATAGTTACTTAAATGCTAATGAGTAATCTCAACAAAATAATTGGTGAACATAAACAATGTAGGTGCTAAGTTGTTGAGATAATGAGGACAAGTTATAAGAGATACAGAGTTAATACTTAATAAGTAGATACAGAGTTACTGAGATATTGAGGACAGATAACTGAATTAATATCTGAAGGCACTGAAGCCAAGACACTAAATGTAAACTACTGAATTAGAATTGAAAAGAATATTTCAGGAGTGATAGTGAATGAGTAAATATAACAATATAATAGGTAAATATAAGAAATGGTAGATATAGAGTTTATGAGATATAGTGGTTAAGCTAATGAGTTGATACAAATATAGAATAAAATTACTAGTAACAGTAGGGAGTTAACTCGATAGTTAATAATAAATAAAATATGCAAAGTACAGCTATGAAGTAGTGATAAATATATTGATACATATGATAAATATTGGGACATATATAGTAGGGTAATTACAAGTGTGTACAGTGGAAAGAGAACGGAAATGAAATAAGGGGCAAATGTGAGGAAAATGAAATTTAGCAAAAAATTGTGCACTAACATTTAAATTGGAGAAAGGAAAAGGATATATTAATGATTAAAGGATGAATATTGAGTGGTAAAGAACAAACAAAAAATAAAATAAAACTAAATAAAAAATATTTTTATAAAGATTTACGTTCAGGTAATGGTAAACCAACAAACTGAAGACAAGGGGAAATAGATGACAGTTGACAAGGGGGGAAAGGAGGGTGGAGTGATCTAGGGTCAGGTATCTAAACTAATTGGTACTTCTTCAGCCTACAGTATGATGCAGTAAGAATAGGTTGGGGAACATGTAAACAAATTGTCTACAAAAAAAATTTATTAAACAAACCTTGAATTTTAGCTGTTAAATTTTGGATGCTTAGTTTTATCCAGAAGAACTCAGTGAAGTATTTGTCAAATCATGAAGTCTTTGAAGTAGGCCATAAGTCCCCTTTTGATAACACTGTTGAGACCAGTGTTTCATTTGTTCAATTATAGGTGTAAAGGATGTTCATTGTCCAGGCATCTACTGTCACTCAATTTTTCCAACTAAGGTGAGGTCATACAACTTTATCGTATAAATATAATATAGGAGCATTTTGGGGATTTCGTTATCCTTCATTCATGTATCTTTCCCATATTAATCTGCTGGTCTTTATTAAATACAGGATATCATTGCCTTTATTGAGATTCAGCTCAATGGTTTTGCTCAATCTCCATTAACTATTCATTATAAACGGATACCATAATCCTCGTCAATTTTTTTTTTTCATTCTCTAGAGTAATGATTCTGATGCTTTCGTTAGCATCCAATACTCTGACAAATGTGTGAAAACAGGTTTTATTAAAGATTTATATATACATATAATGGTTGCCCTAGATATAGATTTGCTTCTTAGGTGCTTCTCAAGCCCATAATGGCATATATTTGTTCTCATAATCTGAAGTTCAATCTCAGGTAACATATTATTGGTTGAGTTCAAATGTGCTACCCATAGATAAGTTGTTTGTTGTCCTTTTGTACTCTAACTAGAGCAGGAAGGATGGTTTATTCTTTAGGTTAACAACCTATTCTAGCCAGGTTGAGAAGGTCAAGATTCATTTTGTGGGTCCGCCTCCAAATAAATTTTAACCCACCCAGAAGGGATTCGAATCCACAACCTTTAGTACAGAGGGCGCTGAGATCCTCACCCAGCCATCAAGTTCCCCACCGTAGTTTAGTAAAAGCGGAGTATACAGACTAAAATGTACTGACTGTAAATTTAAATACACATTTTTAGAGAAAACTGGTTGGTCACTTAATCAAAGGTTAAAAGAACATCAGGGCATATAATGATAAGACACAGAATTTCAACTTTGTTTTTTTAAGGGCAAAAAACTGCTATGGTTATTATTGCCCATACCCGAACTTTACACAATAACAAAGTTCTAATCAAATTATATTAACATCAAAAAAACAAAACAAAAAAAAACATTAAATTTTATTATATAATCCAATTTGCTTGATAAATTCTATCATACTACAAATGTACTGTTCATTATCACCCAAGGCCGCACAGAGCTGATGAGGTAGACCACATTTATCCATATCTCTCCTGTATTGAAAACACTCCTCGAAGACATGTCTCACTGTTAGAGCAACTCTGCAGAGTTGACACTGAGGGGGATCTCTCTTTGCCATCAGGTTATCATGTGTTAAATGACAGTGTCCAATTCAAATTTTTTAAAACCAATTCAAATCATTGATTAAATGACCAGATAAATATTTTCAATAGTTCCATTTTAAATTTGTTTTGAGTAAGAACAGAAAAACATAGTAGTCATAGGAAAAACCTTAGGGATTATCTATATAATTGATCATTTAGCTGAATAGCCCACCCTTCATTCTTATTTATCTCACAGTTTGCTCTATGAACCAAGAAGCTCTCCCTCTTCTTTTCCTTAGCGGGGATCATGTTTGATACCTTGTAAATAAATTATGAAATTAATGTATATGATCTGTCATATTGCTGATCTATTGAATTTTTACATGTTTGTATGTGAATTTTTGAATGTTTAACATACAATACCAGTATATACCATATATACCAGGAATAAAAAATTCTGATAGAATTGGCAAGTAACTCATACATTCCTAAATCCTAATAGATTGATTCTCCCTCCAAAGCCGAAGCTAAAGTCTTTGATTTTTATTTTCCCTCCTAGATACTTATTAGTTTTAGCCTTTGCTTCTTTTTTTTTTCATACATACATCCTCAAAGTTCTAATTGTCATTTATTTTAACTTTATTTTTCAATGGATTCTATGTTATTACAATAAAACTAAAGAATTACACTTTAAAAAGTCAAATGTTCAGTTGAAATAATTTGAAATGAAACTCAAGATTAAATAAAGGATATTATTGATGTAGGAATTAACAGTAGAGGGGAAATGCTCCGAACCTTGAGCTACTCCTGACTGTAGAGTGAGGAAAGAGGATAGGCCTTGGTTAGCAGTGGCAACTGCTTGGGTGCGGTCGGAAAGGAAAGATTGAAACCCAAAGGAGGGGAGCTGTAGGAAAAAGTTCAATGATTTCAATTTGGAAAAAAGGTATCTTATGGTCTAAGGATCGAATCGCTTTAGAGAAATCAAGGAGGATCAGGAATGGTCAGTTCTTTTTTGTCCATCGCTGTTTGGATGTCAGTGATAATTTTAATGAGTGCGGATTGTGTTGAGAAGCCGGGACGGAAACCAATTGGAAGGGATCGAGTAACTTGGAATGTTCTAGGAAATTGGAATTTGGATTGCACCAAAATCTTTCTAGGGGCTTAGAAAGGTTGGAAATATGGATATAGGGCGGTAGTCCTTTGGGATATAGGGTTTGGGTTCTTGTGGATGGGATGAATTAAGGCCTTTTTTCCAGGATGATAATGAGTAGGATAATGCGTCGTACATTATGTCATTTATTGAGCAAAAGGCATTAAATATGTGTATCCTCCAGGAAACATTGCCTGTTAAAGGGTTAATATTATTTATTTTGTAACGTTCATCTTGCAATTATAATTTATTATGACATTATAACATCATTAATCCTGTGGTTTGTCTTAATATTTCTATTAGTTTAATCTTACCTCATAAGTTCTATCAAACAATATATTAAGAGAAATAACATATTTTATTGTCTACTTACTGAAATTTACAACTGTGTACAAAAAATATGCCTAGTAAATGTGAAGGTGGTATTTATAAACATAATTGCTCATAAAGCAACTATGGATGCACTCGGATAAAAGTTCTATATTAGAATTTCATCCATCTTCTGATGAAATAACATTATATATTTTTAAAAACTGATTTTTAAAAATAAAATAAAATACTACATATATATATGTAAATTAAACATACAAAATTTGAATGATTAGATCATAGAAACTATGACAAATAAACAAGTGCAAAGAATGAAAGAATAAAAAAATCTATAGTAAAAGACAGCAGTAATAATGAAGACAAAATTAATTAAAGTACATAACTATAAAAATATATCTACTGTTGCCAATGATTAGCTTTTGTAAAAGTCATAGTAATTTCATTCATTACTTTACACTTTGAATTCTGTTGTTCAAAAATAGTAATTTGCGAAATATATTCCTCATGATAAATACCCATTTTTTTTTTTTTAATTCCAAATATCATTTCTTGTCTATTTATTATATTTTAGAAAGTTATCTTGTGGGCTTAAAAATGTTTATAAATTTCACAGAAATTCTAAGTGGCTTCAAAAGAGTTTGTTTTAATTTTTTTTTTTTTAAGAGTACCGACAAACCTGTTTTCGCAAAGAAGTGTGAATCCAGTCAAAAAGAGTGCTGAAATGAGAGGTGTAGAGTGCATGGAATATGTGATAATTTTTGACTTCCCAGCTTCACTAGGAATAGTTGGAAGGTAAACATACTGAAAGTCTTGCCCCTGAGGGGTGAGCATACCATGGGGTGGAGGGGAAAAGGTCCCATTTTTGGATTTTTCGATATCTCAGAAACGGTGGACTCTAGAAAAAAATATTTTGAATAAAAACTAAAGCTAATTAAATTTCCTATAAAATTGATTCTGTACATATTTGTCGAAATTCCAACAGTTATCAAGATATACCTTATTAGAAATCGATAATTTTAGGAATTAAAAAAAATGTTTACCTCACTTTTTGTTAAAGAGTTGCTTTAAATGCCAGAAACATATATACGAAATTAAAGTAAATTTAATGCTCTACAGTTTTTATTCTGACATTTTTTTTTGAGAAACGATCGTGAAAGATTCTAAGTGAGGATAAAGATAAAAAGTGAGGTCACATTGGTTTTTTCCTGATATTCACCGATTTTCAATAACGTATATCACGAAAACCGTTGGAATTTAGATATATTTATATAGAATCAATTTTATAGGGAATATTATTTATTAGCTTTAATTTTTATTTGAACTTATATTTGGACTTTTAGTATGTTTTCTAAAATATACTAAACCTTCTAACTACTCCTAACGAAGCTATAAAGTAAAAAATTATCGCATATTTCATGCACTCAATGTAAAAAATTGCATGCAAATGTGTTTATAGATACATTGTTCATTATTTATCAGTGGCTGCAATTTGTATACTTTTTTTTAAAATAATAATACTTTTTGTTGTCTTTTTTAATTACTTCTTAATTTGTGTGAACATTTTTTTTTTTTTTATTTTTATTTTTTTTTTTTTTTTTTTTTTTTTTATTTTTTTTTTTTTAGTGCTTCAAAGGCTACTTATTATTTTGTGCATTATGATAAAACCATTTTTAAAATTAAAATCGTATCTGTAGTTATTGAGAAAACCTGTGAAACCATTTACCCCCGTAAGTGCTGCCACCTCTTTAAAATAATTCATATTAACAAGCCGGGCGGTTTCCCCTTAAACTCTTGATTCTTCATATTTATTTGATGCAGTTTGTTTTATAATATTGCTAATTTTAATGAAAACATATAAAAATATAATTATTATTTACGTATTTAGAACTAAATACCTTGGTAAAGTATAACAATCAGCTAATGGATCAAGCTCAAATCGAAATCAAAATTTGGACATCTAAATCGTTGGTTGGATGAATTTACTGTTATTAACTTTAAACTATGACCTTTTGTAAGCGAAACAGTGATGTGAATTTTGAACAAAGAAAACGAAGTGCAAAAGATCTAACTGAGAGGCTGATAGCATACAGTAAGACCTGCCCTTATAGCTTATAGCTGCCGCTGTTATTTCTCAAGATATAATTAATGGAAATGAAGACTTTTCGAAAGGCAAAATAAGCTTTAACTTTTAGCCTCCTCTAGTGCCCATTGCTATCCTTTTTTTACAACGACGATAAACACGAAATTCATGTCATTTTGTCTCGTTAAAAAAAAAAGGAAGCATTCAGCAGTTTAGGCCATTTGTTTAGTTTTTGAATTTATGGATGAAGAATATTTTAATGAACGGACAGTTAGAAGATGGTTTCAAAAATTTAATGAAGGATGTGTGAACATTCAAGGAAATCAGGAGAAAGTCTTTCAATGTTTCAGTAGTCAACGGGCAGGCTCCACTCTTTGTTGTCGAAGACGATCCTCAGTGGAGTAATTCAGCTCAAAAGGTGATCAAAAATATTTATTGACTTCACAAATTTTTATTACATATCGGATTTATATTTAATAAAAATATGCATAGGGTCAGAATATTTATATTTAAAAGAACCGCTGTCACATAAAAATGACGTGTCACATAAACTTGGAATTCGTATAAACTGGATGACCAAATCCTAGGTCAGTCGAGACTCCCAAAAAAGTGGGGGGAAAAAAAATTTAGAACAGTTGAAATAATACAAATACATTTCATAACAAACTAATGATTGAAGGGTTTATGCCACTTTAAAAATAATAATAATATAACCTAGTTCATTGGATGAAGAATTTATGTGCAAAAGTATTAGGTAAGCAAATCTGAATATTTATTGACAACTAGAAAAAGAGATATGAAGAAGATTAATGGGTAACATTTTCCTGCTAAAGGAAAATTTTTTAAAAAAAGAAAGAAAAGAAACTTTTTTACATAACCCCTTTATCCACCAAACCCTTCGGATTATTATGTACGCAATAATAATATACAGGAGTAACATTATTACATATAATCAAAAAGTTTATGACTTGAAAAACTAATTTTGTTCTGTATAAATACCGACATTTTATCATCCGTCGCACGAACTCTTCATTGTGTAAAAACCATCAAATCAGTTACATCAGTTCTGGTATCCAGATATTAAAGTGCCTTTTCTACCCCAGCTACTCCTTCTTCAAGAGAAATTGTTAATGGCGGTTCGTTTCCTAGTAGACCGCCTTCCCCATCGTCCAGTCCACCCGTAGTAATGGTCCTATAAAGATTTCATAATCTCTTGTTCGGAAATCAAATGTTTGGTGAATAAAGAAATAAATAATGCGAAATAATGCATTATAAAATTAAGAGAAAAAACAAAACAGAAGGCTCGGTTGACTGAGACCTCAGGTGATCGAGACCCGATTAATAAAGTCCCGAATGTATTTACATATACACACATTTATATAAATAAAGTCATGTGAGGTACGCATGATGTTATAGAAAGAAAAATACAATTAGGGATTGATTAAATATTTGATTACTTCTATTGTTAATTTCTATTCAAAGACTTGTTTCAAAAGTTTAACATTTATCAGTCCTACAAATCTACAATAATTGAAAACCTAAGCGATTTTATATCAGATTATCAAATTGAATAAAATATAAAATTGCTGATGTTTTGAATTTTCGCATATTTTTAGAACTGATGATGAATGTTTGGCATAACATATCGAATGAAACATATCAATAGAAATGTCAAATATTTCATAAATTCCTAATTATTACTGAAGTATTTCACTTAAGAAAGGTCTACTTCTCAGGGACATTTTACTCCCAAACAAAGGATTTGAATTTAGAAAAAGTCTTCAACCCGGCGTTGGTCGCTAGCCGATCTGGCACACCGTTAGCCGCTAGGTGAGCATTTTCCCCCTCTTCTTTAATTTTCATAAAAAATGCAGTTTTTTGTTGCCAAATATGTAGTTATAAATGGTAAATAAATGTTATCAAAATGTATCAATAATTGTTGTATGTAGCTTAAGGAAAAAAAAAACAAAAAAAAAACCTAACCAAAGAAAGATGAAATATTTTACTATTTACATAATAATGTGTTATTTATCATAACTGGATTTCCGCCTACTTTGAGATCTCAGGGAAGAGCCTCTCCGGAAGTTCACTTCCAGGTATTTTTTTAAATTTAAAATTAATTTGTAAATTTAAATTTACATTAAAAAACGTTAACGGTATAATTTGCGAAGAAGTGGCTTGCTTCTTTTAACAGTTGCTTTTCGGCAACCAGTAATTGTTTCACCGGCGCGCATTCTTGCGGAACCCATTCGAAATTAAAACTTTTACACGAGGCTAACAGACAAAATGAACTTAAAAAAGATAAATGTACATTATGATTTTATAATTTTTCCTTTTTTTATTTCATTTGTGCACTCATCGTAAAATCCATTCGCTTTGCCATTGATTTATACTTATTTAAATAGAAGCAGACAACAATATAAGAATTAGCTGCAACTATTTGCAACTTTTAAAGTTATGTAATTTTATTTCAGGAAAACGAGGATTTTCCAAAAGAGAACTTTTTGAAGTTTGGCAAAATACATCAATTAAAATGACAATGTAAGAGAATTCATACTCGATTTGTTAATGCAAGACGAAGATACGGAAGTAGAACTGTCGAAAGAATCGTTAAAGGCTCTACAAAATTGTTTGTCATTATCCATTCTGATACGTAGGACTAAGATTATCGATTCCCCTATTGTTTTAATTGGGAAGCTCTCGGGAGAATAAATCGAATCCCGTAACTATCGGCGAATAACAAACTCAAAAAAATGTTCCGACTTAGTAATAACTGATTTGTAGCTTTGATTATTTTATTCTGTGGAACCTCTTATATGGTCTATATCCAAATAATATAGCCCACACTATTTTTAAAACAAATCGGTACTTGATCCTTTTCAATGAAGACACTTTAAAAACCTGAATTTGAAGAACTCGATGATGAATATGATGATGACCATAATGATGATAATGTTCATTTTGCCTTTTTTTATTTAGATTTTTTAATTTATATTAATACATTTTATTGATAGTTTTAATAGTTGTTTTAAATGTTTATTTTGTTTTATTTATTAATAAATAAAAATTCAAATTTCTTTGCTACCTGCAATCTGTTACAATATTCGCAATTTGTTACAATGATAGCATTCTTAGTCGCGGCTTCGTCCGCTATCGTATGTGAAAAGCTTCAATATTTATCAATACAAATTTTGTATTGCGTCATTCCATGCCAAATCAACCAATTCTACATTAGATTTGGACCTTGATCTCTCCGATTTCTATAATTTTTGGTATAGCAGCTGTACTTACCAAGACTAGTAAAAATTTAAAATATTATATTTTTCTGACTTTTGGTTTTTGAGTTATTAGCTTTTAAAAACTCAAAAAACTGCTGTTTTCGGTCCTCACACAGTATATTCAAAATTACGCCATTAAAAAACTATTACTCCCTTTTGAGACCTTCCGCGCCCCCTCTCTTCTTATTCCCAGAACCGAAAACTCCAGGATTTATAGTATGTTTACTTTCTAACTACCCTGAACAAGTTTCCAAAGAAAAACCATGGATTACAGAAAACGCATTCTATAATACTTCATTAAAAAATAGAAAAAATATCTTTTTTTATCAAGAACCTATTTCCGTCCCATCCTAAAATTTTGTCCACATGTAGTCAGTAATAGTATAAATCACATATATTTTTTTCAAAAAGATCGGGGGGTATATACATAATTACGAAAACCGTTTTTGGAAGTTTCGAAAAAATTTAAAATGAACCAAAAATATATCGTGACATATATTAAAGGGCATTTCAAATAGAAAAGAATGCCACAAATTTGAGCTCTCGGGGAGCAATAGTTTTTTAATGGCGTAATTTTGAATATACTGAGTGAGGACCGAAAACGGCAGATTTTTGAGTTTTTAAAAGCTTATAACTCAAAAACCAAAAGTCAGAAAAATGTAATATTTTAAATTTTTTCTAGTCTTGGTAACTACAGCTGCTATACCAAAAATCATAGAAATCGGAGAGGTCAAGGTCCAAACCATTGGTTGATTTTACATGGAATGACCCTATTGTAGAAAGAATGCAAACAACGCATAAATTGATTAGAAATCCGAATAAAATGCAGTTCGAGTTTTGTCTCCTATTATTATGACAAGTTCTGATTGAGAATGATTTGATTTGAAAAGTTTGAGTTCTGGAAAGTCCTATCTATGATTGACCGTAAGTGAAACTGTCAGACCGAAGACCCTCTACAACGTTTTTATAAATCGAGCATTGCGATTTGTCGATTGCAATAGTAAAAGAAACTTTAGTTAGAAAATTTATTCGTTTGAATTGAAATGCTAGATCAGTAGGAATCATTGGAATTCTTGGAATAAATGCGATTTCTCGTCACTGTTCCAGTAAGAATTATTATCACTATGATATTTCAAGGCATGGCTGTAATTTGCAATCTGCTACTAATGATTAAGTGGTTGAAGGTCTCGTAAAAACATAATTTGGCATCCAGTTTTACATATAGTGTTAGAGAATATTTAATATATTATTAGCGATATATCCATCGATTTTCAAAGATGGCTGGGATCCACATGTCACACAATATATTTCTTTCTTATCAGTAACAATTTAATTGAAGATAAGTAAAATTCATTATAAATTTCGAGCTCTAGATAACATCGTACCATTGTAACTTCTTTTGTAGAATGAAGTGCTACACCTATCGGTCGATTTGCAAACATCGCTGGAATCCAATTATTAATCACATTTTTAATACCATTCTATGAAATATCAAAAATGTACCGAATTAACTTCAAATCACACCTGATTTATGGGTGATTCTCAAACTACAGGCAAATTTATAGCTACCAAAATTCTAAATTTAAATGTTGATAAATCTTCCTGCAAACATTTGATATTTCCTGTAGGCTACCTGTGAGGATAATGCATCAATACATAAATCACTTTACTTTTTTAAAAATTTCACTTAATAATTTTAACCTATGACAATATGAATGCCCACACACCAAAGTGAATTTAACACCACACCAATGTGACTTTATACATGACAATGTGAAAAAGGGATCTCAGTAGTTTAAGGTTCCATAGTAAAAAATAAATAAAACATGAAACATTCCTGCTCCATAGCGAATATCAGTCTTTATTTAACGTTAAAGTATTTTTTTCATCACATAAAATATCACTTCATATCATTCACACCCAATTTCGGCCATAGTATTTCTAAAATTATTTAAAAATGATTTTTTTAACATTGTCTTGGTATCTTAACAGTTGCATGGAATATAAAGATACCATGTCAATGTTAAATTATAATGCCCATGACAATGTGAAAATAAGGTTAAAAATATTACAGTCGAAACAGTATTCATTTATTTCACATTTTCTCGGGAGTAGATTATGAAGGCCGTAGCCTAGTATTAGAACGCATGAGGTCCGTTACAAATAAATATTTGGTTTAACTGATTTATAGTGGACATGACAATGTGAACCATGAATGTACTCGTACTTACAGTCAAAGGTGATATTTACACTAGGATATTCCGACGTATAATGGTAGCGTGGTTACGAACTGATGCGTCCACGAAAAACAGCTACCCGCCACTGCAAAAAAAAAACAAAAAAAAAAACTCAAAAATTCTTTCCGAATTCGTTTTCATCACTTTTTTAGCAATGGTACGCCAATGTTAAGAAATCGCGGAGACAATAATAAAGTAACTCGGAGACTGGTTATTTAGGCATTATAATCCTGAAAAACACATTTCCACTTTCTTCATACATTATATTTTAATATTACTACCAATCAGTTGAGTTAGTTTCGCCCTATCAAGTAATAATTATTTACACAATTGTAAATCCAAGCATAGGGGCAAGCCACAACAATGTGAATCGACGTAGAATAACCTAAAAATACTATTAGAATCCTAAAATCCCAAATAAATTCAATTAATATCATTAATTCACCTAGTAAATCGACCAACAATTCAAACCAAAATCGATTTGGAAACAATATTTTTAACGAAGTATACTTCATCGGATTTTAATGGGCGGGGGACACAAATTTGCATTATAATTTAACATTGACATGGTATCTTTATATTCCATGCAACTGTTAAGATACCAAGACAATGTTAAAAAAATCATTTTTAAATAATTTTAGAAATACTATGGCCGAAATTGGGTGTGAATGATATGAAAGTGATATTTTATGTGATGAAAAAATACTTTAACGTTAAATAAAGACTGATATTCGCTATGGAGCAGGAATGTTTCATGTTTTATTTATTTTTTACTATGGAACCTTAAACTACTGAGATCCCTTTTTCACATTGTCATGTATAAAGTCACATTGGTGTGGTGTTAAATTCACTTTGGTGTGTGGGCATTCATATTGTCATAGGTTAAAATTATTAAGTGAAATTTTTAAAAAAGTAAAGTGATTTATGTATTGATGCATTATCCTCACAGGTAGCCTACAGGAAATATCAAATGTTTGCAGGAAGATTTATCAACATTTAAATTTAGAATTTTGGTAGCTATAAATTTGCCTGTAGTTAGAGAATCAGCCATATCTCACTTGTGATTGGGGTTTATAGATAATTCAGGTACACTTTCAATATTTCACTCAAGACTGTGAAAATTGCACATTTTTTTAAATTCAGGTTTTTGAGTTGTGTCACTTTTGAAATGCATGTGCGATATTATCGCTTTTTAAAAAACAATTTTTTTGAAAATCAGTAGATTTTATTATTTCTGAACCTTCCTTCAGCTATGAACATGTTGTAGTTAAAATTTGGCTCAGATTGGTTCAGTAGTTTTCGTGGTTAGTGATCAGAAACCAATAATGGCTTGTCCTTCTATGCAGTAGTATTGATTTTCGTTATACCTTTAGTACAGTCGCGGGTTACTTTACAGCTCAATTCCTCTTCAATATAGTGATCACCTACAGTAAGCAATGGACTATTACTGCTTTAGGTAGATCACAGATGTTGACTTCCACTTGTAGCGCTCGCTGAAGAGATCAACAAACCGCCAAGAGGTACTTCCCAGTTGTACTCGGAAAATTTCATTGCTTTAAATATAATACTTAAAATTAACAAGCTCCGATCGATCAAAACGTCATAAAGTCAGTATCGTAATAATATACACCATTACGTTAATTATTATAATTATAATTTTTTTATTTTATTATTCGCTCATAAAGTTGTGATCGTATTCTTTCGGGGGCTTTCACCAACCGAAATTTTATAAGTTTAGTGTTTTCCTGATAATTGGTCTTGTGTCCAAAAGTACTGTTTTTTTCCGCATCTTCTAATTTTCCTAGCAATATTCTTGCCTCGTTAAAAGATTTCATTGCAAATTTTCGAATTAGTCCATCATAAGATATTACAACAGGAAAAAATTATCCATTTATCCATCCCGTATATAGCCTTCAGCTCCGCTGCCAGATCCTGATACCTGGAAGTCTTTGTTATTATTGTCTTATGGACATTGTCATCTACAGGTATAGCCACTTCAATTCTCTTGCCGGTTCCTTCCTTCATATCGAGCAACAAGATGTCTGGCTTATTGTGAGCTGCTTGATGGTCGGTTAATATTTGCTGATCCCAGTACAGCCTATATCCACCAGCTGCGAATACATTTTTCTGCTCATATTTATAATATGGCACCATATTATTATTATTATTTCTAATAATAAAAATCAACTACTATATAAGGCATTTCTTTAATATACAATAACATGGCAATTTTTCATGTGTTAGATCTACACTGCTTAGTACTGAATTCAAAGAAAAATTTGTTAAACAAAACTGCAAGCGAAACGTCAAATTATTAAATACATGTATTTGGTAATTAAAGAAATAGGATTATATAGCAAATTTCAAGCTTTCAAGAATATTTTTTTTTTGGTCTCACATAGATCATTTTTACTATAATTTCTTTTTAAACCGAGGGATCGATACCAAGAATCGAGAATCGATTTCTTGGTATTGACAAATCACTTATATATATATATATATATATATATATAATATATATATATATATATATATATATATATATATATATATATATATATATATAGCTACATAAAAGACTAATATGTGAATGGAAGAGAGGAGGGAGGGGTGGGGAGTTCGAGGAGAGGCCGGGAGGGAGTCACCGCAGTCCCAGCCCGTCTCGACGAGAGTGTGTTGTGCCGTGTCTTCCTGCACTAAAAAGTTCGCGAGCAAGAACGAACGCGGCAGATGGTTACAGTGAACTGTGTCATTAGTGATCGACCGTCGCGGATATCTCTCGGCATGTATCGTCTTTTTATCGCATCATCTACCATCGTCGAGATGTGAACCCAGACACAGATGAAAAATGAGAGTGTGTCTTTTAAGCACACTATTTTGGCTAGCCCATATCTTCTTTTCGTCACTGATTAATGGTGAGTGTTGTATAGCGATATTGTAATGTGTTTCTGAGGAAGTTTCCATGTCAACCTGAATGTAAACAAATACCACTTGTCATTCTGTTGACATTAATTTTTCATATATAATTTTTATTTAACTGTTTATAACTCATTTTGGTAATTGTTTTGAATATTAATATATTTTGTATCTCCAGTTGAGATTAATCATTTACATTTAGACTAACATATCTAGAAATATTTACTTGAATATCTATTTTATTGTTCAGAGTTATAACATTAATTAAAACATCTAGAGTAATGTTTTTAAACATTACTAACTAAAATGTATTTGCTTGAACATTTTCGAATTTTAACAATCCTTAAACTGAAAATGTTTACAATAACTTAGTGCACCCGATTATTTTGTGCACTATTGTTTTCTCGGTTAAGACAATAAGAAACTAATTATAACAGTTTTTATTTGTTTATTTGAGCTTATCGTCCTAAGCTGTGATGTCGGTTTATCCTATTGGTAACCGTCTTATTCTAGACAGATTAGGATGATCAAGTATCAATCCTTGGACCTACGGAATCAGTGTGAATCCCGCCCAGGACGGATTAGAACCGCAGAGGTTATAAGGATACTCAAGTACTTAGTACTCTAACTCTTTCGTCCACCATGGCATCGCAATCGCTCTTAAATCTGGTAAAAATAATTAAAGATATTTATTCGTAAAATGAGTATGGACAGAACATTTATCTTTTTTTATATCAGGCATAGATCAATTCCGAAATCGGGATACTCTATTTAGAAGAAATCTGATCCTTCATTGGCTTGGGGAAAAATTTGCTTTTTTTTTTCGGGTTGAGCCTGGGTTTGACTAGGATCAAGCTTAACTACAATGTTTTGCCACCAAAAAAGGGTAATCACTTTATAGATGCCGGGTATGCTTAAAAAATAAATAAGCTCTAGGGTTGAAAACCATTAATACTACAGAATACAATTATCTGTATCGAGTCACTAGTTCCAATCATAATGTCGAAAAATCACAAAATCGATTCTGGGATGTTTTAATTTTAATCGGTTAATCTGTACTATTATATTAAAGGACAAGCCATTTTTCGTTTGTGATCACTAACCACGAATACTACTTAACCAATCTGTACTAAAATTATCCACATCATCTGCATAGTTTCAGGAAGGTTTATAGATAATAAAATCTACTGATTTTCCATGCATTATTTTTAAAACTGCTGTAATATGTGGATAGCCGTGAAGTTTGAAAATTGACCGATAGGTGGCGAGCGCCATTCTACATGACAGGTTACAAAAGTACGGTATTATATGGAGTATGAAATTGTTAGTAATATTTACTCATATTCAATTAATTTATTAAAATAGAATTAATGTGGAGCCAGTTGTGGATCCCACAAAAGTTTTAAAATCCAGTGTTGCGGTTAGCACCAATTCGCATTAGAGTTTGCAATGGTAAAACTACTCAACCCATATGTACCAAATCTTAACTTCATCATCTTTATAGTTCTACAAACGTTAAGCAATAATAAAATTTACAATTAAAACATTTAAATGTACTATCTGAAGGTGGGTCTTCAGATATCTTTTGAGAAGACAGTGTTCTTTGGCACACAATTGGAAACCAAGATTCTGATCACAAAATACGGTATCATTAAAAGAGTTCCACACTTCTAATATCTAGGTGAAATTCTCGAGCCTTCAGGACTTGAGAAAAGATCACAAGAAAGCAGGGAACTGAAACTAAAAGAAGCCTATGCAAGAACTTATCAAATTTACAATAAAAAGTGCTTATCCATTCAAGTTAAGATCAGACACTACAACACTGTCATCAAACCGGCAGCCTTGTACGCAACTGAAACCCTGATACTTAACAGAAAACAAGCATTAGAAAACATCAAGAAGGCAGAACGAAAAATAGTTAGGAAAATTATTGGTCCATTGAAGACTGAGGATGGCTACAGACTCCAACATAATAAAACTATAAAGAAACTTCCAAATATCGAGGCAGACATAAGGAAACGCAGACTGAAATTCTACGGACACATACGCAGACTACCCGAACACAGACTGACCCAACAGATCCTGAAGGCAACAATAAACCTTAAAACAATGGCATGAAGCACACAAGTGAAGAAAGACCTAAAAAGTGCAAAAACAAACCCAGAGGAAGCTCTAGACAGAAATGCTTACGGACGAAAGGTGAATGCGTGGGAAGTACGGCCGGAAAACGGAGTCAAGAGGACTGGGAGAACTTGGTCGGAGGATAGGAGGAGAGAACATGGGGAGAAAATGAGGATCATTTGGGCACGTCGTAAGGAGAGAGGAACCACAAGAGCTTCACGTGATCTATCTTAGGTCCAGATCGTGCCTAATAATAATAATAATTTAAATGTACAATGTTGAGTGGAGGAAACGAGGTTTGTCAAACTGTCATATACTTTTTTGGTTAGAAATTAAAATCCAAACAGATGAAATCAACTAATTTCTCCCGAAGAGAAATTATTCCTAATTCAAAACGTCGATCCTTTGTTTTTGATTATGTTGTAAAAATCTGAATCGTAGACCTTTAGGTGTAAGCACTGATAATGTTGTCCAGCTAATTTGTAATCTTTAAACAACTAATTAGTACAATTTTACTAAGGTCAAATTACTGCTATGCGTGAAAATATCATTGAAAAAATAATGCTCAATCGCGTACTTCAACACAAGAAGATTTTCTATAAACAAATAAAACTTCAGTTATTAGTTTATATTATCTTTACGTTCCTTACTTATGATAGCGAGCAAAGCCGCGACGGGAGATGCTAGAAATCATATATGTTGTTCTTCATGAAGTAGGTTACACCTTTAGGAAACTTTTTCTCACATCAAATCGTTTCAGAATGAAAATAACTTTCGCGTATTTAAGGCGTATAAAGGATTGGGATAACAGAACGAAAGTTTTTTTTTTGAATCTTTGGAAATACCTATGTCAAACTAATGATTTTGTTTCTTATTGAACATTCTTCCTTCCTCTTAAATATGCCAATCCCATGAGCACCTTGATTGTCAGACCCGCACGACTCATTGAAATCAATCTCGCGCCTTCACTTTGAAGTTCATATTAAACTATATGTGTTTCCTATAACTTTCCCTTTGGATATCGTTGTTTGTAGTTTTACTATAAAACGTTTATTTAATTTTCGAACATATATAATTCTCTAATTAAGTAAAGTTGAAGAGCTCTATAAAATGACTGGGTAAATTATATGAAGTATGTCGTTGAGAGGGATCAGTCAAGAAATAATTAGTTTGAGTTAAAAAAAAAAAGAAAAAAAGATTTTTATTTTGCTAACGTTTCGGCCATATCTTTCATCAGGGCTAAAACATGAAATAGTTAAATTCAGAATCAATAGAGAAAATGAAACAAAAAGTTAAATAAATATAATAAAAAATAGAAGTAAATTTAAATTAATTAAATATAATTAGGTTTAATTTTAAACAATTTAAAATGATCTAAAAAAGATGCAGGTAAACTATACAGTAATAAAGAATATAATCAAGTTAAAAAAATAAGAAATAATCAAAATAGAAACAATTTTTTTTCTTCATAACAAATTGTTATGAATAAAAATAAATATCCAATATTTGAGGTCTATGAAAGCTGTGATAGAACAGATTTTTTCTTTATCATAACCGACTTTTTTTTTTTTTTTGATAACTTCAAATAATTTAATAACCTGGTTATATTTAATTTCAATTTACTTCTATATTTATTTTATTTCATTCTAAATATATATATATATATATATATATATATATATATATATATATATATATATATTTATTTTTTTTCTTGACTGTACTGTTACTATTAGATGTTTAATAAGGTTCTTGAGATTCAGTCAATATATTAACAACTTATTTTGGTGACATTTCGAGACTATATTGTTCTCATAATCATGCCCTACAGTAAAAAAATAGGTTAGAATACAATTATATAAGTTACAAAGGTTATTTCAAAATTAAAGCTAGCAACAATAAAAATATATAAAAACATACGTAAAAATATATAACTATGATATAATTACAAAATATGGATGAGTATGAAACTACTTACATTGTTATTGGCGGATCTATCTACTACTAAATTATAACAATTCAACTTTATCGATTGAACTGGGAAAATCTGGGGTGAAAAAAAGGTAAGTGTGTGGGTATTTCTAAAACTTAGTGGTATTCCCAGGTATAGGTAGATGAAATTTCCGTTTGTTGTGTAATATGTAAATGGATAAATGGTTTATTAAAATGTGTATATTATATATAAATGTATATTATAGTCTGAATGTATTAAATTGGAATAACATGTATTGAGATTTAGGAAAATTTTTGTTTATTGGGCGATTTTTTAAGTTTTCCTATGGTTATCATTTCTTTGATATTTTGTTTAAAATTATTTTGTTCGTGGTGAATAATTTTGGGAGAATCAAATTTAAAAGAATATTTTGTTTGCCTGTAATGCTGAGTGAAAGCTGTTTGGTCTGATTTATTGGGGTTTTTAATTATAGACGTGCAGCTATATTTATGTTCATAAACATGTCTTTTTAGATATTGTTCCGATCTACCGAAATAAGATTTGCCACAACTATTCTCACACGGTATTTCGTAAACTTGTTTAGACTGTAATTCCAATTTATCTGAATCTTTGGTTTTGCTATGACAGATGTATTATGTATATTGAATGTGACAGTGTAGTCAGTTTTATTGTTGTTATTTGTGAGTGTTTTAGCAAGTTTTTCTGATAGTGTTGTATCTTTTATTATTAATTTCATGTTGTTTTTGTTGAATATTTGTTTGTTTAAGTAGATTACAAATGAGTCTCTGTGGGTATCCATTTATTAAACAGAGGTCTACTACTGTATTTTCCGCAATTTGTTTAAGTTTTTCTATGGATAACTTTATTGCACGATTTATTACATTTTTTGCGGCGTTGATTTTATCGCGTTTAGGGCATTGGTTAGTATAATGACAGTATCTTCCGGAATGTATCAGTTTTTTCTACCAATCTTTTTCTATTGTTCCATTGGGGTTTCGAATTAAAATTACGTCTAGGAAAGGTATTTTTTTTTTTTTAATTTTCAAATTCCACAGCAATTTTTAGTTTGTGTGAAAATTTGTAAAAGTCGGCTAAAATTATTCCGTGTATATTGTCTTCTGTAGGTATAGCGGTAAGGATGTCATCAACGTATTTAAATATGAGTGGAATGTTAAAGGGCAATTTGGGTAATACTGAATCCAGGAGATACTCCAAGTATATACTCCAAGTATATACTCGTATCTGCTAAAATTGGGGCGATTGAGGATCCCATAGGGCACCCGTAAAATTATTCATTAAATTGAAAGTAACCACTATCAGTACACGAAGTAGTTTGAGGAATGGGTCTTTAGGGTTTTCTCAAACTACTATTAAAAAATCGTGAATGTAGTTCAATAATGGCGGCTAATGTCTGGATGTTTATTGGAATAAAGGAGAATAACGCTACTCCTCTAAAACAAGAAACGTAAATCTTTAAATAAATCGAGAGGTGAAAATTGATAAAATTGTATTTCCGGCTTTGCCAAGGAAATAATTATGCTTTTTATGAAATAAATACATCAAAGAAAATAAAAAAAAAAAAAAAAAGAAGTAATTATTTGGAACATTAAGAGACAACTTTTTCAGTTGGGAAATATCTGCCTTTGTCAACCCGCGCAATGCCCTAATGTCCTGGGATTAGGTAAAACCCCGCTACAATGCTAAAAGATTTTTTTTGTGTGGAACTCTGCCATTTAATGTCAGTATCTGGCACATGTAGCGCAATGCCACCGCTTTCTAACTCGAAATTTTTCTACTCCTATAGTCTATTGAGTTTGCCTGTGGTTAAGAAAAAAAAAAAAAACGACAGTTTTCACACCATTACTTTTCTATTAAATAATATTATAAATATATGTTATATGTTGCACTAGCATCCCCTGCCGCGGCTTCTACCGCCCTCATGCTTAAAGCACTTTAAATAATTTAAACTAAGAATATAAGTTTTATTTGTTTATCGATAAAAATCTTGTTTTGAAGTATGTAACTGAGCATTATTTCTTCAATGATATTTTCACGTATAGGACTAGTTGACTAGGTATGAGAAGGTTACTTGAACACATAGTAGGACATCCAATTTTTAATTTTTAATTATAAGTTGGTAATACAGATGGACAGACTATTAAGGAACTCTTGCGGGTAATGGACGGCATTATTAGCGCATACAACAAAATCATATTTTTACATACAATATCAAAAAGAAAAGGATCGACACTTTGATTTGGTAATAAGTTTTATTCGCCAGAAAGAAAATTATTGATTACATCTGGTTGGATTTTAATTTTCAACCATAAAAGTATATCACGGGTTGGCGAATCTCGTTTCTACCACTCAACATTGTACATTTTAATTATTGCTAAACCTTCCTAGAACAATGTAGATGATCTGGTAAAAGTTTGGTACAGATTGGTTCTGTAGTTTTCGCGGTTATTGATCACAAACGAAATTGAAACTATGTAATCAAAATTCGGTACAGATCGGTTCAATTGTTTTACCATAGTAAACTCTTTTGCGGAATGGTATTAAGCACATATCATTCGATTTTCAAACCACTGGGATTCCCAAATCACACCACATATTTTAGTTTTTTTTTTCATAATTTAATTGAAGCTCTATACAACACCGTAGAATGCCGCTCGCCACCAATCGGTCAATTTTCAAACTTCACTGTTATCCACATATTATCGCATTTTTAACAACAATTTAATTGAAACAATGTTCAAATCAAGATTCAAAGCCCTGTCTATAATCAAAGAATCGATTAATGGGTATTTGTGACATTATCATTTAGTCTCGAATTATATCGGAATGATTAATGTTTCAATTGCAGTGTGTATGGTATAAATGATGCATGATTGTAATATTTTAAATAAAATAATTACCAAAGTTAGGAGTCCTGTTTTATTAACATCAAGAAAAAAAAGTCACAAACACTAGAACTAAAACGAGAACAATAGATAAGGTCATGGCAATATAGGTAATGACAATAGGTAACATGTCAGTGTAGCTCGAATCGGATATCGAAAAGGCGGTTCGTTACTAAAATCTATTGTGGGGAGTATAAAACCTATTCTCGTAGGAAGAGTTCCACTTGGAAAGTTTTATCAATAATTACTTAACTCCATATTACATTTTTATTACTAATACTACATTGTTTAAGAGTATTCTGCAACGGATCACAATTGTGTTTCGAAGAACCAAGGTTGACTGTGAGTCATGTTCCGGTCCACAATGATCAGAGGCACAATGAGTTTGAATCGCTTGCGCTTTGGTAGCATCCGCTAACAGCTCTGAATAGCCAATAGTGTGTGATCTCAGAGGATTCTGGGTTACAGACCACACTTGATAATAAATGAAGAAGACTCTAACGACAGTCAATGTCGTACGAAAAACGAAAATGTGGTGGTGCAGAACTCCAACTGGATCATATCTGCTTTTATTATAATGTTCATCCTCAATTAAAAAGCTTCTTTTAGAAAATCAATGGAGCAGTAAGTCTGGTAGTAGTTAATAGCTGATTATGTGTTTAAAAATTATTTATAATTTTTTTTTTCTTTTTCATAAGAAAAGCACATTTAATAAAAGATACAACAGCTTTAGGAAAATAATTTCCTAATTTGATAAACATAGATTTTGATAATATATAAACCTATTGCTCAAACTAAAAAAAATAAAAAATACTATTTTTTTTAAATTAATGTATTACTATTACTATTACTACTAATAATAAATAGTTGAAAACCTAATATTCAGATCTCAAAGGCTTCACCCTGAAACATTAGACATAATAGAAATAGAGGAATAAATAAAATGGACTATAATACAGCTGGTTAACTTTTACTTCGATGCTATTTTCAAGGCGAACCAGTCCCATGTAATACCGACACTTGACATAGTAACTTTAACTCAAGCAGTCAATTCTACTATACAAAAATTAAATCTCTTTATTATAAAATAAAACAGGGTTGGGTGTTATTTAGAGTTTCGGGGAATTGTTTTGCATTTCAAATTTTAACAGCAAGCAACTAATTTTTTTTATTACTACTGTGGTCAAACGCACAACTTTGTCTATCCATATTTATTTATTATCACACAAGCGATTTCAAGAATGGTGTCAAATTATGAAATTTTATGTTGCTAAAATATACATCATGATTCAATATCATTCCTATTTCAATATATATATATATATATATATATATATATATATATATATATATATATATATATATATATTTTTTTTTTTTTTTTTCAATTTTAATTTTGTCTATACGCCACTGGATCCAGAAAATATCCAAATTCAGTTTCAATATCCAATTTTAGGAATGAATTGAGCTCGATTGATTTTGTCTTCTTTTTATCTTAGAATTTCCGTTAAAAAGAAAGACAGTCCTTATTTAGTCCATTAGCCATACAGTTTCGTGGGACTCAATTTATTTTTTTTATTTTATATACATTTTTTTCGTGATTGAATTGTCCGAATTTCAACTTCACCTCCTCAAAAAACTGGTGGGTTCAAAATAAATGCTGATCTTTATTTTTTTTGCTTTCAAATGTGAAAAAAATCTAATGTTTGATACAAAAAAAAAAATTAAATAAATTTTAGGAAGCTCAAAAAATTATTTCTACCCGTTTTCTTACCTAACCAACTATTTTACGTTGGAGTACGTTGAAGTTATAATGAAGTATCTTGTTAGTAGAAAGGGACAAAATGCATAATATAAAATATGGTTAGTCGGAATTTTAACATTACAATCTCAAAAGACTGAAGATTTTTTTTTTTTTTCCATTTATTGATATTTACAACTGTACAAAATAATATACAACAAGTAAATGCGTTGACAGTGAATACAATGGCATTTAAATAACTTGTGCAGAACTACTCACTAGTAGCACTTCAATAAAATCTACAATAAAAGGTCTCTAGGCCATCTTCTTTTCTGACGCCTCGGAGGATTATCAGGGATGGAGGAGGAAGCAAGTTGGGAGACTAGTGGATTGGAGTGGTTAGGGGGCCCACTGTGGAAGGATAGGTATCTGGTTTGGGCTAAATCAGAAACATATAGAACATTAAGATCTTTATTGTTAAGCTTATTGGTCACAAAGTGAGGAGCATTGAGGATTTTCCGAAGGATTTCGGATTGTAAGGATTGGATACGAGATGAATTGGATGGTTTAGTAGAGTCCCAAAGCTCAACTCACAGTCATGTAAATGAGTCTTTTGTAATTAATTGGGAGCTTTGAAGGCTTGTCTAGTAAATGTTAAAGTAGTCTGTAACGACTGGCATTTTCTTGTCGTTTTAGTCTGGTATGTGCGGCCCCAAAAGTGAATTATTAATTGTTTAAAATGAATATCAAGTTTCTTTTGAGAAATATTTTCTGTTTACAGATATTTGACGTTGCTTTCAATCAAGAGCACCCCCGTTTTTAAAGGAATAAATAAAAAATTAAATTAAAATTAAAAAAAACAAACTAAAAGAACAAATTACTTATATTTTCAGTGTTGTCTCTCGCTCTTTATGTTGTCTAGCAGTTAATGATCACTACCATTATTGTAAACATTTTTTAGTAGTTAGAACATACTAAAATCGTTAACTCCTCCCCTGGGGGATGAGTTAACAGCGGGAGGAGGGTAGAAGGCCGCATTTTTTTTTTTTTTATTATATCTCGAAAACAGTGAACTTTAGAAAAAATATTCTTAAATAATCAATTCTTCTATGAAGGAGTTATATATATTGAAATTATTTCATTATTCATGGCATTCACTCCTCTTTATTATTAATAAATCATGTTACATGTTTCGGGAACAACAATGTCCCATCCTCAGACTTTAAAAATTCTTTCTTGGTGTTAACACACCGTGTCAGTTCCATTTACATATCTAATATCTATATCACTAAATATGAAATATCACAAAAAATAATCTGTAGTTGTATGTTTTTAGAATTTATAGAAAACTGACATTAACGTGCTATATTTTTTAACACTGGTAATATAAAAATATATAAAATGCCGAAGGTTCCAAGCCGACGAGAGAACCATTGGGAGGAAAGCATGTGTGCTAAGCGTGCTGGGAGTGCTGGCTCACTGGCTTTCTGGGTTATGTAAAGGATGCGTACCTCGGCTTTAATGGTGAAAGTCTTTAGCTCCTATGTTTTCTAATTCATTCGGCGTTTTATTAGCCATTCTTCTTTCATCAAAAGGATATTAAATGTAATTACACTATTTATTTTGTTTATTATTATTATTTTTTATTTGCGTAAAAGGATACTAATATTTAACTGAAAACGTAATCTATGATGCAAAAGCAATTTGCAAGGCATGCTTATAAACCAGACACCAGAGGAAGAATGGTACAAAGTTGACACAATAAATGCAAATTGTTTTTCTGTCAAAAATAATACAAATTAAAAAAAATAAACGAATGAATTTCATTATTTTCCCTTCTTTCGCTATTCATTCTGAATATTTATTGAATTATGTTTAGATTTTTTAAAATAAATATAATTATAGACAATATTATAATAAGTAGCTGAGAGGGTAGGACATTGGGCATTCAAGTCCGGGGCTTAGGCGGGTTTGAGTATTGTTGAAGGAAATAGATATTTATCCTGTCAAATCAACCGAGCACCTCTTAGATTGGAAAACCATTCTGTAGCACCAGTGAGGTAAAAGAGGAAAAAAATATCTAAAATCCAACATTCGATATGGGAATTAATATGTTTTGTGTTGAAATGTTGAACATTCTAAGATTTAAAAACCCATTTCCTTAACCAATTTTTTTTTTTTTTTTTTTTTTAAAAGCTGAAATTATATATATATATTCCTTTGCCAATTTAATCACCTTTTTTATAAATATAATTTTATATTTGTTGTTGTTCATTTTCTTGATTAATATTATTTAACATTTAAGTATTTATGTAGAAGTTAACATACATTATATTAACCGCCGGAAATAAACCATTAAAACAGAGAAAACCTAACAAACTGTTATCTAATTGTAAGTTGATACTATAGAACCCGGGTTAACCCACGTTTAATTTGGCGTATACCTTATTATTATCGGTATTTATCAGAGAAAATATCCCTATAAATACATCTGCATATTCTTGCATCTTTAGAAGTTATTGTAATGTTTGTGAAAATTATCACCTGAAAGTCCTAACTTAAGTTCATGGATTGATGTAGCCCCACTGTGTGGCGTTGCCAGCCTCTTTAAAATGATACCCTTTAATCGGGAGAAAAACATTGGGAATGTTAACTTTTTGCAGCAAACATTAGTTAAGAAAGAAAACAGCTTCATCATAGATGAACCCCGGTACAA
Source organism: Euschistus heros (assembly GCA_003667255.2). Lineage (NCBI taxonomy): Eukaryota > Metazoa > Arthropoda > Insecta > Hemiptera > Pentatomidae > Euschistus > Euschistus heros. The sequence goes on from RCWM02000067.1 coordinate 817,642, forward strand.
GTTTTAATTTTTCAAGTACTGTTTCAAGCTTTGTGTCCTGATCGTTATAAGTCGAGTCTTTGACCTAAGTCGGATTGCTATTGCATTGGCGCAAAGTGGCTTTCTTGTATAACTCAGGTTTGAATCCTAGCCGTTTTTTTTCGGCTAAATTTCTATTTTTATTTATTGAAATAATTAATCTAATGTACTATTTACTTGGTCAAAGTTTAATCCAGGCGATTGCATCACATTGTTTCTCGTGACAATGCTTAACATTCATTCAATTAATTCATTACACCTGATTGTATAGATCCTTCTATACCATCTAGCGTACCTCAAGAGATTTACCTCCAGGCTGTTTATGGACTGTTTAAAAAAATGTTTCTTACATAGAATGATTTTCTTAGCTCTAAAATTCAACTTCTTGTAATTGTAAGTTAAACAGTTTTTTTTTTTTTTTATCCAACCCTTTGATTCATTTCATTGCAGATCAGTGAAATTTTATTTAGTAGCAGTTTGGTCAAATAAAAATGAAATGAAAAATTGTTGTAAATTTTTAACATAATTTATTATAGTTCCTATAAAGACATGGATAATAGTTCTCCAATATATCTAGAGTTATTCAGTGCTTTATTTATCAATGTCTGAGTGACGTTTTTTTAACAGTATTAAAACTTAAGTGTTTTGAGTAAGAGAAATGTTTACTACAGGTTTTAATTTCAAGTGAATAATGGGGAAAGTGTCCGATTCATGATTTCGATTCCAAATGAATGAGAATTCCGACGATGGGATTGTCCAAGATTTTTCAGAAAAACACTTGATTTGTAGCTCAAAACACCTTTTGAGTGCTGCTACACTCATACATGTAAAAAACCAACCATTAAAAGTCGTAAAAGCCATAAATGAAAGATGGGAACACATGTAGAAATCTCATGGTTAACGTACACAAAGTAAAAGTCCATAATTTTTGGTAATTTCGTTTTTCGAACGCGACACGAACCCGGGGTAGAGGGCAGTGTGTGTTACAAATTGTTGTTGGTTGATTCTGTTCACTGCCGGCCATGATATTATACCTCATGATAGCCATGTCTGGCATTATCATCCAACTTGTATAACGGCTAATTAAACATCCCACTCTTAGATAGAACATATGAGGCTTGTAATCATATTATGGCGTAATGTTATGTTATTATAAACCATATACAGACTTTGATTTTGATGGTTTCGGACTTTATCACTAGGTTTATTTTGGTAAGAGAATTGAATGAAGGATAGCGGTTTCAAGAATTTCAATTTTATCTGTACTTCATTTTGACGAGAGACTATCTAAAAGAAAACTCATAGAAGACAAAGGAATTGCTCGTATCTTCTGACTTATTCAAAATTTTCTAGACATATGATCTAACTTTTCATCTTAAACCCTCCCTTGATCAACCACTCCTTGTGAGTGCTTCTTTAAATGGTCAATTTAAACATTTTTGGCTGTAATACAAAATCTTAAAAATTGAATTCAAAAGGAAAATGTGTATTTCATAGAAAACTACACAACCATTCAAATCCATTAGTGTCACAACTTGCTTCTCAATCCATTCCAGATACCACTCCGAGGCGCCTGAAAAGAAGATGGCTTCGAGACCTTCTAATATAGTACCTCATTATATAGAACCTGTAGAAGTGCTACCAATGGGTAGTTGCTTTAAAAACAAGTGAGGTGTCATTTTTATCATTATCATCATATTTACTTGATGTATTGTATGTTTATATTGTAAATACAGTTGTAAATTTCAATAAATAAATTTTAAAAAAAAATGCCCAATCGGTATATTTTTACTTTAAACATTTTTCTAACTGAGGATGTTTACAGTCCGAGACCTCTTTATTTTTCCATGTCCTACTGAACACTCATATTCAATATTGTTTTTATTATTCAAAATCCGGCACACCAAACTGTTTTACGATCTCACTCCTTGTTTTACTCCTTCAAATTCACGAACAAAGTTAAAACTAATTAAAAAAGATTTTACATTTCGCGAAATGTTGTCAGGATGAGCTTTACTTATCAACTGGCAGGGAGGTTGGCAAAGATTATAGTGTAGCAACATCAGGGAGAAACCATAGGTTATAGTGAAATATCGATGATTACACACTGGGGACCAATAAAAATAAAACGAAACTATCTATTCCTACACGTTTTCTTAGTAGTAATGTGAATTCCTACTTATAGAGGTAAATGCGAAAATTGTCCCATTTACAGAGCCAGTTTCCACAAAAATTGATTCCACTTATAGAGGAGAAAACATTCCAGTTAAAGAGTTTATTTAATGAGGAAAATGAAGGGATATCCAGGTTAGATGTGTATATTGAAATTTACAAACAAATTAATGAAGTATACCATCAACGTTTACTAGACAAATATTCAAACTATCCAACTTGAAAAAAAACAAACAAAATGAAATACTCATTTACATAACTGTAGTTAGACATATTTGGACATATGGAGTTGAGTTTTGTGGCTCCACTGAACCATTCGATTTGTCTCTTATCCAATCTTTAAAATCCAAAATGCTTAGAAAATTTTTCAAGGATTCTTACTTTGTCACAAACGTCTCCATAAAGAACTTAATGTACTATACGCTTCTTACTTAGCTCAAACCAGATATCTATCCTCATAGTAAACTTCATAACCATTCAGTTTACTAGTTTCTCAACTCGCTTCTAACTCTATTCCAGATAACCCTTCGAGGTGTCTGAAAAGAAGCAGGCTTCAAAACCTTCTAATATAGAACTTCTATTCATGTAATTGGCATGTTACTACTAATCATATTTACTTGATGTATTTTTATTTTATTTTGTATACAGTTGGAAATTTCAATAAATAGATTTTTAAAAAAGTTTATAATATATAATTTTCATTTTTTAATTGAATTTTTGTTTTTAAGTAAACTTTTTTTTTTTTTTTTTTTAACCAATTGGTTAGTAAATCAGATGTGTTGGAGTCTACTGTATATACACACACATATATGTATACTTTCCCTCGCAGTGAGAAATCTTAAGGAATAATTTAGGAATTTCCTGGCAAGTTCTAAGGAAGCGTTACAAATTTTGGTTTAGGGGTACACTCGAACCAGCTTCCCATTGTCACCTGAATATATGCATTGAATGTGCATGTCTAATTTTATTGCGACAGGTGAGTTTTCGATGTCGCTAGCCTGCCCTACATTCCAACTTTCACTCGCCTCAAAAGCCAAAAAAAAAATTCTGTCAATTAAAAAAATAAAATTAATATTTCTCCTTAATTGTAATTTTAAAAGAACTGATATTTTAAAAATATTACATAATTTCGTAAATCAAAAGTTTTTTTTTTAAGCACACTCACTTTTTAAAGTGAGTGTATGTGTGTATTATAATATTATCAATTGTATTGTTTTATCTGTGTGTAAAGAAAAAAAAAATGTAAAAAAACAAACAAAATACAATTTCTCTATTTTATTTCATGTATAGAAGAAATGAAATAGAAAAAAAAAATTAGATTAAATTAATCTGTATAAATCATATTAGAATGAATGGTATTTTTATAAATGAATTATCATTTTCGTGAATAATTATATTTTTTCATTAATTATTAATTATATAATTTGAGTATAGAAGAGGGAAAAATATTATTACAGAGACCCGGAACAAACTTTATATGCAAAATACTAATTTTGAAGTATTTCTTAGAAGAATGCTAACTTGATTTATTACTCAAGGTGAAGAACCTGTTAAACTATCTACGTAGGAAGAAGAATATTTTTAAAATTTATATTGATTTACATATTCAAAACACAATCTAAACAAAAATTTATTTGTTGAGTAATTTTTTTAACTCAATTCTTTGATACTATGATTTTATATTTATTTATTTTCTCTTATTATTTTCTTATTTATTATTACAACAATAGAAATTATTTTTCAAAAACAAAACAAAAAAACAGGATGTCATATTTTTCTCTTTAAAACAAAGAGATCTCTTCAAATTATGACTATCCAAACTAATTGTTGTCAGGAGGTGTCCGGATTAGCGAAAAGTTTAGATTATAGAGGTTAGGGAAAATGAAAAAAAAATCAGAATAAACGTTGTTCTTAATGTATGTAGTATTTTTATATTTATTTAATGAATTTGAGAACAAAGGATTCAGACGGAGGGATTATTTAATTAGAAGATAAACAACAAAATTTTGACGGAGTTAACAAAAATAATAAAATTATTTTCATATTTTGAAATTTTGTTTTAGAATACCTGCTTACTCTTATAAGCCTATAAGCTTGAAATATGCAATTATAAATAATTTCATTTAGATATGTGTTTATACCATACTTACTGTAACATTTACGGGTTCATATTAATAACAATAAAACAATATTTCATAAAATATTATCATAAAATGTATAATTCAATATATTTCTTTGGAATTCTAAAGTGAAATGAAAATTTAACTACTTTAGTGTCGTTGATAAACACTTCGTTATTACTTATAGATAAATGCATTGTAAGAAAACATTTTGTTCCAATAAAAAGGCAATAATTCTTTACTTGAAAAAAATATGTTAATCTGCATTGAAAGAGTTCAAGAAGGGATTTCTAATATTTAGGATTTATTTTCTAAGATAGTTGTAAAATGAAAAGGCCTACGAAATTACTATGTCAAATATGTGACACACTATTACCCTTACCTGTCGGCAACTGGTAGAACCGACAACGTCGGACTACGCCTCCTCGAAATCAAGTTGCCTTCACTAATCTCACGCACTATAGTTTGTATGGACTAGCTGACTAGGGATGAAACGTCATGACCACCGTGAAGTATTTAATGCAAAAAATCACATTTTGCACATCTGCTGTATTGAAATTCAGTATGAAAATATGAGGTGACTGCATATCATAACAATTGTTAGCGTGAACTATTTGATAATACTAAACTCTTGTGCAATATTCATAGGGTATAAAACATAGAATAAAATGACCATAATGTAGTAACAACTCGAATCATTGAAATTAAGAAAAAATAAAGTTTTCCTATAGAACATTCAATATAAAAACATGATACACTGATTAAATTGTGGTATAATTATCTATGATGAGGGATGATAATGGGGCGATTGGTATGCGATCGGCCAGGACCGCTTTAGCAACGCCTCCGAAGAGAAAGTGGCGCAAAGACGTGGAGGAGTAAATTATAGGTCCATCCGAAGGACACTAATACCACTTTCTCTTCCTCCTGAATACATTACCACCGATATTTGGCCGGCGGGTCATCGACATCACCATCCTCTGTGTCCTAGTGGTGACATTTTATCCCCATTATACTCCCACGGCCTCTTGTTGATCCCTGCCGATATTATCTTGATTAGGATACTACGATAAGCACTGTTTGTTTTTTAAAAATCAATCTATTATATATTTGTCAAATACCACTCACTCATTTAACACAAAATCTTAGAAACCACCGAACGGATTGGAATGAAATTCGATATGTAGCTTCCTCTAGGGCTGTAGGTGCTCGCTAAGAAAGGAATTTTAAAAAATCGGCCTGGATCGCGGCTAATTGAAAAATGCGATTTCAATTTTTATTGGGTGAATAATAAAAGATTAATTATCATATGGTATTTGGAGATAAGCTAAGTTAAAAAATAGGTTAGACCTTTAAGCCGCAAATTTTGACCACCGATTAAGTTTCTTATAGTTACGTGACGGGAAACTATTAAAAGACTTATGATAAAGAGGAGGTTAAAAGACTTATGTTCTCTGGTGATGACATGTAAGGCCAGTTCGATGTAGGGACAAAAAACAGATAAGAATCAATAGTTCTATCAAGTGTATGTATCTCTTTAGTATCGTATCATGTTCTACCATGGAGAAGAAAGGTACGGTATTAACATCCCTCAGCGTGACCCAAACACCAATACACCACTTAAGAAAACTGTGTCTGCAGCTGATTTTTACGCCTAAATGTTAGTGGAGCGAGGAGGTGAAGAACCTTATTTACTTTAATTTCGTAATCTCCTCAACCAATTTATGCTTGATATTTACGCAAAAATAGAAACAGAAAGACAAACTTTCTTCAAAAAAGTTGAGAAGTTGAGACTATATTCACTTAAAGTATGCCATAAGAAAAGCTGATGGTCTGGTATCAGAGCTGGGTAGGATGGTAGTGCTGCCTCGAAGCTTCACTGGAGGACTATCAAAATAATATAAAATTTACTTTTGCAAATTGTCAAATTTACTTATTGAAATTATTCTAAGAATGAAATTCTTCAGGTTTATTTAAGTAATAATAATTATCAAGGTTAAGCTTAACTTTTTTTAATTTAAGTTGTCTTCATCCTAATGATATTAAACCGTAGCGGAGCAGGGTACTTTCAGCTAGTTTCCTATAAATAAATGTTACAATATCATTCTTTTAATTTACGAATATTTTATATATTTAGTTAGTTCATTTTATTATATATTTGATGATATTTTACTATTTAAGAACATTTAAATGTCTAAAAAATTAAATTTATATAGAATTAAATTATAAAATTTACATAGTTTCGAATAATATACAAACGTATAAAAGGAAATTAAAAACATAAGAAACACTATAAATTTCGATGAATCAAAAGATAAATATGTTTCTGATTACAAAAAACCTCACTAAACCGGATCTAGGAGATCTAGGATTAGGGCGGATTAACCGGAGATGTAAGACATGTTTTTCATAGTTAAAAGTGTATTACAAGTATAATCAAAAGTAACGGGGGACTCAATGGCCGAGTGAGTTGGGGTGTGGTCTCAGCGCGCTCGAATCCCACGTGAGCGGGTTAAAATTTATTTCGAGGCGAACCCACGAATAAATCTTGACCTTCCCACCCTGGCTAGAATAGGTTGGTAACCTGCATTATAACCCGTCTTTCCTGCCCTAGTTGGAGTGCATAAGGACGTTAAGCCCCAATAATCAAACAAACAAAAAGTAAAGGAAATAGAAACATCCGTTATATACACCAATAGACTAAAATAGAAAAGCATTGAAATGTTTTAGCTAACTATTTTTTTAATAAAATTATTTGTCATAATACCACTGTATTCTATTTGGTTTTTAGTAAACTAACGTATTTTTAAATTCGTTGGTAATTAAAAATACTATAAATGTCGTTCTTATGTACGTATAGCGCAGAAACTGTAAAGAAAAAAAACAAAAAAACTTTTTCGCAACTTTTTAAAACAATTCTGAAATTTCGAAAGCCTGTATCATATTCTCCGTTAAAGCTAAGGAGGTTATTTTAATGATCAAATTTTGTCTAGTTTAATTTTGAATATAATAAACTTTTATTTAGAACCAACCGTACAGCAGATATTTTGGTGAAACTTTCGGAACATTTGACGATACTATTTAGCAAGTGGTGTCGCTTGATTTTCTAACACAGGCACAACTTCAACAACGTAACAAGAAAATCAAATCTGCCTGACCTTTTGCTCGCCAAAATGTTCAATTTAACTGGACTATTAGGGATTCCGCGAAAATATTGTATTACCATATAGGTCTAGCGAAAGTCGGATTAGTGATGTTCTACTATATGATATATAATTCAGACAATGTGCATAAAAACAAATTAAATAATTCTTTAAAATAAATATACCAAAGGTCTCTTTACCCTATAAGTAATGAAATGTTACTAAAATCTTGCACCAAATACTGTAGATGAAAGGATACTTTAAAATTTCTATTGATGTTATTTTACTAGTGTACTGGGTCATGGAAAACAAGACGTGTAATGAAATGAAAAATAATCTGTATCCAGGAATAACACAAAATCCACAAAAAATAATAAAAAGGAAGAATAAATAATAAATGCCGCTATCATTAACGCTTCAATTTTCGTAATTTATATTAAAAATGTTAATACTTGATACATAATGTATAGTCAAAAAGAGGTGCTACATTTTAAAATTATCGTGGGGACCAAAACAATACTTTTTAAAATTATTTATCGATTGATTTCAAGACAGCAGTGAAAAACTTCATACTACGATGAATCGACTGTATTTATTCGTTAATCTATTAAAGTTTCATGACCAGATGAGATTTTAGTATTTCTTTACTGAATTCTTAGTCTTAAAAAAACATAGTTGCATAACGGAGTTTTTTTAGTAGTTCTTATTTTGACTATTTTATGTTCGTATTAGGTAATTACTTAACAAAAAAAAATTTATATAATTAATACTATACTCCCATCTATTAGTTTTACTCGGGCTTAATTTGTATGTATAGCTTCTAATATCATTTTAGTTTTTTATCTGGTCCATTGTTTTTAATACAAGATTATTTCCACTAGCGGTTGGTTCTTTGTTAATATATGTGCCTGTGATTTGCATTCGTTATATATTAGCTAGTGTAATTGTATTTCAGAAATATACATTTAATTTTAATTTTTTTTCGTCTGTTCACTATTCAGCATCACTTACGTAGTATCCTACACATCACACCTTTTCTCCCCTCAGTTTTATTTTCTTTAGACTTTTTCTATTTCTGTCGATTCCGCGTCGTGGATTGCAAATTACTTCTTCAAAAAATAAGAACATAAGCTCTCCTACGGAGGATGGCTCGTGACGGACAACAAAACGTCCCTGTTCTTCGAAAAGGCTGCGGCAGTGAGGCCTTCCTAATGATGATACCCTGACCTTGGAGTTTTGTGATTTTGGTGACATCACCACGGTCACGACCTGACGACTGTAGTTACCTCATATCGTGCTCCCGGTCACAGATCGTAGGTCACGGAATACTTCCGGTTGATGTGCGTGCTACAGCCTTGTCCACTGTTGGCAAACCTGGAAGAATGCCTGAAGGACTACATAAAAAAAAAATAATAATAATAAAATAAGACTGAGGATTTTCCATTGATGATTTGATGTTTATATGTTAAAGCATTGATATCTTAAAAATTCCAGAAGTGACGTACGGTGGGTTGCTCAGAACCTGGACGAATTCCTGATCATTATCTGGAGAAGGCCTTGACCGACTGGACAACCTGCTCCGTCCATTCAGAGAACTTGTGTCTGGGTTGTTATTGCTCAACTTAGGTTCCGGAATGTCCCTTCTTCATTATTTTGTTGTTTTGGATGTTTTTTTGTTGTTTTTTTCGCTCCATGTAAATAAATCAAACCAGTAAAAATAAATGTCATTTAATTTAAATATTATTTAGATAAATAATTAGTAAAAGACAATCCTTGATGCATTGATTTTTTTATTAGCAGCTTAGCTTGATTTATGCACCCCCATCTTTTTTAAGTTACAATAGTGCTTGGTTGAAAGAAGATAATTGATATCGGTTGAATTGAAATTTCGATGCTTTATAATTGGTTGAAATTCACTAAAAGAGTATACTTTTTGAAATGTATTTAAAAATAAAAAATAAAAATAAAATATAGACTATTTATTTAATTATTTATTTATAGTTTTAAACGTACATTCCGTAGTTTCTATCAAGCCAGTAAAGAACATTTAAGGAACAGCTATGAAGTCGCAACAACTACAGAGACCCTAACTTGCTTGACCATTTTTTACGATCGTTGGATACTTATATAATGTTAATCGAATTTTATAATTAATTAAAATATTAAAAAGAAATACTCGAAAGTTTATCGTTTTATCATACTAAAAGATTACTTATTTTAAACTATTATTAAAAATATAGAAGATCCAAACCATCACTGAATTTTTTCATAAATACTGAATAATGATAATTGCAAATTTTTTGGTGCATTGATTTTATATTTTGCATTATTTATTTATCCAAAATGTTATAATTAGATATTACTCTATATATGTATCGACATTTTATAATATACATTTGAGGTAAGTCGATCCAACCGATTCTGGAGAAGAGAATGGTATGTTATTTCAATTACCGCGTCTAAAAACTAGCTTATGGAGGTATTTTATTTTAATGGTGGAAGAGAGAGGGGTGGAATGGGGTTTTAAACTGATCTTTGCCCCCATGAAAAATCTCCTAGTTCCGACTCTGTCGAGAATCGATGATTCTAAGTAGATTCCTATAAACCGAACAATAATGCTGAATTTAGCGATAGTTTTTTTTAAATGTAATTGTGCAATGATTATACATTGATTATTCTCCGTAGTGTTAACAAAACATTGAGCATTGCTAAACTTGAAAGCAAACGTTAAGTGATTGATGAATAGTTTTTACTGAAGGCAAATTATGAAATAGGGTTGCGATTTCAAACTTCCGAAGTTAATGGACTTGCGAAATAAATACAGTTAAATATTAAAACCATTTTATTATACATTTTTGTTATTCTTAAGGGATTTTTTTCATTCTAGAAAAAAGATTATTTTTATTGCATTACATATTCGTTGATATTTTCTAGTACCTATACCGTATTAAAACTGCATTCCAAGAAATATCAATGTTTCTCTCCAACTCCAGTATTTAGTGAAATGTTTTAGAAACATTTGCAACTCCTTCAGTAAAAACTTAAACCCATATCCTTTGGAATGTTTACCTTCTTTCATAAGAAATGAATTATATACTTCAATATCGTCTGAATTGCAATTAACTACATATAATATATGTCGTGTATAATAAATGCTGCAAGCTGTTTACTAATTTATTTCTTAAAAAAAATTTTTTTTTTTGTAAATCATATTTCGTATTAGCAATTTATTTTTAAATCAAGGTTCTAGTGTCTAAAATTCAGAATCGTTTTTTTAGTTTCGGTACCGGTATCGAGAATTGAAAAATTTTGGTGCCGATCTATCACTAATACACATTCAAAAGTTTTAAAAACAAAATCATGGAAAATATTAATCAGTTTTTCCAAAAAAAACAACTAAAAACTATTGACAACCAGTAAATTTTAGGTAATTAAAAATAAAATAAAACAAAATGAAAGGTATAATACATAAATTTGAGGCTGAGATATTACTTCTGTTATAAAAGGACCAACGAAAAATAAAATTACTTTCTTTTTTTTTAATGGAAAATATTTAAACTTAAAACTACTGAAAAATGTTGAATTATCTTTATAAAAAAATTACCACAGAAGGTTTTTAAATATTCTATTTTTCATAAACAATTTAAAATAACAATAAAAATTGCATGATTTTCTTTTTCAACAAATTATTGACATTTACGACTGTATTCATTATACAACAAATAAATTTGAGGATAATGATTTGTAAATATCTTGTGAAGAACTACTCACTAGTAGCACTTCAATAAAAGTTTTGGATTAGAAGGTCTCTAAGCCATCTTCTTTTCAGACACCTCGGTGGGTTATCAGCAATCGAGTTTGAAGGAATTTGGACGACTAATGGATTCAAGTGAGAATGTAGTTCACTATGAAAGGATAGTTATCTGGTTAGGGCTACATCAGGAACATTTGGAAATTATTGTCTTTATGGATATGTTTGTTTGTGAAATAATAAGGAGCATTGAGGATTTTACGAAGGATTTTGGATTGTAAAAATTGGATAGGAGAAGAATTGGAAGGTTTGGTGGCGCCCTAAAGCTTAACTCCGTATACCCAAATATATCCAATGATTGTCATGAAAATCAGTCTTTGGTAATTTATTGGAAGCTTAGAACGTTTGCCTGGTTAAATGTTGAAGTAGTCTATAAGGACAGGCAGTTTCTTATCGTTTTAGTCTTGTATGTGGATTCCAAGTGAGACGTTTGTATAAATAGAGTCAGAGGTACTTTGAATTTAAAAAAAAAAGAAGTACATATATAGCATACATAATATTGAATGGTTCCCAAGTATGAAATTGCTGAAGTGGCTCGTAGTTTTTCTTATGTATCAGTGAACTTGAAGTAGATTCCAAAACCTTTGAGGGTAACAGCCACTTTACATCGCCTCTTACGTCATTACTGTATCGATACAAAAGTATTCCTATCGATTCTTCATGGGACTTTCGACTCCCGGCTGTCCACGGCTCTTTCTCACATTTTTTTTTTCTCAACTTTTTCCCAGCGTACGTCGTTATGATCATTTCCTGAACAGTTTTCTTCCCTCAATGCGGCCATTGTCTTCATTTCTTTTTATATAGACTTGGAGAAATGTTTCCTCGTTTAATCCTGTTATATTTACTGGATTTTAAACATCTCATTATCAGTAAATGTATATATATTTAATGAGCAAGACCTAGAGAAATTTATTCAATTAATTAATGTGACATAACCTCTTTAAGCAAGGATGCAAATTAGAGAAGAAGCGTTCTCCAGAACTTTCCAGAAATGACAAATCTCCATATATTTTTTTTTTCACAGTAACATTAAACACTTTCTCGTCAAGGAAAGCAAGAATACACTAAGCACTTCTCAGCACTTTTGTACTGGCGTCCTTCAAGGGAAAGTCTTCTTGATTAATTTTTTTTTTTTTCCTCAGGACAATTTGCATTGGATCTTCTCTCTTGGTTTTTTCTAATATGGGTCATTATTGAAAGAGAATTCAATCAAAGATGATTCCTCAACTATTATTTCTAGTCCCTGGTTCGTTATCACGATGCAAAGTTATTTGAGTTAATAAACTTATGAAAATTCAAAAAGCAATACAAACCAACGATATACATGGATAGGTTGAAATTCCTTTCCCTGTAAAAACAGACTTATCTGCAAATAAAATACACCTACAAAGAGTGGTATTCTTCAACATCATCTGCATACAGAAACTTACGAAATTCAAGTCTATGTTCAATAATGGGTTTTAAACCATACATTGAAAATCTAATAAAATGAATCCTAAATAGTAATAATAATAAGTAAATAAATGTAATTAAAATCCTTTGATCTGATGTTGCATTATTGACAGTTTTCCTTTATTTTCTTTGAAAATATAAATTTCTTCTTTGCTTTTTATTCCAATGAAGGGTTTATTATTTTTAAAATGCATATTTCCATTAAGCAATTATCATAATGTCTTATTTACACAAGTAACTAATTTATATGTCAAATGAAAACATGATGTTTTTTCGGTTTTAAAAGTACATTTCCCCGTGAAATCTATACGGATCATTAATTTGATCATACCATGTGAAAGCTGGTAAATTTGCAAGCTTTTGTGAGATTTGCAGTTTTTTTTTTTCGAAAAACGGTGAGCGTTGAAGTATTATAAGACATTTTAACTTCTAATAATTATTTATAATTTATTATTATTTATAGATTAATTATTTTAATTTAAATAAGGTGAAGATTAAGCTATTCTTTGGGTCCCAAGTTTGTAAAATTAAAGGTTACATGTATTCTGCTATTATAGGTAATTTAATTTCAAATCCGAAAATGTAGTCAAAAATTAAAATTTGTGGAGATATTACAGCTTTTTTGGTAAAAAACGTGGTTTCATCAAAAAAGTCTTTGAATTATCATTTATCTACAACGGATTGAAATAGAAAGGTTAGGTTCGTGGCAATTTTCTTCATTTTTGATCTAGTTCCACCCATTTTATTTATTTTTTTTTACACTAAGAGGTACTTTACAATAAGCAATCGAGCATCAACCAAGTAGACCTCACGCACCGATGAAATACATAAGTTGTTATGAAAAATAGAACACTGTCAGTGCACCTGACTTTTTCTTGTTTTGTATCTAATATTAATATCGATACTACAGTACAATTATTTACTTTAACATCAATACATAGTGCAAAAAGAAATATTAAGCGGCAACCACGCATCCCGGTACGGCCTGATGTGATAGATACCTTAAGACTAAAGCTTGGAATAATGATTTATTCATTCGACATTTTAATTTTTATTTATTGGTGTATTTGCAAAATTTTCATTTTTTACTATAACTTAAACATATTTTATAAACTCTTTTAAACCATAACAATGGTTATTTACGTTCGTATTCAGGACAACGAATTTATTGTTTTCTGAATTATAGGACCTCATTCATTGCCAAAACTGTTACATATTAATATTAGTTCTTTATTAATATTTATTTAATGTGTATTACTTAATGGATTGGATAACATCCAAGAGATAATTTATTCTTCCGAAGACAGGAGAGTTTCATAACTCCGGATCGAACCCTGTGGATTTTCTCCAGTTTCCAGTATAACTCTGGAACGAATCCATGCTTCCGCTTTCCAGTTTCGATTCTTTACCGAACGTTGGCAATATTCCACATCAAACTTTTCCTTTTTATCCTGTGCATTGTACGAACTGTTAAACAACCAAACACATTCATATGAAACATTTCCTGAATAAAGATTTAATTAAAAGAAAATATTTATTACTAGCATCGCCCTTGCCCGCTCCCGTAAGCAATGAACTTAGATAATTTGAAGTACACAAATTAGCATCATTTCTTCAATAGAATTTTCACGCATTGCAGTACTTTTTAAACTGGTTAAAATTACACCGATCAAGTGCTTCACATAAAAGCATAACTTTTAATTTAAATGTTTGAGTTGCTAATCCAGATGAACAGTGACTATTAAGTAACTCGAGGCCAATGGACAGAATGATCAGTGCTTACAACTTGTGGTAAAGTTTCTGCCATTCAACATTGTACTTTTAAATTTTTATTATTGTAAATTTTATGAGTGCTAAACCTTCCTAAAACTATGAATGTGACGCAGTTAAAATTTGGTACATATGTGTTCTACTAATCTGCTGTTTTACCACTGGGATCCACATGGCGTACCGCATATTTAAATTTTTTTAAATCATTTAATTGAGTATAAGTAAATAGTATTATCAAGCTCTATATAACACCGCATCCTTATAACCCCTGACGTAGAATAGCACTCGCCACCTATCGGTCAATTTTCAAACTTTACTGTTATCCACATATTGCACATGTATTTATAGGGTGACACAACTCCAAAATTTGTATTTTTTATTTATCACGTTAAAATTAAATACTCTTCTATAAAATATCAAAAATGTATCGAATTAATTTCAAACCACGCTAAATACATTTCATTTGTGGTTGGGGTTAACATATATTTCTGGTACACTTTCGATATTTCACGCAAGACAAATTTTACATTTTTTTTAAATTCAGGTTTTTAAGTTGTGGCACTTTTCAAATACATGTGCGATACTATCGCTTTTTAAATCACAATCTTTTTTATAATCGGTAGATTTTATTATTGCTAAACCTTTCTGGAACCATAAAGATGATCTGGTAAAGATTTGGTACAGATTGGTTCTGTAGTTTTCGCGGTTAGTGGTCACTAATGGCTTATCCTATCATATAATAGTATAAATAGCTATGCATTATTACATATATAAAAACACAATACATTAGTGAATAAACACTGGAATTAAAAAAAAAAAAATCTTACAATAATGCACAGTGGAGAATACTATGGTTTTATTTTTTTTTAAATAAACTTACAATTGCTTTCAAGTGACGCAAAATTATGAAAACATAATGCTATAAAAATAATGAATAATGCCACTAGTAACTAATAAAAAAAAAATTGTAAAAGACAATTGTATTAAGAAGGCAAGTTTTATGATAATTACTAAATTGCCGACGCTACCATCAAAGAAATTAAAAAATAACATTGCCCTCAGTGGCAGGATGAAAGGAACTGAATTAAATAACATCTGAAAACCTTATCTTTCTCGAAGCAATCAAGTAAGGCTAATAATTTCTTAGAAAATCGATTATAGCACAATTATTATTACATCATTTGATTCCATAGAAGTACATGAAGAATATCCTTTTCTCACTGTAAATCATTGGTACCTGGTACGGGGTGCCAATTAATACCTAGCATTGTGTGCATGTCAATTGAAATTCATAGCAAGAATTAAATGACGTTATTAAAATTACAATTTAGACTACTCTAACGTCTTCATATTAGAGGTGGGCATAGTAGTTCCTTTTAGGGAATAGTTCCTTTTGAACTAGTTCATTAGAATGAACTAGTTCAATGAACTAGTTCAAATGAACTACTTAGTTCATTTTTCAAAAGAACTATATAAATACTGAACTAAGAGAGGATTGAACTATGGAAAAAAAGGAGGGAACTGAGATGTCAAATGAACTAGAAAGGTTATAGAAAAAATAAAAAAACCTCTTAACTTTTTTATTTACATTTTTTTTATATTTATGATATATTTACATAGATTACACTTATTTTCTATATCTTTTATTAACATCTATATGATATTTATTTTATATCATATTTAGATGTTAATGAGATATATTTTCTATATCTTTTATTAACATCATCTGTATGAAACTAAATCTTTCATCGTAATATTCCCTGATTTCCAGCAATCTGATTAACTTGAAAATTTGCACATGTTTCAAGGACCTATGACAATACAGTAATTGCACAACTTTCTTTTAATATTCTCACTTAGTCTAGTTTAAATTATCCCCAAAATGGGGGCCAGTCTTGCAAAAGCTGGATCAGTAGGTTTTATGTTTTTATATGGACCAGATGGGTTCTGAGATAACAATATCAAAAATTAAACTTAATTTGATTAGGGGAAAATGTTTGGGGGGGGGGGGGGGGCAAAAAACTCAAACTTTTTTCAGATTCTAGAAAAAACATAGAAAAATGGTTTCATCGTAAATGTTATATTTAAAAAACTTAAGTTTATTAAATTGTGTGTCTAAAGACACCCCTTAAGCTGAATTAGATTTGGGGGTTAAGCTACAATCCACTGTCAAACATCAACGAAATTTGCAAACTTACAAAAAATGTTAGTTTAGGTCATGTTTAATAGTCCATCACACAGAAATAGCTAATCTAATAAATGAATGTTGTATACTAAAAGTTGTAGATCATTACATTGTGAGCAAAACAGAATTTTTAAAGCAAAAAATTGTCCATTTCTATTCTGAGATATGTCAAAAAACCAACAATTATTGGTTGAATTGGGATAAACTTATTGCAAACAAATCATGAATAATGAACTTTAAGAATACTACGAATTGTAATAAAAAGTGTTAGGAACTTAGGTTAAGTTAAGTTTCTCTTATTCCATTTGTTCTTTTCAGAACTAATGGAATAAGAGTTTCGTTGAGTTTTTAAAAAAACAACAAAACACAACAATAGAAATATAATATAGACGCTAGACGTAGTAGAGCAATATGGAGGTTGCTTGTTCAAGCTTTTTTTTACGTCCTTCGGCTGAGGACACGACAAAACACGATTCTACCCGAATTGATGAACTAAGTGACGACGAACTACCTAGTTCACTTAGTTCATTTAGCTACCTAGTTCGTTTAGTTCAGTAGTTCCTTAGGTCCGACGGATCCCTGTCCGAGTGGTGGGATAAATGAACTATAGTTCGAACTACCTAGTTCACTTAGTTCATTTAGCTACCTAGTTCGTTTAGTTCAGTAGTTCCTTAGTTCCGACGGATCCCTGTCCGAGTGGTGGGGTAAATGAACTATAGTTCACCAAAACAGAGATCGGTCTTTATAGTTCATTTACATGAACTAGTTCAATGAACTAGTTCGTTCACGAACTACTCATCTCTACTTCATATTATCTGATCTCACCGTCTATTACTGACAGATTTTTATGTGTTCGAGTTTAAATCGGCTGATCATGTCAGGTCTACCTCAGGGAACAATATTCGCACCACTGCTTCATATAATGGATCCTCTATTTGACCACAGACTCTTCTTTTACTTATCTCAACCAGCTTTTACAGTAAAACCACAATATGATTTCCAGATTTGCCCTATTTCCTTTTTATATCTTTCCTGGATTCCTTGTCCAGAGCTTGGTTTGAGAAGAACCACCAAAATGTTGAGAAAGTAATAAAATTCGCTTGAACTGACTTTACTTTCACGAGCTAACTTTCAAAAAATTGGCTATAGTAATATTTTTATTTATGTTTGACAGAACGTAGAATAAAACAGGTAATTATGATTGTTTGCAATACTATGAAAGAAATAACTTCTTCACTTCTTTACAAAAGGACTGCCCTATTCTATACTCTGTTCTCTACACCACAGTTGAAAATTATAATAATTATACATGTCAGAGTGAATATGAATATAGCAATCGAGATTGCTCTAGAGTAGACAAACGTCGTATCAGATTTTGAAGCAAAATGTTTTGCATTGAACCTAAACTTGATCTTTGATAAGTAGAAGAAATGATTGTGATGTATTTTGAACTCAGATTGTGCAAATATGAAAAATAAAAAAAATGTAAATATTCAGTGTTATATAAATGCCGATAAACTATTGGTCTATGCTTGAGCAGGCTGCGAATCAACTAGTTTCTTAATGCTAGATTGTGATGACAGAAAAATATTCAAAAACGAATTCCTCCTCTTCATTTAGTTTGAGCATCAAATAAACGTTACATGCTAGGTCGTAACAAAAGTCCTTGTGCATGAACACAATCCTTATTTGCATCTTCCAAAATTAATCATTTAAAAATATTTTTGTTCGTACTTTTTATGTCGATGTTTACTTTCTCTAATCTTTTTGAAGAAAAAATGTCTTAAAGCAAAGGCGGCCTTCGAAAAAGTTTGTATCATTGAAGGACACTCGAATTCATCGAAATACTGCCTTCTATATAATACTTAAATTCGATTTGGAAAAAAAGGGATACTTTGTGTTTTGAGCATGTTCCTTATGGTCGTACAATGTACCTAAACCTTTACTGTGGACAGCTAGGTGGGGTTATGCAGTTTTAAGTGCAAACCAATTTTGGTCAACTGGAACCAATCCGTTTTGCAACACGACAATGCCTCTGAACATCATTTGACTAAGCAAAATGTATGGGAAATGCAAGGAGTAAATGCCTCGTCCTGAGTATAGCCCTAATATTTGCGCATATGGTTTCTCAGATGAATGGCTCATATTTGAATAGGTTGGATCTTTGATAATTTCGTGGACGTAAACATTGAATATAAAGAGGTCTTTGTTTTAAAACCAAAGGATTGTTACCGACATCAAATTACTAGCAGAAATATAGGTGATTTTTAAAAGTAGTATTAAAAGGCGTTTAAAATATGTAATCTAAAATGAAGCTGCAAATGGACAGTTTTAACGACCTAGTAGATAGAAAGCTAGTTTTATCAAATTATTTGAAGGTTGAACAGCTGTTGGATCAGAATTCTCTTTAATTTTTAAGAAGTTTCTACAATTTTTTAAATATTTTTATTTGGGGCTTAATGTCATTATGTACTCCTTGTAGGGCAGTTAGGACGGGTTATCCTACTGGTTACGAACACATTTTAGCTAAGGTGGGAAGGTCAAGATTCATTCCAAAAATCTTCTGAAATTTAAAAAATCCATTTTTTAGTATTAAAACATATTAAAAAGCTGTTCTTATAAAAACACATCCAAGAAAAATTTTGTATCAAATGTTAAATTTAAGCTGCACGGTTAGAATACTACCTCGGCAGGTTTACATCTATTTAATGACAAATCCATGGAATAAATCTAGACTTTTATACTCTTGTTAGAGTTAAATTATTACCAATAGAATTACTTTCCATAGTTGTAGTACTTTATGTCCGTTGAACCCCAAAAGACATAACAAAAAATCAAAAAAATAAAACATTATCATTACAACCCATGAAGAGTCTTGGGTTCAATACTTTGGTAAGGTTGAAATGTTTGTAGATCTACAGTTGTGAAAGGAGGTGATTTGGTCCGAGGCTGGGTGTGTTCCAGGAGGTCCTCTCGGCCCTAGGTTAGATCCTCACCTGATATAACAGAGCGAATAATTATAGACCTCGAAGTTAGGAATCAGAAATCAAGTGCCTTACTCACTGAGCTAATAGAATTCCTAATAATGTAATAAAATATAACAATCAAATACGGTTTCTTACGGTTTTCAGCTAATAATAATAAAGGGTCTAAAACGACCCTCATACCGCCGTCCACGTCCATCTTTACCGATCACGGTACGAGTATTGATTTAGTTTATATACAATTTAGTAGAACTTATTTTCATTTTTAATACTTACAGGTACTGGTAATAATGACACATTTTAGTGTTTTTTGTATACGCCTTGTAAGCGTTTTGTTTACCATGTTTGAATTTATAGCACAGAAAAAATATTTATTGCCTATTGCATGGTATTTTTCTGTAATTAACTGAAGAGGGAGGGAGGGTGCTATATTTTATGAAAAAATAAAAACGAACACAATCTCTGGATAAGGAAATCAGAAATTAAAGGGGGGGGGAAAAAAATTAAAAATGCATTAGTTCAGGTTACATTAGCTGGTTGTATAAAGAACTATTATGGGTATTACCAATTAGTTGCTGGTGCTCGCCTTACTACCAGATGTTATATAAAAGAATATTTCGACTTCGTGATTTTGCATATCTGTCCGTCATGGCGGTATATATGGCAGGGGTGTGACGGTTAGAGCGGGTGCGATCTCGTGTCTTGGACGTCGAAGCCTAATAAACCTCACGCTAACGAGGAAGGCGTGACATTTGGGAGACTGGAACACCATTATAATGGGGCTGGTAGATTATGCACCGTGGAAGATCGCGGGTAACGCTCATTGTCCGTTCTTCCTCATCGTGGAAATGCCGAAGC
Organism: Euschistus heros; assembly: GCA_003667255.2. Taxonomy (NCBI): domain Eukaryota; kingdom Metazoa; phylum Arthropoda; class Insecta; order Hemiptera; family Pentatomidae; genus Euschistus; species Euschistus heros. The sequence continues at coordinate 838,155 of RCWM02000067.1, forward strand.
GATAATCCGCCTCCAGTCTCCTGATAAAGAAATTCTTCGACAAAGGATCCTATGCTCTCACCGTTGTCCTTTCTCCATCTACGCACGTCCTTCAAGGAGAAATTATATTTCTGTGCCGTGGAAATGAGGAAAACCAACCTAGGGGAATCTCCTGTCGAACTCGGACAATGGCTATGAAAGTGGAGTCATACCATCTTCCGTTTGCATAATGGCTCGGACGTGTTAGCTTCACTGGTTTTAAAGAATGCGTTACAGTTCGCCAAAGCATTCGTTATGCCGAAACGTCAGTCGATCGTCATAAGAGCAATGACTTCCGTGAGCTTTTTCGTTTGGACGCTGCGTTTTACGGTTTCTCACTTTTCGGTTCAATTATCTATCACTTGAAGTACGCCTGATAGGAAAGAAGGGTCAATATTATCAAGATTGATGAAATATCAAATATTTATATTTGAATGTTAAACTTTCATCTGAAGTTCTAAAAATGTCAACAAATTCAAAAAATATTAAAAATACTAGACAAAAAATCAAACATGTTCATGCTGACCTAAGGAGGCAAACGAAAAGGGAATCTGAAAGATATCACGACCTAGAGAAGACTGAATGTAAAGGGTGAGAGGGTAAGGTAGATTTGTGTCCTTTCTGTTTCCCTGTGACTGGTTATTTTTTTTTCGCTCTTACTGGAAACAAATTTAAAATACGACAGTTTGAAATATTTATCATTTAAACAAAAATCTAGATTTTATTATTTCCAACTGTTAATAAATATTTAATTTTAGACTATTTTATCCTTGATGTATTAGTTTCACTCCCGAGACTTTGTAGAATTTCTGGTTACTTACATTTAAAGCGATATGGAAGTTGGATTTATTGGCCTTATTGTAGCATGCTCTTAAATTATTGTGTATGAAGAGTAGAATTTCAAAACTAGCTAAGTCCATTTTTTAAATTTTTTCACAGCTGGTCGATAAAGGTAAAAGTCTGACTGGGTGATGAAGGGAAACTATTTTTTGTACGGTCATTTTCAATGTGATTTACTACTTTTTTTTGAGAAAACCTTTTACCTGAGGATAGTGTAGTAGAAAAACTAATAAAAAAAAAAGAAAAAAAGAAATTGGAGTTAGGGAATACAACCTTGTTGTATATGTTGTAGGTCCTAGAGACAAATGTTATGTTCCAAAAATATTCTCCATTAATCTATGCTCAAGAAACTGTCGTTAAATTTCCGATCCGAACAACGCCAACAAAACTAAAGCGTGTTAAAATAATTGTGAAAAAAAAACGTTATATCGAAAAAGTGTAGACCCCCAGCCAAAATACATACCCATATCAATAATAATAAAATGTAAAAGATCTGAAATATCCTCTTGTTAAATTCAAATAACAATACTATTACATCCTCTACCTCACAAACCATCGAATCTATTAAATCTATTTAATAGGTCTTATTATTATAAGACCTATTAAATACGAAATTATGTATAATTTAATTTTTTAAATACAGAATGATTTTCTAATAATGATGTTTCATGAGTTATCTAAAAAAAATCATAGAATGAGAAATTAAAACGCTGTCCTCTTTCAAACCCTCAAAGGCAGGGAGATTTAGTATATTGTTCACTGTAGCGCATTCTAATACAAAATAAAACTAACTTTTTTTTCTAATATACAATTTTAGGCTTTTGTTATTTGGATGACATGTTGATATCTTTATTTTATACATTACACCTCTTTATTGTAAAACTATGTCTCAAATCCTATCCCTTTTTTTCTAAATGTCCTTCCAAATATTGAAACGTTTTGGAAAAATTTGACGTAACTGAATAATCTAGTAAGTAAATACTTACTTTGAACTTCCACACATAAAACCATCCTGAATCTCAAATCTTTGTTAAATTTTTTTATTATTCAATTTCTTGTCTTAACTTTGAATTTCAACAAAGTATCGGGAGTGAGGCAAATAGTAAAAAATCAAATTTTTATGTAGCATTAGAATTATTAAAATAATTTTATACTGACCCTAATTTTCGTTGGAATTAACAAATAAATATTAAATACTAGCTGAAGATACCCTGCTCCGCTACGGTTTAATATTATTAGGATTAAGGTCAACAAATTAGTAAAAGTTAAGCTTAACGTTGATAATTATTATTACTTAAATAAACCTTAAGAATTCCATTCTTAGAATAATTTCAATAAGTAAATTTGACAATTTGCAAAAGTTAATTTTATATTATTTTGATAGTCCTCCAGGGAAGCTTTGAGGCAGCACTACCATCTTACCCAGCTCTGATATCAGACCATCAGCTTTTCTAATGCCATACTTTAAGTGAATATAGTCTCAACTTCTCAACTTTTATGATTTTTTCGAATAAAGTTTAGTCTTTCTGTTTCTATTTTTGCGTACGTATCAAGCATAAATTGATTGAGGAGATTACGAAATTAAAGTAAATAAGGTTCTTCACCTCCTCGCTCCATCAACATTTAGGCGTAAAAATGAGCTGCAGACACAGTTTTCTTAAGCGGTGCATTGGTGTTTGGTCATTGGGATGTTAATACTGAATTCATCTTCTAAATGGCAGAACATGAGACGATATTGAAGAGAATCATACGCTTAATAGAACTCACTGATTCTTATCAGTTTTTTGTCCTTGCTGTGGAGATCAATGTCTCGCTTTTCAAACACTTGGCCAGCAATCAAGACAGCAACTTGTGGTCAAAGTGTGCGGCTTAAGCATCTAACCTATTTCTTAACTTAGCTTATCTCCATACACCATATGACAATTAATCTATTATTATTCACCCAATAAAAATTGTAATCGCATTTTTCGCGAATTAGCCGCGATCCAGGCTGATTTTTTTAAATCCCTTTCTTAGCGAGCACCTACGGCCCTAGAGGAAGCCACATATCGAATTTCATTCCGATCCGTTCGGTGGTTTCTGAGATTTCGTGTTGAGTGAGTGGTATTTGACAAATATATATTAGATTTGAAAAAAAAAAATGGTAAAAACGTATTTCGAACTAGCCTGTCCCTTCTAGCTCATATTCTAGAACAACCATACTGAAATTTATTTTTTTTTTTTTCCAATTTTTCCTTTCTTTTGCCTCGATTAGAGAAAAAATACAATTAAATACATGCTACCTGAATAGGTTTTTTTTTTTTTTTTTTTTTTTTTTTTTTTTTTTTAATAATTATTCTGCAAATTCTGAGTTGCAATGAAAATATCTCACTGTGATACTGTTCCTTTGAGGTGTCGAGAGGAGGGAAGATAATGAAGAACTTGAAGGACCTTGCCGAAAGACCTTTCAGGAGATCATATCTCGGCAAACTCTCAACAATTACCTTCTCTAGGGGGGCGTCTAATGAGACATGATTGCATCTAGTCAGAACAGAAATAATACCTGACTAAAAAAAAAATTAAAAATAGGGAAAAAACTTCGTAAATCATTAGGGACAATATCTGAGGAGGCTTTATAATTAGTGCGCAATCCATTGGCAATGTCAAGTGTCACTTCAATTGACATAGTTATCTCATTGTCAGTAGCAATCAATTTGTCACGACATGAATTCTGTAATTATGCGTTGTCTCTGAAATACATGTTTAAATATTTCCTTTTTTACCTATTCAAGCTAACCTCTTCACAGATGGCTAGCGGATTCAGTGGTAAATAGGTTATTTCTTTAATTTTATTTTTGTTTTTGATTTTTTGGATTTTTGGGGGGTCAAATATATAATATCATATATAATATTTTGCATTTATAATAAATGTGTTATATATTAAGGAGATCACACCACAGTTTTCTGTTAAATTTCTGAATATGTAACAAAATACTGTAAAATGGCAATTACAAACTATTTTCATTTGTTAAGTTGTAGAAATATTAATTGTAGAAAGAGGGAAAGAGAAGAGAAAAAAAATGAAACATAAATATTATGAGGGAAATAAAATAAAAAGGAAAAAATAAAATGAAAAAAATAGGAAAAAAAGAGGGGACAAAAGTCAGTGAGAGAGAGAGAAAAATATTAGTTTGTCTAGTTTCTTATATTATAAATTATATCTTAGAATTAAAACCAAATTATAAATATCGTGAATTGTTGTCATATTATAATCGTGATATCTTTAGTTAAACAGATTAGTACGCTGTGTATGTAGCAACGCGATAAAAGCATTTTTTTTTTTTTTTTTCATTCGCGTCAAAATAAATTATTATTTTGTCAAAAATGTAATAATGAAAAAAATATTTTAATTACACTTTAGTCCGTGATTATGGATACAACACTATGAAAAGAACTGAATCCAATGAATTCAAAGAAGGAGAAAAGATAAAACAAATATGGGTTTCACATCATAATATTCATTTTTTTTTTTTTTACTATAGCTTATATCGGTGATTACAGAGAACAAGTTGGTAAGTCTTGAATCGAAACTTTTTTTATTTTGAACTTAATAACATTGCGTCCCAAAATAGCTCTCCATGTATAAATTATTATGTATATAGTATCCTCAGTCGAAAGCTGTTAGGAGTGAGCTGTTTATTTCGTACAATTTAATTATAATTTAAAAATAAACTAATCAAACCAGATACCTGCTTACCCACTCGAATCCACACTCCCAGCGCTTCTCACTCGATTCCCAGTAACCCTCAAAGGCCTCTGAATAGAAAATGGACAAGAGACCTCCTAATGTAGAACTTGTGTTGAAGTGCTACAAATAAATAGTTATTTACAAATTACTTGAGAAATTCTAGCTATCAGTTGTGATGTGACCTTTTTATTGATCTGTGACAAAAATGAGACCAAAATTTTGAAGTGAAACTTTTTTTTACTTTTTTTTATAGTCATTTTTATTTATTATGGTCCAATTTATGCCATCTAGGCTGTGAGATAATATTGTATATTGCAGAATAGAATGGAGGGGGGACGGACGATTATTTTTGCAATTCTATCTGAAATCTATCATTTTATAGCAATTCAATGATCATCGCTGTGACAGTTTGCGGACCATTAGTTCTAGCTCTGGAGTGTATCTACTGGAGCGGTTCAAAGCTTACAAAAGTTTATAAACTTAAAAAAGAAGCCATGAAAAAATATTCCAATGTTTCTCACACTTATAGCACTTACCGGGCGGCGGCCCTTGTTCCATAGAAAAAAAAAATCTGAAGAAAAAAAGAAGTGAATGGAAAAGTGGGAATTTTCAGAAGAAAAATCTAAAAGCTGTAATCAAATAGAGTTCGTGAACTTGAGTTACTTAAGTCAGGCGCCATTGACACGTCTTTCCACTCAACACTAGCTTTCTGATATCTTCTAGTAACTGTCAGTATACAGTAGTTTACAGGCGGTCTGTTAAATACAATACCTGAGCAGAAATACAATAGCTTCTAAGATCACTAAAAACATTTAGTTTAGTTTAAAATAAGGTATTGATTGTATTAAGAATTTTTACTTATAAGAAATAATTAGAAACTATCTATTTAGTGAGATTCATATCTGCATATATACTGCTTCCCTAAAGTAACTAAACCTAAGTTATATTGTATTCCATATACAGTAGAGACAAGATTCGTTGCTATTTACATTTCTTCTGAAAATATATATTGAAACAAAAGCAGCTACATCATCGAATATTATGTATTGAAAATAATCTTCTGCGTGTACCTTAAATAATTCTTCATAATATTACTGTTAATCCGCTCAAGTGATATATGTAAGTATAAAAAATTTTCGATTCTCGATTGTCTGTACCGATATTTAGGTTTAAAAACTGAATTTCTATCACAAATAATAATCTATATGAAAGCTAAAAAAATTGAACTAATTGTATCAACTTAAAAGCAATAATTTTATCCAAGTTATATATTAGTAAACAGCTATTAGCATTTTTCATCTAAAACATATACTTTGCATGTTAATTATATTTCTGCCAAAATATGAAGAAATGATCCATTTTTACAAATTCTGATTTAAGAGGATAAACATTCCAAGGGTTCTGGAACGTTCTCGAAGAGTTCTGATTTAATTTATTACTTAAGGAATTTCAAATATTTAACTAAGCACTGGAAACACTAACATTGCTATTAAGGATCGAATAAGATAACTAAAGAATTGTATTGAAATAAAATTTAACAAAATTTTGGAATATCAAAAATCTAGTAAGAATAAAAATTTATGATTAAATGTTCCTCTAGTCTGTATGCATTGATACTCCTTGAGCTTAACCAGTTAAAATGCAGTTTCTATTTCCTAGTCTTCCAATAACAAACCAATATATTTAACCAATTGATGTTTTGCTTTCTGAAGCAACCCTTCAGTATTATTGAGAAATGTTTAAAATTATTTACCAGTGTTTATCATACATGTATAATTTCTCTTTTATATAAGATGAAAAAAAAATCGTTTTTTTTATTTTTTTAAAGAACGAAGTACAATAATTTCATAATGAAGTATCACAAAACTATCGCCAACGGCAGCAGTATTGATCGATTCACAGGAATCGACTTTAGGACAATTCCTTTTCTAAGACTCGGTGGAGTCGAAAATTGACATATGGAATCAATACATCCCCATTATATATAATGAAAAAACATTAGCACGACAGAACAATAATCCTAATAACATAACATTGGCTGTTGGAGAATTATCAGTTGCCATAGAACTAGAAGGTGTAAGCTCCCCCCCCCCCTAATAATGTGAAACAGTTATAAGTTTTCACTCGTTTTTGAAAACCTAATTATATTTTCGGAACAGCAAATATATTTAATAAAAGAAAATTATATGGATTTCGATTTTGCAATTGACCAGAGGAAATCAAATGTTCTCTCAAGTTTCAAAGACAGTTTCCAGTCGACTAGCCGCCTAAGTGTATAATGTCATTACTTCCCAACACTGTCACTAATGAGACGCACTTTCGTGGACGCTCGTTTCTCAACTCGTCGCCAAGACAGGCCGCTACGTGAGGCTGCTAAAGCAGTTAATTTCTCTGCTAACTGTTTCTTAATACTCCGGTCTTGCCTCGTTGTGACACTGGCTACCCGCCGGCGATCTGAGTTGACAAGAGCCGCGAAGAAGAAAGATAATCCGAAACAAGAGATACCCAAAACTGTTCAACGAAACTCTCTCGCAAAGTATGTAACGGGAATAATTTTAGTGATATTAAAAATGATTTATTTAATTTAAAAAAAAACAACATTAGAGTTTGATTAATGAGTATCGGGCCTACTTGATGTGTTTGAAGAAAACACGGAAGAGAATAACGGCGTCTATTTTTACCAATTTCAAGTGAATGTAGGTTTTCTATTTGCATGGCATTGGTGAGAGATCGCAATTTAAATTTAGTATGAAAAACATTATTTTTTAAATTGTTGACACTTACAAGAAGAGGACACACTCAGTCTCTCATGGATCTTGATGGAAAATTTTAAAAAGGTTGCTGGTCAACTAATATTTGAAACGTATATTGCAGTTCCAACTTGTGGGCCCTAGAAGCAGAGAGAAAAATTAATTAGTATTCAACTACTTTATTTTATATTTTGAGTTTAAATAATGTTATCGACACAATTCTTGCACCAAAGTTTTTGTTTGTGAGTACAAATGTAACAAAAAATACAGCCACTTCATAGATTTTGTTTCAGGTTAATTAAATTGTTAAAAAAATATTAGATATTCAAGCAAATTACTTCATAGATTTTTTTCATACAAAAAAATGACGTAAGATTCAAATTTAACATTCTAATGAACTTATAAATACATTTCATCCAAATAGAAAAACAAAATGGAAAGTAATTTTTTTTTAATTGATAAATACCTGAAATTACGATTAGACGGTTAAACTTATCGATTTCATATTTTTAACTAGTTTTCATATTTATGTTCCTATCTAGTTTAAAACTTAATTTAAAAACAAAAATGTATTTCGAATTTTTTTTAGTCTATTGAATTTTGCATTTATAAACATCAAATGAAAACTGAGGCTTTCCTCTTTCCAGTGATAACAATCAATGAATTACGTAACAACGTAATAAAGAAAAATTACCAATAAAAATTTCTTCTCCTTTGAAGAGGGCAAAATAAATTATATTTTTTATATTTATTGAATAAACGTTTTGAATGTTTGAGGGTGCTAAATTAGATTTTGGCTTCATTTTTTATGTGAAAAATCTATAAAGATAGTTTGCTTGTAAATCTAATATTTTTTTTTAGAATTTAATTAACATAAACAAAAATCTAGGAAACGACTCCAGTTTTCTTTAAATATGCACTCAACAACGAAAAGTTTGGTGCAAAAATCATGTCGATGTCATTTTTTTAACGACATTTTTGAAAAAATTATTATTTTTTTTTTTCTCGGCTTCTAGTGCCCATTAGTCAGAATGGAAAAATACGTGTCTGATTTCTTTTGACTAGGAGGCTCCAAAAAATTGCTAACTTGTTTAACCATTATAAATGTATTTATTTATATATTTGTTGTATGTACTATGAGGATTCATCACCATTTCTATTAAATATTGCCTTTGGGTAAAACAGATTTTAATATTTTGCAAATATAAGCTGTTAAAAAAAAAAAAAAATTGTTATTTAGTTACATGAACTTATCGAAATAATGACATCGTTAAGCGCTCGTTAAGAAAACTTCGTTCAAATTCTGAGTCATAAAATCATTAGTAATAGATCTCATACGCTCCTTAAAAATGCATTATATCCTAATAATAGCTAATATGTCATGGTAAATGTATTGTACAATATCCGGGATTGTATTTTCAAACAACTATAAAAGAATAATTCTGTCCAGGAATCGGAATGTCATAATTATCAATACCTTCAATATAATTAGATATATAGTCATCCACCATGTTTATTCATTTTTTTCCCTGTACCCGAGTCGTGCTCGAGCTGAGAGTGCGATCATCACAGGCGCCTAATGTCCTTTGCTGAGAGAAAAAACGAAATAAAACCACAGGAGGATCCTGAAGACGTAAACAACAATTATCCTGAGTAGGAATAGATGCAAGGCATTATTTCTAGATGTTATAACCACCCGGGAATACCCAACAACTTCCATCATTTCATCCCAATACCTAGAAGTCAAATTATATTAAAAAAAAGAAAAATCTACTGTATTGAATCGTGGACTTCAAGATTATTTCCACGAGGATAATTTCAAAGGTTTTCCGATAACATTCAACCAATTGAAAAAAAAAATTTTGCTTATGAGTTAAGTTCATTTGGATTACTAACTCATTGATTAAAATTAAAAATTGGAAGTCCATTTACGCTTGTACGTAATCTTCAAACACCTAATCAGTGCAATTCTCACCTGATTAGAATGTTAATTTTATACCCAAAAATAACATTGAAGAAATAATGCTCAATCGCACACGTCAATACAAGATTTTTATTGATAAACATATAAAACTTCAATTATTAGCTAAAATTATCTAGGTTCTTTACTTATTAATGCTATATATAAATATATATATATAAATATATCCTTAGAGGTATCGTTAAAAACACTATATATAAATTTCTCTTTTGGTTCGTAATTTCTTCGTTTTTCATTTTTAAACTTTTGTCCGTTACCTTACTAATTTTGGAGGGACATTTAGATTTCTCATACTGCCCCTTAGCTGTCAGAAACCACCTAAACACAATATTTAAACGATGTTTAGTCAAATAAGCATTTGGAATTATTATACATTGCTTGAAAGCCCCAACATTTGTTATAATAAATTTATATATTCGTTAATATAAATTCTTTAGTGTTACTAATATATGCGGGGGTATATAAGATTCAGTGTTATTGAGCCGAATATTGTTTAGTCCCGTTGCATTTTAAAAAAAAATAAATCAGCGTATGAATGTACAGACCTTCGATGTGTTTAATCTATGGCAACTGAATCTTCTGCAACACTCAATATATTGAAGTCTCCCAACTTAGTTATAAGTTTGAAAATGTTATTTTGCTTGCATCGTCAATCTTAGGCGATGTTCAAATTCTTTTTAATAGACTCAGGTCAGAGAATTCTTACTCTGAGTTAAATTTTATTAGTATAACCTTGTTATACTCGCAACCAATGTCAGTCGCGTTGTGGATGAAAAAAAATATTAAGAACAATAACCAACTCCAATCTCTTCGAACGAGATAGCGGTATTTATGTGTTCCAGCTTTTGCAACCTGTATATATATATATATATATATATATATATATATATATATATATATATATATATATATATATATATATCTATACATATATCTATATATATACATATATAAAGATATATGTATATAAATTGAATATCCAGAACAATTTAAATTATACTAAATTGTTGAGGAATTAACTATTGTTAGTTCTCCAATGTAATGAGATAAATATTTAAGATTTATTTTTTAAAGACGAATAAGTTTTATGTAATCATAAGTACGCCTTTTGTAAAGACACCTTGGGAACATTTCTTACATATACTATCTATATAATATCGATTCTTTTTTTTTATATTACGACCTATTGAATTTTTATCCTCTTTGTTATAACAATCGATTGTGATTTTCCCGTATAGAAAAAGCCTCCTTCCTACTGAAACACACTTCCTCCACCGTGAATAACAAGATAAAAACTTAGAGGACTTTGGTCGCTTCCTGTAGATCGTTCCTGTAACAGGGCCGTCGTTGCACTCGTCTGCAATGGGAAGGGGGTAATTCGTACGTGACGCTATGGCATTGCTCACTTGGTACTTTTTTCTTCTCATCTGAAGGTGAAATTTTTATTTATATCGAAACTTATTTATGGTCCATTTTTTTAAAATAATCAATAAAAGAAAATGTTTCGTCATTTCAATTAATAGATTATGTTAAAACAACTTTTTTTTACATAAATATGTATTTTGGCTGGGGTCTATAATTTTTTGCTGTAACGTTTTTTTTCATCCTCAAAACTGTAACTTCTTGTTGGTGTTGCTCGGAACAATAATTGCCGACAGTTACCTCATCAGAGATTTAATTGAAAATATTTTTTTTATACATAACATTTATCGCTAGAATCTTCCATTTAGGCGCTATATTGGTTTGAATTAAAAACACACGTTTTTTCAACATTTTTATGTGTTGATCCTTTTTTTAACGAGCTTAAAACACCTCTTCTAGTGTTGCTCGGATCGAAAATTTGCTGACAGTTTCCTTATCAGAAACAGTAAATATGAAAGAAGTAGATTATAAATAGGCATATCCATTATCTTTTGTTTATCCCAGTCTGAGAGAAATGAATTTTTTTTTTGTTTTTTTTGTTATAGTTTAATCGATTAAATAATCCCTCCTCTCTATCCGTAGAGAAAACTTTGTTGTTACATATCTATCTATCAACACCTTCAAGTTATCAACATCCCTCACCCTCCCTTTATATACAGTATTCTTCAATCCAATCACTAAATACAAGATCTCATCTTTCCAATTTCTATACATCCTGCAGAACTCCTTCATTCCAGGGTTTCTTTCTTACCCGATTCTCTATTCGCCGGGATTCTTTCCCTCCTTGCACTCGCAATTTTTCTTCGCCTACAAATTTACATCACCTTCCACCACCTCCTTTCTTTCTAAACTAACGCTCTTTAATCATATGGATATTTTCATAATTTATGTCATTCTAGCATATCAGACATAAAAAATTATCCAAAATCAATACTTTTTTTTTTAATGATATTGTTCTCATTGTTTATTTATTTATTTATTTATTTGATCGCCTCTACCCTTTAGGGTCATTGGCAGTTCATCTTCGATTATTTATCTCCTATATCCGTCCATAAAACCTGATAGCCTTTAAGAAATCCAACAGAGACTTCACTGATTTTTTATCATATTGTAAGATTTCTTGAGGCGTGTTTGAAATTTTAAATCTCTCCCTTATAGATGAAAGCTGTGGACAGTCTACTAATATGTGTTGTACTGTCCTGGGTTCCTGACAGTTGACGCAGGTAGGGGGCTCCAAACCGCGGAGAAGGTAGCCATGTGAGAATTCACAGTGGCCGATTCTCAGGCGGCACAAAATTATTTCTTCCTTTCTAGACGTCCTACTACTTGTTTGCCACTTTGCGGAGCAGTTCGTCTTTACATGTAACAATTTAGACCTATTTGTTTTCCAGTTCTCTTCTCACTTGGCTTGAATCGAGCATCTCACATGCCTCACCCAGTCTTCCTTAGGTGTAAGGATGATGTTTTTAACAATATCACCGTCACTGATTCTTGCTAACTGGGCTGCAGAAGCAGCTCTTTCATTTCCAGATATGCCACAGTGGGAAGGAATCCAAATAAAAATAATCGTATTGTTTTTATCTTGAATTTTCCATATAAGCTCAATAATTTCTAAAATTGTTACATGTTGAGACTGATCATTATTTATTGCTAGTAATACACTCATTGAATCCGTGACAATCAGTCCGAGAATGAGAATCAGTCCGAGGGAAATACCCGCTAAGACTCTATGGTACGAGACGTATCGGAAGATCTAAACTGCGATGGGAAGATGGTATTGCTAATGACTCTACTTCGTTTCCGAAACTGGAAGGAGGCAGCTCTTAATTGTGAAAACTGGCGATCAATGTTAGCGCAAGCCAAACCTCTACTACCAGGGATTTAGTGCTGTGTAAATAATATTAGTATTAAGTATATGAAAAACTATTTAAAAATGTTTGACATAAATCTTCATTTCTAAAAATACACAGACTTTGGTAAACAATTTTACACATCTAATGCATATTGACACTCACTAAGCTTTCTGGAGAAAAAAGGCAAGTCAGGATAAGGAGTGGCCAATGACGAGACAGAATGAAGTTGAGGTACTCAAGTAAACAGAGTGTCGGTAAAACTTTCCCACATGAGTGATAAGTTATTTTATTGTAACTGGAAAAACATTTTAAAATAAGACCGCTGGATGTATTATTACTTATATTAAAAATACATTTCCCTCTAAGAAGCTGACAGATTTAGAAAACTGAGATCAAAGCTACTTCTTTGATTTCAAAGAACTCCAGGGAACCACATTTTTTTTTTCTTTTCTTCAATTCACCTAGTGGATTATTCTATATGGTGTGCGATTCTTGTTATATGTTTTTCTCAAGAGGGCGGCTTAATTCAACTTTATTTAGCAGCACCTCCTTGACCGTTGTAGTTATAGAAAGCTAAAGAAACATTATGAAACTCGAATAATGCTATCACCCATTTCGTTTCCGATTATTCCAATATGTAGTTGCATTATCTTTAAAAAAGCTCAACACAGAACGCTTATCAGAGTACTCGTTTCATTCCAGTCTTCCCTGCTTATGATTTTTAAAAATTAATTTTGTATGATTTGGTATTTATGAATTAAAATAAAAAATTATCTTAGTGAGTCGTGGGGGAATATTAACATTTGTTGATAGTAACGAAAATATTAAGATATATTGGTGCTGGCTCAACAAACAACCTCGTCTTCCGATTAGATTAGACGTTTCAAGTTCTCTTTGGGCCAGTGTCCTCGTTTGGTATGTAAACTATTCACTCAGGACTCGAGAGGATATAAAGCAATGCCGGGGCAATAAAACAGCCACACTAAGATATCTAAGGGCTTATCTAGTAGGCCTTGGTATCCATTGCGACCGACTCTTTTTCCAAGGAGAAGATATTCCAACATATCTGTAAGTTAACATATATATAGAATAAATTACGCAGTCTAAATTTTTTATGTAATTTATTTCTGTTTAATATGAAAACACTACGGTTGTACATATAGAAAGCTAAAGAAACATGATGAAACTCGAATGAGGCTAATCTTCTTGTCAAAACGCCAACAATGATGGCGATGACGAGACCAGCTAATAGCCGAATATTGCATTTCAAAAGAGTTAAAAATAGTTCCATTTTACAGGATAAATATGTCCAGAATAGGCCATTCAGTGTATCAATGCGCGGCCTTAATGTGTCAACACCAAAACTCCGCACATTAACCGCTCCTTCAGCTCCTGGAAAAAAAGAACAATAAAATTCAGTAAACAAAGGCTCGAAGAAATAAAGATGCCTTTATATTTACACATTCGTGGTTACGTCAGGCCGAGGATAATCGTGGAAGATTTCCTTTTTGGCGCCCAACGACGGGACGATAGTTTTCATTATGAAGGCGTGAAAGTGAATTGCGACACCGACCGATTTGTCTAGCCCCGAATCAGATCTAGTTAGCATCCCCACAGCCATTATGATAATACCTCTTCACAGTTTTGAAAGAACTCTTAGCAAATAGCGGATGTTAAAAAGCAAATATGTGACATGAATGATGTCATAGTTTGTTGTGCGTTTTAGATAATGTTTTGTTTGTGCCTGAGTAAATTTAAGAAATTAGATTTCTACAGATGATCAAAAACATGAGAGGAAACGTAAAAGAGATTCAATCTAGAACTACTTAATTCACTTAAGTAGATGAAAGAAAATTTTCAAAAACCTTTTTGTATAGAGTTAATTGTTGAATTTCGTGAGCATAATGAATTAAAAAAAATTTAGAGAAAATACTTCGTACAAGAAAAGTCAACCTTATTATTTGACTTAGCAAGACACCTCCTTTAATGGTGAAGATTTGTTCTAGTGTTGAGGAAGAAGATGGACTGGACACTTTCTAATAAAGAACTTATTTAAGAGTTTTGTGATCCATTTACGTTAACAAATTAAATAATTAAGTGTATTGATTGATTGTAATTTGTTTTTAATTTATACATATTTTTTATTTTCCAGGTAAGAAGCATAGAATGTTAATGGTTACATTTGATTTAAGGTAAGATTTATAATTCATTTATATTTAAAATACACTTTAAAATCCTGGTCTTACAACTAAAATACCTGTCCCTTTATTGAATTGGATTCCTTTCTAAAGTCAAAAATCATCAAGAAATATCTCTCGTAAGCGATCGATAAACGTTTTAAATAAATATTTAACCATTTATTGAGGAAAAATGGAGTGACAGCGGAGCCGCCTGTAATAGATATTACTGCATAGGAAACCTTGATCACAACTTAGAAAACAGGAATGCTTGAGTTGCATAACTGCTTTTATATACTCATTTACTTATTTTCTTACTTATATCTTAGACTCTGCATGTAGTTTCAATTAATATATATTATAATAGGAATTTTTTTGGAACTGCTAGAAAAGTCACATGTAACTAAAAAGAAACGGTTACTGTTTTAAATAATCATCTTTAATCTGGAAAATTAAATAAAACCTGGAAATCTAAGTTGAGATACTAGTGGATTTTACTGGTTATGGAGTTTACTATGAAAGGATAGATATCTGGTTTGGGATAAATCAGCAACATAAGGTACATATCAAAAATTGTTTGTATGTTCTTTATTGATATTCACAACTGTATACAATATATATAATAAGTAAATGGGCGATGAAATGATTACAATGACATGTCAATAACTTGTGAAGAACTTCCTGTTAGTATCAGTTCAATGAATACTTTATATTATAAAGTCTCTAAGCCATCTTCTTTTCAGACGTCAAGTGCTGGGAGACTAGTGGATTCGAGTGAGTATCTTGTCAGGAAGGAAACGAGGTATTTCGTTACGAGGTATCTCGTAGGTATTTTGTTTTAGCCAAATATGGAGCATTTAGATCGTTATAGGCAAGTTTTTTTGTGACAAAGGAGCATTGGGAATTTTCCGAAGGATTTGGATTGTAAGGATTGGATATGAGACGAATTGGATGGTTTATTCGAGCCCCAAAGCTAAACTTTGTATTTCCAAATAGATCTATTTACTGTTATGTGAATGAGTCTCTTGTAATCAATCGGAAGGTATGAACGTTTGTCTAGTAAGTGAATAAGGCAACTAAACTACGTGTAGTTTCTTGTCGTTTTAGTCTGGTATGTGCGGCCCCAAAAGTGAATTATTAATTGTTTAAAATAAATATCAAGTTTACGTTGTGTTATATTTACCCATTTACCCAAGGAACGAGTTATGTATTCAATAAAATAATTAAAATAATATATTATATATATTTTCAATGTTTTTTCTTTATTATCTTCTAATCGTTATGGTCACTATCATTATTGTAACCATTTTTCAATATTGATGGAATGGCGTATGTATGTAGGGGTGAACAGCGAAGATGGGATATGACCTAGGTTTTTAGTGTGTGATAATGATAATATCAATGATTTTTTTATGTAATAGGTATTCTGACAACCATTTCTTTTATCGTATTTATTATGTCTATAAGTTTTCTTTAATCCCCTTAAAGAATATTCATAATAAAATATGTTTGTCCCGTATTCTAAATTTCTTAGTATATACCATATATGTATGGTATATATACTATATATGTTAGTATATACTATATATATTGACGAGGTTACTAATATAAAAACAATGCGAAACTACATTGCATTACTTTCTCTGTTGAACTCATTGCTTCAGTGGAATGTGGAGGCAGTTTGCCTTCAGCTCAACTCTAAGGGAATAAATATGATTTGCCAGTGAATTGTGCAATTCTTTTTTAAATGCTTATTTTTATTGGTTTTATTTAAAAAAAAATAGCAAAAAGAACATCAGAATTTCTATTTTTTTAAAAACTACAGGCTTGCACAGATCATTTAAAGACATTTTTCTGAAGACCAATCTTCAGAAAAATGTCTTACATTACATTATTTAAAAGCTTAGTGAAATATATTTATAAAGTTTAATAATGTTTGGTATCTCCAAATATGTTGAATAAGCTAAAAGTAAATCAAAATATATGCTTGTGGAATATCTAAGACACTATAAACTTATCCTCTGTAAAATTTATATATCTGATTATTATAATGAGATATTAATAAATTTTATATTTTATTTAGATTCCTAAAAAGCCGTAAAATCTCGTTCTACTTGTATTCATAGGAAAACAAAATAGGATTCAATACATCAATAAAGATCGAATAAGAAGAAAAAGAATATTTTTCCAGACATGAACCTCAACCTTACCGAATCAATTTATTTTCAATATTGATTTGAATATATTTATAAGCAATATTTGCTTATCTAAACAGAAAACCAGTGAATAAAGAAGAACAAGAAACTATTTCAAAATAATAGATACTTTTAAAGGCAGTTTAAAAATAAGAAAAGAGTTCACTTTTAGAATGAAGAATTCAGTGAGACAATTATGCCTCTCTATTGCTGCTATAGTTCGCATGCAATCAACATCTGTAATGGCGTTGGGAAAACGAGAGAAAAGAAAAAATCTTTCAGAGAAGAACAACCAAGAACTTTTCCCAATTGTTCTGAAACGGTGAGAGTCTTGCCGAAATCTCTATGTTCAGTTCATTTCATGTTACTGCCCCTAAGGCTTGAGATGTTATTATTATGAGTTTATTAAATACTTATTAAAAATTTACTACATATTACATATAATATACTGGCATACCCTAGTCGAGGCTTCGCCCTCTCTTATCAGTAAGGACTTATAGATAATTGTAACTAATAATTGAATTTAAATTATTAGTTGTTTGAAGATTACGTAATAGCATAATGGGAGATCCAATTTTTAATTTTAATGTTTGAATTGGTACTCCAGACGGACAGAGACCATTAAGAATCTCTGGCGGATAATAAACTGCATTATCAGTGCTTAGGACTAAAGACCCATGAATAAAATTTTTAAACACAATATCAAAAAACAAAGTATCGACACTTTGGTAATAATGTTTATTTGACAGAAATAATTTTATTGATTTCATATGGTTTAGTTGTAATTTCTAGCCATAAAAGAATACGACATTGTACATTTAAATTTTTACTATTGTAAACTTTATTATTGCTAAATCTTCCTAGACCTATGGAGATGAAATAGCTAAATTTTTTTATAGATGGGTTCAATAGTGTTACTATTGTAAACTCTATTGCGGAATAGTTAGCACCAGGCAGTGTGACAAACCTTGTTTCGCCCAATCAACACTGTACATTTAAATTTTGATTATAAAAATTATAATATTAATAAAATCTTCCTAGAACTATAAAAATGAGGTAGTTGAAATTTGGTTCAAATGGGTGCAGTGCTTTAACCATTGTAAACTCCGATTAAGGAATGATGAATAACCAAACGTCGGACGATTTTCAAACTTCGCTGGGATCAACATGTCTTAGCACATATTAAAATTTTTTTCAATAATTTAATTGAATATAAGTAAATTTTATTATAAATTTTAAGCTCTATGTAACTCCTAACATTATAACCTGCAGTAACATGTAGAATGCCGCTCGCCAACTATTGGTCGATTTTCAAACTTCACTGTTATCCACTATATTATAGCGTTTTTAATGAGAAATTAATTGGAAATTACTAGATTTTACTATCGCTAAATCTTATTGAAACTTTAAAGATGATGCGGTTAAAAAATTGGTACAGATAGGTTGTTGTTTGTTATTAAGGGCATAAAACTGCTATGGTTATTATTGCCCATATACCCGAACTTTACTACACCGCCTGCATTGAAACAATGACAGTAACAATAATAAATTTATAATAAAATTATATTAATCTCGATCATAAATACGATTTACAAAAAAAAAAAAATAGTATTGAATAAAGTAACGAACATTAAATAAAATTATATAATCTAATTTTCTTGATAAATTCTATAGTACAACAAATGTAATGTTTACTATCGCCCAAGAACATACACAGTTGGCGAGGTTCACCACATTTATTCATATCTCTCCTGTACTGAGGACATTTCTCGAAGATATGCCTCACTGTTAGAGCAACTCTGCTGAGTTGACACTGAGAGGGATCTCTCCTTGCCATCAGGTAGTCACGTGTTAAAACGACACTGTCCAATTCTCGTGTGATTATCACCTCCTCCCTTCTAAATCGTCCTGAGGGAGAGGTCCAGCCCCCAATGTTTGGTTTTATTTCTTTTAATTTATTATCTTCCGTTGCTAACCACTCTGCCAGTTATGTGGAGTGGTCGAAACATGTCTGCCGCGGACTAGAAAGTGGGTGTAATGGTTTCTCATTGGTGGGCTTCTCTGCCTGCTCCATCCATTGGTACCATTGGTACAGATTGGTTTAGAAGTTTTCGCGGTTAGTGATCACAAGCGAAAAATGGCTAGTCCTTTTATATAATAGTATATATTAGTCCAGTAACCTGGTTAACGGAAGAAAAATAGATTTCTATGTTTTTTGCGGAGTATAATAAAGTAATGTATCCGTATTTAAAATTTGTCACCATTTGATTGCTGCTAACGGGTACTTTCTCTACAATTATGTTTTGATGGTTTAGTAGTGCCAGTATAAGCATGTAATGAAATGAAAAATGACCTGTATTTTGGAATTTAAAAATATCCTAAGGCTGCATTTATTTTTTTAGTCCTTCATCTTCGGCAGTTTCCAATCTTAATCCTATTATTTTAATTATCTAATAAAAAATACACATCTCCAGCAATCAGACGTTGGGCTTGCAGTAGCATTCCTTAAAGTTCTGAACCAATCATCGTTGATCTAGCATATAAAAAATTTCTCTGTCATTAAAGATGAAATTTTTTTTTCTTTTACATCAGGGAAAATCTGCGAATAATAATTACATAATTAGTTATCACAAAACTATCGCCAATATAATGGGTATCGATCGGTTCCTTGTAATCGATTTTGGATCATTTAGTCTGGAAACTAATTCTTTCCCCAGGAATCGGTGAAATCGTGAATCGACATTTGGAATCGGCACATCCCTAATATATGTATTAAAATATCATAATACTAGGGATGTTGTTTATTCTAAAAGGATTTAAAATTAACCAACGATTCAGTATAATCCCTCAAGTGCTATAGGGAGAAGGAGGTGTGAAAAAGGCATAGGATTTGGAAATGTAAGTTTGATCACGTTCTGGCGAGTGTCCTTTTCTTTTAGCTCTGTTCACAAACCGTCGAGGATTGACTGTGTCACAGTTTCAAGGTACTCTTTCTTAAACGTCCTCAATGTCGTGTATTTATGCCGTTTCCAATGCGAGGGCACATATCTCAATTGATTTCATCCGAAGTGAATTGATTTAAATCATAGTTGTAATATGGGTACTAGTTTTTATCCTTGCGAAATGCTGTGTTGTGCATAATAAAATGGGTACCTGATGAGTTTTAGAAGGAAACCTTTGTGTACCCCTTAGGGTTGAGTGTGGATATAGTGTAACAAAAAAGTCATTTTTATTTTTAGGGGGAAAAAAAAACCGTTTAATATGTCGTCTTACAACATATGTATAAACCGAAAACCAACAGTCTTAAAACTTCATTTTGATTGAAAGAAAACTAAACAAGTACTATCCTCCAAAAAAGATAGTATGTTTAAAAAATTCATTCATTGTAGTATTAAGATTAAAAATATACCAATTACAACATTCATTGACATTGTGAGAAATATGTCATTTATTTAAATTTGTTTATGTTATTTTTTTTTCCAACTCAACTCAATATATTTATATACATTTATAGTATTGTTATGAATACATAAGTTGAAAAAAAAATTAACATTTTCGCATGAAATAATCACACAGTAAAATCCTAATTTCAGTTACAATTTATTTATATTTAATATATATTTCTCAATTCATTACAAAGATGGCCGTTTTCCCTTTTTCACGATTCGCATTGCAATCACAAACAATATTTTTGTATTTCCTTATACTTTTTACTATACTTAAGATATTATAAGTTGAATAATACGAACCCAGTGGGAAACCGCATTACTAAGGATCGTTGGTATCATAAGAAACAATCGAAGCTTTTAGCTCGATTTGTTAAGCGAGCAACCTGCTAAGTTGGAGTAAATTGTATTCGAACTGCACGTAGCAGAGAAGCAAGATGTGGTTAGTGAGTAATAAGTGAAAAACAATTTTTCAAAGACACATTGGGAAAGGTTTTGATAGCCTGAACCAAACGACCACAGTTCCTTAGATGGGGTAGGTTAGTGGGAAAGGTGGTCCATTATGGTTCATTTTCGAAACCGGGATTTCATCTATTCAAGTCAAGGATGTTGTCCTAACCTTGAACTTAGCGTTGGGAAAAATCACGGGATGACGAGGTTATGATCCGCCTCTAAATGGTTCAATCGATTTTTGACGGATGCAGGCTGCACAACTTGATTCCAGCAGCTACAGTTCTTCCTTTCATTCTCCTCGGAAATCAGATACAAAAGGATAAAAATTTAAAAAAAATGATACAATTTTGGTGATGACGTCATTACCAAATTATTCTTTTGTTAAAAAATTATTTGTATTGAAATACCTCTATTCAATAGTTCAACAAAAGTTCAAGAAATCGTAATTATAGTAACATGGAAATGAATCATGAATAACCTACAGATTAGTAACAGTTATATATTGGATGGCCCCGAAACCATCTTCATTTCTGTCACATTAGAGCAAGTGTTCTCAAACTGGGGGTGTGAGGACAAGTATATAAAATAAAAACAAAATATCGAAGCAAACTTTATGTTGCTAGTGACTTTGATCGTGCGCTTACTAAATGAAAAAGTTAAGAAATTGCTCATTCGTCCATCTCACTAATTTGTTTTTCTTTCCCCAGTACTTCTCTAGCTTAAATGAACTTATAATCTTGTAACAGTAAAAATATATGTTTTGATATCAATGTAATAATTGTTTTGTTTGCTTTTTTATATGCCCACACAATTTGCAATGTCCAAGAGGGGGGGGGGGCTTGGATGGCTTTTGTTTCAAACAACACTCTGTCTTGGAGGATCATCGCAAATCGAATGTGAAGTTGAGATACTAAGATTTTTCTGTCATCCTCAAATAACTATGAACTACAATTACAAAAAAAATAAATTCAACATTTCGTTATAAATAATTAATAATTCACTTCTTTACCGATATCCTTATTCATATATAAGCAATATATAAATATGATTGAATTGGAATATTAAGAAATGTATCCACTTAATCCTTCTTAAGTTTCTGTTACAAATGACTTAGGAGTTTGGTTGGAGAAAACTTAGTAGGTGAAGAGATCCTAACGAAAAAAAAAAATTAATGATTAAAAAACAATAATAAATAAGATAATGGTTACAATATCAGGAATATTCCATTTGTGGTGACATACATATTTTGTTATAAATATTATTACAGCAAGACGAGATTTTGGTGGCAAGAACTTGATCAGCTGAGACATTATAAAATAAAAAATAATATCAAATCAAAAAGAATAAATAAAGATATTTCTAGTGATTTTACTATTATGTTGCATAGGCAAAATTAATCTAGATGATTTTTCCAAAATTTTGAACGTATTTTATATATAGGTATTATTGGATTTTTAGTTATTAGAAATAGCTCTGTTAAATGGAATACGTTATAAGTTAAAAAAAGCATTATTTAACATGACAATATTACGCAATACTAATTTTTGTCTATCACCCTCAAATACTTATCAACAATAACTACATAATAAACTAAATTTCAGACCTAAAGATTATTAAGGATGTGTATTTTTTAAATTAGTAAGTAGATTAGAAGGATTTTTAAGGACAACTGTTGGACTATTTATTATTCTAACGAAATCGACCGTTAATTTTTTGAGATATTAGTTGTCTTTGTTTTTTTTATTCCTTAATTATTTTTTTTATAATTCATCTTTTATTGAAATTAACAACATATTAGCAAAATACATTAAGTAAATAAGTTGATTTCATAGTGTCATGGCATGAACAAAACTTGAAGAGAAACTACCGTGGTAGCTCTCCAATCAAAGTTTTTAACTACCAACTAAGATTATCGGGATCCGAAACTGAAAATTCACTCTTGTAATTTTTGTTCACAATAATAATCAATAATTGAACAATAGTTACTAAAAATACTCTACTTTTTTACAATCATCTATAACCATTGTGACGTCCTCAAGGATAAAGTTGAACCACCGGCAGAGATTCGTAAGGTATTAATCATTGTGACAGCCTAAACCGCTTTTATTAATGACTCTTAAGACAATGGAGGAAACGAAATTCATTTGAATTGTTAAGTATGTATTTTTTTATCAAAATTTGTAAGTATTTCTATCATTGTCATTAAATTACAACATTAACTGCTTACATCATACACTACGTCACCGATTATTATAAACGTTAGTATTGCAGCGTTTCAATGTTTCTTTTTGACGCGCTACTCAATTTTCAAAAATTCTTTTCCTCTTCTTATCTGTCATTCCTTTTGTTTATGCTTCTTCATATCCCGCTTCTTCCAGTACTTTCTTACATTCCTGACAGACGTTACTAGTAAATAATGACCTTTGTTTACATAGTTGATATTGAGTGGATCTCCCTTTGCCATGAAGTATTAGTAGAAAAAAATAGTTAAAATTTTAGTTTCGATTAATATTTTGCTCTTCCATAAATTTATTTATTTGTTTTTTTATTATTTATTTTTTAATATTTATTTATATTTATAGCCGTATAGAACAAAATAAAAAAAAATCTCGTAAATGTGAAGATAATGTTCATAATGACGTGTCGATGGCTTGTAAAACAACTACTCATTGGTTGAACTTAGTAAAAGTTTTATTTTAGGTCCCAAAACCATCTTCTTTTCAGATGTCTCGGAGGGTTACCTGGAATAGAATGGGAAGCAAGGTGAAATGGATTTGAATGGTTATGGAGTTTACTATGAAAGGATAGATTTCTGGTTTGGGATATATCAGCAACGTACGGTACCTTAAAATCTTCATATGTTTGTTTGTGAATAAGTGAGAAAATTGAGGATTTATCAAAGGATTTTAGAATGTAAGGATTGGATCTGAGATGAATTAGATGGTTTAGTGGAGCCCTAAAGCTCAACTCTATATGTCTAAATAGGTCTGATAACTGTCAAGTAAATTCTTCTTTACTGACAACACAACAAGTCCACTGACATTTTTAGGCTTGAATTGCGAAAAACTGTACAAATCCGTCCAAGTTGTTTCTAAATATGTACTTGAGGTATTTAGAACGGCCGCTACAACCCTGAGCCAGCTAGAAAGCCTTTCCAAATATAAATCCCCAAAAGGACGAGATATTTATTATCTAAACCGTTACAAGTTAACGAGATGCTTTCTATCGACCTTGGCTAATCGACCCATCGATATCTGAGGCACATTCCCTTCTCCTTGACCGTTCCTTCCCACAGGTTGCCGGAACTCCACCTCTCGGGTTGTACCTCTCGGCTTGTTCAATGGTCAGTTCGTGTTACCTCATGATAGGGATCTCTGTAATGAGTTTAACAACACCCATCGACACTATGTCGATATGTATCTAATGTGGGTTTCCTCTCTTCAAAAACTAGACATTACATGAATCGAATGTAATTGTTATCAAGGCCTTAGCTTGAAACATATCTAACTTGTCTTTAAGATGAAATATGAACAAAACAAGAAGTTGGTTCTGTTGGTAGAAGGATTTTTTTTTCCAATTAGGATAGATGATTGTGAGTTATAAATTGACCAGCTCAGATATTACAATATAATATTTTATAAGTATCTCGAAATGATTATTCCTTTAAAACGCACTGTAGCCACACAAGACTAAATAATAGAGTATAAATTCCTTATATTAGTTAATCCTCCCGTTCCACAGAAGCTAGTTCAATACCAATCATTGGATATTTGGTAAAGAAATATACCCTTGTTACATTAAAAAAAAAAAAAAAAAAAAAAAAAAAAAAAAAAAAAAAATGTAATTAACACTTTAGCGGATATTGTTTTTTTGTTTGCTGAGGGCAACAATAATGTTTTATAGTACACGTTGCCGACCTATTTTACCTAGGTTAGGAAGGTTGAGGTCCATTTTTAATTTATCATGGATCCTGCGCTGGAGAGGTTACAAGTTTACAAGGTTACAAGGAGAGGTGTTTAAGATCTTGACACTCCAACACGCTCGTCAACTATGGTACGACCTGAATATCAGTCCAGTATGTCTATGTATGACCTAAATATATGTTATTTTAAATTTTTTGAAAAATAATTTTTAGGGATTCATATAACTATTTTGTATCGATTCTCTGAAAGTTATCCCGCCACTTTTTTAATTCATCCAGTTTTCCTCTGGCAGATCTCTAGCAGCCAATTCCTTTCTTATTTTTTTAAATCCCCTCCTAGGGAAACTTATATCCAGCTATAGTGATTAAACCTTCAAAGATTTCTGCAATGAGGATGACGGAGAATAACTGATAACTCCAGTGTCTTTGAGCTAGGCTAGCTAGTACCATTCTGCTACAACTCTTACGCCATCAAGCCGGAAACCATTATTTCTTCTCAGCTATCATCGAGAAAATTTACTAGATAAATCTTGATAAAAGTGAACTGTCCAAAAGGAAGTTGCATTATTATTATTATTATCTTTGACCGTTTAACTTTAATCCTTATGGTATCACAATTTCCATATCTACATATTTTCCTATTAAATTTTATATTTGAAAATAAAGATCATGTAGGTCGTGATCTCTTATTGATCACATGTTTATTTATTTATTATTATTTTTTTCTAATCCTGATTATTAGTTTAAGAAACAAATACAAATATAAAATATGAATCCACCTCTATTTCTGGTCATGGCGCGTTTAAGAGAAATCTGTATAAAGCCAAACTTTCGTAAAGGAATTACATACTAATCTTTATCTAGTGATGGGGGAGACGTTAGGGAAAGAGGGTATGGTCAGTCAGCATGCTACCTCTGCGGCTTTTCAGGAGGCATTAATGTGTTGAATAGTTGGTTAGTCTTGTTTTTTGGGCTATTAAATAATTTGATATACCACCTTGTAAATGATTTTTGTTTCTGTTTGTATGTCAAGTGTAAGGTTGTATGTCGAATTTTTCGTCTCTAAACCCCTTTTGGAGTCGTTTTGATGTCGATCATAAGTAAAGCGGTCTCAGAAAACATTTATAAATCATTTATTTGAGGCGGAGCGAAAGGTTTGGTGAACTTAGCAGGTGATTTAGCCTGTAAGACTTAGTTCTCATCGACTTAAACTTTCGGTTGCAGTGGCCTGATAGAGTGAGTTGCCTGTTTAGAGTGAAACCTAAGTGCACTATACTTCCCGCTGGCCTCTTAGTGATTCCTGCTAACTTAAAGGTTTTTGGAAGGGGACGCTTATTTTTATTTTATTTTTTTTTTTAAGTAGAAAGTAATGGATAATAATAATCTTGGGGTTAACTGGAATATTTAATTCTTATAATTTTTGTGTGATCACATTCTCCGCTAGCCTTAGAATCTTTGTGGTGTTTAATCTGCACTTTTACATAAATCACACGTTTAATGATAATTTCAACTTTTTATTCTGGCTCTTGCGTTCCAAATTATTTAGACCCAACTGTATTTTTGATGGTTTTCATAGCTCACATCTATTTTAGTACTATGGTTAAAGCAATGACCAATTCATCAACCATTCTGCGATGAAAAATATTACGACATAAGAACTTAGAAATATAAAACAGTTCACTTAAAAGAATTAACTGAATGAATTGCGCATTTTTGAAATCAAACCAGGAGAGAACGTGGTTCAACTGCTATAGGACACTGTGTTGACCTCGAGGATCTGATGAGCCATGACTCGAGACTAAACAGTAGATCCGTGGACTACTTGCCTAGTTCGCTGCCCAGTGGGGGCTGACCCCGATCCAATCTGGGCCGAAGAAACTCCTTCCTGCGGCCAGTTAGACCAGCCTGTAGTAAATAGCTTGTAATATACTCAGGAGCATCTGGCATTAAATTATTTTATAAAACCACTATCTGGTCCAGTCGACTATCAATAATTTGAAATCCAAGTGAATAAATAAAAAACTTATACTACAGAGAGTTCAAAGAAAATAATTTATAATGGAAATATTGGTTAGTCTAGAAATTAATGCTGGCTTAAGGTTTCAAAATATATATATATATATATATATATATATATATATATATATATATATATATATATATATATATATATATATATATATATATATATATATATATATATATATTTTTTTTAATATCAATTTATTGAAATTTAAACTGTGCAAATATATACATTAACTAAATATGTTGATAAAAATTACAATAACATGCCAAAACTTGAAAAGAACTACCAGTAGCACTAAGAACTATCAGTAGCACTTCAATAAAAAATTTACACTAGATCTCTAGGCCATTTTATTTTCAGACGCCTCGGAGGATTATCTGGAATGGATTGGGAAGCAAGTTGAGAAACTAGTGGATTTGAGTGGTTATGGAGCTTACTATGAAAGGATAGATATCTGATTTGCTCAGTGTTCATATTGGATATTTTTGTATAGGATAGAATAATTGTTTATGATTCTCCTGAAAATGTTTTGTATATCTTCCAGGTTCCTATAATTTGTTATACAAGTATAACTAAAAGGGTTTTGATCAAATTCAACCTTTAGATTGAATTTTAAATGATTTTGTTTTGGTTAATAAATAGGAAAAAAAACAAAAACATGGAACAAGAACCTTCTGTTTTTTACTCTGCAAGTAATTACATATTCTATAGTTGAGAGACCTTAGTTGGAGAAAACACAAGGAAAGACAGAGCCTCGATGGTAGTACTGACACGTCTCTCGAATGATTGGAATTCGTAAAGCTAATGACGCTTTCAAAGCTATCACAAATAGAAAGAGACTCCTTGGAAGATTCAGGATTGATAAGTGAGGAATAGGGAGATAGTAAAGGATCATTACGACTGGATCTGACTGTATCAGAAGGCGTGCGATGTGGTAGAAGAGGAAAGAAAAAGAATCAATCAATCAATTAATAATGGTTTTAACTAATTAAAAAATCTTTATATTTTAACTTGGCCTTTGGTCTAGTTCACTTAAAATAATTATCCGTATAATTATGCACAGTAGAAACATATTATAAAGGAGACTAGCGTGCATTATGCGATAGCGATGACACAACACGAACTCCTTAGCTAATAAGATTTGTATATATTTTCTCCATTATGCTTATTGTCTATGCTTACTGTATATCATTCATTATGCCTGACTAATTATTGTTTTCTATTGTTACAGGTGAGTCAAAGTACTACTTAACTTCGATGTCGTAAGTAATATTGCACGTTTGAATGATTACATACACGGAAATATACACATAACCATTTAAAAATTAATATTAAAACTGTTTATATTTGTTAAATCTGTTGTTAGTTTAACAGTTTATAATTAATATTGAAATATTTTGAACTGGAAATTATGACGGGAAAAGTGTCTAAACAAGGTTCATCGTACGTCTTGGTCGCCTATTTCATATTTTTTCGTAGATCTGTTTACAAAGCATGTTATCTATTGAGAACAAGCTCATATTTCTTCAGTCACGAATACGTCCTCAATCCCTGATGTTCATGCCGTGCAAAGCAGAATACTCTAAACTTTTTGAAGGAATCGTGGATTTAAAAATGTAGTCTTAAAAGCCCAAGTTTGCATCAAATTTAGGTATGCTAACTTTAATTTTGTATCGACCATATAATTTAAAATTATTATTATATTATTTAAAATAATAGTTGGTTTAATTTTGTTTTTTATTTAGAATTTGTTTGGGGGCCAAAAAAAGAATATTTACAGTTTTCGAATTTACTTCTCATGTCACGCTCATTCTTTCTCCTCCTCCAATAATTCTTCATCCTTTCTGACTGTTGCATTTCTCTGTTTTCCGTCCACTCCTATCGCCTTTGACTTATTTTTTCTGAAGTCGGATGTCCACATCAGTGATTTCAAGCATCTTATGTTCTTGCTTCTTCTGTTAAGCATAATTACTCTGGTTTTTCATGTTGTAAATCTTCTTATTCAACCATTTGGTATCCAACCAAACTCACTCTTCTTTTTCTCATAACTGTTTTCAGATCCTTTGTCCTCTCATATATTTCTTATTCGTTCTCGATCTGAAGCTTCCTTGTAATATTATTGGTCATTCTTCTTAATATTTGCTTTTCGATCTTCAGGAGCTTTCCCAGGGTAAAGAGATTTATTATTTCCAGGCTATACAATTCTTTTTATTATGTATTTTGTGTGTTAATTTAGATTTTATAATTAAAAGATCTTTTATTGCATGCCTACCTGATCCGTTGTGGTAGATTGTCTTTCCTAAATAATTGAGCTGTTTTGTGACTCCTATCTGTCGGTATTTAGTCTTCACTGTTTTCTTTGTATACTTTTTCTTAGTGGTCATCACTTCTGCCTTCTGGAAGGAGCTTTGTAGTCCTGCCTTCTCAAATATTTATTTTAATTCATTAATCTATATTATAGCTTCTTTTTCTGTCTCAGCTAAGAGCACCAAATTGTCAGCTAAGGACAGACGTCTGGGTTCTACGTTTTGTTTTTTGTTTCGATTATCAGAGTCTTTATTTGTTAGGTATTATTATTATTGTTTTATGAACTTAAAAATAATATGAAATAGCTTTTATGAATACGACAGAATAATTTTAGGTCATTGACATTTCGGGTTTCGAAATGGAACTCCTTATATCGCTTTAATTCATCTATCTTCCTCTTAATACTCTGATCTAGCCTAGAAGCCTAGATGGTGATGCCACTAATTTTAAAGGCAGGGATGAAGTTTTTATTTCCTTCCACCTGCCAAAGCCCAACCTTTACGACCCTATTCCCTGATCGGAAGGGATCAGGAGATCTGAGAAATCAACCTAGTCTGCATTCCTTTTTAATCTTTTTATTCAAATAGTTCCAGTTTTTAATTTCTTCTATTAGAAAAAAAAAAAAACTTTAAATTTCAAATAAAACTGTTATCTTTGTTAATAAATACAGTAATTAAAATGTCTTATATTCTTCTTAGGTCGTTAAGTGATATTATATTAGTAAAAATATAATAAATATCAATCTTATTTTTTAAAAAAATAAATAAATAGTTTCGCACCGAATGGAAGTTTTAACAAAAGAAAAATATAATAATATATGGTTTTGCATGGTATTCTGTAAAGTTTTGTTCACAGTTTACTATAAATCAGAAAACTAAGTTTTTATTCCCAGAAATCCTTTTTATACGAATCATATCACTGGCATTTGGGAAAAAGGGCTTAAGTCATAATTTTCATGAAACTGGGGGTTTTTGTATTCTTGACAAAAAAATATTTTTCTTTTTTTATTGTTTCAACCGGTTTAAATGAAATGACTAAAAATTATAAATAATTGTGGTACAAAGAGCTTAATTGACACTTGATAATACTTTTCACCACCTTTTTACCAGAACGTGTGCAGATCAAAAGCGTTTATGTATTTCTGCAGAAACCTTAGTTGTAATAATGATGAAGATACCGATCCTGATTTAGATTATTTCATTTTTATACTAACACTGCACTTATAGATTTCTTTTTCATCATTTTTGTTGCTGATTATGTATTTTCACTGTTTACATGTTTAGAATATTTAGATAAAATTATAATTTCAACATGAAAGGAAATATCTTTAATTTTTCCTAACTTTTCAACACTGTTAGGTCCTGATTCATTTCCTATATCCTTGGCAAAATATAATTAAGTTGCTTATAATTAAGTACAGAGGGTTTAAGTTAGTCACAAAGGGGTATAATGGACTTCGAATAAATAAATAATATTTTGTTTAAGTTTGTATTTTACTGTAATAAATACCTAGCCCCTTATATAGATATAATAATGATTCATAAATAAAGAAATACTAAGATAGGATTTAAAATGATTTTTCAAAACTTTGGAATAAGTCCTGTAAACTTCACATTTCAAGGCTTGAGCTCTTTTGCCCAAACATCAGTGATATTTAATGAATCTGTACAACAGCGTTCAGACAAAAGGATTACAACCGTGAAATAACTTTTGCTGATATTAAGACTACTTCTATTGAATATATCTTTTCCTAGCTTAATTGGTAGATACTAGACACAAATACACACTCGTGAAGAATTAAGAATAGTAATTAGAATGAAGGTACCTGTTGAAATATATCAAGGAGACTACCTTATGCTAGAAACACAAAGAGAACCCTCACAAGGTCGGATACATCAAGTTATACCAAACTGGGAAAGAGGAACAGTGTTAGAATTTATCTACTAGCGGTACAACAATGCCTCTTCCCACGTTCTGGTAATTGCTGTATTATTTTTGTCTATAAGCACGGCACCATGAAGGACCAAGTCTCATTCACACACCTGTCGAGCACTAATATCTATGTAGCCTTCGTCTTCAGAATAAATAAATAAAATATATATATATATATATATATATATATATATATATATATATATATATATATATATAGAGAGAGAGAGAGAGAGAGAGAGAGAGAGAGTGTGTGTATGTTACCGGTATTAGAGAAAACTGGATTTTCTAGATAGAACTAGATTTTAAATATTTAAAGTTCATTTTTTTTTAAAGCTTTTAAAACTCATTCGTTAAAACTGGTATTGACTAACCAATACTAGTATTCTTCATGTTTGTTCAATAATTCTAGTTATCACCAATCATAGTTTAGTGAAAACACGATATGACTAGTTGAAACCAGATTTAACTAAATCTTTAATATAATTACCTTTGAATCAGGATATTGAAGACATCAGTATCATACTAGCTAGTAAAAACCGTTAAAATATGATCTTCTATTGAATAACAGTTTTTCCCAATAAATAAATCCCATCAAATAACCTTTACCCTTCGTCGTAAACCTATGACTTCTCGTCCTTCAGTCTCCTTTAATGATGTCCCATTAATCCCTGTTGAACAGATCCGCTACCTAGGACTCCATCTGGACAAACGTCTTACTTGGAATCCACACACAAGACTAAAACGACAAGAAACTGCCTGTCGTTTTCGACTGCTTCAACATTTACTTGACAAACGTTCAAAGCTTCCAGTTAATTACAAAAGACTAATTTACATGACTGTGATTAGACATATCTGGACGTACGGAGTTGAGCTTTGGGGCTCTACTAAACCATCCAATTCATCTCGTATCCAATCATTACAATCCAAAATCCTTAGAAAAATCCTAAATGCTCCTTGCTTCGTCACAAACAAACTTATCCACAAAGATCTTAATATACCTTACGTTTCTGACTTAGCTCAAACCAGATATCCATCCTTTCATAGCAAACTCCACAATCATTCAAGCCCATTAGTATCACAACTTGCTTCTCATTCCATTCCAGATAACCCTCCGAGGCGTCTGAAAAGAAGATGGCCTCGAGACCTTCTAATATAATTCATTATATAGAACCTAGTGCTACCAATGGGTAGTTGCTTTAAAAACAAGTACCGTGTCATTTTTATCATTATCATCGTATTTACTTGATGTATAATATATTTGTATATACAGTTGAAAATTTCAATTAAATAAATTTAAAAAAAAAATAGTAGTTTCTACGAACGAGCTTTGTTAAATCCACTTCTATCTAGAGAATTCTAGGTCAATTAATTTCAGGTTTTGCCAGTAACGTTATATATATACATATAATTTGTTTCCATATGGCACTCGACATAACATTGGCCCACTGTACATAATTTGATACTCCATGATTTGATAATCAGCTCATCAAAGTGCTGTTCGAAATACGCTGTTTGGGGATTCCAGCAGTTATTTTCTCGACTGTTTTAATATGCTTTTTGGGACCTAAATCCTAATTTAAAGTATTTTGCCTTTTCACTAAATCACAAAATTTTGACACTCTTTTGAGCTTTTTTTGTTGCTAGAATCGAGATCGTCTGGTGCGTTTGGTAGTATATTTTAGTAAAGTAAAGTATATTTTGACTACTTTATTAGTTTCACTATATATGCAAAAAAAACATTTTGAGCATTTTGAAGAAGCATTTTGGGAATTATTACATTTCACTGAGAAACAGAGCCTTTATGATGCAGAAAATTTGAAATATGGATTCAGCTCCCTAAAAAATGCTGTAATTTGTTTATGTACATTACCAATTTACAGGTATGTAATATGTTTTCCAGTGAATTCTTGCGCCTTAACAGCTTGTTAAAAATCAAAAAGTGCACTTTTTGCAATGTTTGCATACTTTAATTTTGTATTGAACCAACACCATTGATAACGGAGTTGGACCATATGTAGTTATGACTACCAACTACTGATCGTAACTATTTTAGTGTAGTTGTACTTGCAATTACTACCTATATTTGTAATTCTGAATCAAAATACTAACTACATTTGTAATTATAAGTTTAAAATGTTTAGTTATTTTTGTTTTTAACTAGTAGTATGCATTAAACTTGAAATTCGGATTCAGGCCCCAAGAAAACATAGGAATTATTGGGAAAAAACTACCGTGACTATATTCCATTTTGCTGGGCTTAGTTTGGTCGCCTCAACTTCATTCTTGTTTAATTTTAGCAAGACAATGTCATTCTAGTTTCCTTTTTTTTTTCTTTACCAAAGAATTGTCTTTTTTCAGAAAAGTCTGATTATCGTCGAGGCATGAACGCTTTCGTTGATATGGTACGCTGGGTCACCACAACTATATTTATTTTTAAAACTCTAACTTTTCCCCAACTACACTCGTTGTGTACCACTAAACCATGACATTATAATACTTCATATCTCCTATTGAATTTGGTAAAAAGTTATAAAGCACAAGGCGGAAATGACTATAGATTTAAAAAAGTAAAATTTAATAAATAAATAATATCTTATAAAGAGCAAATATACTCGTAATATAAATAAAAATAGTTAAATTACTTTGCAATGCCAGCACACAAAATATATATATATATATATATATATATATATATATATATATATATATATATATATATATATATATAATAATAATAGTAGGAATGCGTTGATTCCAAAAGTCGATTCTTGATAAGTTGGGGGAAAAGTTGGTGTTTTAAAAATAAATATAGTTGTGGTGAGCCAGCGTACCATATCATACCATTTCAAGTAGTATAGGTATTATGGTTCAAAGACGATTCCTAGATTTTGGTCTTAGCAGCTATTCAGTCTAAGGTTAGCTGAAAGCGTGCGATAATTTATATCTTTGTTAAGTTTGATAGTTGCTTTAGTCGTGTATTTACTGTTATAGAATATAGTTCCTTTATTCTGGATTTTTAGAGTCTTTGTAAATTTATTTCAATTAAAGTTATAAATTAGAATGTCCTGGGGCCATCTTTTTTTCAGATCCCTTGGAGGGTTATCGGGAATCAAGAAGAATAAAGTTGAGAGACTAGTGTGCTTGAGTAGTTATGGTGCTCATTATGAAAGGATAGAAGTCTGATTTGATCCAAACCAACACCATTTAAAAATTACCTATATAGTAAGGATGGACTGATGATTTTTAAATTACATAAGGTTGTGAGGATTTGATACTAGATTAACTTCATGGCTTAGTGGATCCCAATGTTCTCAACTCAGTATGTCCGAATAGGTACCTAATTTTGAAAAGTCTTTTGTAACTTATTATTCTTATTTTTAATTTTTTTTTTCTTTTGTATTCCAAGGAAGACGTTTGTAATAAAAGGAAGATGGAATAAAATATTGCGGATCTGTTTAAAAGGCAGTTGTAGAAAATCGCAAAGAATGATGTAAGGTAGAACTAACGATTTTGGTATTGAGAATCGAAAATCGATTTTAAATTATCAGAAATTTACAAATTCAGTATAACCTGAATTATAATTATTTGTAAAGAGCATAGATACTTTAAAGTAATAATTGATGTTTTTTAGTTAATCGATAAAAATCTTGTATTGAAGTATACGATTGAGCATTATTTCTTGAATGATATTTTCACGCATAACAGCCATTTTTTGTAAAGAGCATAGATAATTTAAAGTAATAATTGATGTTTTTTAGTTAATCGATAAAAATCTTGTATTGAAGTATACGATTGAGCATTATTTCTTGAATGATATTTTCACGCATAACAGCTATTTTTAACCGGCTATTAGCACTGATTAGGTGTTTAAATTTCAAAAAATTCAAAATTATAATTAGACATCTAATTTTTAATTTTAATGTTTGAGTTGATAGTCCAGATGAACATAGACTTCTAAGAAACTCTTGCACATATTGGACTGCATTATCAGTGATTACAACTAAAAGCCCCGTAACCGTATCTTTACACAATACCAAAAAAAAAAAATAAATTTTATCAGGCAGAAATAATTTTATTGATTTCATGTGGCAGGATTTTCATTTCTAACCATAAAAAAATATGATGGTTTGACAAATCTCATTTATGTCACTCAATATTGTACATTTAAATTAATATTATTGTGAATTTTATTATTGCCTAACCTTTCCAGAACTATGAAGATGATGTAGTTTAAGTTTGTTACAGATATGCCCAGTAGTTTTAACATTGTAAACTCTACAGCAGGATGGTACTAACCAAATATCGGTCGATTTTCAAACTTCACTGAGACCCACATGTCGCACCACATATTTGAATGTTATTTAATAATTTAATTGAATATAAGTAAATTTTATAATCCCTTTCATGTTCTCTAAATAAAACCGAACCTTTGTAGCCTCTCATGTTGGATGGCGCTAGCTACCTGTCGTAAATTTTCAAACTTCACTGTTATCCACAGATTATCGCTTCTAAATAACAAATTAATGAAAATCAGTATATTTTATAATTGCTAAATCTTCCTGGGAATATAAAGATGATGTGGTTAGAATTTTACAGATTGTTTCAGTAATTTTCGTGGTTAGGGATCACAAACGAAAAATGTTTTGTCCTTTTATGTAATAGTATAGATTTTATCATTAATCAAAGACATAGTTGACCGTGAATCATATGATGATGATAGTTGTATAAGGATTTTGGTCAAAAATATTGAACATAGAAACACTGTAGGAGCCAGATGTAAACTAAAAACTCTCTCTGTTATTATTCTATCGGTAAATATTCCTCCTCAATTGTCCTAGAAACACAATTTATTCGTTCACCATTTTAATTATCGATCTTTTTTTATTGAGTTGTTAATGGAAAATTATCGTCGAGCTGTGTTATAAGCTAGATGTGCAGCTAGCTTGCCGATGACACAGCTATCCGGCCCGAGGAAACAGCTGATGATAGAGATTGAGAAACACTTGGGAAATACACCTGCTGTGCTGAACGTGTGAAAACATTGAGAAACCCTCCAACAGTAAATACTAAAGTTTTTTCTTATCGTCTTTTAACAATGTCTGTTGGCTTCTCTTTCGATTGTTTAGATTCTCTCGTCCTCTTTTCCAGGTTTTATGAAAAATGTTAATCTTCTCTGATTAATTAATTAAAAGTCTAAGCAAATTAATTGACATTATCAACATCTTTAATGGTTTTAGCAATGTTACATTTTATACAATTATTAAAAGGTAAACTTTCTTAGTTCTTCTTTAAACAATTGTTCGTGTTTTTTCTGCGTAGATTTGCACCAGCCCGGGATATTTACCTCTCTATGTATCCTATAAAGATCTTTAGGTCAATTTTATTATGGATAAAATAAACATTTAAAATAGAATAATATATAATTAGAAAAACATAGAAGTATATTTTATATTTATTAAAATAAAGTAAAAAGAAAACTTTGATTTGGGAGAAAGCTCATTAAGAATAACATTGCATTGCATAAAGTAAAATTATATCTGGCCTGAAAATTTTAAAAATAAAACAAGATAAATAAAAGTGAATATAGATTTACATTATAAAAAATAAAAAACAAAAGTCAATACAAACATAAATATTATAAACAGAACTGTAAAGAAAGGACAGAAAAAATATAATGAAAAGAGAAAAAAAAATAGTGAATCAAAAATTATCCATAAAAAAATGAAAATATTATCATAAGAAAACTATAAATTTAGGCTATTTTTTTATGCCTGACCTACTAGAATGATTTACATTATGAGACATCCATGAAATTTGAGAGCGTCAGTTTGGAGAGAAAAAAGGTGGTGGAAGAAGAATGTTTTGGATGCACTGAGGGAAGAAGCATTGCGAATACAAAAGGGGAGAGAATCACAGAGAATAGAGAATCAGGCAAGGAAGGAAAGATGGAATGTTATAGTTCTGTGGAATGGGGTATAGACGAGATATTGTATTTAGCGATTGGATTGCGGACTCAAATTGAGAGATATTGTAATTAAAGGGAGAGTGACGGGTGTTGATAACTTGGAAGAGGTATGTGCTAAGGTAATGTTTTCTGCGGAAGGGGAGGAAGATAAAATTTAACAATATAAGAAACGTTAGAACGTTTTGTGGTTCCGAAGACAAGCCTTAAAAAGCAATTCGTGATCCCTTTTGATCTGTCCTCAAGAACTATCGTGAGCCCACCGTATATCACACAACCGTAGTCATATTGGAGGAAGATAAAGGAGGATGTTAGGAGTTTACGTGTGGGTAAGAAGTAGTTACCTTTTCTTTTTTTTTAATTTACGTTACCTTTTTAATAATGGTTGAAAGTAACTTGCGATGAAATGTAAAGTTCGAATTTAGTGGTTATCGATTGTACTATGGAAGAAACTTTTCAGATGAGATTTATCGGGAATTGAAAACTAAGACGTTAGAGTAAGTGTTGACTTTATGAATTAACTAAAGGGTTACACTGAAAATAATGATTTTATATTAGAGTTTTTGATTCTAGAAGAAACGGAAAACCATTTTGAAACTAGTGACATAGATTTAACAGTGGTAGAGATTTATAATGATTCCATTCGGCCAACAAAGCGAAAAGTAGAATATTAAGAACATATAATTTTACTTGTTAAATACCATTGAATTATTATTGGGTATTGTACGATTTTTCGATAGGGTAGGAATTTGGTGGATTATTGGGTTTCAAAGGTTCTACTCACAATCAGTAAGACCGAACGTCCTGATAAAAAGTTGTGAAAGGAGAAGATTGGGCTGAGATATCGCTCAACCGTCATTTTTTTCCGTATTAAAGAGCACCCAAATTATAAAGTCTGAGTTTGATTTAATAAATAACATGAAATAGAGTTTCTGACTACAACCCGTTTCAGGGTTAGGTAGTATTCAAGCCAATATGTTCGTAAGAGCTTGGTGTAACATTATTAAAAGATGCGATAAAATAGGAAATTGAAGGTTAAGCTACGAGAATAAAAATGGCTTTGGGGATTTTAATGAACAATTTGTAGCGATATTTCCAAATATTTACGATGAAGTTTATCATTGTTTACTGACTGCACCTTTCGATGTTCATGGATGTATTGATATCACGACTAATAATAATTTAATAGTTTTTTATTTTGTTTTCATGACGTTCATTTATTGCTTTCCCAGGTCCGATAATGCCCTTGCTGATATTGAAATTGAACGAGTGATTCCTGATTGCCGTCATTTGCTTTATCGATGGACGGATTTTATTGGTTTATTTTATTATCCTGTTAAGCAAAAGATCAACAACGCAGTTTCTAATTATCTGTTAAGTGGAATATTTTTACAAATTTTGTCTGCTTGGTGGTAAAAGTCACTGCACAAAAAAGTGCATTTTTTTCCAAATTCGACAAAAAGTCATTGTGTGTTGATATTATCATTTTCCATAAGTACAAAAAGTCACTTGCCAATTATTAAAAGCCAAGATAATTATTTACAAGACGGTGATCCGACCCATTCTAACCTACGGCTGTGAGACATGGACCCTCACCAAGGAAACGGAAAGAGTCCTTTTGGTATGGAAAAGAAAAGTGCTAAGAAAGATTTTTGGTCCGATTTGTCAAGAAGGAATTAGGAGGATCCTCCCAAATAGAGAGCTGAATGCACTCTTCGACGACATCGACATTGTCACTTACGCCAAAAAAGCAAGATTAAAGCGTCTCGGTCAGGTTGAAAGGATGCCAGAACAAATAGTTCCCAAGAGAATGTTATACGGCAGGCCTGGTGGACAACGACTAAGAGGGATAAATTGATAAAAAAAAGTTAAAACAAATCATATAATATTTTACTTAGCTAAAACAACATTATTGATATTATTTTTAATAAACAGTGTTTAAGTATAGTCGAAAAATTCCTTGAAAAATGTTGAAAACCCTGATTTTATATCACAAACTCAGACCGAATAATTAACATCGAAAAACTTCACCGTTAGTATTATTATTTTTTTTTATTTATTTTTTTTTATTATTATTATTATTATTATTATTGTCTCTCCAATTTTTATATATGTATTTAAAAATATGCCTCAATTTTTTAGTTTTATTGAATGGCACATTACTGAATATCAGGAATGTGTAAATGATAGGACAAATTAATGTTTCCCTGTTATCTTCGATCGAAGTTTTTAAAAAAATGTTTCAGAATGTGTGCAACGCCGCCACAGTAAGGCCTGTCAGCGCGTTAAGTTGTTTATATAAAGCGCGAAATCGTATCAACACGCGTAAACGTTTATGACATCCTTTGTACGTTTAAGCAAGTTTTGTATTGTCAAGTGTTTTTTTAAGCCTTTTTTTTTTACAATGTCAACCGTGGTTATATAAATCTTAACATGACTAATTGATATTGAAAGAATAATTTTTAATATAATTAAGAACGAAATGGATACTTTTCATTCTGCCATATATCGGAGAGTGAAGGTTTACTTCAATGTTATTCTAACACAATTTCTTTCATATTTGTACTATGCATATCTGAATATTAAAAAAAAAAATGGAATGATGTTTATTTAGAATAAAAGATAATATATATTATATGTAATAGGGATGTGTCAATTTTCGATCCCACCGATTCTCGAGAAAAGAATCAGAATCGACGATCCCTTGTATTTCTGGGATCTATTGATACCACGGATATTCGCGATAGTGCTGTGATCCATGATTATGTAAATATTGTAACCAGATTCTTTCCCTGATGGTTAAAAAAAAAAAAAAAAAAAAAAAAAAAAAAAAACTAACGACTAATTTACTCCTCCATCTAACCCATTTACTTCATTTGCTGCATATTAGACACAGTTACATATCACATCTCTTAAAGAATGTTGTCATATATGGAGAGTTAAGATAAATCCTAGCAAATCACAGCAAACAACCTTTGCCCAGCTTCGAAAACCTACCTGAACCTGTCCTCCTGTATCCTCTATTGGATTTCCGTTAAATAATATGAAAAAAATACGATACAATTTTATCCGGACGAGAGAATTATTTGAAACCCTCATACAAGATTGAAAATACCAGAAGGTTCACGTCGATTTCGGCTGCTACTACACTTAGCAAACATTCAAATCTCTCGATTGACTAAAAAAAAAAACACATTTTCATGACGATTATCTGACATATTTGCATTTGTGGTATAGAGTTATGGGAATCCAATAAACCATCGTATTCTTCCAATCCGAAATCCTTCGAAAAATTCTTAATTCTCCTTGCTTTTTCACAAATTAACTAATCCACAATGACCTTAATATCCCATATGTCGCTGATCGGGCACGAACCAGATATCTTTCCTTTCATAATAAATCATATCACGAAAGATAAATTATATTAGGTGAAAAGTTTTCTCCCAAAAGTAGTAGAACCACATTCAAAACGGTTTTACAAAAAATAAGGCATCTTCCTAATTCAGTTTGACCATTACGTTTATCGATCAACTGTAAAAAATATTTTTAAAAAGTATACGGCTGGTTTTTTAATTCAACACTTTATATCTGTAAAAAAAAGTTTTACAAAACGATACGAACACCAACACATTCATACATTTTAACAACATTTATACTGAGGCTGAAGTTCCACAAATTAGGAAACCAGTGGAGGCAGAGGGAGCGCTGAAGCCGCAACATGAGAGGAAAAGTTGGCCATTGCCAGGACTACATTGTCGAATTTTCGAATAGGTCTTGAGTTTATCAGATACCTTTCCTTTCATAAAAAACTTAGTATTCATTTAAATCCATTTGTTGCACACCTTGCTTCCCATTCTATTCCTAGCAATCCTCCGAAGCTTCTGAAAAGGTGATGGACGCAGGATCTTTTTCCTTTGCAGTTATTTCATTAGAGTACTACCAACGGGTAGTTCCTCTACAAGTTTTAATAATATCATTATTTTGCATTGTATACCGCATATTTACTAAATGTATTTTTAATACAGTAGTAAATATATGTTAATAAAAGATAACCCATTAATAAAGACTGCTTTTTTTTTTTTTTTTTTTTTTTTTTGTTCATTTTACAATTTTCGTCATAAAAATGTTTTTGATTACCAAATACCCGTGGTCCGAAAATGGGGCCCATGGCAGAGAATGGGTTAAATGAGGGTGCTTACTTCTCCAGAATTATGACAAGTTATAATTCCATCAACATTTCTAAAATGAAAGCTTACAGGATGTTATCTTGCCAAGGATGCTCACAGGCAAATTAAGGATCCTAAAACCACATCCTGGGATTTTCCTTAGATTATTCCACAGTTGATAAATATTTCTAATCATTGGCTGAAGATTGACGGGTGTTTGCCGTAGAGGGCAATCACCCCTCCTAATTGTCTCTTAATAATAAACAAAACAAAAAATACACACTCGATTGTCTCCGTTATCTGATCTACTGCTACAGTCCTTATTAATTATTGTCTAATTACTGCCTAAACTATAACAATGTACAGGTATCTTCCCATCTTCATTTCAGACATCGTCACGTCTATTTATTCCAAACGACTATCTCACCGGGCTAATGGCTCAATCGCCCCTTCAGTTTTCAAACAGCCTTTGCTAACTTTTCCTCCAGATAACATCAATATTGTTTTCTTATCGTGAAAAGTTGTCGACAGGGACGTAATTTCCAGTCTTTATATTTTAACATTATTTTTTTTAAAAATATTTAGGTAGTTGGGGTATGCAGTCATATATAACACATCAATTAAAAATAAATTTTAGATTATTATGCCGACGTTTGGACTTGCGTTGCAAGCTTTTATCTAGAAGAAAAAGAAAACAAACAAAAAAAAATATGACAAAATAGCAGAGAGTATAAAAAAGTATGAAATGAATAGCTGTATGAGAATAAAGACTATAACATAAAGGCAGCATATATAGAACAAGAAGACAATACATAAAGACTATTGAATTAACAAATAATTTTTAAAATAATTAAAATGATTTTAATTAAAAGAAGTTAATGATTTGTTTCATTTACTCTTTAACATCGGCATAAAAAATAAAATTTATTTAATAAAAAGCTGTTTATCTATGACTGCATACCACAACTATCTACATCTTTAAATACTTCTCAGTCAATAAATTATTTTTTTTTTAATACTCTTACTTATTACAAAGTTGGTCAAAGAAAATACCTCCTCAGATAAATAGAAGGAATCACTACAAGGAAAAAATGTAAATCGGTATTTATAAAGCATCGATGGATATCAGTGGAAACAAATTGGAAGAATTGGACTAATATGTGATGGGGCCTGTCTACAATCGACTGCAAGATTTACTCTCCTACAATTTGTTCCCTTCTACCGAGCTCAAACCTGGTCTCATGAGTTATAGTGTAGTCAAGAAGAAAAAATTAGTGAATTCAGGAAAAAATAGAAATAGATAAACTGAACATGGATTTATCTAGTTCCTTACATAATACTCATCTAACTCTATATTTAGCACAGAACAAGAGCAATACATTAGCGGGGTTTTTGTAAAACAAAAAAGAAAAAAAAAATGCTTAAATCTCTTCTTTGAAATGTTGGCTCGTAAAACCGAATTGCATTCAATTTAATGACATTATCATTGTGATAAAGCTATTAGTTTTACTGCTGTTTCGTGCCTGGCGATGTATCGCTGAGGAAGATAGTCATGAAGCGTCCTCCATTCCCAAGGACCTCTCACAGAATGACTAACAAATGATTTTTATTTCGATTTATCTCGTCCGACCTCCCGGTTTCATCATATTTTTTTTATCTTGACAGATATCACAATCAATCAAACTTTAAGGGACTTAGTAGTAATGATAGAAAGAACACATTTATTCCGTACTTACAAGCAAATAGAAAAAATAATAATAAGGCATAGTAACAATAAGAATATATAAGGCGTAGTATTCCACAACCAGCCATGTCCAATTTCAAGATTTTTTTGTTTTTATTCGAATAGTTTTTCTACAAGATGGCCATTGCCGGGACTCCATTCTGGAATTTTACAATAGGTCTCGAGTTCCGTGCATTGTTCACCTACGAAGACTCCTATAATCCAATCATCCTTATGATGTGCACAGCTGGATAAGGATCGAG
The DNA here is from genome assembly GCA_003667255.2 of Euschistus heros. NCBI lineage: Eukaryota > Metazoa > Arthropoda > Insecta > Hemiptera > Pentatomidae > Euschistus > Euschistus heros. The sequence continues at coordinate 881,321 of RCWM02000067.1, forward strand.
CCACAGGATTTGAATAATTAGAAAGCTTGTAATGATTTTTATTTTTTTTTTATTTTGCAGGTATTAATTGTAAGGGATAAAGAGGGTAAAAGTTTTAATGAAGACATAGTCCTGTGAAACATAAATAACGCCCCGTATGTTTTTCAAAACTTGGGGTAAGAAAGATTGGATACGTGCCTACTTCTGGTAGGTTTTCTTTTGTAATATGTGCAAAAAATAAATAAACGAAATGGTTGTTCTTATAGTGTGTATTTTTTTCTCCATGAATGCATACCCGATCGTCATTTTCTTATATTCAAATTAATAAAGTTTACATCCGCCTCTTATTACTGACATTCAATGGGGTATTTGTTTAATGGGGTATTTGTTGTGGTGATTCTGAAAAAAATCTTAAAATATATGCTCCATCTAATGCAAAACCCATTATAGGTGGGGCACTAAAACACATTATATTTACATTTTTTCTTAGATATTGTTTTATTGATTAGATATTAGCCTGACAATGGATCCATTCGAACAATATGTACAAAGATAATAAAAAACCTAACTCTATACAGGATAGAAAGACAAGAATATAGTAAATATTAATATAAAATAAATCAGATAATAATACTATGAAGAAATTTTAAAAATAATAATAATAATAGAGTGCAGTATAGGATTTCAATGGGAGTCTTAGGCCCAAAAAAAAACAAGGGAAATAATAGAGTGCAAAAATAAAATAAAATAGAAAAAAACAACAATCACACTATTTATACAAAACATACTAACATTTCTGGACAACCCTGAACCGAGCTTGTTCTTCCAATTGTAGGAAAGCAAGCCATGCATAAAGTAGATTATATTAATTTAAAATGTTGAAACTTAATTTTTTTTAAAATACTTCTTGCTTTTATTTAATTAATATACTTAAAAAACCGTATAAGTTTCACGATGACGTTGGCAGATAGACATTGACACCTAAAAAAGAATGAAACATTTATCAGAAACAATGAAAACATTAATTAGGTGGAATTTTTTTTTATTCAGTATATATACTTATTATTTATTAGTTGAACCGTTTATAGAAAGATAGTTATTTTTTTTATTAAATATCACTTTTTATAATTACCTGCATTTGTGTTTCATTTGTATTTATTTTTATTGTATCAACAAAACTATGTGTATATTTTTCGGTCTATAGGAATTCATAATTAACACAATTAAAATACCTGTTAATTAATTGGTTACAATGTTAAACCGAGCGGAGAATTACCAGTATTAAACTTATGTTAATTAGAGTTTCTTACTGAGCGAGCAGCGTCAATTGGAAAGCTTCAAGAAGTGAGTTGGGTAATTGGTCAATACTTGAATCAAAACAATGATACTCAATACGTAAACTCTTCGTGTCCAGTAATAGTTAGGATCCTCAAGGTTTTAAAAGACATGATTTTCGTTTCCATAACTTATTTTTATTTTCAAGGTATTTTCTATTGTTTTCAGGCGTGATAACTTTAATTTTTTTTATCCTAATATTAATAATGATTGATGGTGCAAATATGCAGAAATGGTAGCAATGATCTTTTATCCTATGATTATTTCACAGTTGTACCTCACTGACACGAAGTAATCTCTGTACCGCTGACAATATCTCAATGTCGCGTAAACTTTTCGTGTCAGTCAGCCTCTCCCAGGAGTCAATGGACCGATTGTTTATATTTAGTGTAAAAGTTAACCAATCAATCAAGAAAATGTGATAATTTCAATAATAAGAATGGCATAAGGAAAAAATACGATGTGTTATTTTTCTTAGACACGGATAAAAATTATTTTTCATATTGGAAAGTGTCTGGTTCTTTCCTTGTACATTAAATCTTTTGGGAGAGATTTATCTTTACTCATTTGGATTTTTTTCATATTTTAAGCCTATAAGGTCCTGTTTGCTATATCAAATGGACTATTTTTTGACAAAAAAAAGGACATGTCTGTTTTTTCCTTATACCTTTCATATAAAAACAGATTAATAAGATAATATAAATATAAAGTAAAATCTCTTTTATCCGGCGTTCTACTAACTGGCGCGTTCTGGATAACGGGGCCCATTAACTGGGAAAATTCATACTGTATATAAAAAAAAAATTCATATTTTAAATAAATAAACAATAGATCTGTACCTTAACAATCCATGGAGGGTCTTGGGTTCTGTACTTGGGTAAGGATATACTAGAGCCTATACTAGATACACTAGATATACTAGGCCAACGGTTGTGGAAGGAGATTTGGCCTAAACCGCGCTCAACCGCCAGGTTTTTCCTAAATTAAGGGTACCAACTTTATAGTAGCTTGGTGTGCCCCAGGAGTGTCTTCCAACCGCAAAGCCGATCGTCCACTGAAATAACAGCAAATAAATTTTCTACCTTCAGTCGTACTCGAACCCGACCTCGGGAGCTTGGTAGTCAAGTACCTTACCCACTGAGCTACCGCGCCTCACAACGTTTTATATATCGGTAAAAAAATAAAATAAAATTTACTATATTAAAATAATATTTCATTATTAATTTATCTGTTGTATAATTTGTATATTTGGGAGTAATTACATATAACTGATATTATTTTTAAAATAATTCATTTTTATTAAGGATTTCCTTTTTCTTTTTTTTTTTAATTGATAATTTCCTTTTTCCCTTATCCGGCGTCGCCTCCGATAACGCCGGATTAGGGGGTATCTGCTGCATGTATAATTTTAATAAAGGGATCGATAAAAAAAAGAAGTGACAGTATCAATGTTAATATCATTCAGTTATTACAATACTGTTATTAGTATTTTTCAATGCCTGATATTTTATTACCACAGCCGAAATGAATATATATTATATTAAAAAAATTTTTTTTTTAAATTTAGAAAAATGATACAATATGTTTTGTGATAGCTAATTTGTATTAAATATGTGAATTACATAAAAATAAATATCCTTTAACAGTTTTTCATTCTTATCAAATAAAAAACACTCTACACTGCAGTATTTCTGTATGAAATACTTGATCAAATAGTTTTTCCCCAAATTTCGAAAAGCTACTATAATTAATCCAATAAAATCATATTTATTTTCTCTAATACAGAATTTACACGATTGATAAACAACGATGATACCAAAGAGAGAGAGCAGTAGGAAATAAAATGACATGGACGTTGGAATTTAAACAAATACTTAAGACGAACAGCGATTTTTGAAACTAAAAATATAAAGTTTTAAAATACAAGAATATGATGACTAAATATTTCTCACACCTTTTTTTTTCCCTTTTTTTACCTGTACCTTTGATAATCTCTTGGTAACTATATTAAATTAACTCTATTATATTTTAACAATGGTTAAAAATTCCTTTTATTTTTGTCCCGCTTTCTTATGATTTTTACTATAATAAAAAAAAAATTCAAAATAAAATTCATTATTTTTATAGGGATGGATGTTATAGCGTTGCGCCATGTTGACACACGTAGATGCGTGGTATGCCTTGAAGAACAGTCCATTGTTTAGCTGCGTCAAACCTTTCATTACTCCACGCATGGCTCAACCCTTGAGACCCACACAAGAAAACAGGACGGCAGAAAACAGGAAACACAAGAAAACAGGATTTCTACAAGATGTGTGAATAAACAAATTAGGACCACCTTAAAATTCTGTAATGGCTTCTAATTGATGAATTGTTAAATTACTCCTGAATATTCTTGACTGGGTCTCAGAATTGTGGGTAAAAAATATAGAAGTTTTTTCTCAAATAATTTTTATGTTTCTTTTGAAGTCGAAGTGTTTTAGGAATTCATGAATTTCACTTCTGCATTATTTAGTTTATTAGAAGACTAGCTTTAAATATAAAACACATATATTCACTTCTAAAAACATATAAACATTCAAAACATCAACAATTTTATATTTTATGTTTATTATATTAGTACTTAAAAAGACTAGAAACCCAACGATTATTGGCGATTACGAAGAGAAGGGAGAAATAATTTTGTTTTTCGACTCTGAGGAAGAAGTGAAAGATGGTGTCATTTAGCAAACTTATAATAGAATATCTTCTGAATGAATGGTAAATGAACAAAACTTAAAAGTATTCGTAAATATTTAATTACCACTAAATATAATTATATTTAATTTTAATACAATTAATATTAAATTTTAGACTACAATTATAATTGTAGCCTAAAATTAAGTATTTACTGATTATTAGAAATAATAAAATCGTTAAAACAACCGAAATGTTTCCTTTATTCTGAACCAATAAATAATTCTGATGGTGCTATTTCAAATTTATTCCTTGTAGGAACAGAAATGGCAACATAAATAAGGAACATTTGGTAATGAATAAAGGAGGAAAAAAAACTAAAGGTTTCTCAATTTAATATTAGTTATTTCGAACTATTTAGAAACTAGTACTTATAGTGAAACAAAAATAAACTTCTTTTTTAAAAATTTATTTTAACTTATTTGGTAAGCTTAATATCTTATTCGATCCTCTTTTCAGATCTCCGCCATCCAGTAATTACGTTTTTCCATGCCATTCCACTCCTCCTTTCTTGAAATCTTTCTTCACTTCATCTTCCCTCATCGTCCGAGGCAGCCTTCTTCTTCCACTTTTTGTCGTCCATTTTCGCTGCACTCTAGGTCGTTAGATCGCGCTAGCGATTCTGCCAGCTTCTTTCCATTGGATTTAACTTGAGGTCCCAATTGATATTGATATTTCTTGTTGTTTTTTCTTCAGAGGAATCTTATTTTTGTCGCGTGTAACTCTGATTTATTCTTCTTTGTCATTGTCAATGATTCTTAAAAGTATGTTAGGATGAGTAAAAATATTGAACTAAGCATGGCTACTTTTGTTTCCTTTTCCACCGCCTGTTTAAAAACCCTCCCTCAGCTTCAAACAACCAACCAGCAGCTCCAATTCGTTCGGTCTGTACTAAGGTTGGTGTGCTGAATCAGAAAAAAAATGTCATTTTAAAAGTAATGCTATGAAATATTATGAATAGGAAAGTATGAAACACATTCAATTTTCTACAAATCATCAATAGGATTTTTTGATTCTGGTATGGACGTTGGAATTCTCACTCGGCTCACCTAAAAATAATTAGAGATACATAAATAGCGAGTGAGAGGGAAAGCGTGTGACTTGAATAATTTCTGCTGCTCTGTAAGGTGGTTTCTTTTCTGCAATGCTATTTTAATTGGAGCAGTTTCTTGATTATAAATTATTAAATGTTATGGCCTCCCTATTCGTAGTGTTTCGTATTGCTTGAGAAAAAATAATATTAAGAAGTCTTGAAAGAAGCTTAGATCGAAATAGTTTGTACTTTCAGTTAATAAAAAAGAATGCTTAAGATTCGGAGCGTATAATTGAATAAAAATAGTTTCTTTTATCTACTCATCTTTGTATATCAATTACAGATTCGTAAATACCTAAACAACGATAGCAGTAAAAAACAAAACAAAACAGGCGTAGATCTTTTAGATCTAAATCATGTCAGATTGGAGAGTTAAAATAATTTGCAATGCAATAAAAGTTTAAAAACTAATGAATTTAGAAATAAAATAATTCAAGAAACAAATTTGAAAACATCTAACTACATGTGATATAGATAGTTGATTACTATTTAGACAATGTAAAATAATACTTTTTTTTTTTATTATCGTTACATCTTTAGTAATTACTATGTTACGTAAATCACATGTGAAGTCCTCTCGTATACATCGGGATCACACTGATTCCACAGACAAACATAAACATTACCTAGGGTGACGTTGCATAGGAGACTGTCCAAAAAAATAAAAATAATTGCTAAACCAAACACGTGTCTTAAATCGGAGAGCTAGGAGTTCGCCTGAATGGGGCTGAGCAGGGCTTGCTCTGTAAATCTTTAGAGATACGGGGCATCCCGCTTCGCTCTGGCGAAACTCCTGCGGCCTTAGTGACAAGTGTCGGGGCTGGCCTGGGTGTGAGGTTGAACATGGAGGATATAGACCTGGTCGAGCGTCGCAGACCACGAAAAGAAGATCCACGACCACAACCTGTCATAGTACGCTTCCTGAGACAGACACTGAGGGACGATCTTCTTCAAAAAAGAAAAGTGAAGAGAGATTTTTCGACGAGAGATATGGGATAGCAGGATAATGACGCCCACCGCATATATCTCAGCGAAGAAATGGCCCCTACAAACAGACATTTATATTGCTTCGCCCGCCAGAAGAGGTTGGCGGGAAAAATTAAATATGTCTGGTTTTCTGCCGGGAGGGTTCGATGTCGAAAAGATGATGGCCACCCGGTTGTTATCATAGACCAGTTTCAAGACTTCGACGCCTTCTGACTCTTCGGAACCTGTCAACTTATCTGCGTTCTTCGGTCTATTTCAACCGGCTTTGCTCTACGGTTCTTGTTATATCACTTAGTATTATCAGTTTTCCATTATTTCTTATTATTTTTCTTTGATTCTAAAAAACGTAAATATCTTTTGTTGTTTCTATACTTATTAATTTTTATTTTTATACTCTTACATTCTTATTTTTACATTTAGTACTTTCTTTCATATTTTATTAGTATCTAATTGTTCCCTAATGTTATTTTTCTTTCATACTAGATCGCTTAATTGGAGTCTTACCAATTATCTGAAAGCCTGCGTCTTCCTATCAAATTCCTTCCTTCTCCTCATATCCTCAAAATGACTGATGTCCTAACTACCTGTCACATAAATGCCCAATCCTTATCTGCTCATTATGACGAATTCCTGCAGTATTTTCCCCGAAATTACTACCATATCATCGCAATGTCTGAAACTTAGCTCAAACCTTTCATTCCCTCTTCCCTAGTTTCCCTTCCTAACCACACGCCATGACCGGGTTGGCCGGACGGGCGGTGGTGTAGGTTTATTTGTCCATGAAAGCCTCAAGTTCCGAATTATTGAACGTTCACATCCAACTAATCTACCATAATTAGAGTTCTTTCTCGTTGAAATTTCCTATAAAACTCTCCATCTCCTGTATGTGGTAGTTTACCGCCCACCCCATGTTCCTTTTGACACATCTTTTGAGACTTCCCTGTACAACTACGTTCCCTTTTATGCTAATGTCATTATTTCTGGGGACCTGAATTCTAATTTCCTTTCTGACTCATATGATAAATTGTTCCTAGAAAACCTCTTTTTTTCCCTAAATCTCTTCGTCGTTCCATTCTCTTCTACCCACCATACTTCCTCCTCCGATACTTGGCTTGACCTATTGATTCGGCAAAAAACCTTCTCTCTTCTTCTCAGTTACCTGTTCCTTTCCTTTCTTCTCATAATCTGATTCAAATATCATACAATACTCTAGCACCTTCATTCCTTCCAAAAACTATTTCATTCCGCAATATAGAATCCTTAACCCGTGAGAAGATCCTTCCAGACCTTGAAGCACAGAACTGGGCTGAAATTTACTCCTCCTCCTCGATTGATTCCATGGTAAACATCCTCACCACTAACCTCCTAAATATCCTTGATATCCACGCACCCCTCAAATCCTTCTCAGTTCGTCGTCGCCCTGCTCCTTGGATAACTTCAGAAATAAAGCAGCTCTAAAGACGCCGAGAAGTAGCCCGAAGACACTTCAGACGCACGAGGATGACAGATGACTACCAAAGGCTCAAGATGCTTCGTAACTCAACACAAGCCTCGATTCTTCGAGCAAAATCCAATTATTACCATGAAGCCCTCCCCTCTGCTTCTGATCCCAAATCGAAATGGCATATCCTCCGTAAACTTTCACTCTGTGATTCCCTACCTATCCTGTATCTCCCGATGAATTAAATTCATTTTTTGTTTCCACCTTTTCTCCTGATTCTCTTCATCCTTCCTCCTATGTAACCCCAGCTCCTACATTCAATGATTCTTATTTTTATTTTTCCAATATCTCCCCCTCTGAACTTAATTCCCCCATAATGAATTCCCATTTCAACTTAACGGGCGCAGATGATATTCCCACTAAACTAATAAAACTATGTATACCTGAAATCATACCAGTCCTTCTATTCATTTATAATTTTTCCCTCCAAAATTCAGTTTTCCCAACCTCATGGAAAAAAGCATTAATTCATCCTATAAATAAAACATTAAACCCCATATCTCCAAACGACTATCGCCCTATCTCCATCTTGTCTAATCTTTCTAAACCCTTGGAAAGATTAGTTCAATCTCAAATTTCCAAATTCCTTGAAGAATCCAACCTCCTCAACCCCCTTCAATCTGGTTTTCGTCCCGGTTACTCCACCCAGTCTGCTTTCTTAAAAATCACTAATGACTTATTTTCCGCAATAGATGATAAAAAATTAACCGTCCTGTTACTCCTTGACTTTTCTAAAGCCTTCGATTCCCTTGATCACTCCATCCTATTCTCCAAATTAAAATCATTAAACTTTTCCTACACTTCCATCCGCTGGTTTCACTCTTTCCTTTTTCACCGTTCCCAAGCAGTTAAAATACCAAACCAACCTCTATCTTCTTTTCTCACTCTTACCTCAGGTATTGCTCAGGGATCCAGTATTTCTCCTCTCCTTTTCAATTCCTACATTAATAATTTTCCTCATTCAATTTATCACTGTTACTACCACCTCTATGCAGATGATTCCCAAGTCTATCTCTCCTTCTCCCCTTCAGAGCTGCTTTTGCTAAAGTTCAGGAAGACCTGGACAGAATCATTGCCTGGGGGACCTTAAATAAATTACAACTTAATGAAAAAAAGACTCAGGCCATTATAATAGGCTCTAGCTCCCTCCTTAATTCTTACTCGCAATACCCTCCTTTAACCTTAAATAACCATCCTATCTCTTTCTACTCCTCTGTAAAAAATCTCGGGATTGTTTTTGATCAAACCCTTTCTTGGAAACCTCAGATTGCCCAAATTTCTCGCCGTTTTATAGGCCTTCTCAAATTATTCCACCGAAGCCGTTACCTTCTTCCCCAGTCAACCCGTAAGCTTTTAGTCGCTTCCTTATTATTCCCTTACATTGACTATGGTTGTCTGGTTTACGGTGGCCTCTCGGCGGTTCTCGAGGACAGACTGAAGCGAATCATGAACTGCTTCGTCAGGTTTGTCTTCGGTAGTCCAAGGCGTTCCCATGTTTCCCACCTTTATTCCCAACTAAATTGGCTCTATCCCACTTTCCGTAAACAATATTTCCATGGAACATTCCTGTACCAAATTATCAATACCCTTCAACCTTTTTATCTTTACAATAAGCTTCAATTCAGATCTGCAGTCAATCCAATACATACAAGATCCCGTCTTTCTGATCTGTATACCCCATCCCATAGAACTTCAACATTCTAACGCTCCTTCCTTTTCCGCTCACCAATCCTATGGAACTCCATCCCTCCTCACATCAGACAAGCTAAATCCCTGAAAACATTCAAATATTTATATTTCCAATACCTCCTTCTCATCCAGACTGACGCTAGCTATCTACCTACTTAGTCAAAATTATTATTGCATTGCTGGATTCAGTTCTGGAATATTTGAGATTCCTTTTAATAAAAATTTCACTTTTCACGAATATAACATTGGGTACTTCTATTGTATATACAAAGCTAATCATTGTACCAAAAGATTTTTCTATGTAATTTTATTTTATTTTTTTCTTATTTAATTTTATCTTCTCTAATTTTTAGAATGTTATCTTATTTTATTTTCTGTTTATTTAAATATCATCTATGTACCTAGTGTCATTAATGTATTATTGTTTTTCTTTTTTCTTTTTTTATCTCATTATGTCTCTAACCAGATTTAATTTAGTTATACCTGTACTTATCTGTTATTCTTAAGGGACTTTGTCCCACAATAAAATTATTTTTCTATTCTATTCTGTTCTATGTACCCACTACCCAGAAACACAATTCAAATTAAAAATTAGTCAAAAACTTCCTACTAGCACTTAATAAACTAAAACAGTTCGGGCTTACGCTTCTCGAATTTTCAGTATCGTAAAAACATATATATTCACAATAAATGACTTCATGAAAGGCTAAAAAAACAAAAAATACATTCAATGAAACAATCACAACTAAGTTGTTTATGAAAACATAAAACGGAGATCGAAAAGGATTTGGATGAAAGACCTGCGTAAAATCAATAATAGTCCGGAAGACTTACTACTGAGTTTGTTTTTTTTCTTTAAGTCTTAACCCTCTTCTTGGCAACATAATTTTTAAAAGAAAAAATATATTTCCAAGTAAAATCTTTTTAAAATAGGTCAAATGAGACATTGATATAAAAACATTTGGGATGGCATCTAAGAAAAGGGTTAACATTTTTTCCATTATTATATACGGACTATATTTAGGACTATTATATATAAGGACCCTTTTTTTCGCTTAAAGAGGGTGTTGTTAGGAAAGGAAGTTTATTTGGATTACAAAAAAAAACTATTGATAGAGCTAATAAATTTTTTCGGATCTTCAAAACAAGAACAAGACTGTTTCTAAATATTAATGACTTCTTTTGAATCAAAGAAGATTAAATTTCTCAACTCCTCAAAACTTATAATGATAATATTTTAATATATTTTACTGAGCGTGTGAATACACGGAACCGCCTCGAGATATTTCACAAGGGATTAAATACATTGATAGCTAAAGATCAAGACCGTGGTTGAGCATTAGAAAGTGGAATCTATTAATGCTGATGTGGTCCCTTCCCAGTTCGCAGGTGCTAACCCTTACATAATCAAAGGTCGGAGTCTTCAAGGCGCTCCCAGGCGGCTTCCAATGGCTCTTCGTCTCGCCCAAGTACTTGAAGGAACAAGGTTATGAAATCGAAGAAGTGATGGATGGAAAGAACTAAGTGTTAAATAAAAAATATAATTAATGTTCAGCTACTAATGGAACAGTTATGACAGTCCGAAAGGTAGAAGGGTATGAGTCAAGCATACAACATTGTATAGAGATACAGTGTGTCAACTGTTAAAATATTCGTGAGAATCTTTACTTGATATACAGAAATATCGAAATAAACTTTATCCATATAATCCAAAATAATTCAAGCTGAAAAAACGAATATAATGCATAAATCGATTAACAAGTTCATTTGTTGGGAAACAAATAGCTAGAATAAAATCAATGCAGATATTTCAACCATAGCAACCACTAAGCGGCAGGAGGATGGACCAAGTGTTAATGCCAACGGTGTAAATGGAACACACTAGGTCCACCCATACTTTTCGTACCTACCTTAAGGTAAACCACAACCAAAGTGCTCACGATGATAAACCCCTATTTTAGTGGAGTACATGATTGGTAGCTGTGACCTCTACTCTATAGCAGAAACACCACTCTTCACCCAAGAACTCGACGCAGTTCTTTGACTTCACTGACTCGAACGTAACTTACAACAATTACAAGACATTTTTAAAAAATGGAGAATAAAACTCAAAAACTACGGATCGTAGTATATGCCTTTTAAGCTTTGACATGATGCCTGCTCCCCAGTTTACAGTAGCAATGTTCCCTTCAGACTAATTTTTGATACGAGGTTGACTTGGGTTTCCCAAGTGAAACAGAAACGCTTAAGCATTAAAGAAGACTAAGAATTTTATATTTATTACAAAGTAAACGATTAGGATTGAAAATTAGAGAAACACTAAACACTAATTTTTACTAAAACCACAATGGGCATACACCTCACAAATTAACGGAATAGCCAAAAAGGACACATTCAAAAAATGTAGACTTTCCAGTCAAAACACATTAAGACTCGTTACGCAATCACCGTGTTGCGTCAATAACAAAATAATAAACACAAACTTTCGCATAGGGTGCAAGATCACAATGCAATCTTATAAAAATCATGGCCTCGATAAACATACCAGAAAATGTACAAAGTTTATGAATAAGAATAAGTGTTTATGAATAAGAATGTAACGACTGTAAAGCTAAATACACGCGAAAAAATGGACGATCAGTAAATCACATAACGGCGAATAATAATAAGATGCTGAAATTCCAACTTCTCTCTCATTTGAATGAAAATAACTATGAATTTTAAGTTAATAAAACTCAAGTAAAACTAATATGTCACTAGGAAAATATTCTTAAGTTATATATTCATGAATCACTAGAAATATTAAAATCGTTTAGTTACTTCAGCTCAAAAGAATGTAACATTTAATTTATAATATTCCCTGAATTACATGAATGAAAATCCAATTGAAAAAAATATATTAATAACCGACAGTTTTTAATTGAAAACTTTTTTTTTTTAATAGATTTTTTATATTTATAAAGTAGAATCGTCATTGTGGTGGAAGGGTGACCACTACGTGCCGGGAGGGTGAAAGCACGCGGCTATCGGAAAATGAATGACTTTCAAAAATATTTTTTTGTTATAAACTTTTCGCAACGCCATTGTAGTGGGCAGTCCTTCCAATTTAGGAACAACAAGCGCCTTCCTGGTCTTTTTAACCGGAGGCTCTGGACTTACTTGCATATTCAGGACTCCTTTCGCTTTTAGAATCCGCGCATCCTTTCTCGTTTTCCTATTCGTTGGAAATTATTGTCTCTTGTGGGCGTCTGTTTTTTAAGTGACAGTGCTGTTACAGGTTCATTAGTGGCGGTTGAATTATTTATAATATCGGTATGGTGTTTTACTAACCCAAGGAGTTAAATAATGTAAAATCCTCTTATAACAGATTTTAATACTTACGATCTCATTTTTCGGGGTAATATCAATAAAAAAAAATTATGTAAGAGACACTGTGACAATCTATCGACTATGTAACATCCTTAAATATAGCAGGAACTGGATGAGAGACGTGAATTATCGCAAAAATGCATGTTTAATAACACAGGAAGGTGCTGTTTAAACTATTATTGAATGGTTACCTATTTTACTCGACAGACAATGCGCATGAAGAGTTTAAGTTAAAATAAAAAATAAAAAAAATCATTCGACCAATCACATACATTCTTATCTACATGTTAACACTTGAATAAAACTTGCATATTACTAATTTTTTTAAAAACAAAATTACTGTCTATCTTTAGGTGTAAATTCAGAAATTTCATGTTTCAATCAACATTGTATATAATATTTTTTCTTTTATGAAATGTATATTTGGTTTTGTGTGTTTATAAGTGTGTTAGTTTATATATTTGTATATGTTTTTTTTTCTTTAAATTATTTTATTAGAAACTAGTATTTACTTTATATTATCTTATTTCATTATTTTATTTAAAATATTTTGGCGAAATTTGATTTACTTTTAATAATTCATTTACTGTTATTCTTAAGGGACTTTGTCCAAGAATAAAATTTATTTTCTATCTGTCTATCTATCTTTCAATTAATCATAATCGTTTTTAGATTCTTATATCATTACGAATATATAAAACCATTATATCAACGGTCAACATTGTAATTTACTTTTTCTACCTACACAACCTACAACCTAGTTTTGTCGTAGAAAACGTAAATTAAAATGTCTTTTAATATTACAACCTTCTCGGCTTTCAGTCTCAATGATTTTCTTACTGTCTGTTATTCTATGACGATGTCCCTCTGTCATTATTGACGATATTTAGGGTCAGGGCCTATAAAACCATTTGCTGCTTTAAATGATTGATAGAGCTAGTGGTGGGGTTCCTTCAAAAATTGGGTTGAGGACCATGTCCAATACATTTTTATTTAAGTATCTCATTGTTTAAATTACATAACAGCAAATAAGATATAACATTTCCAACTAAATAGCATACACTTATTAAATCATTTGTATATTTCATGAAACATATTTCTGTACAAACTCCACGAACAGTACAACAAACTTATACAGAATATGGTGATGATGATAAAGATGAATCAATGGTGGCAAAGATGTCTCTATAGATAAATTATTAGTAAATTCATGGTTAGGCTACATTTGTTTGGCACTCTCAACAGCTAAATTTGTTTTTTGTTTTTTTTTACGTTAAACGGCCATATGTATTCCAACGAGGAAAAGACTACCCTACAGGTTAAAAAAAAATTTAATGGTTTAAAATCATTTAACCAACCCAGGTGAGAATAGAACCAACGACCTTCTTCCTCAAGACCCTCAATACGCTCGGCCAGCAAAACCCCACAACAGCCAAGTAAATTTAAGTCAAAAATGGATGTCACTGGTCGATGAACTCCCTCATTTCTGACATAACAGTTATTGTTACAGACATACGATAAGCTATTAGTGACAAGTTGTGGATATAAAATTAGGATTATGAAAAATTTAAATGTGTACATGAAAAAAAAAATGAATATTTCACAAAAAATCATGTTCAACAGCCATGTTTAAATATCTTTCTCCTCCCACCGTAAAGCTTCATTCATGCACAACTGTGAAGATCTCAAATCATTTAATTTTTTTTAATTTTTTATGGTGTAGACAATCTCTTACAAGGCAGCTAATTTCCAAACCTGTATCTTCCACAGCCAGACCCATTGGCAGTATTTATGTCCGAATATTGCTATCTAGTTCTTGTTTTAAATGATTTGTTTCTTTTCGGGATAGAGATCCTATAGTTGCTTATTTTATGAGAAATAATCATCACTAAGCACAAACTGTATACTGCTTGAGGCAGAATGTTTTAAGAAAATTGAATTTACTTCCACGTCGAATGGGGGTTTCATTGTTGTGCAGACGGATTGGGCGTTTTCAACGCACGTTTTACCAATTTAAAGTTGGCAGTGCATTCTCTGAAAGGTTTTTTTTTTTTTTTTTTTATATTAATTTCGTAATGAATCATTCTTTTAGAACACTGCAATTTCCGAGATATGTATGAGAGAAATAAAAAAAAAAATGACGTTATCTCTCAAAGCAGCTAACTTTAAATCCCAATTGATCACCCTAAAAAACATCAAATCTGAGAAAAAACTTCAGGAATCATGTCCCCTATCGCATGTCATAAGCACTCAATGACAAAGCTATAATTTTTTTTTCTTATATTTTTATTTTTGATTCTTTTATCCACACCTGTCACTCGAACCGCGAAAATAACCGGATTTGATATAAAATAGAATAAAATTGACATGTCAGGCATGAGGGAGTTCAGCCATTAGTACCTACTCCTGACTTGCACTTACTGATTTATCTTGGGAGATATCAGTATCAGTATCTCAGCTATTCTTGGGTTGAATTATGCAGACATATCCATATTCCCCCTATTCTGTATAGGTTTATTCTAATGATCGTGGAGTTTGTCATGATACTTTAGCTGCAGACAGCTGTATGAAGAGTGAATATGATCCTGTACTGTAGGTATATGCAAGGTTCTGACGTACCAGGGTAAACTTTTTTGTTTTTAAAGAAATGGCTGTAATTTTTGGATGTGAGTATTTTTTTGCTGTCCTAAAATTTGTTATGTGTAGGTCCATGAAGGTTTCAATATAAGTCAGTATATGTATTTAATCGTTGTCTAATACGTACATATAAAATGAAGGTAAAAAGGTTCGTAACACAAAAAGGATAATAACATGATTATCTTTTTTTTAATACATATTTTCTCAAAACTTTCGATATAGGACTCATATCTGTTAATGCTTATCTTAAATATATTGGGCCATTGGAAGACTTTAGGGATAAGTCTAGAAGAATAAGTATACATATGTAAAAAAAGAAATAATAATACAGACCTTTTAATTTCTAACACTCCTCCGAATCCTCAACGCATCGCGCACAAATCTTTTGTTGAATTAACATTGCTAAATAATTTTACAACCAGTACTAAGCCTTTCTTCCACACCAATTCTATCGACCGATCTTCCCATAAAGAAAAAATAAATAAATAAAAATCACTGCCACTTGATTCGTAAATTAAAGCTATGAAATTTTAAATTAAAAGAAAATAACGGTTTGTAAGCATTTATTATTATTTTTTTTTATATTATTGTTTTTTTTCCTGACAACAAAATAGCAAAAAATAAACGCTTTTTGTGTATAAATTTATGAATAATATTTTAAATTAATTTACATACTTTTTATGAGCAGTTTAATTTAACGATTCCTCGTAATAACAGTTTTCCTGGTCAAAGAAATGGATCTTCATGGTTGTTCAGCAATACTTCTTTCAGGAGTCATTTCTCGTTACGGAAAATTAAGTAACTTCCTAAATTGTTATAAGTAGAGGAGTTACATAGCAAATGGTTATGCTAATAAAAATTATTACCTCAGTGTAAATAATTGTTTTTTGCGTATCGTTCAGCTAAGTTCGCTAATTTTTAAAAATTCGATGAGAGTTGTATTGTTTTAAATATAGGCTTGTAAAAAAACCAACAAAATATTATGTTATGTTAATCGATATTTTTTTTCTTGTAAATATATCATGGTTGTATAGTACATTCATCAATTATAATTATAGCGTTTTATAGAGCATTTGCATACAGTGATGAAATTAAGCGATTTAGTATTCTTGATTATAAGATACAAATGTGATGAATAAATCGTACATTGGAAAAAATAAAAAAATTAAAACTGTTCGCTTTCACTTTTTTAACATTCTCCAAAAATATTTATCATTTTATAATTGGAAAACGTTTGAATGAAAAAAAAAAAAAAAAAAAAAAAAAAAAAAACTTATATACTTAATTTTTCTTTTCATTCATTCCTGTTTTTAATTTAGTTTAAATTGCTCGTGTTTAATAGAATCATATTGTATTTTATTGTGGTATTTAAAAATAAATAAGTCCTCAGAGGTGGTACAATTTGCGTTTTTCTTTTACGTTACTTCATCTGGAAGTAGTGCTGATTTAAAACATGGAGCATATTTAAAATTTTTTTTTTTTTAAAATAATTTTTATTTTTTTAAAATTATTAATAAGCATTATTGAAATCCGTATGTGTAATCTAATGCTTCTTTTTTTCAGGTATGTTTGTCGCTTATCTTCATAATATTTTGCTCTTCTTGGGTATGAAAATGGACAAGTATTGTGAGTTAACTGTATTTTTCATAGTATTAACAATCACCCGAAGAACACTCGCTTACATTTCTCCAAATTCATTCAGTTAATTTTTTTTTTATTAGTTTTATTATAGGCGAGGTAGTTAGCTCAGAGGGTAAGACAATAAACTCTCCTTTCGGACCCGGGTTCGATCCGGGCTGAAATAGAAAAATAATTATTACGATATCAGCCGAGGATCGACCTAGGGGTCGATAGACCCTCCTGAGGCACACTCAGCCTTTATATAATTGAATAAACAGCTATGGGTAAAAACCTGGTATTTCAGAGAGATTTTTTTCAAATTATCTCCTTGCACAATTTTTCTCTACGAAACAGTGCAACCTTATTAGGTACTGAATCAGGTTAATTTAAATTTAATTTAAAAAAAAAAAAATAATTCTCTTTACGTTGTGGGATTCAACAATAGCACCTGTTAAAGTTGTTTTTTTGAATCTAATAGCCCTTATGATGGCTTGTAATGTAAGCCAAAACGTTGGCGCAATAAATTAATTCAATTTTCTTGAACTGTACTGCGTTTACTATCTACTTCCTTGGATAAAAATTTAAAATTAATTAATTGCTTCAAATATACAACAATTTTTATATTAGACGTTTTTCTACAATTTGATGAAAAGACTGATAAACTTTACATAACTTAATCACATATTTTGTTATACATGTTAATGTTATGTATGTTATAGTATCGCCTTATTAATTATTTTATTTAATTATTTCAAGTTTTTCTTGATTTCAAACGATTCCGGTAAGAGATTGTAAGTAATTAGAGAAACTTTCCAATCAAAAACAGGAAATTCTAAACGTGTTTTAGTTAACATTAGATATTTAGTTCTTTTTTCAACATAAAAAAAATGTATACCCACTTCACGAAATTTGAAACCAAGACCTTGACCGCTCCTTGGAACTAATTTTTTTTTAAACCACTTTAATAAAACCACATAATAAGGAAAAATCTAACGGAATATTGTGTGCCAAGTGAAATTTGAAACTTGATTCATTGTATGTTTATTTTATTTTATACTTCATTCAACCTTTATTCGTTATTCCTTTATTGATTAAATAATTAACATGAAATACCAAATAAAAATCTAAAACTAACTGAAAATATGTGAAACTATAAAATAAAAAAAAAATAAAAAATTGAAATTATTAATTTAGAAAATTTGAATGTTGATTTTTATTTGTTGAAATAATTTTTGAGCTTTTTCAAAAGCTATTAAGAACAATAAATAAGTGCTATAGAACACATTCTATTTTTACAAACAAATAAAAAATTAATGACATTTCCTTAATATCGAGGAATGATTATACTATAAAGAAATTGGCTAATATCTTAAAAGAATAATTGATAAATAAAAAGTTATTCTCAATTTAAGTTTAATAAAATCAACAAAATAAAAGTTTAATTTAACTATTTCATTATTTTTGTGTTCTTATATATTAATTATTTTAAACAATATCAATCTTTCTGCAATTCAAAAGTAATACTTGAAAAATGATTGAGCTTATTGTCTTATAAGTAAATAATAAAAATAAATAAAATCAACAAATAATTAAAATAAAACAGAGAAATTTATGAAATATATGTATACGTGTTTGTGTTAAACCGATGATAAGTTACAGATAAATAAAAAGAAATGTAAACAGCTGTATATATTGTTATTGGACAGCTAACCCCTGGGACCTAAGTGTTCTAGTCTGGATGTATTCTTTTTTTGTCATATGATTTTATGTATTTACATCCCATAGCCCATAATTACATTATCAGCAAATAGATTCAATCTAGGAATCATACGACACAAAAAAAATGTCGTCCTACACAGCAAAAACTACGACTTTGAATTAATTTAATCATTATTATGTTTATATCTGAAACATTGCACGTAATCGTCTATTCGTTGTGTGATATACACGTATGTTATGTACCACCAATCACATTTACAAGTAGATTTTAAAGAGGACATAAGTCAAGGTAAACTCCTTGCGTGTATTGCAATGCGTGTCTCATGATGGGAAACTTTTAAGTTTCCTATGGCTGCTTGGTCGTGTATCTGTGCTGATGTTTCCGGCAACTTGTTAGTGGATAGCTGTTGTTTAAATGTCAGCGGATAATGTATTTTAGAATTTGATTGCAATCTAAAAGAATTTTCAAATGTACCGAAATAGGGAATTTTGTCAGGTGATGTAAAACAGAAACAAAGAAACAATAAAATATCTTTAAAGTTATTATTATTTTATTTTGCTGTCACATTAAATATTATAACGACCTACGCAGAATAAATTTAAGGCTACGACACAGATACGAAAGAGATAGTGAAATAAAATTTGATTTAGTCATTTAGAATTAAATAACTAAATTTGCTTGCCTGCAAAAATACTTTGCAGAAGGACCTCGCAATTGTAAGTACAGATATTCAACTTAAATATTTTTTTTCTCCTTTGATTTTACTACTTTTGAACGATGAAGTTTCAACTCAGATTGTTGAAAGAATTTTCAGGAATTGAATTTTTAAAATTAATATTTGCAGATGTAATGTGTTTAAAAGGAATTAGCATAATGAGCCTGAAATATCATCCAGATTAATTAGGAAAATTATTAATTTAATAGTCTTTAAGTTAATTAGGAACTTGTTTAGATATAGAACGCTTAGAACCGAAAGCATCATTGCAGGATTATTTCAAATTGGATCATACAAATAAAACATAACATAATAAAACATAATAAAAGATGGTATTTGTATTACGTCATAGCTCTGTTTCAAACAGTCTTTAATGAATAAGGAAATTGTAGAGAACTCCGTATGGTCTTGTAATTAATATGTTTTCCTATTGGCACTTGAGGATGTGTCCTTGCTATTACTGGAGTTGCGCAAAGACATCCTCGGCCAATAGTTCCAGATCGACAAGTCATCATGGATGCATATATATTACCTTCTGGAACAGGTCATCAGCAGTCCATTGGTCATTAAGATATTGTTGCGCAGTTCTATGATGCAGTCTTCTGCATCCTATTTTCTGATTGCAATAGCATCCTTTTGTAATCTCGTGAGGAAGAGTAAGAACTTATATTGAATTACCCTTAATAGTGTGTCCGTCATCCCTAACTTATGTTTGAGAATAAATTTAACCATTCTCGATGGTTAAAACCTTGAATAATAACAATAACAGGAAATTATAATAATAAGACGATAAATAAATATGAAATTAAGACATACTAAAAATACAACTACTAAAAATACAAGGAGGTTCTATAGGTGCCTTCTTACCGTAAAACTTATGAGATCATACAACAAATAACAAATGAATGCGAAGCTCTGAAAATGATACACGTTAAGGTAAAGTTATGTAGCTAAAAAGTGTCATAAAAATATGTGTAAAAATTGCTAATTACAAGGTTGTAATGAATACTTTCGTTACACCCCATAAAAAGTTAATGAAAGTGACATAAAATTGAATTTGAAAAGAAACATGACGCAACTCTTTTAACATAAATCTACTTACTAATATGGTATGTACAACCCCAGATATCTACTTTTAATATAAATTCAAAAATGAGCCTAAATATTTTTTGCCCAAAAAAAAACTCAATTTCTTCCTGATTGGGAATATAATCTACTGTTTTTTCCAATTTACACTTTAGAATTGAAAGGATCAAATTACATAAATTAATTATTAAATTGAATTAACAATCCATGATTACTCGATATAAACACAGTTAATATAAAATAGGGGTTGAAACTTAATTGTTTTACATTCAAATCAATGTAGCTCCTAAGTTGGTCCTAGAGGGGTCACCTGTGGTGTCTAATTATACCTGGATAGGCAAAATTTAGGACTCCCACCGTAGCATCGTCCGATTAGCCATAGCAGCATAAAGTGACGTTAAACGAAATAAACAAATAAACAAACAGTTGGTCCTAGCGATAAATGCTATAAAAAAAAAAAAAAAAAAAAATTAAAAAAAAAGTCACCATTAAGTTTCTGTTAAGGGAACTCTCGGCAAATTTTCAATCCGAGCAACACCAACAGAGCGTGTCAAAAAAGTCCCAAAACTTAAAATATGTAGGCACAAAGTTACTTTTCCTCATTCAAACCAATAAAGCTAATAAAAGGTAGGTCCTAGTGACAAATATTATATGAAAAAAATATTTTCCATTAAATTTATATTAAAACCACATATTTAGGCAAAATCTGACATTTAAAGTTCATATAAAGAAATTGAAATGTGTCAGCCAATTAAGAGTTGCTAATTCAGAGCATATCATAATTAATGGAAAAAACACAACTTTTTTGTTCAAGTCGCAAGAAATCTGTATATCTTGCAATCAATTTATCAACAATAGTCTACACCACATTCTCCTTCACTGCCCAGCACACAATGAACATAGACAACAATTTATTCAAC
The DNA here is from genome assembly GCA_003667255.2 of Euschistus heros. NCBI lineage: Eukaryota > Metazoa > Arthropoda > Insecta > Hemiptera > Pentatomidae > Euschistus > Euschistus heros. The sequence goes on from RCWM02000067.1 coordinate 902,708, forward strand.
AGTTCATCTTAAAACCTTCTGATAACCAAAGTATCCAAGCTATACTCGATATTGACAGTGTAGTGAAATTACATAAAGTTTACTATTACATGATGGGGCTCCAAAATGTGCTAAATCGTTTATCATAGACTATTTTTTATTAAGTGTCTGTTTTCAGTTTATCTTTAAAGTGAAATTTTTGTTAATTTATTTTTATTGTTTCTATCATAACACCAATTTATTCTCCATTCTATTATGTTTTGAAAACCAGAATGTATTAGTGAATCGAATTTTATTTATTTTATTAATTATGAAAAGATATATACATTAATTGTAATTTATAGCCAAGCTAGGCTCTATTTGTATGGGGAACCCCCCCAAAGACAAATAAAAATATCTATCTATCTATTTAGGCAAAATCTAACGGAATATCGTGCTAAGTGAATTTTTTAATATACATTTATTGAAATTTACAACTGTACAATTATATACATTAAGTAATTGAGCTGATAACGATTACAATAACATATCAAAGCTTGAAAGGAACTAGTCATCAGTAGGACTTTAATAAAAAATCTACACTACAAGATCTCTAGGCCATCTTCTTTTCAGACGCCTCGGAGGATTATCGGGAATGGAGTGGGAAGCAAGTTGAGAAACTAATGGATTTGAGTGGTTATGGAGCTTACTATGAAATGACAGGTATCTGGTTTGCGCTATCTCAGAAAAATATGGAACATTGAGGTCTTTATGGATAAGTTTATTGGTGACAAAGTAGGGGGCATTTAGGATTTTTCGAAGGATTGGATACGAGATGAATTAAATGGTTTGGTTGAGCCCCAAAGCTCAACTCCGTACGTCCAAATAGGTCTAATCACAGTCATGTATGTAAGTCTTATGTAATAAATTGGGAGCTTTGAACGTTTGTCTAGTAAATGTTGAAGTAGTCTGTAACGACGGGTGGTGAAATTTGAAACTGGATTTATTGTGTTTTTTTTTTGTTTTTTTATTTCATTCAAACAGTATTCGTTGTTCCTTTATTCATTAAATAATTACCACGGTATATCAAATACAAACCTAAAACTAACAAAAAATATGTGTAATTAAAGGATAAAAAAACAAAACTGAAATTATTAAGTTAGAAAATTTGATTGCTGATTATTCATTTTTCAAATATTTTTATCAATGGCTGTTAAGAACAATAAGTAAGTGCTATAGAACTCATTTAATTTTTACAAGCAAATAAAAAATCAATAACATTTCTCTAAAATCGAGGAATGATGATATTATAAAGATACTGACTAATACCTAATGGGAAAATACTCAATTTCACACTGATTGGGAAAACTTCATAGGCTGTTTATAATCTACTGCTTTTCGCAATTTACATTTTAGAATTGAAAGGATCAAATTACTTGAATTGAAATAACAAATAATGATTCTTCAAAATAAACGAAATTGGGAGATAACAAGATCAAACGTGACTTTTTTCATTCAAATTAATATAGCTCCTAAACAATAGGTCCTAGCGATATAAATTATATAACAAACATATTTTCCATTAAATTTCAAGTTCAGTCGACAAGCTAGTGATTTTTTGAATGGGGAAAAAGCATTACATCAGAAACGTATAGACCCTCAATGAAAAGACATAACAATGTCAAAAAAAAATTAAAAAAAGCAGCTAAAACATCGCAACACATCAAGGGAAGGTTACAGCCGACGAGATATAGCTATTTTCAGCCAGAACTGGGGCGCGGCATCTAAAGAAGTTTAGTACCATCCTTTCAATTAACTAATCTATTATCTATCTATCAATTCACTAATGTGAAAATTTGTTTTATTTTACTTATTTGGTTGGACCAATCGATCTAAATCGAACAACTGTCGATACTTACCAGAGTGGACTCTATTCAATCTGCTTAAGGTTTACACCAAGGCAGTGGTCCAAGCCTAAGATAAAGGTCCTCCACCAGAAGCCATTGTTCCGACCTCTCCGGTTCTCTTTCTTTTCCATTTTTTTTTTTTTCTTCAGCCCCCTGGCCATTTTCTAATTTAATTCTCTCCTTTCTTGATCCTAATAGAACATTGTCCTGCGACAATAGCGGGTTCCCAATTACCCAGTCCACTTCCTCCATAGAGGTAATAAGGTGTTGTAATGAAGCCTAGGGCAGAAAGAGAATATTCTTAGTTAATTCTTTTTCCAAGGGCAATCCCTCTGGTATAAGCTATAGTTGAGACTTAAGTCAGGATAATAATATAATTAAAATTTCGTTTGTTTTATAACCCTTCAATGCATCTTAAAAGAAGGCAGCTCAGTAGGGTCGGGCGATAGTCGATAGTTACGATCGATATATCGATAGGTCATGCCTATCGATGGTCACTAATTTCATTTTTACTAATTTCAAGTTTTGAAACTCTCGGTATTATGCTGTTCTGTCTCTGTCCAGTGTCGAGTTCTTTTGAAGTTGAATTTGGAACTCCTAATGCTCAAGGGTTCTCTCAAAAATTAAGCCAAAGGAAAGCAGAAATCCTAGGTTTTCTTTCGGGAAATATGTCGCTCATGGAGCACACTTGACTCTTGAAATTAACTATTTCGTTAATCTTCTTTTATGAAGATTTGATTTGTTCTTTGTTGTGTAACCATGTAAATTGTAAATACCTTTTTTAAAATTCAAATAAATCAGTTTTTTTCTCTCATCTTTATGATATAATCTTATAATTTATAATCCTGCAAATTTCAAATAGTAAGTAGATAATTGAATTTAATTAAATTAGTTGAAATTCTTTATTAAATAGCTTTGGAAAAAAAAGAAGAAAATATCGAAAAACTCTCGATAGCAAGCGATAGTTCTCAACCGATAGTATCGGCCTATCGATAGTGCTAACTATCGACTATAGTCCAACCCTACAGCTCAGGGACTTTCTAGTGTAGAATATTTATTGCTAATAATTTTAACGCACATTTACATGTTACATATATTGTATACAGTTGTAAATATAAATAACTATTAGAATAAAAAAAAAAATCTATTTTATATTTACACCTTTATTAATTTATGAGGTTCTTCAATCAACCCCTCTTTAGTCTTTGGCCTCAGTTGTTAGGTATTTGGCTTTAGTACACACCTGTAAAATTTAGAGTTTATGTAAGTGTAAATGTTCAGTTTTAATCTCGAATGACGTACAGGAAGTGAATTCAATAGTTGTCTTAGATTTAGTATTTTTTTAATTCTACGGTCAAATGTCGTTCCAAGGTACTGTACTATATGTCTATGGAGTAGTTATATTTCCCAGGAAAATTAAAGGGCGTTTTGTTTAGAGGAGAAAAACTTATGGATTGATTAAAAATTTGGTAATAGTCTTTTTAATTAAAATTTTTGTATTTTTTACATTTCTTAAGAATCTTAGAACAAAAAACAAGAACATTATATATAAACTAAATAAAAAAATAATTGAATTAAGTAAAGTGAAATCTGTCTCTCAGTAAATAAAAATCTCACTAATGATTTGCTTCCCCTTCAGAACTAATTTTTTTATGAAAATACTTATGAAAACAAAGGTTAAAAAAATGAAAAATCCAAATAAACCTTAAAAATGGAACTTGTGTTAATTTATACGTGCGAAAAGGAGCATAACCTCCATTGAACATCTCAGACCGTTCAGTAGCTACTACAAATATTTATGTTGTCTCGGATTATACCTGAATAAAAAACTAACCTGGAATAAACATAAAAAAAAAAAATAAAAAAACAGAGAAATGTTACTATCATCTTTAACATCTTATGGAATCCAGATCTTCAATTTACTTGCAAAACAAGAAACTTTTCTGTAACACAGTACTGAAACTTGTATGATCATATAGTACTGTATTTAAAGAAGAAATATTTATAGTTATCTTTCAAAATTAAACCAATACATTAAATATGATTTTTAAACAATTAAAGTATGTTTAAAATTCGATTAAGGCTGTTTTTCGAAGTTCCCAAATCATTGTAATGTCAAATGAAAAAACTAATCATACTTGAAGAATAAGATTTGATTTGTTGTCTATATTTCCAACTACATTATATATTTTCAAAATTAAAAATAAAATTAAGGGTCTTACGTCATACTTGGCGATTTTGTTTCTTGGCCAACCGCTGTGCAAGGAATCACACTCAGCACCCATTTTTTACTCTACCTACTCCAGGAGGGCATCCTAAACCCAGGGTCGATTCTTGACTGATGTAACAAAATATGAAATTGTCTGCCTCAGCTCGAGTTCGGGCGTTAGAAGTCTAGTACCCTAATCACTAACTCCTAATTTGGCTATACGACCTCAAAGCAGGCTCAATGATTCTCAAACGAATTGGTGGATCTAAAATTTAATATTCTATTTTAAATTTTAAATACTTAACCAGATTGAGTGTAAAAATAGACATCCTTGCCTTTCTTGTGAGACCTTAAATATATTTTTAGGTTGGCACTAATTTTACATAAGGATGAGTTTTGAATTAGAATGTCTAACGAACAACTTAACTCATTTTTTACAACACAAAGTAGAATTTTTCACCTTGGTTTTCTACTTCTGCGTCAAGATAATTTATATATTTTGTAAAAAAAAAAAAAAAAAAAAAAAAAAAAAAAATATATATATATATATATATATATATATATATATATATATATATATATATATAATTTAAAATATAAATTATTTATAATAATGATTATATTTATAACTTTTCCTTAGTTGTGTTCGTTATTATTATGTCTAGTTAATTGCGTATTAATTGTGTTCGTATGTTGAATCAGGTGATTTAGTTTCTGACGTCATAGTTTCGTTAAAATGCGATATACCACTTGTTCAAATATTAATTCATGCTTTTGTAAACAACCTATCTTTTTAATTGGAATCCCCTTAGATTTCTCATAACGGAAAATTTATCCTGTTTACTTAGTAAATAAGGTCGGGACAATGTAAGTATTTTTCTTTTATTATTCTTTAAAGACAAAGATTTCCCTGCGCTCTTTGAATTTCTCCAATTTTATATAAACTGACACTAATTTGAAACAAAATATTCACATCATTGAAAAAAAAAATATATAAAACATATAATTAGAAAGACATATTTTTTAATAGTTTATCCTCGCCTTTTTTTGAAGAATAAAGCATCTCGTTTTTTATGGAATATTTTTTTAAATATTAATCTTTATAAATAAATAAACAAATGCTTAATGAACCTGAAGGCTCGATGCCAACACTATCAGACCTCCCTCCAATCCACCCCATGAAAATCCCAATCTTCAAGATCAGCCCTGACGCAATCCTATTTACGTCCCGCTTTACCCGTCTAACGTTTACCCGATGACTCAAAATTGATTATCCTTTTTGGAATTCGTTTATTATTGAATCTAACGACTTTACATAGCCATTTTTATCGCATTTTCATCTTTTTTGGCATCAAATAATCTACGTAGTGACTTATTTTCGACAACTTTAAAGCGTTGTTCTACCCATAACTTGAGCGGCCACGTTTCAAATCCAAAGATAATTTATAAAAAGTCAGAGACTATTAAATTTAATTATATTTTTGATTCCTCATTTAATTTACGTTATATGTATAGAATCTTTATTATCTGAACTTGTCATTCTATACTTATAAGGGTCCTGAACTCCTTAGACCAGGACCCGAGTACGAATCAGGCTAAAGGCAAAAAAAATATTATCTTATAATTCAGTTGTGGATCGACTTACGAATCGAGGAACCCTCCTGGGACTCACCTTTTTTCACCATCAAATATGTAAGGTTTTTTTCTCCCTCGAAAATGTAACATTTTGACACGCTCTAGTTCTTTTGATGTTGTTAGGAAATAAAATTTGACGACAGCCATCTGGTCAGAAATTTAATGGAAAATATTTTTTGTTGTATAACACTTGTCACTGGGACCTACCGTTTAGAAACAATATTGATTTGAATGAAAAAAGTCGAGTTTGTAACCGATGTATTCTCTCAACATTGTTAATTTCGAATAATCGTTGATTGCTAATTTAAGTAATTTTATCCTTTTGGTTCAAAAATGTAAATTGGAAATATTAGTAGATTAGATATTACAGACTTATCCGTTGTTTATTGTTTTTCCAAGTCAGGGAGAAATTGAGTTTTTTAATTTATCTTATATTTTGTATTTTTTTTTTTTTTTTTTTTTTTTTAATATCTTGTATATATAAAAAGTACATTCCACCACTGATTTAGATAAATAACATAAGATTAATAAAATAATAAAAAGTAGAAAACAGCAGAAGTCATTAAAAAACCATTCTATCCTCTTGATATTGGCTAAAACATCCAGTAAGAAATGGAATTTTTCGAAGACGTTAGAAAGTGAAAATAATGAAGATGAAGTAGCCGAAGTTTTTTTATATTTCTAAAATGAATGAATAACTAATATATTTAAGGAGTCATCATCAATGATCTTAAGAGGTTGGGCCGAAAAAAAAATAAAAGTAAAAAACAGAAACAAAAATTTTAAATATAAAACATTTATTCCACCACTTGTGGAATACTTTTATCTAATAGCTACTGTACAAAAATCTTCCTTTAGAATTTGTTTATCTTTCTCGTAGAGCATTGAACCTCCTTTAAGTTATCCTCTTCCTGATATTTAGCTGTGAATTTCCACGTCTTAATCTGTTCTTATAGCACAATCTTCCCCTGATATCCTTGCTAATAATTGGGCATTGGAATCTCCAGCCGTGGGAATATCCTTGTTCGGGTATTCTTTTGTCTTATTGATCGAGGATTCTTCCGATAATGAGGTCACATTTTTCGTTCAATTATTTAGATAATTAACATGCATTCAGTTGGAACAATCATCAGCATGTTTCCTTGATTTAATACGTAACTGGTAATTCCTAGAACCTAGAATTAACTGGAAATAACCAGAATTCAAGTCACAGATTCAATGTTAGTTTTCTTTTTCCAATTATCACTCTTATTAAAAAAAGTTTCTCTAATAACAACATTTGTTTCAGAATCTAGGTAGAGCAAGATGTAACTAAAAAAACAAAACAAATATAACTGAAGAGTGCATTGTTGGAAATGAATACTTGTTTAGTGAGTTTATCTTCATTCATTCGAAATCACCTATTTTGTCTTTATTTTTCACGGGAAAGACTAAAGCGACAAGAACTGCTCGTCGTTAAGACTACTTTAACATTTACTAGGCGGGGTCACCTGTGGTGTAGTGGTTAGCATAGCAACCTACTAAACCGAAGATCGCGGGTTCGCAGCCCGGCAGATGACCTTAGGATTTTTTAAAGGGAGTAAAAAATCCTTAGCTATGCCGTCTTTCGGAAGGGACGTAAAATGGGGTCCCGAGCCTGTGCGATGTCAGGTACTCGTTAAAGATCCCTATCCTAATTATACCTGGATAGGCAAAATTTAGGACTCCCACCGTAGCATCGTCCGATTAGCCATAGCAGCATAAAGTGACGTTAAACGAAATAAACAAACAAACATTTACTAGGCAAACGTTCAAAGCTCCCAGTTAATTACAAAAGACTTATTTACATGAGTGTAATTAGACCTATTTGGACGTACGGAGTTGAGCTTTGGGGCTCAACCAAACCATTTAATTCATCTCGTATCCAATCCTTCGAAAAATCCTAAATGCCCCCTACTTTGTCACCAATAAACTTATCCATAAAGACCTCAATGTTCCATATTTTTCTGAGATAGCGCAAACCAGATACCTGTCATTTCATAGTAAGCTCCATAACCACTCAAATCCATTAGTTTCTCAACTTGCTTCCCACTCCATTCCCGATAATTCTCCGAGGCGTCTGAAAAGAAGATGGCCTAGAGATCTTGTAGTGTAGAATTTTTATTAAAGTCCTACTGATGAGTAGTTCCTTTCAAACTTTGATATGTTATTGTAATCGCTATCAGCTCATTTACTTAATGCGTATAATTGTACTGCTGTAAATTTCAATAAATTGATATTTTTTTTTTTTTTTTTTTTTATTTATTTTTTTTTATTTCCCTTCCTTGCCTCTCGGCTACACGGGTTTTGCAAGGATGGCTTGTAGCCATCACTGCTGGTTTTAACAGTTTAACATAACATTTCAATATTACTTTTAACATTGCAAGGATAAATTTTCTTAAACATTTAACAGAACATTTCAATATTACATTTAAAATTTAACATTTCAAGATTACACTACACGTTTAAAATAACATTTAATATTTAAAATACATTAAACGCTTTACATAACTACATACTTGTGTTTAATACAATATACTTTATATCTAATACAACAACCTATATTTAATACAACATACTATATTAAAATTAACTACATACTAACTATAACATACTATAATACATAATAATAATAATAATAACTACATAATAACTATAACCTACTAATTTAAAATAAGAACATACCTATATCAAAATTTTTTTTTTTTTTTTTTTTTTTTGTAATTTTATAGCTTTACATTTACGTTTATATAGGCTTTATTCGGTGATGGGGTTGTCTTCAGCATCATTCCTGTCCAGGGTTCTTTTTGGGGCGTGGCCCCTTCTTCCTAGGTTGAAGTGCTCTACCCCCACTTCAGTTTTCCAACCATACACAAAACTTTTGTAATACGGGTAGTTGTCAGCTGATACTAGTTGAGGGAAATCACTATATAAATAAAAAATAAAAAATAAATAATAGATATAAATAAAAAATAGATATAAATAAAAAATAGATATAAATAAAAAATAGATATAAATAAAAAATAAAAAAACAATTTCACGGTTGCATTTCAGATTACCAAGATTGTACTGTATTTGTATCAAATGTCATTTTAAAATATGTTTTTTATGAATTCTTTCAGATAGAATCCATTTAAAAAATAAATAAAATAAAAAAGACTTTTCAAAAACGGATAGAATTCTAACGGAAGAAGAAAACTAAATCAAAAAGCTTTTATCATTCATTAAAACCATTAGCCATGATAAGGAAATTTAAGAAAAAAGGAAACAATCCCAGAAGTTAATAGCCCATTGAGGTAAATGTGAAAATAAGCACTCATGCATTTTAAAATTGATTCAGCAAATGTAAAATTAAAAAGTATACGTTTAATGGATTTAGTGACATTTCATAATTGAATCCCGTAACGATGAATTAAATTATTTCTAAAAACCGTTACCTCATTGTTTTAAAACGAGCTGTTGTGCAACGCGTCAATAAACAATTATAATTTGTTGAGTCGAAATGAATTAGCGTAATTTGTATTACGTATTCGTTTCTGAAACTTCATTTTAATACTACCCTGAGAAGGATCAATAAAATTAGGATTGAAAAATTATAAGCCACTTTTATTGAATTTTTTTTATTCAATGACCAGTTTCGAATGTCAATAGTTATATCAACATTGAAAAAAAAAATTATCAGATCGGTTTGTTGACTCCATTTTATGCGAAATATATATATTTTTTAAATGATATGTTCATTAGAAATTTTAAAGAATAAACTGAATAGTTATCATCCATGCACTGACTGCAATGATGGCGAATAGTGAGGGCGTTCACTCAGGATCGTTCAGTATGCAGTCACCGCAACACAAACGCAGGATATGAGCTCCAAAGGTCTCAAGCCGCACATACAAAATGATTGACTATTATTGTTTTTTTCAATTTACATCCAATAATACCGTTAACTTATAGTTCTTATCATTGCTATAATAAAATGCACAATAAAATCAGCATGGGTAGGATGAAATAATACATTCTCAATTCGACGCATATGCAGATTTTTTATGAATAGAAATTTACAACTGTATTAGAAAACACTCCTAGTAAATATCTGGTTTAAAATGCAATATAATGGCATGCTTAAAACTTGTAGAGGAACTACCCATTGGTAGTACTCTAATGAAATAACTACAAAAGAAGATGACGAGGCCATCTTCTTTTCAGAAGCTTTGCAGGATTGCCAGGAATGGAAACGGAAGCAAGTTGCACAAGTGGATTTGGATGAGTTTTAAATTTTTTATGAAAGGAAAGGTTTCTGGTTTGTGCCAAATCAGCAACATATGGGATATTAAGGTCATTGTGGATACAATATTTGGTATCCTTTTACAGTTCTCATATCGATTATTTTATGTAATAACATTTATTTTTCGGTACCGAGAACCTAAAAATTTTGGTACTGATACATCACTAGTTTAAACCACCCCGATAAACCTACCCAACACCTCAAAAAATTGGCATTGTTTCAAGTCATTGTCATGTCATTATCTTACAATCTATCTACTCAATAATCTCTTTTTTTGGGACTACAAACTTAAGTACTAATACATAAATAAATATATATATTTATAGATTGTACTATATTGATGTTGATAATTTCCCACGGCCGTGGTAGAAGATGCCTTTAAAGGCGTGCTATTGTCCCCTATCCTTGACCATCTGCTAACTTTCTCTATCATCATTATGTCTTGGCAATTATTGCACGAGTATAATTCGAGTCGGATTGTGTAACTCCGTGTCGAGATGGTTTCCTTTTTAGTTGTGATTAAATATTTTACAACCCTCAGGAAATGAATCAACGTTTTTTCACCGTTGGCGGATAAGGAGGTCTTAGAGGTCTTAGAAAGCGAATATTATCCATAAGAGTAAGTATTTACACTTTAGTAAAAAAAAAAAAAATATATATATATATATATATATATATATATATATATATATATATATATATATATATATATATATGTATATATATATATATGTATATGCAGGGATATGTATGTGTGTGTGTTTAATAAGGTTCTTTAGGTTCAATCAATACAATAACAATTTAATTTGGCGACGTTTCGAGCCGAATGTTCAGTACATATTTATATTGCTGCTAGGCTTTATTCTTTCATTTTGCTGTGTGTCTATAATTTTACTTTAACCTGTTTTTTTAGGGCATGATTATGGTAACAAGATAGCCTCGAAACTCCACCAAAATAAATTTTTATTTCATTGACTGAAACTAAAAAACCTTATTAAACATTTAATATTTAGTCAAGAAAAAAAAAATCTATATATACACATAAACATTATTTACTTATTTATGTAACATGTTTTATCATAGCATGCAGTTTAATGGCGCCCTCTATCTCGGTGCTTGCTATCTGCTCTGTCAATGACTAATATTTCTTACCGAACATTAGTCACGAAGAAGAAGTAAATAAATAATAAAAAAAAAATTAAAAAAAGATAGAAATTCCTCGAAGCTCGTGAGGTGAAATCATCTCCTAATGGACAATTATCAACTCGGCAGTGATTTTTCTTTATGTTCGTAAATTGCTTTGTATACAGGGTGAGTATCTCTTAGCGTAAAAAAAAAAATTGGGTGAAACTAGATCAAAAGTGTAGCCAAATGCCGCAGACCTCACCTTTCTATTCCAATCCGTTGCAGATATATGGTAAATAAACGATTTTTTGGAGGAAAGCATGTTTTTTACGATAAAAGCTGTAATATCTCCATTTTGTTTAAATATTTTTCAAATATTGATCACATTTTCGGATTTAGCAATAAATTTCCTATAAGATCGGAGTAATTTAACCTTGAATTTTACAAACTTGGGACCTAAAAAATATCTTTATCTTCACCTAATTTAGGGAAGTTACAATTTCTTATAATACTTCAGCGCTCACTGCTTTTCATAAAAACAATCCACAAAACTGCAAAGCTCTCAAAAACTTGCAAATTTAATAAGCTTTCAAATGATATGTTAAACGTAATGATTTTGTTTTAATTTCATGGAGAAATTTACTTTTGAAACCGAAAAAACATGGTGTTCTCATTTAGCATACAAATCAGGTACTTTGGTAAATAAGACATTATGATAATCGCTTGATGAAAATCTGTATTTTAAATAAAAGAAACACTTCATTAGAATAAAAAGCAAAGAAAAAAATATAATATTTATTGACATAAATTTTAGGCCAGTTCAGGTATTCATAATAACAACAGCGACTTTGACCTCTCTCAGTACTAAGCACATTATCGCTATTTCATAGTTATTTTCCTGTTTATTTTGAAATGGGAGGGGATTATTGTTTATTATTTTATTTTTATTTTGATATAATGATTGAAAGTTTGATTTGGAAATTAAGAAGCTACAGAGATAAAAGTGTCACTATCATTAGAAAGACCCTTGCTAATATTGCTTATCCTTAGCTTGAGGGCCCATTTTATTTATTGGGATTATTTTTTTTCTGTTTGGCAATACACCTGCGAAGATGGCAACGTTCACAAATGGTGAGTACGCTGACATACATTTTTTGTATGGTTTTTGTAATGGAAACGCGAGTGCAGCGCGGCGGGAGTACCAACTTAGGTTTCCAGATAGGCGCCTCCCCTCTACGATAGTGTTTTCACGAACTCATCAACGTTTATCTGAAACAGGTTCCGTTCATAAGTTACGTCAAGAATTGGGACAAGTTCCTCATGATGTTGAACTCGAAGAGGAAATTATTGATATAGTAAATGAAAATCCCAGTGTTTCATCAAGAGACTTGGCCCGTGAAATTGGTATCTCCCAAAGGTCAGTTATCAACATTTTGCACCGAGAACATTTTCACCCATATCATTTCACACAAGTACAAGGGCTAGAACCTAATGATCATGTACATAGAATACAATTTTGCCGCTGGCTTTTAAATAGAGACATTCAAGAACACCAGTTTCTGAGGAAAATTTTATGGACAGATGAGTCTCTTTTTACAAGGGAAGGAATTTTTAACGTCCACAACCGGCACTACTGGGCAGCTGAAAACCCACATATGGTTCAAGAAGCATCTTTCCAGCATCGTTTTACAGTGAATGTGTGGGCTGGGATAATAGGGGACCGACTCATTGGGCCACATTTTTTGCCCAGCAGATTGAATGGAGAAAGTTATTTGGATTTTTTACAAAATATTCTACCACAACTTATTCACGACATTCCACTTGATGTTCAGCAAAACATAATATTCCAACACGATGGTGCTCCTCCACATCATTCGGCAGCAGTACGGGAATGGCTGAACCAACGATATTCGACCTGGATAGGTAGAAATGGTGTGATACATTGGCCAGCTAGGTCACCTGACTTAGCTCCAATGGACTTTTATGTGTGGGGCTACATAAAAAGCGAGGTATATGCCAGAGAAGTGACCAGCATTGAGGTCCTAAAGACGAGAATTCTGGAGGCCGGAGCCAAATTGCAACAGCGTCTGACTTTAGCAGTGACCGTAGGGGCTGTGAGAAAGAGAGCAAGAAGCTGCATTCGAAATAATGGAGGACATTTTGAAAATTTAATAAAATAACGGACTCTGGCGGCGCTTTATTGACAGTGATTCTTTTATTTTCAAATTAACAAATTTTTTTCTTTGCTTTTTATTCTAATGAAGTGTTTCTTTTATTTAAAATACAGATTTTCATCAAGCGATTATCATAATGTCTTATTTACCAAAGTACCTGATTTGTATGCTAAATGAGAACACCATGTTTTTTCGGTTTCAAAAGTAAATTTCTCCATGAAATTAAAACAAAATCATTACTTTTAACATATCATTTGAAAGCTTATTAAATTTGCAAGTTTTTGAGAGCTTTGCAGTTTTGTGGATTGTTTTTATGAAAAGCAGTGAGCGCTGAAGTATTATAAGAAATTGTAACTTCCCTAAATTAGGTGAAGATAAAGATATTTTTTAGGTCCCAAGTTTGTAAAATTCAAGGTTAAATTACTCCGATCTTATAGGAAATTTATTGCTAAATCCGAAAATGTGATCAATATTTGAAAAATATTTAAACAAAATGGAGATATTACAGCTTTTATCGTAAAAAACATGCTTTCCTCCAAAAAATCGTTTATTTACCATATATCTGCAACGGATTGGAATAGAAAGGTGAGGTCTGCGGCATTTGGCTACACTTTTGATCTAGTTTCACCCAATTTTTTTTTTTACGCTAAGAGATACTCACCCTGTATATATTTTTTTTAAACATTTAAGTGGTATAACCACAATGGGCAAAAGGTTCCTCAGTTTTTATTTAACAGAAAAATGAACATTACTGCATTATTTTTTTTAATTTATTAATTTTTTAATTTAACTATATAACATACAGGAGATATATATATATATACAGGATGTGACTGGTTTGAAAATAACTACTTCTTTTTTTTTAATTTGTTTGATAATTGTAATCATTTTTCTGGCCAGTTTAAATTTTTTATTATATCGATTAACATTATATCAATTAAATACTTCATTTACGAACGGATAGTTAAAATGATAGGTAGGAGAATATTTCGATGATATTTCTGGTTTAATAATTCGTAGATTCTAAAATTCGATTATCGATACTTAAGCTATTCAACCTTATTGAGAATAGTTTGATCTTCAGTGCTCACTCCATAATTATTTATATTTTTTAGACATTTACATATATTTTTTTTTGTCTGATTATTTTTTGTTTCGTTTTTTTTTTATGTTCAGAAGATCAGCCATCTTCAAGGTGGGGTGTAGACAAATTTATGAAATTAAAGTAAGAGAGAGGTACATCTTCATAAAGCCCAATGGTCTTAAAATGTATTAAGAAGTTTCGCCCCAAACAGGAAACATAAGTAATTTCACATTTCTCCTGTCACAGCTGTAAAAACAATTAGTTTTGTTTTGTATCACAGATCTCCATTTTTGACGACTCAAAAATGGTAGTATTTGACAAGTTTTTAAAATGAAAACGAAAAATAAAATAAAACTAATTATTTTTACACCTGTGGCAGCAGAAATGAGGAATTACTAATGATTCCTGTTTGGGGATTTAATACCTTTAAATAAATTATACATTTTGTGTGACCATTGGCTTTATGAATGTGTTTCTTCCCCTCTTAATTCTCAACTCCCAATACAAATGGTTTTGTATGAAAGCCCCATTGGGTGTTATGTACTATTTTGGTACTTTTGAAAAAGTGTGCTCATCCAATGTCAAGGTGAGATCGACGAAGTTATTGTGGTAACACAACAATTGATCACTTTGTTTACTTTTCAGTTAATTTTTAATTTTATTGATAATCTGTTGTGGGCTTATTAGTGCTTTAGGTAAGTCGCTGCTGTTGACTTCCGCAAGCTCAAATTGAAAGGTGAAAAATTGAACGAGACCAGTCCTTTTTCAGTGAATCGGGCATTGTTAGGAATGTTCAGATCTTTTTACAGCATGCTTATCAAGATATCCATATCGACAAATGAATTGTATGTACTATATTTTTTTCTTAAATAAGCAGAATATATTTTCTTCGTATAGATAATGATGAAATGTAGCCCATATACGTAAAGTAACATGAAGTTACCGTAAAATAATTTTAGAGATAATAACAGTTTCGTCTCCAAAGCTAAACGCATATTCTCAACGATAACTTTACTTCCATATACTTAGCCTGCTCAAGCTTTTGCCTTCCGTAACTAAAGCCCTGAAGGGGTTGATGAACTTATAGAACGTGTCTTCAACTCTTGAGGAAGGAGCGTGTCGAAGCAGTCCCTCTTCCTCATACCTGGCAGATCGGGATACCGCTACATACCGGGTATTTTTACCACTTTTCGCGTGAGAACTGACCGCAGAAGAAAGGAAGATGGCGTGGTATTTCGAAAAGGGAGGTGACAATGGAGAATTTCCACACGATTGGAAGAGTCGTCGAACCATTAGAGTCTGAGGACAAGGGGCTATGACACTGGAAAATAAAACTTTAGGATCTAAAATTAAGTTGAGCCCTTAAGGAATAAAACAGAATTTCTGATAAGGACTTACTTGTTTATTATTTCGATTGTTCTTTATGTGAACAACCTGTTCTAGCTAGACTGGAAAGATCGAAATTTACAGATTCGGTCCATTACAAAAAATGGAATCTTCTGGATTCGAACCAACACCACTTCTGATAAAATACTTTCATCCACCACTCATTCTCTAATGAGTTAGATTATAACTATAGTATTTACTATAGTGTATTGATTAACTATTGCGATTTTTCTGTTATTATATTGTTTTATATATTTTTGAACCAAAATGTTTTAATTTTGAGAGATGTGATATTTTTTTTTAATTTTCAATTATAACTATAGCTTCAGATGCCCACAGTATGTAAGTGCGCTTAAAAAAACTTTCAATTTATCCGTGGCTGAGAAAAACAATAGATCATTGATATAATCTATAGCTTTTTCAAATTTACACTTTAGAATCAAAAGGAGAGAATTAATTAAATTAACACTTAATGATAAATCAAATTTAATGAAATTGTGAGAAAATGGGGTTTTCTAACGTGACTTTTCTCATTCAAACTAATATAGCTCCTAAGCAATTGGTTCCTGAGACTTTTATTATATAACAAAAATATTTCCATTCAATTTTGAATCAGGAAACTACCGGCTAATTTTCGATCCGTGCAACACAAACATAGCTAGTGCCTGTCAAAAAAGCTCCAACACTTACAAAAATGTGGGCAAACCGTTACTTTCTTCATTCAAACCAATATAATTCCTAAACAGTAGGTGCTAGCGACAAAAAATATATATATTTTTTATTCAATTTCTGATCAGTAGACTGTCGTCAAATTTTTGATGTGAGTAGAACCAACAGATTTTTAGCGTGTCAAAATGTTACATTATTGGGGGTGATAAATACCTTATAAATAAAAACAACAACTATAGATCCACAGCCAAAAGCAATATTCATGTCAATAATAAATTAATATTCTTGAAAAACAGATGAATAACACTTTTTTTTTTTTCATTTCCTCAGCTGTTTTGGTTTCCATGAAATTAAGAAATAAATAAGTTAATCTGATCATCAATGAATTTAAAGATTTTTTTGTTTCATTTGAAAATGTTAGTTGTGTTTTCACCTATTATCAAAAAAAACAGCAAATGTCTTATATACTAAATAAGCATATACTCTACCGTCGAGTTATAAGTGAATCACACTAAATTATGATTACTGTCGGATTAATATAACTCATTTTGTAATGCGTTATCATCACGTTAAGCCATTTAGACTGAAAGAAAATTTCTCATATTTAATGATGTAACCAACCCAATAATAGTCTATAGTTGAACAAATATTTTGTGACAACTGTGATGTATCTGGTATAGTAGAAACCCATTTTATATGTTCGCTTGGTTTTTAACAAAGCGTACTATAGCCGAAAAGGTATATAATTATTGAAAAAGACCAATTTTCAGTTTGTTTCAATAAGTTATGACTCATGCTTAGGATCGAAAAAAGTAATTGAAATTTGAAGGTTGTTGAAAATTTCATGATTTTCTTATTTTACGCCCCTAAAGAAACGCCACCTAGCGACAACTTGCCTCAATTAGGATGTTCAAAAAACTAATTGATTTTTGAGAAGGTGTTAAATGTTTTAAAATGGTTCGATGAGGGACTTTCGAACAATGGTTGATCTGCACGCTCTTAGCGTGGGTTGTTCAATGAGCTTCTATGTGGGAGATATTGTAATCGGTCTTAAATGGACCGTCTGATATACATATTTAAATTTATTTAAATTATTCGATATGTTGAATCGATTAAGATTACAAACATTTTTAAACTCTAACGAACATTGTTACAATATTCCAATGTATCACAATAAGAAGGGTATCCAAAAAATATGCACATCCCATTAACTCATAGCGGAATTAAAATTAGAAAAAGATTCAAAGTGACCACCATTTTTTGGTATTGTTTAAGATTCTGTTGTTTTGTTTATTCTTTTTGTTCTTGTTTTTTATATCTGCCATTTTCCCCCCCCTATTTACAACACCTATCTATTTTATTAAATTGTAAAAGATTTATTTAAGATTGTACTGAGATGACTAATGATTAATAAGTTAATAAGTTAATAAGTCTAATAATCATGGTCGACAGAAGCAAAAGAAATTTTTTGAAGTTTTAAGTTCAAAGTAAATATTGGAGGTACGGATGCTGGTGGAGAAGGATCAATCCAAATAGTAAAACCAAACAACTTTAGTGATCAGATTTTAGATTCAGATTGTCACGAGTATATATAAAAAAAATGCCAGAATGTTGAACTTTTGGAAAAAAAAACAATTTAAATTTTTTAAAATTATAATTCAGCAAGAAAAAAAATGAGATGTGCAAAAAGATAGATTAGCGTAAGTTAGTTGGATAAATGGCAAACTATATCAGCTTGGATTGGAGCGTATTTTTCTATATAACCAATGCTAGCGAAAAATAAGTTATATATATTTTTAATGTATGACAATTTTATTTTTTATTATTATTTTTTTTTTGAAATATTTATTTAAGAGGGGTTGCGCTAGCTTCAGTGGGTAAGATGCTAATATATTTGCTCTAGAGCTCAGGTTTGAGTCCGGTTGTACGCAGAAAATTAATTTTCTTTTATTCAGCCCTGGCTCGACTTTAAATTGATATTAATAAATAATTGAGGGGAAAAGCTTGCGGATACTCTTCATTCCTTACAACAGTTATTCCTTACTAAAGTACTGAATCAAAGACCCATCATGGTTTGTAGTGATACAGGTTTTTTTATCATTTGTTTGTGTGGATTTATTTATTCTTTACTATTTTCTGTTTTGTAAAATCTTTGCACGATGAAATATCGATTTTGAGCATAATGAAGGTTGTCTTGGGAGGAACTGAGATATTCTCTGAGTTCGCTATTATGAAGGATTTCTACGCGAGGGGAACATTCACTCTTCCAAGGGAAGGGTTACTGGTTACTATATAAATCCAATCCCAGTTCCTTTCTAGTTTTGCAACCGCGAAAAAAAACTTGAAGGGTTTAATTGCTGCACTTAGTTGACAGTTGCCTACATCTACTCTGCTAACTACCGCTATATATAAATGGTCAGAACAGATGCCCGTTCCTGTCCTACTTATAAAGAATTGAAAAAAGTACCGCAGTAAGTGGTTCAAGACAAATAGTAATGCATACCCAAACGAACGGCAATAATAATGCAGGATCCGAGACAAAAATCACTTTTACTCATCTGTTGAATAATTGACTCATGAAAATTTAAAAGTTTTAACTGTTTCCTCCTGGTTAGAAATATATTTTTCTAATGATGCTCCTGTCCCTTCCTGAAAAGCTAATAATATTAAATATGTAGATAGTAAAGTAGACAATATAAGCTTTGATTTGATATATAATTCAATACATTAACAAATTAACGTAATGATCGAAAAAATTGCTGTTCTTTCAGTTTTTTTAGTACAACCTACAAGACTTTTCGTATTGAATATGATTCCAAAACTTTTTTTTGAGCCTAGAATGATCCATCTCAGCATGTGTCCGTAAATTTTCAGCTTTTTCTTTAGCATTTTGGTCATTATATTAAACTTATTTTTTTTTTTTTTCTATAAATTTCCTGATATGATCTCCTACGTTCGGTAATTTTGGTTCAGTGAATTCTTAACAATATTCCTCTTTCCATTTTTGAAATTTTTAAAGATTTAAGTTTTTGTAGATTACACAAGTGAATCGGTGAGTGCAGAAACAACGCTAAGTCCAAATTTTCAAATTTTTCATGAGGGAGAATAAACACAACATTTTCAAATAGTTAAAAAAAAAATTTCCCCTGTTACAACATGCATTTATGTTCTTTGTCGTGCAAAAATAGTCTAGTTTCCAAATTTATTGGGCTTAGGAAAATTTATAATTCAATGGGGACTTACGATGTTGGTATTTTTTGTGGCCTAAGTTGTTTCTGCACTCACCGTTTCAATTACTAACTCGACTAAAGCGTTGTATATAGTTTTAGTTTTTGTTTTTTTTTTTGTTTTTTTTTACTTGCCATCATTTAAGTTTCTGAGATAGATATTTCAAACCCTTTTTTCAAACAGCTATTTCTTTAAGCTCATTGATTCTTGTTAGAGTTCTGTCAACGATTATTTTATGTATTATATATATTTAATTAAGTTCTTAATTATTTCCATTACATTCATCCAGCCATTCGCTGTTTGTAAGGAAACCTTCCCAGTATTGACAAATAAGAAATTCGTATTAAAACCCTCAATTCCTTTTATGAAACACGTTTCGATTTTGTTTTCCTTTTTCCTCTTCATTGTGTTGGAGTACGTACTAAAAGGGATGGATCACCGAGGGGTTCCTTTATTGTTAATTTCAAGGATTCTCGATCCGTGGAGTATCTTCTTTTATTGAGCCCCATCCTGCGGGTGGTACTCATCCTCTGCGACTTGGCGAAAATGAAAGGACTTGCAGCTCTCTTCTTTTTGCGCGTAAGTCACCGTGTCGGCTTTGAACAATGGTGTCTCCTGTCATTTGTTAGAAAGCCACAGTGAAAATAGCTGTTTGAGGCTGAGTGAAAGAAGTTGATGATTTGATTAATTATTTGGTAAAACAAAAGATGCTGAAGGAATCTGAGGAATATTACTGTAAAGCGTTGTTCTGAAAAATTGGAGAGATTTTTTTATTGAACTATAACTTCTCAACTACCTAATTTGTCACTTAAATTACGTCAACACATAACGTGAACAATGTATTTTTTGCATTCATTTAAACAGTTTTTATTATACGAGTGGGTAAAGTGCTATTTTTACTCACTCCGGGCAAGGTAAATGTGAGTAAAATACTTTACATTCAAATTAAATATTTTTCTACAACTATTATTAACTAACAAGGGGACGGACAACATACTCAGTCTCTCAAGGATCTTGTTGCTAATTTTTTGGAGGTCCCTTTTCAAAATAATTTAGACACATAAGGGCAATACACTATTCTATCTTATATCTCGAGTTTAAAATACAATATCGACATGATTCTTGCACCAACATTTTTATTTTTAGTGCATATTCAGAGAAAAATACAGCCGCTTCATAGATTTTGGTTTAGGTTAATTTAAAATTTAATATTTAGTATTTCAATAATATTATATAATTTATAATATATTATAATTGTATTTCAATAATATTTAGTATTTCAAGGAAACCTTCAAAAACATCGAAAAATATTTATTCAATAAACACAAAGAATATTATTTTTTCGCCCTATTCAAGGGAGATGAAATCTTTAAACCGATAATTTTATAATAACTTTTCTTTTAATCTACATTAGGTACATTATTGGCTTTACATTTTAAATTTCAATGAAGTACATAGCTTTTTTTTATATGTACATAGAATACTATTGTGCACATGAATATTGTAAGCATCATTTTATTATCTTTTCAGTTTTTAAAGGTTTTGTTTATTTTTTGTTAAGTGTTAAATGTTTCATTTTGATTAATGGACCAGAGATTAATTATTATTAATTAAATTTTAATTATTACAAAATACAGCATTATTTCATTTCGTATTAATAATAGGTTTCTCAAATTCCTATCTTTCATTTTTTTAATGTTCTTTATTTTCTTCTTTTTTTTTTTTTTTAAATTTTATTATTGTTTGGGATTTACAAACGTATAGAATATACGTTTAGTAAAGGTGTGACGAAATGAATAAAATAACTTGTAAAGACCACCTAGTGGCAATTTAATAAAATTCTATAGTGGAAGGTCTCGAGGCCATCTTCTTTTCAGACGCCTCGGAGGGTTATCAGGAATATAATAAGAAGCAAATTCAGGTAATTGAGGATTTTTTTGGTTATGGAGTTAATTATGAAAGGATAAGAATTTTTTTAAAAAATTATAATAAGGCTTTATTGACATATTCACAACTACAAAACATTTTTAGTATACATGTGCCAGTTTTACATCCTCTACATGATTAACATAGTTTTATGCTTTAGTTAATAGCTATACACTTAAATTTGTTTCTGTAAAAAGCAGAAAAAATAAGGAAAACAAAACAGAAGATAGGTATCTGGTTTGGGCTAAAACAGCAACTAATGGAGCATTAAGACCTTTATGGATAAATTTGTTTTAGATAAAGTAGGGATGATTGAGAATTCTATACTATCTATAAAGTATTTCTTGTTTTTTTTCTTCTTCTATTGATTATATTTTGCACTTGCCTTATCTATCTTATTATATGTTAAATATTAAAATATGCTATACAGTAAGATAAGAAAAGATCCTATACAATCACAACTTCTTATTATTATTTTATACATAATTTATAATATACCAGCGCCTCCATAATTCATCTTAAATGCTAGTCTGCTGAAATTGGTGTTTTAGTTTTCTAAACTGGATTTTAGAAATCGGAACAAATTTCTTTAATTCGAATTTGTAATTAGCCTTAAATTAAATTTCCTGAAACATTTTATGTAAATGCAATGTCTCAATCTTGCAGATTTTCCGCTGATTAATTCGTAGAGAGCTGACGGCTTCTCTGAGTGAAGTTATTCTCAAATTGTCCGTGGAATTATTCGAAGCGTTTCATTACTTTGTGCAGACCATTTAGCATATTATTTCCTACTTAAAATCTTATCTAATTTCATGCATAATCTAATATCTTTCTTTTAATCGACTTAAAGGCAAATC
Source organism: Euschistus heros (assembly GCA_003667255.2). Lineage (NCBI taxonomy): Eukaryota > Metazoa > Arthropoda > Insecta > Hemiptera > Pentatomidae > Euschistus > Euschistus heros. The sequence continues at coordinate 925,169 of RCWM02000067.1, forward strand.
TCCGCTATAATACGCCTCTGCTAATAATTTCGCCACTAAAATTAAATAAGCCTCTCTCTTCTGAGATACAATTTTTTTTTTGATAATTTAAATTGATGCACTCCCTGCTTATTTCTTGAAGCATTGAAATTTAAAAGAAAAATTCAAACTGTAGCTCAAGAAAATATTTTTTTTAATTTATGAATCATTCATTTGTATTGTATAGGTAAACTCTGTTTTTTCCAATGTAACCACATATGTTTCTATATTAATTTTAAAGTACATTTTCAACATAGTACATGTTTTACCGGTGACATGGTTGTTCAAAAGCGATACATTTTTGAAAGAAGCGAGGACGTTACACGTAGTTTGATAGTTTAATATTAAGATAGTAGAAGCAGTTAGGAGCTCAACTCTTCTTATACTAAATCCCTTGCCTAGGAGGCAGGCTCTAATGATTGAGCTCCTTATGACTCTGTTTCTCCAAATACAAATAAAAAATGTAGCCTGGATTTGGCCGATCTTGCTCGATCCTTCTCGGCTCTTCACAATTTTGGTTTGATTGAAGTCTCGTTTGAAACCCTTATTTTTAATTGTAGAGGCTTTTTTGACTCACTCTAGCTCGGTTGTTGTTCCATATTATTCCTTCTTTAACCGAGGCCTTTAATTTTTTCATTGGAAATCACACAGAAACCAGCTGAACTTTATTGGGACATATATATATATATACATATATTTTTAGAAAACGTAAACTCTATCATTAAAAACTTTTTATATCCTTGTGTATATTTGTCAACAAATAGGTAGCACCCTTTAGGAATAATTGGGAATCTGTAACTTCAAATAGAAATGTTTATAATTACTGTGTTGATGATGATACTGTATTTTGTAATAATTACAATTAAATGAGGTATGGCTCGCTGGTATATTTTCTATACAAGTTACAACGAGAAAAAAAAATTGTATGATAGCAAAATGATGCTTGTAGTATTCATGTACTTAATAGTATAATAGTACATATCAAAACTAGATAAATAATTATAATCTCAAACAAATAAAAGATAGAAAAATCACTTGTTTATAACTTGGCTTCAAGGCTTTAATAGTTGTTTAAAAAAATGAAATATAATTTAGTAAACTCTTTTATTTGTATTAATTATAAACGAATAAATGCTAAAAATCTGCTGGATGCTTTTGAAAATTAATAAATATACTAGAACTTTTATTCACTATTATTACTTACTAGATAGTGCCACTAAAAAAAATGTCTTTTAGTAAGGAAAGATAGTTACTATAGCAAGTAATGAACCCCGTTGTCTTTGTTGTTCAAAAACAGTATTTACAAAAGTGTTTTACTATTAAAATTTCTTATTTTCCAATATTTATGTGATATGTATACTTATATTTCCTTATTTATAATAAATCTCTTTAATATTTCTGTATTTTTAAAAAGAGATTCTATTAATTCCTAGATAGTATTTAAATATGTTTCTTTAAATTATCTCCTTTACCTCCCACTGAGATGAAGGTTCCGATCCTCTCTATATGTCGACAGATCGTAGTCCCGGTTTCCCAACAAGTAAAGAATGGAAAACACAAGCCGGCCCCATTATAATAACTCATAACTCAGTAGCTCAGTCCCGATGGGTATTGGGGATCCCATCGTCACGTAACTCAATGACATAACAGCTTTTTTTTGTCCGCTGCCGAACCATTAAGTAGTCGATTTCAGTTGTCAGCTAATGCTTTCTGTGTATTTTACATAAGTTGATTCATTATTTTAAGTACATGGCGAGGTCTTGTCTTTACTGGGTGGAGCTGCGATGATGAAGCATCGTGAGGAAAGGTTTTTTATTTTATCTCCAATTTCCATCCATACTTATAATTCAGTTTAACGATGAAAGGACAACATGGAATAATGTTATGTTATTCATGAACATTAAAAAGATTTTAAATGAAACAAATAGGCTGTTCTTAATTTTTTTAAAGGCGTAATATACCCTAGCCATTAAAGCCTGATCATAGAAGCGTAACTAATAGCCGTAAATTAAAAAAATAAACAATAAATTAAAATTAAAATAAAAAAATAACCAGCATCTATACCAATATTAAAAAAATAAATAAAAAAAACTTTGAAACTTTCCCATTTCTAATAGTAAATTTGGAACGCTTTGAACTGTCTTTTATTTTTTATTTTTCCAGAGCCACTTTTCATAGTTGACCAATTGACATCATTGCATTATAATTTTTGTTATTGGGCTTGGACTTTTCAAAATCAGGGTTATTTTTTATGAAATGAAACCATTTCTTGTCTCCGAGTGACTTGAAGTACTCAAGGGCTTTCCAGTTGTTTTTTATTTTAATTCAGTAAGATGTATAGTCCAAAAAGTTCCCATAACTAACTTATAGAAACGGTAGTAAGCAGTTTAATAGTGTGTTACAGAGTAATACGCAATAGTAAATAACAGTTATTCATAGTAAATAAGAAATATTAGTAACAGTAAGTAAGCGATCAACATGATCCAGAATTATTTTTTATAATAATACCCTTAATCAAATTTATGTAGAGTATGATTGCTACCTTTTTAGTCCTTTATGAAATACACATTTTTATTTCTTGTCGCATTTTCTGTATATATTCTTCATTATATCTGTATATATTAGTTTATTCTCGGAGAGTATTTGTATATACGTATTTAAATATATGTTTAGTAAGTTCATTGAGGTTCAGTCAGTAAATATAAATCTATTATTATGAATATAAATATATATAAATTTATTGACTGAACCTCAAGAACCTTACTAAACCTTTAAACCTTTAATAGTAACAGTCAAGAAATGTATCAATATATAAATATATTTATGAATATTTTTTGTTGCTTCTCTATTTTCAGTATTATATGGAGAATGTCATCCTATGGGGTTGAGTTAATGTCAATATTACATAGGTATTAAACTAAATCATATTGTTATATACTCACAGCTGATACAGACTTGTATAACATACAATCATATAGAAACCGCAATAGATCTTCAGCTGTCACCATTATATTATATAAGTACACAATGGTATTACTTAATACTGTTTATAAAATACATATCGTACTTTCAGAAAGGATGAAGCACAACTTAGAAGTGTGCTTTAGCTAGAAGACAAACCTAATATTCATCACCATCGCCATTATCATGAGTCTTCTGGGGGAAGGAAGTGTCGGAGTTTACTTACTGTTACCTATTACCTAATATTAGAGAAACAAGGTATTCATGTATTGGTTTCATTCACTTTTAATAAACATAATCAATAATGATTAAAAGAGCTTCAAAAACTTTCTTTTTTCTTTTTCTTTTTTTTTCCTCATCCTCCGAATTTATCTATTAAATCAAATATAATATAGAGGAATAAGGGTTAGGATCTTATTTTGGCTTTCGACAACTTCAAACTTAAAAAAAATATATATATAAGATTTATATTTATTATATTATATTCAAAATTATTAACGGTCTTTTCAGTTGATCGGCAGAAAGACTTTATCGTACCCCAGTAATTAGCATAGTCATGCTTCGTTTAATTTCCATTAATCAAGTCAAACAATATCACTAATACTAATTTTAAATAATAATCAACACAAAATGAAACAAAGCAAACGGAAGTTCGAAATAAGCGGAGATAATTTAACCCCTTTAAGTGAGGCTCATCTTAAGAGGTACCTCTCCAGGTGAATACATATAATACGTCTTATAAACTTCCTGTCCTCGATCGCTGGTAACTAAATATTGAAGATAAGTGGTTGATTATCCAATAGTGGGTTTTAGCTAGGAAATGAAACTAAATTTAAAAATAAAAGTAGCGCCGAATTTGGTTATTTTAAATCAAAGGTTGGCCAATTAATAACTTGTACATTTCACTTTCACCTATATACTCATTAATGTTATTGTTTTTACTCCTAAAGTAAAGTTTAATATAAATATTAAACTTTTTTCATATTGAGAAAAAAATGGAAAATTTCAAGATTACCTATATGTCACAGTTCAAGGCAAAATATCAAGATAAGGTCGTGCAGAATGCAGGTACTTTCTAGTGCAATCGTTGGTGAACAGACACACATGTGTATGAATATCAACTTTTAATTTTTTATTTTCCTGTGAACACACAAAAGACAATACATGTACATGCCTAAATCTATAAATAATAAAAAATCTTTACTTAAAATTACATTACCAAGCAATATTTTTTTGACGTTCTAATAATACTAATAAAACAAGTTTATATCAGATGAAAATTAAATTTTGAACTTTACATTTGACATGGTTTAACTAAAGCCGCTAAGACTTCTATTTTCTTTGTTGCGAAGACAATACTCACTGAAACTGCAGAACACATAACGTTTGCTGGAATCATTTGAGACATATCCATATATAACATTTGCATATAAGGATAAATAAAAAAACCTCTCCTGGAAAAACTATAAACATTTCACCAACATCTCATTGCACGATTACCATGTTATTGTTATATACCATACAAATTACGGAGACATTAAAACTGCTTTTCTGACATCATTTCAGCACGTGACTCAATTTTTTTTCAATGCGTGAAATGAAAAAATAAAATTAATAATAAATGTCAAACTACAGTAATAGTTTCTCTATGTTTGAGAGTATTTTGTGGCGAAGTATTTCCACCTGCCGATATCTACTTTCTAAGCGCTGGGTGCAATATTCCTTCCACGTTTCAGTTCTGGCCATTACTGATTTCTTATCTGGTCATTGCTCAGCATTCTTACCGCTCATCGCTTCATTGCTTTTCTTTAGTGTTTCGTGGTTAATATAAAAATACATATCATCACACCCAATACATATTTAGTGGTTTTTCTCTCATCTCCTTTCTCTCTCCCTCTTTATTTAGATTCTATTTATTAATGGTATTATTGGGTAAAAATCCTTCAGTTTTTGCTCACGTGTTACACCAATATGTTTCGTATCCATTGCGGTCTGTATTTCCATATTTCAGGTAATGACACAACTGTTCTGGTGGATTTTTAGTTCTCTAAATGTCAGAAGTCGTACCTATTCGATCGTGTACTAAAACTACTCTTTGAAATATGATTCATGTAAACCTTTTAAAATCATCATGGATATGTATGTGAAGTATTTATGACACTTTAAGTTCTGGCTGAAATAGTGAATGAAAGTTTTAGCGCCAATGTTGTCTTTAGAAATTCAAAATGAGTGAAAGTTACCCGTATTGATGCGTCCGATCGAGTATCGTGCGGACGACAAGAACAACAGTGGGTAAAAAATATCAACAAATTAGGATAACGTATTCCAAGAGGGGACATTCGACAAGATAAGCAGACAGAGACTGAATAAAAAAAAATAAAAAGGTGGAAGATAAATTAAAACACTTACAGTAGATCCTTGTATAATATATCAGGGTGTCAAATCGAGCATGTTACTTGTTTGAAATTATCAGCTACCAAACCATATTAAGGGAATCGATTTTAATAGTCAATTTTCAATAACGTCGGTCCTTGATTAAAGTATCATAAATCAATAGTATAAATGATCGATGGCACCGAGATCAAAGTAGATTTTTAGGTATCTTCGGTAACGCAGATATTCAGTTCGAAGTTAGCAGACCCAAGAACTATGCTATACATAAGTAATATAAAATATACAATATACAAGTAAAATATATAAATTAAAAATATATATACAGTAGATCCCGATATATCGTATATCGACATGCTCTCTATATCGAGATTATGATATACCCAGTGTAAAAAATTAAAATACAATATACCGAAAGTATTAATTTATTTTTATTCTTAATAATGTATAAGAATATCTATGTATTTTTTTCAATTTATTTTATTTATTAAATTTATTTTTATTAGTATTTGTATATTCAAACAAAACTGTATTTAAAAACAGTAGTATGAATTTTGAACATCAAGTTGTTTTTCACCGCTTTTTATTGCTGTTATAATTTTTTGTTATTATAATAGATTGATGTTTTCTTTTAGGGGCCATGATAAAGACTAAAATGAACGATTCTCGTCATGAGTCGGCAACATCGGCTGTAAAAAACGAAATCCTGGAAAAACCCAATTCTAAATCCATGGTAAAATAGGAATTATAAGACGTTTTATAGACTTAGGATGGAAAAAACATACGTCATACTAGAGGGAATGGTTTTATACGAATTAACGAAATTTTCCCAAAACATTACTTCAAAAACCAACGGAAAAAATACGAATTATAAGACGTTTTGCCAACCTCGGAGAGAGAGAGAAAAAAAAATACGTTATACCGAGAAGACTAAAATGCTTTGTTTTGTATGATTTTTCCAGTGAACCAGCACTTTGTTACTTTTTAGCGGGATACACGATATATCGGGATACGAAATATAGGGATTCTACATGTATAAATGAAATAATATAATCTAATTAAATAATTTTTTTTTTAATTAAATAATAAAACAATAAAGAATAAAACAACATTAAATTAAAAGTTAAAAATACAACCATCCTTTATTTACAATATACGCTCATCCTAGGTATCCCCCAGCCGTATCTGTCCCTCCACTTATGGATGGACAAGTCAGGCATAGTAAGGTCCCAGCTCTTCTCTCTCAGCTGTGTCACTGTTCTAAAAAAAAACCCAGCAGTGGCTGAGTGAGAGCGCTATAGTACACATTTTAAAAAAATAATTTATTGAATTAATAAATATTAAACTTCATATTTTAATTTTATATTTTAATAGCTGAATGTTAAATTTATAATGAGATGTTATATAAATGAATTTGTATATTCTTACAAAAGTACTGAACCCAAGACAGGTTGTAATAGTACAGATTTATTTTTTTGTATAATACAATATAGTTTATTTTTCAGTGCCGTTATTGCTATTCTCATTGCCTTTATGATACAGTTCTCAGACTGGAATCTAAATATATTTCCTATGAAATTCGAAGCTGGGGCTGGCTTGAATAACTATGCTTAGAATGACCTGATGCATGAAGCACTGGCAACGTACCATTGACTCATCAACATTGCATACAATTACCATAAAAATCATATCGTCGGAGAAAACAATTGAGTTAGACATAGGGACTGAAAAGACTATTAAGTGAACAATACTTTTTAACCCTTATCTACCCAGCATATCTCAAAACATTACGAGGTGCTTTGCTTGAAATCTACATAGCCAATGACTGATACCATTCTCTGTTCTCATGTTACGCCATTGAGGAAGGATTGCGTAGATTACTGCCATCGTTAGAGATATTCGTTTTTTATAATCTCTGGTAATGTCTTTCCTTCATTTTAACAACTTCCTCGGTGATAAGGCTAACAGATATAAACGTAAAAACTTGACTGTAAAATACATTTGCATATGTAATAGATGATAACTATACTCTCATACACCCACTTCTTATGAATGTATTAGAGTGCCTATTTATTTATCAAGCTATAACAATTTAAAGTCGAGATATTATAGTAATAGAGGAAGGATATTTCACCTAAACCTTTAACTGTCTGCTAATATCTATATATATTAAGGCAGTTTATAATGAAATATATCAACTGTAATCGTAATGCCTGTTTGATTTATAGATTAAAGAAATAGACCAACCTCTAAAGAATAAGCTTTTTATTATTTATTAATAATTATGAATATAATATTGACAATATTATTAGTAATTAGAAGCTTCGTTGCTGTGGTAAACTTATATAAATAAAAAATACTCAGTTTCTCCTTTAGGATATGTATATCTATAATCTACTGCTAATTTTAGAATTAAAAGAATCAAATCACTTAAATTAAATTAACCATTAATGACAATGAAATAAACCAAGTTGAGAGAAAAGATGGGTTTCGAATGTGACTTTTTTCATTGAGCTCAATATAGCTCCTAAATATCCTATGGGCCGACGACGCTAAACCTGTCATGATAGGTCTCCCAAAAAAATCACTGTTTATCTGGAAGTTCATCAATTTCCGTGTAAGAAAAATCACTGTTGCCGTTCCTAAACACGGTCAAGATGGCGGCGGCAAGCAAAATAAGAATCCAGAAGGCCGTTATGAGGAAAAAACTGCTGATTTTTTTTTTAGCAACGGATATAAATGTTTTTAGGGGTGCTGAATCTGAATCTTAAGTTTGCTACCACGGCAGCCGTCGGTTCATATATCGATGAACAATAAATTTTTATTTACGTTTAACAAGCCTATACCTCCTGTCTTAATGTTTCCTATATATACATATATACATATAAATACATCGAGGGATTAGTCAGGAAGACATGTATATTCCGAAAATTTAGGTTAGTTAGGAGTTGTCATTGAAAAATCTCTGGTATCGAAGATTAGGTTTGTCGTCACTTTTTGAAAGACTTTCGTTCATGGAACTAGCCTGTAATGCCTTTTCTAAAACCACTTTTGTCCATGATTTATAATTTATAATTGTCATCAGTTAATTAGGATCCATTTTTCTTCTGCAACATTATTTTGATGGGAGCCTTTTTGAATTTAAGAGTCGGTTACCTTAATAGTCACCTCAATATCGGAATTCTTCATTGTTCCCTTTTTTTTTTTTTTAATTGCCTATGACAATATACATTTTTTCCATATTTCTTATCCTTGAAGTCATATAAATAAAATAATTAATACCTCAGACTAACAGTACTTTTACAATATCAACCAAGGCCAATGCAATCGCCACTTTTTCTACCTACCTTAGCTTACATATCCAATACGTCACGTAATTCTCCCCGTCCCCTCCCGATGCTTATGAATTCGTGCATCACGTAGATCTGCTACACAGCTTCAACGTGACACGAGCATGCACCCAGCATGTATTAGAAATCCTTAACAAGAAATAATCTAACGGTTACATTATAACGGGTGCCCTGTGGGTTAACGATACGCCGCACGGTAACGTTACATTCATTTGACAACAATGGTTCCATCGAGGTATTGAACTTGACAAATAGGATGCGATTAATGACAAGAACTGGAGTTCGAAATCGGTTAGCCGAGTCATTACACGGTTAACAGAACGAGATAATATCGCAAGGTACCGTTTACACTGCATCTAATACGAGATTAGAACTTGAAACAATCAAGAATGAGTTAATCTTGTAATGAGTTTATCTCTAATACTAAAAATGACTTGAATAATACAAAAATTTAAATATTAATGTATTTGTTCTACAGTATTTATGGTGTTATAGTAGTTCTAACTACAAAATAGTACTAGTTCCGCTCCACATTACGAAGTTGCTATATAAATGACCAATATTCAATACAAATCTACAAATTTAAAAACTGGAAAAAATGTTCTTCTGCAACAATTGGAATGTGCAAATAAATTGTATGCATTTCACAAATTCGGCCAGCGGACTTAATTTTTTTTCCGATTATTGTACTCCGACAGATGTTATTGTCTCGATTTTCAAAGTTCAAAGCAGTGAGAATATTCTGAAACGTCGCTTGGTAACATGGATAATTGTAAAAGGGTATAAAGTTGCTTAGCGGCACATATCAAAATTTCGCAACCAACTGTCGGCAGTTGAGTGTAATACTTTTAATGGCTGAGTCACAAAAAGAAGAAGATAAACGACTCGATAGGCATAATAGAGACACAAGACCTATTGGTACCTCCTCTTGACTTAATTTCAATAGTGTTTGTCTGTAAATACCTTCTTTAAATCTTTTTTTAAACGGTTTTTTGTAATTTTTAAGACATAAATTTTGATATTCTGAATTTTCGATAGCTGGAGAAATGAACTGTCCGGTTCATCTCAACCCATCAATACCTTTAACATATTATCAGATTCTTAAAAATAAACTAACAACTGATGCAATGTTTACTCATTCTAATCTCAATACTACGATTTTTTTTTAAGTGTCCGCCCTGTAGGAACGTTCTGACTTATGCAGCACGTAGCATTGTGGCTGCTGATGATTACTTTAAAATGTCCTCAACTTCGTGAAGAAGAAGAGAGCCATTGAAACCATGACTTGGTATAGATTAGACCTTGGATGTACTGCTAGCTTTATAAATTATTTTTATAAATAGAAATATAGATCTTATTTCTATGCGACGTTTCTTGTAAGACTGTTGTTTTTACAATATGACATTTTTTTGAATATACTGTAGCTTGATATTTTGAATTGTTTATAGTTCCAAGTTTTTATTTATTTATTTTTTTTTTTATTTCCTCTAACTTGAAATTTTGGAAAGAATAAATGTGATAAATGAGTACTGAAATAAATTTCAATCATTTCAATTCAGAAGGACACAACACTGGGTTTTTTTAATTACTAGTAAAAGATACTTTGACGTTACTGAAATTTTAGCAAATTATTTACAGAAACGAATGGGTAATTTTATTATACGTTTTATTTAAATATTGACCAAACTTAGAGTAGGTTTGTCTTTCCAAATGTTAAATAAGAAATATTAATAAACTAAGAATATTAAGCTGTTTAGCATATAATTCATTCCACGCAATAAACCATTTATCGATTTTTTTAAAAATATAACTTTCATCTACTCATATCATCAACCCTTCTTTCAAAAGATTATCAACTCTAATTTGCCTGTTACTGAGCAGTTCCATTGAGAAACAGTTACAGTTACTTGTAACCGGATAAGTGCCTTCTGTGTATGCAAGTGAAAGTAACAATATTGCGAAAGTATCTGTATTAGGTTACATATGCAATGCAAGATGTGACAGTAGCCTCGAAGCCATAGGCCACTGTTTCTTTCACTGTCCTCGGCGAAATTTCTCTTTTATTAAATCAGAGTGAAATTGCCGTTGTGAAAGTGGTAGCCAGTCTTGTCTTGTTTTTTTTATCTCCTGCTATTTCTTTATAAACGTGTAAATTTGTTTATGATTTAATACTGTTGAAATATACCCGCGTTCGGATTTATAAATTTTAAAATATAATTTTATAATCACTTCTATAATTTGTTTTATTTTTTTGTGAGAAAATGCCAATACTGAAGATGGTTAATCTAATAAGGAAAAAAAGAAGTAGAAAATTGAATAATGATTGTTTGGAATATAATAGTAAGAGCCTTGGGGTCTAGTACTTGAGGATGTAGTTATAATATGTTAATGGTTGTAAAATAGGATATTTTGCCGGAACCATGTTTAACCGCCAGGTTTTTCTCCCAATTAAAGGTACCCACTTTATAGAAGCTGATTGTGCCATAGGCAGGTCTTCCGTCATCTAAGTCGATTAACGGGTATAAATATTCGAACTCAAGCCCGAAAATCTGGAAGTTTATCAGGCTACACCACCCCTTACACAAAATTTTCAGATAACAGCAACATAACTCTTTTTTGCAATGAAAAAATCAAGAAATTCACAGAACTCAAATAGCCTAATGCAATCAACTATCTCTCTTATTCGAACCTCTGTAAACCGAAAACATCTATAAAGCGAAGAAATTCGTCGTTCCCTTGAGAAAAACTCTTTAAATCGAAGAAAAATAATGTAATTAGACCCCCTCGATATGGCGAAGGAAATGATTCACAATTTGACCAACTACAACTCTATAAATCGAACTGAATTCGGGCAGTACGTCTATAATCCGATGTCAACAATATTGTTGGGTATGTTATTCACAAGTGTTGGCCTAAAGGATTTTACCTCTAGAACAAGGTAAAAGCAAAATTTCAAAACGCGATACCGTAAGGAAGTACTCAGAACTATGGTGAAAAGTGTGGAAAAAGGGAACAGATTGTTAAATCACGATTTATGTGCCATAGAAATGGCAGTTAAAGCTTGGAAAAATGTTACTGCAGGAACAATTCGTAAATGCTTCATTACGTGTGGTTTTACTGAATGAAAAGCATTTCTAGCAGAACGTTGAAAACATGCAGAAACGATAGCAACAAACCAAGGGGTTGGAGTGAAACCTTTTACAAAATCTTGAAGAAATTATGGACTCTTTTGAAGGATTTGTTACTGTTTACGATAATTTGGCGATCTTCGGCTCATTAACGGATCAAGAGATTTGTATCCACTGCTGATTGAAACTTCGAACATGAAGAGAATGGAGACCAGTAGCCACTTCAAGAATTGTGCATTTCAGAGGATGCTAGAAAATCTTCAAAAGATTGCTCTAATGCTTCATCAGGCAAAATGTCGGCGATGATATTTTTTCCGCTCCTGTTGTTCTAGACAACACTCCTGACTATAGAAGTTTGGATTCCCTCACCCAATAGAAAATCACAGACTTTTTTAAGACGAAAATATTACACATATTCATATTTACGGTTATTATTTATATATTTTGTATTTAAATATTTTATTGTTTGTACTAAATTGTAAATTAACTTACATTTAAAGTTACACTCTCTTTAAACCGAAAACCTCTAAAAACCGAAATTTTTGTTTCGGCCCTTGTAATTGGGATATAGGTGAGTCGACTGTATCAAACATGACGTCATAATAGTTAATGATAACCAAAAGTTTTCTTCGGGTACCCAGTCATGTTGATATACCTATGCATATCAATACATATATGATATGAACTGGCTGATACTGTTTATAGTAAGGCAACAAATATTTCTTGTATCCATTTTATTGCATAAGTACTATTATTTATTTTTATTCTTTATTTTTTTTTATACATTTATTGAAATTTACAACTGTATAAAATATAAATCAAGTACTGTACATCAAGTAAATGTATTGACAACGATTATAATAACATGTTAAAACTTGGAAAGAGCTACTCATCAGTAGCACTTTATTAAAAATTCTACTCTAGAAGGTCTCTAGGCCATCTTCGTTTTAAATGCCTCGGAGGATTATCAGGAATGGAATGGGAAGCAAGTTGAGAAACAAACGGATTTGAGTGATTATGGAGCTTACTATGAAAGGATAGGTATCTGGTGTGGGCTAAATCAGCAACATATGGAACATTAAGATCTTTATGGATAAGTTTATTGGTGACAAAGTAAGGAGCATTGAGGATTTTACGAAGGATTTTGGATTGTAAGGATTGAATACGAGATGAATTAGATGGTTTAGTGGAGCCCCAAAGCTCAACTCCGTACGTCCAAATAGGTCTAATTACAGTCATGTATATGAGTCTTTTGTAATTAATTAGGAGCTTTGAACGTTTGTCTAGTAAATCTTGAAGTAGTCTGAAACGACGGGCAGTTTCTTGTCGTTTTAATCTTGTATGTGGATTCCTATTTAGTCGTTTGTCCAAGTGGAGTCCTAGGTAGCGTATCTGTTCAACAGGGATTAGTGGGATATCATTAAAGGATACTGTAGGACAGGAGGTCGTAGGTTTACGACGAAGGGTAAAGGTTATTTGGTGGGATTTGTTTGGATTTATTTTGATTTGACAGTGGTAGGATGACTTGTGATGTCAGCTGTATACACTGTGTAGAGGATAGGACCTAGGATACTACCTTGAGGAACACCGGCAAATTGGGTAAAGAGAGAAGAAAAGGAAAAGTTATGATTAACTTTGAAGGTTCTATCGCTAAGATAGGAACGGATAATTAGGAAGTATGTTGAAGGAAGGAATCTACGGAGTTTGTAAAGTAGTCTTTGGTGCCAAACTTGGTCAAAAGCTTGTTCCACGTCGAGAAAAGCTCCCGTACAGTACATTCCGCGCTCCAATGCAGAGGAGACCACATCCACCACACGATGACATTGCTGGATTGTGGAGTGTGATGTACGGAATCCAAACTGGTGGTCTGGGATTACATGATGGGAATCTAGGATAGGATACAAACGTTTTAGAAATAGTTTTTCAAGGATTTTACCCATGATTGGCAAAAGTGAAATAGGACGGTATGAGGATGGGAACTGAGGTGGCTTTTTGGGTTTTGGGATCATCTTAACTATAGATAATTTCCAGGAGTCAGGAAAATATGTGGTACGGAGGACAGCATTGTATATGTATGTTAGGAATAGGATGGCTTTTCGAGGAAGGAGTTTAAGAATATGGGATGTAATTATGTCATGTCCAGGGGCTTTGCTTGAAGGTAATCTATGAATGATATTTGATATTTCTGAAGGATGGAATGCTTTAGGGGTAGAGGACATTGGAAGTGGGATATTAAGTTCTGCTTCAATATATTCTAAATGAGTAGGATTAAGGATATCAGGATGTGGGTTAAAAGTTTGGAAAAGGTGCTGGCCAAAAATGAGTGATTTTTCTTAATCAGATTTTGACCAGGTTTCGGCTTCGGTAAGTAGGGGATGATTATAGTTTCTGTTGTTCAGTAGTTTTTTAGTGGTATTCCACAAAGATTTGTCGGTGGTATTAAGTTTTTCTGTGTAGTCTTGTAATTTTTGAAGTTTGCATTTCTTAATTTCTGTCTTAAGTTTGTTTGTAAGTTTGCAGTAATTATTTTTATCTGATAGATACCTAGTCCTCTGCCACTTCTCTCTTGCTCTACGTTTTTATCTTAACAAGACGCAAATATGTTGTGGTAAGTTAGCCTGAAGAGAATTATTTTTTTTCCTGTGTGATGTGTTTTCGTTAATACTGCTTGATATTGAAACGGTGAGTTTATCTATGGCAGTGTCGATATCATGTTTTGTTTTTAGTGGAATTTTTAAGTCTAGTTTATTTTCTGTCATAACGAAATTGGTCCCAGTCTACTCGTCCTGTGATTAGTCTAGGAGTTGAGGGTTTAGGGACGGGATTTGAATGCAAGAGAAGCAGAACAGGGCTATGGTCTGATGAAAGGTCATCCAGGGATTTGACAGAGGTGTGAGAGGTGGAAATTTGGGAAGAAATGAATATATCGAGGATGTCTGGACTTTTTTTGATAGATGTAGGCCAATAAGTTGGATTTAAGGGAGAAAGGAAAGAACAACAGTTGGAGGATGAAACACGGGATAAAATGCTGCCACGGGAATTGGATGTTCTACAACCCCATCGCTGATGTTTGGCGCTGTAGTCTCCTCCAGCAATAAAGCGCGGACTGAGGGATCGGAATAAGGAATCAAGACGGTTATAAGAGAGGGAATTTCCAGGAGGACAGTATACAGCTGAAAACTTTACATTGAAAGGACGATACTGAAGTGGATTGAATGGTATCAGTTGGAGTAGAAGGGACAAAAGAATGAGGTATTGATTTATGAATAAGGATCCAAGAACCGGCATGGGCTGTGTTGTCTGGGTGGTCTGATCTGTAAGTGATGTAGTCACGTATATGAAAATACGATCGTTTTGTAAAGTGTGTTTCCGTCAGTAGGGCTATATCTATGTGATTGTCATGTAAGAATATGTCAAGTTCATCTTGATGGTTATGAAGGCCATTTGCATTCTACAAAATGACAGCTAGGGGCTTATTGCTCATTTTGGGATGTTGGATGGGGCTTCAGCAAGGACTTTGGTGAGAAGGGAAATGAGTGGTCTTATTGTTTCTTTCAGTTCGGTTAAGAATGATGAGAGGATGGTGTTTATATAAGCTGGATTATGGTTGATTTGGTTGGGAATAGAGTGTGAAGGATTTGTGTGCCCGGGAGTGTTGGCTGGGGAGGGAGCCCACCTTGGGGTGTTAGGAGTTGTATGGTCTTTTGAGGTTGAAGAGTAGTCTGGAAAGGAAGTTTGGGGAGGCACTGGATGTTGGATCTCAGGTGGTAGTTTTACCCGTAGGGGTAGCTGGTGATGGGAATGGTGCTGACTTGGAGATTTATTTTTTTAAATAATAATAATAATTTGTAATAATCATTTAAAATTTTGATTATATAATAAACATTTATTTGTATATTCGTTGCTTAAAAAGTATTTGGATAGTTAATATTAGGTTATTCTGTATTAGTAAGGTCATTCAAAAAATTTACTTCTGGAAACCAATTACTCAATTCTCCTTCAGTATTATAAAATTTATTCATTGAATGTTATTAAATTGTTTAATAAACTTTTTCTCAAAAATAATTTAAACGAGATTCTAGATGATATTGTAATCAGCCAAATCTAAGTAGCCGAAATACAGCGGCTGAAGACAATAGGGAACGACGAAGAAGTGGAGGCTGAAATGTTTAATTCATGGCCGGTGGCGGGCCTTATCTTCCAGGACATCCTTTCTTCGGACGCTCCTTAGGACTCTTCCTGGAGGATCCTGCATAGGCTCCAGTCGGCTCCTCTTGAATAATGGAACTCCACATCTACTATTGCCACTCTTTAAGGAGTCGTCAAATTTGGCCTAGGAAAAAAATAAAATTAATTAAAAATAAAATTCATTTGAAATCTGACACCAACTATAGGGGTCCAACAAATCAATTCGAAAATAAATCAAAAAATTAATTTTGTGTAAATGTTATTTTATGTCTAACTTCGATTAGTAACTAATTTATAAATAGTTTACAGTAAATTGCTTAGATACTGTCAAAATACTTTATAAAAGTTGAAGTACTTCAGATGCTAATATGTTACTCAGATAGCAGCAGTTCCTCTTAATAGGAATGCGACCACTATTTTCCTAGATAAAAAAAAATGTTTACGAGAATTTAATAGTTCTTAAATGCATTTTTATATTGATGATTATATATAGAGTATAAAAATTAAAATACAAATACGACCCTTGCTCATCATCATGATCACTTTATGGAGATATTAGGTAATAACAGCAATAAAAAACGAAACAGTCAAATAAATAATTCAGCTTATTGAAGTCCAAGCTAGACATCTCAAGTTACATTAGACCCTGTCATGTTTGTGTCAGACTGTTGTTGTTTACGGTAATTCTCTCGTCTTGAACAAATTGGGCGGTCTTAGTTTACGATGTGACGTTACGAAACAGGAATCATGTGACGCTTTCTTCAGATGTAACTCTGAATAAGCAGAGTTTGAGATGGCATTCTCTGCATTTTATTATTCCAGTAAAAAAGAAACAAATAGATAAATAATCCACAGGATTTTAAATTAAACTTAGTTGTGATATAAAAGTTCTATAAAGCATGTAGTCGTGTGTTTAAATAATATAAAAATATTTTTATATTATCTTGTACATTTGATATAAGTGATTGATATTTGCATTGAGATTGTTATAAAATCCTATCTGAACAGTGGCATAGTTTTGGGCATTATTCCATAATTTAATGACTTACGTATAAAACTGACTGTCTCATCTTTATGATGAATCAAGTCTTTGATTTAATGGCAAATGTTATACGAAAATACCTTTTCTAAATGGATACTTAGATTCTACTTTAGTTCTTGATGAGCTTCGGGATTTACTTCTGTGATGACAATATGAACAGAACTGTCAGAAGATGATGCTCCTGGCAGACGTCATTTCCTGAACTACCCGGACACAGGAACGATGTCCAGAGAAAGCGGGTAGGGAAAGGACATTGCATGGCTGATACCTGTTTAATACCATAATATCCTTCTTCACTTTTCAAGATAAAAGTCATCCCCCATATCCTTATATGTCCATATTTGCTAAAAGGGGTTACACTGCTAAGCTTCTAATAATATATGCCAGTGATCTTAAAAGATTCAGCTATATATATAAGGTGCATAAATAAAAATAATTTTTACGTACACATAATCATAAATATCTGATCTCTTATTTAGCCGTAACAACTTTTAGTTTTGGCACTGAGCATAAATAAATTGTTATTATAGTTGTAAAAGATAACTCCTTACAATAATAGAGCAAGGGTTAATGAGGTTAATTATAATATTCTGTAATTCTATAATTATCCCTTCAGATATTCTTTAAATGATGAAAATAGCTATTAATTATTTAGTAAATTAATTTACTTTTTTCATCTTGTATCATCATGGTCAAATCTATTTTTGTTATTTTGGCCTAGAAGAAGACCTGCAAAGCAGACCAAAACATCGGAACTCCAAATATAAAGTTTTTATTTAAAAAAAACTGGAAAAAATGGATGTGTTAATTATACCTTACTAGATCCCTCTTTCTAAACTTTCATATCATACAGCCAACAAAAAAATTTTCATTATACATTTTTAAATCCATCCCAGATGAAATCAATGAAATTATTTCTGCCGAATAAAAATTATAACTAAATAAAAATGTCGATCCTTTGCTTTTTGATATTGTGTGTAAAAATATGATCCATGGGCCTTTCGAAGTAAGCACCGATATTGCAGTATGTTATCCGTAAGAGTTTCTTTCTAAATAGTATTTGTTCATCTGGATTATCAACCCATAGATTCAAATTAAAAGTTGGATGTCCAATGATGCTTTTTTGTACTCTTCAACCACCTGATATGTTTAATTTAAGGTCAAAATTTACTGCTACGTGAAAATATCATTGAAGAAATAATGCCACGGGGATGCTAGTACATTATAAATTAGTAAATATAAAAAAATATAAGGTGACCATCACTAAACTGGTTAGTACTATTATCTAAAACAGTTTTAGGATCTGACCTTATTTGTAAAAAAAAAAAAAAGTTTTGACTCACACGACTAAGATTTACTGGGCCGAGACCTCAGAGGTTTCTGTACAGTTTTAGAAGAGCTTATAAAGGGTTGTGATACCAGTGACAATTACCATGTGTCTGCAAGATGGAATAATAAGTAGAATATGACATAATTATTACTAAAAATAGTGGTGGTCAGAAATTTAAAAAAAAATCTAATATTTCGATTTAATACAGCTGACATCCCAACTCATCCTACCACTGTCCTCACTACTTACGCTGATGACACATGTGTGTTATCAGTAAACAATGATCCCTTCATTGCCTCTCAAACACTCCAATCCCATACCCTAAACCTTTAAGAATGGTGTCAATAATGGAGAATCAAAATAAATCCAAACAAATCCCACGAAATAACCTTTACCCTTCGTCGTAAACCTACTACCTCCTGTCCTACTAATTATCCGTTCCTATCTTAGCGATAGAACCTTCAAAGTTAATCATAACTTTTCCTTTTCTTCTCTCTTTACCCAATTTGCCGGTGTTCCTCAAGGTAGTATCCTAGGTCCTATCCTCTACACAGTGTATACAGCTGACATCACAAGTCATCCTACCACTGTCAAATCAAAATAAATCCAAACAAATCCCACCAAATAACCTTTACCCTTCGTCGTAAACCTACGACCTCCTGTCCTACAGTATCCTTTAATGATATTCCACTAATCCCTGTTAAACAGATACGCTTCCTAGGACTCCACTTGGACAAACGACTAACTTGGATCCACATACAAGACTAAAACGACAAGAAACTGCCCGTCGTTTCAGACTACTTCAACATTTAATAGACAAACGTTCAAAGCTCCCAATTTATTACAAAAGACTCATATACATGACTGTGATTAGACCTGTTTGGACGTACGGAGTTGAGCTTTGGGGCTCCACTAAACTATCCAATTCATTTCTTATTCAATACTTACAATCTAAAATCCTGATAATTCTCCGAGGCGTCTGAAACGAAGATGGCCTAAAGACCTTCTAGTGTAGAAGTTTTAATAAAGTGCTACTGATGAGTAGTTCTTTCCAAGGTTTAACATGTTATTATAATCGTTGTCAATACATTTTCTTGATATATATATTCTGTACAGTTGTAAATTTCAATAAATGCATATAAAAAAAATAACAAAAAATATTTCGATTTATTAAAAAAAAAAAATTTCTTTAGTTGAAATGTTATTTATAATTTTATTTTTTTTTACATTTAAGCTTAAAGACCCTTGAAACCTATTTCTGTGAAATATATTAACTTTCAAAAGAAAGTAGGTTAAAGGATTATACATTTGTCTTTCTGTGGTCTAACGGTAGTTGTTTTTTTTTTTGTTGCAGGTGAGCATCGGTTATGTTTAAATTCTTTGAGGAGCGAGAAGTAAGAAACTCGTTTTAATTTATTATCTTTTTTTTTTTTTTTTTTATTAAGTATCGTTTCTTTTAAAATATAGTCTTTAGTGTCCTAAGGTAACTTTGAGGTTGTGCTGGCCTAAACAACTTTTACTATGAAAAGAACGTATGGTATATATAACTAGTAATAAGGATCTTAAGTTAGTTAATTCAGAAGCAAGTAAAATTAGAAAGTCCTGAAGTATATTCCATATTTTTTCCTGTGGTCACATGGATACAGACGGTGGTCCCATGGTGATATAGATGGTTATGAATCCATTCGTTCTATAAGTATAATATAAATATTGTACGTATAGAACGAAAAATATTGAACTAATACAACGAAAAAGAAAAAAAGAAACAGATTCAAAGAGATCTCAGGGCTATAGCCCAGTCGCTCAATACTCCATCGGAGAACCTGACCATTGCAATAACTCCAACATAAATATATATTTAAAATGAGCCAGTGCCGTTTGAATCTGCAAGGTGGATTATCAGTGTGTGAGGAACTGGATGTTGAATGAGCCAAGGGATTAGGATGATAGGAAAGGTTTTAATGGGATTCCAAACAATTATAAGGAATAAAGTGAGGTATATTGAGATCATAAGATGAGGTTTTTAAGGGACTTTGGACTGGATGGATTGAATTCGTTAGATGTTTGCTTCCTCCCCCCTCCCACATAAAATAAGTTTATATGTTATATATATATATATATATATATATATATATATATATATATATATATATGTATGTATATACACAGTCGAATCCATTTAAATGGGCCATCAAATAACCGGACTGACCGCTTATTTGAGCCATTTCTGAAAACGGAATAAAATATAAGTAAAACATCTCCGCTTAATCGGGACAAAAGATCCGTTAATTGGTCCAGAAATGTTGGAACTTGTCTCAGTGAGGCACCTAGAATTCGGGTATCTACGCAGTGCTTCTGGAACTCCTAATTTTCTTGGTAACGAAGTATAAACGGGGATTAGATGGCCGAGTGAGCTGGGGCGAAGGTGTCAGTTAAGGTCGCGGATTCGAATCCCACCTAAGCGGGTTGAAATTTATTTCATGGCGAACCCACGAATAAATCTTGGCCTTCCCACCTTGGCTAGAATAGGTTGGTAACCTGTAGGATAACCCGTCCTTCCTGCCCTAGTTGGAGTACATAAGGACGTAATGCCAAAATAAACAAACAACTTTACACTTCGTAAACAAAAGTTCAGGACGGGGAAAATTCACGTCAATTTTTACCTTGTTCTTTTCGAGTAACGTTTGCATATCGTGTTTTAGCACATTTTTCATAACTCTCTATTTTTGTTAGATTTTAATGCGTCGTAAAGATTTGAGTGTTGCCGGCAAAGTCAAAATTTTTGACAAGATTAAAGAACAACCGGAAAACACATCGAACACGCATAAATGGACCTACTAACTGGATATACTCTCCAACCAGTGCAATTATGGCATCAATTGCACATTTGTGTTAGAAAACCCAGTTAGTGGGCGCATTGAAGCGTTTTTTTTTTCTTTCTTTTACAAGTAGATTCAAGAAAGCTGCTTTATTGGGACAAAACGAATTTTCCGTTTATGACCCGACAATTAAAGCGGAGTCGACACACATTAATTATATTCTTAAAAAATTATAATAAGTATAAACGACAAAATAATTTATTGAAAACTGTCTTAATTTATTCTATGAGCTTATTTATCATGAAATGGTCTTGTAAATGTATCCTATTAGATAGCTTATTCTCTCATTTCGTACGGATATGATTAAACCTCGAGATAAACTCGATATTAACATAACGAGCCAATTGTTTTATATACTATGTGATATAATATTGAAAGGTATCGAACTGATATTTCTTCGGTAGATCGATTACCCTTCCGGTTCCGATATCTTCCGCAGTAGTTGATTCTGCTTTCCCTTAAGAGCGATCGTTGCTTTATGACTCTGGATGCTCTGGCCTGTTCCAGTTCGATTGCTCATTCTTCCTTCTTCCATAATCACGGGAAATTTTTCAAATAGTAAATTACAACTAGTGTTGAACAGCCACTGAAGAGGAAAGAAATCAGTTTTCTGTAACTGGACAGAAACAAAGAGCAAGTTCATTAAGAAAAGAATATACCCTTTATTCATTATTTGTTAATAATATTCCACTAATCCCTGTTGAAGAGCTTCCAATTGATTCCAAAAGACTCATTTAAATGACATCAGTTAGACCTATATAGACATACTGAATTGAGCTTTGTTGGCCACGTTAAACCGTCCAATTTATCTCATATAGGATACATTTATTTATGAAGGTGATCCTTAAAATTTACATTAGTATTTAATTTTAAAAAAAATTATGTACTTTAAAAATGCCAGAAAATTTAGTTCTCAACTGAGACTTATTGTGTTTGTTTTGATGGAGTTGTATCAACTACATCGCGATTCTCAGTAATACAACACATAAAAACAACACAGCCGACATATGACAAAGAAGTCCAAATTTTAAAAAACTTATGTTACACAAACTGCCACTGGATCATAAAAGTCTTGTTTCAATATCATTTTACGTCGTGCTTTAGTTCGAGCTTACATCTCTTTCATGAATTAAGCCACATTAATTAACACTCCAATACACGCACCGTATGTGAGAGATGGGCTGAGTTTTATTAGACAGAATAGTGAGGCATACCTGGACTTCATTCCTACCACATCTATTCCTTCAGCACAGGTTCCTCTACCTACTCTATTTAATATTTGTCTGCAACATAGTTCTTCTGTTTGCCCCGATGGTTGCATCATTCATATGATGATAGTGGTTGAGATGAAGATCGAGAAAAACAAAGTGTAAATATTATTCTATGAACAGTTTTAGGAAATAGATTCTCGTAGACCTGTCTTGACACTGATGAGTAGCGTAGCTGTTAGCAAGTACAGGATGCTTAGAGAGGTTGGCAATACCCGGGCACTGGAGGCTGCTAATGGAGGAACCACAGTGAAGACCTTGGTCTCTGCAAATATTGCACCACCTTCTATTTGTTCAGGCTATTTGGGCTGAACAGCGGAACTCTGCTGACGAAACCCTAATTCGAAAAGTCAACGAAAAAAAAAGGTTAGCAGGCAGGCAGCCCGTTTTCAACTGCCAATGGCCTAACGAGCCTTACTATTAGTCACCATTAGATACAGATATTATTACATAAAAAAAAAAAAAAAAACCATATATCTATATATCAAAGCTCTATATAATTTTTTTTAAACATATTTTTTTTTTTTTTTTTTTTTTTTGGGGGGGAGGTGCTTAATCCAAATGTAAAAATCATTTTCTTAAAATATAATTAAATAAACATTCTAATGTAAAAATCAGCCACGTTTGATCTACCAAAACGTATCCCTTATTAATTGTTTAGGTTTTAATTCAAACCAAAAATTTAGGCATTAGAGTACGGTGGACATATAGCGAGTTAACCTGGCAGCCTAAAGGAAATTAAAATATACATATATTTATTTTTGGAGACTTCTACTTCGCCACATCGAAAATGTGAAGCGTTCCAAAAAAAAAAAACTTAATAATTTTGTGAAGTTCTCAGTTTTGCTCCAATGTGAAAAAATGTTTATTATTATAACTATTATTATTTTAAGTGTGTATTAGAATAATAATAGATATAAAAGAATTCTATTGCCTACAAGTTATATATTATTTAAGCTGTTTTTATTATTAATATAAATAATTGTCAGCTATTGAGGCACAACAGCGCATTAACATATGCAGATAATGACATCGGGTGTTGCTACTAATGGAGGACTGTTTATTTCTTTTAATGAGTTAATTTAGTTATAATAAGAATAATATAGTTGACTCTTAAACAAGGAGGAGATGATGAGGGATGCAGTCAGATAGAAAGGAGTAAACACTTTCTTGTAAATAGACTATTTATAAAGTGCTAATGGTTCGACCTGCCTTACAGGTTTTCTACTAGGCTATATTCAACAAACGACCCTTCTTCTTATATGTTAATTCTTTTGATTGTAGGTGGTTTGTCAAAACTCTATGAAAAATTTAATTTATTTTTTATCTTTATTATTTTAATTCATACATTTTTATGTAGTCAACTTTTATATACGATTTTTTTTTAAGAATTTACAGTAAAGCCTCGACGAATTGGACATCCCCTTACTAGTTAGCTTACTTCTTCATTCTTCAGCTATATTTTTTCCCCACCAAACTACACGACTATTTAACCCATTCCACAACTTCGGTTTGAAGTTAGCTAATGCAACTAAAGGTTAACTTAACAATAAACATTGAATAGAATAAATAATTTATCAATGACCCCAGCTTGGTAAAGAAGAGAAGCGACGATCCGTGGAATTGCAAATAGTTACGAAACGGGACGCTAAAGGCCAAAGTGTAGAAGCACATGAGAGAATGTATTGTAATGGACGTTTTCGTGTATTACGGCAACATCTAGAGTTATTGGTGAGCGTGGAGGATTTCAGGCATGGCCAAATAAGGAAAAAGATACATTATATTATGTCCTCCAGAGAAAACAAAAAAACACATACAAGTTTCTAAAATGTGTTCTCTAATTTGAAATGAACAAAATTTTGTTAACATAAAAAAAAACTATAGCAAAAGAATACGTCTTTATAAACGGTAACGGGTACGGTAATAGGTTTAAAATGGATTATAAAATACGCTGATTATATCATGTTAAATGAAGATGCAGATACCAATAAATCAACAACTATCTTTAAAAAAGCTAGTAAAGAAATAGGTCAGGTAATTAATAAAGATGCACGGCCCCGATAGAGCGTTAGCTAACAAGGTTTTATTAAGAAAACAATTTTCTTAACAACAACTTAACTTAACAACAAGGCAATGGATATTGCCTTACGTATTTTTTTTACGACTTTGAAAGGGATGGAGGGCTTTACAATGAACTACAAAGGCATTACCCATCATCGATTTGTTCTTATTCCAATAAACTCCGGCATCAATTGCTAACAGAATATACAATATAGGGCCGGATACTTCCCTTCGAGTAATTTTTTAGTAAATGGTTAAGGACTATAGGCAACAATGGACTATAATTTGAGTATTAATGTTATTTTATATTGGAGAAATAATATAGAAATATATAAAGCATGGTATAGAATTTGGAAGGTAAAAAAAATTGTAGTACCTTTATCCGGTTGATGAATTCATTGAATAATATCCGAATCCAGTAAAATGTAATCAGCGATTAACCGTTCTTATTGATTTTGGTTTATTGGAACGGGATGGAGCGAGGTGTGAGGCTAGAGATATGTTTTATTGGCATCAAATCTTGTAGGCTGTTAAGGCTTTTATTTATTAAAAATAAATAAATAAAATAAAATAAAAATACCAAGCGTGCATTCAACTTTTCGTTGAATAGACTGCACTCATTTGACAAATCTGCTGTAGATTATTCTAAATTTAAATAGTTTTGAAACTATTTTGTGAAAAGCATTTCTTAGTTGAGCTAAAAGTCACTATGAGTTTTTATGAAAAAGAGTAAAACTTCACAATAATCCAAATTTTCAAATCGTGTCTTCGAAAAATATAGTTTTGTTATTCCAAAGGCTTGGAAAGGTTTTATAGGGAATTAAAATGTTTCTTTGGTTGTTCTAAAAAATGTATATTTGCTAATTGACCCCATCTATATTCTTGTTCTGGATAATGAATTTTTTTATGGCATTGAAGCTAGAAAAAAAAAAAAAATAAATAAAAAAATTAACTTCAAAAGCCAAGATGTAAAACAATTTACCATTACTTGAATGATTTCAAAACTTATTTCAAGCATAAAATAAATATCTAAATCCGTCTTCAAAAAAAATCTTATGCTCTTTCTCATGTCGATCATAAACGTAACCATGGTTCCTTTCACAATAAATTCTATACTATTGTATTCTATTTCATTCTGTAAGTATCAAATTAAAAATATCATCGTACTGGTTTGGATGAGTGACCTTATTAAGTTTTAACAGTAACATGAATAAAACTTTAGAAAACGCTTACTTTGTGATAATATAGAAAAGTTGGTTTCTCTCGGAGTGAGGGATTTTTTTTTCTGTATATAGGGCAAAAAAACTCTCCTCCTTTTAAGGAGACCAAACATTGCTTTCTTTAATCTCTTTAAGTGATGGTCCTCTAGATTCGTTTAGTGAAAGGAGATGTCCAACAACTGACATCAATCTCCTGGGAAAACGCGGTCTAATGCAGGACCTTCCAGATAATTGGTTCTTTTTTATTGGTTGTTGCTGTCTCTGAAAAAAAATAAGATACAGTTTTTAAGATATATTTGCTTTCCATTTGATTATCCGTAATCTTTGGAAGTATCTAAAAAAAATATGACATGGAACCTTCTTATTTACATCTAAAATTGGGTGCTACCTATAGGGAGCATTTTTATAATTTTTTATCTTGTCATTAAATTGACAATTCTCCTAAATGTATTATTGTAAGTTTTTTGGTGTCTCTCAATAAATAAATTAAAAAATAATGCTACAAGGAGAATAGCCATTAAAATCCTTTCTTTTTTTTTAAAAAATATAAATCGGAAATGAAGACATTTATTCAGAAAATTAAATCATAAAAACAAACAGAAAAGATCTTCAACTCTTGACATAAACTTTTGTGTAATATGTTTTTTTTTGTTTTGTTTGTTTTACTATAATCTTCATATCCACACAAACCACTTTCAGGTTATCCGATTTTCGAAACACTTCAGTGCTTCCGAAACGAAGATGGTATTTTTTTCTGAGGTTACTATTTCATAATTATAAAATACTAACACCTATGAGTTGGTAATCCAGACGGACAGAAACTATTAAGAAAGTCTTGTAGATAATGGACTGCATTATTGGCGGTTACAACTAAAGGCCCATGGATCATATTTTACGCACATCATATTTTTATTCGGTAGAAATAATTTTATAGATTTTATCTAGTTGTATTTTAATTAACAACCTTAAAATTATATGACTTTGAGACAAATTTCGTTTCTACATTTAAATTACTATTAATATAGTTTATATTTAAACCGTCCTAGAACCATGAAGGTGATATAGTTAAATCTTGGTTCAGATGGGTTAAATTATTTCGATCGTATCGTTCGATTTTAAACTTCACTGGGATCCACAGGTCCCACTACATATATATAGCTTTTTTTGATAAAAGTTTAATTGAATTTAACAAATTTTTTTTTTTTTTTTTTTTCACTTTTATTTTTGAATCCACACCTGTCAAAAAAAGAAAATTGACAATCAGCGGATGTGCTGAAATGATGATATTAACATAATTGGCATGTTAGGCATGAGGAGAGATAGTACCCAGTGGCACACCTTCCTTGTCTTTGGTTTACTTCTATAAAAGTAAGTCTCTCATCCAGTTTCTTTTCAGTCTCCTCCTGGTATTCTCCGGCATGAGAGGTGTGGCCATACTATCGATGAATTTGTTTGGGTGCCCCTTTAATTTTTCATGGAACAGTCGGTAGTGGGTCCGTATGTATTCAATAACTGTTGGTATTTGTAAGTCGGTGTGTATAGTTGTATTGTTAACGTACCATGGTGCTTGTGTTATTAGTCTTAATGTCTTGGATTGAAAAGTTTGTAATCTTTTTATGTGTGTCTGTTTAGCAGATCCATAAATTTGTGATGCGTAGGTCCATAAAGGTTTTAGTAGATGTGTGTAGGTCATTAATTTTTGTCTTGTATGTAGTTTTGATTTTTTTTCTGAAAAGTGAGTACATCAGTTTCAGTCTCATATTTAATGATGTCCGTTTCTTCTTAATATGTTGGCCCCATGTCATTCTCCTATCGAATGTAAGTCCTAAATATTGTATTTTGTCCGTTTGTGGAATTGGGATATTGTCAATGTAAACGGGAGGGCATGTTTCGTGTCTTAGAGTAAACGTAATGTGTTGGGACTTATGGTGATTTAGTCCTGTCTTCCAAAGTTTACACCAGTCTTGTATATCTTGTAGGTGGTGTTGCAAATTCAATGATGCCTGTATTGGATTTTGGTGTCTAGTACGCTGTGTCGTCTGCGTATGTGGCTGTAAGAGTCTCGGAACTTTGAGGAATGTCATGTGTGTATAGTATATATAATAGTGGTGCTAGTATCGATCCCTGAGGTACACCTGCCAGAATTGGGTGAATAGATGAAATCCCTGAACCATATCGAACAGAGAAAAATCTGTCAGAGAGGAAAGACTGAAGAATAAGATAATAGGTAGGTGGTAGAGTAGTCTTAAGCTTGAAGAGAAGCCCCTGGTGCCAGACTTTGTCAAACGCTTGAGTGACATCCAGAAACACTCCGGTTGCATATAATTTCTGTTCTAGTGCGGTCGAAATGTAGTCAGTCAATCTGTGTAACTGTTGAGTGGTTGAGTGTAATTTTCTAAATCCAAATTGATGGTCGGGAATTATTTTGTTGTCAGTTAGTATGTCTAACAATCTTGGATACAATAATTTTTCGAATAGTTTGGAACATGTAGTAAGTAAACTTATTGGTCTGTAAGACGAAGGGCTGCTTATGTCTTTGTCTGGTTTTTTGATCATGGTTATATGAGAATATTTCCACTGTATGGGGAATTTTGTTGTCCTAAGTATTGAATTGTAGATCGTCGTGAGGAACACTAGAGCCTTTCTAGGCATTCGCCAGAGCACCTCAGCATTAATTAAGTCATGTCCAGGGGATTTTCTTCTTGGTAATTGCCTTATTTGTTCTGCAACTTGTGAAGGTTTGAAGGAAGGCGGTGGTGGAGTGAGTTGTAAAGGTGTATCTAATGTGTTTTGTACTAAAGTGTCGTGTTCCAATATTGTGAAGTCAGTATGTGGTTTAAAAACAGAAGAGAGATAGATAGCGAAAAGTTCAGATTTTTCCTCGTCCGACACAGCCCAAGAGCCATCCTCATTTCGAAGTGGAGCTGACACCTCACGATGTTTTAGGAGATTTCTTGTATGCCTCCACAAATTTCCATCGTCAGCCGAAAGTTTGTTCATGTAATTTTCATAATTTGTGTTTTTAAATTTGTTAATTTGCCTTTTGAGCTCATTGTTTAGTTGGTTAAACGTTCTTCTGTCCGATGGAAGTCTGTTAGTCTGCCATATTTTACGGGCCCTTCTCTTTGCTCGGATTAACTCCCTAATGTACATTGGATAATTAGGTAAGTTCTCTGGTTTTGAAGGCTTGGGTACAGACGAGAACCATGCGGCATCTTGCATATTTTGAGTAAATTTTTCCACTGCTTCTTCTAGTTCTTCTTGGTTTTTGATCGAGACTGGAACAGAGAGATTGGTGTTCAAATAATTTCTGAACGAATTCCAGTCCATATAACCTCTTATTAGTGTGGGTCTTTTTTGTGCTTCAGATGGCTCTTCGAAGAGAACCATATGTACAAGAGAATGGTCAGAGCAAAGATCAGGGCTAGTATTGATGGTATGTCGTACGGTTCTTAGTCCTTTAGTGATGAAAAAGTCTAGTAAGTCAGGAGTTTTCCGTCTAGAGGTAGGCCAATAAGTCGGTGAATTTGGGGTTATAGTGTCTAAGGAAAGTTCGTGGAGGGCATGTGAAAGATTTCTGCCTCTTGGAGTACACAACCTCGAGCCCCAAGCTTGATGCTTAGCATTATAATCGCCGCCTGCGATGAAGCATCTTCCTAACCGCTTGAAGAAATCCGAAAACATAGAAGATGTCAGGGTGTACCTAGGGGGACAGTAAATCGCAGCGAATGTGATTGTATGATGTTTGGTATATAATGTGATTCCTGTGGATTGAATATGTGGTGTAATGGGTAAGTCTATAGCGTTGTGTTTAAGATTAGTCCTGATAATTATAGCTGTACCTCCGTGTGCAGTTTTGTCAGGGTGGTCAGTTCTGTAAATAGTGTAGTCAGGAATGTAAATTTTTGATTGTGGTGTAAGGTGAGTTTCAGTTATCAGTGCTAAATCAATTCTTTTTTCGTGTAAGTAAAAGTCTAGTTCAGTGCAGTGTTGTTTAAGTCCGTTAGCGTTCCATAGGATTATGGATAGGGAGCCAACTGTTAAGTTACTGCTGTGGGCCATAAACAGAACACAAGGCTTGTGTAGCTTGGGATAGCTGTTGAAGGAGACTGAAAAGAGGCTGGATTAAGTTATTTATTCCATGAATCATGGTATATAAATTATTATCAACTGGAGGTGTAGGCTGGTTAATACCCCTCCTCATACCTGTACAGGTTTGCTGGTGCTGATGGATGACGACCGGAGCTGGTTGAGGTAGTGGCATAGGTTGATTAGGTCCGGGAATCGTCTCTGGTTCCGAGCGGTGATGGCGCTGCCTTATTGGAGGGAACTCATGTATTCTCGGAGGTTCTTGAGTAGGCCTAGTAGTGTTGATTGAAGAACGCTGATTTCTCAAACTCCGTTGAGCCCTGAGGTCTCTCAGCGTCTGACACCCTCTGTAATTGGCTGGGTGTTGACCACCACAATTTGCACATGTTGCGGGAGTGTCTCTGGTTTTGATGCAGGAGCTGGTTTCGTGGAATTCACCACATCGCACGCATCTTGGTCGGTGATTACAGTACGTTTTAGTGTGCCCATATTGTTGACACCTAATGCATTGGGGAATGCTTCTCTTTTTGCGTGGTTCTTCTATTTTAATTCTTGTGTAATACATGTATTCTGTATTAAATATTTCTTGTCTAAATGTATTTTTTGTTATATCCACAAAGAACATAGGTAGTGGCTTTTTGAATCTTGAAATCACGTTGACTATGTTTGTGGCTTCATAACCTAATTCTTTTAATTCATCTTTGATTATGTCCAAAGGTGTTGCGTGGTGTAGGTTTTTTATGACGATTCTAGGGCATCTTTCCTGAGGAAGCTGAAAAGTATGAAAATCCGCTCCTTCTGATCGAAGGCACGTGTTAATTTTTCGGTATGTATCTGGTGTAGCTGGATACACAGTCACGCCTTTAGGTGTTGACTTAGTGTCGAATGTTTTGGGACCAGCTACCTTTTCTAAGAATGAGATGAGGGCAGGAAAGTTTTCAACCCCGTTTATAAAAATTGGTGGGATTCTGTCATTTTGAGCGGGCGTACTTGTATTTACTGAATCTAGGTTAGGATTTTGAGTGAGAGCCTGAAAACTATTGAAAGTTGGGATGGGGGCTGTTTTATCTATACGTTTTGGTTTTCGTGGCTCACTATCTGCATCAATAGGTCTTTTTCGACTTACCACTAGTTGCCATGAGCCGTTACAATCCCCAGTATCACTGTTTATAGCCTCCATATCACTTGCCTGTTTTTCAAGACTCAGCCATTTCTGGCTCTGGAGCCCACTCTGTTATAATTGTCTGGTTTCTAAACTAACAGTTACACTATTTGTTTACAAACCAAACACATGAATTTCACTAATAAATAATACTTTTTAAAGAGACAAAAAAGTTACACTTTACACAGTTAGGTTATCACCATCGAAATGAATATTAACAATAAAAATCTTAACAAATTTTATTATCGATTTCTAGCTCTATATAACACCATATCTTTGTAACCTCTCTTGAATGGCGCTCGCCACCTGTCTGTCAATTTTCAAACTTTACTGCGCACAACATATTTATCGTTTTTTTTTTTTATGACAATTTAATGAGAAATGTGTATATTTTATAATAACTAAGCCTTCCTTGAACTATGAAGATAATGTAGTTAAAATGTGGTAAAGATTGGTTCAGTAGTTTTCAAGGTTAGTGATCACAAAAGAAAAATAGCTTGTCCTTTTATATAATAGTATAGATGTATAATTTTGTAACTTGTAAAGGGCATAATATGCTTATATGCTAGGGGAGTACTTATTTATCTCAATACATGATTCGTTCATAGGCTTACTATGCCAGAGAAAGCCATTAAAAAAGTTTGTACATAAAATATGTTTTTAAAATTTCCTTCTATATATTAACTTTTTTCCCTAAATAATGTACATTAAAAATAAAAATAAGTTGCCGCTGGACCTGGTCGACCACGAATAGTACTGAAGTAAGGTAACTATTTGGCCCTTTTTATACGAATAGAAGAGTCAATGTCATTCGAGAAGAATTCGATCACATTTGAAAGCGTTAAATATTGATGAAGATTCGACGGATCGTCCCAGTTCCCACAACGAGAATGTAACCGGAGACCTTATTCGACCCTCTGAATGTGAATTAAACGTTACAGTTGCTTTTAGCCCGCGATCCAGGTCGTTCAGCGCAAAACAGTTCTGTCGCAAATGGACGGGAATCAAAAATCCATTGGGGTTAGCGTTAGAGCGTTGGATGCTAACCTTAGTCCATTCTGCCTCCTAGATCTTATCTGCTAACGAGCTCTCCTGAGGGGGTTGTCCTCTTCTACGTGAGGGGTGGCCGTAGCACGTAATAACGACGTGATTTCATTCCATGTCCAAAATTATGGTAATGGTTAAAATATTTTAGTGTCTTGTAGAGGCATGATGATAAAAAAAGATTAAGCATTCCTAAATTAAAGATTTTTTGGATTTCTTTTTGCGTTATAATTTCTTTTATACATTAATTCAATATTTAAGAAAAAAATAAATTAACAGAGAAATAAAATATATTATTTTCACCACAGTCTATTAACTAATTAATACATCATGGGCTCGGAATGGTATAATATAAAGGGGCTGGGAAAAAACACCGTAGTCCAACCTATTCAATTTTGAGAAAATTTAAATTCAAAGTGTAACCCGTCGCGATTCATTTTAAAAGAGTGAAAAAGTATTTTCTTTAAAAAAAAAATCTCCTCACCTAGATTATAATTACCCTCTATACATAATTTCAAAACCAATATAATTCTTAATGCTCCTAAAATAACGAGGCATCGCAACCCTGCTTATTGGTTGCGGGGAAAAACATTTCAGGTCAGTGTTGTTTTTTGTTATTACATTGCTTATTTTATCAAACCAATGCTTACTTCGCAAACGACAAATTCAGAAAATTTGTCCCTTATTCTAGAAGTCTGTAATTATAATAGAACTCTCATCAAATATGACCTCCTGACATAACTCAGTTTACACGTCTCTTATTTGTATCAGATATAATAATGATTTCACTTAACCATGAGTTTGTTTTGGTTTGTCCTATTGTTTAGCACAACGTTAAGATGTAAATCCTTTCTTTTACTGAATAAAACTACATTCATTATAATAAGGATGTATGACCGGAAAATGTATACTTAAGAGATTTTGTAATTGTAAATATGTAAATAATGTATTATTATTGTTATTATTATATATTAAACTACTTATTATTATGACATATCTATATACTTTTGATCCACAGAGTAAAAATTTGCACATGATAAATAAAAAAAATATTCATTAAAGAGGAAGTCACACTACTGTCAATCTTTCCCTGAAGCTCGGGACATCTATTTTCCCACTTATATCGATTTCACATTATCGATTTTATGTGGACTATAGTTTGTTTTCCGATTGTAATTTGTACGAAAATGAAGTATGTTTGCTACACTATCAGATAGCTCCATCTGAAATCAGCAATAAGAGGACTAACCTAGTGCTTCATATGATTAATTCATATTTAAATAGCTTAGAACTATTTTTTTTTTTAATTATCGAAATAGTCTGCAGTTGTTGAACTGGAAATCAATTTTGAACGGAAAAAAGAAAATACCTATGAGAGAAAGCTAACTTTCGATTTAACTATTCGAATTATCAGAATCTCGCTAATTTCGACTCGCGGTTCCCAGCCATTAAACGGCCGATTCCTTTCCTCGCTGGCCAACCGCTCAAGACCTCCAGTGCTCTTTTATTTGTTTTTCTTTCTGGTTTTCCTGGAGTGGTAATTGGATCATTGCAGGAGAAAGTCCAGTTACCCAACGACCCGAAGAGGTCCTGGCATTTAATCATGCAATATCTTTCGGGATTTCGGCTTCCCGGTGCGTCATCTACTACGGCGAGTTAGCATACTTTGCTTGTCGTCGCCTCCTTTCGACCAACGGCAGGGGTAATTTTAAAAATGTTAACAGCTCTTATATATTAACGGGCATAATTTTCTGGTTAAACTGTAAAATCGATGTCTACTAGAAAATGATTTTCTCCTTTAAAGAGTATTGTATTATATAATTCTTGCAATAGCTAAATATAATATATAATATATTGGTACACAAAGAGGCTCATCAGGTTATTTTCATATAATTTTACATAATCACCTTTGTTGTTGAATACCGTGAAAAATGATAATGTCTAAAAGAGGAGGTAATATAAGAAGAATTTTTTAAAAGATTTTCCCCTCACCCCCCTCCTTAACAAAAAAAGAATGTTAACGATAGAGATAATTTGAAAATTGTATCTAAGTAAAAGATAATTTACTATCATACTGTCTAACCGGTTTTCCACTTAAACAACTGGTAGTATAAAACATTGAATTTGTAAAATGTGGTTTGATTAATTGATTAATATCAGACAGAATTCTTGGTTCGAGAGACTGGATAGGAGAAATTACAGTTGTTATTTAATATGTTATTCATTGATATGCCAAATGATATAAATTTATTTATTTTTTTTACTCTTATATCATCTACAATAATTCTTGTTAATCGTAGGGTTTAGAGACTCTTCTATTTTTTCTATGTATTTATTTTTTCTATATTTATTTAAATTTACAGCTGTATACCAAAAAATAAAAAAATACTACTAGTAAATGTGAAGATAAATTTCATAATAACGTGCCAGTAGTAAAGCAACTATCCACTGGTAGCAATTCAATAAAGTTCTATGTAAGAAGATTCCGATGCTGCCTTCTTTTCAGACTCCTTGGGGGGGAAGGGGGTTATCGGGAATAGAGTGGGAAGCAAGTTGAGAGACTAGCATATTTGAATGGACACGGAATTTATATTGGAAGGATAACTATCTAATTAGGAATAAAACAGTAACAAATGAAACATAAGGTCTTTATTAATAAGTTTATTAGTGACGAAGTAACGAATTTTGAAGATTCTTCAAAGGATTTTGGATTGCAAGAATTGAATTCGAGCATTAAATGGTTAACGTAGCCATAGAGCTCAACTCCGTGTGTCTAATTACTTTCATGTAAATGAGTCTTTTTTCATTAATCGGCATCTTACTGAGCTTGTCAAATAAATGTCAAAGAAGTCAAAAACGACTAGCAGTTTTCTAGTCATTTTAGTCATGTATATGGATTCCTAGTTAGACATTTGTCTAGATGAAGTCCTAGATGGCGGATCTGATCAACAGGGATTTGTGAAAGGATGTTGTTGTTTTGATTATTATTTGACGAGATTTGTTTGAATTTATTTTCTTTCTCCAATTGCAATACCATTCATGAAGGTTTGTGATATCAGATTGGAGAGTTTGGGATACTACCAAGATATCATATTTGCTGATAACCCACACATCATCAGAGTTAGAACGGAGCTAGGATAATTAGGGATGTCAGCTGCATAAATCATGTAGAGAATGGGGCCTAGGATACTTTCTTGAGTGACTCCGCAGACTGAGTAAAGAGCTTTGTATTATATATTTTATATTTTTAATATTTATCTAAGCAATCCACTTAAACTTTAATATTTATAGTTGCTGTTATTTTACCTTAACATTACCTACCAAGGAACGTTCCAAGATTACTAAAATGTGCTTAATTCATAGCTTCATTACTTTTTCTCCGATTCGTCCTGTTTTTTTTTGTTTTTTTTTTTTTTTTTTTTTTTTTCTTAAGATCTTTAGTTACTTTCTGTGTATAATACATTTTTTTTATTCGAAGGACAACTATACCATTTGCTGAATATTTTACTCTATCATTACATATATTTAAAACGCACTTATTATTAAAGCTTTCTTTTGTTTTGTTTCTGTTAGTGTCCCTAACGATATCCTTAGCAATTATCCTCTCTGCTAGAAGGCCAGCGGTGATTCGGTCGCGACATGTGACTCAGGGCTGTGACGAAACAGCAGTTAGAATCAGAGTTAGTTAATGATACTTCGGCAAAGAGGTCATTGCCACAGAAGTAGCTGAGGCGAGAGTTTTGAAAATGGTTTGGGTTCCGTTGTCACGGCTAGCAATTATCTAAGTCCATCTCCTGAGTAAAGCACCCATGAAATAGCTGTTGTCATCTCTTGTGCACTCCTCTTCCAGGTCTTCGTTTCCAGTTGTCTGAGCGCTAAGGGGGGTCTGCTGGTTCATTGTCAGGTTGGAACAATTTTTAGATCCCTGAAAATTTTGTTTTTTATTCTCTTGCCAATACTACCCTATAAGTTGCACCCTTCAGAAACATCATTGTGCCGCGAATAAACAAAAGAGAAAAATGTTATCGTAAACAGAACAACCGGTTGAGAAAAGATAATTGAAGAAAATTCCTAATATAAACAACTCTACATATATAATAAGCTTTGATTTTCATCATATTTTTAATAATACCGTACAATCAGCTATTTCTAGTTCGAAATATGAATAAGTAAATTTATAATATTGGACCTTAAAATTTGAATAAAAAATATAAAAAACTGGAGAATTAACAAGATTTCATATCTTGCAGGTCATGAACCGACAAAGTATGATTTAATTATTTATTAAATGTCCATTGAAATGGCTTGGAACGGTAAAGTCACTGGGCTGGATAATAGACTTTTCCTTAAAAATAATCAGCAAGAGAACTGACAGGTAGACGTACAACATAAGACATAAGTGAGAGGATAATGTCGAGACTGAACTTGTAGATATATGTTGAAAATATAGGTAGGAATTGTTTGTGGTGTCGGCTTCGGACCTTCGGGTTATTTATTATATATTGATTTTTACCACTACCCTCTATGGTAGGATACTTCAGTGGAAGGGTAGAAATACTTTTATACAAATACATGTATTTTAATATCATAGGGAAGGACATGTAGAAAATATATAGATATATTTTCTTGACTGCGAGATCTTTCAAAGTAAAAAAAAAAAGGACCGTTTATTGAAATTGGTACGCTCCATACAAATGTATACTACGTACCCTTATTACTCATATTTACATATAAATTCAAACTTTTATAATAATATTAATAACAGTTTTGTAATTAGAACATTTCTTAGAAGATAAAAGAAATGAAGAAAATATTACATATCGAATAATAAAATTGGTAAATAATATGACATGTGGCTGATTTTTTAGCTAAATCTTTAAATTTTCAAAGAACTTTTGCAAAGTTCCACCTTCTCAGTCCTTGATCAGTTGGTCAAAGTCCAGGCTATATATAAATTTTGTAAAGTTAGGTCTATATTTGTTGTTCACGTCATATTCTGCTACTGACCAATTTTAACCTTTGAAAAACAGAGTTATAATTAGCATGTTTGTTTGGGCCTAACGTCCTTAAGTACTCCAACTAAGGAAGGCAGGACGGGTTACCCTACAGGTCACCAACCTATTCTAGCCATGGTGGGAAAGTCAAGATTCATTTCATGGGTCCTCCATTAAATAAATTTTAACCCACCCAGGTAGGATTCGAGTCCGCGACCTTCAGTCCCGTGTGCGCTGAGACCCTCATCCCAACTCGCTCGGCCTTTGAATCTCAATAATTAGTTTGTATCTTCGTCTGTCATACTATAAGCAGTCGTAAATTACAATTACTTGTTGTGTCATGCGAGATAGATGTGTATCTAGACATGTGTCTATGTTATTATTAACCTGGTTTGGTTTTATGAAATTAATTTTCAATAAAGAATTTAAAAAAAAAAAATCTATATATTATCTGATTTAAATTTTTTTTTACCTGTGCCTCCATGGTAAAAAAATATACCTTACATAAAATCTAAACGCTTTCCGTGCATCGTGATGAGACTTACTCTGGTTGCATGCTATACGACACTGTTATGTTACGTGGGTGCGGCATACCGCTTTTAAATGCTAATATGTAGAAAGTGGGTACTGCACCTATGAAAGTGGACTGCCTCGTAGGATGGCAGAATGCGCTGTTGGATCTATAGCTGGTGAAGTAGGCCTCTGAAAAACGAAATGTCACATTGCTTTCTCTAACAGTATACCACGCTAACCTACTTCTGTTCAGATCATCCTCCCTTTTGTAGACGCTCATGTAAATGGGAGGATGTAAATTCAATAAAAACTATAGTTCTTTTTGAAAATAAAATATTGGGGTGAGTAAAATAATTGACCGATTTTAATTATTCAGTGTTTATTGTTATTTTATCGTTTCTAAAAATATCGGCAATGTGGTAAACATATTGTATATATTGACTTTAAAAAGTATAAGGCAAGAAGTCAAACAATGGGTACTCAAGAAAAAAGTCAAAGTGGAATGGCTATTTGAAGCTGTTGGCTCCTAGTGTGAAACATATTACAAGAGTGAAACTTAAAATATTACTAGAGTTTAGATAGCCCCAAGAAACCCTTCCACTTTTTACAATATCAACACGTTTGATTTCTGATCTCAGATTTTTTAAATTATTATATATAATCTGTGTATCAAATTGCTAAGGTTTTAAATTTTTCGTATACGAAGAAATCATCAATCCTAATTTTAAAAAGACATATCAAAACGAATTTTAAATACCGACCCTAACAATTATTACATTGGACAACTAATCAAAAATCTAGAACTCGGTGTGATTTGTTTTTCTATACGGCGATTTTCGATTTGGTAACTTTAACACAAAAGCAGTCGGAATTCGAGGCACGAATTCTGGTCGAAATAGGAAAACTTCAATTCGGTAGATTCATCTTGGAAGAGTTGTATAAGTTATGAAGGTTGACCAATAGGAGTATCGAACTAGAAAGTAAATTAGGTACTTGGAGCTGTTGTAAGCCGCAAAAGACGTTCTTATATAACAAAGTCTGAGATGCGGCCGAACATGGTTTGGCAACAGAGATGATGTACTCAGCAACCACCA
Organism: Euschistus heros; assembly: GCA_003667255.2. Classification (NCBI taxonomy): domain Eukaryota; kingdom Metazoa; phylum Arthropoda; class Insecta; order Hemiptera; family Pentatomidae; genus Euschistus; species Euschistus heros. The sequence goes on from RCWM02000067.1 coordinate 963,901, forward strand.
CGATCCAAGCACCGAGATGTCAATTAGATAACCTGTGGGATTCGAATCTGAACTGGTTGGTATATTTTTATTTTATTTTTATAACAATTTTTTTTCTTTTTTTTTTTACTTTCCTGATTTAATTCCTTGCAATATTTACCTTTTAACTGTTTATTTTACAATTCAAGAAACTTCTCCCTCTTTTCAAACTCTCCAACATTTACTACACAAACTTTGAACGATTTCAATTAATTACAAAAAAATCATTTTTTGGATTTTTCAGAAATTAAGGATCGCCTGTCCATATTGTAAACCTTTTGACGGATTATTTTTTTGCCCGGATGTCTCCTTTTATGAATCCTCTTTCAATAAAAAATGTTTGTTTACCTTCTTAAAATGTTACTGCTTCGTTTTAATCAAGTCTGTACTCTTGAATGTCAAAGCATGATTTTTTTGTAATTCTGTTTTATGAGCTTAACCTCGGTCGGAACGGAATCCAAGTGAATGCGTATCAATTTTCGGGAGGGTCATTTCAGCCTTTATGACAAGGAAGGTCGTGGAAGGGCTCTGTCTCTTGATGAAGACACTCCCCTCCTGTTGGTTTCAAGCTTTGTCGAAAATAACTCTAGAATAGTTTGAGAACTTGCAGACAATCTCTCACTCAGCAAATCGATTGTCACTGATCGCCTCAAGGCAACCGGAAGGTGATAAAACTAAACTAACTTAATTAACTAACCACCAACGATTCACGTATGACCTGACAAAAAATGTTTGAGCTTGGTTATGAGACTCTGCATCATCCACCGCAGCAACTCGCTAACCGAGTACCATTTTTTTAAACACCTGGACCACTTATTAAAAGATAAAAGAATAATCAATAATCAAAATTTAATATAAAATGATTTTTATAATTTGTTAGTACCAAAGATTCAAACTTCTATTCACATAAGATAGTGTTTAAAAAAAAAACAACGGGTACAAAATATGGCATTTTTACAAATCCTATGTATCGTTGGAGACGAAAAAGGAAGTGGGTGAGGGATCTTCTTGTCTAACCCCTAATGAAGTATCACGCCTGGAAATTACTCCACTGGGTGATGAGCCTGATAATATTTGTTGGTTTAATGAAATCCTCAAATTCACTAGTGTAAAATAATGTTTTACTGTTTTGAATAAAATTATTACATTCGAAAATTTATCAATTGTTTTCTTATCATTCAATGGAAAATATTTATTGTTATGTAAGATTTGTCGATAGAACCTACCGTTAAGGAGCTATATATTTGTAAAATTTGTTAAATGTCGGGGCTTTTTTGACTCGCTCTAGCTCTGTTTGTTGTGCTCGGATCAAAAGTATGTTAATATTTTTCTTATCTGAAAATTAATGGAAAATATTTTTTGTTTTACTTTATTTGTCGCAAGGACCTACCTTTCAGGAGCTATTTTCACTTGAATGAAAAAGGTCACGTTTGAAACTGCTATTTTCTCTCGTTTGTTTATCTCGAATTATCATTGATTGTCAATTTAATTTAAGTAGTTTGACCTTTTAATTCTAAAATGTAAATTTGAAAAAGCAGTAGATTATAGATAAACATATCCATGACATATTGTTTTTCCGTATCTGGGAGAGATTGAGGGAGAACTTTTTTTTTTGCTCTTATTTTGGAATAATTCATTGTCAGAGAAGCATCGTGATGCTAAAATGATTTAGTGTTTAAAAAAATATTACATCAGAACGGATCATTATTTCTTTCTGTTTTGTTTATTTTAACTGTGAAATCCCTCCTCGCTACGGAATCCATGTCATTTTGTTTCTTTTAAAGATTCGTTGTCTAATTACGAACAGCTGTTTACATAACGAGGCTATTTAACAGATTCCTAATTAACAGAACTATTTGCTGATATATCACGCCTCGACGTTATGCTAAGTGATTCATTCCTTACCTGTTGTATCTCGGTTACTGTAAAGCTTTGATGAGACGAAAAATAATCGTTAGTCTGGGACACAATCTCCCCCATAGGATAACACAAGTATACAGAGAAATGGTACTTTCGTGTTAATTTGAAAATTGAGTAAATTATAAAATAAAAAATAAATGTAATGTTACGTCTAGAATTATTATTAGTCCAAAAGCTGGTGCCATATTTGGAACACGGATTTGACCCAATTTTCTTTTTACGTTAAAAGAACTATTTAAATAACTACATCTTTTTATAAACACAAGTACCCATTTGAGATTGAAAAAACATAATCAAAACTCAAAAGTGTATAGCGCAATGGAATTATAACCGTTTGAAGCAACCCAATATTTATTTATTTTTAGTGCGCTCATTACTCGTTGTCATTCAGAGTGGGGAATTATAATTTTTGGCAGTAAAAAATAATAATTAAATAAATATTGCTAAAGATATTCAATACCTAACCTGTTTATCTCTTTATTGATAGATGTTCAATTTGGTTTGTAATTTCCTGTCATTATCGGCGTTTTTCCGCAAAATGCTCGAATTACTTGAACCCTGAACGGAATGGTGACCTATTTATTTTCAAGGCTTCGACTACCTGAATGGATTTCCTAGTTCAATAAACTTTGTAATATCTAGGTGGCATTTTAAATCTTCAGATAGTGATAACCGATAGCCATATTGCTCCTAAAGGAGTTGCACAATCCAAAGACAGGGTTGAGTAGCTCCGTGAGGATCGGTGATGGCTGACACAGATTCACGTATTATTTAATGTAGGAGCTCAGCAGTTCTAGAACTGTCTGCGTAACTTCCCCGTTTACTGTCCTAATTTTTCTTTCACCACATAGTGATCTAAAAATTTTGTATGTCTCCGATACTTGGGCATGGTTTCGTAGTTTCCCAGGCCTCTTGGAAGAAGAGCCGCTCCTTTATATCTTGTCACGTTTATGCAGATTCGACACGAACTGTGGATTTATTATTGCTCTATAGAAAAAAATTATCGATTCGGTAGTATATTTTGAAATATAATTGAGAAACAGTAAATATTTCAACTTCACGAACTTTGTCTCTTCTTTGATAAAAGTTTTTTCTAGATAGCCCGTAAGTGCACAAGGGGAGCAAGAATTCGAGCACAGTCAGTCCGGGGCAAGCTTAAAGGAGCATAATTGACAGTACAATCACATACGCCGTAAATATTTGGGGTTTGAGGTATTTAGAGGAATTAGAGAAGATAAACACTAATTTCTATAAAAAGTTATTCTGTTTATCGAGATCTACACCAAATTGGCTTGTGAGGCTTGAGACTGGCTCTATTCATGCTAGTTGGCTGGCTCTTAAAATAGCTTTAAATTATTTAAGAACCATAGTCCAAATGAGTGATGATAGGCTTCCAAAGTTGTGTTTTTATAACTTAGTCAAGCTGTCTTCAAGTATAAATGCTAATTTTAAGTATAATTGGTGTTTACAAATAAAACATTTACTGGATAAAATCGGAGAAGGGGGACTAGTTTTCGAATCAAATATAGTTAAACTCAAAGAAAAAAGTCAAACTGTATTAGAAAAATACAAAATTTATTTATTTAATTCGGATCTATCCTCAAGCCAGCAGTCGAATTTTAGCACATTCTACAATAGCATTAATCCAACCGGTTCAATCCCTGTTTACATTAATATACGGATAAATATTATTTTCACTAGAATTATTGCACAGTTAAGAACTACAGGAAAACATATAATAAAAATAACTACTCCAGATAAAATCACACAAATTAATCCTCAAGAAATCTGTATGGTTTGTGTTCGCGCCGATCGGCGCTTTTGTGTTAAGGGGAAATGAGAAAATTGTAATTTAGTTCAAGTGACGCCCTCTACCGACTTCCCTCATTAACCGGCCCTTTACTTAGTTTTCCTATTGCCAACCAGAGGGCAGTTGACTTTATTAACTCTCGCAAAGTTTAATATGCGGGTGTTCTAATCGCGGACTTGGTTCCCGTACATGCCAAATCTGGTCACTCTGTTCCTGCACTCTGCCCTGGATGCACCTACTTTTGTCCAAGACTTCATAGTCTTCCTAGTTTTCATGCTCAAGGCTCACATAGCCTTCCGAGAATCTTTTATATGTTAAAAGTGTTTTCCTTTCGTGCTACAACCAGTAAAATTTTCCTTTTGACTTTAATGAGTGGTGATAGCAGAGGAGGAGAGTTCAATCAAGTTTTACAGGCCACAAGGAGCGTTCGCCTGTCTGTGAGGACTTCAGGGGCCCCGCGAGAGCTAGACGGCGACCGCAACCAGGTGAGTGCGCTTATCTGTATTTTTTGGTTGAATTATTTTCCCGCTAACATCTCCCCAAAGTTGCAGAACCTCGCTTTGATTAAATTCTATACAGTCCATTTTTACTGCGCCGAGGCGAGTTATTCGCACCGGCAATTTTCATTAACATTTTTGGTCCGATCCGGGCCGTATATATTGTACCGCATTGAAGCGAGACTTTTTGCAGTTTTGGGGCGATTAATCGGCCGCTCATTTTTCAATTTTATTTATTTTACTGGTTATTATTTTCAAATTTCCAGAAATCACGAACTTTTGACCACTTTCTGTTCAAAGTACGTGATTGCCAGTTTCTGCCGGTTTTTAACTAACCCTATACTCAGCCATTTTGTCTCCATCAATTTGATCAGCTGGTGGCTGACGTCACCACCCCCCACTCTAGTAACGTACTCGTTACTGCGTCTCGTAACAGTTCCCGCCATATTGTCTTATTATAACGTCAGTTACAATAACGTAATAATTAGTAAAATCAATTTTGCAACTTTTTCTCCTTTCCTTTTCTCTGCCTCATATATTATAATTTCCTTTTATTGCTGTATTTATTTATTATCTATTTTTCACAATGCCTACAGAAGACAAAAATATCATTGTTCAAGCACAACTATTGGCAAAGAGGGAAACGGTGTTTGCTGATATAACTAGCAGTTGGGCCCAAATAAAAGCTTCTTCTGTTGAGGATATTTTTTCTGTTCAGGCTCTTTACGAGGATTTACCCTTTCTTCAAGCTAAATTTGAAACGGTAAATGAAAAAATCAGTGACCTAAATGTTATCCTATCAAAACAGAATCAAGTAGATACCCAAGCCCCAGCTATAGCCTTCAATGATATAGCGCGTAAAGTAAAGGCTAAATTATTTCAGTTAAAAAAAGAACAACCCAGTATAACCTCAACACCTGTTGCCAGCCCTAGTCAGTTGCCTCAGGGTGGTTTTTCGTTACCACCAATTAATTTACCGATTTTTACAGGCGATATAGAGCAGTGGCCTGAATTTATCTCGTTGTTCACCGCCCTTGTTCATGACAACCAGTCCCTGAGCCCTATACAGCGTTTTCATTACTTAAGATCTAATTTGAAGGGAAGTGCTCTGTCTGTAATTTGTAACTTTCAACTAACAGCCGAAAATTATGACCTTGCCCTTTCGGCACTAGCACAGAGGTACCAAAATCCCAGGAGGATAGCGCAGGCTTACTTAAACCATATTTTACACTTTAAGCCGCTCAGTTCTAATTCATTAAATAGCTTAAAAACATTTCCTGGAAGTACACCAAAATTCAGTTCGGGCAATCAAGGCGCTACCAATAGACGATTTAGCTAATTTCATTCTGTTGACCTTATCTTTAAATAACCTTGACTCCCGCACATCTAAAGCCTTCGAGGATCAAAATTCTTCTAAAACGGTCCCTCTGTTTGATGACTTGCTAAATTTCATTACCAAGCAAATTAAAACGCTGGAGATAATTTCTCCCCCCACCAATCAAACCAGAAGCACCAAACTTAATTCGCTAATTGTCAACAATTTTTCTGTCCCTCCAACCCAATCAGATAGAGTTAGGGCGGTACCCTCTAATTCAGCTAATTTCAAATGTATTGCCTGCTGTAAACCGCATTCCTTGTCTTCTTGTTTCAAGTTTTTATCCTTCACTCGAGATCAAAAAATTGATCTCCTCAAAAAACACAAACGGTGTTTTAACTGCCTGGGTCCGCACCTAAAGGGTAATTGTAATTCTAAATTTTCATGTCGTCATTGTAATTCCCGTGATCATCACACGCTTTTACATTTGAATTCCGCACCTAATCGCGCACCTGATCCTGCTGATCACACTTCTGGTGATCGAGCATCCTCTTCCGTTAAACAATATCCACCCGATTCATCATTGTCTTTAAGTTGCAGTACTTCAGGTAGTCACGTGACTTCACTTTTGGGCACCTTTCGCGCGCGTATTTTTCACATCCACTTAGGTTACGTTCCAGTCCGAGGGGTTATCGATCCTGGGTCCCAACTATCATTTATATCCAAGCGCCTCTTTGACCAATTAGGTCACAAAATTCGTGATATGCCTATTACCGTTTCAGGCATCGGTGGGCGTGTCTCCAATTCTCCTGGCACAGTTTCGTGCGACATCTTTTCCAGATTTTCCCAGAGGTACATTCGTGTCAACCCGTCCGTGGTTCCTCATATCGCTAATCATTTGCCACCTAGAAGCCTCACTCCTGATATTGCTCGCGCTTTTGAACATTTAAATCTGGCAGATCCTGACTTCTATCAATCCGACCAGATCGACCTTCTCTTAGGTGCCGACATTTACCCGCAGTTGTTACTGCCTCAGCCGTTCATTCGCAGCTCCATCGGTCCTATTGCTGTTAACACCATTTTTGGGTTGGACAATAATAGGTCCTGTACAAACCCCATCACGCAATGAAGTCACTACCTCTTTGATTTCAGTATGCCAGTTAGCCCAAGACCTCCACAAGTTTTGGGAAGTTGAGAATGTTATCACTCCCGTTCCTTCCAGCCCTCTTGATGACCATGCCGATTGCCACTCACCTCCGTAACCTTGAGGGACGTTATTCCGTCGCTCTCCCCATTAAACCAGAAGCAGCTCCTTTAGCAGATAATCGGAAGGTCGCAGAGCACTCCCTCACTAGGCTCCTCAGGCGTCTCGGCAAGACGCCTTCCCTAAGGGCAGAATACAATCAGTTTCTTAAGGAGTATTTGGACGTAGGCCACATGTCTGTCTCCACGCATCCTGCGTCGTATGTGATCCCTCACCACGTGGTTACTAAACTTTCTAATCACAAGAGAAAGATTCGCGTGGTCTTTAATGCCTCCAGCCCTGACTCTTCAGGACTATCACTCAACGACCGATTGATCAAGGGACCCAAGTTACAACGAGACGTCTCCGACATTTTACTCAATTTTAGATTTCCCCGGGTTGCCTTGTGTTGCGATATAAAGCAAATGTATCGGCAAGTATTAGTGCACGAACGGGATCGGTACATGCAGCACATCTTCTGGAAGCCGGAAGATGCTTCTGCCGTACAGGAGATAGAGCTCAATACCGTGACGTACGGTATGGCCCCCTCAGCGTTTTTAGCTGTCAGAGTTCTTCATCAGCTCGTTCAGGACGAAGGGCACCGATTTCCCTTGGCTGCTCAGGCACTACTCGACCAGACCTACATTGATGATATCATCACGGGCGAAGATGATATTCATTCTGCGCTAGCCCTTAAGGTTCAACTTACGCAACTTCTTTCGGCCGGTGGGTTCGAGTTACGCAAGTGGTGCTCTAGCCACCCTCAAGTTCTTCACGATTTACCGCGGGAACACTTAGAATCTGCGGTCCTGTTCAATGATGAAGACACCCTCAAGATCTTAGGCCTGAGCTGGGAACCATCTCATGACTCCTTTGTCTTCAAGGTCCAGCCGTTTCAGGCTACCTGCACGAAGCGAAATATGCTTTCTTTTATCGCGAGGATCTTCGATCCACTGGGGTTCCTGGCACCCGTTAACATCTCCTTTAAAATAGTTATCCAGAAAATCTGGCTAGCCAAACTCGATTGGGACCAACCCGTTACTTCCGAAATCCAACTTCTGTGGGAGCAACTCACTGAACACCTTACTCACCTTTCTTTGCTTCAGTTTCCTCGGTGTGTGCTGCCAGCTTCTACGTTTGGCCACATGTCACTTATAGGGTTTGCTGATGTCTCTGCTGTTGCCTACGCCACCGTCTTGTACATTTGCTTTGAGGCACCTAATTCTCGTCATTCCGTTTTTTGGAAGGCGCGAACCCGCGTAGCGCCTTTAAAAACTCTCACCATTCCTAGACTCGAGCTTTGCGCTGCCGTGCTTCTTATCGACTTAGTACAGTCAGTCGATACACTCCGCTATCCTAAACCTTGGTCCAACATCCGGCTTTTTTTTTTTTCCGATTCCACCACAGTACTCACCTGGTTACACACGCCTCCTCATACGCTTAATACCTTTGTGTCTCATAGAATTGCCCACATCATGAACCATTCTCACTCCAACTTGTCATGGTCACATTGCGATAGTGCTATAAATCCCGCCGATATGGCCTCTAGGGGTATTACCCCTGCTCAGTACGCGCACGCCAAGAACTTCTGTCTTTGGACTCAAGGTCCCTCTTTTTTAACCAATTGTCAGGAGCAATGGCCTCCTCCGTATTCTGACGCTGGCTTGAACATCACAACTGTTCCGGAGCTCAAGGTTAATACCGTTTCTCTCATTGCGTCGCAGCCTGATTTCTCATTTGAGCAGTTTTCGTCCCGATTCTCTTCCTTCCTTCGCTTTCAACGCACCGTAGCGTGGATAATCCGTTTCGCATCCAACTGTCGGTCTCGCAAAACCTTAACGGTTTCCGAGTTGCAGGATGCCTTGTTCACGATTGTACGGCGTACTCAGTCCGAGCATTTTCAGGATTCTCTACTCAAAATTCGTACCGGAAAGCCGGCAAAGTCGCTTTGCAACCTGACGCCTTTCATCGACAGCCTGGGTGTTCTCAGGGTGGGCGGCCGACTTAAGAACGCCAATTTAAAGTACGATTCCCGTCACCCAATTTTGCTTCCTAAGTCCGCATATCTATCTCTGTTAATCTGCAAGCACTTTCACATTTCCTCCCTACACGCTGGGCCTACTACTTGCCAGGCCCTCGTGTGTAGCCGTTACTGGATTATCTCGTTGCGTCAGCTGTTAAGGAAGGTGATCCACCGTTGTACCACATGCCTTCGTTTCCGTGCTCCTACCGTGCAACCCATTATGGCTGACCTGCCTTCGTGCCGCGTTCGGCCCAGCAGACCTTTCTTCAACACCGGGATTGATTTCGCGGGGCCATTTCAGGTTCGCGCGTCGCGGCTTCGTAAATCTGCTCTTACCAAGGGTTACTTATGCGTATTTGTGTGTACCGCCACCAAGGCCGTGCACCTCGAATTTGCCTCTGAGCTTTCCACTGCCGTTTTCCTGGCTACTCTAGATAGATTCGTTGCACGCCGCGGTCTTCCGCATTCCATTCTATCTGACCAGGGTCGTAATTTTGTCGGAGCTAATAAGCAATTAAAAGACGTGCATCTTTTCCTCCGCGCTCATCACGAGGAAATTTCGAATGTCTTGTCGAGTCGAGAGATAAGTTGGGTATTCAATCCTCCTTTAGCGCCCAATTTCGGTGGTCTTTGGGAAGCCGCAGTCAAATCCGCAAAAACTTTGTTATCTCGGTTACCCACCGAAGTTTTATTCACTTTCGAAGAATATGCCACTCTTTTCGCTCGGATCGAGGCTATTCTAAATAGCCGTCCTATCTGTTCATTGCCTTCTGCCCCCGAGGATGCCGCTGCTTACTTAAGTCCGGGACACTTCCTCATTGGGGCTCCACTTTTATCCGTTGCCGAGATTCCTATTTCTGAGAATCATCATTTAACATCTAGATGGAAGATCATTTCCCAGTATTCGCAGCACTTTTGGCGACGATGGTCCAGGGAGTACTTAAACTCGCTGATGCAGCGTACTAAGTGGACCGCAATGTCCAAACCAATAAAGCAAGGCGATGTCGTTGTGATCAAGGATGTGAATAGCCCTCCCCTCTCCTGGCCTATAGCCCGCATCTCCGAACTCAAGCCTGGGCTCGACGGTGTACCTCGAGTGGCCATCCTTGAGACCTCCAACGGTACTCTCACTAGGCCGATCAACAAGCTCATTCCGCTCCCGGAATGACGTCTGTGCCATTTATGTTTTTTATTTTATATAATTGCTGCTCAATTGGGCTGATTCTTTTTTTTTCTTTATTTTGTATAATTGATTACTTAATAATACTGTCTTATTTTCTTTACATTATATAATTGTTGCTCAGTTGGGCTGATTCTTTTTCTTTACTTTGTATAATTGTTTACACAGTAGTACTGTTTTATTTTCTTTACATTATATAACTGTTGCCCAGTTGGGCTGATTCCATTTTCTTTACATTGTATAATTGTGCACCCATTCTTGTTACAGTATTTTTATTATTTCCTTTTTTTTCTTTATCTTTCTCCTTACTCAAGCTGAGCTTTTTTTTTTTTTTCTTTTTTTGTATAAATTTGCTGCTGCCGCCCTCCATTTTCATTGTATAACTTTTGGAATAAAATTGGGCAACATCCCAATTTTGGTGGGCGGTATGTTCGCGCCGATCGGCGCTTTTGTGTTAAGGGAAAATGAGAAAATTGTAATTTAGTTCAAGTGACGCCCTCTACCGACTTCCCTCATTAACCGGCCCTTTACTTAGTTTTCCTATTGCCAACCAGAGGGCAGTTGACTTTATTAACTCTCGCAAAGTTTAATATGCGGGTGTTCTAATCGCGGACTTGGTTCCCGTACATGCCAAATCTGGTCACTCTGTTCCTGCACTCTGCCCTGGATGCACCTACTTTTGTCCAAGACTTCATAGTCTTCCTAGTTTTCATGCTCAAGGCTCACATAGCCTTCCGAGAATCTTTTATATGTTAAAAGTGTTTTCCTTTCGTGCTACAACCAGTAAAATTTTCCTTTTGACTTTAATGAGTGGTGATAGCAGAGGAGGAGAGTTCAATCAAGTTTTACAGGCCACAAGGAGCGTTCGCCTGTCTGTGAGGACTTCAGGGGCCCCGCGAGAGCTAGACGGCGACCGCAACCAGGTGAGTGCGCTTATCTGTATTTTTTGGTTGAATTATTTTCCCGCTAACATCTCCCCAAAGTTGCAGAACCTCGCTTTGATTAAATTCTATACAGTCCATTTTTACTGCGCCGAGGCGAGTTATTCGCACCGGCAATTTTCATTAACAGTTTGTAATATGAAAACTAATGAAGACCTCGGACATATTCTTTACACTTGCCCAATTTATAATGGCCTGCGTAACACTTATTACCCTAGCATTGATTCAAATGACAGTTTTCAAATACTTAATCCACAAAATGAAATAGAAGCAAAAAAACTGGCATATTTTATTTTAAATATAATTAAAATCAGAAATTTTTTTACTGAGATATAGTAGATTTAACTGTAAAATATCAGTATCATGTATATACCTATTTGCCTGAGATATGACATATATTTATATATACTTGAAAGTAGTAGTTTAATATGATCTTTGATAAAGTTTAAAGGTTTATAAAGGACATAAAAAAAATTTTAATTATTTTATTAGGTATTTTTTATTATTTAGATTGAAAAATATTTATTTAATTTTTATTAGAGAAAGAAAAAAAACCGTTTATTATAACGCTTTCTAATTATTTAGCATAAAATCTTCATGTTGAGCTTGAAATAATATCAAAATTATATATAGAAGCTAATTATTTTTTTAGATATCTGAAATCACTAATTTGTTACAGTGTATCCCAGGGGTGGGGTACAGTGCAACCTCCATAAGGGTACAGTATACCAGTATGAACAAAATACAGGGTACAGTATTGGTAAACAAAATTAAGCATAAGCAAATTTATAATATGAGAATATTATTTTTCTTCTCTTTAATGTCATTAGCATTGTGTATACCAACGCCCGTCTTTATTTTCCTTTTACAACTATTTTTGATGTAACATCGATCATGTAAAAATATAATCAAAGGACGCACAGGATGTTACGCTAAATTATACCCCACACCCTACGTTCAAAACCAAAATTCGTTAAAATTATACGAGTCAGATATTGTAATAAATCTACAAAGCACCCTAGTACGTAAGCAGCATAACTTTATATACTGACTTAGGAATGCCAACAGTTAACTAACAAATACGAACCAACTTCAAACGATTCCATGAAACATTACATGGACATCTGAATACACTTATAAACGACTTGACTACTATACATATTCACGACAACACCCAGCTAAGGCTAAAAAGGAGCTGGATGAGAGACCTCCTAGACTAAAATAAATTTTTAAAAATAAATAAAGACTGTACGTGCCGCTAGGTTCTGCTCCCCCGTCATGCCTTTCACGACATTTTCTTTCTCACAACAGGTTCACTGGCTGTCTAATTGTAATTAACAGGTGTGAATAAATATATAAAGTAAAAAAAAAATATATATATATATATATATATATATATATATATAATCATATATATTATATAAATATATATATATATATAATATATATCACCAGAAATAATTAGTTTTCCATCAAAAATAAAACTTCACCAGCCAAAATGTTCATAATTATTTTACATAAAATATTTTTGTTTTTTCTCTTTCAGATTTTAATTCACACCTGTAACAATCAGTGAATGTGATGAAATTGTAATATTGCAGGCCTTGTTTGCGTGTGGGAGACCAGCACTCAATAGTACCTCCTCCTGGCATGGGTTAAAGAGATTTATTTGAGCAAATCTCTCATCCAGCTTCTTTTAAACCTTCTGAGAGTATTTCCAGGTATGTCAGTCGTGGCCATGTCATTAATGAATATGTTGTTATGTCCATGAAGTCTGTCATGAAATCGTCTATAAAGGTCATGTATATTTACTGTGGATATTTCTAAATCAGTGTGAATTGTGGGGTTTGAATCGTACCAAGGTGATTTCGTGATTAGTCTGAGTAATTTTGATTGGAATATTTGTAGCGTTTTTTTTTTTTAAGGTGTGTATTTTTTGCAGTCCCGTATATTTGTGAGGCGTATGTCCATATGGGCTTAAGTAAGTAAGTGTATGTATTCAGTCGTCGGAGTTTTAATGTCGACCGTTTATGAAGCATTGGATACAGAAATTTTAATCTCTTGGTTAGACTGAGACGTTTTTGTTTTACGTGTGGGCCCCAGGTAATTCTTCTATCAAATGTAAGTCCTAAGTAATGAATATCGTTTGTTTGTGGTATGGGTTGATTATCGATGAAGACAGGTGTACAAGAGTCTTGTCTGAGTGTAAAGGTTATGTGCTGTGATTTGGTGTAGTTTAGTTTTATTTTCCATTGTTTGAACCAGTCTTGTAGTATTGTTAAGTGGTTTGTTTGTTTGTTTGTTTAGTTTCATGGCGCACAACTGCATCAGTTATTAACGCCATATTTTCTTTTTTATTTTATTCTCCACATCTATATTTTATTTTATTTTTATTTTTTATTTGATTTTATTTAATTTTTTTTATTTATAGCTAGCCACTACTATCACCACGTTTTTTATGTTATTCAGCTTTATATATACATTTCTATTGACTGGAGTAACCAGTTGAACCATTGGTGAATCTCCTCCCCCCCCCCCTCGTCCTTCCAGGGACAGGTCGCAATGAGGCTATTAGTGAAAGGTCGTGGACCAAAGGTCGGCATGTATTTGAGCTGCCATTCCATTACTGATCTAGTATAATCTATTTGGCTTATGTTTGTGTTCTAAGATATATAATTAAACATATTTGATTACATATTTAAATGGAGTCACGTTTGCTGTTCCCTCCTAACATTGCCGCATTGAAAAAATTGAGCTTTCATATATAGGTAATGCAAATAGATTTTATGAAATATATATTTTCCAGTTGCTTCTTGCTTTTGTATGAAATATTGTTCATTAAAATAATTAAAAATTTTTACGAAAGTAACTTTTAATTTTAACTAATAAGGTTGAAGAAAAATTCTTCTATAATTAACTTTAATAATTTCGTTGTTTATATATTTTTCCAGAGTCTCTATATTCCGATTTTAATTTTTTTTTCTTTGTTTTTTTAGGTGAGTAGAATGCATTATTTCTGATGGATTTATAGGTAAGGTTATTAATTTATATTTATGGATAATAAATATTTATTAATTTATTTTTTGTTATTCTTTGAAGGGGAAAAAATATATATAGATAACTTGAAATTCAATCATTTTATAAAAAAAACGAAATGTACTACTTGTTTTACTAGTAATTATTTTATTCGTAATAATCGTACTTTTGTTTCATTAATTGTAAAATGTAATTTTTTGTCTCATTTTAAGAAATTTGTTTCTTCAATTGATTTTATTAAAAAATAAATAAACATTTTATAAAGAGATGCTTAAGATGCAAACTCTAGATTACTCTCAATCCTTTCAGATTTAAAAGTGAGGGGAAAAAAATACTAAATAAAATCATGCACGTAAAGGGCTCTGATCCATAAACCTATAACGCATTATTCATTAGATTTTATAGACATCTTTATTTATATTTAAGTTATCCCACAACTAAAAAAATAAATAATCTTTCCCAGGGGTACAGACATAGTAATCTCATATTTAAAAATTGCCCGTACAATCAATGAAACTAAACCATCATGGTTACATTTTAGCATGGCTGGTAATGAAAGAAAACACCCAATCATTCAAAACACCGTCTTCTATTTATTATACAGTATAATAGAGCTATCACAATTTTTTTTTTTTAAATTGTTTTATTGAATATATTTTACAAGATGCCCCTCTAAAGGGCAATGAATAATATGGATGACAAAGAATTCCATCACACAAGTAATTAAAAAAAAAGCTTTGGAGGAGAAAGATATTATTATAACATCAGTGAATTTGAGTTTTCTATTTTGAACGTAAAATAGTAGGACACTGGTTACAGATCTTATAGGATTTAACCACTAAAGGATATGATGGTTGGATTCACTAACGTCATCGCGCAGAAACCCTGATGAAGGCTTACATTGTAGGCGTAAACGTCGGTACGATAAATTAACTGTACTCCCCAACTACCTAAATCGTCATTAGTTACACAGTAAAAAAAATAATAAAAAAAATAAAAATAAAAAAATAAAAAAAATAAATAAAAAATAAAAAAAACTCATCAATAATAATTTTATTGATTTAATCTTCCTGATTCTTTCGTTTATATTAGTGAATTGTAATTATATTCCGACTAAAAAAATTGTTTATGGATTGATTTTTAAGGTGGAAAATGCCTAGTAGTTGGATTTATACAATAATATGAAGTTTGCGATTTACTATATCTTTTTTATAATATCGTCTGTATCTACGTATTAATGATAATTATCAAACATATTTCTGTGTGACCGAATTTAAAGTAAATGGGCAATTATTCGCTAAACCGTGAGATATGCTGTGCCCAAACGAGGGATTAATGCTATTCAAATTTATTCCAGGTGACATTTACATTTGGGGCAGGCTAATCGGATCGACCGGCATAGGGTACCAGTTGATTGGGCTAGGCAGAGAGGCATGTAGGTACTGCGGTGGGTGGTGGAATGCAAGTTGCTCTTCTGGCCCGGGGTGTGGTCCAACGAGGTCAGCCGATGCATCACTCCTGAACGACATACTGCTTAACTAACCCGTTATGAGTGATATCCTATTGTTAGCTCTCACCGGGTCAGATCATTATTACTTCGGTAAATATCTTGTAGATCGCAAAGGATCGTTCGTTATGAAAGAGGTTTTCCTTCATGTAACGAATTTCGACCTATAGTATAACCTCATGTGGACAGATTGGATCTAAATTGATCGAATTATTGATAGTGCACACTAAACAAAATAACCCATTAAATGAGCCAAGGTTCATAGTTGAATAATCTTTTTTAGAATTGGAGGATTAAAATGAATACAAACGAATCTCACCTAATTAATGTTTTCCTTCGTCGTAAACTTACGAATTCCTATCCTACTACGTATTTCACTTATCCTTTTTGAACTGATCCTCTACCTTGGACATCTGAACAAACGTCTTAGTTAAAATCCACATGTATGACTAAAGCGTCAAGAAACTGCTCATCTTTTTTCACTTATTCAGATTTATTAGACAAACGCTTAAAGATGCCTATAAAAGACAGATAATTTGGGCTTTAAGGCTCAACTTAACCATCCAGTTCTTTTCGTATCCAATCCATACGACCCAAAACTCTTTGTAAAATCCTCGATGTTCTTTATTATGCCACAATTAAATTATCCGTAATGATTCATAATGTTTCATAAGTTGTTGAATTGGTTCAATACTTCCATATTCCGAACATATATTTCCATGGTAAGCTCTATACCCACTAGAATCCACTTTCACACTAATTTTCTTAATTCTTTTCCGACTTGGTCGTAATATGAGATCTAAATGCAACGACACACACACATGACAAATACCATTGCAATTGTATCCTATATCATCATGCATACGTTTGAATTTGTTAAATTTTGGATAAATTCCAGATAGTAATGTAATCTCCTTTATAATCCTTCTCAGATGGACTGTTTAATTGGTCAACAAGTCGAAGTTCTCCAGTGAACTAGAAACAGAAGCTATCTACGGCTCGGACTCCTATTGTTCTAGTATCTGTAATTTGCGTCGGATTATATAACCGCAAGTCCTGTCAACGGAATGCCCTCAGGTTTCGTGTCTTTTTTTTTTCTCCGAAGAGATTTCGATACTTCATTCCGAAGACGTGGAAATTTTCAGCTATTTTCAGCCCATGCCGCAACTCATTGTCTCTGAATTAATCTTTTGTCTCTTTGAGATTTGTCCACGGTACTGACGGAACTAATGGGTCGATAATGAACGAATATTAGTTTGGGGAGGTCGAGGATTGGTCAATTGGTGAGCACGGGTTATTGTCATGGAGATTAAGTTGAGTTAACATATTGAAACTTCAATACTAACAATTTAGCAAGACAAAGTTTCAATAAAACCAGATTCATTACACAAATTCAATAAAACAAATTCATTAATTTGGTACAATTGGGATCAGTTTTTAAAAACTTTTCAGTATCTAATGAATTTTATCAACAACAAAAAAAACAAGTCAGCTCTTGTTTAGAGAGCATGACACTCATGTTTATCATACGAAACTAATATAAATATAATATATAAAGAAAAAATAAGCATTTTTTTTTTTAAACTTGAGTGAGTCAGATTTTTCAAAGTTAAAAAAATATTGACTGGTAACCCCGAAGCCATCATTGCTTTGCAACCTTGCATCCATTGTCAAACTATTATGCGGTTTATTTGTTTACTTGCTTCTTCTGTTCCATCCTGATCGTTTTTTAAGATATGATAACCATCGATTCCCAACCTTGATCGCAACAAATCTCAGAGGTCGATAAATCGATATAACTCATGCGATCCGCCATTGACCCTCAACTGTGGAATTTCGAAACCCACAAGTCACGAAAATCCCAGCCTTCGTTTATTTTCTCGTATGAAAAGTAAATCATTGTCTCCCCCCCCCCCCTCTCCCGTTCGTATAACTCTTTGTGAATACGATAACGTATCGATAGCGGTTTCGATTTCGAAATAATACAGGCCTTGTATGGACAGCGACCACGTACCCTTGCTATCGTGTTGTTCGGTGCTGACGAAAGAGCCGGAGGTTTGCTGAAGGTGTCGATCAAGGAGAGTGTTTTCGCAACGTCTTCGGTAGGACATGGCCTGCGGTATCTGAAAGGTATCTGTGGGTCAAATATGATAATCGCGGGAGCAAGAGTCATCGGCGAAGTACCGGTCATCCGAAGTAAAGGGGCTGCAGCTGATAGCTTTTTGCTGCAACTGCTTGCTTAAGATTCTGTCTTTATCAGTAACCTGGTTATTAAAAATTGAATTAAATAATTCTATTAACGTATTCCTACAAAAAATAAAATAAAAATAGATACTCGCTGAAGTTCCAAATGATAATATAGGAGTATAAATACAATTAGAAAAGGTTTTATTATTTATGACTTTTACTATATTTATATTAAAGTTGTTACATTAAGTAAACTTTAGCTAAGGGTCTCAACCTGGGGATCGCGAAAAAATAATGAAATAATTTAATTATTTTGTGAGAAAAAAATCATTATCATAAACTTACATATAAACATTTTAAAATATAATATAATACATGCCCATGTACTTGTAAATTCCTCATTTATGTGCATGTCATGCAGCATGTTCATACACGTCGCTGCTATAAAAGTATAAAAGCAGTAACATAAAATAACATGAATAGTTTTTTTGTTTTTTTTTACTGTCTATATTGTTTCCTTAAAGACATAAATACAATGCATCAAAAAACAACACAATTTTTAAAAAAATAGTCAAAATTAATTTTTATTTTTTTTTAATTTATAAAGTAACTGAAGGGATTGGCGGATGAAGGGTTTATGCCACATTTTTTTATATTTTGTTTTCAATACAATCTAGTTCATTTGATGAGGGATTTATGCGTAGAATTGAAAGATAGCGAAATTTGAATATTATATTGAACAACTAAAAAAGACACATGAAGAAGATGAAGAGGCTGTGTAACTATGTATAAAAAAAAATACTTTAAACATTAACTATTCAAAATTGTGTTCTGTTACATAATTCTTTTATCTTTTATTAATGTTATTGATTAATATTAATTTATTTATTTTTACTGTTTAGGGATCGAGGAGCAAATTAATTTATTTACTCATTTTTACTGTTAACACTAAATAGGATATTATAAATAGTTAACGGATACAACGAGTTCACGAGAAAAAATGGTTATAAGAATAAAAAATCACTGCTAGAATAAAAATCAACCAATAAAATGGGCAATATCTTTCATAACTGTTTCTTATAATTGTCTATATATTTATCTAAGGGGTACCTGGCTAATGGAGTTCGTATTATGGACGTTTTTCTATCTTATAGATTCTAAGAAAAAATACTCAAATGTAGTTTCACCATTAGTGATTATCAGCGCTGACACCAAGACAAATATCTGTTATGAAATATTTTCTTCGGAATCGTTTGGAAGATTTGGTGTGGGTGAATGAACATTTGTTAGATTAAGAAACGAAGCTGCCAAACAATGATTGATAGGCTTTTGTTTTCGCTTCCAACAATCTTCGTTCTCATAGGTGGCAAACCTATTTATAGACACCTGATAACACACATCAATTTGTCAAGTATATGCAATATAATAAATACATATATTTGAGTGGGAGTATGTTTTCCATACTATATACTTGATAACTGTTATATAGCAAATAATAAAACTCAATCATTGATGTATCACTTTCCAATTATAAAACAATCTTACCTGCCCTAATGGCATGTTAACTGTACTATTTTACTGAAACAATCGAACCCCAGTTTTTTACTTTTTTGAATCTAATTTTTTCTGATCTTCTTTAATTAAGAACGTTCCTCGAAATCTAAGTTCACATCTTTTCTGTACATAAGATTAATTGTGGAAATCCTTCATGAGTCTATCTATTACATGGGTACATTGAATATAGTTTCTTACACGCTTGATTATTTTTTTACACACAATATATTTTATCCTTTGAAGAATTCCTTTTTTCCGTAAACTACCATAACTTTATTTTATGTAAATAAATGAATTATAACTATATAGACCCTTGAGGTTTACTTCGATTCAACCCAACAAATTATTTTAAACTACATCAAGGTCTTTTCCAGTCTTCATGAACTATGAACTTCACTCTGGTTTTCGGGACTTCATACACAATTAAAACAACATTAAGTGATTTATGCATCCATAAACTACCTAGTGTTTAGCAGCTATTTCTTTTTTTTTTACAATTTTCACAGTAAGTCATTATGTAACGTAAATTAAACAGCTATTATTTTTTACAACTGTATATAATATACAATATATTATTGTAATTTACAAGTATAATCTTGTCGTTTGAGTCTTGTAGCTCACTAATTGCAAATCTTAATTTACGGCAAATGGTAAAAACGAACGAAAAAAAATGATTTCATGTTCAAAATAAATATGAATGAAATCTACCCCCTTAGTGACATATTTCGCATTTCCTTAATTAAGAATTCATAAAAAGTTCACTGAACAAAATTAAATTTTGTGTCATTGTTTATTTTCTATTAGAAAAAAAAGTATCGTGACATTAAAAAAAAAAAAATGTTTATAAGAATCTTTGAAAATTTGTGTAGTAAATATTGTAATAATCACGAATAATTTCTTGTTTGTCATGTAAATTAAAAACATGGCTTCTGACTGGGTCTAAAATCCTAGACAATCTTCTAACAAGGTGTTAGAATAAGGTTGTCAGCACGAATATGTTTTTAGAGGAAATTAATAAAAAATATTTTCGCTTTTTGGTCCCTGTAACGGCGTAGGAAGGCATTTTTTTTGGCAATTTTTTTAAAAGTGCCTGGTCTAAAAATATTAGATCTTAGGTGCCGAAAAAAATTTAATATCACTAAACTAATTTCTTTTATACCTCAAGTTTAACTTTGAGATATAAAATAAATTAGTTTAATGCTATTTCATTTTTTTCTCGGCTTCTGGGCCTATTAGTCAGAACGGCAAAATACATATATAATATTTTTTGACCAGGGACCTCCAAAACAATTGCTAATAAGATCCATGATAGAGTGAGTGTGTCCCTTGCGAGTTTCGGTACAGTGTTTAATATTATTAAATTCCGAATAGTACTATTACTACTAAACTAAATATTCTTGAATTCTTTACTAAACTGCCAGAGGGGAGGCGGATACCCGAGAAGAGGTGTATGGACTGATGATCTTCCTCCACCCGATCGGACATCCATGTAGTGCGGCCGGAGGTTGGACTCCCCCACAATGGCCACCTTCGTTCCGCTGGCCAAAGACAATGGTCGGGAGCAATGTCCCCTCGTCATCGGCTGCTTTAGGCTCTGCACCTGAGACTGATTAGGATATCGTATAGAAAAGTATAAGCAATGATAAAATTGTATGAACATTATCTGTTTTATAGATTCTGGCTTCATATGGAGTGTTTTCATGAGAACATTTTAAAGTTTAAAGCAAACCACAATAACATGGAGTTTAGGGACATAATAATGAACTGCAAGAGCCTTTAGAAGTAAGTTATAGATTTGACACTACTTCACAATAATCCTCCCTAGTTGACAGTTTATTTGGTAATAAAAGTGAAAAATGTCAAATTTTCTCCTAGAACCGCTAAACTCTATGAATATAGATTCCTGCTAATAACGCGTTTTTTTTTGTAGATCTACCAATTAGTAGTGTCTTTACGAGTCATAGCTATCAGATACATATTTCTTCAAATTTAATTTATTTGTTTTTTTACAGTTGTAAATTTTAAATTAGAAAGAAATATTTTTTTTTACTCAACACGTTTTTTTATTATACACGACCCAATAAGAAAAGATACCACTAAATACCACTACGATTAAGGTGCAGTTCCTTAAATTACTAAATCTTACTATGTCCAGATATCTCTAATATTCTTTAGTAACTGGGTTCTAATATGTTGAATATACATTCTTCGCTTAGCTTCTTTTTTGGCTTGTATGATGGCTGTCACTTATACAAGTATCGTCATCGTCAACGATATAATCCTCGTAAGATCTTAGCCTCCTCCACAATCCATTTCTATTCGTTTTTCCTTCTCCACCCTCCTACAACGAAGGTCCTATATCATCAATTTAGGAAGCCTGCCTTCTTACATTTTATGGACATGTACCAACCATCTTATTCCAATTGGGTCTATTAGTCCTTTTTACCAATCCCTGACGTACGCAAGAACCTCCCCAGGGTACCTTTATGAAATAAATATTAACTGACTCAAGTATGAATCCAACCCACACTCTGTGATCTCACTCCTGACCTTAGTGATTAAAATATCTATTGTTATATTAAATATAACAATAAATATAATATAAATATAAATATAATATATTTATAATAAAATATTATTATTTATTTTTTTCGATTTATTGTCGATTACATATTGATAAGTATGCTACTAAATTTTAGATTTATTCTCATAAATCGGGTGCCATGTCCCAGGCTAGTGTCAACGAAGTTGACTCTCAGTATTCCAGTGCGGTCCCTGGTGACTCTAGACGCATGATATTCCAGAACGTTAGCGCTGCTCCTTGCATGTCAAGCAGCATCCTCTTCTCCTTTTTGCCTGGACCGTCAGCCTTCGCCGATCTACCGGTCCAAGGATATTTAAAGGAATTTCAAGGGTAGTCCAAGAAGATAGGAAAGAATACAAAGGTGCTCATCAAAAATCTGTACCCAACCTCTAGCGGTCCTAATATCGAAAATCGAACTTCTAGAATATCTATAGTTTCCATTGCTTATAATTACAGTTGTAGACTTGTGCCTCCCACCGCCTTCGCAATCGAAGATAACGGGAAGACCTGGAGAATTCCACGACCTCACGAAGAAGTAGCGGTGAGGAGACAACTCGGTAATTGAGGATGTTGTCATCCAGCCCAGGGTCGACCCTCGCTGTCGCAAGAGAACTGAGGCAACGCTAACTCCAACTTCCAGTATATATTAGTTATTGCCGAGTCCTCTTCCTACCGAGCTTATTCTTTGTTATTTCTTGATTAGTCCCTCTATTTTCAACACTCCTTCAAGGACTGCAATTGCAAAAACTACTCTTCTAGGGGAAATTTCAGGATAAGCGAAAACGTACCTTAACTTGTATGTTTTGAAACATTTAAAGCAAGGTTCTCTATTTTCAGCTACAGGAACAAACAATTATACTAAAAATGAATACCGTTATATATAACCTTAGACCATATTCCACAATCTGCTGATGTGATGAAAAAAAAAAATTGTGAATCCAGGGGAAAATATAGTTTTTCTCAATAGATTTATTTGTTTATTGAGAAGCTAAATCCAGATTTTGACTAACTCTTCCCACTCGACTCTCAATAACCCTCTAAGGTGTCTGAACAGAAGGTGGTGTAGGGAGCTTCTTATGTAGATTTTATAGAAGTGCTACTAATGAGTAGTTACTTTACTAGTTATTGACTTGGCATTAAAGTCAGATTTCCGTATATTTTCTTGATACACAAGTATTATATACCATACAGTTGTAAATATCAGTTAATAAATAAAAAATAATAACTGTTTAATTTACTTTCCATAATGATTTACTGTGAAAATTGGGGGGAAATCTCCAATCATTTACATGTATATATTCTATACAGTTGTAAATATCAAGAAGAAATAAAAAAAAAATTAAATAAATAAATTATCAGAAACTCTTCTTTTCTTTGCGATACTGACATAAAATAGAAGCAAAATTCAATTTAAAATTTCGGTTTATTTCTAGTATTTGTTAATCCAGTCTTTTTAGTTCTAAATAAATTTTTTGTTGGGAGAACAATATAAAAAGGCTAGGTTTATTAATACTATAATAATATGATCTAAAAAAAATTAATACGCTTAATTTTTTTTAATTCAATTCAAAATTGATCATTATAGACTTTTTATAATTATTAATTCTTAATAAATTCAATTTTTCGGCATTCGATCCTCAAATTTTCTTTTATTATTTATTCACTATAGTAACATAGGGATACATTCTCATCATCAGACTGCAATTTATATAATAAATTTTCATTTTACTTAACAATACATTCACTAAATTAATATAATTTACCTATCACAGTGTTTACACACTAGGTTATTTATCTAAAAATAATTTATTGCAACCTACTCTGCTATTATTATTCAAGGGTCTATTTTTATTTTTGTTTATTTTGTGCATTTCTTATTAATATAATCAGTTCTGTGATAATAACGAAATTTCGGATTGTTTTTTTAGACCTTCACATTAAAATAATAACAAAGATTCTGAATGTTTGTTATTGTTAGGTTCGCAAAACAGATTAGTGTCGACCGAAAATCAATGTTATACTGGAAAAAGGGATTCGAGCTCATAAAACTTTTTACTTGTTTAAATCCTCGTTTACACATCGTCCTCAAACCTATGATTCTCTAGAAAAACAAATAGTTAATAGTATATAATACAACTTGGTTAGTTAGATCATCACATGTATTTTTTTAGTCTATGAAGCTTTAGCAATACCCTTTCAAAAAAAA
The DNA here is from genome assembly GCA_003667255.2 of Euschistus heros. NCBI lineage: Eukaryota > Metazoa > Arthropoda > Insecta > Hemiptera > Pentatomidae > Euschistus > Euschistus heros. The sequence continues at coordinate 987,922 of RCWM02000067.1, forward strand.
ATTTAATTTATTTTTATCTTCGTTAACATTCCGCAACTCTGGCCCTGAGGTCCATCTCTGACGGTTATATAAGTATTTCGATTCCCTCCCAGGCAGAACTACGATCACGACTACATTGGAACCAGCCGAGCGTAGAACCTGCACCAACGTTGATCAATTATGGATGAATGGGGTTTAGAAAGTCAATTAAATCTGGGGTCGATGCTGTGTAGAGCTATGCACGTTTAGTGGACTGCAGTTATTGATCGTTTTTTTTTTTTTTTTTTTTTTTTTTTCATATGGTCACTCTACCACTTTCTTTTCCTAGTTTTATTAATAGCGATCTGATAACAGGTTACGAAAACCTGAAACTAAATCACTTTAAAACTCTTAATCTTATATTATTGTTAAATGTTTATTTATAAGACTAATCTCAAACTTAAAAAAGGTGTGCTATAGAACAACTTTAATATTTATAAAGGATCATTATATACAATTAAAGAAAAAATAATACAAAATTTTCAACAGAAAAAAAAATAGTCAGAAGATGGTCAGAGATACAGCCAGGTTAATAAAGTACACATCTAACCATAACAAAAATAAAATAAACAAAAATCGTAGCTATACATGGTTAAATAACTCATTAAATCATCATATAAAGTAAATTGGTATCCTAAAATAATAAATGTTTTCTTAATTATGTACGTACCGTTTTGTACTATTTTTTGTACAGTTCCCAATATTTTTTATAAACGGGTTTTTATTCTATTTCCACTGAATAAACTATATTTCACTTAGTTTATTAATATATACATTAATATAAGGTATAAACAACGTTCAGTGGATAATTTTAACTTTTGTGTAATACGCATAGTTTCCTGTAATTCAAAGGTGATATTTATTTTTAAATATTTGTAGTTTTTAATAGGTTTTTATTAACTTGACCTGTATGTAACGGAATCTTTCATCGTAATTTTCACCAATTTCCAACAATCTGATTAACTTGAAAATTTGCACACGTTTCAAGGACCAATAACAACACAATAATTGCACAACTTTGTTTTAATGTACTCACTTAGTCTAGTTAAATTACCTTGAAAATGGGGACCCGCTTTGTAAAAGGTTAAGTAGTAGGCTTCACATTTTTATTGTTCCAGATGGGTCCTGAGAATATGATATCAAAAATGAAACTAAATTTATCAAGGGGAAAATTTTTGGGGGCAAAAAAAAAACCCAAACTTTTTGAACTACTTTCAGATTTAGAAAAAAAAAAAAGTGTAGCAAAATGGTTTCAATCGAAAAATGTTTTATTTACAAAATTAAAGTTTATCAAATTGTGCGTTTAAAGACATCTCTTGAACTGAATTCGATTTAGACAGTTAAGCCACAATCTATTGTCAAACACCGAAGATTTTTTCCCATTACTACTCTGATATATGTAAAAAAAAAAACAAAAATCGTTGGTTGGTTATGGATAAACTGTGTTAAAAATGCAAAAAAATCATAGTCAGAGAAATTAGCTTCAAAACCTTGAATTAAAAAAATTAAAAGGTCTGACTGCTATAAATTGTTCACTACGCTTTTTTATAAACTATATTTTTTTTATAATTAGTTTTAGAATAACTGAATATCGGGCATGCGTATGTTAGTATGGACGTGGGTCTTAAGCATTATTATAAATAGTTATTTATTATCGGTGCTTAAGTTTGATTTCATGTTAATCTTAATCTTATAGTTTTCTGATATAGATAGCAGGTTTGCTTATCTATTTAAAAATATTCCATTTATTGAGCCACATCTTATACAAAGAGTCCATGTTATATGTAGTAGTAATAATTTTGTTAAAGAGGGTGGACTTATTTTACATGTCCACCAACCTGCCTCGTAGCCAGGTCATTTATTTGTTCTTTAAAATATTTAGGAAATACAAAAATAAATAAATAATGAAAAAATGAAAGAAAACAGTACAAATTGGACTTTCATTTTCTTTTTATACACCTGGAAGAGAATGGTATTAAAAATAACTATTCTCTCTTTTTTTTAAACAGCTATTTCCATTTTAGCTTACTGTTGAACAATTATCACCGCTGCCCAGCGAAGATCCTGGATACACACTCGGCTAGCTGCCATTTCTTGCATCCCTTCAACTGTTTGTCTCTAGAATTGTTTTGGTACTTGCTGTACTAATATATAGAAATTAATATTCATTGATAGTATTAATTATGTTCCAAACATAAAGAAAGGAATGCTCAGTATGTGTAAATCTATAAGGTCAATTAATTCGTGTTTTAAATAATTTGACAAAATTATGTTACGTGGCAATATCATCCTGTACCTTTTTTTTTTTTTTTTTTTTTTTTTTTTTTTTTTTTTTTTTTTTTTTTAATCTCAGTCAAAGAAATTTTTTTTTTTGCAACGGGGGGAGGTTAAATACACTCAAAACTGTTAGATCATAAACATATGTATATGAGCATTCATAGCATGAATACATTGCTTATCCTTACCTAGAGATAATATGGCATTCTCTTTTTCCTCTTACAAGGCTAACAATAACACTTCTTCGAAGATAAGATCACTAAAAAGAATAAAATAACGACGGAATGCGGAAAGCCATCACTTCAAGCTGTGACTCTTCTCAAGGAAATTGTAAGGCGAGGAATAGAATACTGGTGAACTGCTTTCAATCTTATCTCATGGATGAGTAGTCCTACGTGGGGTGTCCTCGGTGCAGTATCTTGGTAGAACGAATACTGGGTTTCATAACAACTAAGGTTTCCTACATTTGTCTTGAAGAGAAATTAAGATTAACAAAATTTGTTGTTTTCTATACTTAATTTAAAAAACCTCAATTTCTCCCTGACTGAGAAAAACAATAGAACATGAATATGTCAATCTAAAATCTACTGAATTTTCCTCTTTACATTTTAGAAATGAAAGGATCAGATTACACAAATTAATAATTAAATTAAATTAACAAATAATGATTATTCGAAAGAAAGTTGAGAGAAAATAGGGGTTTGAAACGTGGATTTTTTATCCAAACCCACTATAGTTTTCTTACGGTAGGTGTTAGAGACCAATGTTACATAAAAAAAAATATTTTCCATTACATTTCTGATAAGGAATCTGTCAGCAAAGTTTCGATACTTGCTACACCAACAGAGCTAGAGCGTGTCAAAATATTACATTTTTGACTGTGAAAAGAAATTTTTCACCAAAAAAGTATAGACCTTTGCCAAAAGACATGGCCACGTCATAAAACATTTCTTGCTCATTAATTTCAATAAAATCTACAATAGAAGCCCCCTAAGCCAGCTTCTTAGTGACCGAGTGGGCATAAATTTGGGAGGCAAGTGGATATGGAGCTTATTATGGCAGGATAGGTATCTAGTTTAGGCCAATTCAGCAACATTTGGAACATTTGGTTCATTATCAATAAGTCTATTTGTGACGCAATAAGGAGCAATGAAAATTTTAAGAAGGAATTTTGATTTGTAAAGATTGGATACGAGAAGAATTCTAAGGTCTGAATCATCCCCAAAGCTTAACGTCATATGTCTAAATTGTTCTAATTATTGCCTCGTAAATGGGTCTTTTCTAAATCGTTGGAAGCTTTGATCATTTGTCTAGTAAATGTTGGAGTATGCGAAAACGAACAGCAGTTTCTATTGTCTGAGTCTTGTATATTACTAATTTCAAGTTCTCAATTGAAGACAAATAGGAAAAAATAAGAATGTGTTGTTAAAAATATTTTAAAGTTAACAGCCTTTAAAAAAAAAAATATGTATGTCAACTACCCCTGGAAACATGTTCCTTATCTACTTGTTAAGGTTATTTCAAATTTTTCTTTATAAATAATTTATATAAAGTTTCCTGAGCACTAGTAAATGTTTAAGTCACTTTTCATAAAATAATAAATAAATAAACAAACGGAAAAAAGAAAAGAAAAAAGAACTATCAATACAAAATAGAAAATTCGGATCGTCACACGCAAAAAAATAAGTGCGAATACAATCGGCGGGAAAAAATAAGTGCGAAAAAATTCATACAAAAAAATGGGGACTGTTGTTTGAGTTTATTAGAAAAAAAGAAAAATACCTCAATATTAAAAAAATAAAATACTTTTCATTTAAAATCTTTCAACCTGAATGGCTAAACCCGACCATGGTTATGGTGTTGATGTTTTTAAATTAGTTTTCTAAACCAATTTGAGTTCAGATTATCAAGTATCAATCAGGTGGTGGAAGCATAGTCGTGATCCCTCTGTATTCTTAAATATTAGAAAACATAGATGCTTTCATTTAAGTTCTTTACATTTTCCAAGTTTACTTAAACCTTTTCCAGAATAGTTTAACCATTTTCTACTTATGTTTAATCCTTTTCCACATTTATTTAATCTTTTCCAGCTATATTTAATCGTTTTCCATTTTTATTTAGACTTTTCCAATTATATGTCAACTTTCGCATTCATATTTCAAGATTATCCAATTATGTTTATTCTTTTTCCATTTTATTTTAAGCTATTCCATTTATATTACACCCTTTTCCATATATTTTTAGTATTTTTCCTCTTTGATTGAACCACTTTCCTATTTTATTTTAACTATTTCTAAATGGAACTAGGCTTCTTTTTATGGTAAATTGGATGGAAAAGAGAATAATCATCAAAGTCTCATATTCTGACAAGCCACTACTTACTGTTTGATAAAAAACAATACAATGTTGTAAAAATAAAATATATTATTCATAATTCTTGTATTTATGATTATTATCCTTTCCTCAAATTTTCCATAATAATTTAGGGGCCTGATTCCATTAAGAAAAAGTTTAAATAAAATTGAATAATGGTTGAACCTAGATGGAAAAAGAGTAAAAATATATGGAAAGGGGTGAAGTATAAATTGGGATATGTTGAAATATGAATGCGAAATTTTAAATACAAATGGCAAAGTCTAAATAAAAATTGAAAAAGATTAAATGATTGATCATAACTAGAAAATGGCTAAATCATTCTGGAAAAGGTTTAAGTAAACTTGGAAAATGTATATTTGGGTGCATGATAGTTTTTTTTTTAACTTTAATTTTCTGGTAATATAATGAATTATTATACAAATCTTAAAGTAGAAACTTGAGCACATATTGAGGTAGTTACATTGACGTACATCGGCTACAGTTGCGTGTGCGCCGATACGTAACACCCTGTAGCTATTACCTGCCTGTCTCTGCATATCATTACAGGCGGGTATCGAACCCGGGCCGAGGTGACGAGGCAGGCAGGATGGTCGGTGGGTGTCATCGCTTCCTCTTGGAGGGAAAGTGGCACAAGAAGAGAAATGATATTCATAATCCCAACTGTACTTTTTATCTCTTCCTGGATTAAATTTCACTTTTTTGTCCTGTCGCCTTTATCTCGGCAGTAGATATCGCTAATGTCCCTCGCAGATCTTTTAAACGTCCTGTTAATGATCAGATGATTAATTCTTAGATTCGTGTTTAAGAAACCTCCTGTCACAAATCTAATACTTTTGCCTCTTAATTTCCTCATAAAACTAATAGTTAATCTTCATCTTTTATAATAAATTTCATAACCACTTAAATCCGCAGGTATCTTTTGCTGCTTTCCATTTGATCTGCTGCAACCCTCTAAGAAGTCAGATAAGAAGATGGCCCTGATGAAGTGGTTTTTTTTAAATTTAAACAGTTGTAAATTTTAATGAATATAATAATTCAACAAAAAAAAAGAATGCTACAAGAATGTATATAATCTTAAATACCATAACCAGCACACCCCGTCACTGCTTCACCCGCCCTCATAAATAAAGAACTTAGATTATTTTGACCAATAATTCAATATCATTTGTTTATCGATAAAAATCTTGTATTGAAGTATAGAATTTAGCATTATTTCTTCAATGATATTTTCACATATGGTAGTCATTTTTAAGCCAGTTAAAATTGTATTTAGGTGTTTGAAGAGTTAGTAAAAGCATAATTAGACATCCAATTTGGCGAAATTAATTTTATTGATCCATCTGGTTAAATTGTAATTTCTAACCATAAAAGTATATGACAGCTTGGTGAACATCGTTTCTGTCACTCAAGACTATAAATTTTAATTATTAGCAGAATGGCCACATATCGGTCCATTTTGAAACTCTACCGGTACGCACATTTCCATATATTTATAGCTTTTATAATAACATTTGAATTAGATAACACCGTACCTTTTGTAACCTCTCTCGAAAGTTGCTCACCACTTATCGGTCGAGTATCAAACTTCACTGAAAATCTTTAAATTTTATTATTGTTAAACCTTCCTTGAACTATAAAGATGGTGTAGTTAAAATTTGGTACAGATTGTTTATGTAGTTTTCGCGATTAATGATCACAAATAAAACTAAATCACTAATAAAACGAAAAATGACTTGTCTTTTTATGTAATAGAATAGACATAGATTATATGTTCTCTGGAATTGTATTATTTAAAAAAACAAGAAGGATGATTCTGCTTGGTATTGGTTCACTAGTAAACGAGAACATGGATTTTTTAAAAAATATTTCCTGGTAATGATGTATTGTTAATAATAATTTATTAATAAAATAAAACTATTTGATGACTCTTTACTTTTGGGTAACTTAGTTTTATTGGTGAGAAGCAGCTAGTGAGCAGAGCAGCCTCAAGTGTGCAATCGCTATTTCAACCCCAGATGCACCTTTCTATTCACTGCAACTAGTAAATTTGTGGCTGTTGCGGTCGAGTTTTAGTTGCGTATTTGATATCGCTTTCACTAACATGATGCACTTTTGCTAGAATTTTCTGTATGCTTTGCTGTACTTGAAGTTATTACATGTTTGATATACAATTTTTTTTTTCTTTATATACTCATATGTGAATATTGTGAACATGTATTGTTTTAAGGATAAACAACTTCTGGTTTGTATTACTCTTATATCTTTTTTAATAATAATAATAATAATATACTTATTTAAAATTAAATAATTTATGATACTAAAAGATAACCAATATCAACAATGGTTTAACAGGATATACAAAGAATTTCCATTCCTCGGACACGTTTCTACTTCACAGAATGAGATTAACTTTACAGAGTTGAAAACAGTATGCATGTGATAAATTGCATGAAGGCAATGAAAGGAACATTTATTTCCTAATCGTTTCTAAAAAATAATAGTACTAATATACAATTTATGAAATTGCACTTAACAGACTATTCAAATGCGAAACAGATATATTTTTCATACTAAACATTCTCCACCAGTATTTGTAAACTAAACAATATGGACTTATTCAATTCTATTACTGATATTAACTTTACTATCATTTTTTTTTAATGTATTTTTTTTTTTACAGGTAAGTTATCTCATGAATTCTGGAGAAACATTTACCTCAGTAAGTAGAACCGTCACACAGTAAGTCTCGACATATTAATAGGATTATAATTTTAAGTAAGGAAGGTTAGTTTTTAATGTTTCAACCCTCCGGCAGTCGCTCTATTTTGCAAAACACGGGCAGTTGCAAAGGAGTATTTTTTGCTCCCAGTTTTTTTAATTTTATTTTTTTGTTTTGAAGGACGAAACTTGGTAAAAATATTTTCACTCAAGTTATATTGTTTTAATTTTTATTTCAAATAATGATAAAAATGTGTTTTTAATTTATGTTAGTTCAGAAATAAATAATAGCATAAAAATTAAAAAACAAAGTTTTAAATAATTCATGAATCGTAATTACATAAAATCAAATCATCATAAATCAATTTGAAGACCCCATGGGATTGTCTTTTTATTTAATTGTTTAGCTGATCATCCCAAACCCCTTTCCATCTGTTAATCCTCTCCTATTTAGTCTACGAACCGATAGCTTTAAGTAACTGCAAAAATCTGCTTTTGATTTTTTTAATTAATGCGTATAAATTGTTTATCAATTTGTTGCTGTTTTAAATTTTCGTATAACTAATAATTAAACAAAATATCACAAAAGGCGAATAATGCATCAATTCTAGGAATACCGTATCATTAACAAATTGCAGCACAGTTTTCCAAACAACTCTCTATAGTGTCGTTTGTATTTCGAAAGTTTTTGAAATTACTCTTCAAATTTTACTTGCAAGAAAGGAAAAAAAATCAGCGTTCGTTTATGAAGGGAGTGGCAGAGAAAGCGTGACCCAACTTAGCCGGACTTAAAACATTTACTGCACTTACTTTCACATGAACTTTGATCGCCTCTTTCACAACTAATTTCTTGATTCCTATATATATATTCCTGGTTTAAAAAAAAAAATTATTTCTTAGACAAACTTTTTATATAGTGCTAATATAAAAGTAGCAAGAAATTAACTTCCAGACACTTTTGATTTTAAATAAACCGCAAAAAACGTTAAGCCTTACAAAACATGTTTGGGCTTCAGTACAATACTTTGCACTGTTGCTTAGCCAATGGAGTTTCAAGCAGTGTTGCCAGGTGTAGGGATTTTCTCCCACTTTTGAGAGATTTCTGGTCTTACAAGGGGAGGACACACTCAGTCTCTCACGGATCTTGTTGGCAATTTTTTTGGAGGTTCCTGGTCAAAAAAAATTAGACATGTATTTTTGCCGTTCTTACCAATTTTCCGGCCCTAGAAGCCGAGAGAAAAATAAAATAGCATTAAACCCATTCATTTTATATGTCGAGTTAAAAAAATAATATCGACATGATTCTTACACCAAGATTTTCAGTTTTGATTGCGAATTAAAGGAAAAATACAGTCGCTCCATAGATTTTGGTTTAGGTTAATTATATTCTAAAAAAATGATTAGTTTTTTAAGCACATTACCTCTATAGATTTTTTCACACAAAAATTGAGGTCAGATTCTAATTCAGCACCCTCAAAAACATCAGAAAATGGTTATTTAAAAAAATCAAAAAATATCATCTTTTTCACCCTCTTCCAGGAAAATGAAATTTTAAAACCGATTATTGGTTACATACCTTTAAATCGTCATTACTTTGTCATGCAATTCACTGGTTGGTATCGCTGGAAAGAGGAGGGCCTCAGCTTTTGATGTATATAAATGTAAAATTCGATGAACAAAAACCTATTAAAAAAATTGGAAAATCCGAAAAACATTTTGATTTTTAACTTGAGTTTGTAACCAGATAGGATGATGAAACCAAATACATTTCAAGCGTATTACCACCCTATATTTTGTGTAAAAAAATAAAGTTGATACGTTAAACCGTCTAAGCGTAATTCATGTTTTTATCAATTTAAACAAAAGTTGCCTATCAATTTGGTCAGGCAAACTTTGAAGCTTACAAACTTTTATTTTTCTATTTGGATGAAATTTCTTATTTAAGGGTTCTCTTGAATGCTGAATTCGAATCCAATATCGGTTCTTGTGAAAAAATTATGTTTAATATACTTTACTTGAAAAATTTTAGCTTTTACACTGTAAAATGTGATAGAAAATTCTTTTAGCCCTAGAATTCGATCTCAGCACCCTCAAAACTCAGGAAACGTATGTATATATATAGATATTAATAAAAAAAAAAAAAAACATATATATATATATATATATATATATACCATATATATACTGAAAATCTTGGTGCAAGAATCATGTCGATATCATTTTTTAAACTAGAGATAAAAAATAAATTAGTTTAATGTTATTTTTTTTTTTTTTCGGCTTCTAGGGCCCATTGGTCGGAACGGCAAAATATGTGTCTAATATTTTTTGACCAGGAACCTCCAAAAAAATTTCCAACAAGATCTGTGAGAGACTGAGTGTGTCCTCCCCTTGTTAGTGGGGAAATCAGGAATCCAAAGATGAATTGGGGAATTTTAATAAATCAATGTGAAAACCAAGTTTGTTTTGTTTCTATTGAGTATTTTACTGCAATTGTCGAATATAGGTGTGTATATTGGCAAAAACATCGATCGAGTTGGGGCTAGGGCCCAGCGCGATCGTAACCGGAAGGTCGTGGGTTCGAATCCCACTTGGGTGAGTTAAAATTTATTTCGTGGTGGACCCAGGAAATGAATCTTGACCTTCCCACCCTGGCTAGAATATGTTGGTAGCCTGTAGGATAACCAGTCCTTCCTGCCCTAGTTAGAGTACATGAGGACGTTAAGCCCCAAAAAGCAACAATATCAATCAAAAGCAGTTAGTTTAATGAATTTTATTGCAATATATATTTTGTTTGTCTGGATAAATTATTCTTAGATAAGTTTTCTTCTCCAAATTTTATGTTTTCGTTTGTATATTGTTTTATTTCACGCTTTATAATAATTGTATAAATAAAAATATGATATAATTATGGATGACTTATATTAATAATAATATAATTACTAACAAATGTTTATTTAAGAGACGTAAATGATTGAGTTATTTAACAAAATAATAAATTATAGGACAGCTATGTTAAAATAATAAATTTTATTATATGACTTTAAACTTGGCTTGAAAGCAACCTAGGTTGCTTGAAAAATATGCTTTGTGTTTGGTGAGAAGGTACTAGCGTAAAGCTCAATTTTGATTTTCCAAATTTCTTCAAGGCGATGAAACGCTTGAAGATTGTACTTGTTCTGGAAGGCCTCCAACGAACAGAAAATTCGAAAATTAATTGCTTCGAATCTATGCCAATATGTAATAAATATCAAATATGTAAGCGGTTAAATATTTCACAAACAGCCTGGAGTTACCTTCATCAAATGGGAAGAAAAAAAAAATTGATAAATGGGTCCCTCGCGAGTCAAAGAGGCCACATACTGCAAATTTAGCTTGGGATAAATTAATGGAAATTGGATGAAAAAGATTGCCCCAACCACCATACTCCCCCAACCTTTCACTCATTGATTATCACCTTTTCAAATCTCTGCACAATTATCTCCGACAGAAATGTTTTGATTGCCAGCAAATCCAAAAATTGAAATTAAATCAGTTTTTTACCAGCAATTTCATCCAGAGAGAAATAGTTATTCGTTGTAATACCGATTATTTAAATTAATAAATTTATTAGTTCATTGAATTTTTAAATTACACAAAAAAAAGTACAGGAGTTCTGAAACGATCTGGGACTGTTGAAGGGTGCATATAAGACGGTGGTGGCCGAGCATGTAATAGTGCCGTTTATGAAATGTTGAGTTTTTTAAACGAAGTGACTTTCATCGTTCTTTTCCATGACCTTTTTTTTTTTTCAAATTGGTTGTTATTTCTTTTTTTAAATTAATAAAAATTTCATTTTTAAAAAGTGTTTTTAACTTATATCCATAGATAATTTATGAGAAATGCAAGCAATTATCAATTAGTATTAAAGGAACTTATTACACATAAATTCTTGATTTGTCATTATTTTTTAATAAATTTGTTATTTATATAGGATGGTGGTAATACTTGCCAAAATAGAAGAAAAAAGAAAAAAAAGGAATGCATGAATTATGCAACTATGCAGATGGACTTGCACTTTTCCTTAGGACTGTTGATACTATAGCCTAGGACGCCCACAGTTGCGTTGGAGGATGCCAGCGATGGGTGAAAGTGAGCGCCCTGCTTTCTAAGCCCAATCACCACTTCGAGCCTAATTCAACCTTTCAATGTTTTCTCCTAACTTCCAAGTTTATTAATAGCAACATGTTGGGTGCCATATCAATTAGGATTTAATACATTCATTGCACAATATACAAGTCGTTAGATTGAGATGTGGTATTTGAGAAGTAAATAAAATCAGGGCGAAGATAGTAACAATGTTAGAAGGTTTCTTGGATTTAATTTTTTTTTCTTTTTATAATTATTTAAACATTTTATAAGTAAACTTTTAAGACTGAATTTATTGGCATGTGTATGACATGTTAAGTAACAATCAATTGTTAGTATTTTAATTAAATTCCTAATTTAAATGTTTTTAGGCCACGCATTGTTTTCAAACTCCTTGACGGGGGTTATCGGGTATCGAATGGGAAGAGATCTGGGAGACTTGTGGGTTCGTGTGGGTATGGAGGTATCTGGTTTAGGCCAAATCATAAAAATATGGAACAATTAGATCTTTATAGAAGTTTATTTGTAACCATAATAAGGAGGATTGAGAATTTTGCGAAGGATTTTGGATTGTAAGAATTGGATACGAGAGGAATTGGGAAGTTTAAAGGAAACACAAAGCCCAACACTGTCCAAGTAGGTGTAATTATTCTAAATGAGAAATTATTTAAAAACAAAAACATGTCAAAACGTTACATTTTGAGGGTAAAAAAAGTTACGTGATTTTTTTTCATTCAAACTAATATAGCTCCTAGCGATAAATCTTATCTAACAAAAAATACTTACCATTAATTGTTTGACGAGGGAACTGTCGACAAATTATCGATCTGAACTACACTAACAGAGCAGGAGCATGTCAAAAGAGCCCCAACACAAAAAATTTGTGCAAACTTGACTTTTTTTATTAAAACCGATATAGCTCTTAAACAGGTCCTAAGTCCTAGCGACAAATATTATATAACAACAAATATTTCTCATTCAATTTCTAATCAGAAAAAAGTCGTCAAATTTTCGATTCAAACAACACCAATTAAGCTACAGCGTGTCAAAATGTTCCTTCTTTGAATTTGAAAAAAAACGTTATACCAAAAAAGTACAGAACCCCAGCTAAAAGGCATATTCTGTCTTTTATTTTTCTCCACTTGTGGAGCGGGATCCCTAGGATGTTTGAATATTGTAAATTTGTTTAATTTTTAACTTTTAATTAAATCCTATTTTTGTTTTCACTATCAATATTGTTTCTTTTGTATTATCAATTATCTTATTTTTATTTATTTTTTTATTATTATATTTTTTTTTTTACTCTATTTGTTGTATAGTTTAAGGTTCTTTATTTATTTATTTTCTATTTCAATTTATTTATTATTCTATGTATTATGAGATTACTTAGTTATTATCATTTTTTTATTTTGTTTTTCTTCGTTTTACTTTTCTCATTGTATATAATGTACGAATGGATCCATTAAATCATCCATCATTACGTATTGCCCTTTCTGAGGCAGATTTTAATATCCTTTCAATAAAAGATTTTTAATATATATTAAAAAAATAAATAAAAGACATATCTATGTAAAAAAAAAAAAAAATGCATACTTTATTTGGGATATCTAGAAAGACGGACTCAAGTCCATTTAAGCTATTTATTTGTTCTGCGTTGTTTTGTCTTTCTATCACAATTCTTAAATTCTTATTACTACTTACGAAAGTATCGAGGTCTGAAGGGCTAATACTACTATAATACTATCATTTTGCTTTGTGCCTATAAGTTTTATTTACCGTTTCAATCTATTGTTTAATTTATTCTTGTATTTTACTAATAATTTATAAGTTAACAATTATATGAATACATGTATAAATATCTTATAGCCACCTGCAAGTATCTATAATACTATTTCATAGAGTACGCACTATATTTATACGCGTTATGTTCATTTTTCTTTTAATCATTGTGATTTATGACCATTCATATGTAAAATAATGTAACAGATATCATATGTGTAGTGTGCCTGTAAGGGCTTGGAACATGTAATATTAGGTTATAAACGGTCTTGTTATAGGGGTTAAATAAAAGGAGAAAAAAATATTTATATATATCTTGATGATATGGTATTCAGATGAAAGAGCAGCAGTTTGAGGGAAACAAAACATTTTAAAGATGGCGCCCTTGTGAGATGATGACAATGCCCCGAGAGGTCGCTACTAGTCCTTTCTACTGTAATTACTAAAACTAGTTGAGAATGCTAAGCTTAATGTTTTCAATGTAACTATTCTAAATTATCCTAATGTAGTTTTTGTTGACATTGACATTTCTGAGGTCGTTCCCAGTACAATGAGCACTCGACATTGAGCGCTAGGTTGCTATAGGAACAACAATAGTTCCAAACAATCGATTCATCAGCCATCGTAATCATATGTTTTTCTAATTAATTTGATTGTACACCATGTTAATATTAAGTAATGAAAAAAAAAATTTAGAAAGATTTATTTTTTATTAAGAGTTAACTAGTTAGAAGTGCCTTAGTTTTATTAATACAATTGTAAGTAATTTAAAAAAAGTAAAATATTGTAATGATGAAAAGAAAAAGATTTGATAGGAAATATTTTTCGACTTATAGAATTGGATCACGTACAAAATTTCAGTAGATTCAATAAATTATTTAACATAACAATTTTTGAATCATATTGGTCTCATATTTCTAAAGTTCTTTTTTCTTTTCTTTTTATTTAACTGATTTATATATAATTCATTATTTTCTTCAAACTAAACAACGAGTGAATGTGCATAATATAAAAAAATATATATATATATATCTTGCAAGTCATGATCAAGACCTTGTGTTCTTAGTGCCTTCTCAGTAGTTTGCAGCTAATGTGTTATGGTTAGAAATATTTGTCCAAGACATATCAATCATGGACTGCAATAGTGGCACAACTCAAAACATTTTTTAATAACTGGCATTTAAAAAATAAATTACAAAAAAAAATAATCAAAATTGTACACACATTATTAAATGACCCTTTAGAGAAGATATCAACTTGAAGGTAATTTTGTTTATGCAAACTAAAGCATTTCCTATGCATTTTCATTAGCAATGAAAACTTTAAACCCACTTATCTCAAAACATGATTTTTTGAGTTGTGCCGCTATTGCAACCCATGAGCGATGTCTTGTATAAATTTTCCATGCAATTTTCTCTTACTCGCAATCCAAGGATATCGTGAAATAATTTCTTCATAATAAAAATATGTTCCCGTTATTGAGAAATAACTAAAAAAAAAAATTATGTCAAGATAATACCAGTTCTAGGGGTTTATTTACATTTATTTGGAAATTTGTTCATCTAGTTCCTCTTCAGTCTTATAGAATGTTTCATACTAGAAACAGTAGCCTTCTTGTATTAATATAGTCAATGTTTAAAGTTTTTATTTATATCGAGGACTTTGTATCTTATCATTTTTAGTCTACTAAACTGAAAATGTTCAGTTGCATTTTCATGCATACATTATTTGAATATAGCTCTATTTGATTTAAATAGGTATAAATGTAAGGAATTCAAGTTTAATTTTAATTTCCTAAATAAATAACCCTTTAAAAAAAAGCGGTGTATATGAGCTAAAATGTAATGACTGTGAATCTAAATACTCGGGAAAAATTGGAAGAACAGTAAATCGAAGATTAAAAGAGCTTACATTAATGTGACCCAGAATTACAACGTCACTATACATTTTAAAAAAATTAAAAATAACTATAATTTTAATGAAGACTCTGGAATGAAACTAATAATTCAAATAGAAAATAACTTAAAATGTCATATTTATGAATCATTAGAAATAATTAAATCGCTCAAATCCAATCCAGATTATTGTTTAAATGGCCAGATAAATATTTTAAACAGTCACATTTCAAATTTGTTTCCAATATGGACGAAAAAAAACAAACAGTTTAATTTAACTGGCCCTTTCTACTCTTATATGTTTTAAAAGTCCTTTTCATTTTGCATCGTTAGGTGATCACATATATATATATTGTTTAATTGTTCCAATTATGTAACTTTAATAATTAATCGTTAATTAATGGTTATCTTATTAGTTTTTATGATAGTAAAAATTATTACTGTTTGAAAATGATATTTCAAATGTTTCACTTTTCACAATTCGATACTTAAAAGAAACATTTGTTACCTCAATCACACTTTTATTTTTTCAAATGTATGATAAACACTTAGCTATCAATCAAACAGAGTATTCAATGATTAGAGTCTATTACCATATATCCAATGTGACCGAATTGGCGAGTCACAGTTGGAAACAGTTAATCACGGATTCGCGGATAATTCAACGGCAATTGACAGCTCTGACGCTTAACACGAATCATCCGTCAGCTTAACGGATCTGATATATCTCCCATATTATTGTTAACCCATAAACTAGGTTAATATAATAACTACAATAATGATAGAACCTGTACTTCTAGTACCCATGGAATATTGTTTCGAAAATATTTTACGTTCATTCAGATATTTTTTTAAATGCCTTGGGGTTAGTCACCCAATCCACTCGAGAATCCTTGTCAATTCCCGACCTTATCCTATCATTTCCTTATTCGTGAAGTACAAGTCGACTTATAGTATTACATTCTTTGTATATGGTCAGTGGCACCATATTTCAGAAGAAAATCTCCACTATACAAAATTATTTTTAATGAAATCAGTCATACTACCATTAATGATATGCGCCCCTCCGGTACACATCTACAAAAAAATAAAAAGGATTCAAAACCTATGCTTGATAATAATTAATGACGACCCAAGGTACAAAAAAATAACTGTCATGTTACGCGACCTATATTTTCAAACAATTAAACAATTTATTTACACCCAGACCCAGAACTTTTTTAACTCAACATAAAACTCGGGGAATCCCATAATACAAGCAATAGGCAACTGTAACAAGCTAACCTTAAAATGATACATACACAAACGTACTAGACAAATAATGCTAGAATAAAATTTCTTAATAAGTCATTGTTAAAATTTATTAGTTTTAGTTTAAATTTTAATTTAAAAAATCAAAGTATTGTATAATTTAATTTTTTTCTTTAATTTTAATTCAAAAAAATGTTGCTCGTGTTTTTCTTTCTTTTTTTTTTTTCGTTTTGTGAAGGTTTTTTTTTTTTTTTTTTGTTTTTCCTACAGTATATTGTAAAATTTTAAACTGTTCAATTCCTTGAAATAAAACTCTTTTACATCTATACTTTTAATATGAAGGACCGTGTGAAGAGCTCAGGATACGATTTAAGCACTGCCACATTCTTATTGTTCTTCCAAAGCTATCCTAATTTCTGATGGAAATTCCAATTTTTTTTTTAAATACCCTCCATACATCTCATTGATCTGCTTTCTTCAATAAATTCTTCATCGTCCATACTGCCTCGTTCAGCCATTCCATTTTCTAGGTTACTCTTACTTGATAGAATAATCAAAGAATAAACAGTTAGTTGCTATCGGCACGTTACGATAGAATTAGAAATTGATAAATTATGTGCTAGTTTAATGAACTTTTAATTAACTTGTAATTTATTATATAAAAATAGTTATTACTAAAAAAATAAATATTATCTAGGAAAGACATGAAATTTTTATTTTAAAACTTTTGACTTAAATTTTTACAAAACAAAATTATAATCTGCCACAATCAAGAGAATTAATTAAAAATGATTATAAAAAGGGGGAACATTAATTAGGATAAATAAAATTAATAAATAATAGAATAGATTAATTCATATTTACATTCAAACTAGAGATTCCGAGGCCGGCTTCCCCCACTCCTACCAAGAAAGAAGTCGAAATATGTAAATTAATATAACAATACTAATATCATACTGCATTTAAAATTGCTAGTATTATGAATGTTTGGATGTCCTTAGGATTGAAGATAAATGTATAACTTAAAAAATTAGTTGTTAAATCAATTATACTTCATACAAATGGCGTGTCATTTATCATTACCCGACTACATACAAAAGACTAGCATCACCCCATTCGCGCGCTCGCTTCATAAGTAAAGAACTTAGATAACATTAGCAAATAATTGAAGTTTTTTATATTTATCAATAAACATATAGTATTATAGAAATCAGAAAAAAAAAATTAATGACATCCGAATAAACTACTATTCCAGTTTTATCTCCAGATGTTGTGAGAATGATTTGTTTGTTAGCGTTTCCAGCTCTGGAAAGTCCTTCATACTATTAACCGTGAGAAAAACAGTGAGTCACAAAAAACCTTTTAAAGTTTCTGTTAGTCTAGACTTGCGATTTGTTAATTATAACAGCAAAAGAAAATTTAATTGGAAATTTTAATAACTGTAATTGAAATGTTAAATTAGTACAAACTAATGGGAGTCTAGGAATAAATTTGATTTCTCCAGTCGTTGTTCCAGGGAGAATTATAGACTCAATGATATTTCTAAGTATAGTTGTAGATTTATTGAATAAGTTGAAATTTTAATTTTAATTAATAGATTGGCAGTTCAGATGGACTTAGAATATTTAGTGTATTATTAGCGATATACCGGTTTACATATAATTATTATTACATATTCATTGCTTTTTGAAAAACAATTTTATTGAAGATAAGTAATTTTTCTTATTCATTTCAAGCTCTAGATAGCACCTTAACTTTGTAACCTTACTTAAAAAATGGCGCTCGATTTTCAAACCATTGGAATCCACATATTTTCCGCATTTTTAAATACAATTTAATTGGAAATCAGTACATTTTATTAAAGCCAAACCTTGTACTATGAAGATGTAGTTGAAATTTGGTACAGATTAGTTCAGTAGTTTTCGTGGTCATTAATCACAAATGAATAATGGCTTGTACTTCTAGGATTGATAAATTCATTGCCACTTCTATTCGGATTATTTTATTAAAATTCTAGTTTCGAATGCTAAACATTCATCTTCAGTTCTAAAATATACAAAAATTAAAAAAATAAATAAAAATTAGCATGTTTTAGAACTTCAGATGAATGTTTAGCATTCGAAACTAGTATTTTAATAAAATAATCCCAATAGAAGTGGCAATTAGTTCATCAATCATAATTGTATTGATCCTTCTATAACATCATGCCTGTACCTCAAGTGCTTGTACATTTTAGTTTAGATTATTTAGTATTCTTGCTTTTCCTCTTACAATAATGTACATATTTTTTTTTACATTTCGTTTGTTTAATAGCTTAATTGTATTTATGGTGTTTAATTTTACCTCATGTAATTAGGCTTTTACTTCTTAGTGGATATCCACTAAATAAATAAACATCATTTTTATTTATATTTAAATAAAATTAATAATTAATATAGAATAAAAGGAAGAAGGTTTCTTATGTATTTTTTTTTTTGTTTGTTTTGAAAATACAAATTTAAATGATGTCACCATCTCAAATAACTATGTTATCGTAATATATCGATTTAATTTTATCGACCGGATCGATGTATCCTCCTATCGATAAGTTACTAATGCTAGATAGTGATCGTAAATATCGACTAGAGAAGAAGGCATCCTACTTGGACGTCCCACCGCACTGTCCCCTCACGTCCTTACGTCCTACGATGCATCATAAATTGTGATTTACCTGTTGTGGTGTTGTGGGCGTCATGTACCTTGCCTCACAATTCCCATTCACTGATTCTATTATCAAAGCTTCGGGTCTAATTCCTCCCAAACACCTGCTCGTATTATACTCCGTGTGAATGATGATCTGACCATCATTAGGTAACCTTTGTTCCTAGAGATACGATAAATTACCTCCGTGGAATAATTGCGTAAGAATCGATTTCTTAGTTTGGTTCGAAGTCAAGGTTAGGTGCGATATTCAAATATAACCGCATAATTGGACAATTACTATTCTTTAATGTATCAGCTTTCGCCGTAATTATGGATTGATTTTAAATTCAAAATAAGTTGCGACATTTGGAAATATCTTTGCGTATTATTGTTTTTCAGAATACTTTTGAATTATTCTCAACGCCATATTGTACTACACAGTTATATTAAATTATTAATATAGATTTGTTGGTACCATCGATTCTTTTTAACGATACCTTTGTCTATTTTTCTTTTTAAAATGAAATTAACATATCAATATCAAAAGAACTATATTAAAAAATAATATAACAAACTAACATTCGAAAAGTGGGAAAATTCCCCCAGTTACCGGTAATTATACAAGATTATCTTCAACATAAAGTATATACAATGAATTACTATTTTACCGATCTAAACCTTTCATAAAACACTGTTGATGGTAGAAAGGATTTATTTTATTTATTATTTATTATTTTATTTAATTATTTATTTATTTTTTTTAACCTAAAATTGTTTCAAAAGTGCTCGAAAAATCTTTTGTAGTGCCTAAATTTTGTTTCGACCGTCACTGTTTTGAGAGCCTGCAACTTTGGTGATAGCCTTCTTGTAATAACACCCAGAAGCTCATTGTTACATATTTTATAATCATCAGCTGGAGGTTGATGTAGCTCACAAAAATTGCTCTCTTGATAAAGATGAAATAATATTTTTATTTTTTTTTTTAGAAAGAAATAGTCCGTTAAAAAAACATTATTGCATGCCTCTGTAATACGATACCTTTTCAGAACATCAACGATATCGATCGATCGAACAATTAGAAAAATTACAAATAAAACCATCTATTGTCGATAATTTTCCCTAGTGTTTCTGGAATTAGGGATAAACTTTTGGATTCGTTACAATCTTAATCATTATTATGAATATCAATTTTTTTATTAGCTTCATAATACATTTTTATGCAAAAGTAAACAATAATAAAAATGTGCACCTGTTATTAGTCTTGCCTAGAATGATATATATATATATATATATATATATATATATATATATATATATATATATATATATATATATATATATTAGTTAATATATATATATATATATATATATATATATTGGAGGACAACAATATATATATATATATAATGGATAGTGGCCATCATATATCTGTAAATATATATATAATATATATGTATATATAGCAATCCTTAAGGATGAAAAAGTTAATTCTATATATGTATATATACTTATATAAAGATATTATCCCTTTGTTAATAAATAATTTATTTTCCAATATTATTGGAATTTTTTATTTGAAAACTGGTTTCCAATGTTAAATATTAATCATCATTTCTAAAAACAAATAACCATTTCAAAGCATGATTGCTTTGCACTTAGATTTTATATATGCAATAGCATCTCCTGTCGCGGCTTCGCCCTCTCTCATATATAAAAAATTAGGATAACTTTTACTAATAATTGAATTTTCATTTGTTTGTTATTAAAAATCTTGTGCTGAAGTAAGCAATTTAGCATTATTTCTTTAATATTTTTAAAATGGTTAAAATTTCACGGATCAGATGTTAGTAAATTACGAAAAAGCATAATTGAACTTCCAATCTTCAATTTTAATATATGAGGTGGTAATTCAGATGGACAGAGCTCGTTTTTGCCGCTCAACATTGTACCATTAAATTTTTACCATTGTAAATTTTATCATTTTTATACCTCCCTAGAACTATGGAGATGATGTATTTAAAATTATATGCAGATATTACCGCTTTGTTAATAAAAAAAATAACTGAAAATCAGTAGATTTTAATATTGCTATACCTTCCTGAAAATACAAAGATGATGTGGTTAAAATTTGGTATAGATTGGTTCAATTGTTTTCGTGGTTAGTGATCACAAACGAAAAATGGCTTTTCTTTTTATATAATAGTATATATATATATATATATATATATATATATATATATATATATATATATATATATATATACTACTTTTAAAAGTTAAACTTATTCGCTATTTTATAAAGTTATACTTATTTCGCTATTCGCTTTTAATCTGCATAGAGAACTATAGGGATCGAGCCAGAGAATTAGATTGTTTAGAAAGATATATGATGAAATTTTCAAAATATGAATCGTTTAGATTCAAGGACCGCGAATTAAATATTAATTTTTCCTCTAGAAGTTTATCATCATCCCAGTTTATAATTTCATCATTTTATTTATTTTCAAAATTTGTACATGGCTGTAGATCACTTCTCAGAATAGAAATAACCTGAGGCATATCCTCCGTCATACTTCTTTGTATGTAAATGAATTACGTCTCTCCACCAGTCAGAATTCGAATAATGATTTCAACCCTTAGGAAAGGTAACAAAGGAAACTTGCCCTAATTTGTTTGCATTGTCCTCTCAATATCGAATTATTTCGGAGGGAGGGCCAAATAATCAGAATGTTCCGGATCGACATGACTCTTTCTGCAACCGATTTAAGTGCACTGTTCTTTTGTTTTCTTAGGGAGTGGTGAGATAAAGAGAGGGTTGAATCCCCCATAGAATAAGTATGAGATAAGCACGAAATTCCTAAAAGAGTGGATCAACAAACAAAACAGGATTTATATTTATAACTACATATCAAGTACAGTGAAAATCCAACTACCCGGACTCCAAATATCCAGATTTTTTTTATAGTTTACTAACTGATATTGTAGGTCATGGTTCGGAGCCACGTAAAATACGATAAGTCCCGTCTTATTGTTGTTCATGACACAATAAAAGACGTAAAACTGAATAGACCAAGCTGCAGGCGACTGGAGCTGCTTCTGAGAATTTAAGGGCTGAGCCCACGCATCTCATAACAGTCAAGTTCTGAGTAAACGTGCTTAATGAATTTCTAGAAGGTCATATTGTCTTCGCGAGTGGTCTTTTAATAATTTTAAAGAGTTATATCACATAAAAGAAAACGTGTTTTATTAACTGTGTCCGAAAAACTGTGCCATGTAGAACGTCTTAGGACAGTTGAATCTGAAAAAAAACTGGCGGATGAGTTCTGTGTAGGAACATCCACGATTTGCGACATGTTAAATAGATAATTGTTTTTACATAAATATAATTTTATTAACAGCCACATTTTTAATTATTCATAATTTCATCACCCTAATTCAATAGTAAGTCTGATTATCCGGATATTTGGGTATCCAGGTCAAATCCGGCCCCAATTAATCCGGATAATCGGAATTTCACTGTATTTAAATTTGCAATTTAATATACATTGAGTTTTCCTCATATTAATGCATTTGTAAGGTTTAAAAATATAAGAAAAATAATAAAAAGGTCTGAAACATTTGTTATTAATCAAAATCTCTATTACGCTCAATACATTTTTGATGTTGACATGTTGAAAACTTGATGTTGACAAGTTGAGAATACATTTTATATAAAATTTCATGAAATTTTATATGTTAAAATGTAGTCCAGATGTCCAAAAAAATGGTAGTCATTTAGCGAGATGTTTGGAGAGTACGGTGATGAAGTTGAGTCCTGTAACCAATCTTTAACAGTTTTTGTTTTAGCATAGATGGGGCATTGTTGGTCAGAGAATGCATGAAGTACTAAAGTTTGGAGCTTATTTACCATTCAAAGTGCCCTCAGGTTTCTACTGAGAGATTCTTTGCCAGTTCTTGAACAGCTGTCCTTAGTAAAACTCTCAGAGCATCTTCATCAAGGGATGGAGTTAATAATGCTATTTTTTTTTTCTTTCGCCTTTCCTTTTTCCTAAGGCCGGAAACCACCTAAATTTTAAATGGTACCAATATATTTTATTTATACAATAAATATTTGCAGCGAGTCATTACATAATTTTCTATTCTGGAAGGGAGAAGGTACCACATCAGGAATAGTGAAAATAGATATTAAAATCAGCTATTTTGACAAGTACAGTTCTAAGTAACTATAAATTACTACAAATATGGAATACGATACGAACTATAATAACCACTTTGAAAATTGGCGAACGATTCCTAATCAGACTATCTATAATTTAATATATCCAAAAAGAGAAATACGCCTCCTTTCCCAGCCCTCAACAAGTCTATTTCGAAAACAGGCACAGGTAATGATAGTTATTTGCCTGCCTTAATGGCACCGGAAGAGTGAAATCGATGGAGAGTTGTTGAAGACGCTTAACTTACCACTTAGCCTAAGTGAAAGGGCCAGTGCATTCAAACGATGGATCATAGTCGATATTATCATCAAATCAACAGTTTGTTTTGTCATTATTACTATAAGCAATTACATAATTATAAAAATAATTTGTTATAATTAAATATATGTACACTTGGAACTCGATTAACCGACGTGGTTTGGACCGATTAGGCTCTGATAACCAAATCCTCAAAATAGCCTTATAACATACGTAAATCAAAAAGTTTATAGCTTGAAAAAAAAATGTCTAATTTTCTTCTTTTTTTTCAAGTAGTAACAGTCGGTCTTCGACCGTGCGTTGATCTCTCCAGTGTCCAAAAACCATCAAAAAGAGCGAAGTTGGGTCAGTTCTGCCTTCGAGATATTGAAGAGTCTTCTCCTGCTTAGGAAACCATTCTTCATGGGAAATTATTAACGATTCGTACAAAGATTGTTGTCATATGTCTTGTTCGACTCTCTAATGTTTTGTGAAAAAAGATTATAATACATAATAAAATTAAACAAAAAAATAAATGGCTCGGTTAATCGAGTTTCGAGTGTATGTATATTCCAGTATAGCAGTTTGATTATCTATAATATCTAGGTATAATTGCAAGATCAATAGCTGAAAACGGTTATTTCTCGATCGCTAAAGTACTAAGTTTGCGCTTACTTAGCGAAATCTAAAATTAAGATGTACAAGACTATAATTCTACCTATAGTTCCTTAAGGATGCGAAAAGTGGCCGCTTACGTTGTGAGAAGAACAACGTCTTAAAGTTTTGGAAAATAAAGTTCTGAGTAGAAAATATATTAATTGTTTTGTAGTATTGTTGATTCCCATTTGATTTCCCACCATCTACGTATCTTTATATTTGCACCAGCCCTCACATTTACTGGATTTATTTTAAGTCAGATTAAATTCACTTTGACATTGTGAAACGTGTTTCATTTGAAATGAAACAAACAATGATTACGCATTTGTAATTTATACTTTTACTTAATAATGACGAAATAAAAATTTTTTTTTTTAAAAAATCGTTAAAATTCCATTTGTAATTATTAAAGTTTCTCCTCCTTTTTTATATTCAGACTATCAACATATATTAACAAGGACTACAGACCGCGAAATCCATAAGAACATACATTTTTTCTTATTTCATTTTATTTTTAATTTTAAATAAATGTTTGTATAAAATATTATTAAAATTTATTTTTATTATATCTCTCAGTAGTAAATTTTAAAATAAAAGGCTTTATATGTTGCATCCGATGAAACCGACACAGTTGCACTGGGTCATAACGAATGATTCATCTTGTTAAGCTCGTTGAAACTTACAAGCCACCAAAGGAAACCAGACCGTAAAAGTATTGGCCAATGCATTACATTTCTTTGCGTATGTCATTATTTATGTAACATTACATGTAACTGCAATACATTAATAATAATTTTCTTAATGAATTTTAACATCACAGTTTCTCTGATTTCGAAGCGATGTTTATGGATAAAACAATTATGTTAAAGTAATGCTTACTTAACGATTATGCTGAAACCTTAAATACATAAATTTATTTTTTTATTAACACATTACTACGTTCTTAAAAATCGCCTTGTTTTTTTGCGCTACTGATTGCGAGTAAATCTATTCCCTTATCAGATTGTTGGTTCAGAATTATGAAAAATGAACATTGAAAAAGTCCAAAATATAAAGGAATAATATTATAATTACATAATTAAAAGTAAGCAATGATTTAAGTAAAATGTTTTATATATATATATATATATATATATATATATATATATATATATATATATATATGTATATACAAGTTACAACAATCACCTCTAAAGATAAACTATAGAAAAATTAACTACAAGGCACTTAAAATGAAATGTTACAATATACTATGAAATTATAACATTATGATTTATAAATTTTTACTATATTTTTTGACTACTGGGTTGTCCGGAAATTAATTCATGTGGTGGTCACTTAATGCATGAGGTACCCTCTTCTTTCCCGATTCTTTAACTTTTCGATTACCTTTAAGTTTGCTGTGACGGCTGATTTGCTGACGGAGAGATTCTCTGCAAGTTTTCGAACAGTTATTCTTGGGTTCTATTCGACAAAACCTCTCAGAAAATCTTAATAAATACGAAGTCCTTCCAAGACCTTCTTTGACTTCACGGCTAAAATTTTCCTCCCAAATACTTGTTAAGTCATCTTTCAACGGTGCACCCATTCATACTGCCATAAACTACGCTTTGTTGTAATCACACTGACTGCTTCTCATAAAAACAAATTAGGTGAAAATCACTCTTTGACAACTTAAAGACTATATCTAAGCAGTGACATGCTAGAGAGGTGACAGACATTTATGTTTGGAAGTGATTTAATAAATAATGACATCCATACAAAGACATAATCCGTCAAACGTAAAACGTTTATTATCTAGAGAGGTGATTTAATGAAACATG
Organism: Euschistus heros; assembly: GCA_003667255.2. Taxonomy (NCBI): domain Eukaryota; kingdom Metazoa; phylum Arthropoda; class Insecta; order Hemiptera; family Pentatomidae; genus Euschistus; species Euschistus heros. The sequence goes on from RCWM02000067.1 coordinate 1,013,977, forward strand.
AAATTCTGCATTAATTTCCGGACAACCCAATAAAATGATACCTGATTAGAATAAACAATTAAGAAAGAGTAATAGATCCAAATAATAAAAAAGTTCATTTTTTTCTATACACATAAGAAATAGCTATTAAAAAAAAAAAAAAAAATTTACTTTTTATACAAAATCAATAAATACTGGACATTGTTCTTATTTCTTAAGATTAATTTTTATCACATTTTTGTTTGATTTTTAAAATCCTTAGTCACTAAAGTGAAACTGTTTGTTTTTAATCCTCTTGAAGCGGATTATTTACATAATTACTCAGAGTCGTTCCCTACACTCTCTGAAAGACAAACAGAGTGATGGCGTTGTTTAACGAATACCTAAGCAATTGAGACATCTCTTTAGTACGGAAATATCTCTTCCAGGACATACCTTTGGGTTGCGTAACCTCTTGTCCAACCAGAGGTAATATGAAGCTCAGAGCTGATTCCCTCGAGACATCTGCCTGGGATTGCTCAAGAGGGCAACCCCTGGAAGAAGATGATCCTGCATCACCCTTGGCACACATCTCCAAAAGGAAGCGGTCGAGGTTCAAGACTACGAATGTCCTCTTTTGTCTGTGCCTTTGTAGTTGCGAATGACGGATCGTATATCAGAGGTTACGACCTGCACTTGTAAGGACAGTGTCATTGTTTCGTCAAACAAAGGATCCGAAGTCATTCATTCTTTGATCCATCACCTTTGCGTTCGTTTCCTGGTCCTTTCAAAAAGAATTAAGCACTAGTTTATATAAATTAAAAATTCCATCTTATAATATATTAAGAAATAATGCCTTAAGAGAGTTTTCTGAAGAGATCTGATATAGATAATCATTCATTTATGTTCGAACATAGTTTCCTAATTCCGATATTTTGATAAATTCTAAAATTCGTCAGTAAAAAGACTAATTATACACTAGACTTCGTGTCCAAATGAAATCAAAAATTTATTTTCTGCAATATCTGTCGTGGATCGACTTCGAGCTCAGGAGACCTCATGGGGCACATCCAGCCTCTATAAAATGGATACTCTCAAATCTGGCGGTAGAGCGTGATTTCGGCTAGATCACCTCCTTCCCCAACCGTTGGATCAGTAACAGCATACAGTGTTGGTAACATTTTGAATTTTGCTGGGAAAATACTAAATTTGATTTTCAAAAACTATATTTCGATTATTTTTATTTTCCCTTTATTTCAATCATTTCCAATTGGTAACTATATTTTACTAGCTCACTCCATCTCGGCTTCGCCGGGCATCGTAAGATGTTTCATGAATAATATCGTGGTCAGTCTGTGAATGATGCTAGGAACTTTATTTAGATTTCCAAATATAAGTTTTATTCCATAAAGTTGGTTTACCGATTCTGTTAATTAATGACTTGCTTAACTAAGCCCACAGCTCTTACATTGGCTTCTTCGTTTTAAGCGATTTGAAAATGTACGTATTCTTCGGCGCGCAATTTTTTTCTGGTTATTGCATTTAAAACACAGTTTTTCAAAAACCATTTTACCCATCATGAACACAGAATTGATAAAATAGATTTCCGTAAAGATGTATGGTTAATGTTAATGTGTGATGGTTAATGCTAATTTCTCTAACCATAAAATGGTAGAGAAAAATCTAAATAATTTAATTGAAAATCAGTAAATTTTATTATCGCTAAATATTTCTATAACTATGAAGAAGATGTAGTTAAAAATGTATACTGAGTGGTTCATTAGCTTTAACATTGTGAACTATGATACGGTGCTAGCCAAATATCGATAGATTTTATAATTTCCCTGGGATCCAGTAAAGATTGTTCAATAAAAATCAAATTTAAAATAAATAAATTTTATTATCAATTTTAAGCCCTATATAACACTGTTACTTAGTAAACTCTCTTGCAGAATGGCGTTCGCCACTTATTGTTCGATTTTTAAACTTCACTGAAATCAATATGTTTATCTTTTTTTTAATAAAAATTTAATTTCTGAACCTTCTTAGAACTATGAAGATGGAGTAGTTAAAATTTGATACCAATAGGTTCAATAGTTTTCTTGGTTAATGATCACAAACGAAAAAAACTTTTTCCATTTACATAGAAAAACTGGCTTGTCCTTTTATATAGTAGTATAGATTATACAACTAAATTATATTAATGGTATATAATTTTAACTTTTAATAATAGTTAGGTTCGCATAAACTAATCATGTTGAACTTAAATATAAGTTTTATGTCCTAAAACATTTGCACCAGCCTCTTTAGTAGATGTCTTGCTCAACTTAAGGCTTTTACACACGGGACTGTTACACAACATTTCGTACTTTCGGCACCAGCTGCACACGGTGAATATCAACTGCTTGGAACAGTCGGAGGTGGTGGTGGAGGAATGGGCACATCAAAGCTTCAGGGTATGGCGGGTTGCCTACCAGCTCCGCCTGCTCTAAATATTTCGTCACCTCACATACATTATAAATACGTTAATCGTAGCTGTATGTATGTATACAAAATTCTATAGTGTCATAAACAAAGCATACAATAATTAAAACACTATAATTTTGTTGAAAATAAATAAAATTAGTACTCATTAAGCAAATCGACCAATTACGAGTTTTTATTTTAACCATTTCGACTTGAGCATTAGAACGTTTAAAGGACACCAGAATAAAATTAATCCCTCTTCATAAATTGCAAAAAGTGTTGCTTACACGAGTAAAAGCCGTTTTGAACATAATTAAATAACAAAAGAAATCGATTAAACTCAAAATGAACCATCGACGGTATGTAAGTAAGATTGTTTTTGGAAACTCAACTTCTGTGGTCTTCATTGTCCTGGTTCCTTAGATTTTTTTTTTAATTTATATTTTTCAAAAAAGTTATATAATTTCAGAAATTTGATGATATTATTAATACTAAATTTGTTATCGCCAAGCATTTCCGAGTGTTTTCTTTCCATCCGTTCCTGGTGAGAAACTGTCGTACAGCGGGCATGTCTGGTTGTTAATTGACATTAATATGACAGACACTTCAGTGAGGCTTCTTTCATTACAAGACATTTAAAGAACGACAAATTTTTTCAATGACCTCGTATATTAACTATGTACTTGAAATTAAAACATAAAAAATAAAATGAATTTATCCCAAATTCTATTGGAGTTACTGTTATTTGAAAACTAATTTCGAATGTTGAACATTCCTGTTCAAAAAAAATTTCAAAACATCAGCACTACGTAAATTATATACAGTGAAGCGTCGATCATCCGAATGTAGGTTATTGGAACGTTAATTTAACGGAACCATTTTTTTTTTTATTGTAATTTTAATTAAATTGATTATCTAATTACTTATTTGTATTGCTAAAATTATTTTAATTTGTAAAAAAAAATTAAATGAAAAACAAAATTATTTTCTCCATGAATGTCTGAAGCTCAATTTATTCCACATAAACTGCCAAAAATTAACTTTACATACCTATAATTTTGTTTACTGAGAACTGTTTACCTAATTAGACCATTTCATTTGTTTCTCTCAGTATCTTCCTAATCATTTGGCTGGTATAGTTCTGGTATAGATCCTACCTTAAGTCTTAAATCATTCGTCGTGAGGTATACAACGCCTTTGTGATCAACTTTTGTTTTAAAAACTACATCATCATCCATGCTAACAAAAAGGTCTTTTCACTTAAAGACAAAATGGTAATAATTTTTTTTAATGAATTTCAATTATCCGAACCACCCCTGACAATATTAGTTCGGATAATCGATGCTCTACTATACTATATATATATATATATATATATATATATATATATATATATATATATATATATATATATATATATATATATATATATTGAGAATGTAAGACAAGAAATAAAACATGTTGATTCTCTCCTAAGGAGGAAAAAGGCTTCTGAAAGATATCAGGAGCTAGGGGAACTGAATGTACAGAGTCGAAGGGACAAGTTGATAGGTAGTTAGTCCTTTTCCCTATGACTGGTTGGTTTTTTTTCCTATTTCCTATTGGAAATATTTATCTGGTAATTAAACCAATCTGAATTTTATTGATAATGATCCTTAAATATTTAATTTTAGACTATCTTCTACCTGATATACGAGTATAGTTTCATTCCCGAGTCATTGTTGAATTTATGGTTATTTTATGTAAATGAATAGTTCGCTATTTATCCATCTTCGGATGGAATTCTGTGTAACTGCATCCTGATGATGCTGCATCTATCATTTAATACCTTTGGACAGAAGCTGAAAATGATGCGGAAAAGAGAGATGAATTTGGAAAGGAAGATCCACAATTAGTGGTGGCCAAGGCCTGCGGTAGCCCGATGGCGGATTGTGCTTCTTCGCCACGTCAACCGCAAACTCACCGCATAATGGCAAGAAAATTGACTATCCTTTGGAAAATGATGAAGATATTCTGAGCGCTGAGAGTTGATGAAACATAAATAGCCTATACTTAAGGAATTCGAATACTACTTCTGGCTATTTTGTGAAACTATCTTTACACAGGCTTGCGAGAAATGGATCAGTCTTTTTGTTAATAATTTGCGGTTTACATTATTCTATATACAGGAATTGTTTTTCATATTTTTAAAGATCTATAATTGAGATAGTGGAAAAATAGATGATATTTGAAAGCAGTAAATGAGGAATCTTTACCTATAAAAACGGGTAAGGAGTTTTTCCAGCCCCTTCATCCAGCAAACCCTTCAATGATACTCCCTAATTTCTAATTAAAATTATAATTAATTTGGATCGATTAAAACGATTAAGTGAATTCGTTTACAAGATTATGATTAAATTATTATTGTGAAAAGTATTAATAATATATAAAACAAAATCAATTTAAAAAATTTTAATACAAAACTAAACATTATTAAAACGTTATAAAAGATGAAAAAATACTAAAAATATCAAAGTGTTAGGCTCCGCGTGATTGTTCTTCATGATGTCCTTAATCAACTTCAAGAATAATTCTTTTCATCTCCTTGAGATATTTTGAACATATCGTTTTTTTTTTTTTTTTTTTTTTTTTTTTTTTTTTTTTTTTTTTTTTTCGTTTTTTTTTTTTTTTTTAATGTTTATAACGAGTTTGAAACCCTTCAATATTTAGAAATACGATTCACTCATTTATTAAAAATGTATTAAATTAATTGAATAACTTCATAGTCTATGAATCCTCTTAAAAAGATTTATTTATCACAGATAAAACTCAATGTATAGTTTATTAACCTTTTCTAAAGGAATATGAACGAAAACTTAATGCAATGTTCTGGATCTTCTAAGATTTAAACATACAGGATAATAATGCTCCAGACAATTATTTTAATGGAGAACGATATTAAAACTATTGATATTTTAAATAAAAATATTGTTATAATAAATCATTAAACATACGTGCATCCATTTGACCTTGGCTGAATCCAGAAATCTTTCGCTTATCGGAGAAAATCATGTAAGTCAATGGTAATAGAAGTTTGTAAATTTGAATGTCATTTTTGTATCTATAAGTATAACTAAATTAAATTATATTGAAGTATTACATATAATACTTCACTCCCTCAGTTTTGGCCTTAGTAAGCAAGACAAAAGATCACGAGAAAAACTTCCTGCTGGGCATAACCTAAAATATTTCTAAAGAAGAGGTAGGAGCTACACGGGTATAATAAGCTATAAAAAGGCGCCTTAGAAAAAGGAAAATTACTTTCGCCATATAATCGCTCTAAGCGGCTAATGGCGTTGAGCTGTAAGAAGTAAAAGCGTTGTTCTGAAGAAGGGAAGAAGAGGAACACTTGAAGGCGGCCATTGTTCGACAGCCGAGAGACCTCAACGCCGGGTCAAGAAACAAGCTTTTTCTCCGACGCACATCCTTCTTTTGTCCTCTCATGAACAACAAAGAGGTTAATTCCTTTTTTACGCTTAGATGAAATGTAAAATTTAAATTAACATTGTATGTTTTTTAATCATTCTTTTTTTTTTTTTTTTTTTTTTTTTTTTAGGTTATTGAATCCCACATATGATTGCTAACAAGGTTAAAACTTTAATTAGTACTTCTGTAAAATTTGATTAGATTTATTTTCGATCCACTGTAATATTATTAGGAGCGAAATAGTATCATTTTGTAGATATTGTCGCGCTTAATAATACCGATAGAAAAGTTAGCACAAATTTCGGGAAGAGCGGGTTTTCCGCTTAAAATGACGGGAGACGTCATCTACTAACGTAATGCCTAATTCTATGGACAGTTCTGATACAGTGACCTCAAATGAAGAAAATCCATGGGAGCTAGTTTCCGGACGAAAACGGCACCTTACGACCGAAAGAGACCCTCGCAAAACAAAAAAGGTCAGTGATTTCACGCCTATCAAAAATAGTTACCAACCTTTAATTAACATAACAGAAGAATCACAGCCAACCAATAATGCTAGACCCGTTAATGCTAAGCCCCCCCCCCCCTATCCATATAAATGATGTGAAGGATTACACAGCCCTTATTTCATTCCTTCATAACGAAGTAGGTCCCAACAGCTTTGGTCTCAAATCTTCAATGAAACGTGTAAGCGTTTACCCGACTAATCCAGACACATATAGAAAACTAGTGACAAGCTTAAGAAGATGTGGAGCGGACTTTCACACTTATCAACTCCCGGATGATAGAACCCCTCGAGTTGTTATTAAAAATTTACACTTTGCGACTCCCATAGACGTCATAAGGCAAGAACTTGGCCAACATGGATACGAAGCAACGAATATAGTAAATGTTGTTTCACGATTTAAAACACCTCTCCCTATGTTCTTTGTAGACGAAACTAAAGCAACGTTCAATGAAAAAATATTCGACATTGAATTTCTGTATTACACACACATAAAAATTGAAGAACCACGAAAAAAAAAAAATGATCCCTCAATGTATAAGATGCCAGCAATATGGCCATACTAAAACCTTTTGCAACCATTCCCCAAAATGTGTTAGATGCGGTCAAGATCACGAAAGCACCTCCTGCACTAAAACAAGAGAAACTGCAGCTACCTGTGCCAACTGCGGAGGGTCACATCCCGCCAATTATAGGGGATGCCAAACCTTAAAAGAATTGAGAAGAAATCGGAACTCCCGAAATGATACGCTTCAAAGGCCACCAAAAGTTCACGCTGAAGCAGTCCCAGCTCTTCACGAATTTCCGCCTATCTCTCAGTCTTACCCACTTCCTTCAAGATCAGAACACGAATATCAGAGGTAGCAACATCGACAAATGCCTAAGTCTATCCATCAGCAGCAACCAGCACCAGCGCCTCATCAACAACAGCGATGTTCAGGTATGAGTAGGAGCATTATCCTACCGGTTCTTCCAAATGAAAACCCGTCAGGTGAGTTGTTAAACTTGGTCAATGGTCTAAATGACTTAATCCAGCCCCTTTTTGGTCTTCTACAAAAGATTTCTGAGATAACTGAAGCTTTCCGTCGTGCATATGACCCTTAATCAAATGACTGTGGGCTCCATGTCTGTCATACTATGGAACGCAAACGGACTAAATCAACACAGGACTGAAGTCGACGACATATACTTGCACGACAAACGGATTGACATTGCACTAATAACAGAAACACATTTAACACCCCGAACTAAATTTTACATCCCAGGTTACAAAATATATAGAACAGATCACCCAGACAATACACCTCACGGAGGTACAGCCATCCTCATCAAAACTGCTCTCAAACACAATCCATTACAATTACCCATAACACCAGACATTCAAGCAACAGCCATCATACTATTAACCCGACAACACAGCATTACGTTTGCTGCGGTTTATTGTCCTCCGAGGTATGCTCTGACGCACACTATGTTCAGTGATTTCTTCAGACGTCTTGGTAGATGCTTTATTGCAGGAGGCGACTACAACGCCAAGGATCAGTCTTGGGGTTCACGACTGAGTACTCCACGAGGAAGAAACCTAAAATGTGCCCTCCATGAGCTTTCATTGGATACAATATCACCTTACTCACCTACTTATTGGCCAACTTCCAGACAAAAAACACCAGACTTACTAGACTTTTTCATTACTAGAGGACTTAGAACTATACCTTACAGCATAAGTACAAGCTCACATCTTTGTTCTGATCATTCTCTTGTGCATTTATTACTATTTGAAGAACCCTGTGAAGCAAAAAAAAAAAAAAGCCGACTCTTACTAACGGCCAAACTGATTGGGATGCATTTAGAACCTTTTTGAACGACTCTCTCTCAATTCCTTTATCTATCAAGACTGAAAATGAACTGGATGACGCAGTAGAATATTTCACTCAGAACATACAAGAAGCTGCGTGGTCTTCTTCAGTTCCCACGCATAGAAAGTCAGAAAAGCTACCCATTTACCCTCAATACATAAGGGATTTAATCAGAGCAAAGAGAAGAGCACGGAACATATGGCAGACTGACAGATTGCCCTCAGACAAACGAACTTTTAATAGACTTAATAACGAACTCAAGCGACAGATACTAAAATTTAAAAGAGCGAATTACGATAATTACATTAGTAACCTTAAATCTGATGATGGAAGCCTATGGAGGCGTACTAGAAATCTTACCGGGCATCGTGAAGTCCAAGCACCCCTCCGAAAGGAGGATGGCTCTTGGGCCGTGACCGATGGAGAAAGATCAGAACTTTTTGCTAAACATCTTTCAACTGTGTTTACACCACATACGAACTGCAATAACATTGAACATGACAAACATATACCAGGTATGCAAGTTTAAAATGTCGTTTTAATTCCAATAGAATGCGCTCTTAGCCTATTGAAGGATTTGCTTATCTCTAAACGCTGTTTTGTTTGTTAGTCATTTGTTTACAAAAGTCAGTTGTTTTTAAGTCGTTTACGTGGACGTATCATACCTTTCTTTGGTGTTAAAAATGTCTAATTTTAAGCCAAATAAAGAGCATTTGCGGCATGTCATGATTTTTTCTTATTTAATCAAAAGAAAAATGCATCTGAATGTCATCGAATTCTTGTTGAGACTTATGGCGATGTTGCTCCAACCGTCAGGACATGTGAACGTTGGTTTCAAAGTTTCAAACGTGGTGATTTTGATGTTACTGATCAAAAACGAGAAAATCGACCAAAAAAGTTTGAGGACTTCGAATTGCAATCTTTATTAGACGAAGACAATACCCAAACCCAACAAATGATGGCAGAACAGTTGAATGTCACTAGGCAAGCCATTTCCGATCGCCTGAGAGCTATGGGAAAGATTCAAAAGGTTGGAAAATGGGTTCCACATGAATTGGACGAACGACAGATGGAAAAACGAAAAACTGTGTGCGAAATGCTGCTTTTACGCCACGAAAGAAAGGGTTTTTTGCATCGAGTTGTAACTGGCGATGAAAAATGGAATTATTTTCAGAATCCCAAACGAAAAAAATCATGGGTAACGCCAGGACAACCATCCACATCGAGTGCAAGACCGGATCGTTTTGGGAAGAAGACAATGCTGTGTGTGTGGTGGGATCAGAAGGGAGTAGTCTACTACGAGCTTCTCAAACCCGGCGAAACAGTCAATACCGAGCGCTACCGACAACAAATGATCAATTTGAGTCACGCATTGATCGAAAAAACGCCCAGAATGGGCTCACAGGCACGCCAAAGTCATTTTTCAGCATGATAACGCTCCTGCACATTCAGCCAGATTGACTAAGGAAACGATTTCTTCGCTTGGTTGGGAACTCCTACCCCACCCGCCGTATTCACCTGACCTGGCGCCTTCTGATTATCACCTCTTCTCATCGATGGGACACTCATTGGCGGAGCAACACTTCAACAATTTCGAAAACGTACGAAAATGGCTCGATGAATGGATTTCAAATAAAGATGAAGCATTCTTTTGGAATGGTATCCATATATTGCCCGAGAGATGGACAAAATGTGTAGAAAGCGAGGGTCAGTACTTTGAATAAAATATATTATACTTTTTTTTAAATTACTCTGTATATATTTTAAGAAATAAACGACATTTTAAACTTTCATACCTGGTACACAGCACTTTAGATGTACCCCTTCAACTGACATTACCTCCACCTCCCTTCACACCAGCTCAAGTTGCCGAACTAATAAAAAAGTTACCGAAAAGAAAAGCCCCTGGCTATGATCTGATCACTGCTAGAGTACTCCAACAAATGCCTAGGAAAGGTCTAGTGTTCTTAACTACTATTTACAACGCAATACTAAGGACTACTAAATTCCCTCTACAGTGGAAACACGCACATATTACAATGATTCACAAACCAAACAAAGATAAGAATATCCCCTCATCATACCGACCTATTAGCTTACTTCCTGTCTGTTCCAAAATTTTCGAGCATTTATTATACAAAAGACTCTCTGATATACTAACAAAACTGAACGTAATACCAGATCATCAATTTGGATTTAGAACACAACATTCGACTATACATCAATTACACAGTTACCGACTACATATGCACGGCACTGGAGCACAAATTGTATGCAACTGGAGTATTTCTGGATGTTGCTCAAGCTTTTGACAGAGTTTGGCACCAAGGGCTTTTCTTTAAACTAAAGACGATACTCCCACCGACCTACTATCTTATTCTACAGTCCTTTCTTTCTGATAGATCTTTCTCTGTCCGTCAAGGCTCAGAGCTTTCTTCTATTAAGTTGGCGTCAGCAGGAGTGCCACAAGGCTCAGTGCTTGCTCCATTACTCTATATCATATACACACACGACATTCCAATTAGCTCTGACATTCTTACAGCGACATATGCAGACGACACAGCAATTTTAACAAGAGATAAAAATCCGAATCATGCTTCACTGACTCTACAGCATCACTTGTCAAAATTACATGACTGGCTAAATACTTGGAAAGTACAAATAAATTACGACAAATCGCAACACATTACATTTACACTTCGACTTCAAACATGCCCACCAGTTTTTTCTTGACAACACACCGATTCCTCAAACAGACACTGTACACTACCTTGGTCTTACATTTGACCGAAGAATGACATGGGGTCCACATATAAAGAAAAAAAGTAAAACGCTTAACCAAAGACTAAGACTTTTATATTCACTCCTCTCCAAACGTTCAACTCTACAACTTAAACAAAAAATTAACACTTATACTTACTTACTGAAACCTATTTTGACATACGCTTCTCAGATATACGGGACAGCTAAAAAGACACATATCAACAAACTCCAAATCTTCCAGGCAAAAACATTCAGGACAATTACAAAAGCCCCATGGTACGTAAGCAACATAACTTTACATACTGACCTACGCATAGCAACAGTTAAAGAACAAATACAAACCTACTACAAACGATTCCACGAAAAACTACATGGACATCCTAATACACAAATAAACAACAAGGCCACAACATATATTCCCGACAACACACAGAGAAGACTAAAAAGGAGCTGGATGAGAGACCTCCTTGACTAAAATAATAAAATAAAATAAAGATTGGAGGTGCCGCTGGGTTCTGCTCCCTCTCATGCCTTCCAAGCCATTTAAATTCGTACCGCAAATTCACTGGTTGTCAAATATTATTTGACAGGTGTGAATAAATATATAAAGTCAAAAAAAAAAAAAAAAAAAAAAAAAAAAAAAAAAGGTTATTGAATCTAATCCTAAAATCGACTAATCATCATCATCACTATCATTATAAAATTCCCAGGGTTATTTATGAAAAACTAAATTCTCCCTGATTAGGAAAAACAATAAATCATGGATATGTCTATCTATAATCTACTGATTTTTACAATTTACATTTTACAATTAAAATAATATTATTATTAAATTAATTAATTAAATTAATAAATATAATTATTAAAATAATAATACTTTTTTTGAGGGTAAAAATGACTTTTTTCATTTAAACCAATAAACCTTCAAAATAGTAGATCCTAGCGACAAATGATATTAAGCAAAAAATATTGTCCATTAAATTTCTGTACAGAAAATTGACGTCACACTTTCGATTTGAGCAACACCAGTTGAGCTAAAACGTGTCAAAATATTCCTGACAAAGAAATTAAGCATACGTGACTTTTTTATTTAAACCAAAGTAAGCCCTAAACGGTAGGTCTTGGCAACAAATGTTGTATAGAAAAACTATATTCTCCATTAATTTATTATAAGATAACTGTCGAAAAGTTTTCGAATCCGAGCAACACCAACACCTCTGTTGATGTTGCTCGGATCGTATGTTACATTTTTGAGTGTGAAAAAAACGTTACACCAAAAAAGTATAAATCTCCAGCCAAAAGACATATCCATGTCAATAAATGGAAATTATCATAACTCTGGGAAATATTGCTGTAAAACTAAAATCCCTAAAACCCTTCGCACAATTACAGATTTGAGTAGTCAAAACATGCTACAAAATGCACCTGTTGATTTTCTAAAAAGTGGTTATAATTATAAAGCATGCTAGATAACAGCGTAGAAGAAAAAAAAGGAACTTTTAGATAAAGAAAGTAATTTTTGTAATTTTCCCAATTACTTCCTCCCATATTAGTAAAACTAGTTAGAGACACCCTCTTTTAAGATATGTAATGTGCTTTTAATAAATTCAAGGGTTTTTTAAATTATTATTTATGTATTTTGAGTTGTATGGGCTTGGAATGAGCGCTTTTTCTGAAGCCAAAAAAGGCTATGTCAAATATTGAAACTTCATAATAAAAAAGAATACCATATCGTAACACAGAATTCCAACTTCAATATAAATTACCACGAATTCAACAAAGAGTGAAACTAATAAATCTCGTAGAAAAAAGTTTAACATTAAATATTGACTAAACGTTAGAAATAATAAATATTCCAAAATGTTATTAGAATTCTACATTAGTAGATACATACTGAATTCTTTGAGGAGGGTAAACAGTCTTTTCCAGTTTTCGGATTTTAAAGCCACGCAGTATCCTTGGAGATGCTAAGTCCTGGAAGGTAAACGTCGGGTGCAATCATTTATAAGGTGCTCCGTTGTCAGCAGGCAGTTGCATTCTGGTGGATCATCTTTGGATAATGTATATATTTTAATACAATTGTGGAAAATTAAGGTTTTTGTTGTGGAATCGACCTCTCACAAACAAACTTAAAATTCTAATTCAGCACCCTTAAAAAGCATATAAAACCACTAAATAAAAAAATAAACAAAAATATACATTATGTTCTCGAAAAACTACCGCTTGATTGGAATAAGTGATTCCACAGAATATTTACTGATAACGATTACTTATGAATAAACTAGTTATCATCTATTTTATAATTAGAAAAAATTAATTTATTTTTTATTATTTTTCTTTTACCAGAAGAGCGTAATAGGAGTCAATTATTATTATTTTTAAATGAAGGTTTAAAGAGAGTTAATCAATTTATGTTAGGTAATTCAGGAAGTAAAACATAATTAATATTAAAAATGTTGTTAAACACGATTCTGTAAAGATCGTTTTGTAGAATTGAAAAAAGGCCTTAATTTAAAAAAAAATTATTTCTATGACGTAAAACTAGACAATCTGGGTAGCCTGCTTTGCATTCGATTCCTCCTAGAGTCTGATTAAATTTACATTCGCCCACACACGTTTCCTCTCTCTTCTCTTTGTCGTTTTCTTTTCAATGTCATCATCTGGTACGACACCCACACTCACCTTCCACTATCTTGGGAATGGTATGGCTCTATTGCGCAGCCGCACTCGAAGAAAGATAAGGAGTAGGAAAAAACAAGAAAGTCTTAAAGACGGTGTAATCTGATAGACCAAAGATGGACTGAAAAGTGACAGGTGCGGCGTGGTGTGGGAGTATTTTTTGGAGAGTGTCAGAAACCTCAGGGTTTAGTGACATCCTAGTATTTGCTTGTGCAAGATAAAAAAATAAGTATAAAGAACTCTGTGTGTGTGGAGAGAGTATATATAAATTAATAATCTTATTATTTAATTATTCATCACAGAATAAAATTTTAATCTTACCATATTGTCTAGATATTTTCTAGCATACTTTTAAATTTCTTTTTAATAATTGAATAATCCAAATTTCGTGCCTAGTTGGAAGTTTATTTTACCTCGTACAGAAGAGATAAATTTGATGAAAATGTTGTAAGCTCATTGTCTTTTGTAATTCCGTCCTGGTTTTTCTTTCCCAATAAGGATAGGTTTTGCCGTAACCTGTTTGCAATTATTCTTATCTTCTTGTTATCAGTGGTTGCCATCGAGGCCGACCAGGTCATCATAATCGTCCGGTTATGGCACCATGTTGGACCTTTGACCTCAAGGAGAAACTTTTTGGATGGATAGCATTTTTGTAACTTGGTTAACTATATACATATACTTATAGAATAATCTTTTAATTTCAGATAAAAATATATTCTATTTGTAATAATTAGCATCATCGTAAAGTATAGGAATAAATACTTTTAGTGGTAAACAAAGAGGAAGACTACCAAGTTGAGGAAACAGGAAAGAAGAAGCAGGAAAGTAAGAAATGGATGGAGTTGCAAAAGAGGGATGTGGTAGAAAAATGAGACAAATATGTGAAATAAAGAAAAAAGTCTAGAAATAGTATTCTCGTGGTTCTTAGTTGTCATGTATCACAATATAATTATAATTAATGATAATAATAATAATTCAGTAGCCACACTTCTTTGTCTCTTGCCTTCGTCCTCCATCCCGTGACTCCCAAAGCCCTCAGATCCTCTTCGAAGTTCTGCAGCCATCGTCTTCTTGGTCCGCTAACACTTCTTTTGCCAAATGCTGTTTTACGCTATAGTTTACTCCAGTATTCTGTCTAGAGGTATTGTAACATGGTCTAGCCATTCTATGGGGCGTGGTTTAATGAACTGGCTACCGTTCTTAGAAAGGACTACAGATCTTCGTTGGTCCGCCCTCTCCATATATTAGAGTCAGCGTTAATTACAGGGCTATTATATTTCAAATACTTTCAGGCTATTTGTCATTGTCATGGATCCATAGTTCTATTCTGATTATGGTTATTATGGTAACATAGAAATAGATGTACCAGCAGATGGCAACGCTAACAAAGGAGTCACAGAAAAAAATCTAAAATATTAGGATTTTAGCTACGAAACACATCTTTATGAGATTGTTTAAGGAGGTGTTCTACCGGTAATAATATTGCCCTACTTCATATAACTACAGTTGACACTATCAACACACTAGATCATCCCACAAAAAGATACAGAAGACGGTGCTACTAGAAACTACCAGAATAGTACATACATTTATAAAACATTAATATTTGAACATCTGATTTTATGAATGCTTTAAATATATTTGATTTGACGGACTATAAATTATCCTACCGTTGACTCTCGAGTGTTCAGCCTACCAGCTGAGCCAGGGCTGCCAACACAATATCTTCCAATAGACCATTGTCGACAGCGGAGATAATAAGGCGAAAACAAAAGCGACGCGTTCCTCAGGGACCCGCTTTGAGGCCCTTATTATCGACTGTAATTAGATTATCGATCCATCGCATATTATACAACTCATTACGGCCAACCTTCCGCTAAAAAGACTTATCCACAGCCTCCTACATTACGCAATAATACCGGCCAAATAGTAAATATTTAGATATGCGAGGTCTGCCCACACACCCTTGTCTTCCAGTTGAATGGATCATTCTGTCATCCTTATTTCGCGCAATGACCTCGCATATGTGGTCATAGATATATATTGTTCCGTCGCTTAGCTTCAGGCGAGTAAAGTCTGCATAATGCTTCCATTACTTCAGCGAATTGCAGACCAACCTAGGTTGGTTTATCTTTTTTTCTTACTATTTGAAGGTTTTTAGCTCATCCTCTCAGTTAAAAAGCGAAACCTTTAGATAAGAACTTTGATTTGTTCCTAACTGTCCTGCAGTTTTGAATACAGATTCAAAATAATAAAATAAAATTTGGAAAAAAAAAGAAGAAATAAATATACTTTAGATTAAAGAAATTTCCATATATATGTATGTATATATATATATATATATATATATATATATATATATATATATATATATATATATATATATATATATATATATATTCTATTCTCGATACCATCAGGAAATGATTCTGGATTCTCTATACCTCTTTAATTAAAATAAATTAGTTATTCTCTCAAGCACATATTATTTAGTTCCTTCGCTAAAGATTCTTCTCTACCCGACAGAGCTCAGAAATTTCATCAATTAAAAAATTGAAATTGAGGGACTCCGGCTGAAATAGGCTTAATGTAACTATGGTGTGTAAATAGCAATATTTGAACTCATGTGATTATTTTAATAATTAATTAAAAGTGAGAATACAATTTTTAAGTACAATAAAAAATAAAATAGTGCGTAACAGAGTAGAAATACTATACAAATCTAATAAAAATGTACAACAATAATTCAAGAACTTGATAAATAAACTGTATATAGCATAAAATAAGATACGAAAAAATTAATTACATTTTATGGACAGTTCACACAATCTGGTAAAACATTGCTTTTTTTTTTTTTTTTTTTTCCATCTTATCTTATTTCAAACACTCTTGGTTTAATTTATTTATTTTGTAATCTATACTATTATTTAAGAGGACAAGCCATTTTTCGTTTGTGATCACTAACTACGAAAACTACTAAACAAACCTTTAGTTTTAAAATTTTAACCACATCATCTTCATAGTTCAAGAAAAGTTTAGCAATACTCAAATTTAAAGATTTTCAACTATATTGACTAAAAAAGCGATAAATATGTGGTGCGTAATGAAGTTTGGTAATCGACCGATAGGTGGCGAGCACCATTAGAGAGAGAGAGAGGTTACAACGATACGGTGTTATATATAGCTAAATATTAATAGTAAAAAATTACTTATTTTCAATTCATTTGTTATTGAAAAAACTATAAATATGTGGAGCGACATTTATATCTCAGTGTAGTTTAAAAATCGAACGATATATGGCCATTCTGCAACAGTTTGCAATGCAAAACTATTAAACCCAAATGTACCAAATGTTTTAAATGCAACATCATCATAGTTCTAGGAAGGTTCATGATAATAAATTTTTCTATAATAATAATTTATTATTATTATGGTCTTGAGTGCCAGAATCGAGGTTTAAATACTTTTATGGTTAGAAATTAAAATCCAACCATATGGATCGGCAAAATGGTTCGACAAAGTTCTCTCAAAGTGGATGTCTAATTATGCTTTTAAGTAGTACTATTCAAACACCTAATTAATGCAATTTTTACCAGGTTAAAATTACTGTCATACTTGAATATATCATTGAAGATAATGCTAAATCCCATATCTCAATACAAGATTTTTATAGATAAACAAATGAAATTCAATTATTAGTCAAAATAATCTAAGTTCTTTATTTATGAGAGCGGGTGTAGCCGCGAAGGGGTATGCTATTATATAATATTATTTCACTTCTATATTAAGAATAATATATATTTATTCAAGGACTGAAAATAAACTAAAAAAAGCAAAGGGAATGAGATGGAGCCGAAGATGTTGAAGGCAGAGAGGAGAGAAGAGACGACTCGTTATACCGACAGAGAATAATGACACGCTCTGATAGAGATCGCCCTCCCCGAGTCAGTTAATTACTTTATAATTAACCCTCGTCCTTTATAACTAACTCTTAATTGTGGTCGCCTACGATTAGGATAAATCTGTGTTTCGTCAATAGAATTAGAATAACATTGATTTTGGATGAACCGTTCATAACTGATTTTTTGAAAATTCAATACTTACAGTAAAAACATGCATATATACATCCATTCTTATGTATTTGTGTGTAGCTTTATAAACATATGTAAAATAATTTTTTCTTATAAAAGTGATTTCCTCAATCTCCTAATAACTTTCCAGCCTCTTATTATTTCATTTTAATTTTCGTAACTACCAATTTTAAATATCTCTTCAGTGCAGCTATAGATGTTGGTATAATATTACATACATATTAAATCAATGTCCTTACGGTTTTGCCAAATACGAAATAACTCTCTTCGCGAAATTGAAAATTCGTTTTCAGACAAGAAAGCAGATAAAAGCAGCTAAATAGTTCATGATTATACCATATACCTTCTAAGGCACCTGTACCATGAATTTCAGAGAGCTACTTTGGGGTACTTTTTAGTAATAGATCTTTTTATTTTAAAAAATGCTTTAGTTTACGGCACTTTTAAAAAAAAAATTATATGATAGGTCAAATTATAAAAAACTTATTTTGAGCATGTCTTCCTGGTATAACGATCGTCTATATTCATTAATTATAAAAGAATAATGAAAAAATATCAATAGGATGATACACAAATTTAGATTGAAAGAATCAATAGTTTTAACAAAATTTGAACTGTCGAGTTAGGTACTACTTTGCTTGTTCTTTACCTTGAAATCCACCTCCAAAAAACGAAAGAACCTTTGATAATGTTCCATAAACTACTTAACTATACACCTATCACAATAGTTTTAGTAATTTTCATTATGACTTTTTTCCTCCTAGATAGGCCATTCGTCCCACTGTGGGCTGGTGATAATATATCATCCCATTATCAAAAATGCAAGTAAGAGATAACCAAATAAAAAATAAAATCGAAATTTTACATAAAATATATTCATATAGTACAGGAATTTGTTAATCATACAAATGTAGATTTCCTTAAACAAGTTGAACTTGTTTTTATCTCTCCTTTTGGAAATTCCCATCCTAACCTTTTTTTTTTCAGAAATTCCCCTGTTCAGTTGTATACTTGTTATATGTAGTAGATGATACCAATAATATATCCACCAGTAACATTGCAAGTAGTTTCATACTCATCCATATTTTGTAATTATATGCAGTATATATTCTAACGCATGGTTTTTAAATATTCATATTGTAGCTAACTTTATCTTTTGAAATAACCTGTTTAACTAATATAATTTTATTTTAACCTGTTTTTTTCACTGTAGGGCATGATTATAAGAACAATATAGTCTCGAAACGTCGACAAAATAATTATTTTTATTTATTGACTGAACCTCAATAACCTTCTTAAACATACACACTACACACACACATATATATATATATATATATATATATATAGATATATATATATATATATATATATATATATATATATATATAATTTTAATGGGCGCTTTTGTTATGAAAGAAATACCTAATTTTTTTCAAAATGCTTCACTTCTGCTAAAATTGATACCGATTCAATTTTTAATTTTATTTAAATTTTAATCTCAGTATAAATAACTTTTGTTAGTTTTCGCGGTTACTTGAAGCGTTTATCGACAGATCTATATTGAAAGGAAATTTCTCACTGGCCTTTCTTGTCAATGAAGAGATTGAATAATATAGTTCGATTCGATTTGTGACAATAAATCGAAACAGTTCGATAATTGAATAAGAACCGGCGGGATCTGTCACAGGTGGTTTGCTCTAATTACACCGTAATGCTGTTATTCAATTCTAAGCTAAGACATTAGAGGAGATTCAATTGTCAAAGGAACGAGACTGCTTTAAATTGTTATGTTGTAACCCGATGTAACTTGTTCCTGGGCCAGAACAACACCGGAAGTCCTCCGTAGGATGGTTTGGTGGTGGTAATAGATTGGACGGTATCACCTCCTCCTTCCTGCCATTGTTCCTAGTGAGCATGCGTGGTATGGTCCAATCTTTTTGGATTCGTTGGTAAATAAATTGCTCCTTGAATCGGTTCCGTACTTTTGTTGTCTTCTTAAATAGTAATTTTCAAAACAGTCGAGCATCAAGTGCTTAATCGTACTACCTGCCATAGATCTGCAATCTATCTGTCGTAAGAGTTGTTAAGAACTTAGTAGGCTGTACTAGCGACCCTGCCCAAAATACTTTTATCACTATTTGTTAATAATTTTATTAGCTGTTGCCTGGTTGAAATTTTAGCATTTGTTGGAATAAAAAGTTTTGAATACATAAGAGAGGAGGATTCCAGTGGGTGATTAGCGGTCAATAAAGAAAAGTTCAAATTTTGCAGCTCTTTGTTATGGGGTTCAAAGTTCAGAGATCAGCCGGGAGTGAACTTAAAAAAATAATATATTAAAATGGTAAGACTGAATTTAAGAAATTCATTTAAATTCATATAAAATCACATCAGCTAAAAATATTTATAAATTATCAGTTATAATGAGTTATTGGTAGAAAATTCATTATTAATACGTGAGTGTGTAAAAATAAGTTACGTAGTTTGAATAATTTTTTTTTTTCTTTTTTGTATTCGTTTCAACTTCTTCTTTTCAGTTTTCTAGATCTCTTTACAATAGAATTGATTATTTGTCAAGAGCCAAAAAAATCGGAGCAATAACACGAATTCGTAAATAATATAAAATGAAGGCGATTTACTAGCATTATATTCAAATCATCGATCTATTTTTTTAATACAATTATATCGATATCGCAATCGACTTTCGCCTCTGTAGTCAATCGTCAGGCGCTATTTGCCGACCTAAGTGTCGACCCTGAATTAGAAATCATGGCGTCTTTGACAATTATTTTTATTTATTTATTTTTTATAAGCAAATATTTTTATGCTCCTTTACTTCCTTAATGACTTTGTTTTGCTTCGGTTTCTTTTCATCTAATGAGCGTTGATAATGTTATATTCACTGAAATTATATTCAACAAATAACAAGCTATGACAGACATGTTTTTCACGAACTCAACGTAAAAAGAATAATCTAGTGTCGACTAATAAACAAATTCATCTCAGTTTAAAGAATAAAGCTATTCTATCATCAAATCCTTCGAGAATTAAAACTATTTAACGGCACTATCATGCAAATATAAAGTCAATAAATTTGATTTTTTTGATATCCTAGATCAAAATCCTAGATCCTGTGATACCTAGATGTTCAATATTACTAATAGGGCGTAACTTTACTGAAAGTATTTTTCTCTAAATAATAACTTTATTTTGATAGTCTAAACTGTTTCTTGCTCTTTATAATAAAAGATCTTAGTTGTTCAGAATTAAGGATGTATCTATTCTAGATTTCAACTTTCGATTCCAACGACACACGAGAAAAGAATTGAAAGAAAATAATCGATGATCCTAGGAACCGATCGATTGCTATGTTTTTTATATTTACAGGATTTACAATTCTCTTTTAAAATTAAGCCTTGCTACTACAAGCAGAGTTTGAATTGTTGAAGATATGTATTCTCTATTGGAAAGTGAATAAATAAGATTAATTTTTCAAATTTCCGAAGTCAAAGCACTAACGAAATAAATGTGACAATAGTAAAACAGATAATAGTACTGTTTTATTGTAATCTTCTCTTACTCTTAGAGGATTTTTGTTATAGCAGATATTTTCCATTACTAGTTTTCGAGCCCTAACACACAACTAAACCAATACTTAGAGAAATGTCAGTGCATCTTTCCATCTAAAGTATTGACTGAAATGTTTCAATAACATTTGCGATTTCGTAAGTTACAAATGAAACATAGAAACTTCGGAATATGTATCTTCGTTAGTTAAATCTACTTTTATGATAAACAGAAAGATTCCCTGTAATATAAACATATTTTAAATTGTCTGGATTATAAGATGTGTCTACTAGTAATAAGAAAAGCTATGAGACAAATAAGAACTAAGAGTTAGGATCGGATCATAGTAACAGAATCTTTGAGCAACCTTTTAGCAATAGGAATATTACTTGGATATGTTGATGTACCTGGCTGATTTGTTTATCAATAAAAAATTATTCTTAATACCCATTAAAAAAAAAATAACAAATTGCTTTTTTAGTGCCATTTCTTTTTTCTGCTTTCTTACTTCTAATCTTACAGCTAAATAGATTTTTTTTCAGATTCGGGAGGTAATACCTTCAACTTCATAAGATATACAGTAGCAATCAAACTAGTACTACATTTTTTTTTTAAATATTGAAGTTTTTATTATCGAAACCAGTTACCAAAAAATCGATTCTTGATTTTCCGTACCGATACCTCCGTTAAAAACGAAATTGTCATAACAAAAAATAATCTATATGATAAATAAAAAAAGCAATAACTATTCAAGAAATCAATTAGTAAACCACAAATGGCATTTATTGTCTATAATATATAATAGATAAGTTAATTAAAAATCTGAAAATAAATGAAAAAAAGGTTCAAGGTTCGGAATTTTAAAATCTTAATTCTTTTTTTTTTTTTTCGTTAGCAAATACATACCTTCAACAATTTCTGTAAGAATGCTAAATTTTGTTTTTTGTAATTCTTCTAAATTCTGTACTGAGCATTGTTAAATACTGAACTACTATCGTTAAAATCAGCGATAGTTGATATTCCTATGAACCCACTTTGGATTGATACCAATTTTCTCATAAATTGATGGAATCGATAATCGAAACATATTTAGTCATTAAAAATGTAATGTGATAAATGATGTACAAATAAATAATATTATTGTACTCGACAATTCTCACTTTTGATTATTCTGACCCAATACAAGCTTTCCCAATAATTTGTTATTCTACGAATCTTCTTTAAAATGGCATTACGATACCTAAGACTATGTAACAGAAATTTCTGGTGCATTGCATATATTTGCAGTTTTATAACGCATATGTTATCCAACCTGTAAACCGCTTAAATCGGTTATGTCCGGAGAGGGTTATTGCAAAAACAATCGGCTAGACAATGGACACGCAAGTTGCAGAGTGATCGCTCGCCCCAGGACTCTCCCACGACTAATGCCTCATCGGCGTTTCGTTCCCAGCCCAGGGCGAACCTCCTCTTCCTGGTCTGGATCGCCACGCTCTGGAAAATTGAGAGCCATTGAGGGACGGTTGGCTGACCACCCTTCTGCTGGAGTTGAAGAGTTGCCTCCAGCGGAGGTACAATTGGCTATTTTCACCTCAATCCCTATCATTCTTTACTTAACTCTCTTTTCATTGAAGCACTTTTGATTTCACCACTATTGTTTTTTAAATAAACAATAATTTATTTCACGACTAAGCAGCCTCTGCAAAAGAGGCTCCAAGGATCAATTAGGATTGATGAATTAATTGTAAATTCTATTGAAATTATTTTATTTGAAAAATAATTTTTTCTAACCAGAGCAATTATTCCATATAGCAGTTAGACCAGCTATAGATATTTTTCCCCATTTTAGGAAAAAAACTTTCTTTTTTTTTTCGAAAAGTACACATCATTACTTCTTGTTGCTCAACATTAACTACGAATTAAAAATATGTACAATTTAATAAAGTTAATATCATTAAATATAGAATCCTTTAATGTTTCTTAGAGAAAATATTCTAGTGTAAAAATAAACACATTGAAGTTACAAGTAAATTTATAAGTTGTTAAAAGTCATTTAAAAAGATGGTAAATATTTTTTAACATGGATGGGTTTCTTTTTACACTTGATTGTATCCCAGACTCTTATCTTCATAAATACAATACAGAAGTTAAAAATAATAATTAAATAATATAAAATATAAATATTACAAATGATATGAATAATAAAAGTTAAAAGTATAAATTATGTACTACATAGGATTATGCCTCGAAGTCTGCAAAAAAATATTTAACGATTTGCCAAATAAACTTACAAATCTTAAAATCTTTCTGTGCGGTTGCTGCCGAGGACCCAGGCTATATTCAGTAGTCACCATAACAATGTCAGACGCTTTTCAATTCATGATCTTTCAACTCACTGTTCTACATTTCGATAGTTCAAATAAGAAAATTGCGCTGTCGAATCGACTCCTAGTGACTTGTAAGATTTTAATTGGTGATGAAATACAACTGCAGCACTTCACTAACACCTGTTCCATGTGTCCATTGTGACTAGTCATCGTCGAATAGCTTCAGCTGATTGTATTGTGATGCAAACTGTGGATTCCCGTTGAGTAGTTTTCTCTAGTCTCGGAGCTAATGGTAAATGATGGTTAGCGCTATTGTGGAGGCAGCGGTACCGAATCTTTGAACCGGGATCGCTCTGTAGGGCACTTCCCGTCCGGAATGGAAAAGACCTGTTTAGCATTCAGCTAGCTCTTTGGCTGTATTGGAGTTCTTTTTGAAGGTAATTTCTTCGCCAGTGCTCGAGGAATACTAAGCAGTCATTTCCAAGTCTCTGGGCCCCTTTTAATTAAAGGTTAATCTATTGTTTGACATGACACTATTCCATGTATGTTTTTCTTAACAGCTTCCCGGTTATAGAAATGCATATTAATATCTCCAATCTACAAACTAGGAGATTTATTGATATTATACTAAATTATTTTTCTGAGCCTATATAAACAAACTATATCTGTTTTTTTTTTTTTTTTTTTTTTTTTTTTTTTTTTTTTTTTTTTTTTTTTCCTTTTTTTTTTCTAACCTCCGACTTTATTATAAATTCATACAAAGAAAGTATATCTGAGGTTTTTACTACCGTAATAATGTATAATCACATGATATACTCATTGGGAGTGAATATGACATTAATAATAGAAATATAATTTGGTCCTACTTTTATTATTTTTTTATTTTTTATTCCACATCACCCGACTTTGAGGTACGCTTGATCAATCACTTCCGAGATGCTTGTGCTTTCTTTTTCTTCCAATACTTCTTCATTCTAACTGAGTCCTTCCTTTCCTCCTCTGATATCTGAATCGGTTTTCGGATGTTGGTCTTATCTTAGAACCTCTTAGTTTTGTCTTTGGTTATTGTCTTGGCTTTACCATTCTTCAACATAACTTCAGTAATCTGTAGTTCTTTCAGATCCTTTACCACTTCATTAAACCTTTTGTTATTTTTTATTTTTTTTTTTTTGAGCTTGAAATAAACCGAATATTAGCCAAAAAAACAATCACCGTTTTGCACTTACTAAACTTCAAAAGAATTATCTCGATTTCCAAAAATAGTAAAAACACAAAACTGTTATAAAATCAGAGGTGACATACGGGGTTGAGTGTTGGTTTCTGAATCAGGAGACTGATTTCTGGACTCAGGAGACTCCGGTAGACAATCTTCATAATTTGATAGTTAAATGTCCTTAAAATGATTTCAGCCTGATAAATAACAATGAAAATCGTAATAAGAACAAATATCGTACTCAAACAGCTCTTTGGTGAGCCAAATATTGTGACTATAATTAAAGAGGGACGACTGTGGTGGCTCCTTGTGCAAAGGATGCGTGATGATAGAATGCCAGGAAAGACGAGCCAGGTGGAAAGAAACCGATAGAGACATCTAGGATAAGGTGTTCGGAAAATTTGGAAAACGATCTGAGTCTTCTAGGAGTAAGAAATTGGTGGATGAGGGTGAAAGATAGACCGTAGTGGCTGCCATTCTTAGTAAGAACAAGGCTAAACTAGCCGTAGTATTAATAAATTAATACATTTAAATTGAACACATTTCTTATATTTACAGGCCAGTTTATCTCTGTTCTAAAATACTGAAATATATAAATTTAAACTGATTGTATTACAAGAAAGAACGAATGAACTTTGAATCACAATAACCTAAAAAAATGCCACCTCAAAAATAATTACAATGAATAAAAACAGTGAAGAGGTAGTTGAGGGTTATACAGGGCCGCTGAAAACTAAATCGGGCCCAGGGTAAACGCATTGCCCAGGCACTTTAAGCTCCCATTCCTAACAGTGGTCACCTTAGCCCTTTCTCCCCAAGTGCCCGGTCCCCAGGGATTTAGCCTCCACCCCTGCGTTCCCCCTGAGCACATGGTAGGTGCTTCAAATTCAGTTTGAATTAGCTAGAAATAAGTGTACCTATTTTAGTTCACTTCCCTAGGTCAAATAATGTTGACAACAGCTTATATAGTTTGTAGAAAGTACATTAACTCAACAAGGACTAACAACCTATACAAGCTCCTTAATTAATTAGCTAGGGTATAATGTTTTAATTTTTTTTAGTCCTTTTGGAGTTCGCAGAACTTTATTTGCGTTTTAAATTGAATTCTTTTATTCTGATTGTTTTCTTCGGCCTTCTTTTATCATCATTAATTAATTATCCAGCCATATTTACTTCCCCCTCTGATTAGTTCGATTGTTGAAAGAACAGGCGTTTTGAAAAGTAAACAAAGCCAGGCTCAATCAAAGCACCATCTATTCGCGTTGAACATGACTTACAAGATGGATACTTCAAAGGAGGGAGAAAAAAATACTCTTTGTGCCTCCTCTTCTTGTTCCTCCCATTGCCTAGTCATCCTGGAGCAATCAACCTCTCATAGACTGTTCTAGGTCATCCGGGTCTGCAAGGGTGTCCTTCGGTGGCGAAAAGCAAACAGTACGATAAGCATTACTCCACAGTCAATGGGTCATTGTGTATTTGGTTTGCTTCACTCGTGAGTCACTGGTCTCTTGCATGTTCCAATTGGTATTCGGCTGTGTAGTTTATTGTCTACGTTGCGTAGTCACGGTTCAGATATGTGTATCAAATTATAAAAGAGTAGAAATATGTATGACGGGTATGTACCTACATATATAAATATATTTGTACATTTATACGATTGAGTGGATGCGTCATAAATGAAAGATATGCGCAGCCTATTTAAACTTGGACAGTTGCCAATTTGAGAGAATAGCCGATGGTTCTAACTTTTTTTTTATGGATGTAATAATAGTTTCTTTTTTGGTGAGTAGAGAGTGAAGTCCGGGCAAGCGAAACCTTGCTGATAGCTTTATGAATAGAGAGAAGAGGAAAAAGAAAAGGAGTTTTATAATAACATAGAATATGATCTGGATTAGAGAAATTTCCCATAGATGAAAGGATACAAAAAATGGAAACAGCATATTGAATAACAAAAAATGTTTATAATAAAAAGTACATATCAAAGAATGCAAAAATAATGTATCACAGTAATGAAACCTCAATGCTTCTAAGCAAGTGAGGGCCAAGCACTCAATTATAAGTTGGACAAATTAGAAATATTATAGAGAAGAATTATAATGAAAATTTTAGTTCCTATAGGAAAAGCAGAATCATGGAAATTAGGAAGCAATAGTGAAATATACCAAAACATAGAAATAATAACAGAAGTATTAAGAAAAAAAAAGATTGATGAAATTTGGACATTAGTACAAAATGGATGACAACGACTCTTTAAGTATCTCCAGAAAAATAAATCAACAACAAGCTGAATCCGAGAAATTAAAAAACAAATAATAAAAATTACCAACATAAAAGCAGAAGCAGTGCAGAGAGATGCCTTCAGATATAATTAATTAATTAAAATTGTAATTAATAAATTAAACAATAATTAATAATTTACGAAATTAACTTAGGATTCCGAGCAGAATGAAAAAGAAGGAAAAGGAGGCACGGTGAATGGATGAAGGAATATTGAAAGTTAATAATTTTAAGAGACAAAAAATCAGAAGAAATCGAAATTGGCACATGGTCCGCCCCTAGTTAGCCAATACGAAAATTGAAAAAAATAAATCATAGTGATAATATCAATTGTAAATTACAAATAAATAGAATCATAAACCTCAATTATGTTTTTTACGCAGTTGTTATTAATATTATCCTGGCTCTTTTGTTTCCTTCTTTTGTTATTGTACCTCATACGCATATTTGTATATCATACTTACTCACTTTATTCTTTTTAAATTTTTAGTCATATCTTTCTTTTGTTTTGTTGCCTTAATGAAGAGTTACTAAGTAAAAATGTTGGCTCAACCAAAATATAATACTTTTTTTGAACCGCGCTCTGAACCTTGATCTCCTCTATCTATACACTGACAACTATCCTACACCATTACATGATTTAAAAATAGTTTAATTAATTATTTTCATAATGATATAATATTATGAAAGAGGAACGAATTAGAAGTTTAATTAAGTTTTAGAACACTTTGGAGAATATTTTCCAGAACAAAAGTAAAAAAAAAAAAGGTTTAAATATCAGAAGGAAAGCCTGAAGAAAGCTATGTTTAAGACACAACTGGGATAATTTCTCATTTCACGGCAGCCGTAGCTAATCTCTTGGTGTTTAGTTTGTTTCCTGGTTAAGTCATTAGGTTTGACAAAGATCTCCTTGTTACAATTACAAACAGGGATCTCCTATTGTTCTCTCATTATGATGATAACGTTTAAGAAAGTATCTTCTAAACAATTAGCTGAGATAGCTATCTCGATGTCCTATCTCTCTTAGAAGTCCAGATCTGTCTTAGAAGTTGATTGCACTCTATGGAAGAACTGTAGCGGTTAGTGAAATCTGTGAAATTCATCTTTCCTTATGCCAAGGTACGCCTTTACCTTATTATTGTGTGTACCTTTGTATCTTTACATAATATATATGAACACCAAATATTTCTAACATTTCAATACTTATATAATCTCATAATAATGAAATAAAAACAAATGCTAAATAAACCCTTGAGATGCGCACGATGATATGGAAGGATCAAGATAATTAGGATTAATGAATTATTTGCAACATCTATAGCAAAGTGGTGTCATAGGATGCCAACCATACAACCTGAACATTATAATTTAGCTGTATTTGCTGATTATATTCTGCAAATTTTTCCTATGGATACGACTGACCACTGGAAATAGTTTTTTCAAATATCACTTTGCATGCGAATATATGCAATTCTAATCCAGGCCAGTTAGTTTCGGGCATGCTAACATTGGATTTTGCAAAAAATATACGACTTGTGTTCCCGTCATTTGTGTTGCCAAAACCAGGCTTAGGACTATCTACTAATAAGTCCCATTTGTCTTTCCATCTGTTTTTTGATCTCTGCCTTTCTTTTTCGTTTACAATTAATTTGTCCTTTTCTTCCCTTACTTGCCACTTCTTCACTGGTGATTTGTAGGCCAAATGTATAATCCTTCAAATAGTCGAATCCGTGAATGCAAAATAGATAAACCAAATCGTAAGGATTCTTCATTAACTGATGTAATCTGTGACAACTCATTAACTGTTTTGATGTTGCACCACATATATAACTGGAATTTACTCGATGACTAGCTTCGAATTTAATGAAGAAAAAAAATTAAATTAATGATATTTCGTCTTGAACCTACGACTCCTGCCCTGCATTATCCTTTCATAGCATTCTACTGATCCCGGCTCAACAGATCCGCTATCTAGGATTCCAACTGGACAAACGTTAAACTTGGAATCCACATATAAGACTAAAACAGCAGGAAACTGCTCGTCGTTTTCAACTTCTTCAAAATGTACTCAACAAACGTTCAAACCTTCCGATTAATTGCAATAGGCAGTTATCAAACCTATTTGAACATTTGGAGTTGAGCTTTGGGGCTCCACTAAACCATCTAATCCATCTCGTATCCAATCCTTGCAATCCAAAACTCTTCGAAAAATCCTTAATGCTCCTTAGCATGTCACAAATAAACTTAAGCATAAGGACTTAATTTTCCATATGTTGTAGATTTAGCCCAAACGAGATATCTACCCTTTCATAGTAAAGTCCATAACCATTCAAATCCACTACTCTTTCCACTTGTTTACCATTCTATCCCCGATAATCTCCCGACGAGGCGTCTGAAAAGAAGATGGCCGACCTTCTTATATAGAATTTTTTTATTAAAGTGCTACAAGTGAGTGTTTCTTCACGTACTATTGAGAAGTCATTGTATGCATGTATACAGTTGTAAATGTCAATAAATAGCTTAAAAATAAATAATGAAATTAGTTTTTTGAGGAATAAAATTAATCCCTCTTTTCATAAATTGTAAATAATGTTTTTTACTTGGGTAAAAACCGATAATTTAAATCACAAAATTTTATTATTGCTAAACCTTTCTAGAACTATGAAGATGGTCTTTGGTACAGATTAGTTCAGCAGTTTTCGTGATTAGTGGTCACAAACGGAAAATGGCTTGTCCATTCATATAATAGTATAAATATTAGTTTATTTAATAAAATAATTTGTATTAAGTATCATGTTAATGAGCAAACTATTTGGGTCAATTTATATCTGCACTTTAAATTGATGTAATGACAGGATTTACATCAGTCACAGGATTAACAAACATATTTTCACTTAAATAATATGTTAGTAGTACTTCCAATTAGTTATATGTTGATGTTATATAGTATGATAAGTAGTATGTTAATATTCTCCAGGATTAGAGTTGTTTAACCTAAGTCTATATAGGATCTATGACCTATGATAAGAGCCGGTGTTGCAAACACCACAGAGATGTTCCATTGTAAATGTTAAACTTAACTGCCCAGCCATGACCCCTTTGCAGCCTAACAATAAACTTTAGCCGGTATTACAATTGTGAACTCTTTAAAGTAAATATTAAATTTACCTATATAGGTTTGTAAATTAATAGAATAAAATAAATCCAGTCCTTTTTACTTAAATAGTATGAGTAAATGCAAAGGTTAGCTGCAAAAATAAAAGCTTTAATCACAGGATGGCAATTTTGCGTTTCAGTACTAAGTTACTAAACGGTAGCCTGAACTTGATTGTATTTATTTTATTATTATTTATTTTTTTATTTATTTTTTTTTGTTGTGATTGACTTATTTACTTAGACGATTATATCCGTGGATTTCATGGATAAATTGAAAATCAAATTACTCATAAAACGTTTGTCCTTGAAAGCAGGAATTTTAATATTTGCGCTGTGGAAAATTGGTTAAGTTGTGTTTCTTAGTAAAGATTTAAAATAGCTATTTGAAGCAAAAGACATTTTCAGAATGATTTTAGGTCTTACGAAAACGATCAAAAATTTCTTACTAAAAAGTGCACAGTCTTAACTTATCGACTTTTTCAGGAAAGCCAGGGATATATCGTTAATGAAAGTAGGGTTTTTACAATTTATTATTTTAACAATATTACTCGATATTACCTGATGCCCAAAAATCACCGCATTTCGGAAACTGTTATTATTATTAACTTATAACAGTAGCACTGATGTTGACCAATCAATACCTACTTGAATTTTATTGTTTAATTTTAATAGGTCTCTCAGCCAGCTCATAAACTTCTTCAAGTTGCCTCCAGAGTTATATGTCGCTAGCATGGTGAGCGAGCATCTTACGACAATCATGCCTAAAAGCCACTGAAGGATACTGGTTTCAGATCTTCCAGGATACGACGATTATTGACAGCCGGAGGACATCCTTGACAAATTTGATTCCTTCCTTTTGAAAATTGTTTAAATTGTTTTAATTTTCAAAAAGACACTCTTTCTTCCCGTTTAATCCTTTTGGTATTATGAGGTCACTTTTTTTTTTCTTCTCAAAGTCATGCATATTACATATACTTGAGGCAGAACGAACGTTTTTACTAAATTGGTACAATATAGAACGGTGTCGGTGGGGGTTCGGGCGGGATTAATAGTTGTTTGATATATTGCACTATATCATTGTTACGTATAACCTTCCTATTCGTGAGGATTTTGAAGAGTATGACCTTGGTCGTGAAGAACTAAGTGAAGACGGTCAGTCCTAGAAGCTCCAGAACCGAAAGGTGAAAGCTAAGCCACATTGGTCGTGTCATACCTACTGAGAAACTCGATTGGGTTGGTGTTGAAAACCTCCTCTGCCTGCGACTATATCCAAATAATCTTTCCAAATGATCTTTGGCTGACCTTGAATAGTGTTAAAAATTGTCAAACATTTGGTATATCCAAATAGGCGTTCTTTATAATGCTTCTTGGACTTTTGAGGTCTCTTAACAACACTAAAAATCCAGTTTTCCGATTGTCCAGAGCATAATGGCTCAGCCATCGCCTTCTTTCAGTCCCTTAATGTAACTTTTCCACTCTCTTCCAGTTTCTCCAGGATGCTTCATTCGAGTTGTGGGGTGGAATAGGCTGCTTTAGATCTTTTTTCCCTTCAAATTCCATAGCGTTGACCAAATATCAAATAAACCAATATTTCAGAATTCCGCTATTTCATTTTGTTGGTAGTATTTGATTGAATCAGCAACTGAAGCACTTAGTAGATTGAGCAGCGTATTTCCCCGGCATCTGATGGGTCCCTTATTTTTTTAATGTGGCTTGATGGTCACATTATTTCCCAGGTTTTAAACCTTCCTTTAATTGTAAATATTGCAGATTTGAATATGTTACCACCTTAACGTCTTTCCCCTCTCTATCAAGTAAGATTATTTCTTGTCATGGAGAGTTTTCCTCCCCCAACTTTAGAATGTTGGAATGGGTCTAAGAATCAATTCAATTTATGGTCCCTCCAGGCTAGATAGTGATGCTTTCCCCTTCATTTACATTGAATTGAACTCCCACCTGCCTATCTGCAAGCTAGATTATTTGCGGCGGCCATCACAAGCGTAATGTATGCCACAGTTACTCCTGCCTCGTTTGATATAAGTGAAAGACATTGTTAGTTTAACTAGCACGTTCTCCCCAGTTAAGCTGTTAACAAAAAAATAGCAAGCGGGCGTTTTCCAGATAGTGTAAGAAAAACTAAATATGAAAGCGAAAAGACCACCGTAGCTGGGTGAGCTATCCACATGGGCTGCCGGTTCCCAAACATCATACCCTACCAAGCTTTCCCCCAATTCCTTGGAACCATTTCTTCTAATTGCCATTGAGTCTATCATTAGGGCTCCGAAAAGTTTTCTTTTTCGCAAATAGCAGCAAACACGTCTTTGCTAAACCCGGGCTGTCCGTTTACAGTAGCGTACCATCGAGCAATGCTTCGAGGATGAGGAAGGGAAGTACTAAAAGTAGTTCTTACATAACTGTATGCCTTCGGCGACAAGAAGTTCAGAGTGATGGCAAAACTTTTGAGCCTACTGTCATACAAAGTCCGTAAGTTTGGAGATATTGCCTTTGCTGCTTCTCTCCTAACTAGGGCTGATGATGTTGGTGATACGTTGAAAAGTAACTCGCAGTACTCTGATTGTAAATAATTGTTTTTTTCCTAGTCGGCCAAAACTTCTTTTAATTTAAACACATTCTTAGTTAATCAAGAGTGTTTCCTCCTAATATTCCTCAATTTCAACTGAGATACTTATGCTTAAAATAACCCCCCCCCCCCCCCCCCGTCAAAAGTATTGCAACACCCATAATTCTCGACTCCTTTCGTCAGCTAACGGTTCTTGTCGATATCAGTCAGGGGAATGTGAGCTATTTAGAAAACTATTTCCAACAGGATTACATTATCTGCAGATGGAATTCAGAGATTTGGTTTTGTTATAAATGATGAATATCTTTCATCCCAAGAGGAACAATCTTAATTTTAAGACAAATGACATAGATTATAGACTAGAATGTAGTGTAACTATTTTGTCAAGAAAATTCTTCAAAGATACAAACATACCAACCAACTGAACGCATGCTATTGGAAAAATGAATATCTAATTTATGTAAATTTATATGTCTATAATACGCGTGAATATTTGAAAAAAAAAATTGTATTACAAAGATTAAACTTAAATAAATTATTTTATTTTATCATGCCGCGAATCAGTGCTATTTTCATTTTTATTGATATTATTATTGTTAAAATGGTTTTATTTGTACTATATGGCTTATATTACAAATTCGCCATCTCTTATTATTATTTCTATTGTTGTTTATTTGGATGTGTAGGATTTTTTTTCCAACTGTATTTTTTAAAATCTAAATCTAAATTGTTCTTTCTGTTATCTTTTTATTTATTTTATTTTTATATATATATATATATATATATATATATATATATATATATATATATATATTTTTTTATTTTATTATTTTTTTTTTTTCTCTTTGTACATAATGTGTGAATGTAATCATATGCCATATATATTACTTATTGCCCACATTTGTGGCAGATTGTTAATAATTACTCAATAAAAGTTCTATAAATAAATCTAAATTTGTTACACTGGTACAGGAAAATGCATTTTGTGTCATGAAATTGTTGAGTACCCATACATGTTATTTTTTGCCTGTTTTTCAGAGTTAATTCAAAACGGAATTATAACATAACATTCGATCCCCCGATTCGTTTACATTTAAATAAGTTTATTAACAGTTTGCTCTACTAATT
The DNA here is from genome assembly GCA_003667255.2 of Euschistus heros. Taxonomy (NCBI): domain Eukaryota; kingdom Metazoa; phylum Arthropoda; class Insecta; order Hemiptera; family Pentatomidae; genus Euschistus; species Euschistus heros. The sequence goes on from RCWM02000067.1 coordinate 1,048,009, forward strand.
CGTTGCACCTCAAAATATAAGCTATTATTAAACTGATCTAATGAGAGACTAGAACATAGAAATGCAGATTCTTTAGGATCTCCCTAATATCCTAGAATTCATTCAGAGACTTGTAATATTTTTGGATTTCTCAATTGTCCTACTGAATCTCCTCTTCGATACTTTTATCGGTCTGATGGCAAAATATATCCAAATAAATAACTAAAACATGTAAGGTGGGAATAAATTAGTTGAAGAAAAATTAACAACTAAGATAGCACCAACATCTTAGCCATACCTGACATGTTCAAATAATCATTAAATGTATCCAATGAACACACAACTGGATTAAACCAAAAATTCTTGGACTTTAAAAAAAGTATATATTTCATCACGACTATAGGTGAAGTGGTCAACGAAATCCATGGTTTTTCCCCAATTTTGGCTACTCTCTTTACAGAGCCTAGATGAGCCACTAAGGATGGTCTTCTGAGTCGATCCACATCTAAAATAACAAAATATAAATTTTATGCCTACAGCCGGACTCGAACTTGGAGCTTGAAGTCTCAGTTAATTTATTATTCACTATGCTTTCCCGGTCCAATAGTTAATTTAGTCATATAAAAAATCATTGATTGGAAATCAATAATTATCTTTTGTCTTACATGTGTATAAATTTACAGACTATGTTATTACCAGAGGTGTGGCACGAAATGTGCGTCAATCCTTTACACAGACTAGTTGAATATAATGAATTTGCTTTATATTATACACAACCTTAGACCCACAGAAAATAACAGACTTATCTCAACTGTTGCACTTAAACGGATTGGATCCATCACAGCAAAAATCAGACCAATTATAAAACCGATGGACTTTGAAAAAAAAGAAAAAACCTATAATCTATAAATTACTTAAATAATGGGATTATAAAGAATGTATATATGTATTACAATATAAAATGTGTGTATTTTTATATTTGTGCGTCATGTAAAGCTAGTCTTTGCCCCCCCCCTTTTTTTAATAATATAATTGTGTCGTAGAATTCAAAACCAGCTAAGTCCATTTTTGAAAATTTTTCACAGCTGGTCAATAAAGGTTAAGGTTTGGCTACATTAGGAAGAGGTCTTGTTATTTGTATGGCTGTTTTGAATGTGATTTAACTACTTTTAGGAGAAAACCTTCCTCTGAAAATCTGGAAATAGGACTTGTCTAATAATGGAATACTACGTCTTAATTTATTCATTCCTTTAATATTAATCTTTATTTTATTTTATTTATTGATGAATCCGATAATTATTATTAGTTCACCGATACATGGCCATAATAAATCCTAGATGTATAACAGATATAACATATAGTCCTTGTTCCTTAGCGGTGAGCGGATGACCCAGAAGTGTCTTGATTCCTGTTCTAGAAGTAGGTTCCAGCTTGGATATGCGGAAGACATCTGGTGGAAGAGCCTCGGGGATATCAAAACTACATCTCGCTTGCACGATCAGGAAATCTTGCCCATTTCTGGCAGGATAGACTTGTTGAGTCTTGAAACTTCGTTGAGTGATGCAGTTCTGATAACTCATCAATAACCGCTCACTTCACCTTCCTGCCAATACCGTATCTGGTAACGGGTTTGGTTTCTACTTACCCTCCATTATAAAATGCTTTGTTCGCAGTTTGTTGAAAAGATATTTAACATATTATTTCTATACTTTGGATTCATCAGGAATACCTCACTTTTATGTTTAAAAAAAAATATTAGGCCTTTCGAGGAAAATTCTAATGAAACCAATGTTTAGGAAGTTCACTAAAGTATTTTAATTGTTTATTTTTTTTAATTTATTTTTTTATTTTTCTTAGTGAAACAATTTTTTTTTTGGATATATAAGAAATTTCTGAAATCGCAATAACGAAATTATTAATTATAGACTTACCTGTCGAAATATTTACCAACATCGCCAACGCGAGAGTAAATTTTAAAGAATATAAACTCAGAAATCAATTTTATTCGCTCATGAAGACCGACTTTTGGCGTATTGGTTGGTTGAAAACTAATATTAGAATAAGATTAGAATAGAGAAAAAATGCGTTTTTCAGGCTAAACCAAATTTAGAATAGTCGTTCGAAAGGTTAAATGCTGAACCTTAAGCCTTTTTTTCAGGCTTTATACCATCAGGATTTAATTCATCTTTAGATTCGTTCGAATATTGTTGTATATTAAAGTTTTAGAAGCAATTTTTAATTAATATTAATTTAATAGAGATTTTTGAACCACCAGTAAAGTTATTCCTGTTGAACCCTTAAGCCTTTCTAATATAAAAGATAAATTTGTCAATAAAATATCTGCTTTAAAAAAAAAAAAAAATGATTTTTGATGTAGATTTCTATTCTGAACCGCAGTGCGGCGGCTTGTGGTGCTTTATGAAACGGAAGCTAAAAGAAGACAAAATCACTTGTTGAATTTAAAATCCATCTTATTTTTGAGGATTTTGTCCCTCACTCTATTTGGTGTTATTATAGAAATCAGATTATAAAAAATAAATTATTAAAAATTAAATCAAATTATTATTACAAATGCTAAAGATATAATTGTTGTTAATTTTTAATATTTATTGGTCAGAGTTTATTTTCTGTTCTAACCAGAAGTGAGTCTAATGGTAAAGATACAGGCTGGGTCAGGCCAAGTGATTTTAAGAATGATTGACCATCTGAATTAAGGACAATGCTGCATTTGGAAGCAGATAACAATGTAATATGGATTATATCTTAACGATATAATTTTGAATTTATTAACTGTAGACTCCCCTTATCCTGACCTGAAGGTTTTCAGAGAAAAATGTACTTTTTGTCGACTTTGGCGAATAACATTTCTGAGGAGATGGAAGTAACAATATGTCAATATATAAAACACTGAATTCATATTGGACGAGGTGGAGCAGTGGTTCGATGTCGTAACTAAATTTAAAAAGGCATTTCATAAAAAAATATCACGATATATCGATATTTTTGATCACCGATATACCGTGTATCAATATTCTGAGCTCGAAATATAATCTATATGGAATATCGATATTTTTTTTTAAATACCCATACTATACTTGGTTTCCCGGAATAGTAGGCAGAAACGGTTTACTAGTAACAGAAAATTATTCGTTTAATACGACACAGTTGTAGTATCTTTTCTAAAAACATAATGATTCCCCTGATTTTTGGTCAAGAACTGATAAGATTTAATTGGCACTGCATGGGAATAATGGTTTCTTGCTGAAAATAAAAATGGAGGACGAGGTGGTTATATAGATGGCTTTGGATGCAGTTTAACTTGCTGGATGCAAGACTCCCTGTGGAGACTTAATCGCCGACCACTCCAGTTCCTGTTATTGTTCCTCGCCGAGGTTAGAATGCCCACCATTACACAACTGCCTGCTTCCCACTTCCGTTTTATACTCCTCTTTCAGTCTTTAACCACCATTAAATAATAGTTACCATATCCTTGTATTATCCATAGCTTATTTGTAGATACGTTGTATTTTGTAATATTGAGATTCCATTGGCATAAATATACAATCCTTAAATACAATCTATTAAACTATTTATACATTTGTCCTGTAGTAATAAAATTTTATTTCCTTACACAGTTTAAAAATCTATACTTATTTATAAAACAATTAATTATTTACTATTATTTATTTATTAATTTATCATATCATTTTTGTTTCAGGTGAGTAATTCTTGAATTCCCGATTTTCGTGAATATGTGAGTAACTAAATCACATTTTTAATAAATATATAACATTATTAGTAATATGTTAAATAAATGATTCTTGAAAATTGATATTCTTCTATTCTGTTAAATTTGCTATTAAAAATTTGAATCTTCTCTATTTTTTGTTTTGCAATATATTGATGAGAACCACTAATAGTCACTTATTATTCCATTATAAGCTTTAAAAAAAAATTAAAAATTTAAGAAATAAAAATAAATGCCGAAGCTTAAAGATCTTAAGTTTCAGGTTCAAGTCCTAAACCTTGATTGCTAATAGAACTGGGTATCTGAACACTTATTGGAAAGAACAAGCCCATACATTTAATATGGGAAACGTTGCCTGATTATATTCCCGAAAATTCTTCTGGTTGTATTTTTAATTAATTATGTTCCATGTGGTAACTTGACTATCAAGGAATATTTAGTCAGCATAGTATTTTGGATTACTTACTAAAAACTTCTATTAGAAACTGAAAACAAAAACTTTAAAAAAAGTTTATATTAAAAAAATATGGTCATGTATCTGGGCATTCGTGTTCCTTATACTGTTTTAACTGTATAATTTTTGCAAATTTCATACTTTTTTACTTCCTCTTTACTACATTTTCATACTATCATTAAATATAACACGATTTTTCAAACCATTAACCAACACTAATTTTGTAGACTTTGAAAAATTAATTTCTATGTCTTATTGGAAATTTACCGAAGCTTTTAAGCTTTTTCTTTCATTACAGAGGGATAAAACTAAGAAGTATGACTATAGTTATACTATTATGATTATAAAGTACTATTATGTACTACTCTTGAGAATATGCTATCTATCCATCGATTTCTCAAAGTCACCAAACCATTTAACGTTGGCGATAGTTTTGTGGTACCTAATAATGTTATTATTATACATAGATCCTTCTACCAATATTTGTTCATGTAAAATGACTGTGCAGTTTTTCACGTGCTAGTAACACTGTGAGATATAGAGCTTAAAACAACACACTCAAATAAATATTGAAAATTTAAGAAACAATATATCATAATTTACGATGATGGTTGTATTGTTGACTGTGAGTTTTTACTAAGGAGATGAATTTGTCAGGGGTGCAGTCAAGGTTGAATAAACACAGCCAGTTTTTAAATGAAAAACTTATATTTTGGCGTGCCAACGTTTCGACCTGCCTTGCAGGTCTTCATCAGGGCTAAAATAACAAAAAATTGGATGTGACCAAGATGATACTAACATTTAAAAAAAATAAAATAAATAAATAATAAACATAATTTAAAAATGAAAAAGAAACAAGAAAAAAAATTTGCAGTTAACTAGATAATTAAATACAAAATAGTAGTGAAGTTTAGTCGAAGATACAGTTGTAATAGAGTAATTAAATAATTTAAATTGAATAATATATTTTAAATTGAATAATACATTGACACGCCACGTGAAACGTTGGCACGCCAAAATATAAGTTTTTCATTTAAAAACTGGCTGTGTTTATTCAACCTTGACTGCACCCCTGACAAATTCATCTCCTTTGTATTATCATAATTTACATTGTACCTACTTATCAAGCCCTGGAATTGATAATACTGTTCAACGATATCTAGTTGCTCTATTTTTAAATTAATTTATCATACAGTATCCTATCTCACAAAACTACAACTTTAATGTTAAGGAAATTAAAAATAAAAATCATCGATTATTCTAAACCCAATCCCTTCAATTAATTTTCTCCAAATAAATTATTTTTTACTTAAGATGTTAAAAAATATATTATTAGCAGAACTAGTAATTTAGTTCTATTTAAGCCCGCAGACTGGAATATCGCTTACTCCAGCAACGGTTCGATCGGCGACCCTCGATGAAGCTGGTCCGCAGGAGGTAGACGACCTGCAAGAATAACCAGGAAGCTTTTTTTGCAAGAGCTGGATTCCTGTCCCTCAAAAGGGTCCCGTAACAGACATCATAAGAACTACGGGTCCAGTACTATTTTTATCTTTGACCTTTCCTTTCCTCCTTCGTCAGGAGACCTACAACGCCTTATTCTATTACTTTGATAATTAATGCTTGTCAATTACTAATTAAATCACTTCAAATAATAAGAAAGTTCTTTTTATTTTAGATCTGGAAATAATTATTTTCAATAATTTAAATTATTATATGCCTGTATTCCCAGGGAATCTCGTTTCTCTCAGACTGCTAAACTGTTGAGCTGCTTACAATATAATATAAATTGGCTGGTTCAGTGGCATTTTCGAATTCTTACTAGTATATCCACCCGGGCACAGCATTAGCAAAAATTAAACTCTTTATGTTAAGAATGTTGTAAAAATATTCCAAAAATATCGCTAAAATTATACCCGATCACGAGCCTCATCTTACTACACCAGTTATGGTAGTTAAAGACTTTAATGTTGATGCCTCACAAAACCGCTCATTTCCCGACTTCATACTCACCGAATTCAATTTGTCTTATATTTAAACTTCTCCAACAACGTTAGGTTATATCTGTATTGATTTAACTTTCACCAGAACTCTCGATGTATCTTGTATGCCATTTGTGTCGTACTTTTCGTATCACAGACCTATATTTAATAAAGTTATATTGTAACACAATAATTATTTGTTTCTTTGCTTTTATCCTAAATTCATAAATACAAATATTTTATTACTAGATTTTTGATGTAAGGTTAGTTAGGTTAGGTTAAATTTCTTATGGACACTCAACATCGGGGGTCTTTAGTGTCCTTCACTTTGTAGTAACAGCCTGAGGCAGAAAGACCCTTTGTCACCTACATTTTTAAACTTATCCCTGGAGGAGTGTGTGCCATTAAGACAAACTAAAATGACAATATATCATAGGTTATCCCAATATCTAGCATTCACAGATGATATGATGATATAGACAAAATCAACAGCTGCACTACTAGCGGCCTTTGAGAATTTGAAAAGGCTACAAGAAACTTGGGACTGCAAATTTATGAGTCTCTTTCTTCAAAGTTCAAGAAATCAGCCAGAAATAAAAGAAGACACTATTCAGTTGGGAACCCACACTTTAAAGACAACAAAGCGATTTAAGTACTTGGGAGTCCTAGTCGCGGAAAACAATGAACATCAAGAAGAAATTAAGGTAAGAATAGCGAACGGTAATTGATGTTTTTTTAACTAAAAACATTTAATTTATTCTATCTTCGAAAAACATTTTCAAAAGGATCTTAGGTATGATGAAAAAAAAAAATATTATATTGAGCAATATTATAGCATGGAATTATTTTCCTGAAGCAAAAACACAAATAATTACCATCATAGCCAAAGGAAGTACGTACCGTTGCGAATATCCTTGCTAATAGTTACCTTGGTGACGAACAACAGACATTGGGAAGGTTAAGTATACGGTGGTTCTCCACTTCTTCAGTATTTCTTCAGCAGTCGTGAAGTGTCAGAGAATTAATATTTCGACATTACTTTTCGGATTATGGTCTTCTGGACCTTGCTCATGGGGAAACCTAATATTTTTTAGCCATTAATTCCAAACTCGCAAGCTATTCGTGAGTTCTTCAAGCGTAAAGAATCTGGGAGGTCCTTCCTTGTTATAGTCCCATAATAATCTTGTAATTTTCATATCGTTTTCTTATTTCCATGTATTTCTTAGTTTTAGTAGCTATTAAAAAATTTACGTCGATTTTAGTATGCACACAACAATCTATACTAAAATTTATACAACAGATTTGCTACTGACATAATAATTGTTGATTTTATGAAAATAAAAAATAAGCATTCGTTCTGAATAACACGGCCAGGTTCGAGCATAAAGCTCCAGAACAGGTAGTAAAAATGGATAGAGAAAACAAAATAAATATTCCAGAAATTCATTCCTTTTCATAAAGAAAAGTTCCGGGAGGCATTCGGTTACCGAGACATCAACTTCAGAGGTCTATGAAGAATTATTTCCCATCAATAAGAGATTGGAATTTCTTATTTGAAAAGTAGTTTCGAACATTCTTCTTCAGTTCTAAAAAGAAACAAAAAAATTAAAATATCAGCGCATTGCTATAAAGATTATACATATTAATTATTTTAAAAATGTAAGACAAAATCAAACATGTTGATACTTACCGAAGGAGGCAAACTGAAAAGGGATTCTGAAAGAGCGAACTGAGCTTAAAGTAACGAAAGGTTCAGGGAGATGGGTTTTACCTTAGGTTTTCCCTGTGACTGGTTGGGTTTTCCCATCCCTACTGGTAAAAAATTCAAAATGAGTCTACCAGAAATATTGGAAATATTTATCTGGTCATTCAAATAAAAATTTTGATTGGTTTTGAACGATTTTATTATTTCTAATGAATATTAAATATTAATGACTTAATTTTTATCGATGTATTAGTTTTTTCTGATTGATGATGTGTTAGTTTCTCTCTGGAGTGATTTTTTATTTTATGGTTATTATCATTTAAATGGACAGCGAAAACGGAATTCTGATATATTATTATTATATGCCCTTTTATATTTTTTTAATCTTTGATTTACTGATCGTCCGGTTTACATTCATCACATTTTGTTAGTAAAAAAGTCCACTAGAAGTGGTAAACTTTATTCATTATGTATTATTTTATTATATGCGTTTATTATTAAAATTGTTTTTATATTAAAATTTTTTAATATTTTTGGATGTAATTTTATTACCTGAAACATTAGAATATTTTTACTATTATAGGATAACTAATTCGTAATAGTCATTATTTTTTAAATTATTACTATTTACATATCAATATATTTATTATCTGTACAATAATTAGCATGTGATCAGTTGTTTTAGCATTTAGATGAGCACTTTAAGTTCATAACTACTAGGAGTTTTTTTTCTTTTATATTTTTTCATAAATAAACACTTAATTGATTAGTGAAAATAATAAGACAGGAAAATAAAATTGTAAAAATCATTATAATTAGTATTTATAATGTATAAGTATTTAAATACATGTTTAAAGCTTTAATGCTCACAATTATAATTGCCATTTTCAGTAGTTAATAGTTTGTATATTAGTTTGTCTAAATTAATTTTTAAACTGTAAATTTATAATTTGAATAAAATTTGCTCAAAAAGCCTCTTTAATAAAGTTGTTAAGCATTGAAACGTAATTTATTTGTATATGTCAATTGAGAAAAAAAAGTACCCCTGGTGGGACTCGAACCCACAATCCCCGGTTTAGGAGACCGATGCCTTATCCATTAGGCCACAGGGGCTTGGGAATATTGGTCACCTCCGCTGTTATATAATCTTGTGTTACATCTTTTATGTTGTATTTATGATAAATTATGTAAATATTTAAATTTTAACTAACCAAGTAATTTTAAAACAATGTAAATAAATAATGTAAATCAATGTAGAGAAATGTAAATTTGTTAACTATATCGAAGGACGTCTCCTTAAAGTATCATTTTCTCGATTTATTTCGATTAGTTTCCGTCACTTCGTTTTGAGAGGTAAGGTTACTCTCCTTTAAATCTACCCTAGAGGATGGAAAAAACACATTTTTCAAATTTATGTTTATTAATGTATACAATATATCGTGATCATATCTAAACATGAGGTTAACTGTAATCTATAATAAACATATTTATTACACTCATGTCTTTCTTATTTTTATCTAGGTCAAAATTATTTATTTTTGTGAAATTATCCATATGTAATTGTACAAATTTTGACAGATACAAAATACAAATTGATCCATACAGCCCTATCGAATGAAGACCGCGTTTTATTGTACGAAACCAAACATTAATTATTACAGTATAATAGTTATGATATTTTACATTCTACATATGATTTCTCAAATATCATTGTAATTTATTAATAATATTTATAATTAATAATTGAAACTCTTGCAGGGCATTCCCGATATTACAAGGAGACCCGTTTACGACCCCTGAGTATATTCTATACCTCGTGTTTGTGAACGTGGGAACCTTGACTGGTATGGGATCCACAACTGGCTTCCTGCACTGCTGAAAAATCGAATATTCTTATTTTATATATACCTGTAACATATGACACAGCAGTAACCTGGAATCTGAATTGGAAAAATGCGATTGGCATTTCAGGAGACAGGTCACATTTGCATACGGTGGTCGCCATTAGTACTGTTATCTTGTTCCACTTAGCTTCCGGTGCAATCTGCATTCGTGTCATTAGGTCAGCTGCATCCAAAGGCAAAATCCATTTGGTCACAACTCGGTGTATTTAATGGATTTTTTTAACAATATTACGTTGAGACACGGATGATAGTAAAAGGAAAAAATGCATTAGTTGACCCTTCTTCGATGTCCGTTTATAATTAGACTGGTATCAAAAATTTCATCTTCAATTGTAAAAACGTACAAAGATTCAAAAAATCAACAATTTAAATACAAATTATATTTATTGTGTTAAAGTAAAAATGTAAGAAAAGAAATAAAATGAATGTTGGCACTCACCAATAGAAGAGAACTGCAAAATAACTTAATCGCAAATAATTTATAATTACTCATTTTTAATAAAGAGTCATTTTTAAAATTAAGGTTTACATATTTCAAGTTATTAAAAAAACAATAATTCTAGCAACTCTTTGAAATGCTCGAACAGTTGTAAAACAATTTTGTTTGTTTGTATAATTTTGAACCTATGTTACATTACTTATTCACTATTATTGTTACTCTAAACCAACACGTTCTGGGCATTGATTGGCGACTTTTACCACATAGAAACTATCCTTTATTTACAGCTATGTTATTTCTGGAAATGGGAATGGCTGTTGCCTAGGACTCAATAAAAAGAAAAAATAAAGTAGAATCCTGTATTCCTTGGATACGAACTGCAATTCTCGAATAACATTTTTCCTGGAAGTTATTCGAAGAGTTTTACATTCTCGGAACGGTAGAAGAGGGATCTATATGTTTATTCACTCCCCGAGACTGAACCAGAAAGAATCGGCGCACAATTTGTGAGAAAAAAAATAGTATGAGACAGCTGTCGGGAAGTAAACGGTTTTATATAAAACGTTATGCTTTTTTATAATATATTGTATCGGGTGATCTTACACTATTTATGTAAATAGAACAGATCAGGCTAAAACATGACGTTAAAGATGCCGATAAATTAATAAAACAGTACTAAACAATAATTGGTTGTTATAAATGTCATTGCAGCTTTATTAAAAAATATAATTTAAACATTATTGAATACTACTCTTCAAGGTAAAGTCCTTCGTTTTGAACAACTTTCGCCCATCTTTATCCCAGTAATTGGATTTGATACTGTTACCACTTAGGTTTTGTGGCAAAGAACTTCATATTCAACATTTACGTCCACAAAATCAACAATGATCCTTTTAAAAAATTAGCCATTGATATAAACAAATCATAATATGATAGTGCTATATTTGGTCTATAGCAGATTATTTGGTCAAACTAGTGTGCAGGGCAGTGTCCTTTTTGCAAGATGGCTAGGTTCCTGTTGAACAAAACGGAGTGCATAAAACTACATAAACGCTGTCCAGCTGTCCACTGCTCGACCACCAGGAACAAGTTCAAAAAACTAAACGGCTTCAATGTTCCACCGAACACAAGGTATCTAATTTTTCCCCTGACTGATCCGAACGAACCAAATTGCGGAAGTATTTCGAAAAATAACAGATCCTCCATCAGCGACAAAAATTTCTTAGATGGCTACCTTTCTTTTTTTTTCATATTTTATTAGTTCTTCTCACATAAAATTGGCTTATTGTGATAAAGAAATAAATGAATTTTCTATAGGATTTAAACCTAGGCCAATGAATAAAAGCTACCGCCTGATAATGTTCCACTTAACAATTTACGTTACGACTTTCTTTTAGCTAGAAAATATCGCTCCAGTTCTACATAATACAACTAAATAATATTAAGTACACTGATTAAAAAAGTACAATTTGTCCGAAATAATTAAAAGAAAAGGTCGATAACATTTAGGGAACATAAATAATATAGCTTTAATAAAATAAATACATAAGTTAATATATTTTACGAAGAAGAAGATGATCAGGGATGCAGCCAAAGAGGAACACCACGGCTAAGTAGAAATACTTTAATACGTGCCAACGTTTCGACCTGCCTTGCAGGTCTTCTTCAGGGCCACCGAACCACACTGGTGAAGAGAGGAACAATGACGTTAAAGAAGTTCCTTTTATTTCGTCTTTTTCGTCTCTTCACCTGTGTGGTTCGGTGGCCCTGAAAAAGACAAAAACATTGGCACGTTTTAAAGTATTTCTACTTAATATATTTTATATTTAGTTTTGGGGAATCGCATAGATGTAAATTTATGATGACGATTTTGAAGCAAATATCGATTACCGTTCCTTCACATCGAGTTTCCCATTCCTCGATAAGTCTTTCTTGTTTCTTATTTAGTAAGCTTACCGTGGGAAATCGATTTATACTGAGAGCAGTTAATGTAAATGATGTTCTCACTGGTACATAATATATAAAAGTGTGATACAACAGAATATTTCGTTTGTTTTAATAAATACCTTGTATATATTAATTCTTCATAGCAGAATTAGTTCATTGATTTAAAAAATGTTTTATCAAATCTGTATAAAAATATATTTAAATAAGATTAAATAAATATAGAGAGGCAGTCGCATTTTTCCTATTGAAATCCCTGGCAAACAATTGGGTCATATGTTCCAAGTATGTATTTAGCAAATGAGAACATTCCAAATTTCAGGCAGCCGAAAGCCAGAAGGAACCCAGAGGTTTGCTACCTACTGTTCCAATATTTTCAAAATCGAAAACAAAACTTTGTATATAATTTTTTTTTTAATTCGTTTTATGAATTCATAAGCATGTCTGAATTTTATTGATGTCATCCATTTTTGATTCCCCTATTTATATTCATTAATTCCTTTAAATTGGTATAGTTTTTCTTTATGGTAAGCGATAGACCAATCACAATGATCTGTAACTATATAATTTTTGGGAACAAAAAAAATAAAAAATAAAAAATCGTTGACATTTTTAGTGAAATGAGAACCGAGTTACTTACGACAGAGATGTTCCAGCAGCCAAGTTAGGTCGTTCGTTGCCGTGACCCTAGTTACCCCTACTGCGGGGCCAGCATCACATAACTCTGTCACTCTGAAGTCATGCCACACATCCTGGGTGATAACGTATGTGATGAAGTAACGACAGATTTTCTGATGAGGCATCAATAGTTTTGTCGATAAATTACACGGCATTAGTAGTAAAACTATATGAGTAACTACCCATATATGTTTCGCAGCTAAACAGACATTTCAATATATACCTAGGACATATATATATTTTTTTTCTTTTGAAATCATATTGTATAATATACATATTATGATTATATTTATAGTTTTAACTTGATTAAAATATAAATAATCAAGCTCGGCGTAAGATGTTAGCAAGGATAAAACACTATATATGGCCAAAAACTATACAATCGAGACAGATATATAGGTATCCCGGATAAAAATAATTTCAAATATGGAAATGAGAAAACAGGTAGAACAAATGGAAAACAATCTCTACACTATTGAAACAATACGGCTGAAATGGTTTGGGCATGTATTGAGGAAGACAGACGCTGGCCTAAAACTGGAGACCAGAAAGAAAAAGAAAGAAAGGTCGTCCTAGAAGAGAAAGAGGGGTTCAAACAAGAAATGTTGATGAGAGGGAAAGTGTGAAGGGAGGAGAGAAGATGGCACGAAATTATACTTGGTAGTGGCATGTAACTGAAATAAGGTTGTAAAATTTATGTACTTATACTTTTGAATGTTTGTTTGTTTTCAGAAATGAAGTTGAATGTTTAAACACTAGTCTTTTAATAAACTGAATACCATAGCAGTTGCAAATAATTCATTAATTCATAATTATATATTTTGTTGTTTTTATTGTTTTATTTTTATTTTATATATATATATAGTTTTAGTTAGTACCCTTTCTATAGTTGAAATTTCAATCCACGTAGCATCTGTCCCTCAGTGTTAGTAAATCAGAAGCTATGATTGTGAAAACACGGAGACGATTTGTTACAACGCACGACTCCTTTCACCTACTCCAGGCCCCTATCGAGATCATTCTCCGCAATGATGGCCTTTTACAGATAATGGAGGGCAATCGACAGCCCAACTTGGACAACGTCTCTAATTTCTGTTAAGAGTTACCAGTTAGAGTTAGCCATCTTGCCTGTTAGCTCTCGGTTTTATAGGTCAGGGCATTTACTGTAAAATATTAATGTTTTTGCTTGTTTCGTTAAGAAGCCGAGTTCTCATAAGTCGAAAAGTTTATAATTCTGATTCATCGCCATAAAAAAAGCAAAAAACATATAAAACCTTAGAGGAAATAATTTCAAAAATTGTGTTCCGAAACCGCTTGTTGTCAGCACTGGAAATTGTTTCGTCAACTTCGTTAACTAGGTGATCATTCTGTATTTCTTGAATTTTTGATAATCAGAAAGATTTTTTCATTTCCCTTAGTATCAAATTTTTTCAATATTTCGAAAATGAATTAACATAATTTTCAATAATTTAACTTAACTTATTTTTATTCCATTATTTTGTTTCATAGTTATTCCCGCATATAATATTCTCGAAAGCAAACAAAATACTTAAATGGCAGGGAATGTTAGTGAAAGTATGAAATTAAATTTCACAAAAAAACATCCGTCTGCAAGGAATAGAACATTCACTAATTAATTTCAAATACATAGTAAATTCAATGAATTGCATTTTTGCAGTATATATATATATATATATATATATATATATATATATATATATATATATATATTTTTTTTTTTTTTTTTTTATATCCATTCCCTGTGGAGACTTCAATGCCGTGAAGATGCACCTCTAGTGCATTGAGGACACTGTGACCTTTTCTCTTGCAAACCTTTCATCCGACCTAACTGGAAAATGTTCAAGGCAAATATTTTCCGTTACCTAACTGCACTTCTCATTCAATATAGCGTCGAACTGTTTTACTGGAAAAAAAAAGAAGAAAATATTATGGAAAATATTTAGCTTCGCCTATGGCAAGCGTGTTTGGTATGTTTATTGAATTCTTCATAATACTCTCGATATTTCATATTGAATGTTCTTGTCGCTCTGCAGCTTTGGTCGAGTTTTTAGGTCCTGTTTTGATCCATCATATTATTTGATCATTTTTCCTTGTAAACAACGAATATATTCAAATCCGCTATTTTCAAACATATTTTGCGGCATAAGTGCTATTAGTTTGCCTCAACTGGCTTGGGAAAATGTGACGCGTCGAGCTGGTTTGATAGTCCTCAGCTTGAGTGGAAATATTGTCAATATTTTTTTGTTTTTCTAGGATAAAAACTGTTTCATATAGTTTATACAAAATTGTGATAAAACCTCCCTCACTCAAGGGCAAGAAGTAATATGGATGATAATGAATCCTTTCATACAATATACTCGTCTAAAATGAAAATAAAAAAGTAAAAACAAGGCGGAGAGTGCTGAATGCGCAGGCACTAAGGACTTGAGTGGAGGATAGCACTAGCTATTGACAAAGCTTCAACGTAAATAAATATTTACAAAAGTCTCGGATCCTGCCTAAAACTGCCGCTTTAGTCAGCGAGGATCAGTTCTATAAGGATGTGTGGAGCTGGGATTATGATGGATGTGCTGAATAGAAAGGTTTCGATGGATTTTTTTTTTTTTTTTTTTTTTTGTTTATTCACGATTTCTCACCAGCAGTTATTTTATAATACACAGTTTATATATACAGTTTCAATGGCGTATTAAAACATTGGTCAACGCAAGAGAATTATTCCTTAGAAACGTGTTATCAACTCGTTCATTTCATCTCAAAAACATTAGGGTAAGGTTAGCCGTATGATCAGCATTAACAATGGTTGATAAATTGAAACAATTTAAAAAGGAAAAAAGAAAAAGAAAATACACACGTACGGAAAAATTCCAAGAAGTAACGCGGAAGTGCTTCTCCTCAACATTTTAATAAAAGTGAGTTCTTCCTTCCAAAGACTTCAGTAATTATGTTGGGTTTGGTTTGTTTTAAAAGATTTCCGATTTGAAAGATTGAATGTGTTTGATATATGAATGTGTTTCCGAAAGAATCGCTTGTGTCACGGTTTCCTAACTTCACAAGAGCTTCATAGAACTATAACATTCCTAAGTCTTACTAATAAAAAGTAGCTGCCCTGACATAGGCCCGATTCTCCTGACCTCTAGTGGTTCCCTTTACAACTAAAAACCATGGTATTACGTACACCACATTACATCGATCTTTATTTTACGAATAATGGGTTTTGAGAAAATCATGATTTAGGCCCTTCCGGACAGACATTCATATATATCTTTTGCTGCACTCTCACAGTTCGAGTTCATAAATCCAATTAGGTTTAATGATGGTTTTGTATATTAGAAACTTGAAACAACGGCGATAGGAGAGGTGTCATATGAATATATTTTTTTTTTAATTTTTCATATTTTTATTTATAATTCTAAATAGCACAATATATTAACCTTTACACTTTGCCGTGCTACATATCCTCATCTATTAATTGATAAGCTATTAAACAAAGAGTAATAGTGACTTGAGCAATACAAACCTTCAATACTATAATGACATGGTCACATAATGGCAAACATTGAAGACAATCTCTCGACAATAGATTGAAATTCCTATGTATAGGTAATAACAGAAGCCACTTTTGTTTCTTATAAGTCCTTTTTTATTATTGTCTTCGAAGAAACCCTGAACATTCCTGAGTTAATTGTGGAAAATAGAGTACAAGCTGTATCTTGTGGCTGGGTAATCTGGATTTGCTGCAACAGCGGTCTAGTTAATGCATGGATTAGCTGCATCCAATTTATTATTTATGCTATTATGCATTCAATGCTCACTGATTGATCGTGAATCGATTAACTGCAGATCAAGGATATAAATGCAGTTAACAATAATTTGTAATTAAGATTAAAATAGGTTGAATGTTACTCTTACTGAATGCGGAATCAAGCTGAGAGTCCATATAAATAATTACAAGAATCAAAATAGTCCGGAGTTTTTCAAATATTTAATCACACTCAGCCTCTACTGGCTTTAGCACTAATGACATAACAAGGAAGGAAAGTTGAAAACTCCTAAAGCTCCGGAGCTCTTTTTTATTTTCATTAATTTTTGACATGGATTTGTCTCTTGGCTTGGGGTCTATAATTTTTCACAATCAAAAATGTAACATTTTGCCACGCTGTAGCTCTGTTTGTGTTGCTCGGATCGATGATTTGCCGACAGTTTTCTTATCAGAAGTTGAACGGAAAATATGTTTTGTCATATAACATTGGTCGCTAGAACCTACCGTTTAGGAGCTATATTGTTTGAATGAAAAAAGTGACGTTTGAAACTCCGATTTTCCCTCAACTTTATTTCGAATAATCATTAATTGTTAATTAAATTTAATTATTAATTTAAGCTCTTTGATTATTTCAATTCTAAAATGAAAAATAGGAAAATAGTAGATTTCAGGTTAACGTGTCCATGATCTATTGTTTTTCTCAGTGAGGGAGATATTGATTGTTTTTTTATCTTTTCGAAATAATATTCATTTTTATTCTTATTCCTGACTGAAATATATCTTTATTATTTCAAGTGGCAGATTGTGATATTTTTTTAAGAAATTGAGTCCGCGGAGGTTAGCACAACCCTATTACGCTTCAGATTCCACTGTCCATCTGGAAAACTTATCTTCATACATAAAATCACTCACAGAAAAAAAATTACATTAAATAAAAGTTCAAGATTTGCATAATAAAAGGACAGGAGCCTTATGCCATATTGCTTAATCATGATAGCCAGTGATAGATAATTTGAATTCTAAATGTCGCAAACATCTAACCGAAATCTGTCCCTAATAATTCTATCGAAACACCGAAGATGGTGCAAGACGCAACCAGAAGGTACCGGAGGAGTGATTGTGCGGTGTCATCTACCAATCTTGACCCGGAGAATTAACAAACCACGGAATTGGATTTCTTAACTTCACATGCGCTCCAATTGCAATATACCATCGGCAGTAAATGGGTGATTTCAATGCATCTATGTTTACAATCGATTGTCTACTTTCAAAATTCAATACTTGATGAAAGATTATATTTTAAGAGTTGTTCTTTTTGTCAAATGTTCAAAACTTCCAATAATTTACAAAATACTTATTTCTTGTAGCAGATTCATATCTTATTGTAGTCATGAAGAAGGTTGATTACGTAGACCCAAACGTTGGCACACAGTAGGTACTTTCTCATATTGCGTGTTTTATTTTGACTGTGACCATCGTTTTCATAAATTAAAAAAATCTTTTTTTCGAGTGAAGTTGGTTTATTGGCAGAAGTTATAAATAGTTGCAGAGCTATGTCCCTGTTCTGCACCCTCTCCCCCTCCCCACCACTGCAGGAGCCAACTTAGGAGACAACCGCCGCCAAAGAGATAGGATCTGGTGGGAAATGAACGAGGGTCGGCCGCTTAAGATCAACCTTAACCTCTTTGTAAGCATTGTCTTGGCGGCAGCTTAAGCCATTACAGGCATTTAATTAAATCTTTAGATACAGTGACAAGATGGCAAGATACTTAAGATAATATTATTCATTAAAACAAATAATGTCGCGTTAGGTTAGGGTCGTTCTCTAACCTAACTGTTCTCCAACAACGTACATTTGTAGATTTGGGTAATATTTAACTAATGTCTATAGTTTATCTGCTATTTACAAGTTAATTATAGGACCTCGATGGCCAAGTGAGGCCACTATAGAAGGTCATGGGTTTTAATCCCACCTGGGGGGGAGGGGGTTAAAATTAATTTCGTGGCGGAACTACGGACTTTCTCTGGCTAGAATAGGTTGGTAACCTGTATGATGAGCTGTCTTTCCTGACCTAGTTGGAATACACAAGGGCTTTAAGCCAACTTAACTAACAACTACAACTTAATAAGTTCATTTAAGTATAACTAATAATTATTTTTTTTAAACTAACATCCAGTTATTAATCAATAGCAAAAGTTGTTGTTTATTTGTTTTTCTATGAGATCACAATCATAATCAAATCGTGTTTAATTAAAGGTAACCATTACTCATTTGTATTTGAAACTTAATAAGAAGAAAAAATCTAACATTACGGACGTACTCGTTGGGGGAAGGGGTTCAGATTCTACAGACTGACCCCACTAGTACCACCAACGCCTGCAGTGACTCCTCTTCGCTCATCACGAAGAAGATGACCATCCGTCTCCGAAGAGGACCCATCAGCGACCTATGATATAGGAATCACTATTTAGCCAATTTTTAATGCAAATAATCCTTATCGAACTGTTACCACCTTTATTTGATGTCGATATTTTTTTCTGAAGTCCATGAAGTTACATTTTTTTCGGGTACAAACTTAAAGTTATTTTCGTAACTAGAAATGTTCATTATTTCAACAACTTTTTTCTGTCTAGGCCAACAGTGACCTCCAATCTAGGGAATTGGGTATTTTAGGGTGAAAAATGAAGTTGAAGTAATTTATATACCAACAAAGAAGGTAATAAAACTTAGGATGGGTATGTACATCCACGGTTACAAAACTGGTGTTTGAAAACAAAACATCATTATTTATGTTATTTTTTTAATGAGGTAATAATATTACCAAAAAATAGGTATAGTATTATCAAAAAAATAAAACAACGCATTTTGGAATAGAAAAAGAATAGATAACTTGTGTAAGAAAAGAGTCCACTAAGGCAAGGGGGAGAGTCAATTTTTTTCTGAAATGGAGTTTTACACTTCAAAATATTCATATTGTTGAGCAGAATAAGACGGTGAAATGTATCAGCCAGAAAATGGGTTTTTAGGTTAGTTAAAAGAGGTTGAAAGATATCCATACACGGAAGAATAGGTGAACATCCAGGTCTCTCCTCCTTCCTTCCAAGTTTAAATTGGAGTTTTTTTACTGAAACTTTATTTCTTAGATTATTAAAAATTTTAATTCGCAAAAGAAATAAGAAAATAACATACAAAAATTACAATTAAAATTATCAAAACATACTGAAGTTATTTAAGATCCACACCATAAAACTTGATTTTCTTGAAATGTATTCCCTATGGCATTCCCCCTTTCTCCCGTGGATTCTTCAGTTGTGTCAGTTGTCGGTCCAGTACGAATGAGAGACCTAAAACTTGCCAGTTATCTGAGAATCTCCCATCTATTTGTTGCTTCCATTAATATCCAGGATAATTTTAAGAAATAAATAAATCAAAGAATAATACGATTTAGATGGCATGACATCCACATCAGCTTTAAAATGAATAATATTTCTGAAATCGCCAATGTTAGGGACAGAATATTTGAGAAGGTGGCAATCCCTGCATTATATAGTCAAATAGACTGTGAAACTGTATCCAACGAACAAATTGTCTTTACAAAACACCTCCATAATTGTCGGCAATATGCAAATATTGTGAGTTTTTGCAAAACTATTTCGATATCGTGAAAACGATTTGCATGAATCGATTAAATGAATTAATAATTCGGAAGAGACCTGGATCGTGCCAAAATGAAGAAACGCCTGGGAAGCTCCTGTTCAGGGTCCGACGTTTCACCGTTTCGTTTCGGAATATCGGGCGCGAAATCGTAAACTATCTTTTATAATAATTTGCATTGGGACGAGAACTCGAATGTTGTAATTCGAGTTGGCTACAGATAATTAGCGAAAATCGATGAATAAAATCGACAGTGTCGTTGGCTATTATTTCGAAAGTAATCTGGTATCGATAGTCACAGGTGTAAAAATTCTACGCTGTTTTCAGTATCTCTGAAATAAATAGCTTCCATGTTTAAAAATATATTTGATAAAAAATGTTATAATTTATTTGCTAATATTTTTTTTATTTTTATTTTGTAGTGTTTATGAAAAAGGCCAAAAATCTTAAAAAAACATTTTTCAAGCAGAAAGTGAACTAAGTTCTATCGCTAATGTTATTGAAGACAGTCTAAGTTTTTGAAAAGGATTATGCTTTCAATAAAGCCAACAAAAATGATGTATCACATCCATATTTTTATCACTTTTATATCGAGTTCCTTAAGTTCACATCTCTTTTTGGAGAATTCAAATGTATAAATTGTATAAATAGGATCCTTGAGGTACACATGATGGTATAGAAGGATCAATACAATTAAAATTGATGAATTAATTGCCACTTCTATTGGGATTATTTCATTAGAATACTAGTTTTGAATGCTAAACATTCATCTTCAGTTCTAAAACATACAAAATTTTCAACAAATCAGCACTATGTTACATGGCTTGTATATATATATATATATATTTATACAATATATATATATATATATATATTTCCACTAGAGAGGTGGAAACTCGGGTTCGAATCCCGACCGGGTCAAATCTTTTCTCTTCAAAAAATAAAATAATATATTTAATAATAATGAGTAATATCAAGAAAAAATACATATATATATATATATATATATATATATATATATATACACACATAAAGTTTTCAAAAATGTAAGACAAGAAATCAAACATTGGTACTCATCTGAGGAGATCTAACAGATATCTGAAATATATTCATCGTGGAAAGAGGAAGGGGGCAGTTAGGTTAAAAAAAATAAAACAGCAAGTAGAAAATAGCCTTAAATTAAATACTTATGAACCATTAGAAATAATAAAATCGTTTAAATCCTATTCAGAACTTTGTTTAAATGACCAAATATATATTTCCAATATCCCCATTTTAAATTTGTTTCCAATAAGAACGGAAAAATTCAATGAGTCATAAGAGAAATCCCTTAGTAAACCCTAAATATTCAACCTACCTGCCCCCTTCCCCGTTCCACGATGGATATATTTCAGATATCTGTTAGATCTTCACAGATGAAAACCAATGTCTGATTTCTTTTCTTACATTTTTGTAAACGTTAGTATATAATCTATGTAACTGTGCCCATGTAATAGTGCTGATTTGTTGAAAATTTTGTATGTTTTAGAACTGAAGATGAATGTTTAGCATTCGAAACTAGTATTCTAATAACATAATCCCAATAGAAGTAGCAATTTATTCATCAATCCTAATGTTATAAATAGGAATACAAATTAAAAATAAGTTGAAATTATTAGATAATACTGCCTAAAAAAGTTTCGCATTCCTAATTTTAAACCATCCATTCTAAAATCCATTGTTAAAACTACGATCCTACAACTTACTAGGGGTAAGTTTGGATAGGAGATAATTGCTCAAATAGTTTTGCCCATTTTGGAAAGCCAAGAAATCCATTAAAAAGTGCGTAAAATCATCGTTATTGTTACATTTTCTGAGTTTGTCACAAACAAAATAAAATGATCGTTAACTGCTTATAAGGTTCATCAGTTCAGTACTTGGTAAAGAAATACTGTAAGACTAACATTTATTCAAGGAGGTGATAAGGTAGCATCCGTCCTCAACCACCAGATTTTTCCCAAAGTTTTGTATCTACATTATAGTGACTGAGCATACACTAAGAGCTCGTTTAGGCATGGGATGTTCAGCCATATAAATTTAGGGATGTAATGGAGTAAGATGTCGTTTTTTTATATATTCTTTTCTTTATAATGGAGGAAGGACGGAATATTCTGCGGGCAGATTGATGGCCTAGGACACTCCTATTAGGACCGTATTGATTCTTTTGAAAAGGCTGATTCCTAATCTGGGACAAGAGGAAGTCCCTTGGCCGAAGCGAACCAATTGCAAAATTCGTTCCTCCGTGTCTTGTATCCTGTCCCAAGGATAAACTGTAATATCTCGCCTCGAGGCTCTATGGAGGTCCTTTTACACCCGCGGATAATTAACTCGTAGCAACAAATTTTACTTCGATATCTCGCTTAATTTACTCCTTTAAGGGTCCCTTGAGTCTAAAATACAATCATGTTTTGCAAGACCACATCTTTCAAATGAATTCAATAAAACTGAGAAAACATTTTTTTTTTCATCAGCTTCTCAATTCGACAGTAGATATATTCTATATATATTATGTTTGATACGCGATTATTCCGTCAATTATAAATGGATTTTGATGATTCATTTTTTGATCCACAAAACACACTTCAGAGGCTGTCCCATAAAATTTTTATTGAAATGAACTCAGCGCTTTTTAAGAAAAAAAAAACAAAAAACAACTTATGATTAAACCTACACATAAAAACTTGAAATAAAAAGTAAAAAATAATATTTTAATTACTCCGAAACAAAGTGCATTAAAGGGTATCAACTAAAGTATCGATTCTTTTATACCTATTCACAATGTATGATCGGTTATTTTTGGAGTCGGTGCCAACCAAATCTAACAGAAATCGTAACATTTACTTTGAGTAGATAATAGATAAATTATTTTAATTTATTAATTTTTGTTTACTAACGTATTATAATGTTTTTAAAATATTTAATAAAATTACTTATAAAAGGTTCCTTGTATTTTGTCTTTGACGGCATATAAAGTCGGATAGATAAGACTCCAATATTATTTTTCTGCTCCAAGCTTCAATGCTGTTTCGCCTATTTGCTGCAGACTTATGGGGCTCTATTTGTTATGTACGTGCGCTTATTGATTCTAATCGCATTGAGGCGATAACAGTCAATAAATCCTCAGAATAATTTACCATAAGATGTTGATAGTTATCCTGCTAATTAATTATATAATTATATTTGAATAGGCTTTCTATGGATCTGAATATATTTTAGTACGATTTAGGATTGATCCTTTTCAAACATTCAATTTTTTTATAGTAACAAAAAAAAATTCAATGTAAATATTTTGCTTTTCCTAATTGCTTTTTTCTTCTCCAGCTAAGTTGTTCAGCTGTGGTTATCTGAAGGTATGGTAGTTTACTGTTTTTTAATCAAATGAATTTTTAACTTAAAATTATATATATAAATCAGTATATATATATAAATATATAAACATGTATTAGGACATGGCCGGGACCCACACTCGACTCTTCCTCATTAACTAAAAGACCCTGAAGATCGAAGAGGCAATGGATAGAATCTGTAGACAATCGATGCCAATAGGATCATCTGGGACTAATCGATTCTCCTGATGGCCGCCTTCTAACAATCGATCTTTCTTCCTTCCGTTCCCGGTTTCCGGTCGACCTAATTAAGGCCGCCACGGTTCCCGCCTTTTTTTTCCTCCCCGCCAAGGCTCGACATCCCCGGACTCCAGCCGTTCTTATAGCCCAGGCCTTGCTGGCGTGATATTATGCGCGTGTTTGCTAACCGATTCGTACCGTGAATGAAGGACCTAATCGGGTTATGCCGCTTCCCAGGGGGGTTTTCTTCAAGAGATGACCCTCCGTTTCAGGGCCCATGAAGAAGTGGAAGGTCAGAGGAGGCGGGCCTTGGATCAAAGCGATGAAAAGATCTTCATTACATCCTAATCAATTTATTACAGTATTTTTTATCAATTTTAATAGAGGAAAATTCCCATGGATTGGTAAACTTCTCAGAGATTTTAGTTTCTTCTTGAAAGAAACTACAGGGAAAAGTTTTTTCAAAAAGAAATCTTTCAATTTATTTACTAGAAATTAGACATTTTACATGCTTACTAAGCAAAAAAGTAAAAAATATATTTTTTTATTATACTATTATAATAACCAGTCTTACTAAAGGACAGAGAGGGAATATAGAAAATTAATTCATTCATGAAATACACACATGCAACAATTCTGTGTAAAACTCAATTTCTCCCTGACAGAGAAAACAATAGATCATGGATGTCTATTTTCATATCTTCTTCTTTTAATCTACTGCTTCTGATAAGGAAACTGGGCAACAACAGAGCTAGAGCGTCTCAAAAAAGACGCGAAACGTAAAAAATGTAAACAAAACGTGACTTTTTTCATTTAAACCAATTTAGCTCCTAAACGATAAGTCCTAGCTACAAATGTTATATTACAGAAAATTTATGACTAGGATACTATCGTCAAATCTTCAATCCGAGCAACACCAGCAGAGCCACAGCGTGTCAAAATGTTACATTTTTTAGGGAAAGAAAATACGTTAAACTATAGACCACCAACCAAAAGATAAATCCATGTAAAAAAAATATATATTGCAGATAAAAAATGTTATAAAAAAAATAAATAAGAATATAAACAATATATACAGTCGGGGGATCCGGAAACAAGCTTGTCCAGATTATCGTTTTAATATATAGCATATAAATATATATATACATATAATTGAAATCGATTTTTAAATTATCGAGTGTAGTAGGGTTAGATTGTATTAGTACGGTTAAAAAAGCGATTTGAGACATCGGTTTCCCTCCAGTGGCTATGAAATATTTTCAGTGTGAGTTATACATTAGGCTCTGATATTAGCTTCAAATCTGCAGTTCTCGATCCGTTACACAAGTCGAGTGACATAAGATCCTGACGGCAGAGCACACTCCTGCTCACTGCGGTCCGGAGGATGGATTTGCAGTGAAGTGTCGAAACCGCTACTTGCCAGGAAGAAGCAGCCCAGAAAGCTATCAGCGCGGATAAACGAGAACATCCGATAGCACCGCAGGAGTTGGCTAATATTATTCATCTTTGTTATTCCTGTCTTCCCGATCATTATGATCCAATGCGTATCGAAATCTAGAAGTAGATTTTTGGCTGAGCCATGTCGATCTAGATTTTAGATTGTGTGATTCACCCTGCTCACAGAGTGTTTTCTGTAACAATCAACCGGTACACAGTAAAAACCGTTTTATATAATTACAAATCCAATATTCGTTATAATTATTATACTTGCATCTCCCGTCACAGCTTCGTTCGCTTTCATTTGTAAAGAACTTAGATGATTATAATCGAAGTTTTATTTGTATAAATAAATAGATAGATAAAAATCTTGTACTGAAGTATGAAATTGAGCATTATTTTTTCAATGATATTTTTAATCATAGCAGTAATTTTTAACCTGGTTATAATTACACTGATTCGATGTTTGAAGATTAGGTAATCCAGCTTTTAACTTTAATGTATGAGTTGGTAATCTAGATGGACAGAGATTATTAAGAAGCTCTCGCAGATAATGCACTGCATTATCAAAGCTTGCAACCATAGGCCCATGAATCCTATTTTTACTGTGTGTAATGTTTTTTTGTACAAGGGTTCTTGTTTGGTGAGTCTTAACATACAAATAATTTTTACTTTGAAAAAGGTTAATTTGATGATTTAATTATACCGGATTATGGGGTCTTGATTATAAAGAAAGCCCTCTCTGATATAGTTAGCTGCTTTACACAACTATCTGTTAATAAAATTTATTATATTTTTTTCAAAATTAATTTATAATTTGCTTACCTAACATTCTTAGTATATATGACGCAGGTCAATACTTTCTGTAACATGGATAGGTAAATAAAATATATGGTACCATCTTGGCTTCTTTTTATAGAATGATAAAGATTGAGGAAATTATAACTTGTATTAACTTTTCTTTTTCTATGTTTCCCATCGACTACATTTGATGAGAACTGGTCTCAATAAAGTGTCGAAACTCGTTAACGATTCTATTCCAGTAGCTGAGAGAGATGATTGCGGTCGCTTTCTAACTTGTTGACTGTTTCATTGACGATTGCACTAGTCTGAATGTTGATAGTTAATGATTGCTAGGGCTTGGGCCTTCCGTCAGTGGATCGCTCCTTTACATAACAACTTATCCCATGAGTCAGCATTTTTTTAATAGTTGCCGGAGGAATAATTACAATAAACATCCTTTCTCGCCCCATTATGGACACTATATCATTTATTCCAAGAGTATATTTCCTGTTGCGTAAATGTTCTTAAAAATATATTTGAAATAAAATGTTTGAAAATTATGTGTAATTTACTCTGTATGTAATCGTTATTGCTTGCGTTATGTAAAGCTGTTTTCTAGGAATTGAAATACTTACCCCATGGTTTTATTACGATTTCCTGTTCTACATTATATTTCATTACTATCCCTCTAACTCTTTTCAACAATTACCTCTCATATGGACGCCGTATGAGAAAAAAAAATAGTGGCTTTTTGGATGTAATACTACTTAAGGTTGTAGAATTATTTCTACACTGCCTAGAATTAAACCTAACCGCTAGATATTCCCCCAATTAAGGGTAACCACTTTATAGAGGTTGGATGTCCCCATGAGGCTCCTCGGATCCCAAGGTTGTTTCTCTGCTAATATAACTAATTAAACAATTACCTGCTAAGCCAGACCTGATTCTAGGTCTGGGATCTAGAAATCCAATAACCTGTCCACCGACCTACCAGATCTGATTTGATGGTGTTGAGCTCAGTGTTATCAGGTGAAATAAGATATCTTCCCTAGTTGGACTGGTAATTTTCTCCACTTCTCCTTTTCCCCAGTTCTCTATCATTTTTATCCCCTGAAATTTCCCCGTGAAAATTTGCATGTGAAACAAACGTATATTATGTAAAATTATTATTGTTATTATTATTTTTTTTATGACTATTATTTTAACATCTCTGTCATATGATGTATTCTATTTTTTTTATCTAGATCACATACTTTCCAGACCTCAAAGAAGACCAGAAATTCTCCAAATGTGGAGAACAATACCCACACCTTGCAAAACTGGTTGAGTTACGGTGCTCTGGTGAAACATCCAATAATATCGTATCCATCAAAAATTCTTCAGTATTTTCCAAGTTCCGTATTATGTTACAAATTATCATTTTAAAAAATGAACATATTGTCACAAGAGGTGGAAAGAAATATTTGTTGTTGTGTACATTTAAATATGTTTTGTTGCTTACTTTGGAAAATAATTTAACTAAAGCAGCAGTCATTTTTTACAATTGAAAACAATTCAATTAACTATTTTTATCACATCATTAAGCTAAGTATTTTCTTTATGTACGAACATATACATGTAATTACACTGTTTTTGTTACAATGTTTACACTCGTACATGTAATTAATTTTTAACAGAAAATATTATTCGGCTGTCCCATATGAAATGTCTGTTTTTGAAAATAGGAAGTTAAGGGAAAAAAAATAAACATATAAGATATATTTTATTCAAAATGTATACCATTTTCCATACATACATCTCCCAACGTCGTGATGGAATGAAGTTAAAAAAGAAATTTTGAACGTATCAATCATTTTTATACAATTTTCTTTGCATAGTCATCCAGGCTTTCCTAACTATATTTCGAGAGAATATGGAGGATAGGAGGGTAGGACTTCGTAACTCCTAACTTTACAGTCTGTAAAGAAATATGAGATCGGACATTATCATGCAACAGGATAGGTCCTTTTCTGTCCACGAATGTAAGTTTTTTCATCAAATTTGTATGCATTCGATCAATTTCTCAAAAGTTAAAATTTTGAATTGATAATTTCACCCTTTGGTAAAAAAAGATAATTGGATTACCCCTAAAAATAATAGGTAATTATTTAATAATTAGTAACGAAAAAAGGACGACAATGTTATACATTGTACCAATTTAGTAAAAACTTTCGACGAGTTTGCTCTAATAGCCACTATAGGATCTGGCTTCAGATCTGCCATGATATTAAGATTTTTAACGGCCGAAGGACATCTTTTAAAATTTGAAATTGATTAAATTGTTGAAATTTTTAAATGGACACTCTCTCTTCCCGTTGTTATCTTTATCACAGAACACTTTTTTGAGATATACCAAGCTCTAACGATCTTGGATAGCGGAAGTATATTCCAGAATTAATTATTCCTTTTTTTAAAAGTAAGCTTTCTTCAATGTCAATCCTCTGGATTTTGGTCCTTTTGGTCATTGTCTAACAATGAACAACAATGAACAATGAACGTATCAGAAAGTTGGAGTCTCTTGACCCTATAAACCCCGATGGGCCACTATACAAACCACAATAATTGTTGTGTTATGTTATGTTATGAAACCACTATTGTTTTGAATGAAGACTCTGTTTTCGTATGTGACCTTACCATTGACATTATCTGCGTCCATTGACATACATGTTCCATGGCAGCGGACTTATCAAGATTAAACTCATAATATAAACTATTATTCGGAAATTTCTATTTTCACATTTGAAATGTAACTACACTCTGTATGCCTACTTGGGAAAAACACTGTTAGTAGATAAAGCATTGGTAGGTCTTATTCATAGAATGTAAATGTTTTGCAGATAATCAACAGACAATACTTTAATCCTTCCTAAACATTCAGGATTGAAAAATCGGATCTTTCATGTGAGTGAACCCAATATATACATTTATCACGGCTTAGAATTCTTATTTACTTTTCTAAGATAGTTCCAATAAAGTTAGTGTTAATAATGTTATTAATGAAGTCGGTATTAGATCATCCCGGGACTTATCTATTAGGATATTATCCAACTCCAACTAGAGCAACGGCTGCCTTATATAAGAAGAGATGGTTCATAAAGCGGCCATGAGGAGGGGAGAGGAAGAGGTTAGCTGTATTAACTTGTCACAGGGCTTAGTGTTAGTCCTTGCGCAACCCCTCGCCTCACGAATCCGGGCTAATTGAAACCGTGACTCCAAGACCTAACTGTCAGGCCGTCTTCTTGTGTGGGATAGGTACTATCGGGGAAATATTGTGGCAAATGTCAAGAACGTTATTAGTAAATAGAATTAAATAAATAATTTGAGATGAAATAAATAACATTCTTTAGTTCTTAGAAGTTAGATTATTGACGATATGATTAAAAATAAATAAATTCTGTAATAAAAAAAAAGAAGAAGAATAAAAGAAAATAGATATACGATGGTCTTGTTGCAGTTCAAAGAGAATATATTTATTTTTTTAATTATCCAGATATCAGTCTTCAAACCTGCATGTAACATACTTTTATTTAGTTGCAATATTTGAGCAATGTTTTTTTTAGATTTTAGATGACACTTGTTAACGAAGAGTCCATTGTGTTTGTATGAGTATACACAGATTTATGTATTAGAGATGTGTCGGTAGCTAAAATCGATTCTCGATACCGATACCTCATTTTAAAAATAAATAGTACTATTAATTAATTAATATAATTATAATATTTCATAAATAAATACGCCAAAGATTCTGAGTTCCATTTATAACTTACAGAATCAGGAATTTTATTAAAATCTTTTACTGAACACTATAGATAGGAGGATGGATGCACATGATATTTCTATGCGGTGTTTTAATAGTATGAATATCGTGCATTAGGGCTCCAAAACCGGTATGGATATGTTGGAAAATAGAATTTTTATTTCGAGATAACCCTATTTATCACAATATTACCTCCAACATCAACGGTATCTATTGTTTCCTGTTGGTATTGGTTCCTAGGTTGTATAAATAAGGTGTGATTTTCTAGTGGAATCGGAAATCAACTGTTGGAATCAACACATCCTTAATATATACATAAATACTTACATACATAATTTTTTTTTTCACTACTTTACTGTCATTATGTATATTATATGTAAATTTTGGGTTGTCACAAAATATAGTCAGTTGATTTTAATATTGCCAGCTTGCAGGTAGGCAACTTGCAGTATAATTAAGGACTAGAGCAAATATTCGTAAAAATATACAAAAGAGCGACCATTACATAAAACATCCCAAATATAACTTAAAACTATAAAATTCCCAAAAGTATTATTTCATTTATTTACGAACCAATTTAATTACTTATAGAATACGGACCAACTAGCCATTCTCCGAAGCAATTTCACCTAAAAAACTCAGACGCTTGGAAGTGTGACGGATAAACTTCACAAACTTTCTTGCGCATTTTAAATGACTTTTACTTTTACAAAGATGAGAGACATCGTTTGGTGAAATTCTCTCTGATGCGAGAGGGTACATGGCCTCTACAACCAGATGTGTTGTTAGAAAAACACAAAAAAAGAACTGCTAGACTAGTGCCATCAGTTGAAACAGAAGTAAAGACTTGGTGTGAGAACTAATTATTTTATTTTGACATTTGTTTTCCAGTCCATTCGTTTGTTGTTTTTATCTTAGAGATTCTTTTCTTTTTTTGTTCAAGAAAGTAAAGTATCTTAAATAATGTATTGTATTGTATAGTAAAACATTTTAGAAAAACAACTATGCTCCACAAGCTTTTTGCATGGCGTTTGTACATTTCCAAAATACACGCCTCTTTATAGTTTACTAAAGGAGAGAAAAAAATAATAAAACATATGTGTCTAACTATGGTATACCACAGTTTAATGTCATCTGTTAGCCATCAGACCTTCAACACCTACTACAGCAGTCTTGGGCAACAGCCTTCCTACAGGCTATGTGGGTTCTTTTGTCTAGGAGTCCCTTCTATCTTCCTGAATATTATTTTTTTTTTTTTTAACAAGCTTTATTATATTTTTTAATAATTTTTACATACCATGCAATATGTATAAATTTGTTTAAAAAAAAAAATAAGACCAGCACCACAAGTCTATCTAGTAGCAGTTTGAGATATAGGAAAGGTACAGATTAGAAATTTCTGATAACTTAAATATACATTTATACTAATATTGCAAATTTAATGAAATTGTTAATTTCTGGAACTGAAGAACCAATTTTAATGTTTACTTCACTTATAGAAAGCAATATCACTCATGAGTGCTATAGACTGCTTAAATTTTTGATTTTATTTTTTTTAAATAGGGATCATTAAGATAATTTACGGTCTTTTTCAGGGCTAAAAATAACAAAAACTATATGTGACTAAAATTATATAAAATGAACAAAATAAATTAATTTACCAAAGAATATCGAAAGAGTTAATTACCTAATAAAAATTAAATCTATAGTGTTAATTACAGAATTATATAGATAAATTAAAATAGTATCAAGGCCAGTTGAAAGAAACAATATGTAATTGAATTGTTTAATTAAATAATACAATTTTAAAAACTAATTGTTTTTTTTTTTTTAATTTGTTCATTTTGGTCACATCCAGTTTTTTTTTATTTTTAGCCCTGAAGAAGACCTGCAAGGCAGGATTATATAAAGTTTTTTTAAACTTTGATGTTTAATTTATCAAACTGACTGCATGCCTGACCATCTTCTGAACAATTATATCATGCAGTCAACCATACTATTTTCATTATTTATTGAAATTCACAACTCGACACAATAAAATAAAAATACATCCAATAAATGTGAAGATAATGTTCATGATGACATTTAAATTGTTTGTAAAGAAACAGATTGGTAGCACTTCAAAAAAAGTTTTATATTAGAAGTTCCCGAGGCCATCTTATTTTCAGAAGTCTCAAAGTGTTATCTACTATGGAGTTTAAAATGAAAGGATAGGTATCTGGTTTAGGGTAAATCAGCAAGATATGGTACATTAAGTAATTAGTATAGTGGAGACCCATAGCACATTTTCGTATGTCCAAATACAGTAAGTAGAACCTTACTAATCCGACTCCCGCTAGTTAAAATCTTCGTGAAATTCAATCCTCTATCGAGTGGAGTCCGGGGGGCGGGAAGGGGGACTATATATTTTCGGAATCCCTAATAGTCCAGTAAAATTGTAAATTTTGGTATGCAAAAGGTCGGGTATTTTTTATTTTTTTTTATATATATGTTGTTTGTGTTGTGATTGGATACGAAAATCCAAGTTTTGGAACTTGCAGTTCACCGCTCTCTAATTGGTCAAATATTTCGAACCTTTATTATATACCCATAACCCCGAAATATCTGCTCCACAGTTGGTTCTAAAGAAGTGTTATATTCAAAATTAGACTAGACTAAATTCAATTTGATTTGAGAAGAAAATAAGCTCTGTAGCTTAAACGTGTACTATGATAGAGGGTTTCGATTGTTCGTAATTATCTTAAAAAGTGGCAGTAAAGGTTTTTGCCATATACGTCCTTAACAATAAAGTTTAGAGTTTCATACTTCTTTATGAACGATTTTAAAAATGAATTTTTTTTCTATAAATCCTACCCAATGCAGTGTTATTATTGTCAATGCTTCAATACATCAACAGCTGGCTGAAACGTTTCTATGCATACAAATTAGTCTATTGGTTTATATAAGCTATGTTTCAATTTTGTTTAATTTTAGGATACTAATATATAACTTTTAATGTATTTATAATAAACGTGGTTCATAGAAATTTCCCCTACCCCTTGGTCCCATAGGAGTCGGATTCTAATTAATATCATGTAAGTGAGTCTCTTGTAATTAATTGGAAGGTTTGAACGTTTGTCTACTAAACGTTAAAGAAATTGGGCAGTTTTCTTTGTCATCAGCAGTTGTCATTTTAGTCAGGTATCTACAAAATATTAAGTTTTTTTTCAAAAAGTCCTACTTCAAGTGACCGATGTTTACGACCTTGAATCGGGACCTAAATGTCAAATTCACTAAGGAAGAGTGTCCTTAGTGAGGTAACTCCTTGCACAAGCTGTAAGGACTGGTGCAGAACCTTCGCCACTCTAAAGGTCGGGGGTTAGAGAATTCCGACCCTTGCTGATGGTGCAATGGAGAGAGTGCAACGGCTCCGCATGGTCACATGCAGGTGTCTTCTCTTCTACGTTTGGTACTGCTAAAACACAATGGTATACCTGTATAACAATCCAGTGGCTCAAAACTAACGAATTGATAAAAATTTTCGTTATAAAATTATATTCTAATGCAGGACTAATGTTCTGTGATATTAAAAAATAAAAATGGTACACAAGTGACAATCTCTGATTCTTTTGAAATTGTTATAACTATTACACCGGTTCGAGAGAGCCGAGGCGTTTGAAAAGATGGGCAAGATAATTTCTAATGTAGAATTATTGAAGTGCTGTTCTTGACATGCCATTCTTATCATTTCCCTTAAATTTACTTGTTGCTTGCTCCTTATGCAGTTGTAAATATCAATAAATATTTGAATTATTAAATTAGTATTAATTCATTTATCTGGACACTAGCCTAAAATTAAGCTTACTTAAATTGATAGAATCCATAAAATTTTCATTTCGATTTTATTGAATGGCGGGACTTCGCTTGGTTATAAAGAACTTGGCAAAAGATTTTATTTATCAAACAACTGAATGGTCCCGAAGAAGACTAGTTTAAATCCACCCGTCATAGGGTTAATCGCTAAAGCAATTCCAAGCCAAGACAAGCCTATATTACCAAAATGGCATGTAAGGAGAGGTAAATATATATTGGTGTATTTTTTTTTTAATTTTATATATTCAGATATATATTGTGGATGTGCCAATTCTCGAGAAAACCTATTCTTGAGAAAACAATCGGTTTGATGATTCAAATTCGATTCCTAAGGACCGATCGATACCACTAGCGTTCTCATTAGTTTTGTAACTCTTAATAATATAGTTATTATTCATCAATTCTTCTCTCGAGTAATAATTTAAAAGAAAAACATATTTTTCAACTTCAAGAACTGAGTAATATTGTGTACACTTGATAAAGTTTTTCAAAAGCAATCCAAACGTCAAATTGTTGAAGATATGTATTCGCTATCGGAAAATGAAGAAATAGGATTCCAATTTCAACCAGCCAATGCTGAAGCATTAACGAAATAAATGCAACTTTAAAAAGGCGCCATCTTATTATCCTGTTTAGATATTCTTAGGGGATTTTTATTACCCCATTATAAAGATTACTTTTTACATTATTATACAATATTAAGAAAGATATCGATGTATCCTCCTATGGTATCTAGTCTTTATCGAAGGGATTTAGTAACGTTTTCGGTTCCTTAAGAACTACAGGATATCCAGAACCTTTGGAATATTTATCTCTTTTTTTTTTTTTCTTTTCTTTTTTTTATCTCTTTATTGATAATCACAACTATTGTACATGTATAGTACATATAAATCTACTAAATGTGTAGACAAATGAATACAGTAACATGGCAATAACTTGTAAAGCACTAACATGACAACCATTGATGGCCCTTTAATAAAGGTTCTATAGAAGAAGGTCTCGTGGCCATCTTATTTATCTTCTAAATCTTCTTAAATAATAATTTATAAAATTAATTTGTTCTTTGCTAATTTATTCCTAGGATAATTATTGATTTCTTAATGTATTTGGCTTTTTTTTTTCTTTTATATGGATTATTTCTTGTAATACAAGTAGGAATTTATATTTAAATAGAATTATCTACATCCTGAATCGATATTTTGGCAACTACTCTTCACTATTTTATATTTATATTTATTGGGCTGCGAAGTGTGTTTAGGATTATACCAGTGCCAGTAACGGTTGCATTGACCGGACCGACAATAACTGTTGCGGTGAAAGGAGGGTTCTGATTGGTCGCTGCGATTGAAGGTGAGTCCTTACGGAGGCCATCATTGGTAGCCCTTGTCAGTCTTCTCTTGTCCCTCTCCCTAATTGCTGGATCTATTTAGATATCTTCTTGTATATCTTTTATCATTGTGAATTTATCTCAATTTCTTGTGATCATTTTCTATGATGACGTAAGGTGTATATGTCTGTCTATAAACACATATGGAAATATGAACGCTCGTAATGGTAAGAAAAATCGTTTTAGTTATTTTTTATTTTATTTTTTTTTATTTTATTTCAAAGCTTAATATTAACCAACGCTCAGGGTAGATTCTTTGGTCCATTGGTGTGTCATTTTAAATTCATTAAATAGAAAAAAAACAAAAACTATTATATTATGATGTCTTAGCATTGAAAAATGAAATTGAAGTTGTATTGGGTTGTCACACATGAAATGACCGTTTTTAGAACCAGGAAGAAAATAAAAATTTGAAATCAAATCTAACATCATTTTTATTCAAAGTATTTACCATTATTTGCGATACACTTCTGCCAACGGCTTACCAAGTTTTCTATCCCAGATTTGATAAACATTAAGTCACGTGATGAAAGGAATTCAGAAAATGCATTTTTAATGTCTAAATCATTGGTAAGCAATTTTCCTCGCAAAAGGTTGTCCAAACTCCGAAAAAAGTAATAGTCTGTAGGGGAATATAGGATAGATCAGGGGAATATAGGGGTTGTGGTAAGACTTCATAGCCCAACCCCTTTAATTTATTCGCTGTCTGTATTGAAACATGAGGTCGGGCTTTATCATGAAAAAGGATAGGTCCTTTCCTGTTTACCAGTATGATGTTGAATCAATTGTTGTTCCCGTCCACGGGGCAGATTTTCTAATGTCGTACCTCCTGAGGAAAATTTTGTAAACCAACGATGGATGGTTCTTTCATTAGCACTTCCTTCACCAAACGCATGGTTAATATTTCTTGCTGTCTGGGCAGCAGTATGACCGAGTTTG
The DNA here is from genome assembly GCA_003667255.2 of Euschistus heros. NCBI lineage: Eukaryota > Metazoa > Arthropoda > Insecta > Hemiptera > Pentatomidae > Euschistus > Euschistus heros. The sequence goes on from RCWM02000067.1 coordinate 1,084,077, forward strand.
TACTCATAAAAAAAAAATCGTTCGGAAATTGCGTGTTGCTATTGCCACGCTTAAAATTATACTAAAATCTGTATACCTACTTGGGAAAAAAACAAACAGAGTTTGCAAATAGAGGATTAACAAGTGCTTATTATGGATAGTAAATATTCTAGGAATCAACAGGCAACGCTTTAATCTATTATAATGAAAAATCGGACATTTCATGTGGGACAACCCAATATTATAAGATTTACGAGAGCTTTCATATGTGCTAGAAATAAGGACTGAAATATATTCTGATTATATTTATATACCAACGATAGGAATTCACATCGATGATTCTAGAGGCATTGGATGAGGTACTGTCATTTACTTAATATTAAACTAGTAATCAACTTCTTTAATGCGCCATGAAAAAGAAATTGCAATAAATGGAAATCAAAGAACAATTAATAATTTTAATGATATTGCGTCGGAAATCAATGCAGGCTTATTATTTTAAAATAACATTATACAAATAAAAATTGAAAACATGAATATTAGCCAAAAACACGCTCTATAAACTGGTTGGTACCTTTTCCAAACCCTCTGAATATGATAATCAATTTTTATAATTGACGAATTCTAATAAAAGAAATTTCAATCGACTTTTGAACAATCAATTTTTTATCATTTAAAAAGTATCATAGGGTCCAAGTTCCTCATTTTTCGTTTTTTGTTTTTTTGTACCCTTACAAGTTTGAGTTGTTTCATTTTTTTTTTGATTGTTTTTTTTTTTTTTTTTTTTTTTTTTTTTTTTTTTTTTTTTTTTTTTTTTTTAGCAGTAGTTTCCTCATTAGAAATTAAATGTAGAACATTTTTTATTTTATATAAAAAGGACCTACCTTTTAGGAGCTACATATATTGGTTTGAATAAAAAAAGTGAAGTTTTACATACATTTTTTTAAGTATTGGGATTTTTTGACACGCTCTATTGGTAGGCGGTCTCTATTGGTGTTGCTCACATCGAAAATTTGCCATCAGTCTCCTTATCAGAAATTTAATGGAGAATATTTTTGTTGTAAGACATTTGTCGCTAAGACTAACCGTTTAGGAGCTATATTGGTTTGAATGAAATAAGTTTGAAACCCCTATTTTCTCTCAAATTAGTTTATTTCGAATAATCACCAATTATTAATGGGGCCCGTTTCGATCAATTTTACACTGATTAAACGAAATTATATGAAAATAGTTGGTTTCTTAGTAAATATTATATTATTATCAGTCAGTGAGACGCTAAAGAGGTGAACGGAAATTGGTTTGGTAGAGAATTAATCAGTGTTAACATCAAAACAAAAGAATAATCCGTCAAACATATTTAGTTTATTAAACATTGAGATAATTTAAATAAATTAGAAAAAGTCTTATTTTCTGTCTGGACAACACAATAAATAACTGTTGTACATCATTGGAAAATAAAGCTGATTCACTAGCTCTAACATTTAAAATAAAACCCTAGTGACCAGAAAACTATTACTATTATTATTATAACTAGTCTGAGAACACAATGCTGCCATCAATACTCAAGATAAAGCCAATTCAAAAAAATAAACTGAAAATAATGTATAAAATGTATACAGTAGTGATATATGGCAGTGTGTCGTGTTCCATGTATGGCCTATATACGTCTTGTATGTTTTTTTTTTTTAATGTACCAACCGAGGTACATTAAGCTATTTGATGACACAGGTTTGGTTTTGTGTATCAACAACGAAAGTATAAAATGGAACCTAATCACCGTGTGAGCTCAGATAGATTTCCAAGGAAGGTAATGGATCTAGGCTATAGTAGTTTGGAAGGTGTCGAAACTGCCCTACGGTTTCTGGAAGTGACAGAATGAAGAAGAGCTGCAGTAAAGAGGAATTATTGAGATGACCAATTTCCTTCATGGACACAAATAACTTTACGATAGTTAGTATATTTGCTCCTTGTAATTCTATACTTACACTAATTTCATAAGGAGGTTAGTTTCTGTGTTAATACCAAAAATATCTTCTATCGTATCATTACGTAAGCAAACACATTTTTATATCCGGAACGCAATTTCAATTTAAGTAACGATTTAAATATATAAAGAAATTAAACTTTACTGTACTAAACTACAGTTTAGTTTATATTTTCTGCCAAATCCTTGTTGTATGTCCAGTCTAGAAATACAAAACCAAGTACTATCGTAATGGTAACTTCTTTTATTACAACTTCACATGAAACTGTCGTTACCTTGCCAAATTTATGGAGGTCCCCCCTGAAGACAAACTCTTGATGTATTATTTCTGTTTCTTGTAAAAGTTTTAATACACTCCTGTAAATGAAATAAAATCATAATAAATGAGGAATACATCCAGATTATAAATATAACTACGTAAATATAAATGTACTCGTACATAATCATTGAAGACGTCGGTGACCGAGCGCGTTGCGCAAGTGATCCAAAGCGTACAAAAGTCGTGAGTACGAATCCTATCTGGGTGTATTGAAATTTATTTCATGGAGGACCCACGTAATGAATGAATGTTTCCATTATGGTTAGAATAGGTTTCTAACTTGTAGGATAACCCGTCCTTTCTGGCCTAGTTTGATGATATAAGGTCTTTAAATACCAACTAATATAATTTATATAAATATAAATATAAGCGTTTAATAAAGAGCTATCATTTACAATCTATCGGTAAAGGACCAAATCAAAGTTAGGAGCAAAATTAAGAAGTAGAAGTACATACTTTTCTCTTGGACCGTTCAGAACCTTTATAGATCTGGATGGAAATTCTCGATACAAGTAATTGGAAGAATAGTTACGAGATTTTTGTAAAGTTTATTTTGAATTATATATTTGGGTTCTCTTATATACTTGGGTTAGAAATAAATCCATTGAACAGCAACGAGAAAGAATATAGGTGAGGTCTCTGCCTTATGAGGACATGTGTAGGGCTCGGTATCGAGTATTGTTGCAATACTCCTTTAATACTTACAAGTATAGATAAAAGACTGTTTGAGTAAGATTAAACAGCAACAGGAGACACAAAAGACGAAAGTTAACTAGAAAATACTTGACCTATTTGCAAGGATGTCAGCTGAGGATCGGCTCATTGTAAAAGAGGGAAAGAGCTGAGGAGGAAAGATGTCCTTACTCATTGTCTCCCCGGTCCCAGGCCCACTCCTGGAATTAATAAGCCTCTCTCTAGTGCCAGTGCATGCTCCTTGACACACATATATAATCTTATCTCAACTATATACCTGAATTTCATATATATATCCAGATCTAAACCTGTTGCTTTGCACCATATATACTTTCTCAACAAACTGCCTCCTTTGCTCTCTGCTTCTAAAACCAATTGTTTTATTCGCCTCCTCAATTATCAACCTATCGAGAATAGATAATAAATAGTATAATAGATAAATGAATATGAGTGTAAAAAGGTTTTTTTATATATACTCGAATATCGGTGATTTATTTTTATTTCTACATTCTTTATTTAGAAGTAATTTGTTTTATAGTCTACTTATGCGTTTGTCTGAAATTTACACATACAGACAACAATACGTGATTTAGTTTTTAGTAGGAGATAAATTTTGAAATTAAATAGCTTAATCCTCCTGATCGTCTACGGCCTTATGTTCTTTTTTTTTCCGCTAACCTGTATGATTGTATTGTTTATTTCTAAAGGAGAGTAATTTTGAATACACAACAGCAGCAAGAGCGGCCAAAACCAGATTAACTATTCCTGTAGTATCAAACTATCAAACAACGCGTAACGCCCTCGCGTTCCCCGAAACTTTATCGCTTATTTTGTCCAACTAGGTCACCTGTAAAACATGTTCCTTGTTAAAAATCGGCAGCTGCTTTGCCCTCAGAACTTTTTTCTTCTATCATTGCACGTGAGCTTGAAAAATGTAAATGGCTCCATAAAGCCAACTTATGTGCTAAGGATAAGCTAAAATAAACTGTAGTGTGTCGTCCACAAGGACTTCGCAAAGAACTGGTGTTGATAATTCGATGCTGGAAAAGTCTTTGCATTATCAAAAGAGAGAGGAACAAATCAATGATATGAAGTGTAAACAACTGAATTACAAAGAACTTTAAACACACTTAAAAAAAAAAAAAATATTTTTTATTTTCATTTACATTCTTAAAAGAAAAATGCCACGGCCATAAGAGTGACCCGGAGATACTCGGCAGACAGCTGAGTATTTAATAACGTTTCGATACGTCGGTCTTAATGTTAGTGCTAAGACACTTTCGACAACTTCGATGACTCCCTTTATGTGTGATTGACGGCGAAAATGACGGGACATAAAGTGATTACGGGATATTAACATTCTAACTATGTGCTTGTAGAAGAAACTTTGTTATCTCGTCAGTCCAATGTGAGACATCGTATGATCATTTAATAATATTATTCATTGATTTTACTTTGTAAAACCTGTACCAAAATGTTAAATAACCGATTATTTTCTTAATCGTGGCTTACTCCAGAGGAAACGCTATATCATCAGCGTTAATGAAGCGCTCCGCCAGATTTGCTTAATACTGTCGGAGTGTGGCTATGACTCAGCCCATTCATCTGATCTCTCATCCAGCTCCTTTTTGTTCCCCAGGAAAGGTGATGGAGTCTTCCCTTTCTTGTAGAACGAGCCACCTGCTCGCCGGCCTGTGACGAAACCTCTGCGTGATTTCATATCTCGGAGCCATCTGTATTCCAGAGATCACTGTCTCATACCATCTTCATAACATGACGTGACCCAAATGTGCCTTCTGTCTTCTTAGTGAACACGAATCCTATGATATGAATGTAAACAGCTGAGCAGCAGTATTCTTGGCAACAATTTTCTTAATTTTTTATAAATGTTATAAAGGAAGCCTCCTTGATTGACATTAGATATTCTGAAAAGTAAACATAATTTGATGTTAATTTTAAAAAAATAAAAATCTTCATTTCGGGATGTTCTAATAAAGTGTAGTTAATCATTAATTAAGTCCTAATTAGATTTATCTTGATTTACTATCATGCGTATGTCAACTGATAGCAGATTTATCAAAATTATCAAACGATAATATTGCCAGGTATTTAAATATACTTTTAAGATTTTCTGGGCTTCTGAAAAGAAAATTTAAAATGGGCCTAGGGGCTTTCTAATGAAGAACATTTATTGAAGTGCAACTAATGGTTAGTTTCCTTACAAGTTTAATGTTTCATTGTAATCATTTTACCCCAAAAAATATATAATTTTTTTTTTTAATTAAGCTCATATTTTATTAATTTTACTTATATTTGAGGAGTTTTCTTTTAAAACTGAACATGCTCACTTTCGTTTAATTTTTTTTTCTTTATCAGAAAAAAGCTTTGCAATTTGCACACACTACCATATTTCTTTTTTTTCTAAACGCTGTATTTCTTATTGAAATAAATGCCTAAAGTTCCGTATTTTCGTCAAAATGTCCGTTCTATTAATTTTTATTTCGTTGACGCCGATGAAGACAAATTTTGGATAGTATATTTTGTGGGTTTTCCGTTCTTCTTTAAACAATTACTGAAGTGGACATGTTCAGTTTTGAAAGCTAAATCCTCATTTGTTCCCATTCATTTTTAATTATTATTATTTATTTGCTGAAGAAAGCTACAGATGATGACCTTCCCAAGCCAACATCCTTTTCCTTCGCCGTTACATCAGACAGGATCCGGACTCTTTATCTGATGTAATGAAGATAATTAAAGCTCCTCCCACAACTATAACGTGTTATTTAGCCAGTTATGAAAGTCAAAATAGCACTTTTTACATTTCTTAATTTATAATGGTTGCTTTGCCGCCTACGAAATAGTCATCTGATCAGTTTTGGTAACTCTAATCTTCCGACAACTTTCATTTCTAATTATTAAAACGATTTTGATGGTTATAAACACTTGTTCATAATTATGTTATGATTAACAAAACCCAGTTCTGTAAATAGTGTTTCGTAACATATATCTCGAGTATCAAGAAACATATAAACAGACTGTATCACTAAGTTTATATTTGACATGTATGAACTTTAATTTTAATTGCTATATTAATATGAAACAATCCTTTGCTAAATTCATTTGTGAATAAAGCTTTTTAATTTCTTATACTAGAATAATGAACTAATCTCAAGCTATAACAATATTTAAAACAATAGAACAGTAACGAAAGGGTCCAATAAGGGCTCTAATTGGTCCCCCAGGCGGGATTATCCCCTCCTGACACATGATGAACACTCCCAATTTAAGACGTCCATTGTAGATTCAAGAAATTTGTGTAGGCTTGATTATACCTAAATACCTTTTATTCTCATTTCTCAGTAATTATTCGCGGATTAATTCCATAGAATGTGATAAAATGAAAATCGTGATCAAAGTTTGGGTGTATTATTATTGCCCAATATTAAGTTCTTTATATATGAACATATGATTTATATTAAAAATCAGTGTTTGTTAGACGATTTTTTACAATCTGTGACGTATCATTGCAAAAGAAATTTCGTTTCCCGGTATCGAAACCGCATCCATATCTGTACATGAGGTTAATTCCATTTAAAAATGAACTGTAGTCACATAAAATGCATACTGGACTTGAATAGCCAGTGATAATTTAGGAAACAAAATAATAGATAGCAAGAAGCATTTTTTGCCAACAACTTATAATATACGTAGTTCTGGTAATGTTCAAAAAGACGATTGTTAAATAAAATATAATTTAAAAAGGTCAAATATATATTATATCACATAATTATCGTTTGGGTTGCGGTAGCTTTGGGCACAGAAAGAGGTTGTTTTAAAATTAAATTTAAGCAGCCCCAGACACTCCAATCCCATATCATAAACCTTTAAGAATCTTGTCAAAACTGGAGAATCTAAATAAATCCTATAAAATACCTGTACCCTTCTTTGTAAACCTACGACTTCCTGTCCTACAGTATCCTTGAATGATGTTCCACTAATACCCGTTGAACAGATTCGCTACCTAGGACTCCATCTAGACAAACGTCTTGGAGTCCACACACAAGTACACTCCATCTAGACAAACCACTTGGAGTCCACATACAAGACTGAAACGACAAGAAACTGCCCGTCTTTCTTCAAGAAGTAACTTCAACAGTTACTCGACGAACGTTCAAACCTTCCAATTAATTACAAAAGACTCATTTACATAACAGTAGTTAGACCAATTTGGATATACACATTTGAGCTTTGGGGCTCCACTAAACCATCCAATTCATCTCGTATCCAATCCTTAGAAAAATCCTAAATGCACCTTACATCGTCACAAACAAACTTATCCACAAAGATCTTAATATGCATTAAGTTTCTGATTTGGCTCAAACCAGATATCTATCCTTTCATAGCAAACTCCACAACCATTCAAATCCATTAGTATCACAACTTGCTTCCCATTCCATTTCAGATAACCCCCCGAAGCGCCTGAAAAGAAGATGGCCTCAGGACCTTCTAATATAGTTCTTTTTTAGTTTAGTTGGACTTCATAATGGGTAGTTGCTTTAATAACAAGTGACTTGTCATTTTTATCATTATCATCATATTTACTAGATGTATTATATTTTTATATTGTTAACGGGTTGTAAATTAAAAAAAAAAAAAAAACAATTTTCATCCATAATAATCTTAATGTTCCATATTTTCTGGTATGGCCCAAACCAGATACCTACCCTTTCATAGTAAACCCCATACCAACTCTAATCCACTAGTATCCCAACTTGCCTCACACTCCATTCCCGATAATCCTCCTAGACGTCTGACCTTCTAATGTATTGAAGTGCTACTAGTGAGTAGTTCTTCACATGTTATTGACATGTCATTGTAAGTATTTTCCACAAATTCATTTGTTATATATAGTGTATTTGTATTCAGTTGTAAATTTAAACTATTATAAACAGTTTCAAAATATTTAAGGAGTGTTGATCTAGCCCACAAAGATTGCTGCTATGCTAAAAATGAAATAACACCGATTTTTTCTTTTTGTTTTTAATTATTGAGAAGGAGAGTTACTGTATCATGATTGCAAAAGTAGTTATTAAGCAAAACGTTCATACTCCGTAAAGACATCAAACTATCACATCCCCATTATTATCATGCAATCTACTGAGAACAGCGGTATGGATCGAAACCTAAGAGTCTACTATGTATCGTCGATTTATTTTGGGCTGAAAACGCACAAAAAAAAACATTACAAAATATTTGTTGTAAAATTCCCTATAGATGGTGAATACCAATAAGAACATTTTCTGTAGCTGGATGCGGTATTTGAGAAGTACAAGGATAATCATGCAAAAACTGAATGATCGGGACGCATTTCTTCACACTAGTAGAAAAAAAGAAAATGCTTTCTTTCGCGGATAGACCAACAAATGATTCTGTCTCACTGAAAGCATTTTCGAAACCCATGTAGTCTTCAATCGTAATTCTTCCGTTAATAATTACCAAGGCGTTGTAACTGCTAAACATTATAAGCGTTTTACATATAGAAGTATACTCAATAATGTATTTTGTTGCTCTTTGGGTTGCTGGATACAGTTACAGTAACCATTACAGCCGGGTGGATGTTCGTTCCCTCACGATTCAATCACAGACCATCAATGACCAACTCCCGCAGTTCAGACAATGGTTGAAAGCTCAAACAGGTGGACGTGATGCAATTAATACTACGCGGTAGAGAGCGAGCCGATCAAAGCGAACGTGGATTAAAGACCTCTTAAATTCACTTTTGCTAAGCACGTAGCTCGGTCCTTCCTGGTCTTTATGTAAAGGGCAGAGGAAAATGGATTTTCCCCTCCACTGCCTCCGCCCATTGAGCTATAGTCTATCCCCTATACAGGAGACGGCTTCCGGTATGTGGAGCACCTATGAGGGAGATATCGGTTATTGCCCGTCATGCTAATGATAGTGTTTCCTGTTTAATTTTTTTTTAAAAGCTGAATTCAGATATACAACCTTCAGTTAAAAATTCACGAAAATGGCTACTACTTTAATTGGACGACTTTACACTCTCCATTGTGAGTTCAAGTTTTTACCAAACCCCTAAACTTAAATATAAAAATAATGTCTTCATATATTAGTAGAGTACGGACGGTAAAGGGATACCGAAGGGATAACTGAATTATATTTATTGTAATAAGTCTATTCTATTAAAAACATACAAAATACTAGCTAAAAATGATACTACCGGAGAATGCTCTTTTGTGGATGTGCCGCAGCTGTTACCCTCCAGTAACTTTAGTGTACAGTTTACTTTACTTCTCCAGTCATGCTATGTACTTATAATCGATACATATCATAAGCAATGTAGCTATTGCTGCTTTCGGCAAATCAATACTATCTACTTCCTCTTGCTCAAGAAATGAGCTAACCCCTAGGAGTCCTGTTTGCATAGATCAAGTCTTTCTCTGCGAAGATCACAGCGTTTAACTTTTATACTTTACAACTAATAAATTCTGATCTAAAAAAAAAATACATACGAAAATGAAAACATTTTAAAATCAATACAGTAATAATAAAATTTATTATATTAGTAATAAATATTACCTATTGGTTTTTCAATATTTTTTAGCTTTATTTTATGTACAGTACATTACAACCCCTTTCCAAAGCAAGCTTCGTCTGGGATTCCCCAAGCTGAATATATATAACATTGTATTTTTTTTACAGGCTTAACAAAGCGCACTAAAATACATTTCAACTACAACTATCCAGCATTTCCTTCTTTTTTTTTGTTTTTTGTCTTTAAAGAGACCTCTATATTATGGATTTCATCTCTTAATTTGTTTCTATCTTGAACTTCTAACTCTTTGGTATCTGTATTTTTCTTTAAATCTTCCTTTACGTTTGTATGGTAGCAGATTTTTGTTTATCTAAAATTTATAAAAATGTTTTTTGTTGAGTCCATCTCCACTTGAATCCATCCAATTTGTTTCTTTTGACTATTATTATAGTTTTTCAAATTTATTTTTTGTATTGTACAGTTAGACGTTTTATTTATTTTAATCGTACAAATTGTACGAACGGATTCATTACCATTCTCATTACTTATTGCCTTTGAGTAAGGAAAATTTTAATATTTATTCAATACAAACTGTTTTTCTAAAAAACTATTATTTATATATTATAGAGTTTCAGCAAAACTAATTACAATACGAAGCTGCATTGCAGCAACAATTCTTGCAGCATCTGACCGAACGCACTGCAGCACTGCATACAATCCTTGCTCAATCCATAACCGTGGGAAAAAGTCTCCCATTGAAAATGTACTTTAGTTCAATTCTTTGTAAGGCATTAGCTTATGGATCCATTCAAGGCACCGTAATGACTAGCTATCGACAGGGAATGGCTATAATAGGATTTGCAGTGCCTCCTCGATTGTTATATTATTTAATAACTGTTAGGTAGCTTTATATAATCTTAGGCCAGACAAAATGGTGGATAAGCTAACAGTCAGTGCAGGCTCTAGGAAACTGATCATTATTTTCAAATCAATTAGACTTAATCTTCGAACGATATTATCTGGTTGTGTCATTCCTGGTGTCAATTGGTTTTTTCGTCAATCAATTAATACTACAAAAAACGTTTATAATAATTAAATCAAATACATGTCTTTAGGGGGGTCTAAACTCATAATACACTGACTGGCAAAAATTTCCATTCAATTGATTTTTCATTTTCTTATCTTAAAGTTTCATTCTGATTTAGTTTTCGTTCGCATATACGTTAATTTAAAAAAATATTAATTAAACTAGCATTCCTCGTTTCGTCTGACTTTATAACTAAAGAACTTAGATAATATTAAGTAATAATTGAAGTTTTATTTATTTATTTAAAAAAACTTGATTTGCACAAAATAAAAAAATAAATTTATAAGACATCCGAATAAACTACATTTTGAGTTTTTTCTCCCGATGTTATGAGAATAATTTGATTGAATTTGATTGAATGATAGAGTTTCAAGTTCTGGCATGCCCTTCATACTATTAATGGGGGGAGAAACATTGAGTCCGAAGATCCACTAAAAGGTTTGTAAGTCTGACCTTGCGATTTGTTAATTTTAATTACAAAAGAAATTTTAGTTGTTTGAATTGATATAGTAGATTAGTAGGAATCGTTGAAATTTTATGAATAAATGCGATTTCTTCAGCTGCTGTTCAAGTTAAAATTATAGCCTCACTTTTGCACGTGAAGCTGTAATTTTTAATCTGGCAACATTGCATAGGTGGTTGAAATTCAGTTTTTAATTACAAAGAATAAGTTGGTAATCCTGATGGACAGAGAATATTTACTATATTATTAGCGATATGTCGGTCGATTTTTAAACTTCACAGGGATCAACATGTCCCATCACATATTTACAGCTTGTAGTAGGTAACAATTTCATTGAAAATAAGTAAATTTTATTATCATTCTCAATGTAACACCCTAACACTGTAATCTTTCTTGCAGAATGGCCCTTGGTACATTTTGATCGATTTTCAAACTAATCTGGTATCTGCTTATTTATCCAATTTTTAATAACAATTTCACTGAAAATAAGTAATTATTATTATTATTGGCCTTCCTTGAACCTTGAAGAAGATGTAGTTAGAATTTGGTACAGATTGGCTCTGCAGTTTTCGTTCATACGAAAAATGGCTTGTCATTTTATATAGTAATGCAAATACAAAATTTGTATGAGTATTATATAGTAATGAGTATACAAAATTTGTAATGAGATTTTCTAGGCCCGAAAAGATGGCCTAGAGAACTGAACCTAAAACTTTAAACTATTTTGCGTCAAGACTGTCATATTTCATTCTAAATTTTTTATACAATTAATGTTACCCAATTTCGCCACGTGTCAGGGTTTTACAGATTCTAAAACCTTTTCCTTTTCTTTTTTTTTGGCCCTTTTTTACTCCACCTTAGTATAAAATTATACTCAAATATTTTTTTACTTATTAATCAAACTAAAACACAAGTCAGTAGTACCCTCAATAATATTGATGTTATAAGCTTAGGAAGGGCTTGAGCGGGAGCTAATTTTTAATAACTCAATGGAACTAATACAGTTTTCATAAAAACTGGCATTAGATAATTGTTATATTCGTTGCTATTTGATACGGTTCTGTGTTCATAAAACATTCGAGCTTATTTTAGAAGAAGATATCCTCTCATATTTAATCTAGTTTGACTTTTCACGAAACCAGTTAATTAAAAGAGAATTTCGGGATCGTAGGCTGCAAGTACAGCGATGGGCTGAGCGCTGACGGAGCAAGCGGCCTTTCACTGGCGATCGCTTCGCTCTGATTAATATCTCACTTTCCAACAAAAGGTTTAGTATTCGATAGCTACTGTTAGGATCAGGTTCTACTCCCTTCTTGTTGTTTTGTGACTTTGTTGTACGGTAATTGTTGGTGTTGTTTAGTCAGTTTAACTCGGGATATGGCGATTACTATGTGAGGTGAGCTTACTTCTTGAGAGCACGGATTAATTAATTAATAGTGTGTGTGTGTATATATACATATATATGTGTGTTTAATAAGGTTCTTGAGGTTCACTCAATAAATTAACAACTTATTTTGGCAACGTTTCTATATTGTTCTCATAATCATGCCCTACGCAGAAAAAAAAAACGGGTTACAGTAAAATTATATCAGGTATACAGGTTATTTCAAAACATGAAGTTAGCTACAATATAAATATATATAAAAACATGCGTTGGAATATTTAGCTACATATAATAACGAAGTATGGAGGAGGAGTATGCAAAATGCATGGAGCCTGATGTAATATATATATATATATATATATATATATATATATATATATATATATATATATATATATATATATATATATATATATATATATATATGTTCTTGACTGTTACTATTAGATGTTTTATAAGGTTCTTGAGGTTCACTTAATAAATTAACAACTTATTTTGGCGACGTTTCTATATTGTTCTCATAATCATGCCCTACACTAAAAAAAAAAACCGGTTACAGTAAAATTATATAAGTTACGCAGGCTATTTAAAAAATTAAGCTAGCACCAAAATAAATATATTAAAAAATACGTTAGACTATATAAAACAACATATAATTACAGAAGATGGAGGAATATTTCTAATTAGGCGTTGTGTTTTTCTATTCCATTTTATATTTCCCCCTTTTCCATAGATTTTTAGTCTTTTTCCATTTAGGTTGAACCATATTCCAATTTTATTTTAACTTTTTCTAAATGGCATTAGGCCCCTAAATTTTCTTTTTCTCGTCCAAGTTAGTATAATAATTCGTAAGTAGTGCAAAAAATACATACAAAGACTGCTGACATTTCAGTCAAAAACTCTAAGACACATCACACAAGCTTCTTGGTAGGTTGCCAACACAACTTTACAGAATCCATAAGCATAAAAGAAAAGTGAAAAGAAAATCCATCAGGGGTTTACTATCATATCTGCAAGTAAATAAATGCCAAGGGAGAATTGCCACTTGATATGTTTCTTCCTCATATCTGACAGGTCATTTTACATATTTTTCTACCTCATACATTCCGCTGACTGTCGATAAGTATTTTTGACTGGTGTGGGTGAATAAATACAATTTATAAAAAACAAAAAAATGTACGTTGAGTCATGTACACGTACACTTAAGGAAGATACGTTCTTGTGTAGACTTTCTACAATCTGCCCGTTCAGAGAAGGTACTTACCTATGTCCACTTTCCAGTTGTTTGTCGGTTCTAATGTTCTCTACTTATCGTCTCCTTATGGAAGTAGAAAGTACGAAAAAAAAACTCGTTAGTTTTAGTGTTATTCTGTAGAGAAAATGGACGTGTTTCTCGTAATCTACAAGGGAAAGAGATTTTTTCTATATGTTTTTAAAATGAATTAAAATTTTTATTCCCAAAACTAAACATGCGACTTAAATTAATATAATTAGGATTGATGAATTAATTGCCACTTCTATCGGAATTATTTTTTTATTATATTTATACTGCTTCAGATAAGAAATCTATCGCCAAATTTTTGATCCGAGAAACACCAACAGAGCTAGAGCGTGTCAAAATCTCCAAAAATAAAAAAAAACGTTGGCAAAACGTGATTTTCCCATTCAAACTAATATAGCTCCTAAACAATAGGTTCGAGAGACAAATGTTATATTACAAAAAATATTCTCGATAAAATTTCTGACCAAGAACTGTCGTCAATTTTTGATCCAAGGAATACTAGCACAGCTAAAGCATGCCAAAATGTTGCATTTTCGAATGTGCAAAATAAGTTATAACAAAAGTATAGACATCCAGGCAAAAAACATATCCATGTCAATAGAAAATATTTAAAGAAACAAATTAATTAACTATTCCATTGATTCAATTTACTTTATTTTTTGTAAATTATAATTATTCTCTTTTAAATTATTGATATTCTGTTGCAGGAGAAGATGTAGAGGATGCATATAAGCCCAGGAGATGGATATCAGCCGGCGAAGGGCCCTATCGGCTTATCGTATCGTCTGAATCAGAGTCTCTGGACCAAGAGGAATCGGTCTCCCTAGCCGCCGCTCAGGCCAAGAAGGAACGGGACAAAGCCTCCGGTGAAGACTATGACAAAGTCACCCAAAGGAATATCCTCAAGCGAACGAGGAAGAGGGACCGCCTGTCTTCGGAAAATCTAAACCCGCGGAAGAGGCGAAGGAACCCGACGTCCTCTACGACAGGTCTTCCACAGACCATGTCCTACAACCTCTACAACCACTTTCGCCCACTAGAGCAGGATGTCCCACAGGACCACCTCATTCCATTCCTCGACTTCGGCAAGAAACTGTCAACACCTAGTGGAAATGATGGCTCATCTACCCCCAAGGTCGACGACAGAGATGAGGATGATGTTTTCCACGAAGACATGGATGTCACGGTGATGAAAAAGGCTGTGGAGAGGAACTCAGTGCCACGTGGACCCATTCAAATGAAACCTACACACATCGCCAGCTTCTTCACTACTAACTCCTCAGAGCCCTCCCCTCATGTAAATAAAACCGATCAGCCCAATGATACATCCGATCCCCAAATTAAGACTGACAAAAAAGATGTTCACTATGATCTGCAATCAAATGAGAGTGGAATAAAGCTTCACGCTGTTCTTTCACCGAACTATGGCTTGAGGCTCAACAAAACTGAAAAAGAAACAACAAACGTTACTGAAAGCAGCACTGAAACTAAAGACATCAGTCCTACTACTGAAGTAGTTAAAGTGAACATTACTTCTACGAAGAGAGCTGTTACTGACAATGAAGAAACGGTCAGTCCCGAGCCGGTGACTGAGTCCTTTGTGGAACTTGTTCAGCCAGTTTCTAAAGTAAATACTGACAATTCAGAAGCTGATGATATCCCAGTTCCTATCCCTGCACCCAAACCTACAGCTAGGATTCTTTCCACCGCAGTGGTCACATCTGTATCTGTCAAAGAAACACTGCCAAGGCTGACTAGGCTAAAGCCCAACATCACCAGGCCGGAAACTTACCAGAGACTCATTATGAAGAATACGACTTTTGAAAATATGACTCAATCTCCGCATGTCGTCCACGACCCAAGGCTTCGATTGGACAACTATACTCTTATCGGGCTTCAGAATGCCAGGCGTAAACCATATACTACCCTTAGGCCAAAGACTACCACTTACAGACCTGTAACTTTCAGAAATGTGTTGAGGAGGAACATGACAGGTTTGGGGACAGGAGTGGTACATATTGTGTCAACTCCTCCAACCTACATTGAAGTACCAAAGATCATTACCAATCCTCCAGTCAGGCTTGCTCATATTGACACCAGGCAGTTCCCAGTTACCAGCAGGGTCCAACATCTCTTCACTACTATAGCAACTTCTTTCAGACCTGGTACTACAAGATCAACAACATCATTAGCTCCTTTAATGACGTCTTCTTCAGCTGCTCCAACAGAAACCACAACGATGGCTGTGACCACAGCTAGGCAGACCACCTTAGCCTCTAGCCCTGTCACAACAGCAAGTAGCCCACCTTCATCAACTACTAGGACTACCTCTACTACTATAATACCGCCCACAATGACCACTAGTCATGTCATTGCCACAGAAGGATTCTCTGCTGATTACCCTATGAGAACCGAACTTGGAATAGTGGAAGATATAAGTGGTGAAGTAGAAAATGCCACAGTACATATAGAGTTTAAGCCTTTGGACAATTTACAGACTTCCTCGACTACAGAACCATTGGAAAAAGAAATTGGTAAAAGGCCGAGCCTGCTTTGGATATACAACCAGAGAAATCATTCCATTTTGAGAAATCAACCTGTTGGTGTCGCCTACCCTGAGTCACAGATAGGTCTAGTTACCTACGTTCTGGCTGCTTTGGCTCTCATACCGCTTATCCTTGGCCTTTCAGTACTTGTTAGGCAGATATTCAGAAAGTCAAAAAAGAAGGTAAATTTTTTATTACTAACTGATACAAATTATGGGGGAAATTATAAGTTCATGTAGCAAACTACTCCAATAAATAACAATTGATTCATTAGCACAAATGAATTACTAAGTTAGTGTTCTTACAATAAAGTACATTCTATTTGAATGTATTCTTTTTTTTTTTTTTTTGGTCATATCTTTATATCATATGGTACCCTTGCTTTACCTCTGCGCCATTTATAACTCATTTCATTGCTAAATTCAAAATGAGTACTAATTTAAATTAAATCATAAATTTATCAAAACTTTACTTAAATTCTTCAAATTTTAGAGAGTTATATTTTACAGTGTAAATGACACACTCACACATATGAGTGTAATATATAATGAGAATTGTAGTAATTATTAATGAAATTATTCTAAAGATACAATTACTCTTTATCAATGTAAAAAAATTGTGACTAAAAAGATTTTAATTTGAATCAATGTTTGTTTTTGTTTTTATGGTTTTATAATCATTACGTTAATAAATTTGATTTATAAAATAATTAAAATTAAAGGCATTTACTTAAAGTTCAGTTAATGCAAGGGCATTAAGGTGTATCACAAAGGTATTTATTTATATTGAATTATAATATATTATAATCATGCCTTTTATTGATAAAAGCCCATATGAAAAGTATTGCATAACCATAATTTTACAATTTTCAGGTCCTCGATGAGTCGGAATACTCCTCTGAATACAACAGGACACCTCTACCCACCAAATTACCGAGGGTACCTCCTCATATTGTAAGTATGAAATTGTATATTATTAAAATCTATATCTAACATTTCACTGTAGATTATGTTTGAAAAAAAACAAAACAATCTAAATCTCTCAAAATAGAATATTTTAAGTAATCCAGGTATAATCAGAACTAAACACTTCCTATCACTTCTTATATCTGAATATAACAAACATTTTATTGCTTTCTGTATTCTACTTACAGATAACGCTTTGCAAATTAAAAATCTAGAGATTTTACTGTTTGCATCACACAGTAAACCTTCCCATCTACAAGCTGGGATCCAATGATGATATTGAAATAAGAAAGTTTTAGCTATAAAGGTTCCTAAATTTTGTCATAACATTAAACATTAAAAATTTAAGATTGAGAGACTTGAAGCTTGTATAATGGAATTTTCTTTGTGTAATTTGATTAGAATTACTTTTTTAAGAGAAGTTGGTCAGAAGTGCATTCAAATGGTGAAAAAAAAAAAAACTTTTAGTTTGATGTAAAAAAAACTTTATTAGTTTGCTGACAGTTTGAACTGCCTTGCAGGTCTTTCATACACCTAAATGTAACAAAAAACTAAATATAGCCAAATTATATTTAACAGACAATAAATAAATATAATAAATTAAATTATTTAGGGGGTTATCAAAAGTTTCTAAAGTATTTTTGTAATTAAGTATGACATAGTGCTTAAATTAGAGCTGAGTAACAGCAAAAGTATTATAAAGTTTTAAAAAACATAAAAAAAATAACAATGATCAAAAACATAAAAATTCTTTGAAAATAATTTGATTTTGTCCTTCCATATTATGCGTTTTTGCAAAAACTAAATTTAATTTTTATACTTTCCATCAATTTTCCAATAGCACATTAAGATTAAATTAAATTATATCATCATATAAAATATTATTATAATGATTAAAAAATTACTGTTATTATTTTAGAATTGGGAAGCTGAGAAGCAGACATCACACACCGCTCAAACTTTGGCTGTAACTCCAGCTATTCCAGTCACCAAATGGGAATTCTCCAGGGACAAGCTAAGACTCCAAACTGTCCTGGGTCAAGGAAACTTTGGACAGGTGCTTTTTTTTTTTTTTTTTTTTTTTTTTTTTTTTTGTATATTAAAATTTTAATTACGAACAATCAAAACAATGAAATCTTAAAATTGCATATAATAATTATAATAATATAACCTTTTTTATATGAAAGCCTTAAGGTTGGCATAATGTTAAAGTACTTACATTTAGTCATGGCATAGCCTAATAATCTCTTACTTAGCAAAAAAAGCGCATAAATTTGACAACTGGACTGAAGATGACGAGTTCATACACGACCATGGTTGGCTGGTATTAATTGCTAAGGTAATGTACAAATTAAAATTAAATAAAGATCAAACTATAAGTATACATACAAACACACTTACACACATTTATATCAGTGCATATTTTCGAAAGCCTGCTGATTAATAAGGGGTAGATATAAATTATATTTAAAAAAAGTGAGTGAGGAAGCTTTGTAAATATGGTACAAAGCAACACTGTAGGACTTTTCAAAGAAAGAAATATGGAAAGAGGGGATAAATTAATCAATATGGTAAGATCTGCTATTCAAAAGTTTAAATGAAGAACACAAAAAAAGACATCACATATAGAAATGTTTTTGAGTTTTAATGATTTCAATAAAATACCATATAAACGCCAAATATAAGCAAGAGTTATGAGACTGCCTAGAGAACCCAAAGAATGAACCTTACAAAAAAAAAATATAATATAACCTTTACCACTAAAACCTATGTAGGTGGGGGTCCAGGGTCTTGAGTTCAGAACTTGATAAGGAAGTATTGTCTCATTACTAATGACAATATAAGGTGATAGTGGTGAGCAATCATACTCAACTGCCAGATTTCCCCCCAATCAATAGTACCCAATTTATAGAGGCTGGGTGTACCTGAGGAAGATCTCCAGACTCTGAAGTCAATCCACAGCTAAAGAAACAGAAATTAAATTTTCTGCCTTCAGCCGAGCTCAAACTCATGCCCCAGAGCTTGGTATTCTAGTTTCTTACCCAATGAGCGTTGTTTTTTTAATGACTTTATTTAAGAAAAAAATAAAATAAATTCCTTGTTAACTACTTTTAATGGTATTAGTAGAAAAATTTATTCACTATGTGAAGCTGTAAATCCTTTTTTCAAACATCATACTATCTAGAAATGGCTAGTGAACACAAGTTGTTCAAACTGTCTTAGTTTGCATTAGCTCTTCAAACAAAGTTTTGGTGAATACCTGAATATCTAAATGCTCTAATGATGCATTTAACACATTTTTGCAAAAACTTGTGCTTAATACATCTGTGAGGTAAGGTATATTGATATGGTCAATAAAAAATAAATAAATTAAAAAAAAATTGTATCCACTGTATAGCAAGTTGATATATATAAACATGAATACCTTATTTCTGAATGGAATACCTGAAATCCTGAATGACACATAAACTCATTAAAAACTTGTTTAAAATCAATAAATCATTTTATTTTGCTACATTAGAAAAACAAAAATCTTGGACATATGCCACCATGAGAACTGCCACTCCTCGGAAGATGTTGACACGTGTTAAAATTGTTAAGTGTGGGTGTCTGAGAACTCAAGTCGAAAAAAAAGAGAAAAGAAATTAAGATACAGAAAGCTTTAAAAAAAAAAAAAATTAAAATGAAAATTAGAAACAACATATTAGATTCATATTAATTTCAGGAATAAATGGCTCAGCAATTTTTTTAATGTTCCAATTTGAATGTCATTGTATGCATTATTCTTAATATTAAAGTTTTATAGTTGAAAATTTCTGTATTTTTTAGCTTTTTATTAGTCTCTTCTATTTTTAATTAATGATTAAACAAAATTGACATAGTATACTTATGGAATTATTTTTTAGTTATAATTTTTCTTTTAAAGGTCTGGAAAGCTGAGGCTGATGACTTAAGTGGTCATGAAGGATCAACTCGTTTAGTTGCCGTTAAAACAGTGAAGGAAGGAGCCAGCTTGAGAGAAAAAGAAGACCTTCTCAGAGAGTTAGGAATCATGCAAGAACTTGGTGCTCACCCTAATGTTGTTACTCTTTTAGGCTGTTGCACCGAGAAAGGTCAGCACTAAAAAATATTTTATTTTTATTGATGTAGTTGACATATGTATATGTATACATAAATCAAACCATTATTTTATTTATTTATTTTATTTTCCAGAACCATATCTTTTAATAATGGAATATGTAATGTATGGTAAATTGTTGGCATTCTTGCGTGAACACAGGACACGCGCACATTACTTTAACTTTTCTGACCTATCTTCAGCACTCACTTCACGTGATCTTACAGTATTTGCTTATTGCGTTGCCAGGGGAATGGAATATCTTGTCACTAAAGGAGTAAGTTACTTTTTCCTATTAAACTTCAAGAAATTATATTTTCAGTTCTTTTGTATTTAATTAATGAGAATAAAAATTTATGACATGAAAATCTGACAATATATAATGAAACCATTGCTCATTAAAAAGTTAACACATACATGCATCATAAGAAATTTATTAATGTGAATGAATAAATTTTACTTTTAAAATTTTATGCTTTATACTTGTAATATAATAAATTGTATAAACATATCTATGTTGTTAAAATTCATAAAATAAATGTTTTCAACAAAATGTGTAAGTAACATACACATTTACATACCTGTAAGTATGCAAATGTAAAAATATAGTTGTCTTTCTGTTTTTATATATATATATATATAAATATATATATAAATTTAATATAATTTTTTTATATATATATATATATATATATATATATATATATATATATATATATATATATATATATATCAAAATTATATTTTGTCGCCCTTAGAAATTATATAATTAACTATTTTACAATAATCGGGTTTTTGGTCCTTTATATTTAACAATATTTTGTTCAAACAATATTATTATTTATCTATATACACATTTTCTTTCTTCCTTCTCCTCTCTCCTCTCTTTTTGACGTTTCGACCCCTTATTTAATGGGGTCCTCTTCAGAACTGGAAAAACAATACCATTCTTAAAAATCTTTTCCGACATTGGCACACATCCAGTCATTAATAATACAAAATTTGACAAATACACACCAAAAACTGGGTACCCCGAAACTCCAGGCCAGTAAGCCCACCGACTCCTGCAGCAAGTGCTTGCCAGCTCAGACACCAGGGTACTGAGCTGCTCGGCGGACTACCCGGCCAAAGAGTCCAAGGTCCAATTACATAATTTTTCCTACCTCCATAGACGGATGTATAGCCACTAATATAGCATAGAAAGTGGCAAAGAGGACACAGCTCTAGCGATACACGCAATCAAAAATAATCACGTGTTTGATTTTGAGAGGGTGAGGATACTAGATGTGGAAAAGAATCAACAAAAAAGGCTCATCCTCGAAATGATGCACATAAAAAAAGATATTAACACCATCAACACGAGAAATGATTGTTCCAAATTAAATCAGGCTTACCAAAATATTCTAAAGGCTATAAGCTAACAATTAGGATAGATGGGCTGTTCTAAAATATTCATGTTTGGTCTACTTTTATCTAATTGCCAAAATTGTAAACTTTTTTATGTGTCAAAATTTAAAATTTTTATTTATTTATTGCCAAAATCGAGGAGGGAGAAAAAAAAAAAAAAAAAAATTATTTGTTATTTGAATTATCAAAAAATTTTTATTTGAAAATATTCGTTTAAAATATAAAGAGTCAAAATACTGTTGTTGTTTTTAGGTTATTGGAGTGGCTGTTTTATTGTTTATAAAATGATGGATATAAAATTGTAAAAATGTTTTTTAGGTTATATTAATTGTTATATTAAAAGTTTAAAATAGATTGTTAAGTTTTAAATTGTTTTAAATATTTGATTGGGTATTGTTTTAGCATAATTGTTTTATTGGATTTTAACGAAGGGAAATATCCCCTATGTATTTGTGTGTATTGTCGTATGGGTGTGTGTGTGAATGTTTATATATTGTTTTTCTTTAATTATAAATTTTAAACTTTAGTTACAAAAAAGGAAAAATTATGTAGTTGGACCTCAGACTCTTTGGCCGGGTAGTCCGCCGAGCAGCTCAGTACCCTGGTGTCTGAGCTGGCAAGCACTTGCTGCAGGAGTTGGTGGGCTTACTGGCCTGGAGTTTCGGGGTACCCAGTTTTTGGTGTGTATTTGTCAAATTTTGTATTATTAATGACTGGAGGTGTGCTAATGTCGGGAAAGATTTTTGAGAATGGTATTGTTTTTCCAGTTCTGAAGAGGACCCCATTAAATAAGGGGTCGAAACATCAAAAAGAGAAGAGAGAGGAGAAGGAAGAAAGAAAATGTGTATATAGATAAATAATAATATTGTTTGAACAAAATATTGTTAAATATAAAGAACCAAAAACCCGACTATTGTAAAATAGTTAATATATATTATATATATATTAATATATATATATTAATCTGGGAGACTAAAATTTTCTTTGTTGGTCTCCAAAATAAAATATGTGTATTTATTTATCCATATTTGCTGTTCTAAATGTTTCATCTCAAATAAAGCCAATAAAGAGAACTCTTCCAGATTAACATTTAAAAAAGGGATTATCAAATCATAAAAAAAAAATTTTAGTCATAATTTTTATTTTCCCGAAGTTTTTACTTTCTTAATTTAATTATTTTGAACTCTGAAATTAACAAATCTTTAAAACTTTAATATATTGCTATTTCAATTACAGATAATTCATAGAGACTTAGCAGCCAGAAACATTTTGGTAGACCACACCAAGCTCTGTAAGATTGCTGACTTTGGAATGTCAAGAAATGTTCGCGATACTGGACAAATATATGAACAAAGACCAAACAGAGTAAGTAATGAGCTGCATCTAAGTTATATTTATTGTTCCCTGCTTGTATGTTTTTTACTTAAATAATTTCTTAAATATATCTTCTAAAATACATTTAAAAATTACATTGCTTCTTTTTCTAACTATTTAGATAGTTGTTACAAGAGGCATACCAACTCAAGATTCATTTAAAAATTAAAATCTGAATGTAAAGGGACAAATCTGAGTCATTTTAAACCCCAAAACCCACCAGATGTCTTGGGTGAAATACTGACAAAAATTTGTTGTATTTTACACATTCAAAATAATTTCTAACAGGTGTTCATCTTCTTTTGCTGGCTCTATTTTGCCTTTCAGCTATAGTTCAAACCTAAGTTCAATCGATATCTAATGCTTTTTTGACTTGGATCAATGAGACTCTACCACGGTGTTCATCAGGATCGTCACTTTATCAAGGATCACCGCACTAATATTATGCTGTAACAGACCTACGCAAGACTGGCAATGCTGTATTCTATCATGTGTAGGACATTTGAACCAGTTAAAACTATTTTAGTTTACTAAATAATACTCACACCATTGTGTAAAATGAACAGTATAAAGTGTTTTGGTAAATAACAGAAAAAATGACAAATTTTTCTAAATAAGGCACTTATTTCTTGGTTTGTAAGAAATAGACTGGATCATGGATTACAAGTAACATCAATTGAAAAATTTTTTCATAAATTGCTTCTCCAAATTTCATTGCCAGTTATGACCAGTTGAAGCAAAAATTCATCTATCCTAGAATTATCTAACTATAATTAATTGCTAATACTTTATTTCTCAAATCTAAAAGAATTCCTATTATTCTTTTATGTAACGGTTGAAAAATTTCTTAAATTAAATAATTATCTACTTATTAATTTTGA
This sequence comes from Euschistus heros, assembly GCA_003667255.2. Taxonomy (NCBI): domain Eukaryota; kingdom Metazoa; phylum Arthropoda; class Insecta; order Hemiptera; family Pentatomidae; genus Euschistus; species Euschistus heros. The sequence continues at coordinate 1,108,112 of RCWM02000067.1, forward strand.
TTTTTGTCTTAAGTTATGTATCTATAACCACCCTAGACATGTTCCGATCACCAAGTGAAGTCTCTTAAGAACTATTTCTTGGGGTCACCTGTGGTGTAGTGGTTAGCATAGCAACCTACTGAACCCAAGGTCGCGGGTTCGCAGCCCGGCAGATGACCTTAGGATTTTTTAAAGGGAGTAAAAAATCCTTAGCTATGCCGTCCTTCGGAAGGGACGTAAAATGGGGGTCCCGAGCCTGTGCGATGTCAGGTACTCGTAAAGATCCCTATCCTAATTATACCTGGATAGGCAAAATTTAGGACTCCCACCGTAGCATCGTCCGATTAGCCATAGCAGCATAAAAGTGACGTTAAACGAAATAAACAAACAAACAAACAGAACTATTTCTTCACACTTCACTGCCTTCTTGACCATCATTTTCAAGAATTTATTTCCTTAATATATACATCAATTGAATACTACTTTATCTCAAACCAGGTTTCAATAGTTGAGAAGGAATTATTCTTTTTTTTAAAATTTGTAATATTTCTTAATTAACAAAAATATTTATGAGCATTAATTAACCTTTATAGAAATCTCATTTAAATTATGTTTTTGGAGCCGGCTGGCAACAATGATGAAATATTCGACGTAACCAGGCTGGTATATTCAGTCGTAAGATTCGAAGAGCCAAGAAGAAGGACCACTATAGTCCAGTGCACTCGATGCCAAAGTTTCGGACACACCAAGACTTACTGCCATCACCAAGCCAGATGTTTGAAATGTGCTGGCCCACACTCAACTGAGACATGCCAAAAATCAAAGGATACACCTGCAGTATGCGCGCTGTGTGGACAAGACCATCCTGCAAGCTACAGAGGCTGTTTAGTATACAAAAGTGTGCACAGCCAGAGAAATTCAAAACCAAACTTACAACAAAGAAGTCAAGAACCTGAAATCAACAGTTCACAAAAATATAATAGAACTCAAGAAGCCCATTTCCAGAGAACAGAACAGCAATCAACTTCAGCACCGGACGATCAACCACTACAAAAAGCTTCGTACTCTTATAAAATCAGGTATCAGCCTCAACGTCAGGCGCCTCGAATCTCCCAATCACATCCCCAGACCTCCCAACCTCAACCTCAACCTCTAAACCAGAACACTCTTATCCATAATTTACCGTTAAAAGTTAAACTCCCGCCTCAGAAGCAATATCCACTTCCAATCTATTCACCTGTACATAGCAACCCGTCACCCATTACAGGTTGATTCTACTCCTAGTACCCTACAAAGGGCCCAGCCCCTAACCAATGCTCCTACTCAGACCTATCATCCATCGCAAGCTCCAGATACATTTCCTCTTCCCCATCCAAATACCAATGATATTAACACCATCCTTTCCTCATTCCTATCTGAATTAAAAGATACCATCAAGCCCCTCATCATCCTCCTCATCAGAGCCCTTTTGGAAATTCCATTCAATGTAGCTAAATGAGCGCTAAGCTGTCATTTTGTGGAATGCTAACGGACTACAAAATCACCGAGACGAACTTGACATTTTTCTCCATGACAATCAAATAGACATTGCCCTGTTGACTGAAACACACTTTACTCAACGGTCATATTTTTACATATGTGACTGACTACATCACTTACAGATCTGATCACCCAGACAACACCTCCCATGGCGGATCCTGCATCCTTATCCATAAAACAATTCCTCATTCTGTTATCCCTTCTACTTCAATTGATGCCATTCAATCCACCTCATTATCCATTTCAACTCGCCCTTTCCATATAACATTTTCAGCTGTATACTGTCCTCCTGGTAATTCCCTTTCTCAGAGCCTCCTTGATTCTTTATTCCGATCCTTCGGACCGCGCTTCATTGCTGGAGGAGACTACAATGCCAAACACACAATGCGATGGGGTTGTCGAACAACCAACTCCTGCGGCAGCATTTTATCCCGTTTATCAACCTCCAAATGTTATTCTGTCCTCTCACCCTTGAACCCTACTTACTGGCCTACATCCCTCAAAAAACGTCCAGATATTCTCGATATATTTATATCTTCTCAAATTTCATCCTCTCAAACCATCTTCAAATCCCTTGATGACCTTTCATCAGATCATAGCCCTGTTCTGCTTCTCCTGCATTCAAATCCCGTTCCTAAACCCTCTCTTCCTAGACTGATTACAGGACGTGTAGACTGGGACGGATTTCGGTATGATCTTGAAAACAAATTAGACTTAAAAACTCCCCTTAAAACAAAAGAAGACATCAACTTAGCAATTGACAGACTTACAACATCAGTAAAAATTAGTATACAGGAAAATACTTTACCCCGAAAAATTCATAGTACACAACACAATAACCTGCCACAACATATTCATACCTTACTAACTGAAAAAACGCAGAGCAAGAGCGAAGTGGCACCGTACTAGATACCCATCAGACAAAAATAATTACAACAACTTAACCAACAAACTTAAGACAGAAATAAGAAAATTCAAAATTCAAAACCTGCAAAATCGTACTCAAAGTCTTAATACTTGTGATAAGTCATTATGGATAACTACGAAAAAACTTCTTAAGTACAAAAACTTTAATCATCCTCTCCTTACAGATTCTAAAACCTGGACAAGATCAGACGAAGAAAAATCCTAAATTTTCGGCCAGCACCTCTTTAAATCATTCAACCCCCATCCTGATATATTCAATCCTCATCACCTCCAATGTGTTGAAGCAGAACTAAATATTCCACTCCAAATGTCTCCTCCTAAAGCATTCCATCCTTCAGAGGTATCTAACATAAGCCACAGATTACCCTCAAACAAAGCCCCTGGACATGATCTAATTACAGCCCAAATCCTAAGACTCTTTCCTCAGAAAGCGATCCTATTCCTAACCTATATTTATAATGCTGTTCTCCGCACCACATACTTTCCCAATCCTTGGAAACTATCCATAGTAAAGATGATACCTAAACCAAAAAAGCCACCTGAACACCCATCCTCATATCGTCCAATATCACTCTTGCCCATTATGGGCAAAATCCTGGAAAAAACTCATTCTGAAACGCCTGAATCCTATCCTAGAATCCTATCACATCATCCCTGATCACCAGTTTGGTTTCCGAACGTCACACTCCACTATCCAGCAATGCCATCGTGTGGTGGACGTTGTCTCGTCCGCATTGGAGCGCGGGATGTACTGCACTGGAGCCTTTCTCGACGTAGAACAAGCCTTTGACCGAGTCTGGCACCAGGGACTGCTTTACAAACTCCGTAATTAGCTTCCTCCTACATACTTCCTTATTATGCAATCCTATCTTAATGACAGAAAATTCAGAGTAAGTCACAATTCCGCCTATTCATCCCTCTTTACTCAGTCTGCCGGAGTTCCTCAAGGAAGTATCCTAGCTCCCATCCTCTACAAAGTGTATACAGCTGACATCCCGACCAATCCTAGCACTGTCCTCACCACTTACGCTGATGACACATGTTTGTTATCAGTAAACAATGATCCCTTCATTGCATCCCAGGCACTCAAATCCCACATTATAAACCTTCAAGAATGGTGTCAAAAATGGAGAATTAAAATAAATCCAAATAAATCCCATCAAATAACCTTTACTCTCCGTCGTAAACCTACGACATCCTGTCCTACGGTATCCTTTAACGATATTCCTCTAATCCCTGTTGAACAGATCCGCTACCTGGGACACCATTTGGACAAACGTCTCACTTGGAATCCACATACAAGACTAAAACGACAAGAAACGGCCCGTCGTTATAGACTACTCCAACATTTACTAGACAAACGATCAAAGCTTCCAATAAATTACAAGAGACTAATTTACATGACAGTTATTAGACCTATATGGACATACGGAGTTGAGCTTTGGGGCTCCACTAAACCATCCAATTCTTCTCGAATCCAATCCTTACAATCCAAAATCCTTTGAAAAATCCTTAATGCTCCTTACTTTGTCACGAATAAACTTATCCATAAAGACCTCAATGTTCCATATGTTGCTGATTTAGCCCAAACCAGATACCAATCCTTTCATATTAAACTGCACTCCCACACGAATCCATTAGTCTCTCAACTTACTTCTCATTCGATACCTGATAACCCACCGAGGCGTCTGAAAAGAAGATGGCCAAGAGACCTTCTAGTTTAGAACATTTTTTGAAGTGCTACTAGTGAGTAGTTCTTCACAAGTGATTTACATGTCATTATAATCATTTCTTCAAATTTACTTGATGTATATTAATGTACAGTTGTAAATATCAATAAATAGTTTAAAAAAAAAAAAAATTATGTTTTATATAATATTCTTTACTCCTGATGTTTAAATATTTTTTATTTGAATATTATTATTGTTATTTTGTTTAGGGTGCACTTCCAATCAGATGGATGGCTCCGGAATCACTTCATTTGAGTTTATTTACTCATAAATCAGATGTATGGAGCTTTGGGATACTGATGTGGGAAATAGTTACTCTTGGTATGCCATTATCACTATATAAAAAAAAAAAAATTTATATATATATATTGATAATTTATTTAGTCTACCATACAATAATAATTTTTTAATAATTTTTTTTTTTTTATTGATCTGGAGCCCATATAATAAAATGGAAAAAAAATTTATTTTTTTTTCATTTTAATAATTTGGACTGCAGAAATGGAACTTTTGAAAGTTTCATTAATTACTTTTACTTTTAATTATTTTATCTGTAATTTATCTAATAGGACCAGGTAATTTTTAAAAATTTTATTTATAAAATTACATTTCACTTTCATAATTTGATTTATTTTTACAGGATCTACTCCGTACAATAAAATGGGAGGAAGAGAAGTGATGCGGCAAGTGATGGATGGATACAGGCTCGAGAAACCAAAACACTGTCGTTTAGAGCTTTACAAAGTGCTAACTAAATGTTGGAATAACGACCCAGGAAAGAGGCCATCCTTCACAGATCTCAAACAGGACTTGGCAGCCCTGCTTGCTGATGAAGAGACTAATGGGGAGTATGTTGATTTGGAAGCACTGACAGAGGAAATGTGTGATCAAAATAACTGAAGTGATATATCAGCTTTTTGAGAGCACAGAAGGATTTACAAACTATGTAAAAAAAAGATAAAGCAAACTAGCATTTTTTTTTTTTTTTCTTGTCACTTTTTGATTGATGTGCATATTGAAACTTTTTGTGTTATATCCATTAGTTGAAAAAATATTTTATTTAAATTATTTTTCAAAGTGTATATAAAATTGGATAGTTATGTCCATGGCATATCAGTAAAAATTAAAAAAATAAATTACTTTCATTTTTACATAAAATTTTTATTTAATTGAAAAAGTGACATTTAAAGGAACATCTATCTTATCATTCTACTCATAAAACATGTTTCTATCATTTTTATTATTTAGAATATCACTCATTCAAAGCAAATTATTATATTAGAGATGTTATCTTGTTTATTATGAATTTATTTATTTATTTTAATTTTAACTATAATTTTTCAATAGTTTCAATTTTATATTTTCTTTAATTTTGCAAACTTTCCAGATTCAGATTTTTTTTTTTTTTTTTTCAACATTATTTTAAACTATTTTGAGATGATTTCAGTTTTAGTTGTATAGGATTACTTTTCAAGAATGCTTATTAAGGTTTAACATCCTTATCTACTCTGACTAGGATAGGAAAGATGAGATTCATTCCATGGATTTTTAAGTTTCCAAAGATTAGTGTAATCTTTTTTAAAAAAAAAATTTTTTCTATGAAACTCAAAAGAAAATATAATTGTATATTAAAAACAATTTTTTGTAGATAATGGAGGGCTGTAAATAATAATTATATTTAGCAATAAGAAGAGTTGTATTTTTTGAATTTGTATATATACAAGAATTATTTTTAAAATCATTAATTTTTTATCTATGTATGTTAGAGGAACACTTGTTGCATTGGTTAATTTAACACAATGATTGATGTATTTTCTAGTCTATCTGTTTATTTTTGTTTTATTTTTTAGTAAAAATAAATCTTAAAATATTGCAAACAGTATTCGTATAACATACATATCATATGTGACATTGTTTCGGTCTAATAAATGTACAACATTTTCTTAATTTCTTTTTTTCCTGTACCTTTTTTGTAGTTTATTAAATAGTAGTGTATCATAAGCCATTTGTTGTGTATGGAAAGTAATAGAAAAGTTAGTTATCAAAGTCCAACATCACATATATACAATCAAAGGTTTTGAATCATTCATGCTTTGAGGTGTCTTGTTATGGAAATACACAAAGCGCATTGTCTGATAAGACATTTCTGACAAAGAATACAATTTTAAAAGAAGTTATAAAGTTAAGATCAATAGGAAAGTTATTAAGATCTGTAGGTCATGTACCTGCTTGCAACTTTTAACAATTATAAGGATTAAGTGTTCAAAAATATTTTAATATTTAGTATTCAAAACAATAGCTATAGAAGAAAAATTGGAGATACAAAAAATCTTAGTATTTACCATAAAATTTGAGAACTTTATGAAACATTTCTTGAATCTTTAAGCATATATGCTTTATTTATTGCAATGGAAGATTGACAGTCTTATTTAAAATAAAAAATCATTTTATTATTTAAAATAAGAATTATTTTTTTTATTTAGAATAAAAAGTAAGTCAAAATTATAATAATTAACAATGGAGCTTTTATATTTATTGCAGAACTTCATAAAGCTAATAATTATATATAACTCAACCGGAATCTGATGTGAAATGGAGGTAGTATCTAAAAATGTAATTTTTTTCTGAATCTAGATGGTCAGAAATATATGTGTACCTCTGGACTTAAAATAATGTTTAAGGAAATTCCAACTTAAATGGCTTTTCTGTCAGAATCATTGGTATTCCAAGAATATCATGAGCTACCCCAGCAGGGACTAACTGTACACACTGTAGTCTGTGCTAATGATTGTTATTATATTCTCTTTTTTTTTGTATTGGGATTATAACTGGCATTTCCTAATCATTGTGAACATTTATCAGTTTTCACTTCCTCATTCCACAATGCTGTTCTTTTTTGTTTCCTGCCATCTTTGGTTTTTCACATACCTCCTCTACTGAATCTAATAATAGCTGCTTAAATGTTTTTCAGCCTTTCTCTGTGTCAGTAGTATTAAATGTTTGTACGTTTTACTTCAATTGCTAATTTATAGGCCTCAGCCAGTTCTTCTGTTCAAAACTTATTACTACTAATCTTATAGGCTTTAGTGTAGCTTGATCTATATTTTTTAATGCTTGATTTCTCCAAAACCATATTGATTCCTAGAATCAAATGGTTTGTCCCAAGCTTTATTCTTCTCATTACAATCCTTGTTATTTATATTTTTCTCTTTTGGAATCAGAAAAAGTTTATAATGGACTTTTCATTTCTGGAGGGTTCATGATCTGATGAATTTCTCTATGCGGAAAAAACTATTTGCCATTATTAGACTGTTTCCTATGCAGAAGCTTGAAATTGTTTCTCCATCACCATTTCTAAATTGTAAATCATTCCTGTGTCCTCCAATAATGTGCCATCCATTTATGTCATTGCCAACTCTACCATTCAGATCACCCATTATAATGGGTGTTCCTTAGTTATCATCCAATGACTTTTGTATGTTCTGAAAGAAAATTTCTTTTTCTCTTACATAGGAATTATTATTGGACCTGTTAGTATTAAATAATTTTGATTCTCTGAGCTCTAGCTTCAGGTGCACTGTTTTCCAATTTGTAAGTATACTGAAGCCCATTCCACCTTTCTCATATTCCTTACAAGAAACAAAAGAAGAAATTAGAAACAGATTTAGAGTGTATATGAAAATAAGAGAAAATCAAAACAACAACAAACATAACTATAACAAGAGGAAAAATAAAGATAAGCAATTAAAAAATGAGAAATAAATAAAATAAAATAATACTACATGAACATTGATCAAAAGTAAAATTAATATTACAAAAATAAATAAATAAACAAAATGTTTTTAACAGATAATTCCATGGTATTGATTCAACTGAACTACTGCCAAATTTAACAAAATTATTGCTAAATAATCCTAAAGTGAAGTGTTGAAATAGGAAAGCTTTGAATGAGCCTAGCAGGTAGGAGCTTACCTGCATTTAGAAGGGAAGTAGTTCCAGAGGTTTGTAGAACAAAATCAAGATCTTGAGGGTAAGAAGTGGACGGAATACTTGAGGTTCAGATTGTAAATATAAGATGGATGATGATTAGTAATGACATGGTACAAAGAAATTCTTTTTGGTAATTTTATCCCATTTTTATTAGTTTTTATGCGCAACTACATCTTTCAGGAAGCATTTCCTATCTTCAAATTATTCATTACGAAAATATCTTATTAAATTGCAAAGTATGGACACAATTTAAATAGATACAAATTTTAAGGTCCAAATTATTTATCATCATATTTCATAACATATTATGTTACCGTAAATTTTTTATGCAAAACATCCTTGTCCTCAGTTCCCTACTTGACAGAGACTTGCACTAGTCTATCATAATTAGTTTTTATTTCTTAATCTGCCCTCATGATGGCCGAATCATTGGAATCTTAAAATTATGTCTTGTTTTTTTTTAAATTCATATTTTCTTCCTTTGACTCATATATATTCATCCAGACAACAAATACACCCCTTCAAGCATTTACATTATGTGTAATTAAATTACATTTTAGTACTACATGAATTAAGGATTAAAATTGAACTTTCGCAATTTATATATTACTGTGTGCATACATTTATACTTCCCTATGCACACTTTAACAATTGAATGGGTCAAAACGTTCTAAGCGACAAAACAAATTTTGAGTAATCAGTGAAAAGAAATTAGAATCTAAAGCTCTTGTTAGTTTTGAATGTTAGATTTTTTCACCTTGTAATTTGTTATATTTACGTGTATAATGACATAATGGAATACTATATTATACAATGATGTACTATTTATAATACATTTAAAAACTTTTAAAATTGCCACTTCGGAAATTTTGTCGCTTAGAACGTTTTTCAGCGGACCCATTCAATTACATCTAATTATAATAAACTTGTGAATTTACAAATTAAGGTCTCATCTTCATCTTCAGAGAAAAAATAGGTACTTTTTTTTTTTTTTATTGTTTTACCTTCCATAGTAACCATATGGAAGAGGCGTGCGTATATTTGATAAATAACACATCAGGCTCCATGCATTTTGCATACTATGTACCAGAAAAATAGGTACCATAAAGTTTGCTAAAACACATGCAAGAAATACCATCAAGAAGAGGGTTTCTTGTTTCCTTAGGAGAACCAGTGTAATTCTGGATGAAATAGCAGTGTTTAATGACCACTTCCTAAATGTTCACTAAGAAATTTAAACAAACATGTATTTAATTTACTGTTTTTTTTATTCATTTATACATTAAATCTTAAATATATAGTTTTAATACAGCACTGCTTATGCTTGCAAGAATGTTGCCAAGGTTTAATGTATAAAACAATGAGTCCCAGTTATACCAGAATTTATATTTCATACCAATTGCATGAAGCCGGGGTAAAAACCGAGCACTTAAGAGGATTGTTTTAATAATAGAAACATTATTGTTAATTTAAAAATTTACAACGAAAAATTTAGCTTTTATAATTTGTGTAATAAAATTTTAAATGAGTGAATTTTATTTTCAACTGCTCTTGCGCCCTCCAGTTTGAGAACTTAAGTCCTGGAATAATATTAATAATAAAAAGTTTTTTTTAATTAAAATAAATATATATTTCAAAAATAATAACCAAGGCTAAATTAATACTTTAAGTCTTTGATTTTAATTTAAAAATTTGTCAACCAAAGAACATGTTATAAACAATATAAAAAATTGAAATTAAACATATTACAAAGATATTACTAATAAAAAATTTCCACAATTAATACTTCATGGTATTGTAAAAATAAATATACCAGTAATGAATTTTCTTTAAAGTATTTTAAACTACATTTTTAAACACAGTTTGATGTTCTTGAAGAGAAAAAATTATAAAATAGGCTGTTATTTCAGGAATACCATCAATCCACAAGGGAAAAAATAATAATTACTGAATTCAGATGATGGACGAAATCATATTTTAAGATTAAAACATATCTGATTACATTTAATGTACGCAACAAATAATTAGAGAATATCAGGACACAAAATTATTAACGACATAAAAATTAAAATCTTGTAGACTGATTAATCTATACATAATATATACCAAAGTGGTGGTTTAAGGTGTTTGTGAAACATCTTGTTCAGGAAACATAGTGAAATCAATTTCATCTTCAACTTTATTGAAATAGTTTATACATACATGCACCTTTCATAATATATTAATTTATATAATTGGAATTGCTAATAATTATAAAAAGAAAAAAAACAGATAAATAATAAAATACAAACAATACTTTTAAATAAAATTGCTTTATTATCACAAATAAACGATCATGTAAAACAAAAAAATAACAAGAGTTCTATACACAAGAGAATAACCCTAAGATAACAGTAGTTACTCAGTAGCTCTATGAGATACTATAAGAGACTTTTTAGTTAGAATATAATGTGAATTTATGGAAATTGAGTAAGATGATTCTGTCATACTATATCACTTATATACCTACATTGTGAAAAAGGCACTCTTCCAAATAAGATGGTTACACATTGTAGATGACATTTAAATTAGAAAAAGATAACATTAACAAACACTAAATTAAAAATAATTGGATTAATCAACATATATAATTATTAGTATAAAGAAACCAATCATTTTCTTAGAACTCAGAACCTTGTGGAGAGGCATTTGTATTCTTTGAAAATTTTAAATAAACATACATTCTCGTAACAGAATATAAATAAATCAAAAATCAAATATATTGCCCTATTCAAATAAGACCCATTTGTAGATCTACATTAATAGAGGAAATAACAGATTTTCATTTCATCAGGTTACTATAATATTAAATTTTTTATAGTTTTGGTTAATATCCCACAGAGCATTAACTTTTAAATAGTTAATTCGCAAATAAAGACAGTGACAAACCACACACCATCCTATGAGCCAATTAATTACAAAGATTTGGATGGTCAAATATCTCCTAACACTGCTATAAACACCTGGAAAACTTTTAAAGATGTCTATGAAAAATGTTTTATAATCATAATTAATGTTAAACACGTGCTGCAGTATATTCACTGGGAAACTGAAATATATGATGTCCAGTAGCTGCAATATTTGGAAGCAATCCAGAATTTGGAATAATATTGTAAGAAAGTGTTAATGAGACATGGGAATTGTTCCGAAGCCCATTTCCATCATCCCAGAAATAATACTTGGGATTCATACTCTTGAAGTCCAGGATCGCATTTTCACCTCTTAAAATGATCTTATCCCAGAGAACAACCTGACTCAAGGAATTCTTTTCAGATGAATATTCTGCAGTAAGATACAAAAACAGCTGTTTGACATTCCAGTTAAAAACGTTTGTTAGATTGGCTTGTAAATCAAAAGTTAAGAATCCCAAATCACATTTCTCCCTAGAAGCACTGTAATCAGGTACATTCTTAACCACGACTTTGACAGTATTTATCGCAGCGTTACTTCCATAATCAACGAACAAAGTCGACAAAAAACAAAAAAATGTTAGGCAAGCCAGGAGGCTCAAGGTGTATGCAACCAGTGCATTCCCTCTGCTGAGTAGAGAATGCATTTTCTAGTGTTTATTTTCACTCTATCATCCACTGATTCAGGTGAACAGCAATGTATTTCACTTCGAAAGAAACACAAACCTGAAAATAAATTAATTATTGGGCAAACAGTCATTTGAGAGGCTAATAGATATTTATAGAATATATATAGCACTTACTAGCTTTAACATAAATAACTAATCTAAAGAAATAACACTACGAATACTGTGATAAGAAATTCACAATTCAACCAGCAGACTAAACATAAGTTGTGGCAGGGGAGCCGGTAAGGTTAGTTCAATCCCAAAACACTATCGATATCTAGGACTAAATCAATGCCTACAACCATTATTAATAATTTATACAATTCATTTATGTTATTAGATTAATAAAAAAAATTATAAAGCTAATATGAAATAAAACTAAGTAATAAGCTCTTCATAACTGACAATTGTTAATTATTTACTCAGATAGATATCGATTATTTAGTTCTGATAAGGACACGTAGCCTATAACATTTGACGTTGGAACTTTTTAAAATCTTGTTTAAAGAACAACATTCATTTACTTTCATAACTTCTTTCGGTAGAAAGTTAAGTAAATTATTTACTTTATTGTTTTATTTTTAAATGTTAAATATAATAAATATATATATATATATATATATATATATATATAATATATATATATATATATATATATATGTAATTTTTCTTGATATTATTCATTATTATTAAATATATTATTTTATTTTTTGAAGAGAAAAGATTTGATCCCGACCGGGTCAAATCTTTTCTCTTCAAAAAAAAAAAATATATATATATATATATATATATATATATATATATATATATATATATATATATATATATATATATAAAAGAGCTTTATTTTACGAAATTTAACAATTTACAATTTTGTAATATATTTGTATAATACATGTTTTAGAAATAAAAAATGTTAAAAGAAGCTATAATTACAGTGATATTTATTTTTTTTTGTGACGTCACTGATATTATTTGTCTTAACATTATTTCAGTACACTTGTTAGTTCTATAATCATGTTTAACAATTCGTATATTTCCAGAGCAATTAAAGAAATGCAACAAAGATTTTTCGCTCTAATGAGGTAATTATCAATTGCAAGAATAATCTTTTATAATCAATAAACATTTGTCTCATATTTTTCATGTAGAATATTGTTTTATGTTTTTCAATATTTTGCTAGAGATAAATTAATAATGACCAAACATTATTAAAAATAACACTTAAAAATTGTAATTTTCTCTCGCCCCATTTTCTATAGACAGAACTTGAACATCACTAGATTGTAAAAGTGGGGTTCCGCATGGAGCAGCCACCCGCAGCAGCTGCGTCTGCCAGACGCCGCGGTTGGAGGCGGAGCACTGCTTCAGTTGGTTTTAATAGAACTGAAAAATGAGAAGCTGAGCTGCTGCGTTCGGACTGCTGTAGGGACCAGTCCAGACGCGCTCCTTCGCGTCTTTAATATGCAAACCCACACCACCAAAGTTTCTTGTACCATTTTAAACTGTATATGTATACATATTAAAAAAAAAAAACATATATAATGGTATTTTTCAAAAACCATTCTTATAATACATTACAGAACACAGTTTTCAGATTTTATAAATATAAATATACATTTATAAATAATTTGATACAACCTTAGGTTGAAATACCACAATTTATTTATATACACATATCTCTTACATATTTATACTATATCTTACAAGATAAAAATTATTTAACGAAAACAGGGTTGTCAATAAAATGTCCATTGGACAAAACAGTAATAAAAAAAAACTGGAACTTTATACATCATCTGAAAAAACAATAAAATTGTGTTTCCAGTGAGTTTTCTAAATTGTCTTTCTATATATTGTGAAATCACCAAAGGAAAAACGTGGGGTTAGACAGCAATAGAGACTTCCAAGTATTGGTTTGTTTTCTGGTCTTCCCACAATTTGCTAGATTTCAGGTCTGCCCACAGTTTGTTAGTTTTCAGGATACGCCTCGTTGAGCTCCCGTTAATTAAAAAGTTTTATTAAAAAAGGCTCGTTTTAGTAAGTTAGAGAAATAGAAATATAGAGATATTATAAAATCTAATTGAATGAAGTTCAGCCGGAAAAACTTCCAATCAACGAAAAGAGAAAACCTCTTCTTCGGGAAAACATGGGGTCAATTGATCTGTTCATAACATGGAACCCCTCTTCCTCCATCAACAATCACAACACGTTTTCTTCTCAATATACTCCGCTGAAGCCAGAAAACGAACTGATGAACTTCCAGCGTTTAGAAGCTACATGCGGAAACACCCTCTCCCGCCTCTGACTGCACCATGCGGAACCCCACCTTTAAAGGGTTTCATAATAAAACTAAATTCAGCAATGTGAAATGAAGCACCCGCTCTGAGTAAATGAATTTCGTTCTGTACTTATGAAGTAATTGCTGTGCTCTTGTCCAGTTTTGGTGAATGTCTCGAATTTCGTATCTGACAAAAATTGGTTGAACAAGTATAGCAACGACCAGATTCCACCTAGGTGGATGAAACATGATGACCTTATCCTGTTTCACCCACCTTACAGGGCTGGGTATCCATCCTGCTAGGGTTAAAGAGACTTTATAATAATATTTTCAAAGGAGGGTAGTGATTGTTACTTTCCCTTCATATTTTTTCAATTCGCAATGTTGGGAATTGCTTATAAGTTTTTTAAAATACTTTTTATTCGTTTATAAGAGCTTCATCGTTTTTATTTTAATATACTGCAGTTCTTAAAAAATCGTGAGCGTTAGATTCACAAACACAATTAGGAAAATCGCACACATTTTGTCTATCTTTTCGTGTGAATAATTGTGGTCACGTTCTAAGATCGGTCTATAAAAACTAAAAATACCTGTAATTATTTTTTAATTATGTTGTTATTTTTGATAGCATATAAATTTACATATTAATGTAACTTTAAATTTACTTTTTTTTAGTGGATTGTAAAAACTATGTCCTTTCTGTTATTAATTTTTAAATTGAGTTTGTACCTTTCAAAGTTCAACAAAGAGTTTACCGCGGATTTTATTTCCCTCTTATACTTCCATCTTTTTATAAGATAGCAGCCATATTCTGTAACTTTTTTGAATTAGTTCGCGTTGAAGGGTTTGAATTGTTCTTGGAAAAAATGTTACCTACTTAGAAATAAACTAAGGACAACATTGATTCCCTTTAACAACAAACTATTAAGTAATAGATTTACTTCGAAAATAGTAAAAAATAAAAAAAAAATAATAATGCGTGGACGTGAAATTCTTAAACAAAAAAAAAGGTTTCTAACATCACCATTCTCAAACCAGCTACATCCTTTCATTCAACCCTATTAAAACCCAAATCCACAGGATCAGTCCTGATATACTTACTCCTATTATCTACGTCTCTGTTTAGTTATGATCAGTTTACCCGACGGTTAGCTCATAATTTAAACAACTACACGGTGGAATAAAAAACCCAAAGCAAATCACTAGATAAAGTTAAAAGAATAGTCCATCATTTTGATAGAAGTACCACAAGTGCTGAGAAACTTATAAAAACACAATTAAATATGAGAGTAGAGAATAAAAAAAGACTTTTCCTGTCAGTGGAATTCCATTTATTTCATGATATGATCGAAAGATTTCTTCAGCATGAAGAGTGTATAAAATTTACTGTTTGATTAAAGATCGTAAATTTTCCTGATACAACTTGAAAGGAAGGGTAACATCCTCACAAATCGAACCAGCCTCGGGAGAGTGGACTGTATATAATTTTATTAAAATAAATGCTCGCAACTTTGGGCAAACTTGTAGTAGAAGATATCTAAACCAATCATAAAAATGAAAATTACCCACCCATGTGCAAAAGCCTCTGTATATTCCTGATGTCTCAGGGACCCCAAAGAGACTCACCAGTGGCTGTCTCGTTCCTGGATACTGAGATAATCAGTTAAGAAATCCTCCAATTAGATCACCACTCATTTGCAAGGTAAAATAAAATGTCTTTGGAATGCATAAAGAAAGCACCGTTAAAATACTTCGGAAGACTAATTTTAGCCTTGGGTATGAAACAGACTAAGGAAGACCAAAGGGCCTTGGGCAAAGAAAGTAAGTTTGGTTCGCTCAGCTTCTAACGACAGAAGTCTAGTCCAGCAAGGATTAGCGGGAGATCAGAAAGTTAGTTACCAGCTGCCCTCTATCAGTCATTGTAACACTAAAGGGCCAGTTGGCTTCAGAAATTCGATAAGAGGGCGTAACTATGTACATTACCTTTTTTCCTCTTTCACAAAAGGACACCTGTTGGCGTGAATGGAGTTAATATACATAATTACAAGAGCGCCGATTGGCGCGAACAATTACATAAGCTGTAATAAACAATGATTCCATTGCACTCGCGTCTTCAGAAGAATGGCAAAGATGTTGAGATTTGCTAGTTATTTCAAAGCCATTTTAATAAATATCAAAACAAATAGGAGTAGAAAATCATGTAACTGGTTGTGAAATCGTTGCTTTTGTCTGAGGCCTAAATTCAGACATTGGTCTACATAGAGATAATTTATGTGTCAACAAATAGCAGAAGTGATAATTAATCTACTTCTTCTTCTTTTTCTTCCTTCTCAGTGCCTCTCAGCGTAGAGGTGCCTCGATCTAAGAAATCCAACTATCCCGGTCCTTCGCTAATGTCTTCATACAATCCAACAGCTTTCCTCTTTTCTCTCCTATTTGAGCCATACTATCCAACCATGACATCCTTGGCCTGCCTTCGAAGAACTTGCGTGGTCCGCGATCTTCATCCATTCGGCACACATGTCCAACCCACTTTAGCTGCCTCTTCACTATAATTTCTGTTAGTTCTTTCACCCCTAGCTCCTCTCTTATTCTGCTATTCCTGACATGTTCCCTCCGTGTTCGGCCGGCAACTCTCCTTAGATATTTCATTTCTGATGCGGTGATTCTGCTCTTCAGTCGGTCGAGAAGGACCCAGCTCTCACTTCCGTATAGTGCGGGAAGGTAAATTGCATTAAAAATGTACAGTGTAACCTTTTTGTCAACTTCACGTTTCCCAACAACAGTATTGCAGATTTGGTAATATACGTTGTTCGCTTTTTTAATCCTATTGGATATTGCTTGTTGTATTTTACCGTCTCTACTTATAACTGTGCCTCGGTAGGTATAGTCATCTGCTGCTTCTAGGAATTCTCTCCTCTGCACATCTTCAGGTTCGCGTCTTATTTGCATGACTTTACTTTTGCTTGCATTTATAATCATGCCTTTCCTTTCCAGCTCTGCTATGCTCGAACAGCATCCCATTCCACTACAGCTTGCTGAAGATTCTGGACGGAGTCTGCTATGAGCACTATATCATCGGCTTTAAATAACCAAATGTAAAATATTGAACCTAGTAGAGCAATGGTATTGGCAACAATTCTTGACCCTAGCAACAAGCTAGCTTTATTTACTGAGAAATCTGCACAAACTATCGAACAGCATTTAATTGCTTTATTGGAAACCATTGCTAAAAGTTCTGTAGATAGTCTGGCAATGGTTGTGCCATCTTCAACACTCAATATGGAAGAAAATGCACCACCCCCTTCTCTATATGGTAAGATATTCATTCATTAAAACCCATTCAGAAACCAAAAGGTAACTAAATGATTTATAATTCAATAAATTAATTTATAGCATATTTTAAATTTGCACATATTTTTTAATATAGAATTATAACTAAATTATAAATATTATTAATTATATTGTTATCTTTAGTTAGATAGGTAGGTAAGTTGTGCTTATAGCAACTCCATAAAGTTGGGCAGCACTATGTTTATTGTATCAATAAAGCATATATCTCTCTTTTAACACAGGCACATAATATTCTGCTGCTATTGCAGAATTAGATAGATACATAGAAGAATCACACCCCTCTCCTCATGAAGATCCATTAACTCATTGGCTGCAGATGCTCATTTCTAACCCAGGGCGGGTGAATCAGAAAAAATCGTCTGCCAGGCCCACAGTGGACGTGTTAAGCAGATGGGAGAAAAATCATGAAAAAACTCCTGAATATTTCAAAACTAGTTCTAATAAAATTTAATGTACTTGCCACCTTTGCACCATGTGAGCGAATGTTTCTAAAGCCGGAACTAATTTTGAATAGCAACTCCTATTTGTTGGTGGTTAGTGGGTGTAGACTGATAGTTCTATCATAATTTCTTATTTTTTGTTATATTTATTTTATTTTTTAGCATTTCTAATCATTCTCTCTTAGATATATAGTCATCTTATCTAGTTTTATATTTTATTATTATTTTTTGTCTTTAAATTAGCATTTATCTATATGGATGTTTGTGTTCAGTTTTTATAAGTTTATTTTTTTATCTATGTTGATTTGTTCTTTTCACTAAGTTTTGCTTCTTTTCTCTCACTTTTTCATATTTAGCAATTTTATAATTAACATTGAAATATTGGTAAAAAGATTTTTAACAAATAAACTGAATATTTTTAATTCATTTTTTTTCCCTTTAAAATCTCAATAATTTTTTGTATTATCTGTATTATTGTTATAACACAAATTATCGACAGTCAGCTGTGTTAAGCAACCATTATATTAAAAGTTTATGGCTAATTCCTGAAAATTTATCTGGGAACCAAATATGTTTATTCAGGAATTAAATTTATAAATATACAAATGAATGAAAATGAATTTATAAATATACAGTCTTACTTAAATGGCTTGTATCTATGGTACATTACTTAAAAACATTATATATTTTACACTGATTGATATAATGAAGTTGAAGTACACAAGACATCGTAGAAAGATCAATAAATCAGAAATTGATAAATTGTTTGCCATTTCTATGATTTTTAGTTTATTAGAGGACCAGTTTCTAGAAAAAGATAAAGAAAAATGTGTGTGCTTGTGACCACTAAACAAAAGTGAAAACTTATATGATTTTCCAACTTCAAAATATAATAATAATAATTACATTGATGTTAGGAATATGGAGAGAATCTTATTTTAAAATAAAGTAACTTATTATTATTTCTATACTCATAAAGTAATATTAATGACAAAATATATAATTATATTGTGAATTAATCTTTAGTGATAATTTTCTTCTGATTGGACTTGTTCACTGCTACCACATCCTAAGAAGTTAATTTAAATATATTATGATTATTTTAGATTCTTGCATTCATTTTCAGTTCTAAAAACATATTTCTTCCGCTTTCTCCTTCATGCCGTAAAGCATTGAGAAGCCTTGACATATTACCTGTATTCATCTCTATCCTGTGCCTTTCTTCTTATTTCTGCCACTGCAGAACCCCGACAAAACATTAAGACATTTAGAACTCTAACAATGTGATATAATAATAATAATAATGGATCTTACAAATAAAGTTCTACAAGATTCGCAGAAGACAGTCCTTCTGGGAACAGCCAGTATCATCAGAAAATTTTTAAACATCAAAAAATAAATAAATTCCGTGCCTAACCCTTGATTTCGATCCAGGTAGGTGCTATTTTTCCAGTGAAAACCAAGAATAAGAGAGAGATGAATAATAATAATAAATAAAAGCCCTGCGAACCCAAAGGTTCAATGCCAACACCACCAACGTTTACCACAACCTTCCCTCCAACCCACTCCCCAAAAACCCAAATCTCCCAGGTCGGTCTTGACGCAATCCTCCCATCTACGTCTTGGTCTAGCCCTCGGTCGTTTACCCGACGGTATTATTTTGAGCGGTCGTTTACCCGACGGCTCAAAACTGGCCACTTTTGTCGGAATTCAATCAAAACTAAACCTAACGGCCTTACAAGCCCATATTAACCGTCACGCTGCTATTACCTTAACTATATTTGCCGGATATAACTTGCACAGTTCTGCATTGTGAAGCCTTCTAAATTCTCCGGTTTCTTCAACCTTTTTTGGGCCAAATATTCTATGGAGTACTTTACTGTCAAAAACTTTAAGGCGTTGTTCCTCCCTTAATGTAAGTGGCCATGTTTCACATCCATAGGGAACTGTTTGTAGTACAATAGTCTTATAGATCCTAATTTTTAAATTTCTCAAGGAACAATGTGATATGAGATTATATTTATTACATCAATATTTAAATATAAGACAAGAAATCATAGGCTCTCATTCAGGGAGAGACAATACGGCTCATTGAAACTGGTGGCATAGGAAAGCCAATGTGATAAAAACAAATGGGAGGGTGGGAGGGGGGATACTCAGGTAAATATTAACCTTTGGGTTTTACTTATAAGTGGCCAGTTTTTCTGTTCCTAATGGAAATTAATTTAAAATATGATTTATTGGCCTATTAAAAAATTAAGTCGCTGTGCATAAACACAACCTTTAATTCAAACTCTCAAAATTAATCCATCATAAGAATGATTTTGTTCCTACTTTTTATGTCGAAGTTTACTTTGCCTAATCCTTTGATTCCTTGTGGCTTGAGTTGAGTTTATGGTATCATTTACATTTTTAAATGCACGTGCGATGTCAGAAAAAAAAAGGACCAAGGCACAAAGGCATCTGCCTTTAATCTGAAATAAATCTATGCTTATGCACAGGGCCATTTGTAACATCCTAGTATTTATTTGGTCATTTTAACGAAAATTTAAATTGATATTAAATGATTTTATTATTTCTAATGATTCTTACATATTTTTATACTAATTTCTACGTGACTGATTAGTTTCACTTCAATTTTCATTTAAATGTATTGCAAAGTTAGAAATCTATATCCAGTTATTATATGACATTTTATGTTCCTTTAATCTTTGAGCGAGTGATCATCCAGTTTTAGCGTGAATATAAACTGTGTCTCTCTTAGTGAGTGGCAACATCCATTTGATTTTTTTCTGCTACATTTTTACATAAATTAGGAAGATGAATTAGGATATATAAGACTATTATACTACAAACAGTTCCCTACGGATGCGAAACATGGCCTTAAGGGAGGAACAATGCCCTAAAGTTTTTGAAAATAAAGTAAAACTCGTCTTCTAATAAATTAAATACAATAAAAGTGGCAAATTATTCATCAATTAATAAAAAATAATAAATTAGTAATTTGCTCCTTTCTCAGGATGGTGATAATAATAATAATAATTAAGGCTATCAATCATCTGCTCTATCACAATCACCTAGATCAATAAACAAAACACCAAAGGAAAATGGAATAAACAAAATAATCACTAGATAAGTAATTTATTTTACACATTGTATTACAATCATTCAAAATATAAGTGAAGAATATAAAGAATTATAAACAAAAAATTTTTATGGGGAAATGAAAGATGCATCAGGTTGTTTAGTTTAATACTCATTATTTGGACATGTTTCTTCTTGCTTGTTTTTTAAAACGTCTATTGCTTTATTTATTCATTTATTATATATATATATATATATATATATATATATATATATATATATATATATATATATATATATATATATATATAGGAAAAATAGAACAATGTTTATCAATCTAACCAGCAAACCTTCAGATTGTAATTAAATATGGGCTAATATCACAACAATGATAAGTCATATGTAAATTAGAAGATTCGGACACTGAAAATTTTCGTACATAAGAACTCAGAAGTAAGGTTTAATGATAATACCATGATATATTATCAAAATTATTTCAGGGGTGATTAATGATGAATTAATAGATGAAACATAAAGGAATAAGTAATATATTTCGACACTACCTGTAAATAATATTAATAAAATTATAAGACAAGAATCCACAAATAAAATAAATTAAAAACTATTAACATGTATAAATCTGTATTTTCTGTTAATGATAATCTTTTCTTCACACTTCATCTCACTCGTTTTTTTGTTTGTTTTTTCTATTTTTTTTCGTTTCCTTAATGTATAAATACAGTCTTCTGCCAAATTCATCATTCAGCAAACATCAATACATCAAACTATACCATTTGACAACATTAAATACTGCACCAAAGCTTACACAATAAAAAAAAGTTATAATTACAATTAGATTTCATTTACAATAAGTAGTACACATATTTACCAACTCTATTATCCTGTAATGTTAAAACATAGTTATTACAGTTAATGATTTAATAAATCTTTTATTGTTAATTGCAATGAGAGGTATTGTGTACAATATAATAAAGCAACGACTGCTGAGACAATATTGCACTTTTGTAAGTAGCCATTGTATAACGTTAAAAAATAAGGAATACTGAATACCTGCAGCTCAGAGACCTGTTGCTGATAGAACATGATTCGAAACAGTACTTACAATCTAATTAGCATATCATTGAAAATTGTAAAAATACATATCAGAATCTCAAATTCAATGATCTAATGAGAAAGACAATAGATACAAACAATTAATTTATTTTTTAACATCTCTGTAGGCATTTTTAAAGTCAATTTTAAATTTTAAACTGTTTTGACTAATTTAAAACACTTAAGCATGAAAAAAGGTTGATAAAATCAATGCTCTAAACCAAATTCTAATCCTAATGAATCCAGCAAACATAACTTCCATTCATTGCAATAGTTTTCCATGTTGCAAACATTATCCTCTAAAATACAAAATTACTTTTATGCTCATCAACACTTCTTACACTATCCTTTATTCTAATCTAAGTCAAAAGAGATTGATGCTAATTTTACACCCAGATATACAGAAAACATAATGCACAATATATTTTGTTTTTCTATAAAGATCCATCTGAATTTATTAAACTTAAACATTGTAAACACCAGGTGCTTCTTGACCATACCAATTACATTTATAGTATTAACCATAATTGCCAATGATACACGATCTTTTAACAGCTTTTATCATAAACTGATTATAGACCCTTAAACCTACTAATAACTTTTAATATTGGCAGGTAAAAGGTCTTCATTCCAAAATAATTATAAAATATATATAACCGAGAAGAAAATAACAAAAATCAGTTTTAAAAAATAATTAATTTCTAATATTGTAACTGTAACAGCTCATTTTTTTTTTTTTCTTTGTTTTGTTTAGTTCATATTATATAATAGTTCTGAAAGCAGAGCAGGTAAACTGAATTACTTTCTGGTTCCTCTAGCACTAAGTGCATCAGATCTAGCCAGATACCTATTTCATTGTAATTTTTAAACTTCTTCTATAGGTCATTCATATTGGCATTGCACAAGCTTATCATCTATGGGGTCAGTATTTTTATATCTTACATTTCACCCCATCTTCAAGTCTCTATCGAATTCCCCTGGAAGGTGGAACGAAAAATAAGACAGAAGATTTACCCTCTGAAGAGATAAGCCAGTCCAATTCAATGTAGAGATTTCGACATCACATAGCATTAAAAAAAAAGAGAAGTAAGAAGTACCAGTTTGCCTATTGCTCAGTCCGAATGACAAGAATTAAATACAAGATTTAAAAAAGTAGAAGGCATAACTTGTTTTCATCAAAACAATTTATATAATATATAGAGTGTGTATGTGTGTATATATGTATTGAAATTTATAAAATTCTGAAAATTTTTTAAACCAAAAATCCAGTTTATTCAATAAAATCCTTTTTTTTTAAATTTGATTAGTACATATCTCAATCATTTCATATTAAAGAAATATTTTTAGCTCTTTCAATAAAAGCACAGAGGAAAAACTTTTTTTTTTTTTTGTAGAACTAGAAATTTTGTTTTCTTAATATACAAAGAACATACACAGTCTATTTCAAATGAACGAACAAACTGAATTTTTCTAATTTACATAACAAACATTTGAAAATCTTTATAAAATAAGAAATCATGTAAAATGGCACAGATTACTTCTTTTGAAAATATTAATAATATTGAATTACAGGAAATATTTACAGCTGGCAGATTCAACTTTATTCACAAAAAAATAAAAATATAGACTAAATTGTGCACATAAATTTTAAAATAAATCAATACGACTGACATTTGATGTGAAAAGTCTATCAGTATGTTCTTTGAGCATGCGCGAGCATAAGGATATAATATAAGCCAAATTTCACTTATCAGCTCTTGATAATTGCCTCGTACCGAAATATTCCTTTCATGTGCAAATTGGAAGCTAAGCAAATATATATGTATATATTATGTGTTATCTACTAAGGTGTGGTTAACTAAAGTGCTACATGTTGTCGTCAGTTAAGTCTCACACTCTCCACCTCCCAGCAGTGGCCTCCTCACTTCCACCTGCACAATACAATAAACTGTCAGTGCCACCAGAATATGCCAACAATAAATTTTCAATGCCACTAGAAATTCATTATTTAAACAAATAACAGTTAAGCAGCAAGAAATGAAACTAAAGCAATTTGAATGAAATGTCAGCTGTAGCCAATTCAGCTTCTGCAAGTATAATTGGAAAATTCCTAACCTAATATTGAAACTTCATTATTAGATATAGTAATAAATATATGTAAGTGAATTGAAATTTTTTTTTGTTCTTATTGGTTTAATAATTTCTAGGTAAAATAAAGGAAAAGTTTAGAACAATATTCATTGAACATAAATTTCAAAATTGTAATATTTTATTATAATATATCTATAGCAATTGCGAATAGTCAATTAAGGACTTGTATGTTAAGTCGATTTGCTTTGGGTTATGGGTATAATCAAAAAGCTATTTTTTTTCTTTATTTGAGTCTAATGGACTTAATTATGATGCTATTGCAGAGATTAATACTTATTTGTGAATAAATATGGAGGAAAAAATGCATATTTTCTAAAATACGATTTTTACACTTAACAGACTATTCACAAGTTTCACTGATATCATAATATATTCTTAACTATAGTTTAAAATAGCCAGAACAATAAAAAATTAATCTTTTTCTTCATCTTCTGTATTATATCTGTTTCAAAAAGTATTCCGCATGATGAAAAAACTTCAACCACACAGGCCAAATTTGAACCAGAACTTCTTTTGACATGAGAGTGTTAAATAAAGTACAGTAATCATATTGCTCAGCCACTTCTTCTGTTTGCAATCAGGAAATAGCTGTGTTCATTTTCAAAGAAATTTAATGAGCACCAAATCTGTCTCCTTATGGTTATTCACCATGTTTCAAATACAGCTGAAGTAGAAGATTCATCTACTGACAATATAATGAACTACATCCTTTAACTCTTAATAGATTATTTAAAATATTCTCTATTTTTTTCATCTTAGCAAAACAAAACAAAATCTAAGGCAATTTAATAGTAATTATAGTATTATTGATACATTTTTATTGGATGTAAATTTGGTATAACTGTAAAATAATGGTGTTGGTTAGTTGGACCTACATAAATAATGCAGAAAATGGTTGAAGATGTGGTCAAATAGAACAATAATAATATGTCATTAATATAAAATTAAAACAAATGTTAGCAAACTAAATAAAAGAATGGCTTATCATTACAATTTTAGGCTGTTGTATATAACCTTATTTATTTTGATTTCAACATATCTTTTATAATAACCCTCCTTTTTGTATTCTATTGTCTGCCCCTCATGTGCAGTTTTGTACAATGCCTATACAAAAGTATGTGCTTTAACTACACTTAAGATCCTTCACATCTACAGGATTCATATAAATACTGACTTAATTTCTTTTAATATTATCAACCCTCTATTATCAGTCTGATATATACTTTTTATAGCCCTGAAGAAGGCTTGCAATATTAGTCAAAACTTGGCACAAATTTATGACATATTGTATTTCGGTTTGACAACACCCTCAATCATCTTTTCCACAAAATCTTTCAATATTTTGAATACCTGTTAATGAATAACTGGCCAACAGTGAGCGAAACCAGACATCATGAGGTTTAAAGAATACAAATCTAGACAAAAACAGAATCAACCACAAAGTCAAGTATAGACAAACTTACAGAGAGAACATCACTATCAAGCAGATTAACACATACTAATGCACATGAACTATTGTCAACAGGCATTTTAGTAAATACCATTGAATAATAAATTTATAATATTTTTATTCATTATGGTTAAAGCAAAATGGATTTATCATAATAAAAACACATGATTCTCAAGTCTAAACTTTCTTGAACATTGGAATTTAATACTTTAGTTCATTCTCACATTTTAAATCTTTTAATAGTATCCTTTACCTCCATTATATCTGTGGTAGGAGTGAATAAGATGTCTAGTTGAAAAATGGCCAAATATTTAACTCCTTCCAAGCTTATCTACACACTATGAAGATAACTTTGATTGTTTTGATCAAACATTTTATTGTAATCATATTTAGCAATATAAATATGAACATCATCAAGCTAAGAAACTAAGGTCAGGGCACAGATGAAGTTAATGTTCATATTGTTGGTAGAAAAATTAGAGCAGTAAAGACCCAAATATAATACCCCAAACTTTATTCAGATAATCTAGATTGGTACAATCGTACATCTTAATTCAGCATTGGTTTATCTGAGTCTCCGGACACACACAGAATTTTGTTACTTCGAAATTATAATTACCTTAATACTATCACATATATATATACTATATATATATATATATATATATATATATATATATATATATATACTATATATATATATATATATAGTATATATATATACTATTTCTTTGTTATTTTTAAAAATGATTTCTCCTTTCAAAGGGGTTTACACACCTACTGAAGATTGAATAATTTTCTTATCTTCCCTTTATTAATTAAAATAAAAAAATATTTTGACTTCCAGTAATTTATTTGGATAGGGGGGGAGGGTCATAAAAACTTTGAATGACTACGGATTTTCATAAAATTAGGTGAAGTTACATGCTCACACCCACCTCCATAGAATTAAAACGGATTAAAATTTTTTTTAGGGGGAGAAAGAGAGAGGTAAAAAAAAATCAATTGAACCAGTACTAAAAAGGAAACCCATATAATGTATGAGCATGTTTCTAACCTACTTGAATCTACTGAAACATATTTTTATGTAATTCATTTTTACTCTGTAACATATAAATTTAGCCTTCTGGAAATATTTTTCCTTTAGAGCTCGGGTAAAAATTTAGCTCTCTGAATAGCATTATGATTTTTTTTGTTCTTTTGTCAAATTTTAAGTATGAACTATGCAACAGCAAGAAGTTCAGAAAATCATTTTTATTTTCAAAATAGATATTGAAGTGAATACACTGTAGAGCACCATGTAACCGATCAAACCCATGGAGAAAGTTAGAATTTTTTCCTTTCTTAATGTTAAAAAAATTGGAGCGATGCAACATAATGTATTTGCATTATATCCCTCTGAACTGGGAGGAAGGTAAAGAGTTTGATTGCCCTGCAAGTTGAAACTTTTTCTTTTGGGCTGTACAGACATTATGCAGTCTTTATTGTTTTTTTTAAATTATTCCTCTGTTGTTTTTTGACAAACTCTTCACATTTAATAGATTATTTTTTTTAATTGATGTTAATATTTATTATTCCTTAAAAAAAAAAAAGGAAAGATTTTGATACCTTTTTAACATTTCACTACTTGTAAATAACTCCAGTCTTTACTCAAAAGTTTACTTCTTTTTTTTTTCGAACTTGGTCCCAAAGAAGCAAAAAGTTTGGGGCGATGATAGTGTGAGTTATTGCACTGTTTAACAATGATTTAAAACATTTTGAGAGGAAGTCTTCAGCCTTGAACTACATTAGCACTTTAAATTTGTTTTTCTTGATAACGGAACTCATGCTTGAGAAGATTCACAAAATATTTTGTGCTTTCTATTTTCTTAAAACTGGAATGACCATGGAGCATCAAACAGTATTTTATTGTTTAAAACAAAAGACAATCACTAAATTTTGCAAACAAATCAAAGTTTATTTAATATATATATTTTAATATCATGTAAATTTTAATGTGGTAAAATTGATAATTTTCAATATTTTAAAAAAATTCTCATCAATCATTAGCATAATAACATGCGCTATTATTGTAAATTGTACATTAAAGTTAACTAAAAAATAAATAATACTTTTTATTGTTATGAGCAAAGCCTGAATTTAAATGTAAATGCACATTTTTTCTGCTTAGTTTTTAAAAAACAATAGCTGATATCTGCATAAAGCAAGTTGTTCTATATCATTCAGCAAATTTCATTGCTGCATATTGGACCAAAATTTTACAGTTATGCTTATTTAGGCTTCAAATACTGTATGCAGGGCGGAAAATTATTTCTCTAGAGAAGGGGAACACAACCAGGAACAAACTCAGTGGTTTGATTTTGTTGTTTACCAATACAATCAGAAGCAACCCTAAAACTAAGTCTCCTTTTTGTTTAAAACTAAGTGGAATCCATATTTTATAGACCCGTGATAATTATTATTTGTCCAATATTTGATCATTAATGTTTTTCCCACAATTTGGTTGAATAATTTACTGCATACTATCATATTTTTTATGGCACATTATACTGGACATTGTAATACATTATAAGGCATAACATATTTCAATGTTATTATTTGCATATGAATATATGACTTATTCATGAGCATTAAAAGGAAAAACAAAACTCCTCTTTGGTCTCCACCTTCCTGATGTTCCCGGTTAACAACTCGTAAATTAACAAGTTATAGATGTTAGGCAATATTACTATTTAATTCATTTTTAAATAGAATGTTAATAATACAATATTATTCATTTAAAATACTACTAAAAACTTTGATGATATAATTTAACATATTTTATTAGCGAAAAGGGTAATTATTGAGAACAGGGGCTCATGCCAAGAGATGGTGAAATGACCTCATTATTGAGGTTACTCGTGTTTCATTTATAATCAGTAACTCTATTATTTTATTATTTATAATATCTATCTATATATATCTATAGATATATCTATCTATATATATATAATATATATCTATTATATTATACTATTATCTATGATTTTATTTAGTTATTTTTTGCTAATATATCCAATATACCTATCATTGTTTTAAGCTAAGTCGACTTCTGCTTGCTCAAAAGATAAAAGAAGAAAAGAAAAAAAAATCCTTTTAAGTGGAGATCAGGCAAAGTCATTATAGAGTTAAGATGTTCCAATCAATCAAATCATTGCTAAATCAAAATAATAATAAATACTTATTTTCTTATATAGTAAGGAACCCATCATTAAGCTAACTGTTTGTAGCCTATGTAACTTGATTTTTCTATTAAGTAACCTTTAGAAAGTAACAATTATGGTGCAATATAACAATAACAACATTAAACCCCTATTCTCAACAAGTATCTAATGATTAATTCGGTAAACTATTTTCTCCTTTTTAATTTTAGAAATAATGAAAGTTTAGTAAACAAAATAAATAGGTGAATTTACTAAACTTAGTACATTTTTAGTAATAATAAATAAAATGTACCTGAAGAGAAGTATTCAGGCTAAGAGCGAACATTGACCTTGCGAGCTTCATGCTGTAACATAATTTAAAGTAATCACATAAATAAACAAATACTTACTCTTATGCACAAAAAGAAGAGAATAACGATAAAAACAGTGAATGTGCTCGCCATGCTTTGCTAAGTGCATAAAATATTAAAAGCTCCTTTCAAGTTACATGCATTTTATTATTTGCTGATTGACTTTGTCAAATTATTGAAAATTCGTTTTAGTTGTAAATGATCTATATGACAAAGAAAATAAACGAAAAAAAATCCAAGATTCATTTCTTAATCGTTTTTGAAATCTTGAATTACATTTTTCCCCCCTTTCCATCACTGTTAAGATTTACGATTTTGTCTGCTAATCAAACTACTTGTTGATCGAAAAAATGGACTACAATATTTATATAGTCACATTACATGAAATGTTGATTTTCTGAGGAACATTAAAAAATGTATGACAGAAAACAATACCACACTATCACTCAAGAACTGTAATTTTGGAAGTATAGAAATGGATAGATTCTTCAAAATAATTAATGAATGAATGAATATTTTGAAAATGACAACATAAAACCTTTGAACTAAAGTATTCACTACACTAATCAACAACAGATTATTTCTTTAAACCTTGGACTTAATATTATAGTATTTAAAATTGTTAATGCAGAATTAAATTTCTTTCAGAAATTTATTTTTCTTCAGACTCTGAGAGTTTAAAAAAAAGAAAAGAAGCTTATTGGAAGAATTTTACATAGTTGAAGCAGAATAGTTAAAAACACTTGGCTACATTCCTTCGTGTAGAATAAATGTAAACAAAAAAAAAGTCTTTTGTAAAATTTTGGTTAGTACAAAAAATAATATTAAGAGTATAATTATTGAATAGATATAAATGAGATGACAAAAATGTGAAGTATCCAACAGATTGCAAAATATAATGCCATTAAAATTAGACAACTAAAACTTATAACTAACTACAAGCATTGCGAAAATAAAAGGCTAATCCCACTTCAAACAGGAATTCTTTTCTCAGAAATAAAGCAAAGGATAAATCATCTAGAAGCAAAACATATGAGCAATTATATTACTTATGTTATAAGTTCAATATAATTATTATTCATTTATAGGTTAAGATTAATTATTAATTACTATTACGATTGGTTATACTTAATTTATATCGATTTGATACTATAATTTGCATAAAAAATATTGAGTTATTTAAATATGTTTTTCTTGACACTTTTTAATTTTTATATTAATTAATATTCACTTTTAAAATTAGGTATTTTGGATCCTTTAAATTATTTTAAACATATCTGTTTCAAAAAACAGGCCATTCATTGAAACTGTTTTAGATAGATTAGCCCTTTTAGTGCCTTTTCAGTGATTTAAACATTAGAGCTAATCAATATTATAATAACAATGATCTTTTTTCCAATGCTTCCTATGTATGTACATCCTGTTAAATATAACCAAAATACATTGCTCTTTTTAAATAGTAGTAAAAATAATAAGCCAAGTAATTACAATTTCAGCCAACAATCAATTTTTAAAACAAAATAGAAATAATTCTTATTCTAGAACATACGGCACTTAAAAAATCAAATGAAGATAAGAAGTGGAACATAGACACCTGGAAACCTAGTGAAAACACAAAGAATGATTTGACATGGAAAACCAAGAAAAAAAATAAGACTTAGAATGTCAATAAATAGACATGAGCTATTTAAAAACACATATGTACATGAATAGATGAATATGTTCAGCTTGATTTCAAGTTAATCAGACATCATTCTGTACACTATACAACAATCGTAAAAGTGAGTTAAATAAAAGTGGAGACAAAAAGCTTACATGTATTTGTGGTAAGGAATCATAAAATCTGAAGAGTGATTAGAAGCTGAGATGGGATATATCCCGATACACCGAATTGAGGCTCTACAAGACCTCATGGATCAGACTGTTGGACCTTAACTAAAGCCTAGAAATTGTCATAATCAAAAAACTAAATGTAGGATCCTGATGAGGATATTTTGGTCAATAAGCAATAGTTGAATTGTGAAACACTGAACTCTGTGACCTTTAACTCACCACCTTTAATTAGAAGGGCTTTCGTACTGCAAGAATATCTGAAAACAAAATCCATTTGATGGTACTAGAGAAGAAAATCTAGGGAAAATGGAAGAGAGTGGAATGTTGGAAGTTATGTTACTTGAAGCAGCAGCTCAAAATAGAAAAGACTCATTGTAGTAGTTCTTGATCCCTTGTGCATTGTAGAACCAATAGACAAAAGATAAGGTGGATTTTTATATTAAAAAATCAACTTTATTACTATTACAATATAAGATTTATATTTGATAACCAAAACTCAAGTATATAAAGTATGTTTTGAGTGGGATCAGTAAAAAAATAAGAAATGTTGAAATTAACGAACATATCTTTATTTTGCCTATATTACAGCCATATTTTTGATAGCCATCACCAGGGCTAAAACAAGAAATAGCCTAATCCAGAATCAGAAGAGAAAAAAAATTAAATAAGATCAAAAGAGAAATAAATTAAAATGAATTAAATTAAATGACATATTATAAGAAATAGACTGAGGGAGGAGTTTGGCTTAGGGAAACTTTGATTAGCAATAAATACCTTTAAAAAAAATAAATAAATAAATAATATAATGGAAAAAAGTTTTAAAAAATCAATAAATAACTTATTATTTAATAATTTTATTACATTTAATTTAATTTTTTTTATCTACTTTTTCCCTTTACTCTAATGATTCTGTATTCAACTATTTCTTTTTTAGCCCTGACGATGGCTATCAAAGATATGGCCGAAATGTTGGCAAAATCAAAATTAATAAATTTTTTTAAATTTCAATATTGCTTATTTTATGGCTGATCCCTCTCGACAACAGACTTTATATACTTCATGCAGTCATTTACCACAGATCTTAAAAACCCAAGCAGGTTTCAGAATTCAGATCCAATTAAATAAAAGTTAAATTGATGTTTATATTTCCTCAATTTATAATTAGTATAGCAGTACGTCAGATTACGTTAAATATTAAATTAAGAGATTGATTAATATTTTTATTTTTTTTTTAGGAAAAAATGAGTGTAAACAAACTAGTCATCTAACTAAGCATCCCACTAAGAAAAAATGGTGTAGTTGATACTAGGTTTGTTAGGATAAATAGGAATAGTAAAAACCAAGTTTGCATTTTCGAAAGATTTTAATTCTCAGTGTGGATGTCAAAAATCTCAATTTCCCCCTCCCCCCTCCCCTACCGTTTTCGTCAATATTTATATTAACTGCGAATCACACATTAAACCTCATTGTTGTCTTTAAAAAAAAAAAACAGCACTTCAAAAGTTGGTAATTTTTTCCAAAACTCCGGTTTAAGTCGCTTTTTGAGCTGGAAACAGGTTTTAATACTCTTTCTATGAATGTATGACATGTGATGTAGTAAGCAGTACATTCATTTTGCTTCAATTTAAGTACAAATGAGAGCTTGTAGGTCTAATACCTCTATTTTTATATTAAAAAAAAATAAATAAATAAAACAAAACGAGGAACCAGTATTTAATAGATCCATATGCCATTTGCATTTGGATGCATTATGTGACATACATAAGGGAAAAGATGAAATATAAGATCAATGGAATGAAACCATAGCATGTTAGTATCCACTATCATCAGCTCATTTGTGAATCAGTATATTTGTGATTACTGAATATTATTATTTAGAATGTAATTCCATAAATATTTTTTTTAACTTATACCTCTAAAATAACACAGGTCTCATCATTTGTATTGTAAGCCTCCATTGAGAGGCCCTCTAGACTTAAAGTGGTACATGAAGGTTGAGAGATATACAGAATGATCAATCATTAAAACTTTTTGTTTTCTTGTATTATGTATTACTACAAAAATAAATCATAATCTGATTGGAATGATATAAAAATTTCTAAGATGAGAACTCAATAATAATATGCAGAAAAACATCATTAATTATGAAATTCCTTTTTATTATTAAAATCTCATGCATGAGAAATGTTTTAAATGGAATAATAAAAATTTACCTGATTTTAATATAAGCAGATCATAAAACTTATATATATATATATATATATATATATATATATATATATATATATATATATATATATATATATATATATATATATGAAAGGAACAAACACATTTTTGAGGAACAAACGACACTTTCATTATAATAAAATAATATTATGTCAGAATTAAATTACGTTTGTGTTCACAAAAATAAAGTAAGTGTATGATTGAATTAAAACCAGAAAAGAAACAAGTGCCATGATCTGATCGATTCAGAGAGTAGACTTTTATTTAATTTTGTCAACAAAATGTTTATCCACAAATTCTACAACACATTTACAATATGAATTTTGTTAAATAGTGTACGTTTTGATAAATAGATTAGATAGATAAATATTTGAAGCCAACATGCTCATTTAAGTAAGTAATTTTAATCTTTCGTACATAATTTTACACACATAATGATTATTTTTTAATTCAATATTTGCCTATCAACTTACAATACCTGTGTAGGTATATGTACTACATTTTTTTAAAAAAAGTATTTTTTGAATCCCTAGAAGAGTATTTTAATGAAGTTTTACTGTATATATATTTAAACCACCTGAATAATTTAATGAATTTCATTTAGATAGAAAAGTCAAACTAGTTTAAAAATAAATTTGTCAACCCTGCTACTAATACTAATGTCACTCTTCAATTAAATTTTGAAATAAATATTTAATTTAGCTATGAATTATACAGAAGTTGTTGGCACTGGGTTAAATTAAAATGATGGTTCATATACAATCAACAAATACGTACAAACTTTTATGAGAAATACTATTTTAAGTAGAGTTGATATTATATATTAGGTGATAGTATTGTTTTATTCGTTGGTATTTTAGTGTTTTAGTAATAATAAATATTCTATTATTTATTAATCTTTAATTTTCAGTTTAAACAACTAAATAAATAAATAATGTGTTGTATGAGTGAATTTGTCTGATTCATAGACAAGCCTATCTCAATCACATCAGCTAAGAGTGGGTGGGCTCAGAGAAAGCTAAAGTTCTTATCCTTCTTCCATCTACGTCTTTATCTACCTCCTGGATGTTAACCCAACAGCTCAAAACTGTTTACCATTGTTTGGATTCAGTCATTATTAATAAATCAAACAATTTTACATGCCAATTTTAATCATTACACTGCTATTACCTAAACTATGCCCAATAGATAAATATCCCAGATCCCAGTAATGTCAGCCAGCCACTTCTCCCATCCATAAGGAAATGTAGGTAGGATATTAGTTTTGTAAATCCTAATTTTTAAATTTCTTGACAGAAGGCATAAACTGAGTAGTCTTGTTACAGAAATAACAAGCTTTTCTGACATTTAATCTTTCCTTTATTTCATTATGAATTTTATTTTCCTAGACATCTAGATCCAAGCAATAATGTGATATTAGCTATTATTTAATAACTTTTATTGCTCCTTTAAAAGCTTAAGCCCTTTATTTATGTGTTGAATTTAATAGTAAGTTTAATAAAAATACCTAATAGGCAAAACACTACTTAAAACGTGGAAGGAAAATTTTTTTGGCTTAATTTGCAAAGGGATGGTTGAGAGCCAAGGGGTGGGGGAGTTGGAGCATACTTCCACCTTCCTTTCACTGACAGCGTGTCCACTTTATGATATTCAATTCTCTATGGTTTTAGGCTATCCCCCTCTCCTACACACAATCAAATACTTTAATTTATTTAGAATTTCAGTCACAAAATTCTCTAATAGAAACTCAACTTGTATAAGCACTTTCCACAAAGTTAAATTATAAAATAAACAAGCTAAAATATTCCATAATGAAATACATCTGTAGTAAATTTCCATAATTAAGAATTATATAATGAGATATTAATTTGTATATCAACTACCCATAGGTAGCTCTCCAAAATTCTAGAATTAAAAACCATTTCTGTAACATGGTAAATTCTTTATAGGTTTTTTTTTTTTCTTTTTCTTAAAAATACTTTCAAATATATTGGATTTGAAATAGTTTTTATTGATCAGATAAGTTTTCTTAAAATCTGCCTTCATACACTATTCAACACCATTTTTTCCTTCATTTTCATTGGACAAATCAATTCTCAATTTAACTAAATTTGTCCTATATTATTAATATAGATATTTACAGGATATAATTAAAAGGTGCATAGGAAAATAATAGGATAAGCAGAGGTCATGCTAAAGCTACAGGAGGCATGCAAGCTAGGCAGTTTGAAATGCTTGATAAATTGTTTCGACAAAAAAAAAAAAATTACCACTAAATCACAGTTTAACTTTATTTATAATTCCATTTCAAGTAATAACAGTATGTATACAAAATAGATTTAAAAAACAATCTGTCAAATTTTATAATTGAGTAAAAACATTTAAAGCACTACTTACTTTCATATAAAAACAACACACATAAAAACTTTGTAATAAAATGCACACTATCAATAGAAATTATTTCTACAATTAAAAATTTTGGGGTAATTATTTCAGAATAACATTAAACAATAATAAAAATACAAACAGCAAAAAATGTAACCTAAAAATATATCATCCCAACATTATAATGGAAATAAAATTCATTAAAAAAAAAAACTGCATAACATAAATGTAGCACTAATCGTAAATAAAATATTTTAAAAAACATAAAGGGTTGTTTGGCAGTAACTGAACAATATAGTACCATCAATGCTGACGAAAACACTTCAGTAAAGTTTTTGCTCGGTTAATTCCAAAATCAAAATAAATTTTGAAGATGAAATGTATGGACATTTTTAAAAATGGAACTTGTTTAAAAATGAAATAACAAACTTTTATTTTCTCCGCGTAAAGATGAAACATTTCTTTCACTGATACAGTTAATTAACCATCTAAAGCCTGAAACTAAAGTCAGTCAGACACTGGAAGTGTAATCGCATGAACAGATCAAACATATTCATCTGTATAAGTTAACAGCTACACAGCTATTCATCTTCAGCTAAATATCTTCCAGCCAGCAACTGATTTTTTTACAAATATTAAACAATTTTTAAAATTTAGTCACAGGTATGCAACAAGGAACTCTACTACCAACAAGAAGGACATAAACTATCATTAGAAAAAATTTGAGAGAATATTTCCATTTTGAAAGAATAATTTATTAAGGGGGTGCGACAAACAAATTACAAAGACTAAAATATTTCACAAGAAACAATACAGATGGTAAAATTTACTGAGTGAATTTATAAAGTGGATGTAAGTAATTTATTTAATCTAGAAATTTCAAATAGAAATAAATCATAATATTATAATAGATATGCTGCTATAGCAACACTTCTGCCAAAACGATGGCCACTATCAGTCATAACTCTCATAACCAATTTTCATCTGTATTAATCAACACTTAAAGATTCTAAACCATTAATTAAATTATTATATCCCTCTAAAATGAAATAATAGATAATTTAAATTAATTTTTGATATAAGCAATTAAAATGGAAGAAAAAATATTAAAGGTATTTTATTTTACACACTATGTCGCATGTGAAAATAAAAAACAAACAATATTGGGTGTATTTAACTTAAAATGTCCTATTGAAAGATTCTTGGATGGTTAAAAGTGTACAGATTTTCGAATTCTTTTGATTTTAAATAATTTCAAAATAAAATAAAAAATCATGACGCATAAAATTATAAAAGAACAAACAATTACGCCTCCAGTGAAAATGACTAGTCTGAAGTCTAAGTTTAAAATTGCAATTATATATAGAATGAGAAACCTTAAAATTATTTTAATTCTAACTGTAATCTGCCAATAGTTAATAACTAAAATAAATATTACAAAAACAAAAAAAAAAAAAAAAAAAATGTGTCTAACTTATTTTTGGGTAGCACCTAAATTAGCTGACAGTGGTTATATCCTTGACTGATTTCAGATTAAGAATTTATTTGGAGGTAACAATATTTAATTATCTATAAAATGTTAGATGGATCAGTGACCAAAAAACTTATTAATATATGAAACTTTACATAAATGTTTTCAAATAAAAATATTATAGTTCATTATGGCAGATAGCAAAATGTTCAAATAAGAAACTGAGAATTGAAAAAATAAAGGCCTGTTTAGTATATAAAAGAAAATAAATTTTCATATTAACTTTTTTTTTTTTTTTTTTTTTTTTTTTTTTTTTAAATTTTAAGCAATTTGAGTAATTAATTTTCAATATTTAAAAATATTAAGTTTTAATGCAACACAAATTTCATTAAAGTTTAAAGGAAATATAGGTTAGTTTCCAATTACAATATGAATTATATAAATCATAATCAGAGATGTTCAACTGTTCCTTAAGATTCGATTAAAGAATAATGGTGTCATATTACGAGTCTAAGAATAAACATTGCTTGTTTGTAAACTTTAAAAAAACAAAATTAAATTATGCTTAAGTTTGGGTGTCTCCAGGTTTAATGGAGGATTGTTAACTTTTTGTAATATGCCTTTTTCTTACAAACTGAATATATATATATAAAGGAAAAGTATAACTATTAAATTTATTATTACTTACATAATGAACCATGAAGAGAACACAGTAATGGATCAAATTTTGTTTTTGAACAATTTTATAGCAAATTAAAAAAATATATATGTAAATATAAATACAAACACAGCTGCTTATTAAACTAATAGGAAAGACTAATTCTCCAAACAACTAAAAAACAGCCACTACTCTCACAAATTTTTTAATATTACAACATAACAATGAAATAACCACCAACAATAACTCCAAAATAGCAATTCAGAAAAATAACACAAATTTAAATCACAGAGTTAGAAAAAAATGGCATTTATGTAATTAATATTAATATATAACTCATAAATTGATAGAATCAAATTTGATTTAAAATACATTCACAGCATAAGTCAATATACGATTTTAAATAAAGTTAAACAAATTCAATTCAGATCTAACTTATTTTAATAGGGGATTTTTGACTCTAAATATAGGTGTTTGTGTAAAATATGGATTTTAGTCAATAAGAAAAAAAAAAGTATGTATTGGTATTTTAAATAACATTTATTTTTATTTCTATTCTGACTTTTCAGCCAAAACAATGACTGTCTAAAAAAAAAAAATTATATAAAAACATTTTAAAAAAACAAGGAAATACGAAAATAAAGATGTAGAAAAAAAAATAAAAGCTAATAAAAACTAAAAAGTAATAATAATTATATTGAGTATAGACAAATAAATAGATGCAGCTAAGTTATATAATGATAATGAGAGTTAAATAAAAGGGAATGACAATAATGTGTTATAAAGTAATGAACAAAAATATATATATATTAACATTAACTTGAATTAAACATTTATTGAATTATTCTTTTCATTAACCTCTATCTTCTATTAAATTTGATTTTCATATGTTTTATGTATTTAATTATTTTATTTTTTATTTTTTATTTTATTTATTTAATTTTATATTTTTATATATTTTATTAACTTATATTAGATGCCCTCTTCTTTTTCTGTATTTTTTTCATTTACATATTTTCTTATTTTTTATCTGACATCTATTTTGTAGCTCTAAAAATGGCTATTGTTGAGACCAAAGCGGCATAAAAATGAAAATATTACATTATTAAAATATTAATTTTTTTTTCTTATTGACTGATTTTTTTAAAGTCAGATTAAACTTATGCACAAGCATGAATTATAAGTCATTAATTAACAAATTAAGATTTGTATACACATATAACAATTAAAATTACAATTTACAATTAACAATTTAAATTAATTGGGAACACATTTGGAAGAACTTGTACAGAATTAAAAAATAAGAAAAATAAAAAAGAGATAAAAAAAAAAAAAAAAAAAAAAGATAATAAATAATAATTTTCAATTAGTTTCTACTAACTACTTCTACTACTATTGAATGAAAACAAATGACAAATAAATAAATTCTGACATAAATATATAACTGTCAATCGCAAAGGAGTTCTTAGTCAGGTAACTTTAAAATAATATCAGAAGTACTAATAAAGGAAGATCTAGAATTTATTTCAGCATTGCCTAACTTAACTGGGTTCTATTAAAATCATTCAGTTATGTACATTAAAATATATATATTAAACCAAAACCTTTCATGGCAATCAAGAAGAAAATAATAAGGAGTGACTATGGAAAGAGGAAACATATCAAAGGTAAAAATAATTTTGTATACAGGAAGACCATAAAAAAAAGACGGTTGGAGTGAGTGGTTATTTCAAAAACAAAATAAAAATACATCAATATATTGTTTCTAAGTCATTGTGTTAAATACTTCTATTTAATTCAGTTTTAGTACCTCATACCTTATAGAATACCCAGTGAATTTATTTCATTTGAATTCACCCTTATTTCTAGCCCATGAAACCTGATGAAGGCTTGCAATGCAAGCAGAAATTTCAGTTTAATAAATTAATGTATTTTTATTTACTTTTTGATATGACTGCACAAACTATCTTCTTCCCCATGAATATAATTTGTTGTTTAGGGCAAAAACAACAGAAGAAATATTGATTGAAAATCATATTATTCTTTCTCACTTAAACTTGGGTTCTTCATTTTTTGCTATCAATTTTAATAAATTCATTTAATCAATATAACTGTATTGCTAAGAGTAGGACCTTTTATTTCAAACACTTTATCTTTTTCTTCTTCTATTTCATGATGACTTTTTGGCCTTCTCATTTTGAATAAACCGTTATTCAAAATAAAGATCATTGTATAGATAAAAATCTAAAGATCAATATTTTTTAAAGTTAGAATATAAATTGAATAACTACCATATCATAAAAAAAAAAAAAAAATAACAATTTTAATTCAGTAAAATTCAGTTCAAAATAAAATGCAGTACCAATTTTTTAATTCCCTAATATAAATAGCTATTTATATAATTTTATTAAAAAATACATATTTTAGATTTCAAAGAGGACAATATAGTGTTTAAATAAAGAAAAAGAAAACTGAACAAGTGATATGACTAAACACCTATCCCTTTTGTAATAAAATTACCATAAATTGAAGTTACTTCGACCCTTGGGATGTAACTTTAGCCCAGAAAAAAAAAAATTTAGAAGCCATAATAGTTATTTTGTTCATACAGAAAACTCTCGATTATATGCAAGTTGATTATCCGATTCGCTATCCTAGAAAAAGAAAACCTACAACAGCAGAATTTTTATTTCAATGGCGTTGAAAAAGTTTTAATCTCAGGTAAAGAAAAGGTACTTTACAAAGAGAAACAAAAGCAACCATTTTTTAAAAGTAATAAGTAATTAAAATGTTTTTAACTCATTTTTAAACTATAATTTTATTTTTTTGCTTTCTATGGTAAATGAAAATTGCTCAATTTTTTTTTTTTTTGTGCTGATATGTGCCCAGCCATTTTGCAGATTACCTGTGGGATTATCTTAGCTGTACATACTGTACCACCTGGTTTCGTAAATAATTAGGAGTTCACTAAGCTTACGGATTTACGGATTCTGTTATCTTTAAAATACGAACAACCAAAGTAGGAAAGAATTGTGGAATACATAAATAAAATAAAGCTACTGAATAATTTTTTTTTTTTTTTTTATGAACAGACAAATTATTTTAAGATTACCAAATGAAAGATTTATATTTAATGATGTAGAATGGTAAAACACTTTAAATGGCAATGATGAATCTGCTTAAATCACCTGACTAAGAAATCCAAAGCAAAATGGAAAACACTAACTATTTTGTTCAAATATAAATTGTAACAAATTCAACTCTTAGGAACTATTTTAAAAGGCATTTCACTATCAAAACAACAATTAGACACTTCGAATGTGCTTGATACAATTTATTTCTATCAGCTGATCGTGTACATTGCTCTATGAGCTGATTAATAGAAATCAGAGGTGGCAGACCTTTGAAAAAAATAGTTTCCGACAAACAGCTGTTCTACGAGTGGAGGCCAAGAGCGGTGAAAAGTTTACTTTTGAAAGATCCGTGCTTTGTGGGATCTATGAGGCTTTGCTGGCTCGAGGCCGGAGAAGGTGATCCCCCATCTAGATAAGCTACTCCGAGTCTCTACAAAACCAAACCAAACCATAATTTTTAGTCCAGTTACTAGGTAGTTTAGCGGAAAAAGGATATAGAAGTATTTTTCTAAATTGGTTATTATAATTTTTTGGAAGCTAAATCCGCGTTTAACTTGACTACCTCAAAAAAAACAAAAAAAAAACAGGAACATTTTTTAAAAAATCCATATAATTATTTTTGTTTTTTCTTTAAAAATGTAAAATATTTACAAGGGGACCTTTGCAGTTGTAACTCACAGAT
Organism: Euschistus heros; assembly: GCA_003667255.2. Lineage (NCBI taxonomy): Eukaryota > Metazoa > Arthropoda > Insecta > Hemiptera > Pentatomidae > Euschistus > Euschistus heros. The sequence goes on from RCWM02000067.1 coordinate 1,149,711, forward strand.
TTGAATGCCGATTTTTGTGTGGGTAGTAGGGACCTATAATAGTGCAAAACTAGAGTTATAGCTGCCAATGGGCATAAGGAGCCGAGAAAGAAAATGAAATATGAAAATGAAATATGAAAATCACGTTTTATTTTTTTTCTTAGCTCTCAATGAAGATAATGAAATGATTCTTTCACGTTTAATTGCAGTTGTGTATGCTATTTTATTTAAAAATACTTTCGTTATGCTCAAGACACTACCCGGCTTTAGGGTGCTCAAAAACTAAAAAAAAATGACAAAATTCCAAGGAAATCCGCTGTAAATCAGTGGGTACTTTTTTCCATGAACAACTGACCTCAAATCTCGATTTAACGCACCATAAAACCCTTATATGTGAAATTTTATCAAAATAAAAAAATATTGATTTTTTACCCCTTTCGAGGATGTTAAAATTTTGAAGTTAAGATTTCATCAATATTTTCTACCAGCCATAACAACTGCTGTGTTCAACCGATTGCAATAGTAATAGAATCACAAGAATCAGCATACATTCTGCTTTTTATCCATGTGTATAACATTGGATTTACTCCAGATTTTAGTGAACAAAAACTGATGTGAATGAAAAAATCGGAGGTCAGCTATAATATGAGATATTTCAATAAGGGGATATTCTACAACCTCCGGATATGGGCTGAACTATGCAGTTTTACGACTTCTAAATGACCTTAAAATTTGGTCTTTATCGGTGGGGAAATATGTGAGATAGCGCAAATTATTTACATTTTTTCAGAAATTGACAGCCTCCTGCCTTCTAAAATCCTACAAAATGTTTTAATAAAAAATATATATATATAACCTTATACGAAAATAAACGATATTAAAGTTCTTAAAAGTTATTTCTTATAATTTTTTTGTAAAACAAACAATTTAAACAGAGGGAGGGATATAGAAGTTTCTTTATCAATTCAAATTTTTGTTTTTCAGGGTGCTTTTTTAACTTTGCCATTCCAAAAATATGAGGCATAAAGATTTTTTTAATATTTCAATTTATCAGTTTTTTGCTTCCATGTGAAAAGTTGTTCATTAAAATAATAATAATAATAATAATAAAATAAAATACTTAATTTCCTTGAAGTTTTTTTTTTATTTTAATTTCTTTTATTTTTTTGGTCAAACAAACTATTTAGACACTATTTCACATTGAATTGAAATTACAAACAGTAGCTAATGAAACACTTTTCACTTCAATCCAGTGACCAGAAATACTCCAGATTTTCATGGTGGCAAAATTAAAGTTGAATTTAACATTGGAATAAACATAAAAATGAATTGAGAAAAGGATTTCTATATTTTTTCCTGAATTCACTAATTTTTTTCCTAGTGACTGGACTATTTTTTTCACATTCTAAATCTCATTATTTCTTTATCAATATTTGCTTATATTTAACAGACAACAAATTTCTGCAATAAACAAGGGGTAAAAAAGAAACAGAATATTAATTTTTCAATAAAAAATATGACTGGACATCTCCTATTCTGTTTAATTTGATACTGACATTGAATTTAAAAATTAAAATCAATTTATAAAGGATGAACTTATTTGAGATTTCAATTAAGGAAATGATGTGAAACACAATCATAAACAAAAAATATATAAAACAGTTTATTATATCTTCATTTAAAAAGTAATGATTATAATGGTAATCAGTTTGGCAGAAATGTGACATAAGAAAAAAATTTGAGGTACTCATAATAATAGAAAGATCAATTGATATAAAGTAATTATGAATTGATTAATTATTTGTCACTTCTATGATAGTTAAATTATAATAATACAAGTTTAGAATACTAGTTTATTTTGTTTAAATCAGCAAATAAATATTTCCAATAGTCTTGTTTTAAAATGATTTCCGATATGAACAGAAAAACCAACAAGTCATGGAAAAAACCTGAAGGGTTCTCTATTAACCAGAGAACCTAACACCCTTTCATTTAATAGCTCATCTTTCACTATTAACTGCAACAAGTTCTCCCTTCCCTAATGAGTGCTAACATACATTTGATAACTTGTCTCACATTTGTATATTAATATAATAAATATAATCTATAGAACTGAAGTTGAATGTTAAACATTATAAACTAGCATTCTAATTAACTAAATACCATGGAAGTGGCAAAAAAATTCATTCATTTCTAAAAGAAAAAAGTTCTTTTGGTTTCTTAAACATAAAACTAACATTTCAGCTGAACAATTTACATCGTCTTCAGAGCTATAAAATAAGTATGAGACATAGATAATAGAAAAAAATAAATATTATTTTTTATTTAAATATTGCATAGTAAATCTAGGGAACATTAATTTTCAACTTCTTTGAAATCTTCCTACATTATTTTTATTATATTACATTTAATAATTTTTATGTCTTTAATTTTTCCTATCTATTTATCAATGTGTGTGTGTGTGTGTATATATATATATATATATATATGTATGTATGTATAAAACTTATTTGTACCAAACTTATTATTTTTATCAGCCATCTATTTTCTTTTCATTTATTTATTTTTTTTAGTTATGATCAGAAATTTATCACTAGTAAGTTTGTTCTTCTACAATCTTAGTCTCATATCTATGTAGGTTGCTTGAAAAGTGTTGTGACCAGCAAAAAAAACACAGTACATGGCATTGAAAATGGCTTTATTGTTTTTTAAAGTATTCTCCATGATAATCAATATATTTTTTTATTCATTATATACAGGCAAGGGCAGAATTAACCTCTGTAAGAGTCTGAATGGCTGATTTTAGGTATTTCTGATGACCGATCATCATCACGTCACTCTTCCTCCACCATTCAAACAGTGTGAGGTTGTAAGATGATTAATGGGAAATGAAAATTATAAATAGAAAAATTTAGAGCTTTTGGTTTTATCTACATTACTACTTTATTTTATCTAAGGATAAAATGAAGTTTTTAATGTCAACTTTTTTTCTACTTGTATTGTTGCACAAGAGGTAGATGCCCTGCTCACCACCCCTTGAGGATGCAACAGATTAAAGCATTTATGCCACTTGCAGTATATTCCTGATGCTTAGGGACAAAAAAAATCAGGCATACTAAAAAAAAAAAGTTAACATTTGCTTTGAAGTGCTTCATCCATGGTTAAATTCTGTGATCATCTCTGCACTAACTAACAGAATCATTTGTTTGATCAGTTGTTAAGTTATGTGAGATCCAGTGAGAAGAAATTTTTTTATGACCAAATGTTCGTACAATGTTTTTTTTATGCACTCAAACTAACATCCTAGAATGCCTGAATCTCTTCATACACCACATGTCTATCTTGCATTACCAGGTCATGCACAATCAATCCATGAAAATTGTCCTTAGTTAGTTTCATTAGCTTTTTAACAGTTATGATAGATTTTACCAAGAAATGCCAGTGTTACCAAGTCTCAAAACTTTTCAAATAACCCTCAAATGATTTGGCTTCCTATTTCAATATTTGAATATAACAGTAAAATAATCATAAATTTTAAAATTTTATTTTCAAAATATATACATCGCTAGCTATAATTTTATTTAACGAGTAAGCTGTGATAACGATTTTCAAAATGGTTCAATTTCCTTACAAACAAATTTGGAAAAAATATTTAAATTTACATAACAAAATAAAATCAGATTATAAATAAATAAATTTATACTTATATATATTTATATTTATTTATATATATATATATATATATATATATATATATATATATATATATATATATATATATATATATATATATATATATATATATATATATATATATATATATATATACACAGGGTGAGTAGCTCTTAAAGGGTGAGTGCAAAAAAAAAATTTGGTGAAACTAGATGTGTCAAAAATGTACAAAAATGCTGCAGACATCACCTTTCTATTCCAATCCGTTGCACATATACGATGAATCAAAGACTTTTTTGAGGAAACACCGTTCTTTGCCATAAAAGCTGTAATATCTACACTTTGTTTAAATACTTTTCAAACTTTGACCACATTTTCAGATATAGCATTTAATTTCCAGAAGAGCAAAGTACAAGTAACTTTTACAAATTTATGACCTAAAGAACAGCTTGATCTTCACCTTATTTAGAGAAGTTTCAATGTCTTATATTACTTCAACGCTTACTGTTTTTGAAAAAACTATCCACAAAACTTCAAATCTCACAAAAACTAGCAAATTTAATTTTCATAGGTTTTAAACCTTACATTGAAAATCTACTAAACTAAATCCTAAATGATAATAATAAATAAATGAAATAATATTCTCTGATCTAGTGTCGCTTTATTGACAGTTTTCCTTTCCTTTATTTTCTATTAAACCAAATGCATTAAATGCACATTTCCATTAAGAGAGTATCATAGTGTTTTATTTACACAAGTAACTGATTTGTATGCCAAATGTGAACACCGTGTTTTTTAATTCATTAAAAGTGAATTTCTCCATGAAATCGAAACAAAATCATTACTTTCAACATATCATTCAAAAGCTGATTAAATTTGCAAGTTTTTGTGAGATTTAATGTTTTATGGTAGTTTATTCGAAAAACGGTAAGCGTTAAGTTGAAGATCAGATGTTCTTTAGGTCACAAGTTTGTAAAATTCAAGGTTACTTGTACTTTGTGCTTTTAGGAAATTTTAATACTAAATTCGAAAATGTGGTCAAAGTTTGAAAAGAATTTATACAAAGTGGACATATTACAGCTTTTATGGCAAAAAACGTGATTTCCTCAAAAAAGTCTTTGATTCATTGTATATCTGCAATGGATTGGAATAGAAAGGTGAGGTCTGTGGCATTTTTGTACATTTTTGATCTAGTTTCGCCCAATTTTTTTTTTTTTTTACACTAAGAGGTACTCACTGCGTATATACATATATAAAGTGGAGTCTCACATATATAAAACTCACTTATACGAAATATTCAGTTATAAGAAGTGTTCACTAATACGAACGATTTTCCATTCCCCTCACTTTCGTATAAGTGAGACTCCACTGTATGTGTGTGTATATATATATATATATATATATATATATATATATATATATATATATATATATATATATATATATATATATTCCCCTCCAAAACTTGCTTAGTTTCTTTAGTTTTTTAGTTTCAAATAACAAAGCCATTTCAAAGCCATTGCAAGTGTTTTCTTCTACCCAAATAACAACCTATATAACTCTAAACATATACATGGTGTCAAAATATAAACATTACATTATCAAAAACTTTAATAAATACTAAGTTTTAAGGAAAATCTAAAAAAAAAAAAAAATTATATTTAATAATGTTTATTAATCTAATAAACAATTCAAATAGTTATGACTGACTACACACAATTAATAATTAACAAAGTTAGTAAGGATTCAGCATGACAATAAAACTCAAAACTGTAGGTTAGTTTTAAAAGCAAAAGGAATGTGCAACACAATTTATTGATAAAATTATCAAATATGGGTCGGCAATCTGTAGCTAACCAAAACTTATAATTCATTGTGGCTTTCAGCCTTTTTCTTCTATCAGATATTCTGTATTTTCAGATGTCATTCCTAATAACCTGCTTTATATTGACTGTTGGCTGTTCGACCTCTGAAGACAAATCAATAAAAAATCTTCCTTGAGGGTCTATATTTCCAAAGAAAGGGCAGTGAATGGAAGTTGATCTACTTAAAGAAGGATTAATGCTTACGGCAACAGGAGAGCTAGAGAAGGAGACAGGATCGGTGAGATTCTATAAATATGGTTACGCAGATGGAGCTGCAATCCTTGTTGGAGTCAAGCATTGGAATATATTCAAAACTACCATAGGCCTGGTGATGGGCTGGGGTAAGGACAATGGTCTGAATATCATCCCAGGGAAGATTGGTGTACCTATAAAATTACCTATAATATCTTCAAAAATAGAAGGAAGATGATAGTTAGACCACCTAGTTTAAATGGTATGAACAGTATGCAGTATGTATTCTTATACAATACCTTCTAAAAGAATTGCAAGTATTTTGATTTTTGTTGTACTCTGATTTAGCTATAGCAGTATTCAGAATTTATAACTATACATAAATGAAAGCTGATGATTTCCACTAGATCAAGGCATAAATAATTTGTTTCGAGTGTCGCAGGTTGCCAACCCATACTTAATAGTTTTTTTTTAAATCTTATTAGTAGTTAATAAGCAACAAAAGATTTTTTATCAGACAAATTATTTTTAACATTTTTTAAACAATTGATAATGAATCATATAAATTAATCTTTCAACTTTTATATGTCTGAATGGCAGTCACTTTTTCAGTTCTATATATCGGTGAATGATAAAATTGAAATAAATTTCCCTCTACCAGCGTACATATCCTACAAAATATCATAAATTCTACTCAGCAGTTGAAGCCATAGCCATAGACCATATTTGTTCTAACCAAGGTAAAAGGCCGGTCATCATCTGACAATACTTGCATATCCTCATTTACGAAACACTTTTAAGAAAACAAAATAACTTAAGACAAACATACAAGCCTAACCCTGTCACAATAATGGTTCCTTAACTGTACTAACATTCATAAGAATAAAAATAATTTTCAGACTTAATAAATAACACTAAAACAAAATTTAAACGTTCCAATAGCATATATAAACTTGCAAATCAGTAAAAAACACTTTTCTGGTGGGCCAAAAGCATACTTATCACCTTGCTTTAGATCATCCATCTAATTAGATGTAATCTAAATTTCATTTCAGCCCTCTTGAAAAATTGTGTTTTTCACCAATCTACTAGTTTGGTATAAATAAATGGTATGAATTAGGAGCTTATACTACATAACATATTCCTTTTACAATTTTTTTTCTAATATTGATATTTTAAAAGAGTTAAAATAAATAGAAATTAACCCCTAAAAAGTCATAAGAAAATGGAATTATATGTTTATAACTACAAGAACATTTTTATATAATAATGATATTTCAATTTTTCTGGATAAATATTATGTATGAGAAGGTTATGAAAACATATGATAAATAGACAAAAGAGATTTATCAAGAGATTCATTCAAGAATTTAAAATTTTTGATATCAGAGATACGTAGCAAATTATTTATAAAATTGAAACTAAAAACGTTGTGAATAATACATCAAATATGTCCTTAAAAAAAAAATAATAATAAAAAAATAGATTCAATAATCTCCTTTACAAAGATTATTGAGACAGAAAGCATCTGGTTATTGCAAATGAGGTACAGATGGGTATTGTAAGAAAAATATCGATATATCATCATGATATTTTTTTATGAAATGCCATTTTTAATATTCCAATCACGTTACAATGAGATTGCTATTTTTTTATATCCAGGTATAACTCTTTAAACCGAAACAATATAAGGCATCATTAATTTTATATTTACATTATTATTGTTATGTGTAAAACTATTATTATTATTATTTATTTATTTTTTAAAAATAATTCAATAGCATAATTGAACCTTTACTAAAGGCAGCAAAACTGAAAAGTAGTAGTATTTATTAACAATCCGTTAAAGTATAAAAATTCTCCTCTAATAAAAATGTAACATTCTGCTTATATAAATTTTGGCTAAATCTATATCAAAGAAAACACTGGGTTGTTCCATATGAAATTACAGTTTTAAAGACGAAGAGTGAGCTATCTTCTTTATAAACAAATGCTTACTACTATAAACAACAGTTATTAACAATCAATTTATAGTTGGTATTTATTCCACTGATATCTGTTGAACAGATCCACTATATAGGACTTTGATTGGACAAATGTTTAACTTGGAATCCTCATACAAGACTAAAACAACAGAAAACTGCTTGTTGTTTTCGACTTCTTCAACATTTACTAGACAAATGTTCAAAACTCCTGATTTTCTACAAAAGACTCATTTATATAACAGCAATCAGACCTATTTGGACATACGGAGTTGAGCTCTGGGGCTTAACCAAACCTTCTCATTCTTCTTCTAAACCTTCTAAAATAATTGATATTTGTTTTATCCCCAATTCATAACTCATATGTTAGTATAATTTCAAAAACATCTAAATTAATATAAAAATTATAATTCATATTACATATTTTACTGAGTTTATACGAGTTTAGGTTGCTAGAAATATCACTGCAGCATTTGGAGAAGAAAGCGTGAATAAATAAAACATTTAATGTCTGTTTGAGAAGTATTATGCAGGAGATATAACATTTTAGAATAGTCCCCTGGGAAACCTGAATAAATTGAAAAAGAAGAAACCATCTCCTCTATATCGCTCTGTAATGAAATTAACCAATTGCAATGAATATTTTCCAATTAACAACCTAAACAGATAATCTGAAGGTAACTAACTAACCTAGCCTCAAGCATGACAATTTAGGAGCTCGTGTATCTAGAGTGACTGTTTTACTATTTGTTAGTAGATAAAATAAAGTAGCTGAACAACAAAGTTCTGCCCCACACACCTTCCTCTGTAGACTAGTCTCCCACAGACTATCATTTTTAGGAAATGGGACAACATAATCTGTAGGTAAATTTTTAAAAATGATATTAATCTCAGAAACATATTTTCATACTTTATTTTTTCTCAGAGTTCAGAATTTTTTAGTTCTGGAATTAAAAACTTAGTTGCATATAGAGAAAAGTATACATAAATAAAAAAATCAATCTATAAATAGTTACTATTTCATAAAATCGTTAATTTTTTATCTTAATGGAAACAACTAATTTAGATCGTTAAAATAGGCTGAAAACAGTAACTGATTGAGGGCACGTCATCAAGTTAAGTTTATAAAAATAATTAATATAAATATAAGAATGGAGCTCATTAAATAACTTAGAATATCAAGTGAGTATCAATTAAATTAGAATTTTACAAAAATATGGTGGGTTTGGCAATTATTTTCATAGAAAAAGGGAAGGGGAGATAAAAAGGTTCTTAACCACTGTCAAAGTATCTTGGATATGAATGATAAGTCATAAGTTTGTTTCTATTTGTAACTAGAAGGCACTGTTCACTGAAGGTGGTCTAGTTGTAACCATAAGAACTTATTGAAAAGTTATATGTTTTTCTTTTATTAATATTAGTTCAACAATGATCTGAGAAAGTGAAATCAAACTGTTATATCTGTTTTGTTATAAAAGGCTATACTTCAGGCTAAATGAATGTATTGTAGCAATTTTCATTCATACAAATAACTGGAAATGGCTGCTTTACAGGAAAGTTAGCCTGTACCATTAGCGAGAAAAGAGAACCAATCAACCTCTCAGGTCAATTTAATATAAACACAACCCATGAGTGAGAGAGAAGAGCATATCTCCATGGAGCAACAGATTAGCATCAAGTTTATATTTATGAAGGGGTTGGATTTAACTGAAATTTTGAAGTGATGATATGCATGACTAGGGTGTTGTTCCTATGACCTATGTCAAGACCCTGTGTGTTTGAATGACAAACATTTTTCTAAATAAATAAAAAACCAAGTGTAAATGAGACGGTTCTAATAGATATCTATATAGATGCAGCAAAATTTTCATTACAAAGGAAAAGGAAGAAGTTCTTATCGGAAGTATCATTTTTCTACATTATAATGCCAATCTCATATGGCTAATGCCATGTTGCAAAAACTGGATGCATTCTGAAATGTTTGAACATTCACCCCGTGCCTTCTACCTTTTTGAACCTTTAAAAGAAACGATTAGAGCCCAAGTCAACAATGAAGTGTACGAAGAAAAAACATCCCATATTATTAATGAAAATGACCAATATGTTTGCATAGGAGTTTTGTAGACTGCTATTTATGTATAGAAGCATTAGCTATAATAACTCTGTATTGTATTTGGTTTATATCAAATTAACTCATTTTTGAAATTTTTTGAATGCTAAATGAAGCATGCTCTAAAAGTTGTTTTTAAGGAAACCTAGAGCAAAAGCAGCAAAAAAACAAAAAAAAAAAACACAATTTCTACCACTTTTTGAGATAATTCCAAATATTTTTAAGCATATATCTTAGTCTCCCTTTAAGCTATAGAGCTTATTTTTTGTTCAAACTGAATTAAATTTAGTCGAATCTAATTTTAAATACAGTAGACCCTCGATATAACGCGGCTCGTTATACCGCGGATTCGGATATAACGCGGGTCAAGCTCCGGTCCCGATCCTGATTCAATTAAAATTAATAAAAAATAAGGTTACATCGTATTATGGTTTTAAAACTAACAATAGAAAACTTAAAAACAATTCATTAGAAAATTGAATCATAAAAACTAGAGAAGAAAACGAAAAGGTTCCAAAGTTTGATAAGTTCTGGGAAATAGGGAACTTCGAAAATTAAGTTACATTAGTTAATTTTTTTTTTTTTTTTTTTTTTTTTTTTTTGTAACACATTCCTAATTTTACTGAACATTAAAAGGAATTTGTAAAGGAAAAAAATTATAACTGGTTGTTAATGTAGGAAGTAAAACTAAATAGGACGTTTAGAATTACGATTGTCTAACCAGGTTTCATTGTTTTTGTTTCAATATTACAACTTTTTAAAGTTTGATTTTTATTAGAATTTTAAAAAAACTTTAGGAAACAGTGGGTACATCGCTTGTATCGTCGTGTAAATAAGCCGAAATGTGTTGCTTAGACAATGTCGATTGAATATCTTCCCGGTAACCTACCTAGATGACGTACGTTGTCTCTATTGCTGCCTTCTTGGTTCACAGAATCCCCTTCAATTCCTTTTTAAAAACTGTGTATTATTCCTTTAGTTGTTACCCGAGTTTATGTCACAGTGCATTTTCATTATTTTTTGACCCCCAATAAATCATACTTCTGCCCTCGTTATACCGCGGGTAAGTCTATAACGCGGGAGGTTTCATTTCCCCCTAACCCGCGTTATAACGAAGGTCCACTGTATAACAAGCTTTTCTTTAGAACCAATCCAACAGCAGATATTTTGGGGAAACAGAAAAGTTCAAAATATTTGATGCTGCCAATTAGTGAGCAGTGGCCCTTCAAGATCCAAAACTTAGATTTTCGTACACAAACAATATATACATAAATCAAAACTACCCGACCTTTTGCATACCGAAATGTACGATTTTACTGGCCTATTAAGGATTCTGCGAAAATATTGTTCCTCTATCCCCAAGACTCCACAGGAGGGTTGGAATACCGAAAGTATTGGTCTAGTGAGGTTCTACCATAGTTAATAATTAAATTTTAAGTTTTGTCATTTTCATTTATTTTCCAGAAAAGAGAGAATATTGTTTAACATTTAATATTTCCCTTCTTTCATATATCTGTATTAATTTAATTTGAAATAATAAAATATAACATCAAAAATCCCCTGACAGAATTTTCGGAAGACAAGATTCAGTTAACTAATCTCTAAATTTTATAAAATGTAAGATATAATATCAAAAGAAATAAATCAATGTTGAATCGAACATCGGAATACTTGCCGTACTAAAGAAATATAATCCTAGCATATTTTCTGAATTAAAAAATAAAACAATTTTTCATTACTTTAGAAAATTAGTGGACACAGTTAACTGCCATTCCACCTTAAGATTTAAAATTAAATTTTAAAAATGTAACATTAAAAACCATAAAAAAAACATCGATGTGCCACATTCAGCCGTGCAACACTTAGCATGCATAAACTTTTCATGCTTGAACAAAATAATGACACTAAATAAAGAAAACACTAAATTAAATCACTTTTAAAGAAAAAAAGAAAACAAAAATCAGTAGCATGAGTAATTTACAACAACAGAACACTAAACTTCACATACTTGCAATAATTATACATAAAAACCAAATAATTAAAATACCTCATATGGGCTACTGCTTCTCTTTAGAGCTACTGATTTATACATCTAGAGCATTTCACAAGCCAATAACATCAGTTCGATTCAGCATGAAAGATAAAAAACAATTTAATTTAGCAATCATCTTAAAATATTCGAAGTCAAGAATCATCAAAAAACAATATCCGACTAAACATGCCATCATGCCTATACGTAAACAAAGTAAAAAAGAAAAACAAATTGAGTATTAAGAGCACAAAGACAGAAGCTACTATTATTTTAGTCATTTGAATGATGGGTTTATATTAGATATGTTATTGATACGTTAAGATAATGTACGTCTACAGATCCTACAGATGTTCTAATTGGAAGACAGATAGATATGTTTTTTGTTTTAATTTAATGTATATTCATTCATTCAGGGCCGCTGAGAGGAGGGAGGCAGGGGAGGCGAAATCCTCGAGGCCCGTACCAAGGTGACCACTCATAAGTGGCTATATATAACCAATTCTATGGCAATTTATGGTATTAGGAAATCAACAAACATTGTAGTTTATAAAAGTTTAGTTTAGTAAAAAATCAAATAAAAAAGTCATCAGTAAAAAGTAAACAAACAAAAAGCAATGCTCCAAGACCACGTTTCTCAGCAAAAGTTATCCTTGCTGATTAGCGTATATTGAATTTAAATACAGCAGACTCTCGATAATTACAAGTTTTCTTCCTCCTTAATTGTTTTGGATCCTTCAATAATTTTAAGTCATAGCAACAGCATATTGCTTATTATACAATTTGAAGTCAGCCCTGATAAAGGCTTGTAATGCAAGCTGAAACTTCGGCACAGTAAATTGATAATTCAATAATAACTTCTTGATTGCAGACTTGATCGCCTATGTCCCTTAATTTTTTTTCTTCGTAACTTTTAGCTTTCCTTAAAACACTGAACAAATCGCAAACATAGCTGAGTCCTTAAGAAGAATGAATAATCCTAAGAAATAGCTGATGAAGATAATTGCAAAACAACATATTATAATTCATAGGATCCAGAATTTTTATTTGAAATTCTAGTAGCAAAACTTTGCTTAAGGAGCTGATCCTATCTGTGATCATCAATTTTAGTTCCTGATTTTATCACATTTAAATGAAATTTAAGAAGACTTTAATAACTTTTTTTTTTTTTTTTTAAATTCTACAAAGATTTTTCTACACAAAATCTATCTATCGGAGAAATAGTAATGGATTCTAAAATCCATAGAGAGCTATAAATACAATAATGCTACTAGTCCTAAACAAAAATATTATTATTGTGTTAATATAATAATAATAGACAACCAGAATTTATGCTTTATTTCTAAAATTCAATTCGATTTTGTAAATATAATACAATGGGTAAGACAATCTATATACCGAAATACTCAGAGGTGATATATTGGCAAGACTGTATTAATTATTTTTAAGTATGTCAAAGTGAATATTAACTATCTCTTGAATATATGTAGCAAAAGGTTTATATCAGTATGTTATGATATGAGATGATATTATGTACCAATAGTGCTGAACGATTACAAAATCAAATGAAGAAATAGATTCTTTTCTCTCAGGAATCGGTCAAAACAATACAAATAAATCATTCATACCAATACCAGTGATAATAACAAATATATAAGATGAAAATAAGTAAGAAATGAGACGAAATCCAGAAGGTGGCAAATTTAAACAAAATTCAAGCTAAAAAATAAGAGAACAATAAAGGGTTAGTTGGGATTAATAAATTATTTGCCATTTCTATTGGAATTCCTTTTAACTGAAAACTAGTTTCTAATGTTCATCAATCATCATCAGTTCTAAAAACATACAAAAATTTCATAACATGAGCACTTTGTTACATAGATTATATATATTAAACTTCTTAAAAGGGTAAGGAAATAAATAAAATATGTTGGTACTCACCTCACCTAAGGAGGTAAAATCAAAAGGTCTTCTGAAATATATGAGGATAAGAAATAGCTAAAGGAGCCTTCCGCCTCTATACATTCAGTCTACTCTAGCTCCTCGACATCTTTCAGAAGTCCTTCTCATTTTTCCTCCTTAGATAAGTACCAGAGCATATTTGATTTCTTGTCTTACATTGTTAAAAAATTTAAATTAAATAATTTATGAAACTAAGTGCTGATGTTATGAAATTTTTGTGTTTTCAGAATTGAGGATGAATGTTCGGCATTCGAAACTAGTTTTCAAATAAAAACAATTCCACCAGAAGTGGCCAATAATTCATCAATCCTAATAGTATTGATCCTTCTAAACCACCATGTGTACCTCAAGAAATTAAGGTTTGTCTAGCATACGCTGTTTTTTGCAATACAACTCATATAAAATTTTTATTTTTTCATCTTCAACTTACTATCAGTACATTATGAATTATCAATAACTTGAATTTTTTAAAACTAAGTGACCTTTCTTCATTATCTGTATTTCATCAATGTTCTTATTTATTTTAATCTAACATATTTTGGCTTGAATAAGTAAATTTGGCTTGCTGTGACTTATCGAAGCACAAAAATAATCCATTATTTTAACTAATATTTTGTGAATTATTTTTGTATAGAAAGATTTTTAGTACTTATAAACAAGAAGGGCTCATTGCTAAGGGTGCTTCAATCATGGTTTTTATACCATTTGCTATGCTCAGAACCATTTGTTTATATTTCAGATTCCACTTTTAATACATGCAATTTACTTGTTACTACTTTAAACAATACACAGCTGTAAATTTCCATTGACATCATTTACTAATGAGATAAATGAACCCTTAAAAGTTCATCCCAGTGGAGGTCGTGATCTCATAACTTAATACTTTAAAATGACAATGTTCTGACCAATCAAAACATCACAAAGTAAACATCATTAAAATAAACAGTTATTCAATACTATAAATTTAGAATTAATTGTGCAGTAATAAACATAATAAATATAGGAGGTGTAAAATAATATTTTAAGGAAACAACAGTTTTGGGCACCAATTTTGAGCCCCAATTCTTCACAAGTATCTGAGTTTTCATTCTAAAAGGCCCATTTTTCCTATAATTTAACATTATGAATTCAATAAAATTGTCTATGCTATGTTAAAAAATCTGAACCAATTTATATACAGAAAGGCAGTGTTCCAAAAATAGTTCCCATGTAATAAATAAAAATATTACAAAACTATAAAATTTGTTTGTTTGGATAGATGAACCGTATTCATAGGCTAAATGGTTAGAAAAAATTAACATTTAAACAAATATTTTGTAGATTAAAAATGACACAAGACAAGAAGACACAGTACAGAAGCAATTATAAGAGGACTACAGTGAACAAACAATCAACAGAACCTGTTGTATACTTGAATATCTCAACGTCGATAAACAAAAAATAGTTATAAAAATGTTTAATGATATATTTTTATGAATATATGTACACTGATAATAGAAAAAGTAATAAATGACAAGCAGGTATCAATAATGAAGAGTAAACAAAGCATTTTAACAATTAAAAAATTAATTAATTAAATCACCCATATATATATAAGGCACAGAAGCAATAATATATATTACAGGCCATTCATAAATATAAAATAAAAAAAAGTTATAATACAAAAGCGATACTTTTCTAAGCATAGCTTACCTCATCCGTCGATTCATAGTGCATAGATTCAAGGGAGCCGACACGAGGTCCACGCCTCCTCTCATTACCACCACTGCCAAGGATCTGGGCGACTTTAGCCTGCTTTACCATATCCAAAGCCTGGTACCAATAAGCCATTGTTATACAAATAAATTGCAATGACTAACAAATCAACGTTAAAAATGATGAACAAGAGACAATCAAACCTTCACCAAACCAACCCATAATATTTGAGATATTTAAGAAGAAGTGTTGGATCTAAGTTCGAACATAATTGTTTCTATCTTGTATAATAATGATAGCAGTCTTATAGGCTTGAAATTGATTAACAGTTTATTTCCAGAGACTACAAATGAGCTAATTTTTTTTAATGTTAAATGTTCAAAACAATTAATATTTATAAGAACAGTAAATACATCATTAATAAGAAGAGAAAATTTCCATTAACGTCATTATCTCAAGGATTATTTTTTTTTTCACATAATTTGAATGAAGTATTAAAAAAATTAAAACGTAAAAAGTTGTATATTTTATTAGCAGAGACCAAATATTTATGCAGAAAAAAAAATTATAAAACATAAATTGTTAAAATAATGAAATTAATCAATCTTAAAGTAACAAGAATACCCTCAGGTAGCACTACAATAACTGCTTTATTTTAAAGGTCTCAAGACCATTTCTTTTCCGATGCCTTAGAGGGTAATTGGGAATCGATAGGAAAGAAATGATTTAAACAAATGGATTTAAATTTATACTGTAAGAATAGATATCAAATTTTTAAAAATGAAATTAATCTCTCTACCTTGCTGATTTTGCCTGAATCCGGTATCCTTTCATAATAAACTCTAAATCTACTTCTATTTCAAATTTCTTCTCATTCAGTTCCCGATAATTCTTTAAGGCATTCGAAAAGAAAATTACTTCAAGACCTTATAATATAGAACTTCTATTCGAGTGATACTGATGGCTAATTTTTTTTACAAGTTACTTTACATTGACATATAATCAAATTAATTTCATCACATTAATAAGATTTAATTGTTTTAAAAAGAAGCAAATTAAAAAATAAAATAAAATGTATCTGTTTAAGGGTCTATCAATAACATTAATATCACGAATAGTTTTTATTTTGATAAAAGAAGTTTAAGGATTTTCCGAAAGATAGGATATAGGAGAAATTTAATGGTTTAGTATAATAGCCTAAAGTTCAAATCTGTAGGTCCATAAATACATCCATATTATGTATAAATTATTGAGATACGAAATAACAGAACTGGGAAATTTTTTAACGTGAATAAACAAAGTTGATTCAAAATCTATAATATAGGACTTTATAACTCATCAGAATTACAATTTTTATTTTTGTTATAATTTTTTTATTCTTTTATCTTTGGTAAAAATTTTAATTTAAGGAACATTCCAAACCAGAATACAACAATCAATATGTTTTATATTTAGTAAGTTTTTCCTTTTGTATAATAAATACACTTTTTTTAAGTTTCTTCACTTCCTTATACTAATAGCTCATAATTAATTATATTTTTATATATATTCAATCACACATTTTTGCGTTTTATGCAACAAATAATTCCAGTTTTTAGTAATAACAGTCTTGGTGAAAACTATATACATAAAATATACACACATTTTACTGACTCACCTTGTACTTTCTTGTCATTAAATAAATAGACAAAAAAACAAACAAAAAAAACAAGAAAGATAAAAAAACAGAGCCAAAGAGGCATTTATAATATGATTCCTTAAGAGAAGTAAAAAAAGATATCTCCTGCAAGGGAGTATTAGCCAGACTGTTTAAATCCCTTATGGTAATAGATTTGAAAACAAATATTATCCCTACATATGTATTTATTCTATTTTATTTATTTTACATAATCCATTTCTCTGAAGTATTAAAATTGTTTTTGTTTTCTTAATTTTAAACTAATTTTATGCTCAAAAAAATACATCAACAAAAAGTGATGCATTATTTTCATTAAAAAAAAAAAAAATGCTATTATTATTCACAGGTTTCTCTTAATAAACTCACAAAAAAATGTTTACTAGATCCAAAAATGACTATTTTGATATATATATACATATATAAAAAAGAAATAAAGTAAAAAGAAAAATAAAACCCCAAAATAATTTGACAACAGAAATACAAAAAAAATTAAATATGAATGATGCACTTCAGAAAATGTAAATTATTGGATAGACAAGAAAAAAATATTTTATCCTATCACTAGTCCCCAATAATGAATAAATAATTAAATACTTTCTTGATTATTTTGTGCAATAAGCAATTCAGTAAAATGAAATTAACAGTGTATTTTTAGATTTGGAAATGTAAAGAAGAAATTCTATTTCAATAAATATTAAAGAAATTATAGTTGTTGTTTTTTTGGACAAAAAGGCACTTTACCCTTTCAAAATAAAAATTAATGGTATTTTTGTTGTGAGTAGATAAAAAAAAGTCTTAAAAGTCACGAGTATATCCAATAAATAAAGATAAAAAAATAATAAATTTTATTATGATTTTCTTATAATGCAATTAATCACATCGAAATTCCCTAACTTCAAAACTATCAGAAAAACAATACTAGTCAAAATAATCTGAAAATCAATTAGAAGAATGTTCAATGTCTAAATTAATTTCAAAAGAGGCAATGACATCTCTTGAAGAAACTACCACAGAGTAAACAGAAACCATTTAACAAATACCTGGCATTGAGTACCTGACTGATGTCACACAGCAATCTAAATTTTAACACGATTAATTCTAGAATCCATTCTGGAAGACTATGTCAATAAAACCTAATGACACAATTATTAGAACACTTTAACAAGCGAGATAACTTTAAACAAAAGGATCACTTAACATCCATCTGATACGTCCCTCACTAAATTTCTCTAGCACATTTACAACATTCAATATCATATTCACTTTGCACAGGTAGAAGATGAATATTCCTGGATTAACAAATCTTGGTAGATAGAGAGTTATATTCACTTAGGATCGACCTTAGAACAACTATATGCCATACCAGGCAATGAGTTAACGACCCTCACGACCATTAGACAACCAGTTAGCAAAAAAAATAAATACAACAAAAAAACAGTATAATAAATATAATCTTACAAAAGCAGGATAATACTCAGATAGATGCACAACATTAAGAATGCCTACAGGCTAATGTCACAATAGCATGCAATAAATCAAACCTACTTTCAATTGTCAATGCCAGTTTAGGTATAATTACAAAATAATTTTGTCTTCTATTTTACAATAGTAAAAAAAAAAAAATGATAAAAATTTGAATAGCATGATGGTCTCCAGGTTAAGAAATAAATAAAATTAATGGCATGAGTAAGAAAAAATTAGCGTTTTCTTAGTGCATGAACTGTGAATCGTAATTCCTCTTATGTTTTACATTCAGGAGGTATAAATTGAGATAAGAAGTTAATGTTTGATACACTACTTTTTTTTTCTTTTTGGTTCAGTAATATTTAATTTTAATCCACAGGAAGCAAGTCTTGTTTTAACTTGGGTGAGCTTCTCTCCCACCCAGCATATAGTTCATACATAGCAGCATAAGAGTGCCACCTGATCAGGTCAACAGCTCATTTTCATTATGGAAAAACTATCATTAACCTGAATGAGATTGAATTAGTTCTTCGATTCCAAATCCTAAAGAGTGATATGATCAATGAATTCTACAGCAGGCTTCCAGATGGCTTAAAACCATAAGTATAATAGTTTATATTTTGATAATTAAAAATGATGTAAGCGGTAAAAACATAAATTTTGATTTTTACCTGTAAGATTATAATTTTTTTTCTGACCATTAAGACACTTTTACTAAGCTGAATTTTTGGCCACAACAGAGAAACATTGAAATACGAAAAAACAATATAAAGTATGATAAAAATATAGTTGTCTTACAAATCAGCAGCCTATCTGGAAATCTCATAAATGTTCTTCTTTCTTTAACTCCTATAAGCCATTAAGTGTAGATTTCAAATTAAACCATAATAACTAAATGTTAGAAAGAAGTTTAAAACAAATAATAGAAATTTGTTTAAAACAAATTTAAACTGTTAAACTGGAGATCATAATGCTGTTAGAAAAAACAATATTCAAATAATGTCCATTTTCAGAGCTAATTAAAATAAAAGGCAGTGGTAATAAAGTATAGAAAATTGAATATTAAAGTTGATATCGGATGTAAACGATTTTCAATTGATTATTTATTATGATTATTGATTGACATAAGATTTAAGTATGTTTAAATAGGACTAATCTAATACTTGGAATTCATATTTCAAACACAAAATTTAATTCATTTAAAGATCATTGTGTCGAAAATTTCGGCCTAATAAATATTATAAAATTGAATCAAAAATTTATAAAGAATCAGAATTATAAAGCATCAATTCTTACTAAGACTTAAAAGGCACGTATGGAAAAAAAATAATCATAAGCAAAATACAGAGTATAGGTCATCTAGCATAACTTAAAGGAATACAGCTCGGGGTACATGTTTGTATCAAGCTGAGCCAAGTTACAGAATGTATACTTACCAAGCCTACGGATGGCAGTAGAGTAGAACTCACCTCATTTCTAGACCTAAGGGCACAGTCTTCTAGAGTCTCAGCAGCCTCGTACTTTCCTTGCCTCCTGTATAGTGCCCCCAGGTTCTTGAGGGTAGTAGTGACAGTTGGAGAATCCACTTTGGCAGCCTTGTGCCAGCCGCCATACTCTCCGTATGGTGCATTGTCTTTATTCCTATGCTTGTTTTCTTCTCGCTCCTCAGCCACTTGCCAAATCGGTTTGTTTTCACCTGTGAGCAAAAAAGCAACAGTCAGTATGCGAACTGTTATATACCGAGGCTAAGATTTTCTCAGATAACACTAATGCGTTAGTTTGAAAAGAGTATACATGTGACACTAGAAAATGGATAATAATACATATATAGCGATAATCGTGCAATGATAACAGGTTTCATCAATTTCTGAAAAAACCTCAGTTAAGTGGTAAAAAACAGTTGCGCACAATCCAATGCTAACAGACTTGTGTTATAAACAATAGCATTAGCCACAAGTACATGCAAAGCATTAAAAAGCAACTAATTATCAATGCAAAATAAATGTAATTATACCTACCACATCATACTTTACATCCATAAATCAAAACAATAACTTTTCTGCTAGAGTTTAAAATAAAATAAAAAATAAAAAATAATAGTGAATGAAAGAAATAAAACACTTCATGCAAATGGTAACTATTTATTTCAAAATTATAATAGGTTTTGTTTGCAAGCTATACTTAAGTACTGAGGTCTTAACAATGCCCTTAGTTTCGAAACCAAATTAAATTATATGTTTCAAGGAGTCTATTATTAAAACAAGAAAAATAAATAAAGCTAAGTATATTGATATAAACATATGATATTAAGCAAAATAGAACTGAAATAGCTTTCACATATTTTCAATATATTATTAATCAATGTAATGTGACATTGATTCGCCATAATAAATGAGATCAAATTTAAAAGCAAAATATATTCAAAATATTATCCCCCTCAATTTTTTTTTCTACTAAAAATAATAGAATTTCCACATCAAAACTATTTTGAAATATTAAATTGATGATAGGGAAACTAAATGCTAAATCAAACCGAAACCCAGCATGCATAAATGAAAAGAAATATTGAAAATGTGCAAACAAATTTTTAAAAATATATTTTATAAATTAATAAATTAAAAAGAAAACATATAACAAAAATAAGACATACAAAATATGAACAGCAAACAAATAGCTAATTACATAAAATAACACATGGAACATTTAATATGGAAGCATTACAATAGCTAGTAAAAAAATAATTATTTAAATGTATTTAAGAAAAAAATTTTAATTGTAACTTTGTTTACAACCATTTACATCTCAATATTCCAACAATGATACTTCTCACCATTATTATTGGGGATTTTCAGCATTTTTTACTGTTATATCCGGTAATAACATACACTTGAAATAAGCAATTAAAAAGAAAATTTAATAGCAAACAATACCAAATATAATACAAAACAATATCAGTGAAGTCAAACTGATACTGAACATGTTGCGATCAACTACTTATATTCTACAGCAAGTTTTAATATTTTTGTGTGATTCATTTGTAACGTCATATTAGGGTGAAAAGAAAGAATTTTTTTCAATAATAGATATTGTCATTCAAATTGAAAATAAGATTGGATAGATATTGTGGTGGCCTAGTAGCATGTCGAAACAGCAGCCAGGATGACTCAATTAAAAAAAATATCGGTCTTCATATTCTAGTAGGAAAAGATAAATAGCCTGTAGGATAATAATTCATCCTTTTTGAGCAAATAAAATTAATTTGTTTGATAGGGCTGAACGTCCTCATGTCTCCAATTAGGTGAGGAAGACAATGTTATCCTACAGGTTACCAATCTACTCTGGGTAGGAAAGCAAAGATTCATCTCAAAGGACCTCAACAAAATAAATATCAACCAATCCTGGTGGGAATTGAACCTCTGACCTTCTGTGCTGGGTGCTCTGAAACCCTTGCCTCAACGGCTCTTACATTACAGACCCCTTCTGTCAAAATGTAAAACAATTAGGACTGATGAATTAATTGCCACTTCTAATGGAAATACTTTTATCTGATAACTAGTTTTGAATGTTAAACATTCATTATCGGTTCTAAATAAATGCAAAAAAAAAAAAAAAAAAAAAAAAAAAAAAAAAAAAAAAAAAAAAAAAAAAAAAAAAAAAAAAAAAAAAAAAAAAAAAAAAAAAAAAAATCCCAAAAGAAGTAGCAATTAACTCTTAACTCATCAATCCTAATTGTATTGATACTTCTATACCATCATGCATACCTTATAACATTTTTTTCTAGTCTTATCAGTTGTGATTCGTTTAAGAATATAACATTTGTTTATTAATCATATTTTTTAAAAAAATATTTGTGGTGGATAGGACTGCATTACAAGTTAAAAAACATAGTCTGCCAGGTAGTAGATAGAAGTGATGACTTTTTTTTAGTTCTAATCAGTTTTTAAATGCCCATATTTTAAATGGGACATAACAAATAGACTTATGTTTTATAAAAAAAACCAATTAACTATTTGACATCATACAATTTTCAATATAATCCCATTGTTTTTATAACACTAAAATACATATTGGTTATTAGTATAGAATAATGAATTCATAAAAAAACTATATATTATTATTTTAAAAAAATGCTATTAGTCAGCATCAGTATCAAAGCAGTGATAGCATTTGATAAGAATAAATATAAAGCTAATTTCAGATAGTGCAACAAAAAAAAAAAAAAAAAAAAAAAAAACTTTTTTTTCCACAACTAATATCAGTTTGGTTTGGGGAACCATGTAATTTATACTAATAAAGGTCTTTCTATTAAATAAGCTCCACAAATCAAAAACAAATTTTTAAAGGTATAACATATTTTTAGAACAATGATAGAATTATTTTGTTATATAAAGAGGTGTTTCTACAATCCTATACGTAACATATAATTTAATAAATATATTACAGGGTATATATATTGACACCCTTAAGGAAATATTCAGACTATAATTATAGAAAGAATAGTCAAATAGAGATGAAATTAAAAAAAAAAAATCTAAATTATACTTAGATATATAAGAGAGTAACAACTAATGCAAAATCAGTTAGTGACACCCTAAAAATATCTCTTAAAATGCGGAAAGAATTCAAAATATTTTAACATAGCTGAGTTGAATGGTTTAAGAGGAATTATTTTTATTTTTTTGGTAATGTATCTTTCATTTTTAATATTTAAGTTGAGTCAACAACTATCTGAGGAGTCAATAACTATTATGTTTCAAACAGTTCCATTTTAAAAGTTCACAAGGAACTCTTTTGGTAAAAATTTTTTTACAATTAAAATTCTGTGTAAATAAAAGCAAACCTATTTCCTTCTTTATTTCCTTAATAAATAATTCCATATTTAAAATAATCAAATAAGACATTTTCTCATTTTATTGTCATTTATTTAAGCAATTAAATATTCCATTAAGTTTTTCCCAGAATAACAAATTAAATCTCCTAGATCAAATATTGCGTTATTTACAGAAATATTTTGATCGCTAGCATAAAACAAAACTGCTAATACATACTCTTCCTCTTGAAATAACCAGCTATTTCTTATATTTCCTTTGTTTATGTACCTAAAATGTCTATCATTACATATTTTGAAACTTACTTTTAGTACAATAAATTGTTTTACTAAAACTTAAAATAAAAGTTCTTTAAAAACTATTTTTAAAATGTTTTATGAAAAAAAGTTTTGATTCCAAAAGAAAAGGAAAAATCAATAAATGAAAATTCTAGCCATATCAGAACTGTCCAAGAATAAAAGTTAACGTTTAATTTTGGTAAATGTATTATATAAAGAATCATAACAAATAAACATTAGAGTAAACCACTGATTATTTATAAATTAAATAAGACTTTTAAAAGTATTGATAGTTCTTAGAAGTTAATATATGTTTATATTATACATACAACATAGGTAGTAAAACAAAGTGATCAGGGCATGATGCACAATCATTTCCAAAAATATGAAGAGAAGAATTAAAGTCTTCATGGGCTGCTGAGAGATTGATATATTTCGTAAGTGTATATAATTTAAACAAACAACATTTTACAGAATCGTTAAAATGCTATAAACAATGAAATGAACAGAAAAGATGCTCTCTTATGGGAGTTGTAAATGGTTGAAAACATTTTTATTGAGGATACTGTAAAATTTTAAACTTCTAACCATTTAAGTTAAAAAATAAGAGAAACTATAACCTCATCAGTCTAATCACCATGTAATGTAAAAATAAATATTTACCAAAATATATCTTTATTTTTTTTTTAATGAATATTTTAGAGTATCAACAAAAATTATAGTAGTACAGTAGGACGTTCATTATATTGATGAATAAGTATATTATATATTATATAAATAAATAAATATTAGAGGGAGACATTTTTCTTTTTTTTGTATCAATGTGGATCATATTAACACATAAAGAGATGTTTATTTAAGGTTATGTTTAGTTAGAATTGCTTTAAACAGCTGTTTAAATAATTAAATGAATCAGTGAATTTAAAAGTTTTCACAAAGAATATTTGTAATTTTTTTTTCCTTTTAATGTTAATTTGTTGTTGCATAAAATATTTTAGTGCTAGTTTATATCCTTTTTAAATCTATTTAGCGGATTATCGGTGGGATTGAATCTGATTTAATTTACAATTTTTTTTTTTTTGTTTTTACTGGTTTTCAAAATTTATATACCTCTTTTTCATTCCTTATAGAAATTTAAGTCATCTCAGCAACAAAACTAGTGAAATAGATTTATTATAACATTATTAATAATTATACCAGTTTAATACGAAAACAAAAAAAAATTGTTTTGCCTGACCTAATTTACACAAACTTCCCCTTTTTACATCAACATAGGTAACATTATTTTTGTATTATTTATATTTTCTAAACAATTAATCCAACATTATCCTTTATAAAGATTCATGTCAGTCTTGTCTACAAAAAATATTTAGAGGGAGAAAAAACAGACACTATAAAGATTTTAACTAACCTTTTCTGATAATTTGAAAAGGTGAACTAACTTTTTTTTAATACTCATAATATATTATATCTTGTTATTCATCAAGATCTTGTTATTTATTGTGAAATACAGTGATAGTGTTAATTATTAGTACCATTTAAAATCAGTCTCAATCTGCCAAAATTGTGGTCTACAAAACTGTAATAAGGCCAGTTGTGGCTTATGGAAGCGAGTGTTGGGTGATGATCCAAGAGAATAAGAGGTTGCTGAGGATTTGGGAAAGAAAGGTCCTCAGAAAAATCTTCGGTCCGGTAAACAACCACGGGAATTGGAGAATAAGAACCAACCTGGAGCTCGAACAATTGTTCAGTGAACTCAACATCATTTCGTTAGTCAAAGTGGGCAGATTAAGGTGGCTCGGTCATGTGCAAAGGATGACGGAAGATAGACTTCCAAAAAAGATGATGAACGGCAGGCCGGGAGGAAAAAGATTGAGAAGACCAAGGCTGAGATGGCTAGACAACGTTCAGGACGACCGACGAAGATTGGGAGTGAATGGTTGGAGGAGGAAGGCGGAAGATAGACAGAAATGGCTGTCTGTACTTAGTGAAGCCAAGGTCCGACTAGGACTATAGCGCTCAATAATAAATAAATAAAATCAAATCAGTACCATAAAAATTCTCTACACAATTATAAAAGAGTTAATATAAGAGAGTTGGTTCCATACATATTATCTTTGAACAACCTAATTTAACCAGTTTTTTTTTTTTCTTTTTTTTGTGTAAAAGGTAAAATAAATTTTAAGATCAATTTCTTATTTTAGCTCTGAGTTTTCCAAAAAAAAATCAAAGCAAATATGTTAAGTTGAAAATAAATCGGGACAAACAATGAAGTATTACTTTTTTTCTTCCCATTATTTTTTAAATTCATAAATTAAATTTAGAGGATCGACGTAAGTTTCCATCTTTCTTATTATATTGGATTATGTGAATTTTCCGATAAAAGCTACTGTTGGTTCCAATGAATTCAAATAATCAACGTCCTACTATATTTAAATTTATTAACAAAATAGATAATATAATCAATAATATCTCAATTTATAAATTATGGCTAAATAATAAGACATTTTTCTTGATCTTGACATGTAAGTATATAAGCAACTATTAATAAAAATCAACTATTTTTAACTCTTTTAACATATTTATTTACAGAGATAATACATAGATAAATATTAATATATATATAATCTCAAAGGCAGACTGATTTAATCTCGATATCTCCTCTGGACATGTTTTTATTATGTTGGTACATGATGAACTGATAACATATAAAATAACATAACAGAGAGGATCTTCTAACCAGAAATAGAGTTTCAATAATCAAATCGCCAGCAACATTTTAACAATTATATTTTTTCTTCCACTTTAACTGACTTTACCTAAAAAAAATTGTGATACAATAACATGTAAATGAAATAAAAAATAAATAAATAAATAAATAAAAATTTTTATCCATTAAACAAAAAAGAAAAAAAAAAAAAAAACCATTCCAAAATAACATGAACAAAATGCATATTAATCACATCATGCAACATGCATGGACGTTAAAAACTAGTTAATGTTTAGTTTGGAGTAAATATAGAGGCAAGGTTAGAAATCACATTTTAATTGGTAAAACAAGAAAATATTTTAGCCCAAGACACTTAAAATAGTGGTGAAAAGAAACAAAATATAATTGTAAAAGTTAAATTTTATTTTATAACAGGAATTCCCAACCATTCTATCTACTTTATTTAAAACAATACAAAAGGACAAAAAAAAAAAAAAAAAAAAAAAAATCAGGAAAAAATTACTGCGATGATTTTATTGAAAATTAAAAAGAACTGCTTAAACAGTCAAATCTCACTAATACAAACTTTCAATAATAGTAACCATTCAGATAGTACCAAGAAAAACTCCTGATATTTAAAAGAGAACCAGTAGATATACACTTAAACAAACTAAAATACAAAGCTGTACAGACCTCAACACATAATAAATTCAAAATTCTCTCACATGACTCTTGATTATCTTAAATTTCTTTAAATATGATAAAATGATCAATTTGCAATTATCACCAAACAAATTTGCACATTCAAATATGTAAAAAAATAAATATTAATAACTTAAAATGAAAGGTACTTCCATTTGATATAATTTAATTCGCTGTGATTACTAAAAGTAACTGGTAAGGATATATAAAAAAAAAGATCCTAAAATCGAATCATTCTTTCAGCACTTTTAAAACACTTATATAAATGGAATAAAGACATAATAAAGGATAATATATCAAGGTTAATTTGATCAAATGAACGATAGCGATAATATTGCCATGTGTTGTACATCATAACATGATTTTTTTTTCTCTCATATTTTATTTTGTATCCTCGATAATTCAAAGATTTTACAGATCTCTTCAACTTATGTGAATACCTTACAAACTTAGGTCGAAGTTGTTCCATATTTTTTATAATTTGGGGAGGAGCTATCTCCAGAAAAGGAGCACCATAATTAGAAATAGTTTATTAGAGGATAATGGCAGAGTGGAAAAAGGATGTCCATAAAACTCTGTCCTTGTTTTTACAAAGGGTAAGCTTGCCTTAGGTGTTAAAAGAGAGCACTTAAAGAGGAATGGTTCACCACATTCACAAATATCAGATTGCAAACAAAAGCCAAAAATCCTTATATAGAAAAGGCCTTCAAGAAAAGTAAAAACAAATGATATAAGGAAAAAAATATATTGAAAATTACTCACTGAAATATATTTGATTTCAATGAAGAAGTATTTATGATACATTTATCAGGCAAAATTATTATCTATAATATGTTTTAACTAAATTTCAATATTTTCAGTGGACAACAGTTAGAGAACTCCTGTTTTATCAATCACCTTAATCTGACCAAAACATAACCAGTACCCATCAATATTGATAAGAAAACAAATGCTGATTAAATCTAGTAATGACCATTAGTGACAGCACAGACAATACATTATACATAAATAAGAAAGAGATTGTGCGCACGTGAAGAATGTATATCAAGTAATCATAGAAACTAAATAAACATATGATTTAATTAAATTATGACAAATGAGTTATATGGTAAATAAGAAACAAAATAGCTAG
Organism: Euschistus heros; assembly: GCA_003667255.2. Taxonomy (NCBI): domain Eukaryota; kingdom Metazoa; phylum Arthropoda; class Insecta; order Hemiptera; family Pentatomidae; genus Euschistus; species Euschistus heros. The sequence continues at coordinate 1,177,990 of RCWM02000067.1, forward strand.
GACAAAAAATGAAAGAAAAACAGATATATTTTATTAAAAAAAAAAAATTAATAAATAAAAATCTAATATGTCAATATTAAGGTTCACTTTCACATTATAGGTCATCTCTCTCAACATGACGGTTCAATAATCAATATTTTTTATAGAATAAGATTAAATAAATAATTTTTATAATTGTGTTCTAAACAACAATTATGTTTTTAGTTACAGTGCAGTTTGATTATTATTTTTTCTGTTAAGAAATGCCTTGAAAAACAAGGATATGCCACCTTGATTTTGGGCTCTTTCCAATTTCTTGCATATAGCTTAATGGAACCAGATATAAGTCAATTTACGAATATACTTTACTGCTAATTGATCTAGTTTTAGGTCTCCCATCTGAGCTCTAACAAACAGATGTTAAATTCTCAGTTGTATTAGAGTCCTCGTGGGGTTATTTTTAAACAACATGTCCAACTCCATCTTTATCTCCAAGTGCCTTACTCACTGAGCTATTACATTTCCTTAAACGGTTCATAAAAATATTCACACTATCAATTATCTCTTATAAATACTATTCTGTTTTGACCACTCAAAAAACCTTGGAGCATATTCATTGGAGAAAAACGGAAAAACAAATTAAACCTTTTTTTTCTTTCTATCTGAAATTTTCAAGCTGTCATCCCAGATAAAACCATTTAACAAATGGATTGGCTGTTTTTTTTTTTAAATCAATAAATTCTCCTTTTTTTTGGGAGGTTAAAAGAAATCATATCTCACAGACATTCATTATTTGTTAAGGTTATACTGGAGTTTTTATATTTCATATATATATTTGAATATGAAAAATAACAATTTAGAATCAATTACCAGATAGCCTGACACAAATAGTTAAGGAAGTTTCATATTCGGACAGCATCCCAGAAATTATTAATTCAAACTTTTTAAAAACATGAATACTTAATCTTGGTTAAGAAAACGACCAAATCCAGATACCTTTCAAAAATAGAAGAAACAAGTGAAAAAACTATTCAAAGAAAAAAAAGAATGACATTGTCAGACATATGACATGTGACAGGTATGACATATGACAGAATGAACTGTCATATGGATACCGAACAATTTCTACATGACACTTGTCACTCAGTAAGTAATCAATAACTAACCTCTCATTATGTACGTTATCATTGGCGAAATTATTGACCTATTCAATTTTCTCAACAATATTTTATTCATTGCAACATTTTTTTTAGAGTTAATAGGAAAAAAATAATAGAAAATACATTCACACACACACACACACACACACACACACACACATATATATATATATATATATATATATATATATATATATATATATATATATATATATATATATATATATTAAAAAATACCACTTTCCAATGCAGACCCAGACTGAGAATGCTACAGAACACAGCTACGTGCACTTTTTGAAATATTAAAAAATTCTAAAACTTACAACTAGTATAAAAAAAATTTAAAAGAATGACAAAGAATGTTAAAAGTGGAATTGACTACTTACTGTCAATGGTTCCGAACTCTTTCTCGTGGGCACGTGTGAGGACCTGTTTGTAGAGAATCTCAGCCTCTTTGTACTTTCCTTGTTTCAGGTAACACGAGGCCAGGTTGTTCTTTGTTTTGGCTACGTTTGGGTCGTCTGGGCCAAGTTTACTTTCGTATATTTCTAAAGCTCGTTGGTAATACCTTTCGACTTCTTCATATTTCCCCTAAAATCATTAATAAAAGGAAATGAATAAAGAATACTTTGATTTTTTTTTTTTTTTTAATCGATATAATTTAATGAATAGTTGAGGTAAAATATTTCATTCACAAATAGAATAAAATAGATAATAAAAATATGTTTGCCTTAGGCCCAGTTGTGGGTCAGTGGTTAGGCAAACTTCTAGATTAAGCTTATTTTTACCCAAACGTAATTTTAAGACTAATTTGTCAACTAAATCTTTCAATTCTTCTCATATCCAATCCTTACAATCTAACATACTTTTTCACAAATGAACTTATCCACTAAGATCTTAATGTTCCACATGTTGCTGATTTAGCCTAAATCAGATACCTATCCTTTAAGAGTAAACTCCATTTCCACTCAAATCCACTAGTCTCTCAACTTGCTTCCCAGTCTATTCCCAATAAACCCTCCGAGGCATCTAAAAAGAAGAAGGCCTCAAGACCTTCTACTATAGAACTCTTATTTAAGTGTCACCAATGGATAGTTGCTTTATAAGTTATTTTCATGTTATGGTACTAATGTTATGACAAATTTACTAGATGTATATTGTCTTTGAATTGCAAAAAGGTGCCAAAATTACCAGTGCAAAAGTGCCCTGGTATCTGTGCTAGCAAGAACATACTGGAGAAGTCTGTGGGCTTACTGACCTGGAGTTTCGAGGTGCCAATCTTATTCTGAAGAGGATCCCATGAGATCATAACATCGGAACGTAAATCAATAAAGCAAAAAATTGTTTGAAAATAATTTTGTACTTAAGACCTAATAACCGATTATATACCTACATATATAAAAAATTGCATAAATATTTTAAAAAAGGTCGACTACATAGAATTATGATATATATATATATATATATATATTCCTTTTAGTCTCACAATAGTTATATGAAAATACAAGGAATAAGTTAGGATTATTCTAAAAGTATATGAACTCATGACTCAGAAAATGGCTCTTAGACATTTTAACATATAATGAACCATCTTACAAATTATAAATAATATGCTGTTGTATTTAATATTAGGAAAATCTATCCTGTGGTATTCACCTGATTTTGACATAGTAAGGCAAGGTTATTAAGCTGCTTGGCAACATCAGGATGATCCTTACCAAGAACTTTTTCTCTAATTTCAAGGGCTCGCTTACACAACGGCTCGGCCTCTTTGTACTTTCCTCGTTTACCGTATAATACAGCAAGGTTATTTAAAGTAGCTGCAACCTGTAAGGATATAAAACACAAGTAAATTAATTAACTATAATATAATGAGATAAGAAATATTAATTGGATTACATGAAATTATTTACTTAAAAGTCTCATCATATACTGTACAAAAACTTATTTTGATACACTATTTTGTTCTAATAACTGTAGCTTTTTTTTTCTATTAGACCAAATGAAAAATAATCCTATGTGAAGACATTTTTTTCTTACAGTACAACCTTGCCTAGTCAGACCCCGTTATGTCGGATCTCTGGGTAACCCGGATCAGTTCAGGAAAATTTCAAATTAGCTATTTGTCATTCACCCTGACTGCCGAGTGTAGGACGGATGTTTTTTTATCAGTAGACTGTTTGTAGAACTCGATGGATGCTCAGAAGTTGGCATTAATGACATTGAAAGTTGTTTCGAAGTTGACAACAACAGAGGCTATGATAATCTTCCTGATGACCAAATTATTGCGACTTGTAGCGATAAAGATGCCGATAACAGGGAGGATACTGACAAAGAAAACACTGAAATGTCACAGTTATAGGCCATGCAGAAGCAGCATATCATTTGGGCCGCTAAATGGTTTATTTCGAACAACATGAAGAGACAACAACGGCCACACGGCATGGAAACAGCATTCAAAGATGATGCAACTCAAAATAACAAAATTCTTTCAGAAAAATTAAACTGTATATACTGTATTATAGTTTATCATGATGTGTATTTCAAGTGTTTTTCCGCAGTAAAAAAAAAATATATTCTATTGTTTGTACATGTTGTTCTTTTTTTTTTCAATATTCTCACTTTAATCTGGATTTTCATTATGTCGGATCAGCCCCGGTCCCGGCTAGTCCGACAACGAGGTTGCACTGTATTTTCAAAAATGTATATATTCATGTTTTTGTGTTGGGATTTAACAAAGTTTGAAATCCTTTTGTACTTCAACTAGCACAGGAAGGATGAGTAACACTACGCTACAGTCGAAATATTTATAATTCAAAACACATTAAGAAGATAAAAAACCCTAGATAAAAAAGAAAATACAACCTTAACTGTTATGCTTCATTCAAATTTAAGTGCTAAGATACTGCGACAAGCTTGATTAATATTATTCCTCATGACTTTTTTTTTATGCATAGAAATCTCGATGATAATTATTATTTACTCTTATATTCATATTATAATGTTAAGCTACTATTATTTTTTTATAAAAAAGCATCAACCTACAAGTAATGAAAAACCCCAACAATTATGAGGAAAATTAAAGGACATGTATGTGACAATGAAAGGAACAGAGCAATCTTTCAGCTAAACAAGGAATATAACTTCTAGTATAAAAATTCATAGGGCTAAAATAGCAAAGTCATGCAATTAGAATAAGCCCTAAAGCCAAAAAAGAATATAAGAGCACCACATGTTGTGTGCTAACTTAAGTACCCCAAGCAAATGTTATACGGTCTGTTAGGCTGAACTCAGAATGAAGCAACAATGTTGGTGAGGAAAACTAACAAAAACCAACACGAGAATAGAAAGGAAGCATGAAAAATGAGGAGTCAAGCAAAAATAGAGTATACTTCCTATTTTAGTTTAGTCGCTAAGCTACTTTTTGTCACTTCTTTTTGAGATCAGCCTTAGTTGGGCTACAAATAGAGATGCTCGACGATGCTACTGGAAGCTTAAATCAACAATGTTATTAATAGAAGAAAAAAACTTCCCTATAAAGCTTGAAATACAAATGTACCTGAAAGTTCTCAGAACAGAAAGATCTTGAGGAACATTAAGATAAAGATATGTTGCCCTTCTAAATAAAATGAGATATGGAGGATCAGAAGTAAGATGTAAGTAATCTGTAATTGAATAACTGGCCTAACTAAGATTATGGAATCACATAAAGAGCCAAAAATTATGATGATGGACACCCCTTGGGAGAAAATAGAGAAAGGCTCAGGGAGGGATGACGTTGTGCGCCTGGTCAGAAGACTTAGAGGAGAGCGGTAAAAAAGAGGAATAGACGGAGGAGATCGTGAAAGAGGTCAAGGTTCTCTATGGAAGGTAGCTCCAAAATTGTTGTTTCTGATTACTGAAAGATCTTAAAATTTGTTTCTATAACAAAAAATATAACCTATCATTCCTGTCATAGTAGGAGTACAGAAGAATATTAAACCCTCGTATTAACAGTTTCCAATAAAATATAAACAATTTTGGGCTTACCGCAGGATGATTTTCTCCAAGCGTTTTTTCTCTAATTGCGAGAGCATCGTTCAGTAAATTGGCTGCCTCCTTATATTTATTTTGGTCCCTTGAAAAATACAAATTTTAAATTAAATAAAACTATTAAGTATTAAAACAACTTTAAATAAATCATAATTAAATAATTATAAATTATGCTGAAAACAGCCCACAAATAGAGCACATAACAGACATTTGTAAGTGTATCTTATTTGAGTCAATACTTTGGGGAGGTAGTGAGGTTTCATTGCATATTTTTTGCACATTTTGAGGTTTACATTGCACATTTGTTGCACTGTAGTTGGTCACTACAGGACTTCGAAAATCTTTAGCCATGTGAATGATCTTCTTACAGACATTAATGTCTTGGGTTCAATGGCAGCCTAAAGAAAGAAAACGACCTCACATTACTTTGGAGTCGATTTGCTAGTGCCATTCCAACCGACATATATTTATATGCTGGAGTTCAATAGCGATGATAAGTTGTTCTAGATAAACGAGGTATGGTTGCTCTATGCCGAGAAGCTACTTTATCTCCTAGAAAACCTCTACAGGATACCCAATAAAGATACTGAAGGTAGAGTGTCACTCCTAGACCCAGTCAGTGTGAGTTACCTCCAGTAGGCTGACAGTTCTCATTTATCCAAAGGTAGGGGGTAGTTGCCTGAGATACTTAATCACTAAGATAGTCGTACCCATCAAAGTACTTACAATGCAGGACTGTTTTTAAGTTTTATTATGAATAACTGAACTAAAATCCACTGCTTATTACATAGAAACTCACAAAATATACAGTTCTTTATCTACTTTTTAACTCCAAAAAATATTTCAATTTTGTTATAATTTTTATGATTGAATTTTAATTTTTGAAAATGTAATGATTCTTATATTTATTTCATTCTATGAAATAGAATCATATCATCAAGTTTGAAAGCCGAGGAGCACATGCTTGCAATTGGTTATAATCAAATGTTTCTGCTCATATTTCGTCTTTATTCTAAAACCAACATTTCATATTATATACATATTCAAATATTTATAAAAATAAATTTCTAATATTAAAATTTGCTTTTTTACCCCTGAATATAAATAAACAATTTTTAATACTAAATATATACATAGTTAATAGATTACATATAAACAGTATACCTGTATACAAGCGCAAGGATGTTGAGCATTGTAGCAACATCGGGATGATCATGACCAGACGTTTTCTCTAAATCTTCAAGAGCTTGCTTGCACAAAGGGACTGCAACCTCGTAACGCCCTTGAGATGCATACTGAATAACCAAGTTATGAAGAGTCCTCAAGCGAGCAGGAATCTCATATCCTGCATTCACCTGCTGTGCAAAGTGGCTTGGCGGAGTAGGAGACATTGCTGAAATTTAAAGGGTTTGCCTTTTTTAAACTTATTAAATGAGTCATTGAAATCATTGTGATATTATCAAAGTCGATTTAAATATAACATCATAGGTCTACTTTTTGTGTATAATATAATATTTCTTGAAGGCTAAACAGGTTTTCAGTGAAGCATCGAAATCAATAGAATTTATTTATTTTTTGCAGAATGAAATGTCTGATTTTAAATCTGTAAAGGTTATGTATTTCATAAAATAAAAAAAAACACACTAGATATTTAAAAAATATATAAATTGAATAGATAAGAAAATAAAATATGAAAATATGAGTTATTTTTAAATATCAGGTTATAGCCTCTTGCAGAAACGTTTACTGAAACGAATGACACATTCTAATTAATTATAGCATAAATAATTAAAAACGTGCAAAATTAGATTAGGTTATGTGTTATCTAATATCTCCTCTCCTCGGTTTAAAGGATTGAATTTTTAATGATGGAAATCCAAAAATATCTTGTATATCAGAACACATTATACAAATTAGATGATTGAGAGAAAAACCAAGCAGTTGGGGATGATTTTGACATCATCTCCTGCTTTGTAAGTTCATAAAAAAACTTTCCTAATCAAGTACAGATACAAAAATCATTCATGAGCCTTGGTGGTAAACTCATACTGGAACTAAGTAACAATTCTTCAAACTCATTTATACAGTACTTAACATTATAATTATTATAATTTATATAATCAAGAAACATTTCTGACAAATAATCTCATACATCTTTTGGTCAAATCTACCGTAACCATTTATGCTTTAGCATGTGTTGAAATTATAGTTTAATAACTTGGTAGTCAAACAGAGAAAAACCAATTGAGTTTGGTTTTATCTTCTTTATTTATTATTTTTTGGATGCTGAATTTAAAATTTTTAAAACTTTTGTAAACATCACAATGTAAACGCATATTTGAATTGAACTTACTATTCCTTTCTTCAGTATCATCATCAGGGAATAAATCGACAACTGGGTCATCGGACTTTGGTTTATCTTGTTTCGATTCGGACTGAGACTCATCCTGAAAATAATAAAATAACAACTTATAAGAAGATAGCATTGCTATAACATGAATAAATAAGATATTTAATTATAAATACATGCCACTATAATTATATTAATGTACTAAACATAATTTCATTTAACTTGTCACTATTCAATCAAACAACACCTAGGGTCAAAAAAAATAAAAAATAAAATAATATATTCATTTGTTGTACATCAATCATCTATGTTTAAACTTTGTTTTAAAATCCATAGTAAGTGTTGGAGCTATTTCATAGTGTCTTTGACCAGACTTCACAAAAACCGTGCACCATAGAGTTGAGAGCATATAAAACTTTACGGATTCAGCTTGACTAAGTGCTGGTGGATTGGTTTTAGGTTAGAGCTATAAACAGCAATATCATCAGCAGAAGCAAAGATGTTAGCTTTTTTGTAGTTTGGACCTATAAATATTATACATTTAAAACAGGATTGGTAATAGTAGATCTCTTTGTGGAACTGTATACATCAAAGTGACAAGTATGGTGCGGGAATATTTAAAACTTTTAATTAATTACTTAGAATTAATTCCATCTCTCAGCCAAGCCCTGCCCCCTGCACAACCAGGTCCCCATAAAAAAAAAAAAAAATAATGAAATAAGTACAACAATATATTATTATATTGCCCGCCCACCCTTTACCATCAAATCATTTAAAAGTCAGTTCATCTGGAAAGCTAATATCTTACCATTATATCTTGATCATATTTTTTGACCGAAGACATGAATTCTAGATGTTTCTTTTCTTCCTCAAGCTGGGCAACAGCTTGTTCAGAGGCTTGTAACTTCTGCTGGGTATTGGCCAGCTCATCTCGGAGCCAGGCGTTCTCCTGGCATAACCTTCGCACCTGTGTTCGAAGCTTTTGTTTTTCTGCTTCAACGATTTGAAGGTGGTTGGCAAGGGAAACCATGACCTAGAATGAAAAAAAATATTACATAAATATAAAGGGAAGCTCTAATTTTAATTATTAAAGTTTTCATCATTATTAAAAGAACTACCTTTCCAAAATGATAGCATAATGGGTATGATTCGTTTGTTTTAACCAGTTTACAGCAATCGTGACCAGAAGTCCCTTGATTGATAAAGGGTTGTAATACATTTCTAATTAAAAAATTTAATGAATTTTTGATAATGTACCTGTTACAGGCTAAATTTTGATGGACTTTCATTAAATAAATGTTATAATCAGTCTTTGAAATATAAAATAATCTTAAATCTAGGACATATTGCCCCAAAAATAATATAGATGTGCAGTTAGACAGTACAATCAAATATTTAGGGTGAATAGAAAATAGATGCAGAGCTGGTAGGGGAGATAGTACGGGCTAATCTGAGTCGATTTTACTATAAGAACTACTGTCCGAAAATTAGCCGTTTTCGAGTTATACTAATTTTTAAGATTTTATAAAATTAACGTCCTTCATACATTAAACAAGTCATAAAACTTAAAAAAATCTTTTCATGTGGGGCTCAGGTAGTAAATAAGTAAATTGGGTGTTTTATCTGATTTTTTTTTGGTTTTACAATAAAAATATTCAAAACTACAAAAATTGATACTCAAATGTACATTATTGACGTGATTTCATGCAGTAAGCTTCAAAATAGATCAATTTTTGTTTAAAAAATCTTACCAGAAAAAATCACTAACAAATTTTTCGCACAAAATAATTAGAAAACATTTACGTTTCATTACCTTCCAAATGAGGTATAAAATCACAAGTCTGTTAAGAATTGGCAAAAATATTGCTATTAAAGAGGAGGAAGGAAAAAGCAATAAAAATACTACAAATAAAAAATCAAACTTTAATATAGGGTATTGTTTGAAACTACAGTTTTTATTTGTATAATACATTTTCAATGTGGCGACCTCTATTTCTAATGCATATACATGCCATTCTTATTACAGCTGATTTTACCACCGCCAAATTCCTAAGAGAGGCTTGAATTTCTTGTGCTGCATGTATTATCCTGTTTCTGAGGTCTCTATTGTGGGTACAGGATTTTGATCAGATACTTACGTATTCATGCGACCCCACACGGAAAGATTTTTGAAGTTTTATGACTTGTTTAACATATGAAGGACACTAATTTTTTAAAATCTTAAAAATTAGTATAAGTCGAAAACGGCTAATTTTCAGACAGTAGTTCTTATAGTAAAATCGACTCAAATCAGCCTCTACTATCTCCCTCTACCGGCTCCACATCTATTTTCAAGTCACCCTGTATATCAATGGTTCTTATAACATTGGTTAAAGTTTGTTACTCTATGAGGAATAAGCTCTTATAAGAAAACTATTGGGATCTAGAGTTATCAACTTTTACCGATGAAGTAAGAGCCCAGGAGTTAAACAATGATCAACTCAATGCAATTTGAGGAGGTCTACTTAATTAGTTATGGCCAGTGACCAGAGATATACGATACAGACATACCCCTATACACACATACATAGTTATAATATTAAATGTTAATCTGTATATAGTCACGATAAACAAGAAGAAAGTGGATAAAGGGTGCTAAAAAGTAACTTATGATGTAACTAGTAACTAGGGTCACTTGAAAAACACTTTATCTTGGACAGTAATCACCTCTAAAGTTTAGGTTTTGTGATTGAGAATTTTGAATACTCAAAAACAAACTAATAAGGACCATCAATTATATTGAAGAATTGATAATCGAAAAATAAAAAATAAAAAATTTAGTTTTTTAAGTTTGTTTTCTCTTAAGTTTGATGCACAATTGACGGCATAGAAGGAATAATGCAATTAGGATTAATGAATCATTTGCCATTTTCACTGGGGTTTTTTATTAGAATATTCTCAAATAATGGGCTATGAATATTTGAAAGTAAGATAAATTTATTTTAATTTAAAAAATTAATTATTTGAAATCTATGGTCGAGTTATAAAGAACAGATTGGAGCGAAAGCTAGAAGGATGAATATCAGAAGAACTGGCAGGTTTTAGAGCAGGAAGGTCTTGCATGGATCATGAGTTCACCATTGAACAATTACTTGAGAAGAAATTGACATGTGGACGTGAAGTTCACCTAGCCTTTGTAGACATTAAAAAAGCGTATGATACGGTTCCATTAAAACTTCTGTTGAGGGCATTGGAGAGCATCGGAGTAAGTAGAAATCATACTGATGCAATTAAAAGTTTATACTGTGAAGCGAAAGCCAAGGTCAAAATGGGGAACTGTTTGACAAATAGTTTCCTTATCACCAAAGGCCTGAGACAAGGGTGTAGTTTATCACCAACCCTTTTTAACCTCTATCTAGAGGAAGTTTTGAAGGAGTGGAAAAGGAAATGTCGAGGTATGGGTGTAAGAATAGGAAAGGAAACTTTGTACAGTCTACATTTTGCTGATGATCAGGTAGTAATAGCTTCCGAAGGAAGAAGATCTAAGTTATATGCTAAGGAAGCTAGAAGAAGAATATTCTATATGTGGTCTAGAAATCAGCAAAGAGAAGACAGAATACATGGCCTTCAACGCCTCTACAGCTTCTCTGCTATTAGAAAATTGGTCACTACATCGGAGTACTCTCTTTAAGTATTTGGGAGTTTATATCGATGACATGGGAAAGCTTGAGAGCGACATAAAAGAAAAGGTAAAGAAAGGAAGAAAGCTGATTGGCATGATGAACTCAGTACTGTGGAGCCCCAATGTTTCACTAGAAACCAAGAAGAGGATTTTCCACTCCTTTTTTGAAGGAGTAACCCTTATAGTATGGAAATGTGGGTGGTTGGAACAAGAGATGCACAGAGCTTACAAGCTGTCGAAATGGATTTTTGGAGAAGAAGTTGTCGCATTTCCAGGGTTCAACGGGTAACTATCTGCCATAAGAAATATCTTTAAGGCGGAAAACACTATAGTCCACACCATTTACACCAAACAGCTGCTGTGGTATGGCCATTTAAGAAGAACGGGCCCAGAAAGATGGCCAAAAAAGATATTTAACTGTGTCCCGGAAGAGAGATGAAAAAGAGGCCGCCCAAGGAAAACATGGGTTCAAGTAGTTGAGGAGGTAATGGCGGCGAGAGGATTGCGGGAAGGAGATTGGGAAGACCGCGAATACTGGCGGTCCAATGTACTGGGTCTCGGTATATGACCTACGGTCATCAAATTCAGGGATAAAAAAATTATTTGAAATTAATTTTTTTTTTTTTTAAATCTATTGAAAATAATCGATAAAAAAAATTCCTATACTGTGTGGTTTTATCTAGACATAAATAATCACCTGAGCCTCCCCGATGCCAAGCTCAATCATGTCAAGAGATTTCTGAACCAGGGCCTGCCTCTCAGCACTGGACTCAGCGGCTGCTGTCATGGCAGCTTGGGCCCTTTCAACAGCAGACACAGTCAGCTCCGTAGAGAGCAAAGAATTGTGCTCATTCTTCAGTGCTTCAAGGCCTTGGATCACGATTTTCGTGTTGGCCATTATTTCTTCCTGCGTCATCTGCGTCATTTTGCCGATTGATTCAATCTTCTTCCTACAGACAAAAGAAAAAAGTATTTAAGTAAAAGTATCCCATTAAAATATAAATCTCTACACCAGGAAAAAAATAAATAAAAAATAAAGATGATAAAGATAAAGGTTGAAACAGGATAATATCAAGATGGCACCCACCACTTAATGAATTTTTTTTTTTTTACTTAATGAATTTTTTTTTTTTTTTTTTTTTTTTTTTTTTTTTTTTTTTTTTTTTTTTTTTTTTTTTTTTTTTTTTTTTTTTTTTTTTTTTTTTTTTTTTTTTTTTTTTTTTTTTTTTATTGAGAATGAGTGGAATGTACAGTGATAACATTCATTTTCACTGTAACTTATGATCGTACTAAAGTAAGCATCTAATTTACGATGATTATTTGACTATAGAATTAATGATGATATAGATACTTGGAGAGTGCAGTCAGGGAAAACACAATTAAAAATATTAGCTTATTGTGGTGACATTCCAGCTTACAATAAACGCCTTCATCAGGGTTAGAGGAAAAACTAAAAAGATATGGCAAATTTATTGTGTATTGTGTATTTATATATTTTATAAATATATTTATAAAATTATATGTATTGTGTATTTAAAAAAAAGATACAAAAAAAAAAAAAAAAAAAAACAGAATGAAAATTAAATAAAGAAAATTAGGGATTGAGAAAAAATATGAGAGGATATAGTTAATGAACAAATACATAAATAAAGCATAACAGTTAGATAGTATATTGCAATGAAGGAAAATTAAGAATGGGGTGTAATAGTATTACACATTAAAAAGTTTATAGTTTGTGAAAAGAAAAAAAAAAGGAAAAGGAAAAGAGGGAAAATGTTATAAATTATGATTTAATGAAACTTAGCATAAACTATACATAACAATTAAATTATTAAAAAAATTGATAGATAATTTTCCCTCTAGCTCTTATAAATAAACATTGGCACATTAACACATTTTAATTATTATAATTAAATGTTCCATTAATAATACTATATAATAGTAAACAACATTAAAATTAACCTCAATTAAGAATAAATTTTATCTTTGCAACAAACAAAAAATTTTTTTAAATTATAATGAATAACAACAGTTAAATTTTGCAGTGAGATTACTATCAAGTGGCAACGTAATCGATTTTGGAGAGCATTATCATGAGTGCACTAAAGATTAGTGATAAGAGTTTATGTGTTAAAATAGGTTCATTATAGTCTGGATATTAAAATGTGTACAAGGATAGAACTTGACTTGTTTTCCGAGGAAATTGTTTAATCAGATAAAGTGTATTCTATATTTAATATAAACAAATTGTCTACCATTTTATCATAATTAAAACTTATAAAAATTTACAAATATAAAATATAGCAGTAATTACTTATCATGGTCAGTCATTAGATTAAACAGTAAAATCAAAAGAATGAGTACTATTATGCTTTACCTACAAATATCCTTAAAATCAATGCAGTGACAAAATAAGTATTTTTTATATATAATTATACTTAGTATGGTATATTATTTGGTAGGTCTTAAAACATGTTACAATATCAGGTGAGTACTCAAGAAATTAGATTAGGACATCATAATAAGCTTAAAAAGGAAAGGTGTGGTTTAGTTTGATCAGGAGCATAGTCCTAAGTGGTTAAAATGGGCCACTTCTGCAAAATCATATTTAATGGAAAAAGATATCACCGAAATGAAAAAAATAGTGACCAACTAGTATCCAGTAATTATAACTGAATAAATAGGACAAATAAATTACTGAAATGACTACAGGATCTAGAAGAAACCACTTAGTTTGTTTTTCTGACAAATAACATTTTAATTTTAAATGTTAATAACAGAAATTATGAAATTAAATAACAGTTTAATCTTTTGTTTTGTTTTTTTTGTGATCTGTATTTGTTTTGTATTTATTTTTCATTTTTCTTAGTGAGTACAATTTAATACCTTAATTAATTTAAAAACATAAATAACTCCATTACTTATGAAACAGTGCACTAAAAAAGGCACTGTTAAAAAAGCATGAATTATGCACAATGCCTGGAGTATAATGTAATGTTTTCTTTTTAGTAGGGATTTGCTTCACCAATCAAAGTTTCCCTCAGCCAAACTTCTCCTCTCAGACCGTTCCACCACTCCGCTTTGTCCATCACTTCCTCCTCCATTAATTCCAGGCTAAACATACTTTCAGCCACAGCATCACTAAACCATGAAACGAGGGCTACCTCTCTCTCCTTCTATTACACTCTTCTTTCCATTCAAATACTATTTTCAGGATTCTGAAGTTATCCATCCTTTTTACAAGTCTATTCTATCTTAATTTGCTTCCCTCCATTTCCTCCAGTATATTCCATTCCTACTTCCATCCTTTCTTAAATAGTCTCATTTCTGACTTGCTGATTTCTTGATATTCTGACCGACCCCTTCCAAAAATCTTATAACGTACTACTACTTTGTCAATACATATCTCTTCCATAGGGCAACAATGGAAGAAAAAACTATTATTAAAAATATATGTTATATAAAGGTAGTAACTAATAACCATAAAAACTTCATTAAACACTTATCTTCATTTTTAATGAAATGGGCAATAGTTAACTGTTTTACAATAGGCATAATAAATAGTACTTTTATACAAATTTCTATGTATTTTATTTTTACGAGGGCAGGAGAAATCTTCGAAAGACATGCTAAGGCTATACCTAGTCACCATAAGTTGGATTCTTACCCACAAAAACTATGCCCTTCACCTGTTTTTCCTCTTCACAGAACCGCTGTTAGGCATTATATCATAGAGGGGAATATATAGATATATATATATTATATATATGTATTAGGTATAAATTATTATTATAAGCATTATATGTACGTATGTATATACCACCAGGTGTTTGGATTAGGCAATAATAGCTATATAATTCATTGAACTATTTCTGTAATGTTATGAAAATAATATTCCTTAAAAAAATAGTTAACCTTAATGTCTCCATCCTCTGATGGCAGTACTTTAAATTTTGACTAATAAATACGGTTACGATTATGTAAGAGATGTGAAAAAATTAAAATAAAAGAAAAAAAAAGTGAGAATTATTTTCTGTACATAGAACACATCTTAGATTTAATTGCCTTCAGGCGCCGCGTTGGACGATGTTTGCCGCAGCGAGAAATCGATTTCATGCCCCTACCTCAACAATTACTGCAAATAGATCCTAGACCATTCCACATATAGTTGAACATTATATTTAATATTTTATATAAAATACCATTTATTATATACAACTTAATAATAGTCTATGTCATAAAAATAGAAAAAATAATTTATAATACATACTGAAATTCACTACTCAATCGAATAGTGGTTCCAAGGTGGCATTGTAACCAACCGGATGCGGCTGAATCCTAAGGTTTACAGAATACACAAGATTGTCTATTAACGTTCAATCAACTAAAGAAAGAAAATAACGGAAATTACGTCACCTCGCCTGCCAATTCAAATATCGTATTTTATAGAATATTATGTAAGTAATATATATCTTGAATTATAATTTAAAGAAATAATATTTATTTTTTTAAAGTTAGTAACGAAATTCTGAAACTAGTTGAGAAGCATTTCCCCACATTAAACTTATATTTTTTTAAATTTTTCATCGCTTAAATGATCCATAAAAGAAAGAATGTTGATATTGATTTGCAATAAAATTCTGAATCTTATTAAGAGAGACTGGCTAATTTTGATGCCAGTCTCTTTAAAAACGCGGTGGTAATGTTTTGTTTATTCAAATTTACTAAGACGAACTTTTTATCCATTGAATCACAAACAAATCTCACTCATATATAAAAAAATTAGACAAGAGAGTACACATTTTAAAGTTGTCTTCATTTTTTTTTCTACAACAACAAACACAACCTTAAGAATTGAGGCAGGCACAATGACAGACAACATGGCGGCTCATATTTATTATGAAGTTGATATGCAAATCTGTCGATTAATTGTCTACTGTTAATTTTGTTTGATAATTAGATAATAATATGGACTCGAATTGTAGACGCTAGTTATTACGCTTAGTTATTGGTATCTCCTTATTAATGGAGGGAACGTTTATTAAGAGAACATCATATAATAAATATGTAATAGTTCAGTTTATTTATCTTCTTATTTTTTCTTTTTTTTAAACCTTTTGAATACTTTTAGAAGTATATAATTTTAGATAATATTTTTTTTTTCGAAGAAGAAAACTAATGCATGACTTTTGAGATGTTCATGCAAAACAAGAGATAATAAAAATAAAATGTTTTAGGGCTCGTGGTATGAAAAAGAGAGGTGAGGATCTAGAAAGTAGAGAATTGACAAATGTAATCCATTCTTCTTCACGGCTCTGCTATCTCTAAAGTCGCTGGAGCAATCATTCCTGCCTTAAACATCCGGGAAAAGTTCTAGAACGTAGTGAATTCGTGCCGTTCTCGGATATCTCTAGGGTTGTTACCTTCCAACGCCTCAATAGCAACAAACGGGTACTAACATAAAACTTTAGATTGGTATGCTGGCTATTTTGGTAGGAAATATAATAAAAACAATACTGCAAAAATGAATAAAAAAAAAAATATATATATATATATATTTTTAGACCGTTTTTAGACTTACTTTCAATTCGAAACCCTAATGGAATAATAGATACAGAATGGTGGAAAAAAAACAATACATTCCGGAAGATATTTACATTATACTAGTCAATGCCCCAAAAGTTATAAAATAAACACCGCAAAAAACACTAAAAACGCAATTATTGCCTATCAAAAAGGCTCAGGAAAACACTCACAAATAACCATAAAACTGACTACACGGTCACATTCAAAAATACCTCCACCATTAATAAATTGTTTACCAAAACCAAAGATACGGATAAGTTAGAGTTACAGACTAATATTGTTTATGAAATTCCGCGTGAAGATAGTTGTGGTAAGTCTTATTTTGGTATATCGGAACAATATCTTAAACGACGAGTGTATCAACATAAATACAGTTGCACGTCTATAAATAAAAACCCGAACAAACCTGACCAAACAGCTCTCACCACACATTACAGGCAAACAAAACATACTTTTAAATTTGATTTCCCCAAAATTATTCACCATGAACAAAATAATTTTAAAAGAAATATTAAAGAAATGATAACCATAGAAAAATTTAAAAACCGCGCGATAAACAAAAGATCAGACGTTTTAAATCTTAACACCTGTTATTCCAACTTAATACATTCAGACCAATAATATACATTTACATTTATATACATCATACAAACCATGCTTCCATTTATTAGTATATTACACTGAAATATTTTTGTACCTGCATCTTTGGGAATACCCACACAGCCCTTTTAACTTAATTTTTAAGAAATAGGGTTTTCCCCACTAACCCTTGTTAACTGTTTGTTTAAACTCACTCCCCTAGGTTAGTTGTGTACTAGAATTATTAGTCTATTCATATCCACCAGTAACATTGTAAGTAGCTTCATACTCCTCTATATTCTGTTATTATATATATTTGTATTACCCTACACATGTATATACCTACCTGTACTGTAGCTAACTTCATGTTTTTAAATAACTTGTATAACTTATATAATTTTATTGTAACCTGTTTTTCACTGTAGGGCATGATTATGAGAACAATATAGTCTTGAAACGTCGCCAAAATAGTTTTTTTTTTATTTTATGACTGAACCTCAAGAACCTTACTAAACATTTAATAGTAACAGTCAAGAAATTTATCCATATATATATATATATATATATATATATATATATATATATATATATATATATATATATATATATATCTGTGCCTCGGAGGTGTTATGACACAATGTCCATTTTTTAGTAAAATTACATTATTACGTATTCATATTCACATTTTTTCTCTTTACTTAGAGGTATAGAACTTTGTCCTAGACCAATTAATTGTAAGGTGAATTACACAAAAAAAAATTATTTTTTCTTATTGGGGCATAACATCCCCTAGCCACCTCTAACCACTAGGGCAGAAAGGACGGGTTATCCTACAGGTAGCCAACCTATTCTAGCCAGGGTTGGAAGGTCAAAATTCATTTTATTCACATAAATATAATGAACAGCAGAGGAAATGAAATAATTTAAAAACTAAACCAATTCAAACAGCTCTCCTGTAAAGCTACGAAAATGTGACATAGTATTGTATGCCTCCCAAGTACAGATATAGGTGTGGGTGTGTGTGTTTTTTGATGAATGAACAATGCGGAAATAATTTTTATAACTTCTTTTCTTTCATATCTATCCTTTATTGATATTTACAACTATATACAAAACATACAATACGTAAACATGCGGTAAAATAATGAAAATGAAATTTCAATAACAGGTGAAGAACTAGTTGTAGTACTTCAATAACTATTACACATTAGAAAGTCCCTAAGCCATCTTCTTTTTTTCCTCAGAGGCTGATCGGGAATCGAGTGAGAAGGAAGTTGGGAAACTACTAGAGGATTCGAGTACCTTGTCATGGGAAGACTAACTATCTTGCTCGGGCGAAATTTGCAACATATGGGACATTTAGATCATTATGGATAAGTTTAAAAAGGAGTAAAAAGGAGCATAGAGGATTTTAGGAAGGATTTTGGATTGGAAAGATTGGAAATGAGAAGAATTGGAAGGTTTAGTGGAGCCCCAAAACTCAACTCCTTAAGTCCAAATGGATCTAATTACTGTTACGTAAATAAGTCTTTTGTACTTAATTAGGAGCTTTGAACGCTGCCAAGTTAATCTTGGAGTAATCGAAAATGACGGGCAGTTTCTTGTTCTTGAAGTCTCCTACGTGAATTCCAAGTAAAGCGTTTGTTCAGGAGTCCTATGTAGAGGATCTGTTTAGCGGGGGTCTTTAAAAATTCGAGATAAAAAATAATATTTCCTATTTTATTTATTATTTTCCCTCCTTATTATTATTTATCATTATTCCATTAATTACTATACTCCTAGAGTCCATTAGACGAAAGAAAAAAAAATACATATGGATTTATTTTCGATGTAAAATCCCCCCAAAAAATTATAACTAAAAACAGCGTCGAATCGTTCGGTTGGTGCACCAGGTTAGTATCCCTATATTCTGAATCGAAAAAAAAAACTTTCTCTCCTTCTATAGCTTACTATATATTTTTGCAGCTATTCTTCATAACCGAAAAGTAATCTTTTCTGTTGGAAAATAATGCCTACCTTTCATTTAAATAAATATATAAGCCTAAATTTGTTTTTTTATAGCATTTTGTGGTACCACTTTAATTTAATTATTTCTTCAACTTCATTGTGCTGCATGAATAAAATTTATATACGTAAATACAAATTTATTTTTAATGAAATACAGTTATGTTTAATTATAAACATATAATTAAAACCCCTTGGAGGAGGAAACTATGATCGACCGCAAAGTTGATAATGCCGCCCACAACCGCCAACGCCTTCCTATCTACACCATTATTGTCCGCAACAACAGATGTCCGAATATTCATACTAATAGCCATTTTCCTAGAAGATTTTTACTTTCTAATGCAACAAGATAAATCGAATTAGAGACGCTTTCACTTTTCCAAGAGAGTGCTAAGGGATAACGTAAGTCACAGCATTAAGCAGACTGCAATGGGTTGGTGCATTGGCTAGGATCGATAATGCATAAGTACTCAATGGTTGAGGAAACATCTATAAATATTTAGCAACTTATCACCGTTTGATTGGATTAAGGTTGTTTTTGTTTTAATTAAAATTTGTTTTCTTAATAATAAATAGGTCGAAATATAATATAGGTCTACTAATAATCCGAGGCAATCAAGGAATTTGAATTTAACAAAACTTTTGAATTTTAATTAATTCCAAAGTTGATTATCATTTCTAGCTCCGTTATAAGTGACTTGATACAGTCCATATTAATAACATTACCATACTTGAGCGTTCATTATGAGAATATATATCCTAGATTTGGGCAGTATAACTACCAACTACTCATTAAAACTACTTCAGTGTAGTTGTTGCTACAACCAACTACATTTGTAGTAAGAAAAAAACGTCTAACTACATTATTTTACTAGTTTTTGATGGTAGATAAATATTAACTAGTTAAAAAAACATGCTTGCACATTTCTAACTAATAATTACAAATATAGTTAACAGTTGCAAATACAACTATACTAAAGCAATTATAATCAGTGATTGGTAGTTAAAACTACATATTGCACAAATCTGATATATCCCCCCGGCTGTCGTGAAGACGATAAGTCAAAATTGTGCACTTTCAGTAAGCAAATTTTTGAGCGTTTACCCAAATCCTGTAAATACTCTAAAAACACCATTTAGGCCGAGATCGATTTTTCATGATATAAAACAAAAATAATAAACATACAGAAGTTAGAAGGCTCCAAAATGCGGAACTGCGGGAGCATTATTCGGTAGATATAGTTCAGGTAATAGCAGGCGCGACGGTTAAAGTGGGTTTGTAAAGTCGTTGGATTTAGTAATGACCTAATTCCCTGAAAAGTAATCAGTTTTAAGCAGCTGGGTAAATGTCCAGGGGGTGGGAGGATTGCGTCAGGGCTGATCTTGGAAATTTGAGTTTGGGTGGGAAGGATCGGAAAGAGGTGTATGGTCATAGGTTGGTGGTGTCGGCGTCGAATCATGGGACTGGCTATATATATTCCCTTATATATAAGGTTTCTCCAAATCCTCTGGCTAGATCCCCTTCAGTTCCTCACACCCCTATAATTCTCCTCACAGGTTAAAAAGTCGTCCCATGACCTATTGTACAATTCGACAAAGGAGCCTTCTCTCATGCTAGCAACGTTTGCGGCTCATGGGCACTCACTCTGCCTCTACTGGTTCACGAACCAGAGACGCGGCAAAAGCGCTAGGATCTTCTGGAGCCCTCACATGGTGGCGGGGGGAGCTGGCAAGGAGAACGCAGTCTCAGTCTAAATTTGTATGAATGAATGTGATTTTTTAAATTTATTTTCCTTCTGATATAATTCGTTATTGTACTATTACTTTTGTTTGTTTTTTTAGTGTAGAAATTAATTTCTTTATTTAAGTTTAGTATTATAATTATAGAGAGGCAAGGTAGCTCAGTGGGTAAGGTGTTTGACTACCAAGCTCCCGGTCCCGAGTTCGAGACCGACTGAAGGCAGAAAATTTATTTTCTGTTATTTCGGTTGTAGCTAGATTTCGAGGTCGGGAGACCCTCCTGGGGCACACCCAGCCTCTACAAAGTAGGTACCCTTAAATGGGGAAAAACCTGGCGGTTGAGCGAGATTTAGACCAAATCTCCTCCTTTCACAACCGTTGGCCTGAACCCAAGACCCTTCATGGGTTGTAGTGGTACAGGTTTAATTTAATTTAATTATAATTATATTCTATTTTATTATTACTTTGATTCTCTTGTAAAGAAGCCATGGATATGAACTTGTAGTACTATTATTTAACTGTGACA
The DNA here is from genome assembly GCA_003667255.2 of Euschistus heros. NCBI lineage: Eukaryota > Metazoa > Arthropoda > Insecta > Hemiptera > Pentatomidae > Euschistus > Euschistus heros. Next base: position 1,199,610 of record RCWM02000067.1, read on the forward strand.
GATCGTAATATATTCTCAAAATGATAAGTTAAAAAAAAAAAAAAAAAAAAAAAAAAAAAAAAGAGCATACGTTTTCATTTTCAGTATACATATATGATTTTTCTGATGAGGATGAATCTGTCTATAAATATAAAATTTTGTTCTTCGTTCCCCCCCCCCACAACCATATATCGTTTAATTTTTTTTCCATTTATTTATAACTGAATATACATCAAGTAAATAAGTTGATTTTAAATTTTATGGTATCATAAATATTGCAGGGAAACTACTCATTGGTGAAACTGAAATAAAAGTTCTGAATTAGACAAACTTAAAGCCAGGTTTTTTTTAGACGCTTCGAAGGACTTTCAAGAATCGAATAGGTAGCAAGCTGAGGTAGAAGTTGATTGAATGAAGGTGGGAATGTAGCTTGTTCAGAAATGTAAGTGGCCTTAGAAGAGAAGTAATATAATAATGTACTTTGTTTTTTGTGGAAACTATGCCAAATTTGTAAACATTCAAGTGTATCGGTAGAAAACGTGTGTTCCTGAGTATCGCAGATGATATTTTGTTTATAATGCGATATTGCCATTGGTCTCCATTCATGACAGAACTATTTACCGACCTTGATGAATGTTTTATCAGATAAAATCGATAACGTTTGTCTATCAACAATGAACGAACGGTTCAACTCAAATCAACAAAGTTCACCGGTTGCTTTAAAATGTTGGTAATATGTTACATACGAATACACAATTTGTTTTTATATGCCTGCAATAAGGAAATAAAAAACCCCAGATAACAACGGATTTCATAACGTATCCACCTAGAATCAAGATAACTCTCAATAGCCACTTTTTAGTAATATAAAATAAGAGCACTTTATATAGGGTACATGAAATGTTTTTGTTTTTGCACAAACTGAACTTAAACATTCTGTTACTTTTTATTAACACGTATGTATATTTGTATGTGTATATATATATATATATATATATATATATATATATATATATATATATATATATATATATAAAAATATATATATATATATATATATATATATATATATATATATATATATATTTTCAACTACTATTATTTGTTATTTTATTCTAAAAAAATATCATTTTATTTTAAGGCTCTGAGAGCCCTTCACTGTAAATTATTTTTTATTCTTAAGGGAACTAAGGTTCCAAAAAAATTATGAACTTTTTTTATTTATTCACTTGTTAAACGGGTGCGACGGCCAATTATACTAAAATAAGATTAAGATATACAATAACCTTAAGTAAGTTTCCAGGCAGTATATCAATAAGCTCTGGAGGGTGAGCTGGGCAGGATGGAAGAAACCGAGATTCCTAAGAAAGTCCAAAAAAAAAAGTGACGCATCGCACAAAAAGAACTGGATGATCGAAGTTACGGTGTGTGTGACGGCCGAAGTTAGTAGCCTTTTAAGGATCAAGACAGGTTTGGAGTATGGATGCATGAGGAAGTTAACACATACCACGGAATGTAGGAACACGAAAATAAGTAAGTATATTAATATTTTTAATGGAAAGTATGTAATAATTGAAAAAGTGCATACGAGAAATTCAAGAGGCTTTTCCATTAGTTTTATTTTTTATGATAAAGGCTTTCCTTTATAAAACAAAAAAACGGAATGGAGATAGAAAATCACTTTAAAAACACAAATGAAGAGAACAACTAGGTCGTAGGAACTACGACAGATAGCATTCTAATAAAGTTGAATGCTTCTATACTTGGATGCTGATTGTGAACGTACCAGGTCCTACGTTTTATCAATTGAGAATTCCTTTTGCAGAAAAGTGCAAACAGCCAATTAAAATTTGTAGGTTGTTTTAAAACATACTGAAAGCCTGTCCTCCTTCATTCCAAACAGCTATGGGAAAAAAGTAAATCGTAAAAAGTAAACAATCAGTCGAGTTTTTATACAGGTCAGATAACTCCTGATAACTGCCAATCCTCGGTTATCCGTTAAATATTTATGTCACACATGGCTGAAGATATTTATAAGATTAAGATCAACGATATTATAAATTCGCGTGTTATAGTGAAGAAAAAAGAGAAGATTTCTTCAACACAAACAATATAATATCAATAAATATTGTGGTAACGGTCGGGTTAAGAGGAGGCACCAAACTGGCCTCACCCGCGCTACACCGACCAGTTCGATCCTTACGCTTCACTTCGAGTTTACATTTATCGATAGCTCTTTCCTATAACCTCACCTGTAAACAATCACTTCTACAGTTTCAACTTGGATTGTGTTGTTTAGTGTGTTATATTGATATTTAGTCTTCTTAAATGAAAATAAGTGAAACAGAAGTTAACAAAATGAATTTCATAAAGGATTAAGGGTTTTGTCAATTCATGTTATCTTATTCCCTCTTATCTAATGTGTTAAAGTGTTACAAAACTTAAGAACATTAATTTGTACATGGATTTGGTGTTTTAAATATTTTTATTTGTTGTATCAATTGGAGTGATAAAATTTCGGTATGCATATTTTGTGAATGGATTCTTTGTCATCCATAATACTTATTGTCCTAAAGTGTAACAGATTTTATAATGTAAATAAGTAAAACAGAAATTGACAAAATGAGTTTCATAAAGGATTGTGTTTTATCAATTCATGTTTTCTTATTTTCCTCTTATCTAATGTGCAAAAGTGTTACAAAACTTAAGAACATTAATTTGTATATGGATTTGGTGTTTTATATATTTTTATTTGTTGTATCAATTTAAGTGATAAAATTTCAGTATGCATATTTTGTGAATGCATTCTTTGTGATCCATAATACTTATTGCCCTAAAGTGAGACAGATTGTATAATTATTTCAATAAAACATATCGATCTAAAAATAAATGTGAGAAAGTATATTATAGGTTTTATATTTTCTTTTTTCCACTTCCCTTGAGAAAATATAGCAGAAATTAACATCATAACTTTCAATAAGGATTCTGTCTTATATTATATCCCTTATAACATGGAGAATGGACAATGTGAAAATAATCACAGATTAAGAGGTAAATGACATTATATAACTGCAAAACTATTGGTGCAATGTTATAGATTAATGTATTTTTAAACATTTTTAGAAGCCTGATGATGGAGCATTGTCTCCGAAAAATGTAGCTGCAAATGTTAAATAAATAGGAGTTATGTGAAATAAATACTTAAGGATTCTGTCTTTTAAATATTTATAATTTGTTATTTACACTTCCCTCACAACACAAAGTTTATCAGGAATTAACATTACTGGTGGTTTAGCATTATATTAATTTTCATTTAATATAAAATAAATTCAAAATTGATTTAGTGTCTTATATTTTGACATTTTCTTATTTCTAATTTTAATATCATAAGGTAAACAGAAGTTAATATTACATTGAACAGGGATTTAAAGTTTCTCCGTAAATAAATGAGAATAACCTTTCCCCTCGAAAAGTAGCAACTAAAACACCGAAATAAATCGGAAGAACGTAAGAATCGATAAAAGGTATTCTCGGCGGGCGTAGGAGCTGCCTCCTCTTAACCCGACCGTTGCCAATATTGCTAACACGCAAGCAGTAAAAATTCATTTTTATTAAAATAAAAAAAAATAATAATAAAAAAAACCGACTTCCAGATTAAACCAACTTGTAACAATAATATCTTAATTACTTTGAAACAAAGAGTATTAAAGGACAATCAATAAAATTATCAATAGTGTAAAATTATCCTATGGTATGTATCTATTCACAATTTATGGTTAGTTATTTTTGGAGTGGATGCGAGCCATTCACATTCATTGAAAGTTTCAGCCCCTGCTTCCACAAGAATAATCATTTATCCATTTATTTATACATCATCTTCCGGATGTAACCTAATGTCTATAATTTTTCCTATTTCAAGTTATGTTAATAATAAGTTACATTCACAACTGTAGCCCTGTTACATATTATATAAACATATTTCTAACATTATTTTCTATTTCCTTTAAGTGCAGAATAGGATGAAACTAATAAGTATAATTGTATTAGTAATAAGAGCTAAACAACTAGAAACAAAGATAGCTTCATACTCAGCATATTTATGTAGTAGGTAACCCGAAAAAATTTGTACATTAAATAAAGGTATGTTTTCAGGTTAATGAAGAAATAATAAACTAATGAGAAACTAACAAAAAATATGTTTTTTACCGATTAAGCTTTAGTCTGAATTGAACACCTTAGCTTATTCTCAATGAAAAAAAAAAAAAAGTTCATTCTTCGTTATCACAGAAAACATAAATCAAAATTTTATGAGAGGGGTGGGAAAAATTCAGTTTCTCCCTGATCATGGATATGTCTAACAATAACCTACTGCTCCTTCGTTAAGTTTCTGCTTAGGAAACTGTCGGCAAATTTTCAACCCGAACAACGCCAACAGAGCAAGAGCGAGTCGAAAAAGCTCCAACACTTAAAAAATGTAGATAAAAGTGACTTTTTTCATTCAAACCAATAAAGCTTCTAAGCGGTAGATCCGAGGGTTTTCAAGGGGTTTTTAGAGGGGTTTCAAAAACCCCTAAAATTAAAAAAATAGACATACGTAACTTTTTTTTCATTTAAACATCCTTAACGGTAGATTCTAGCCACAAAAATTATACACCAAAAAATATTTTCCATTAATTGTGTGATAAGAAAACTGTCGACAAATTTTCGATGTAAACAACACCAACAGAGTTACATTTTTACAAATTGTTACATTTTTTACTATGAAGAAAACATTGCACCAAAAAAGTATAGAACCCCAGCCAAAAGACAATTTCCATGTCAAAAATGGTTTCATCCCATTACAAACATCATAGAACTCTAGCCATGACTGTAGGTTAGCGTCACAGGAGAACATATGCGGCCTGTTTATTGTTCACAGGAGGCAGTTGGATAAACAAGACATTTTAGGGGGGGAGGATCCCGAGAGATGAGGAAGCAGGAGAGGATATTACGCAGTAAAAGGTCGATAGTAAATTCTGTCTAGATTAAATTCAGACATGGAGATTTAAAAAGCTATTAATGTTGTGCATAGTCCCTTAGAAAAACAAACGAAATTGTGGCTATAAAATTCCTAAAAACTAAAAATCGTTAAGTGCATTATTGCAACAGACTACGAAACCACTGGGGTGGAAACTAGGGAACTAAAATTTGACACCAGATTTTGTAAATTCTACGATGAATTTAGCGGTAAGCTGAGCTGTAATATTACCGTCTATAGCACTGTTCAATGGGGGAGTGGTTAAAGGAGTCTCTGATGGCATCCATAATCCAGAATTCTAAACAACACGCTTAACAAACCTAACGCACTTAACCTACTATTCACAAGTGCCACAGAAATATGGCCTTAAAGAATTTTAATCGAAACAGCTTCTCAAGTTAAATCGAATAATTAAAACACATTTCTTTAACTTTTCACTCTCTCTTAACTGACCCTATCTAATTATATGGATCTCTTATAATCATGTATACCATTTTAGCATGTCAGACATAAAACATTAGCCTAAATTTATAATTTTCTTATGGTAATGGTATTCATACTTTTATAGGAATTATTTTGATTTTATATTTTTTTTTTCATTTAGTTGTTCTCCCTTAACAATGTCGTTTGTAATAATTATATTCAATACTGACTGTTTGTCTTCTTTCCTGTTTTAGTTTTTCCTATTATTTTGTTGGTTTGTTTTAATGTAAATCTGTATCCATTTGTCTAATGCAATGTCATTTTTAAGGGACTTTGCCCTAGGATAAAGTTTTATTTCTATTCTAATAGGGAAAAAACGTTTAGATACAACTTTAGTATGTAAGTATGATTTAATTATTATATTATATACTAAAGAAAACCAAAGATAGTTAATTTCAATCAGCAGACCATCTTCATGAATGTTTGGCTCAGACGGACATAATTAAAGAGGACAGGCTCTGAAAGGTTGCGACCTTATTGGCAAAGGGCAGCCTTCAGGGCGGGCCAAAAGGTTCCGCTCCGATGGCCTGGAGAACCTTTGAGCATGATTAATTTAACTCATATTATATTATATAGCCGTGTATTATGCCTACAATAATCAGCCTTTTACAATTTTTTTTCTCCCTAAATATTAGGCTTTAGACTACGACCAATTAGATAAACACTGTTACAGCTACAGAAATAAACTGTTACATTGGTAGAGAGTTAAGAAAATCATCCGTTCTTAAAATATAAATAAATAATTGCTACGCTGAAACGTTAAGGTATGTATTCGCTATTGAAAAATGAAGAAACATAATCACGTTTAAACTGCTTTGCATGTACAATTAAAACATCTAGAGAAATATTAATGCAACATCCTTCTTGCTACGGAGTTCTCGAAGGCATAGCTAACGTTTACCATTCCTTAAATAACAAATGAAAATCAGAACCTTTGGTACATTTATCTTCTTAAACAAAAATTAGTAAAACGTCATTCGTTTACTGTGCATGGTCAGGATTGCATTCAACTAGCTATATTGTATATGTATATATATATTTAGTTTAGTTCTCATATAATTAGTTATTTTTTAATAACATTTTTTGTTTGTTTTTTTATATGTGTTACACCGAGATATATATCGAGAATAAAAAAAGCTGGTACTGACATCAATAGACAAAATCTTTACTTTCTGCAATAGCAGCCGTGGATTGACTGCGGTGTAGGAAGACCCTACTGGGTCACAAGTGGGTAACCGGCTATTCCTTGGACCCAGAGTGAAAATTCAAGGTTGAAAGTAGAATCTAACCACATCAATGAATAAATCTTGACCTTCCCACCCTGGCTGAGTAATAGTTCTGAATAATACGATAAAAATTTGAGAGAGAGAGTGTGTGTGTGTGTGTGTGTGTGTGTGTGTGTGTGTGTGTGTGTGTGTGTGTGTGTGTGTGTGTGTGTGTGTGTGTGTGTGTGTGTGTGTGTGTGTGTGAGAGAGAGAGAGAGAGAGAGAGAGAGAGAGAGAGAGAGAGAGAGAGAGAGAGAGAGAGAGAGAGAGAGAGAGAGAGAGAGAGAGAGAGAGAGAGAGAGAGAGAGAGAGAGAGAGAGAGAGAGAGAGAGAAAGAGAGATTAAATCAAATCAATAAAACATTATTAACTTCAGAAATAGCTTGAAAGCTCAAATTTAGTCTATTTTAGATAAGCCTGAAGAGTTTTGACCCGCTTTGGAAAAAAAAAAATTGAACATTTTTCCCACGGGTTCAAAGCCTGTAAACAAATTAATGAGAGAAACCTACAACCGAGTAACATATTACATATAATAATTAATTACATAGGAGTGAAAGTAAGGAACATTGGAGCAGCGAATGAAAACGATATATTTAGCATTTCCCACGGATGTTAGAGGCAAAAAAAACTTACTCTTTTAAGAGTTTCGTTGTAGCAGTATATAAAAGCAGATTTATGAAAACCTAAAATTTGTAACTGAAAAATATTTCAAACGTATGAAGCTAAAGAAAAAATCTTGGAGTACATACAAATGTTAATCTCCAAGAAACAAGTATTGAGTTTAAAGAAAGCAATAGTTAGCGACTGTATGGAGTGGCGAAGACTGAGATGGAAGTGGGAGAGTTATCAAGCAGGAGTATGAAAAGAGCCCTGGGAGGAATACAAGCACACGGAAGAAACCTTAAACGAAAATTAAAATAGTTTACATTTTCCCAAAGAAAAGGATTAAATAAAATAAATACTCCATACCATAAAGCGAATGGATAAGTACTCTGATATGACAATTCATAATAACATATCTGTCATGTTCGGTACCATAAGTAATAGGTTATATTGTACCATTACTAGACTATTTAATCAATTTGATATTTAGTGTAGGTGAACTGTTACATGATCAATGATTAACAAAACGTATATTTATAAGACAAAAATTTTTTTACTCAGGCTAGACGAATAGTCAATTCAGATAATATAAAAATTTAAAATAATGAATAATTATACAATATACAATTGAGATTTAATTATAAAGCAAAGGTGCAAGGTGACTGTATCCAAAGACCGTGACACACTTCTAATCTGGAAGGTCTGGGTCGGTCGTGACAGCTGTACATTTCCGGCATGATAAAACTTAATACCCAACATATTTCGAATGGGAATTTTAGGATAATTAATCAAAAAAGAAAATTTATAGAAAAACAAATAAAACATTAACATTTATCAATACGTGATTTTAAATTCCTAACCCCAAAATAATCCCAAATACCACATATAATAGTATTTAAATTTGTCATTAAAAAAAAAAATTAAAATTAAAATTAAAACAGCGAGTCTCAATTTATTATTTAAATATCGTCTGATTAACCACAAAATTTATTTACACCAATAAAAAGGAGTTATGATTAAGTTAGAGAAAATAAAGGGAGCTTATGTAAGCGTAAAATAAAAACAAGTTCACAGCTGTTAAGTGAATAGCAAAAATAATAACTAGTTAAAGGTCGTAAGTTCTCACCGAGATTCTGGATAGATAAAAAAAAAATACCAGTATATACCAACTAGTAATATCTAACATTCCTTATTTCAAATCAGCAATACCGAAACGAATGAATTAATATTTGAAAAACACCAATATCTTCAAAAACACCTAGAATTTATAAAAATCGTCTTAAGTACTACAGATTTCATTTTTCAGCAAAAGTAGTGTAAGACCAATTTCATTCAAAATAAGCTAAGAAAATCCTGACTTGCAGTCTAATTAGCTCCCTGAGAGCAAAAACCCCAACTCAAGGGTCCCCTGATTACACTTGGGGTTTTTATTATTCCTCCACCACAAAACACCTACTGGCACCATCAAAATGCAAACGCCGGAAACAAGTGCAAATTGTGGACAAAAAGCCAAAACTAACCATAAGGAATGCCAAACGCTGAATGATCTCCGAAATGGGAAAATTTTCACTAGCGGCTCAAGAGTCTCCATTTTACAGAAATTCCACCACCAATCTAAAGTTGCCAATCTTACAGTACATCTCCACCAGGTACAAAGCAACAGGGGGAGGTGATAATCTATAGACCATATACTTATTTAATACTAAAAGACATGGGCAAGTATGCAAAGCGACATAAACCATATCCATAGTTAGTAAGGCTTCTTAATAAATGTTTCAAATTATTCATGTACTTAATAATCTAATCAACAATATTTTTATTCTCCTACAGCTGTCATAGTAGGTAACTCAAACCTGGGACACAGATAATGCACTTCACATGCTTAACCACAGGCTCTTTTTCAATCCTATTATAGAAGAACAATGGACTTGATTTATGGTGTAACTTGATTACACGAAAAACAACCAGACATTGCACTGGTCACTAAAACTCATTTGACACACCCACCAAAACTTTTCATACCAGACAGACTACTTTATAGTTAGAACCTATTACTCTGATAAGGCGGCACATGGCTGGGCTACCATTGCTGTCAAAGATCACTGAAACAATCCCAGATATATAATCTACTGATTTGACACATCACACCACACCAGCGAGTTTGTAGCCCTCCCCGAGGTACGTGCTCACACCAGCAATGTTTTCTTATTTCTAAAATCACTGGGTAGATGCTTAACCCTTTGGAGCCAATTTAACGACGAAAAAAAAGTTGAGTTTCGACTCTGTACCCCAAAAGGTAGGAATCAGAACAGTTCCATCCACGAGCTTTCATTAGAAACAATCTAACCTGTTATACCTACTTACTGAACAAAACTTTATACTTCACTTATTTATCTGTAAGGTACTTCGGGATATTCCCGGTATCATCAAATGAGCTCTAACCTTTGCTCAGATTATTTTTCGGTTGTCTTAGATGCACCTTCTGAGACAGAAAAAAAGGCAATGAATGGGAACATAAACTGAGATCTTCCTCTTAAGTTTCAATTCGCATGTCAATTAAAACTAAAGAGAAACTAAAATCAGACACTTTCAAAATCAATCTAGAGCTCAGTTGTCGTCAGAATTCAGAAAATAGAAGAGACTCAACCAACAACACTATCCACAACAAAACATAAGGGATTTAATCACATGAAGGGAAGAACCCTTAATGTTTGGCAGACGTTAAGAGTAAAGTTTATTTTCCGTCAAGTATTGATGAAATACAGATACTGTATTAGATGCTCCTTCCTATCCTAGAAAGAAAATTTCCAGTTTTTAGATATATAACTAAACATTTATAACTTGATATATATATATATATATATATATATATATATATATATATATATATATATATATATAGGAGAGAGAGAGAGAGAGAGCTAAAAAGGGCTCAATAACTTTTAATAGATGAGAAGAAGAGGGTAGTAGGGAGTAGTTACTAGGAGAATCTAACTCTAGCAGCAGGCCAATACTGACCAATACTATACTAGCTAGTCTCCTGGCTGGCTAAAATCCAATCCAATCAAGTTGAGAGAGTAGCACACTCCTTAATATCTTAGTATATAGGTTTTATATTTATTTATTTATACATATATATATATATATATATATATATATATATATATATATATTCATTTAAATTTAATGGAAAATAATAGCTGAGGGCATAATAAAATATTCAATATAGAAAACATTTATTAGGAATTGCCACATCAATTTGACAATATAAAAGAAGTTTATTATCAAAATCAACAATATATAGCACGGAATCAATGATTTTGGTTATTCAAATTATTCCCCGTCTCCTTTTCTATTTCTTTTGTTTATGCTTCTTTATGTTGCTAGTTTTTGCTAATGACATAATTTTCTATTATTTTTCTTTTGTGTTAATTTTTAATTTTCTTTCCCAAATCAACAAACAATTCATGTAAAATACAGGTATTATGCAAATCCACATGAAACTTGGAAAAAAAATATTACTACTAAAACAAAGGTAGATTTCAAATTTTAGGGATCGTTTCCGACTACCACAACACTTACTATAGAAGCGTTCAAAGCTCCCAGTAAATTAAAAAAGACTTATTTACATAAAAATAATTAGGCCCATTTGGACATACGGAGTTGATTTTTGTGGCTCCACTAAACCTTCCAATTCTTCTTGTATCTAATCCTTAGAATTCAAAAACCTTTTTAAAATCCTCAATGCTCCATACTTCGTCACAAACAAACTTATTCCTAAAGATCTTAGTGTCCAGATACCTATATTTTCATAGTTAACTCCATACACATTCGAATCCACTTGTCTCCCAACTTTCCTCACACTCTCAATTTCCAATAATCCTCCGAGGCGTCTAAAAAGAAGATGGCCAAGAGACCTACAAATGTAAAACGATTATGGAAGTGCTACTTGTGAGAAGTTGTATACATGTCACTGACGTGTCATTGTAATCAGTTCCCTAAAATTTTTTTTTTTTGTATATAATGCTTACAATTGTAAATCATAATAAATGGTTTTAAAAAGATATATAAAAAATTAGGGATATGCGAAATCCCTAAAATCTAAAATTTCCCTAACATTTTGATTGGATTTCACAATTTTTCACGATTATGAGGGGGGTTCACAAACCTATACAGAATTTTTAAAATTTCTTTTAATTTTGTGTCGAAACAAGTTCCTTTTCATGGGTTGTTACTGTATAAGTATTTTTTAAAATTATTATTGAACAGCTACAGCCAAAGACCTTTAACCTTTGATCACAATTTTTTTTATTATAGAGAGTGCCAAACGAAAGTTTATTCAGATTTAAAGATATTAAAATATCCGAAAGGGGAGTGCCTAATAGGCTAAGTAGAATAAATATAATAAAAATATATTTTTGAGCAAGAAAGCCAAATAATTAGTACCAAGATGCTTCTGTCCGAGTAGAGATCAGTCTATAGAATGAAATAATCTAGTAATAATTTTCTTTCTTTTTTAAACATTTATTGAGTAATTATTACAATCTGCCACAAATGTGGGCAATAAGTAATATAGATGATCTATGACTAGTAATAAAAAAAAAAATTGTATAAGGTCATCTATACTATAATAGGATTTGTACTATTTTGTTTTTAAATGACGGGGAGTGCCTAATAGGCTAAGTAGAATAAATATAATAAAAATATATTTTTGAGCAAGAAAGCCAAATAATTAGTACCAAGATGCTTCTGTCCGAGTAGAGATCAGTCTATAGAATGAAATAATCTAGTAATAATTTTCTTTCTTTTTTAAACATATATTGAGTAATTATTACAATCTGCCACAAATGTGGGCAATAAGTAATATAGATGATCTATGACTAGTAATAAAAAAAAAAAATTGTATAAGGTCATCTATACTATAATAGGATTTGTACTATTTTGTTTTTAAATGACGGGGAGTGCCTAATAGGCTAAGTAGAATAAATATAATAAAAATATATTTTTGAGCAAGAAAGCCAAATAATTAGTACCAAGATGCTTCTGTCCGAGTAGAGATCAGTCTATAGAATGAAATAATCTAGTAATAATTTTCTTTCTTTTTTAAACATATATTGAGTAATTATTACAATCTGCCACAAATGTGGGCAATAAGTAATATAGATGATCTATGACTAGTAATAAAAAAAAAAAATTGTATAAGGTCATCTATACTATAATAGGATTTGTACTATTTTGTTTTTAAATGACTAAAAATGCTACGAAACCCATGTTACCAGGTATGCAAGTTTAAAATGTCGTTTATTTCTTAAAATATATACACAGTAATTTAAAAAAAAGTATAATATATTTTATTCAAAGTACTGACCCTCGCTTTCTACACATTTTGTCCATCTCTCGGGCAATATATGGATACCATTCCAAAAGAATGCTTCATCTTTATAAATCCATTCATCGAGCCATTTTCGTACGTTTTCGAAATTGTTGAAGTGTTGCTCCGCCAATGAGTGTCCCATCGATGAGAAGGGGTGATAATCAGAAGGCGCCAGGTCAGGTGAATACGGCGGGTGGGGTAGGAGTTCCCAACCAAGCGAAGAAATCGTTTCCTTAGTCAATCTGGCTGAATGTGCAGGAGCGTTATCATGCTGAAGAATGACTTTGGCGTGCCTGTGAGCCCATTCTGGGCGTTTTTCGATCAATGCGTGACTCAAATTGATCATTTGTTGTCGGTAGCGCTCGGTATTGACTGTTTCGCCGGGTTTGAGAAGCTCGTAGTAGACTACTCCCTTTTGATCCCACCACACACACAGCATTGTCTTCTTCCCAAAATTATCCGGTCTTGCACTCAATGTGGATGGTTGTCCTGGCGTTACCCATGATTTTTTTCGTTTGGGATTCTGAAAATAAATCCATTTTTCATCGCCAGTTACAACTCGATGCAAAAAACCCTTTCTTTCGTGGCGTAAAAGCAGCATTTCGCACACATTTTTCGTTTTTCCATCTGTTCATGTGGAACCCATTTTCCAACCTTTTGAATCTTTCCCATAGCTCTCAGGCGATCGGAAATGGCTTGCCTAGTGACATTCAACTGTTCTGCCATCATTTGTTGGGTTTGGGTATTGTCTTCGTCTAATAAAGATTGCAATTCGAAGTCCTCAAACTTTTTTGGTCGATTTTCTCGTTTTTGATCAGTAACATCAAAATCACCACGTTTGAAACTTTGAAACCAACGTTCACATGTCCTGACGGTTGGAGCAACATCGCCATAAGTCTCAACAAGAATTCGATGACATTCAGATGCCTTTTTCTTTTGATTAAATAAGAAAATCATGACATGCTGCAAATGCTCTTTATTTGGCTTAAAATTAGACATTTTTAACACCAAAGAAAGGTATGATACGTCCACGTAAACGACTTAAAAACAACTGACTTTTGTAAACAAATGACTAACAAACAAAATAGCGTTTAGAGATAAGCAAATCCTTCAATAGGCTAAGAGCGCAATCTATTGGAATTAAAACGACATTTTAAACTTGCATACCTGGTAATATAATCAAGAACTTTGATGGCAGAGATGACTTGGGGTCTGCAAGCAAAGAAAAAAATACCAACCTTAAACCTAATACATAAACTAATTTGCTTACTATTCGGACAACAATCCAAGTTAAAACAGAAACGGAAACTCACTACAAACAAATATATGATAAACACGTTAGGAATTTTAATTTTTTTGTTAGTAGGAAATACACATATAAAAAGAATGCAGACTTTTAAATGTTTATTAGACTCATCACACATGCTACACATACAAACAATCAGCAAATACATACGGACTCACTACAAACGATTGCACTAAACTTTACGAAGACACAGACGCAAACTAACAGAAGCAATGGTAATTACCTACATATTTAAGAAGGCAAAAAGGATACTAAAAGAAAGAGGATGTGATAGATTATAAAAATATTACATTCGAAATATCATTAAGTAAATGAATGCCAAGGAAGAATTGTAGCTGTCTTACACCTCAGTTTTTACATTATTATTATTTCTATTCTCTTCCACCCTTGATTTAATTGAGACGCAAAAGATGACTTTTGAAAAGGAAAGTAAAAAAATAAAAATAAATTTAAAAAATAATAATAATCTCCATGTGCAATATTGAAGATTAAAAACAATCATCTGTCTCTTTAAATTAGGAAAAATCGAATGTTTTTTCTAGATTTGGAACACAACAAACGATTATCAAGAATGCTGGGGGATTTTAAAAATTCAAAATTTCTTGGTATTATAAATAATTGCTTACTTTTAAACAAATAATAAATTAACATTAACAAAATTATAATTATTAAATTTAAAATGAGTAACATTTGTGCCACTTTGAATTATTTACATACCTCATCGTTACAGCCAATTGGGAGGTGGGTGGAAACTAGAAAGGAAAGTTCAGGATTCGCTTCAGGATTGAACAGAAGATGACCCTCAAGGCGAGTTTATCCTATAAACATATTGAACATTACTTCAAGATCAAGATCTTTGCTTCAAGGAGGGCTAGCAACCTTAAAATAATACCGGGGAACTAATAGTTACAATGTTAAGGGGTATGTTTACCCCAGTCAGTCGGGCGCCAATAGAATTGCGAAATTTATTTTCTATTTCACTATTATAGCGCTAAAGGGGGCTGATATATATAGTAGGCACATTACAATGGATAAAAAACTGAACATAAATTCGGTATGTAGCAAACACATGTTTCTATGTTCTTTTTTTAAGGACGCTAAACCCGAATTGCTGCCATCAAAAACGTAATAAACTCCAAAAGGTAATCACTTATTTTTTTTATTTTTTTCAGGGAAAGTAAAGTTCCTACAGGAAACGTCTTTAATGTTTAATGTGTTTTTTGTTTTGTTTTTTAGATGGAGAGAGAGAGAAAAAGAAAAAATTAAGAAAGATACATTATGCATCTGACAGCCATCGCTGTTATTCAGTAGGCTCTAGATAATGTTGGAGCATATTTTGACTTCTTTAATTTGGTATTATCCCATCAGTTTTTTTTTTTTGTTTAAACACTCGCGGAAACTTAAAGAAAGTTCTAACTAGGTATTCGGACTCAACATTCCAAAAATATATGAGCCTTTAGTCCAGTCAATAATAACTTCTGAAAAGAGCAGTGTAGAGTGCATGGAATATGCAATAATGACTTCATAGCTTCGTTAGTGATAGTTGGAAGGTAAATATACTAAAAGTCGCCACCCCTGGGGGTGAGCTAATGGTGGGAGGGGGGGGGGTGAAGTTTGATTTTTTTGGATTTTCGATGATATCTCGAAAACGGTCGACTCTAGAAAAATACGTTACAAACAAACATAAAAGCTAATTAAATTTCCAATAAAATTTATTGTATATAAATTAGTCGTAATTCTAACCGTTTACGAGATATACGTTATTGACAAGTATATGTGGAAAAAATAACTGTCACCTCACTTTTTGTCAAACTTTTGCTTTTATTAAGTTCCACAATCGTTTTCTCAGAAAAAACTTCAAAATCAAAATTGTAGAGCATTAAATTTACTTTAATTTCATGTATACGTTTCTGGTATTTGCTTCAAACGTTTAACAAAAAGTGAGGTAAACATTTTTTTTTATTTCTAAAATTATCGATTTTTAATAACTCCATCTTGAAAACCGTTGGAATTTCGACGAATACGTATATAATAAATTTTATAAGAAACTTAATTAGCTTTTATGTTTATTTGAAACATATTTTTCTAGAGTCAACCGTTTTCGAGATATTATTAAAAAAACAAAAATATTAAACTTCTCTCCTCTCCCCCCACCGTTAGCTCACCTCCAAGGGGCGGGGACTTTTAGTATATTTACATTTTAACTATTCCTAACGAAGCTATGAAGTCTAAAAGTATCGCATATACCATGCACTCTACAATGTGTTTATTGACTGGACTACTTGTGTACAATGCAATTTACGCGAAGACGACCTAAAAGAAGATGAAATTCAGATTCAGTGATCCAACCACTGAAACTTCCACAATGATATCAACAAAAAGCTACAAGGATATTTATTATCAACATTATTAATTTAAAAAAGGGTTGAGAAGAATCTAGCACTGATATAAAACAAAATATTTGCAGTATTCCATCAGGAAAAGCTTCAGTAAACCATTTTAACTTCAGGTTTTCATAAAATCATGATGTGTGAGGATTTCAAAAGGTTTTAAACCCCCTCTTCCTTCAATAACCGTCAGGATAAGTTTGTTCTCCATCATAGACTTACATTCCTAAAGCAAAAGGATTAATTTTAAGAAGGTCTAAGTCATTAGTGAAAACTCTGGCAAGAGCATTGATCATCTCACAACTGATTTACTTCACTCCTATGTGAACATTCCATATTGTATGCATTTATTCGTTTCACGATGAACTACCTCACTAAACTACTTTTCAACTTGCGCCCGTACTAACACGCTCGGCTTCCACGATCACAATGCCACTTTTTTTTAATAAGATATTACTTTCACTCAACCAATCATTTTTTCAACTTTTCAAATGAATACTGAACTAATACCACAAGATATTCAATAATCAACAATACCTCGAATAGAACTCTGGGGTAAGTATTGATTGATTACAGAGAGTAATTGAATTTAAATTTATATAATCGCAATATCTTTTTTTCTAGATTATACTTTAAAGAGGTAATTTAAAATAGTGATGACAAACAACCATCGATACATCGAACGACTTACATCCATCCCTACTGCCATTGGACACGGTCAATATTTTTCAAGTTATCAAATGATCACATTCACTCTCACCTTTACGATCTAAAAAAGGTGGATGACTTGCTAAACATATTATTCCTATAAAGGATCGCCATGACTAATCTTAGACTTAGACTGTTATGGATATTAGGTAGTACAAAGGCCTCCTATATCGGGGCCTGCCAAACTGTATCGCATCTTCATAGGATCCGCGCCATTGTTGACGGAACCGCCATCTATATAGAGTTTATTCTTAGGGAAGCTAATGGCTTTTGAACACGAATAAATAAATTCCAGTCAAGAAAGGAAGTTTAGGAATAATAATTACAGAAAACAAAAGCGTCATTTTTTTAAAATATACCTATAGTATACAATAGGTATAGTAATATGTTATCCAATGCAAAAGAAAAGACCACATTTAATCAAAAATACTCGTGATGTGTTGATCTCTACGAAAATCGATTCCTTGGCATCTACTGATTCGGCAGGTCGTGAAACACTTTTGTAGTACATAATTATTATTATTATGGTTTTATCAGCCTATTTGAGATTGTTCATATAAAATTAAAATTATTCCCAATGGAATATTGAGACGAAGTATCTTAAGAATAACAAGTGTGTGAAGAAAAAAATCTGGCCATGAAAATTGTACAACAGATCAAATAAACAAATATAAGATAGAGTAGAAAATTAATGAAAATTAAAAATAAAACAATTATATTACTAATCAAGTTATACAAGAATGAGTGAACAAATATTAACTGTACAAAAATTAATTCTTATAAATTGAAATAAAATAAATAAATTTCTCCATTTTATAAAAAACTATGTACTGGGCTAAAAACAAAAAAATAAAGAAATAGATAAAATATATAAAAGAAAAACAGAGATAAATAAAATAACAATCGCCAATAAAGATAATAGAACATTAAGAAATAAAAAAGAAATAGATAACCAAAGGATAAAATATAATGAATGAACGTTTTTAACAGTTGGTAATAATTTTTTCACTAATATTATAATCTGCCACAAATCAAAGGCAGATTTATTTACTTAAATAAAATAAAAACATATCTATATAAATAAAATAAAATATAAATGCTTTAAGCGAATTCATTACTAATTATAGCATTTATAACCAGGCACAGCAATAATATTTTCAAGCCGGTACCACCAATATATTAAGGATAGAACAGATCCTAAGGAGGTCCCAGCCGTGAGTTCCCACCAGGTTCCTAAGCCAATTGTGGAAGGCTGAGAGTGCAAAACTCTGAACAAATGGATAATGTCATAAAGCATAAGATAAACCGAGGAAAGAAGACAAGAAAAGGACAGGAGAGTTTCAGGCATTCATAAGTTAAATGTTTAGGCAAACTAGAAGTAAAATAATGAGATTTGAACCTTTGAGAAATTACCATTATTGCTTTTTTGTCAATTATGAAATTTGTTGTTAAGATTTTATTTCCGAACCTAGATTATTGATTTATATTTGTGAAGGAATCATTTATGTTAAGGCTAAAACGCTAGTGACGACAGAAAAATATTATAACAGGACTTAGGGCTAAACCTCTTGTTGCAATAGGCCAAAAATGTTTTATAACAAAAATGTGAGAATGAGTTTAAGTCAGCCCGAGAAAAGATTCAAATTGAAAAATTATAATCAGAATATATCTTAAGATAACTGTGCCCAATGAAACTGAGTCACAGTTCGTAACTCACTTCGGCATTAGAGTTCAAGGGCGAGAGCTTAGTCATTTCTGCTAACTTGATTAGTGTTTCCATAGCGCATATGAATCATCTTAGTTGGATTACCGCTAAATAAAGTCGACATTTGTGGGTGTAGTTTCAAAACTAAGCACCATTCATCAGTTTATGTTAAATGGCTAAAGACATAAAGCGCTTCCAACAAATGCTCCAGAAACATAGTTGAAAGGGGGAAAATAAAAGTTTTATTTTTCCACTCAAATTTATTGGATTGCTGAATCCGATATTAAGCTCAGCAACCTTGAAGAATTATAGGTTCAGAAAAAATGTAAAAGTCTAAAACAAATGCCTATTTTTCAATATCCTATCTATCTTTGTCGGCGCTATGGTCCATGAAGGACCTTGGCCTCTTCAACGATTCTCCACTCCGATCGATCCTCTGCAGCTCTTCTCCATCCTATCAGTTCTAGGAGCTGAAGGTCAGCCTCGACATCTTCCAGCCAGGGTAGCTTAGGTCTGCCTCTTCCACTTGTCCCATCCGGGCGTCCTTCCATTACCTTCCTTGGGAGTCTTTCCTTATCCATGCAATGCAAATGTCCCAACCATCGTATCCTTCCTTCATTTCTAGATACTCGAGACCAAATCTGGGTCCACACATTTTTTCTTTATCTATTCAGGCTGCAATATTATTAAAGTGCATAAAATTATTTATTGCTAGATTCAGCGGCAGTATTACTTTAAGAGTACTGCATTGTCACTCGTCACGTGTCATGTTGTAAGACTGAAAGTACAACAATCCATAAAGAATTCGACAAATTAGTAGCTTAAAGGAACGGTCAGTGAATAAAATACCTCGAAAATTTTAAAAAACGAATGAAAAAAACAAACATAAAAGGGTCTTGCAAATAAAACATAATATATAAAATATAGAAGTTTATTGAAATGTGGGTATGTTTCAAAAGGCTAAATCAAGTTCAAATATGGGAATAATTTTGGTGGATTCACGTCGAAAGGCAATTGTTGCGTGCTTGCATTGGAATAAAATGTATACAATTAAATGGAATTTGATACGCCCAGGCGGAAATAATTTATAGGAATCATAAAAATGAGTAGTTCTGAAAAGTTTGATATTTAAATATAAAAATGATTAAGCAATATCATGCAACGACCACCACAGCTCCACTAGACATGCTATATCGTGCACTCTAGCTCTGCATAGCAAATACAGGTCACGGAACCCGATGGTTAGGACACACAGGCCAGAAATATTCGTCTATTGGGAGGTATACCGAAGTTGACTAATTTGGTTTCCATAAAGTGATACAATCTGAGCAAACACAATTATGTATATAAAAATAAAAACAAAATCTAAAATAACACAGTTAATTTAAGATATATTTAAGATTTTAAACCAAATTAGCTTGTCCGACATCTTCCATTACAATATAACATTACTTTAACCTTTTGCTACCTCGCCCAGTAATCATATATGTGAAGAGTCAGTCTGTATTAAAATATGGTTCTAGGATCATTTGCCACTGCATCTTGGAATAGAGTCCATTTTCATAACATGGGAAAAAAAAAAAAATCAGATGATATTGGTAGCACCATGATTGCTTTTTATTACTTTCAAGGCTGAACTCACAGCAGTGCGACGAGCATAGGATGAGTGGCTCGAATGTCACATAATTACTTGATGACTGTGTGCTTCCATTCTCCATTCTCCTCTTGTTTTGTTTTTGACACCAGTATTGTCGCTTCATTTTGAGTTGAGTCTTAGGATTTAATCTATAGGATTACAGACATACTTGGAGTTCACAATATAGATTGCTTTCCTCTAGCAACGATCTAAGGAAGATACCTATAACATAGAAATGCTAGTGATATGTGATTCCATTCCATCCAGCGCAAGTTTTGTGTACCAGATCCTGCACAGAACGTTAAGTTCTAAATATGCCCGCCCTTAAGAAGTATAAAAAGTAATGTTTTTAACAAGCGGTGCATCTCGAATGAAGATTCCTTCAGTGGTTACATTGTCGTTGACCCTACTTAGTAAATTATCAATACATTTTCACTACTTGTCTACTTCAGAGCAATTGAAGACTATTGTGTGGTTAAAACTCAAAGTTGTGTAATCGTAAAAAACTAAAATTTAAGATAATCAGGTTTTCATTTTTCTTCTGATTCATAGTCACTTTTACCTCATAGTGTATAGATATTTGCACAAGGTCCCTGTAAACGGATGCTCACTTGGTTTCACTTTTCTTTTCATTTTTTACTAATTGCGGAGAAAATATTTCCTTAAGAGGCAATGTTGGCGTTAATCTCCTCACTGATTTTCCTGTTCTCTCTTAATCATCATAATCATTTTATCCCCGTTTACCGCTGCGCAGTTTGGGTCACAATTTGTAGAGTCTGGACCAGATGTCTCGTTCTTGGGTCAACTCTCTCTCTTACTCCAGTCCATATCCCGCCTCCTTAACACTCTCCTCCCAAGGAATTCGCGGTCTTCCTCTTGGCCTTCTTTCCTCCACGCGAGTTTCGTACGCCTTCCTTGTAGTTCTTTCATGGTCCATCCCAAGGAGGTGACCGAACCACCTTAGCTTGTGCTCCTCTAGGATGGTCTCAGACGGCTTAACTTTTAGACTAGTTCGTATGGTGCTGTTGCGCAACCTATCTCGTCGTGTCCTTCCTTCTACTTGACGAAGATAACGCATCTCCATGAATTCGATCCGCTTTGAGATAATTTGGTTCAAGGTGAGTGGGGTATCGATACCTACTCTCTTAATGTTATACCTAAATAATTGAAAGAGGGGACTGATCTATCGTCTTATTATAATGTGATAATAATTAATAATGACCATATTTCTTTATATAAAAAAAAACATAGTATAAATAAATATTATTGACCATATATCTTTCTTCTGGCCAGAGCTCCTGCTTTCCTTCACTGGTAACTGGTAGCACAAAATTATTACCGAATGCAAACCCACAATTTACAGGCTGTGCCTTAAAATATAAAAAAAGTGTCTCTCTGGTTACCCGCTTACATTTTTCAATCATATCATCTATGAACCATAGAGGACTTCCTATATCAATCCAATTGAATAATTTTGTGTTGTTGCAACTTAAAAGTTGCGAAATAGTCAAAACGGACATATGACATACATATTTGAGCTATTTTTTATTTAGATAAAGATTCTTTTTCTTGGTTTGGAATCAATTCTAAACATTTACAAAAAAACTCAACTACTTCCACATTTCAGTTGTGGAAACTATAAAAAAGGATATAACTGGGGAAAAAAGGCTGTCCAGAGTAAAAGACGGTGGTGGCCTTAACTTTATTATTACGACCGCTTTATTTTTTTATTCCTAAAGTTGTTTGATTACACTTTTTTCCAGTAATTGTGTCATAAAATGGAGTAAATATTTCATTTTCATTCTAATCCGCATAAAATGTAAGCCTATCAGTGCATTGTCAATATTATATTAGTTAAAAATAAACGCAGTAAAATATAATAAATACCAGAAATGAATACAATACGTATCGAGCATAGAGGAACAAAAGACAAGAGAGGACCCCATCGGAAGGCGACAGCTTGGAGCCATGGAGACAGAAATCGATATATCGATTCAAGTATTAGGGCTCAGTCTAGCAGCCAGTTTTATATAGACCAAAGTCCCCTCTCCTTTTGAGATACTGTAAACATAATTATAGCCTGAAATCTGATATAATTATACCTTATTTATTTCATGGTTTGAAAATATATACCACTACGTGGACAAATAACAATCATACCAATTCAAAAAAACTATCAATATATCTATGAATCAATTAATTCTTTTATACTATTTCTTTTTATTAAAGTCAAAGTTGTAATGCGTAAAATATTAAATTTGATAAGATTTGACATAGAATAGTCTGGGATTTGACACATTGCATACAGCACAATTTAGTAAGAAGCGTGAGTTGTTTTAGGTTATAAATTTTACTTAAAACATAACTGATTCATAATTGAAACCCCTCAGCAACTAATAAAACTAATTTTTTTTTTTTTTTAGAAGCTTTTAATTATTTAGGAAATAGAAACCACGATTGGCCAACATAAATATTAATTAAAATTTACAATTACATTTATAAGTAAATATTATTTAAAACTATAAGAAAACATGTTTTGTTTTTATGGGCCGATATTATAATAAAGTTTCCCTATTAATAAGACACATCTTTCGAAATACCTACGATTTTCCATGATCGCCATGATCTTCGCAAATGTTGAGAGATTGATCTATACATAATTCTTCATAAGATTAATTTATTTTTTCCACAAATTTAAAAATTTTAATAAAGTTCTAAGAGACTAAATAAACACATAAATAAAAAAAGTAAGAAAAAAAACAAACGAGGTATAAGTATATAAATAATACAGGTT
Organism: Euschistus heros; assembly: GCA_003667255.2. NCBI lineage: Eukaryota > Metazoa > Arthropoda > Insecta > Hemiptera > Pentatomidae > Euschistus > Euschistus heros. The sequence goes on from RCWM02000067.1 coordinate 1,222,866, forward strand.
TCAATCTTGGAACAACTAATCAAATATTTATGTTTCCTAAGTTTATCTACATCAAGAGACTATATTTGCATAAAGATACGATTTAAAATCACAAATAAATTATATATGCATTAAAAAAAAAAAAACCAATATGATGATACCACTATATGATAAGATTTTTTGAATACTTATCTTCATTTTCCACCTGCTTTGTATACAAATAAAGATTTGAGCATGTTTTTAAACCAGAAAAGTTCAGAAAAAAAATACATGCCAACGGTCAAAGAATCATAGAACGAAAAACAGAAGGTTTTGTTCATATCCTACGAATATATTACGAATTATATATTATCCTACGAATACATATATTATTCTAGTAATGGGTCATTACATTCTATAGAAGCCCGCCCCACGGGTAATCCACAACATGGCCCAAACAGGATGCAAATCGACAAAAAAAAAATTGTATTTACAGTAAAAGGAACTAATTGATATTAAAAGTAAATATTTGCTTTTATTAAAATTAATGAAACCATGCTACTCTTATAATATTAATAAAAGTTTTAGTACAGTGGGGTCACCTGTGGTGTAGTGGTTAGCATAGCAACCTACTAAACCCAAGATCGCGGGTTCGCAGCCCGGCAGATGACCTTAGGATTTTTTAAAGGGAGTAAAAAAATCCTTAGCTATGCCGTCCTTCGGAAGGGACGTAAAATGGGGGTCCCGAGCCTGTGCGATGTCAGGTACTCGTTAAAGATCCCTATCCTAATTATACCTGGATAGGCAAAATTTAGGACTCCCACCGTAGCATCGTCCGATTAGCCATAGCAGCATAAAGTGACGTTAAACGAAATAAACAAACAGTTTTAGTACAGTAAAATTTCTACTGCATGTTTTTTATGTCAAGGAATTCCGCGAATCATGCGCTGTCTAATATTAAACGTACAAGGGTACAATTTATTCCAATCATCAAATTGCATCACTAAATTAGAAAAAAAAAACTTCTATCCATTAGAGGACCTTTGGTGGGGGAAGAGCTGTGACACGAGCTGTGTTAATGTCGTTCAATAATGCATCAGTCCAAAGAGGTACACTATTCTAGTACTGTTGAGCTGCAATCTGATCTATCAACTTACTCTTGATTATCCCAAACCGATTTGCGATTTGTTTTTATAATTATATTTTTAAATATGGTCGACTTCCGGTCTTACAGTATATTTTAGTAATATTCCACTGATCCCCGTTTAACAGATCCGCTACTTAGGACTCCATCTAGACAAACGACTTACTTGGAATCCACATGCGAGACTTCAGACAATAAACTGATAGTTTTCGACTACTCCAAGATTTATTAGACAAGCGTTCAAAGCATCCAATCAATCACAAAAGTGGTTACTTAACAGTAATCAGACCAATTCGGAAATAAGGAGTTGAGCTTTGGATCTCCACTAAACCTTCCAATTCCTCCTGTATCTAACTCTTACAATCCAAAATCTTTGATATTCCCTATTATGACACAAATAAACTTATCCACAACGATCTATATTTCCTATATGTAGAAGATTTAGCCGAAACAAGATACCTATTCTGCCATGGCAAACTTACATACCCACGTGAATCAACTAGTACAATTCCAGATAACCCTCGATTCTTCTAAAAAGAACATCTTCAAATGAATTTTAATCTAGAACAGTCATTGAAGTACTACTAATGAGTAGTTCATCACAAGTTATTGAAAATGGCATTTTAATCATTGTACCGCAAATTTACTTATTTGTAATATAGTTGTAAACATCAATGAAGTATAAATAAGGAAAAACATGATCGAATCGAATGTGTTCCTTGTTGAAGCTTTACTCAAAGCTTTTGTCGAAGAAAAAAACTGATTAAGAACTTGCAGAGAATCTCTAAGTCAGAAAATCGACCGTCTGAAGGAAAGGTACAAAACCTCACACAAGTATGACCTCACAAAACTTGTTTTATCTTGGTAATGAGAATCTGCCTCCTCCAATCCACTCAATTCTCCAGACCTCTCGCCAACCAACCATTTTATTTTTAGACACCTGGACCACTTTTCAAGAGATACAAGATTTCAGAATTGAAATTTTACAGAATAGCGTTACTAGAACTAACTTCTATTCACAGCGAATAGGAAAGTTATTAATTCGTTGCCAGAAACGGAGAGTAATAAAGAGAATTTTGATTGATAAAAAGTGATTTAGATCATCTATTTTATTATTTTTATTTTGAAACCATAAAACCAATTTTCGGAAAATCAAATATATTCGGTATAATCAGTTGTAAAATATTAACGTACGTTCTATTTAGTTCAATTAGTTACTAAAATAAATATATTATATTAATTATAATATACGTTTTATTCAAATTTAATAATCATATTAAAATGATCTGTGGAGTTAATATAAGGACCAAGTATCAATCAGAATATGAAACGGAAACATTAAAAAATTAAAAAATAAAACCACTTAGGAGATAAACAATAGAAGCATTTCAGTAAAATCCCCCAAAAAATTATAAATCAATAAATTAATTTTTCTCCTACCACTGATAATTAAGTAGTATTAAAGAAGCAAAGTTACCAATGATACATAGTTAATAAAGATACAGACAAAATAATAATCATTTTTTTTCGAAACAAGCGGCCAAAGCAAAATATAACAGACGACTGGAGAAATAATTAATTATTACAAGACCTTAAGCAAGGCAAGAGTAACTGCAGAGCAGCAGGAGGGGTGGGGGAGGGGGAGATCCTGTCAGCATTAGGAAATTGCTTTTATGAAAAATTCACTGCCTTCATCAGCCGAGGGCAAACATTTAGCCTAAGCAGCTGTAGAAGGCAGTGGCTGTCACATCTCAGCCAACAATTTATAATGGTCTCACGGTTAGCATACAGCTAAAATACAGTACGTTTTAAGTAATTCTTTTGTTTTTCCATGTAGAATGAAAACCTGATTTTTTATGGTAATTTTTCCTTTTATTTAGTAAAATACAAAACAAAAAAAAAATTAATAACAATTCACTAGAGGCCTTTTAATTATTTTCTTTCCGATGTCACATGGCAAGGAAATCGGTGAGTGAAACGCCTTTTTTTTTTCTTTTTTTTTCAAAGGCGTCATTTTTGAATTTTGTTATTTTTTAGGTATTGTAACTTTTTTTTTTTTTTAGAAAAATACAATTTTTTTTCTTCCCTTTTTGTGGTTACAGAACCATTGTATATCAACAAACAAAAAGTATATCAGATTGGAATTGACTTTTTCAGCTTGAAAATAATTTTTAAAAAAGTGAAATTTACATTTATATTCGATTCGTCCTGTGATTTCCATGTAGAACAAAGAAAGCTAGGTAAATAAACTACATAACCTTTATTATACTATTTTTATATATATATATATATATATATATATATATATATATATATATATATATATTATTTATTTTTTTTTTTTTTTTTTTTTTTTTTTTTTTTTTTTTTATTTTTTGCGAAATTATAATTAAGCTGATTTTTATTAAATCCTTCTCAAACTTATGAATATTCCTTTAGTGCTTTATAATCGCAAAATTAGGCGTATGCAGCGAAACAAAATTAACCACCCTTAGTAAATGTTTTAAGTTAAAAATATTAAAAAGATGGTTTTCAAATCTTGAGACATAGGGGCAACAACCTGGAAAGTTTCATAATTTTTTTAAATGGTCAAGCATTTTTAAAATATGTTTAAAAAATTTACAAAACAAGAATACCTTCTACCAAGGAATGGTCATCAAATATTTGGATAGGAGCGATGCCTGCTCACGGAGGTTGATATTACTAGGTCAACCATCCAAATTAATAGCAATCTGGTCTGGGCTTAAATTCATTATCCGTTAGCTACTGCGCTAACCCTGTTAGCTATCTCTTGACTTATGATATAAATAAACAATGTTCTAACAAATACGCTTATATATCCAATTAACTGGAAAATATAAAAAGAAAAATGAGTCCATCACCAGTGCTCAATCCCCTTTCGCTCAAAATACCTTACGCCAGTTGTATCGGAATTTAACCTGCAATCAATAATTTTTTACCATTTAATGATTAGAATACACACACACACGAATTTATACTTCAACAAATGAACTTCCCAGACAAGGTCATGTCTCCACTGAAAAGTACCCTTAGGTGTTTTTTTTTTGTTTAATCTTTTGCGTTAGCGTAGCCCATATTTGTGCTTTTATATCTTCCAAAAGCAGTAATGAGTTCATTGCATAAATAGCATAAAACCTAAAGTAAAACCACTGAAATTTAAACAAAATAACATGAAGGGGTAGTAGAAACAAGTATTGCTATTACCGAAAATTCTAATAACTATGAATAATTAGATTAAAGTTAAAAAGCTTATGGAAGGAAAATATCAAGATGTACTCGAAGTTATAAACATTCCGAGAAATCGATAGGGAGATGGGTTCCGCTGCAGTAATGGACGAACGCCAAAAAAATAGAATAACCTCTACCACTACAACCTATGAAGTACTTTTAAAGGAAGTATTGTTTCGAGAGCAACGGTTATAGAAGGTGTTGATGTGGTCAGATGTGATCTGGTTCAACCACGAGGTTTTCCCAACCAATTAAGGTTACCCACTTTATACTGGCTTGGTGCGGCCCAGGAGGTTCTCCAGACCCCAAAGTCGATCCACAGCCGAAGAAATCTATATAAATAAAAATGAATCGCCAAATGTGTTGCTAAGCGTAAAACTCGAGAACGGCTCGACCAATTCGGTTAATTCTTTTTATAATGTTATTGCTAAGGCACAAGGAAGGTTCTTATCTATATAAATAAAAATGAATCGCCAAATGTGTTGCTAAGCGTAAAACTCGAGAACGGCTCGACCAATTCGGTTAATTCTTTTTATAAAGTTTTTGTTAAGGCACAAGGAAGGTTCTTATCTATATAAATAAAAATGAATCGCCAAATGTGTTGCTATGCGTATAACTCGAGAACGGCTCGACCAATTCGGCTACTTCTTTTTTAACGTTTTTGTTAAGGCACAAGGAAGGTTCTTATCCATATAAATAAAAATGAATCTAATAACATAAAAAATCAGTGTTGTGTTGTTTTATAGAAAATAGGGCAGAACAACGTCTACCGGGGCAGCTAGTATAAATTAAATTCTCTGCATTCAGCCGGGCTCGAACTCGCTACCTTGAGCATAGCAGCTGAGTGCCTTACCGACTGAACAACGCCGCTTCCTTAACTTCCCGTCGAACGTTTATAAGTATATTTCATATATATCTGATTGATAAATGATTTAATAATTACGATTCAAATCACTCCAATCCCAAATCCTTCAAAAAATCCTTAATGCTCCTTACTTTGTCACAAATTAACTGATCCACGATGACCTCAATATCTCATATTGATGTACGAACCAGATTGATTTCCTTTCATAATAAACTTCATACTCATCCGAATTCACTTGTAGCATGAATTAATTTCCATTACATCCTCGCAATCCTCCGAGGCGCCTGAAAAGAATATGGTCTTCTTTTGAAGATGTTTCATTAGAGTACTACCAATGGGTAGTTCCTCAACAAGTTTTAATCATGACATTACTTTCCACTGTATACCGCATATTTACTAGATGTGTTCTTAATACAGTTATAAATTACTGTTAATACAAGAATAATAATATATACGTATAGATTTAAGACAATATCCACAAATACATCATTTGTTTAACCAAGAGTTATTTGATCTATAATTTTACAAGACAGAGAAAAGCACAACACCCACAAGTTTTTAACTTAGCTTTTTCTTCCATTTCTTTTAACCAATTTCCAATTTCCTTAATTGAACTATTACGATACTATTTGCTTCAAGATGTAATCATGACACGGTATACAATTCTATTTAAAAAATGTTAATTGTAGAGTTTAATTAATATATTAAGTACTAGCTTTCCCCGTAGCGACTTCGCCCGCTCTCATAATTAAAGAACTTTACTAATAGTTGATTAACGTAGAATAATTTGTTTATCTATAAAAGTCTTGTATTGAAGAATGCAATTGAGCATTGTTTCTTCAATATACTTAGCCCACTATGCACAGGTGCCACAGATATTATAAATATATAAAGGCAGAATCAATAAGAATTTATTTAACGTAACTCCTATTTGTTTAACATTTGTAGCTACATGTTTCGGAGAAAATACTCCATCATCAGGCTTCTAAATTAAAAAAAAAAAATACATTAATCTATAAAATTACACCAATAGTTATTACCAACAGTACACCTTTTAATCTATGATTATTTTCACATTGTCCATTCTCCATAAGACAGAATCCATGTTGAAAGTTAGGATCTTAATTATTATCTGCTATATTATTTTTAGGGAAAGTGAAAATAAAAAAATATGAAACCTATGATATACTTTCTCACATTTATTTTTAGATCTTTATGTTTTATTGAATTAATTATACAATCTGTCTCACTTTAGGGCATTAAGTATTATGGATGACAAAGAATCCATTCAAAAAAATATGTATACTGAAATTTTATCACTTAAATTGATACAACAAATCAAAATATATAAAACACCAAATCCATGTACAAATTAATGTTCGTAAGTTTTGTAACACTTTTACACATTAGATAAGAGGAAATAAGAAAACATGAATTGATAAAACACTTAATCCTTTATGAAAATCATTTTGTTAACTTCTGTTTAACCTATTTACATTTAAGAAGACTAAATATCAATATAACACACTAAACAACACAATCCAAGTTGAACCTGCAGAGGTTTGCTTACATGTGAGGTTATAGGAAAGAACTATCGATAAATTTAAACTCGAAGTGAAGCGTAAGGATCAAACTTGGTAGTGGCTCGTAAGCCGACTATTACCTAAAGAATTATTATAGTAAACTATACTATTTAAAATCTTCCTAGAACTATGAAAATTTTGTAGTTAAAATTTGGCACAGATGGGTTTAATAATTTTACCATTGCAAACTCTGTTGCAGAATGGTGCTAACAACTTATCGTTCGATTATTAAACATCCCTAGTATCCACACGTCACACTAAATATTTATAGCTTTTTTTTTTATAACAATTTATATGAATTAAACCAATTTTATTATCAATTTCTAGCTCTATATAACATTGTACCGCTATAACCTCTCTTAAATGGCACTCGCCACATATCGGTCAATTTTCAAAATTTACTGCGTACCACATTTTTATCTCTTTTTAGCAACAATTTAATTGATAATATGTAATTTTCTTATTGCTAAACCTTCTTTCAACTAAGAAGATGATGTAGTTTAGATTTGGTAAAGATTGGTTCAGTATTTTTTGTGGTTAGTTTTGTTTTATAAAAGTAAATTCTATGAGTAAAAATTTAATTATTCAATTTATTCATGGTTAAACTCTTAACAAATATTACTAATTAAATGTTATTTTAATAACATACCTACTTATAAACCTGAAACATCAAAATGAATTTGAAATCGTTTTACGGAATTTTATTCTTCTTAAAACCTTCCTAAAAAACTAAGGAGATATAGATTAATTTAGAACATATATTTTATTGGTAATTGTTTAATAACACCTGCACTAAATTAATATTTATAAAAAATAAATATTATTTTGATATTTTTGGGATATTTCTTGAACCCCAACTCTGATTTAAATAAAAATTTACAAAAACCTTCCCGGGGATATACTTAATAACTTCCCAAATTTTCACGGCGATTGGATGTATGGTTTTTGAATCTATCGAGAACAGACAGACACACACACATTCATTTTTATATATATAGATGTATAACTGAATCAACATGTCAAGATTTTACTTATTTTAATAAGAAAAAATCTCAATGTAGTATGACATACAAAGTTCCACAACTCTTCAAAATGGATGTCTTCCTTCAATGCCATGCAGATATTATATCGTTTCGACTAATATTAATGGGATAGTAGACTACTCTACACAAATAATATTGATTAACCTTCAGGTTTATAGGTAGAGTATTTCATCATGGATCTAATTCAATATTCAAATTACAGTCTACTAAAGTGACAGCATGTAGTACGAAGAAAGAGTATGCATGTAAGAAATTTACCACTTATATAAGATTCCCTACCAACTTGTTACTTATGTGTACGTAAATAAATGATAAATATTAGATTTTCAAAGTTTGAAGTGTTCTCCATCATACATGTCGAGAATGTAATCGATTTCTCGAACCACTTGGTGTCAGGTACTCTGGATAAAAAGGGTCGGGGCAAAGCGACCCATCCATCATACAACAGATGGCAATTCATCAACACCTGCTAGGATATAGTGGACATTAACATCCATCATCAAAACAATATCCGTTTTTGTGCAAATTGTTTTCCAATACAATAATACACTACGTTTATGTCAGATAATACATTGTAAAGATGTTATCTACTTTGTTTAAACTAGCCTCTATTGATTTTCCGAATGACCTGTACAGTAAAGGCCATGTAACACAGAAAACTACGGTCAAAGGCAAGATGACTTTACGGAACATAAGGCAAGGTGCGATCTGGAGATGCGCGGGATGTTGAGATACAGTAAAAAAAGGTGTTCTTTTGATAAAGGAATTGTTAGCCGCATTAGTTCTAAATAGAAAGACCAAAAATGCTTAAGTGGTGTCCACGATGTAAATTGAAGAGAACAATTAAGCGAATGTCGCAGATTGTGTCGGGAATGAGTCCATTGTCTTCAGTAGATTTCGCTGTTCCTCCATCATGGCCGAACCACTTCAGCTGAAAAGCGTCCAGGACTCCCTTAAACGAGGAGACCCCAAGGAGTGGAACTTAATTAATTTATTTTTTAATTAAGTTGAAATAACTTTTACACCAAGGCTATATATATATATATGGATAAATTTCTTGACTGTTACTACGAGGGTGAATCAAATATAAACGGTAATTTTCAAAATTATATTTATTGAATAATATTATACAGAAACTATACCTTCAACATTTTTCAATGTAGTCTCCTGCATTATCTACACACTTCTGCCACCGATTTGGAAGCTTGAATATTCCCTGTTCATAAAAAGACTGAGGGGCGAGTTTTTAACCATTCGCGCACGTGCTTTTCGACGTCTTCATTGTTTTCAAATCGTTTTCCTCCAAGTGATTCTTTCAGGGGCGCAAACAAAAAATAGTCACAAGGGGACAGGTCTGGACTGTAAGGAGGGTGTTCGAGAGTTTCCCAGCCCATTTCTTCCAATTTATCCCTTGTCAACAATGGTTAAATGGTTAAAAACTCACCCTCAGTCTTTTTATGAACAGGGAATATTCAAGCTTCCAAATCGGTGGCAGAAGTGTGTAGATAATGCAAGAGACTACATTGAAAAATGTTGAAGGTATAGTTTCTGTATAATATTATTCAATAAATATAATTTTGAAAATTACCGTTTATATTTGATTCACCCTCGTATTAAATGTTTAGTAAGGTTCTTTAGGTTTATGACTGAACCTCAAGAACCTTACTAAACTAAATTAAATATATATATATATATATATATATATATATATATATATATATAATATATATATATATATATATATATATATATATATATATATATATATATATATTAGATAATTTTGTATTACCAAAAAGATATATGATCTATAGAGTATTTGAAGGGTTTCGTGGATTGTAACAAAACTCAATTTTGAGTAACTTTTCTGTAGCAGGAAAATGTTACATAGCCACTTCATCTTCTTCATATTTTTTTTTTTCTAGTTGTTTTTAAATATTCAAATTTTGCCAACTAAGACTTCTGCACATAAATCCTTCTACAAAATATCAATTACAGCCCAGTCTAAAGTTCAAACATAAACAAAATAAAATAAGTAATATATATAAAATAAGAAATGCATTATATTAATTCTATCTTATCTTACAAGGGCTTGAGCATCATCAGTTTCCAACACTACGAGTGAATGCTTGAACACATAGAGCCCATTGCGAGGGTGGCATTTGCTGAAGTGGATTACTTATCACAGATTTTATCATGGATATCGAAATTTAAAACTAACAGTTTATTTTCAGGAATTACAGTCAACCAACGAACAAATTGGTCTTCTCCGACAATAAAAAAAATATAAATAAATAATTCTTAGGAGTGTGGAGATATGAATCCGATTGTATACTCATATTTGTTGAAATTAGAAATGTTGAATATAAATATATAGACACACAAACTCACATAATATTAATAAAAATGTGTCCATGTAGAAAAAAAGAAACATGAAACTTTAACGACAAACAAGTATTATATAACATAGCCACCACCATTAAGCATAAGAATGACAACCTTGGCAGAAGTGGAATGTGATAGTAGACGGTTATTGAAGTCTAGTGGTCAACAACACTACGTAATCATCACTTACGTCAGGTCAAACATTGAGAACTTTAAATGCTAAAATGACTTTAAGAATATTTGAAAATTAGAGAGGTTACTGTACAATGATAAGAAAAGTTAGTATCATATTCATTTCATTTTATATAAATGTGGCGAACAGTATAGAAGCTGACGACACTAAACCTGTCATGATAGATCTCTCAAAAAAAACTAATGTTTATCTGAAAGATAGTCAATTTTATCGAAAAAAAATCACTGATATCGTTTCCAAACACGGTCAAGATGGAGGAAATAATTTAAATAAGGTTCCAGGAGGTCCTTTTTAGGAAAAACCTGCTGAACCTTTTTTCTCAACGGACCTTAATATTGTTTGGGGCGCTGAATCCGAATCTGAAGTGCTACCACGGCAGCCGTCGCACACTGGGGCCATATCCTCACTAACACCGCTCAAAACACTATTTTTGATTTTTGGGTATTTTTAATATTTTTTGTGTCTAAAATAATCTACATAATATGGCAAATCAACTAGTAAACAATACGAGCTTCTGTTTGCTAACTTTCAATGTTTAAATCTGTTTTACGTCGCGGATTATTAGGGAGCATTATTCAGTAAATTGTAAACTGCAAAGTATTTCAATACGCTAATTTTTTTTTCTTTTAAAGTTTTATATTTCATGTCATACTTTTTGGTGTTCAAGTGAAGATATATAAGAAGAAACATTAATAAATAAAATATTAAGGAAGAAATTCAAAATTTAAATTCTGAAAACTTAAATTTGATTAATTCAATTTTGCGAAAGGGAATTGCAAAACTGCTATTGTGATATGATTATAGAAGCCTTTGTAAAAATAGATGTGAAGGCAAAAGTGCAATTCCCTTGCGCAAAATTAAGATATTGAAAATTTTGAATTCAATGAAAGGCCCACAACAAAGATTTTAAGGCTTACAGGGAAACTTTTAGTAGAAAAACTTTTAGAACTAAATAGGTATGTAATATAAGACACTAATAAATAAAATCTTATGGACGAAATTGAAAATAAATCTTTAAACTTTAAAATTAGAAGCCTAAATCTTTGTATTTGATTAATTCAATTTAGCGCAAGAGAATTACAAAAATGCCATTGTAATATGATATTAGAAGCTATTGCAGAAATAAATGAGAAAATGAAAGGGAAATTCCTTCGCGCAAAATTAAGAAATTGAAAATTTTGAATTAAGTGAAAGGTCCGCAACAAAGATTTTAAGGCTTATAGAGAACAATTTAGTAGGTATGACTTCTAAAATTCATAACATTACAGACGTTTTTAATCGGCAGCTAATATCTTCGATCTATTGATAACTAACCTCAGAAAAACCCCAACATAAAAAACGAAATCATTCGACCCCGAAGTTTAAATAAATGGACATGGACCATCTAGCTGAGACAACATTACATGTCACATTACGTCTAGCTATATATTACGGATTCGGATAATTCTGATTAGAGCCATAATAAACTTTTTTTAGGGGATCAGGTAAAACTAACATTGATTCAATATTAAAATTTGAAATGATTCTTGAAAATTTACTTGAATATTAAATAAAAAATGTAAAAAAAAATTACATAGTTATTCTTATATAATTATAATCTTGAAGATATGATTGATACTTAAAATATAATAAATGCTAATTGTTCATATTTTAATTTTTTTTATCTGTAGATATTGTGCGAAATATGTGTACCTACAACATTTTATTATTTTCATACTATAGGTACATATTATGTAAATTTTATTACTTTTATGTATTTATTCAATTGTTCAATAAGTATTTCTACAAATTTTGTTAATAATTAGAATAATTCTATCAAAGAAAGTTTTATATTAAATATATAATATAAGTACATTATTAACAGTATTGCATTTTATTAAATTAAAACTAATTATTAATAAAAAAATATGGCTTTTTCAACTCAATTAAAACTTTATATTTTGTTTTATTATTTAAAATAAATTTATAAAACGAAAAAACCGCATTTTGGAGTTTTGAGCGCGAGCGCTCTATTTAAGGCCCCAGTGTGCCTTAATACCAACAAAAAAAAAACTACCAAAATAGCGGTCTTTATATAGCATTTTGTAGCTGGAAACAGCACCTACGAAATGAAAAAAACAATTCTGAAAACCGACTATTTTTCGCGAAGTTCTGGTCTTAAGAACATTCTAGAGACTGATTTACTTGCGGTCAGTCCTACTTCTCCGCGAAAACACGTTTATCGGCACACTTACTGTAACTTCGAATATATTTATCCGATCCAAAATTTATTTTTTTCATCATAAAATTAGATAAATTTACTATTAAATTCTCTATATGAAATTTTAATAAAGTCCCTTAAAATTCACATGCTAACACAACAAACCCTGTACTGTTTTGAAATCCAAGTTTTTTTGGCACATTTTTCAATATGGTAGAACTCTGAAAATATATGCTCGATCCAAATTTTTTTTTCTTCATCTCAAAGCTGGTTAAATATAATATATGTAATTTATTGGTTTTCTTACACAAAAATTGATGTTTCAAATAAATTTTTTTTTAGGAGACCAATCATGAAAGGTTTTTGTCGTCAGCTCCTGTACTAGAAAGAACCGAGTACGGTGATGGTAGACTAATATAAATATTCTAATAATAACACATGACACATTATTGTGGTGTAAATTAATGAGTAATAATCAATCTACCCTTTAATGTACTTAAATTATAGGATTTAAAGTAGTATTAAATCTACAATAAGGAGTTTTCAATTTAAGCATTGAAAAAGCTCGATCATCCATTAACAAAGGTATAACATTATCTTTATTCATGAACGAGTGGACAATGCACATTAACAAGAGATACCTTCCAAAGAGGAACGGTAAAAATGTAAATTGCACTGTCAGGAACTGTGAATGTTCGGAGTGAAATCTAGTCAGCGCGAGCGAGGCCTTTCCATTTAGTGAAGGTGTGTTGTTAGGTTCCGGGCAGGAGAAATATTATCATCAAAATGGAACATGTGTGCTTTACAATTGAACATTAAAATTCGCACAACTAACACTATGTTTATTTTACCTCTATACAAAATCTGAGACTCAACGGAATCTAACGAAAAATTAGAAAACAAAAAGTTTCTGATTAAGATCAAATGATCAATACAAGAATGAGTGTTAGCGAGAAAGGTACAGCCAAATGGTAATACTTTCCAACAGGACATGACGCAATAGATATCTATTCAAATCAAACTGTCGAAAGAGACTCGTCCTTGTCAATCTGTAAGGATCTGTCAAACCTATTTTTATTTTTTTTTTTTTCGAAATAGGAGCAATGAGAATACAAAAAAATAGTGAAAACAATTCACCCAACTTGAGTTTAAATGCAGAGAAAAAAAAATTCTTGTTTACAAATGATACAATAACTAACAATTCCAACTCATACCCACTTATCAAACCTACACAGAATTGAAGGTAATGGTTAGTAAAATTTTGAAAACTTAACTATCAATTAAAAAGACGAAATAAAAGAAGTTAATTGAAACAGATATGCATCACCTGGTTTTTACATCAAAGAAAAACTAGATAAATTCGCTTCAGTAGTATGTAACATTTCGACAGAAAAATAAATCACTGCTCAAAAGGAGCAACTTCGGAATCCGATTTTTTTTTTCTTTTATTTTGGTAAATATAGCAACCTACCATATTATAGTAATAGAGCCATAAGGTCATTCATAACCGGATCAAACAAATAATAATATAAAGATATTATTATTTTTATTCTTACTATTATTATAATATTTGGAGCAACACCCCTAGTGTTGCTCACCAAATATTGACAGCCATTCCTTTATATCTTCTGCCTTCCTTTTCCAACCTCCCACTCTCAGTCTTCACAAGTTGTTTTGGACGTCGTTCATCCACTTCAGCCTTGGTCTCCCTTTCAATCTCTTTCCACTGGGCCTGCCGTACATCCACTTTTTAGAACTGATGAATTAATTGCAACTTCTATGGAATTATTTGATTAAAAAACAAGTTTCAAAAGTTAAACATTCATTATCAGTTCTAAAACATACAAAATATCAGCACTTTACTACATGAATTATATATACTAAAGTTTCCGAAAATATAAGACAAGAAATCAAATATATTGGTATTCACCTGAGAAGGTCAAACGGACTTCTTAAATATATCAAGAGTGAAAGGGAAAAGGCGACGTAGGTTAATTTTTTGAGGTTTTTCTTTGGATTTACATGGATAAATAAAAATTTACCATAAATTAAAAAAGACTGAACATTATACATCAAGTAGAAAATAGCCTAAAATTAAATATTTATGAATCATTAGAAATAATAAAACCATCCAGATTTTTGTTTAAATGGCCATATAAACAATTTAAATGGCCCCATTTTAAATTTGTTTCCAATAGAAATGGAAAAATCCAATTAATCACAGGGAAACCCCAGGGTAAAATAAAACAAAAATTTAACCTATCTGGCCCTTCCCCTTCCACTCTTGATATATTTTAGAAGTCCGTTTGACCTCCTCAGGTGAGCACCAATGTATTTGATTTCTTGCCTTATATTATTGAAAACTTTAGTATATAAAATCCATCTAATAGAGTGCTGAAGTTTAAAAAAAAATTGTATGTTTTAAAACTGATGATGGATGTTTAACATTCGAAACTAGTTTTCAAACAAACTAATTCCAATAGAAGTGGCAATTCATTCATAAATTCTAATTGTATTTATCCTTCTATACCATTATGTGTACCTCAAGTAATCACCTTCTTTCTTCCGGCATCATTTGCGCGTTGCCAAACCACTGCTATCTTCCTTCATTAAACATAGGCACAATATGGAGTGAGCAGGCATGGACCTGCATAGGTTGAACCCCAACTTTTGGCGATAAAAGTGGGTTTCAGACACATCCAGCCCGGACTTGATTCAATTCGAATCGAAAATAATCGATACAAATTTAAAATAGTCACAAGCAAGTTTTATATGATTCACGCAGAAGGGGAAGGAATTAAAATTTAACCTCATTGCTGAGTAAGAAATGGACTGGTTAATATGAAGCCGTACAAATTAGGCAAGGCACTAATTCCTCATGGTTTCTCTTTCTAATTGTATTTATCCTTCTATACCATTATGTGTACCTCAAGTAATCACCTTCTTTCTTCCGGCATCATTTGCGCGTTGCCAAACCACTGCTATCTTCCTTCATTAAACATAGGCACAATATGGAGTGAGCAGGCATGGACCTGCATAGGTTGAACCCCAACTTGGCTATAACTCTGAAACTATTTGTCCGATACACCATTACTTTTTTTCATCTTAAAGCTGATTAAATTTACTCCCCTCCCCCCTAACCGGATACTTCACAGGTAACCAACACCTGACTCAGCACAGGTGGTTCCTGCGGTTAGCGTAGAATTCCTTAAGGGATTCAGGTATTGGGGAATCGCTATGGAATCATAATAATACTTTTATGTAATAAAAGATATATAACATACTAACTATATTCTAACACAAGCGCATTAGAGGTAGAAATAAATAAAAGTCATAATTAAAAAAAAAAAAAAAAAAAATTAATTCTGTTAACTTGTTCCATACTCAAAGTCCTTATTAATATCGTTTTCGGCACAAATCGTCACTCTACTCTCTAACGTAATTCCAACTCTTTCCAAGGAGAAAATCTTAAATTTTTTATGGAACAAATAATAAATGATCGTGAAAAACATCTTTTCCAGGAAAAACATTAAATAAACATCTGAGATTCCTGTTCTTTCTGCCGCGAAGACAGTAATAAAATCCGAATGCGGCTGAAAGCATACACTGCTACCCATCAGACGTGAGGATTTTAGACTCACTGGACAGCCAAAAATAAAATACAACTCATTGTACGAACCCTATTGCACATAAGAAACAGTATCCACTATTTACTAGTGAAAACTATTTTAGGTGCGATCCCGTTTTTAATTTTTTTTGCACAAAAAAAAAAAAAAAAAAAAAAAAATGCTAGCATGTTACATATTCTTTCACTATGACTTCATGTCTCCAGGCTGACTCACCTAGACCACGTCATGGGCCTTATAACCTTTTTCATGCCCTGGCCTTTATATCAGAAGGAAAACTAAGGAATATTTTCCTCTGCTCTCGTTCAGGGAATTTATTTTCTTCTTTGTTACCTTTACAATATAATAAAAGCAATAGGAAATTATCAGTAATCAACTTTATTTATTTTTATGATAAATGGCGGTAGATGTCAGAGGTTCGCCTTATTATATTCAGTACTCTTGAAACTTTCGGTGAATGTTTCTGTGTCGGGGGACTATTATAACTGTGTTGTGACGTCATAAAACAATAAACTATGCCATTGTCCTTTAGGAATTCGTATCATTAATTTAATTAATAAGGTCTTTCGTTATCATCACTGATTTAAAAAAATAACAATATAGAAAATAAAAAGCGTGCGTGTGCGTATATATATATATATATATATATATATATATATATATATATATATATATATATATATATATATATATATATACATATATATATACATATATATATATATATATATACGCACACGCACGCTTTTTATCTATCTATCTATATATATATATATATATATATATATATATATATATATATATATATATATATATATATAAATAAATAGATTTTATATAAATGTATACAGTGAATTTAAATAAATGTATTTCTATGTATGTATGTATCTATTTCAGGCCAGGACAAAGTTAAACATATACTCTATACCTTCAGAGGAAAAATTGAAGTAAAACCATATTGTGAAAGTCAAAGGATAAAACTTACTTGGAAGTTTGTTGCCTCAGGACGAAAAGTAAGAATGTCAAGTTAGATTATATTTGAGACCCGACCCACTCCCCTTCGCGTGGAAGAAATATGGCAGAGGAATAACTTTTCATTAGAAAAAAAAAAAAAAAGTGCGCGACAATATCAGACCAGGTGACAGTATGACTCCTATATCATACAACAAAAGTACCAAGCGTCGTCTTGTCAATCGGACTAGCAACAAACACCCTGAAGAAGGCTTGCAATGCAGGTCGAAATGTCGACAATCAATTAAAAGTTTTTAATGTTTTTAGATTGTTTAACTTTTTACAACGTAACAGAATCCTAGACTATGGAGAAAATAGTTAGATTATAAATCACTTTCACAGCATTTAAACTAAGTTTTTTTTTATAATTAAATCAATAATTATTTAAAAAGCTAAAATATATTTTGATGGAAATCATAAGTAAAATACCTTTAATATTAAGTCTCACTAAAACGCTTGTTTCATTGTGCCACAATTATTCTGGAGGTATCGAAGTTCATTTTCTTCAAAATTTTCAAACATGTTTTAGTTAATTTTAGTTAATTTTCAAATATACTAAAATTTTATGTTAGTCTACACTTCAATTTATTTTTATTTATGTAATTATGATTATTTTAACATTGTAACAGGAAATGAATTGCTTGTAAATCGAACTGTTTTGTGTGTCATATGTTTTAATTATGAGTTGTATACCATATGTTTTTTGTCATGAATTTGTTTAAGGAAGATATCAGTTTATTTTTTGAGTTCGAGTTTGGCTGAAAGTATAAAATTTATATTATATTATTTTAGCCGTGGATCGACTTCGAGGTCGGATGACCCTGCTGGGGCACAACAAGCCTCAATAATAACAGAAGAAAAAAACCTGGCAGTAGAGAGTGATTTTAACCTAATATTCGTCATTTCCAAATATTAGCCTATTTTTTAATATATTGAAATTGAGATATTGTTTGTTGAATATTTAAAATTTCTTCATAAAAATTCTTGTATTAGTACAAAATATTTTGTATTCCTTGAATAACGAAACTGTTATTTCAACGTTTCATGTTCATAAAGAACATGCGCGGGGACGTTTCAAAATGACGCCCATCGAAATGGGTACTCCAGTCAAATTACGTTTTTGACTTGCAAAAGATGGAGTAGCAGGTTTTATGTTGTATTAATATGGTCCAGCTGGATCGTGAGAATAAAATATTAAAAGTGACTAAATTTGAAAGGAAGAACATTTTTAGGAGGCAAAAAATCTCCAAAATGTTAGCATTTTTTTTTTCTTCTTGTATCGTGAAAACGAATTAAATTCTGCGTCGATTGATCACTTAAAGCATAAAAATCGGTTCAGCGGCTTAGCCAACAAACGTGTTCAAAGAATGATTAAGTTCTAATAAGTCGCACTTCACCGCGAAAACACATTTGTAGATACTCATTTAGCTGTAACAACGAAACAATTTGTTCTATCAAAACTTTTTATCTATCCGAAAGCTGGTTAAATATACTATAAAACCACATATATGATAAAATTTAGCCCATACTATCATATATGAAATTTTGATCATGTCTCGTACGCTAAATACCGCGTTCTGTTGTAAAATATAAATTTTTTTGACACAATATTAACTATAACCCAGAAACAATTTTCTAGATCCAAAATTTCTTCTTTTTTTTCCATATGAAAGTTGGTTAAATTTACTATCAGACCTTGCATATGGAATTTTGACCAATTCCCCGAAAAATACCCCCACCAGCACACTAAATGTGTATATTTTAGCAAAATATGGCGATTTTCACTTGGTCGGAGTGCTAGTGAGGGTATTTCAAGGGATTTTATCAAAATTCAATATATAGGATCTTATAGTAATAAAGGTAGTATTAATTCTTTGACGAGGTGAACTTAAATTTGGAAGGCTATACTGGGCAGGCCATAGTGATGTGCATAGTAGGACGGAAGTCAACGAGTAGGCCACGAACAAATGATTATTTCATTCAGCCATAATCAGCAATTTTATTGCATACCTCTATGTCCAGTACAGTCTAAATAAGTTAATATAGGCAAAATTCATGTGAATCATGTGGAAATCAGAAAATATGTGTTTCTTTTATTAGCTATTTACTCATACAATATCATTTATTGATATTTGCAACTGTACAAAATAATATACATCAAGTAAATGTGTTCATAATGAATACAGAGGCATGTAAATAACTTGCGAACAACTACTCACTAGTTGCACTTCAATAAAATCTACACTAAAAGCTCTCTAGGCCATCTTCTTTTCAGACGCCTCGGAGGATTATCAGGGATGGAGGAGGAAGCAAGTTGGAACACTAGTGTATTGGAGTGGTTATAGAGCTTACTATGTAAAGGATAGGTATCTGGTTTGGGCTAAATCAGCAACATATGGAACATTAAGATCTTTATGGATAAGTTTATTCTCACAAAGTAAGGAGCATTGAGGATTTTTCGAAGAATTTTGGATTGTAAGGATTGGATACGAGAAGAATTGGATGGTTTAGTAGAGCCCCAAAGCTCAACTCCGTACGTCCAAATAGGTCTAATCACAGTCATGTAAATGAGTCTTTTGTAATTAATTGGAAGCTTTGAACGTTTGTCTAGTAAATGTTGAAGTAGTCTGTAACAGCTATTTATTAAAATTTACAACTGTAATAAAAGACAAAAGAATAACAATTAATAAATATAGAAAATATTAAGACACGATATCAACATTTAAATTCATGTTATTACATTTAGATAATTTTCTCAGATTAGGAAAGTGGGAATAACGAAATAGAAAACTTCTGATAAACTTTTTCGCTTTTTTATTTTTTTAATTAATATTACAATGTTCCTCACCTTAAGGAAGATTAAAAATCCATTCACACAATATGTACAATGAAAATTTCTCACATCAGTGAAGTAGAAATAACAAAAAAAAATATATAAAACACTAAATCTAAGTTGAAACAGATGTTGTTACACACTCTTACGTTTGAGAAGGCGAAAGTAAACCATAACAATATAATACACTAAAAAATTCGATCTAAGTTGAAACTATAAAAATGCATGTTTACAGGTGAGGTTATAGGAAATAACTACAGATAAATATGAAAATTGAAGTAAAGCACCGGAATCTGTCTGTAAGAGTGGTGCGGGTTCCGCGAATTTGGTGAAGCAATGGTTACCTAATAATATTAAACCAAATAGAGTGAAAAATGTAAGAATGATAAAAAAAAAATAATAATAATAAAATCAATTTACAATGAATTACAAAGTTTATTATTTCATACTTCGATATTATTTAAATAAACTATTTAAAATACAAGGGAATTTTTTCACACTTCAATCACCAGCATCAAAGCCTGTATAATCTTTAACACAACTATAATACTCAACAATCACATGCATTTCAAAATTGCTTCCAGTAAGACTGAATTATGATTCCGTTTTTTTTACAGTGTGAAATACATGTTACCTATTCATTTAGTTTTAAATGAAAAGAAGACTTAGTTCTTGGATTTATTTTTATTTTATATTTTATCTTAGAACAACCGAATCGAACTACAGCCTGTTTCAAGTTGTATTCCGCCGCTCTACCGCTTTACCAAGGAATACTTCAACTGTAAATGTACTTTTCCATTTAAAATAAAAACGTTTCTTTTTACGTTTAAGCCTACATTCGAGGTAGGCCAATATTTAACTTTTTTTTTCTTAATTTCTCTCTCTCTCTACTGGCGCTATGGTCCATGAAAGACCTTGGCCTCCTCCACAACCTTTATCCATTCGGACCAATTCTCTGCAGCTTCTCTCCATTCCGCTACCCCCAGGAGCCGAAGGTCAGCCTCGACATCGTCCAGCCACCGCAGTCTAGGTCTGCCTCTTCCTCTTGATCCTTCCGGACGCCCTTCCATTACCATCTTTGGGAGCCTCTCCTGATTCATTCGATGGACATGCCCCAACCATCTTAGTCTTCCCTTTTTGATGCAGGAGACTAGATCTGGTTCTTAATTTATAAAAGGGAAATAATTATACCATTTTAACAAGGAAAATAATTTTAAAAACTTGAAGCGTCTGATAACCATTGTGTTGAATATAAATTAAAAATTAGAACCTAATTTTAAACTTTAATCTTTTAAACAATGTTAATAAGCTTTATCTTTAATTGCAAGATGATTGATTAAGCTTGTAATGAAAAAATTCCATCCGCCCAATGCAGGGATTGTTCATGTTAGCCGTTTGACATCAATTTGACTATTTTAAGTTATTCAGGCTATATTTTCTTAAAGGTTGATGTATTAAAATGTCATAACAAAATTCCAATAGACTGATAGACCCTTTAATAAAATAAGATAAAAAAAACTGAGCTCCTTGAGCCTGCCGGCTAAAGAAAGAATAACATGGAACATGTTTTTGGGGTTGCCCCCTTTGACCGTATATGCTCAATGTCTTATATTTTTTTTTTTCACTTACCTGTGATTCAGTTTTCTGTATGAGAAACATCTTTAAATTAAAAGCTTAATTCTGGTGATTACGGGTAAAACATATTCCATATTAAAAAGCTTCAAAACATAAAAATAGAGGTTTCGAACGTGACTTTTTTTATTCAAACTAGCTGAGAGGGATTGAGGAAGATCGGTCAGATCCAGGTTAAATTTTTTTTATTTCGTATTAGATGAAACAGAGTCAAAATGAGTCCACTCAATAGAACCTGCCGCCTATTCAAAATAGTATAAGAAGATTTGAGCTCCTATTTTTTTCTATTCTCCTAACATCGAACTATCTAACTACACATAGCGCCCTCGCGTTTCCCAAAAACTTGAAAAAAGCTTTTGACCAACTAGGTTACCGGTAAAGCATGTCCTATGTTAAAAAAACAAAGTGCATATATTTTGGTATCATTCTAGTAAACCCTTTAGTCCTAGTTATAATTAAGATTATCAACTATTATTATGATTATTTTTTTTAAAATTACAAATCTATTTAATGTGAAACTTAGCTCCTACACCTATAACTTACAGTAATCTAATAATTTGCAGTAATTAAAAACAAAACTAAAGCTATGGCTACTAAGTAATAAATATTATTAATACCTACTGATAAATATTTACCAAAAAGAACAAAGTAATACTGCCATTTAAAGTATAAAAAAAAAAAAATAATAATAACAATAAACAGAATTATATATTTGAAAAATACTGATTCCTTGAAGAACAATATAAATTTTGAAAAAACTATGAAAGCATACAAATTCTTGAATCTTTAATTTATTTTGAATAATTACAAAATTACTAGGAAGGGTTTTATTGGCTTTGGGACCAAGGAATGAAATCCTCTTTTAGGAAAGACAGAGTAAACAGTAACAATAGAATATCCTTGTAAGCATCGAACGATAGTTAAAGAACGAGGTCGAATATAGCCTGAGGAGAAACCTCCTTAAATTATACCGCTAAGCAGGTTCGAACATAAGTTGAATTTTAATATTGTTTTAAACAATATAGAATCGTTTAGAAATAATTACAAAAATGATTGCGATCATATCAAACCAAAATCTTTCGAGAAGGAGCGTTTTGAAATCGAGTTAAAATATTGAAATCGTATAGTTACATAAAAAAAATGGATTAAAGCCTATATAAATGCAATAGCTATTAAAATATGAAAAAAATTTAAAAGGTGCTTTTAATATCAAACGGGTTTTTTAGCAAATAGCATGCGTGGAACTATTGTAACTGTTGTAAAATATTGCGTACGAGGCTAATTCAAATCAGTTGAGGTACGTATGATAGCAGAGGGGGTGATTTATGGCTATTTACAAATATTAAAGTCGGTTGAAACCAGTCCGACCATGATAAAACCATCTTTGTTTAAATTATCAAATAAATACCACTCATGAAGAAACCCTTTTTTCACGTAGAAGTTTCTCCATTCACGTATCAACCTCCAACATATTTTATTTTCAGTGCCCCTAAACGTAACCTAAATATGTAAACAAATAAATAAACAAACACATTCATTCCTATTGTTTTTCACTCCTAATAAAAAACAAAATAATGTCTTTAATCTTCTGTCCAGAAACAGCCGACAACCATTTGAATTTATCTCTTATTTTTTTCTATTAATATTATAAATATAATCCTTATAATTGGCTGTTTTGAACATTTTTATTTCCTTGGGTTGAGGATTTCAAACGAGTCTTCTAATAAAATATAAATCATAAATGGCAAATATTTCATGTATACTAAAATTTAGGTGAAAAATAGCCAAAGATGATTTATTTTTTTATGCATCTTTACTCAATTTCTATAATAAAAAATAAAAAAAAACTTACGTTTATATCTTTAATATATCTTTTTTGTACAGTTATGATGATTCTGGACGAAACATCGGCATAAAAATGTATGCTTTAACTGGTCCTTCTTAAATCAAACAAACCTATATTAATCTGCAGTAAATAACTCAGAACTTCTGTAGACTACACGTTATACCATGCGGAGCATGTACCTGGAAGAAGTAATTCAAGTAATAATCTCACAGAATGAAAATATGCAGTTGTTCTAACGTATAAACCTATGATACTTAAGCCGATCCGTAAAAGGGAGGATTTTGTAATGGCTAAAAGAACTTCGTATATACAGACATATCTCTGGTCACTGGTCATAACTAGTTAAGTCGACTTCTAAAATTGCGTTATGTTGATATTTGTTTAAACTGATGGGCTCTGACCCTAAAGCTTGTAATTAGAAGTTTGTAACTCTAGATCGCAATACTTTCTTTTTTTGGGAAGGGAGTATATTAGTTATAGGGGTTCCAACATTTACCAATGGTCTAAGAAACCAAGAGTTAACCAATGATCAACTTAACGCAACTTAAGGAGAAGTCGACTTAACTAGTTATGGCTAGTGACTAGATACAGATAACTATCCTTCCTTCCTGTCCCAGCAACATAGAGTTTCCTCACTGGAAAGGAGGGGGGACAATTTATTTAGAATTAATTCCACCCTACGCCAACCGGATTAAAAACAGGGAACTTCGGTTTATCAAGTTAGCTAGGGTAACACACTTCTTTACCAAGCGTGTTTTATATTGTTTCACAACACTGATATTTCCTTCGTTTTTTTGTTTTTTCTTATTACAAAACAAACTTGTGCTGACAATTGAAAAATTCGTTTTAAACGGAACTCAGGGGAGAGGGATAAAATGATGACTATCCTTCACCATAAAATAATAATCATTTTGAAAGGAGTGTATTTTTTTTTATTCGGGGAAAAATTACTGCATCGGTTTCACTTGACACAAACAGAAATGAGTAGTTACTTGAAATCATCCCGTTGATTTTTTACTGGCCTTCAATTCAAAGAGAAACAGCGAATTCATTTGATATAAAATAAAGATCATAAGTAGATAGTAGAACATTTCAATAAATTTGTTTATATAATGTATATGCATTTAATTAATATAAAAAGAATGGACTTGGGAGCAGAACAGAAGTTTACTGTCAGTTGATACAGTTGTTTGGTTCAGTTTGATATACCAGTAGACTAGTCACAGAAGAGACGATTAGGATATAGAATTAGGTTGACGAGCTGAGGCTACAGTAACGAAGGAGTATTCACATCACGTTCGGCGGGAGTCGATACAGTACTGCAGTATTCCTGGGCGGGGAGGGAAGGGGCTCTTGTTGGTGGGATATTACCTGTCAGCAAGCCCCAGTAAATTTTCATCATTTTTTTCAATATTGTTAGGAGCCATCAGATGAATACTAACATAGCGCCTGAGTCTCATATCATTAGACTGATTCTATTATCCATTCGTAGGTATGCCTTATATATATACTAGGTATTTACAGTTACTTAAGGGACAACTATCGAAGAGGCGCTCCAGTTACTTTACGCGCCAAGAATACGTTTTATCGCGTCTAACTTTGTTCCGAATTATTTCGATGTTTTAGTCGCTACTCTTGGAGGGAAAAAGTTACGATCTTTCATAAACACAAAAACTTTAAATCCATGTTCAAACTACTACTATACCTTCTCGTATTAAAATAAAAAATAAGAAAATTATTAAGTGGAAATAAATAAACTTCAAAATGTAAAACGCTAAATCAATGTTGAATTAATATTATACTAAATCTGAATTAAAATAATACTAAATCAAAATTAATGTTAACTTCTGATAAGGTTTTTCACATAAGGAAGTGGAAATAACAAATTATAAATTCATAAAACAAAATCCATGTTGAAAGTTATGATGTTAATTTCTGCTTTATTTTCTCACGGGAAGTGGAAATAAAAAAATATGAAACTTGTGATATACTTTCTAGTATTCATTTTTAGATCGATGTATTTAATTTTATTGAATGATTAATACAATCTGTCTAACTTTATATTTATAAATAATATGGACGAAAAATTCACAAAATTGTAAACTGAAAATTTCTCACATAAGGGAGGTAAAAATAACAAAATATAAATACATAAAACACCAAATCCATGAAGAAACTAATGCTGTTAACTTTTGTTACACTTTCAAACATTAGGGAGGAAGAAATAAGAAAATATCAATACATAAAACACCAAATCTTAAGTTTATTTAGTGTACAGGGTGACTAGAAAATAGATGCGGAGCCGGTAGGGGGCAATAGTACAGCCTAATCTCATTCGATTTTACTATACGAACTACTGTCCAAAAATTAGCCGTTTTCGAGTAATACTAAGCTTTTATAAAATTAACGGAGCTTGGACTTCAGTGCTTTACTCACTGAGCTACCACGCACCGACAAATTTAGAAGCTACTTATTTGTTAGTTATCTGAAATCAAATATTTGTTACAGAGTTCCACAGGGATGGGGTACAGTCCAACACACATGGGGAACACTAAACATACGTTAAATAAAATAAAATAAAATATGAAAAATAGAAAACGTTTAACCACGACTATGTTCAATAACAATTTTTTGGTAATCAAAATTGTTTGTTTTTTTCTTTTTTTCTTAATTGTCAATAGTATTCTGTAGACAAATGTCCGTCTTTCATTTCCTATTCTGAACTATATTGATGTAACACACCAAGAAAAAATATATAAATAAAAAAATGAGACACAGTATAAACCGGCACGTTACACTATGCCACACACCCAACTGCTTTGTTTGAAACGAAAATCAGTTAAATTGTATTGCTTAGAAATTTCAATACTCATAGTTTAATATTCAAACACCAACTAATTGAAGTTTAAAGGGAACTTACCTGAAATCATCAAGAACCAAACTTCACTAGCCAAATTATTCACATATGTTTAACAAAAAAACATAAATTAGATAAGTCTAACGTTTATCCTGCCATTCGACGTCCAATGAGAGCTTTTTAAGATGGCGGATCATAAGATTTACAAACACCCTAGTCAAATTAAAAAAAGGAGAGAGCTAACTACTACTAAACTAAATCAAATCACTATGTGCCGAGTTTAATCAATCACAAATAATAATCATAAAATAGGGAACTTGAGAAGGAAATAAAATTATCACAAACGGATATACTTGAAACTTCAATCGACTACAGATAAAGGTGACGCAAAATAAATAAATAACATTCATCTGAATTCCAGTGATCACAACCTCTTCTCATGACATCGATATTAGTATCGATATTACATACTTTATTTTCCTCGTCGTTTATTGAAAAGACCGTTACAAAACGACAGGATATTATTTAACTGGAATAGCCACTTGATTCTTATATACTAATATAACACGATTATATTTTATTCCCTACGAGATATAGAAGCCATTAAAAACTTAAATATACAATCAATACAAACACACAAAGAGTCATCCCAGCGAATTTCCATTTTATCCTTCGAAAGCATCTATTTAATATTTTTTAATTTATAATGAGAAATTCCGTTCTAAGAAATCATAGTCTTAATCAAAATTAAATCCACGAAAACAGTTTAAATACAATATAATACGTTTAAAGAATCTTTGAGCCTCGCCGGTAGTGCGACAATCCAAGCAAGCCAACTGCAAGCCCAAACCAACTCGACATTGTTCCACGTTTCTTGCAACGGAAGCCATCGAGCGTGACAGGAACCAAAAAGGAGTAAGGCATTCGGCAGCAACTTTGAAATTATAACAGCCACTGTCTGTATTTCAAAACTTAGTAATCATAAGAGGGAGAGTCTAAGAGGGTCACAAAAGAAAACATTTTTGAATGAAAATCAATAATTATAAAATTTACGAGACTTTTTAGATGGGCGGGAGAGGGACAGAGTTCGATGAATAGTATATTAATCATAAGTAATAAGATTTAGTTAATATCAAAACATTATGCTTTCGGGCTCCATTTAACAAATTTTACCGGAACCATGAACCATGTCCGAGGCGTTGCGGTAAACAAACCAGGGTATCCGTCTTCTTTAACAAGAAATCTCTGGTTAGCTCTTAATTAAAGAACTGACAGTTCCTCACAGGTTGGGAACCAGCAAACATTTTTCCAAATTTCGCATAAAAATATTTCAGTGGGTAGGGCAATTGGATTCTTAACTATCGGAATCGGGTTGGAGGACGGCCGAGGTACATAAAAAATTACACTCTTGCTTTTGTACCCTTCATCGGGAAAAAAACAGCCGGTTGATATTGGTTGAATCGCGTCATTTGACAACCGTTCAATCAAGAAATAGTTTATCCTAACCAAGTGCTGGAAACAACCAATATCCTTCTGGATTGTAGTTGAACAGATATATATATAGTAAATGAATTTATAAAATTAAGGGATATAAACTAAGAAAGCCTGATCGATGCATATTTATCCCGAACTAGTTTTCTCAATATGGATAAGTCTTTAAAAATATGGGCAGAACGTAGGACCAGACATAATATTAACAAGGTGTCTTAATAAGCAGAAATGTTAACGTCCAATCTCCTCCAAGGAGGTAGACGTCCTACCGCTGACCGTAACGAAGCGCTATCGTCCGTCACGCCTAGTCCACACATTGCCCTCCTTACTGACTCCATTAGCAGGTAACAGCTCTCCAGTGCGTAGTCAAGAAGATGTGTCAAGTCATGTTAAGTAAAATATTGAACGACGAACAATTAAATATTAGGAAAAGAGAAAAAAAAGAACAGTCAAGAATCAATAGTGCATCAACCATGTTCAATCGCCGTTCTTTTCCTTTTTTTCAAATGATTTGGAATTACTACACTTTTCATTTTTCCTATAACTATTTTCATGGTGAAAGGATTTTTTAAAAAATATATACTCAACATAGATTATAATACAATTTATAAAAATACCATAAAACCAACATAAAAAACATATGTAAATAATCTTAGATCGCTAATTGAACAAAATTATAGCTAAATAATTCCCAGATAGAAGGCAGCAGACTGAATTGAGAAGAGGTTGGAATACGAGAGTTCAGAATGAGCATGTCTGATTTTTGGAGGGAAGGAGATCCTACATTTATTTTCATCAAATTTAAAAAAAAAAAAAAAAATTGTATTTATGATTCTTTTCTTTTCTTCCTTAATTCTCATCATCATTTATTTATTTTAGAATTTATTTATAAGTTTCAACAATTATCACCTATTTTATATTATCATTTATTATATTATATTTTACTTTGCACTTTATTTTATTTTGTACTTTATTTTATTTCGTGTATATTTGCAGGTTTTTTATTTTAATTTAATTATTTTATTTCTTTCACTTTATTTTATGTCATTGTATATACTGTGTGAATGAGTCTTTGTCAGACATATTACTCATTGCCCTTGAGTGAGGCAGCTTGTAATTATTCAAAATAAAAATTTTAAACTACGTAAATTTTCAAACATATTTCTACATATTTAAATTTGGCGTTGGTCATTACACTAAATTTATTCCATTTCTATTATTTTAACATTGTAAAAGTGAATGAACAATTTTTGAGATGAACAACTGCATGGTGTGTCAAATGTTTTAATTATGAGTTATCTGCAATATCGTCATTGAGGTTGCCATTCCGCTATATGCAAATTAAAACCATCTATGACATTAAATTAAAAATGTGCTTTGATGCACATGTATAACTATTTTTTGGCCTAAAATCACAAAAGTGGTAGATCAAAATCTGATCCAAGCTGAATTCGGATTTTTACATTAAACGCGGAATTTAATTTTAAAATGAAACTTGCAAAAAAAAAAAAAATAAATAAAATGAATCTTGAACTTCCCACCCAAGCCAGTATAGGACTTCAATGGAAATCTGGGAAAAAATAAATAAATAAATAAAAACCTAAATCCAAAAAATGCAATATAACGTAATAGGCAATCTCACCAACGATATGTTATTTGTAAAAAGTTATATATACCGTAATAAGTTTCTGCAGTGTCTCATTTTGAATTTGTTTAGTCTAAAAGATGTTATTTATTGATTGAAAAAATAGATTTTTTTTTTTTTTGGTAGGATTACCAATTATACTTGTTTCATAAAATTGGTAATTTATAATACATAAGATGTTCCTTTTAATTAATTAAATTGGTATTTAGTTAATTAATTTCAAATATCTAGTTCTCCACGCTATAACATTAAAAATTAAGTTGCATTTTCTTTTTCTTTCTTTTTTTAAAATTTAAAATAAGGAAAGTTTTTTTTTTTAAATCTATGAAATATATATCAAACACTAAAAAATAGCTCTCCAATCATTGCTTAACATCAGGTAACAGGGCCATTTTCATTCCTCCCAACTCTACAGATCACATGGACTTTATAAGGAAAGCAGGATTATGAATACTAGTTACAGATATGGAGTTTATATGGAAAAAAAGGCTTTGACTCCACGAGAATATCTGGGCTAGATAGAAAGTAAAAATTGTATAAAGACTTCAATAGCATAATTCCCATTTTCATAACTAAGAAGAAAGTACTGGCAAATAAAAATGTGTCTTTAAAACCATCATTTGAAAAATACTTTATCTTCATATCACTAAAGACATTTCTACTAGTGATAATTATGCTACAAAGCAAAAATTGACATTTTTTTATTTTTGATAAAGAAGATACTCTCCCCCTTCAATCACAAAAACTTTTCTAATGAACACTTCTGATATGTCCAAATAGATCCTGATTAAAGCCTCAAATTGGCTTGTCCTGAAATAATTGCAGGTTTGGTTCTCAAAACAAATTTTTAATCAAAATTCAACCAAGCATCTCCATTACAATCAGACCAGCTTTGCCAAGTTAAAAAGCTTTTCCATACTTTTTGAGTATAAATGAAAATTCCAAAAATTTATTTGAACATTGTATTACGATGGAAAATTTTCAATGCAAATTATTATGAGTGCAATGTCCCCAAAGTATGACTAATTGAAAAAAAAAAAAAAAAAAAAAAATTCAAAAACTAATTCTTAAAACTTGATAATCATTTATAATCAGGTAATAATTTGCATTGAAAATTTTCAATCCTAATATCATGTTCAAAGAGATGAGAAGTTCTTTTTTAAAAGTTTTTCTTAATATGTAATTGATAACTGTGATGTTTTGAGTTTTTGTTGAGGCCCATATGGCAACGTAAATAAGAAACCTATCATTAAAAAGGTATCAAAGTGAGCCTCATAATTATTATGAATAATAGTAAAAGTAGTTATTTATGGCAAATATTCCAGTATATTAATAAGTTTTGTTTGACAACTTCATAATAATAGGTCAACAAATTCTTCCCCATAAACTCAATATTTGATATAGTTCAATACAATAATTTAACAGTTTCATAACTGAAAGTCCACGGTCAATGTCAGTAATAACTAAAATTCCAGTATTAAATGTGACAAGAAAAAAAAAAATTAGCTATGATAAAGTCAAATTTAACTTATTATTCTTGTTTAACCAACTTTAGACATTGCTAAAATTCAATTTAACTCTGAATGTTAATCTTTTAAAAATTGAAAATACCAATTAAAGTACTGTAAAATCAAAACTAAAATATCAGATATAATAAAAATATAAGACCAAAGCACAGTATCACTTCATACGATAAAAAATATATAGAACTGCAATTGTTTCGAATTCATTTAAAACAGAAACTAATCATTACAAAAAGATTTGAAGTTAATCTATTAAACTGTTTTGATAACAATGCAATTTATCCAATGATAATATAGGACCCTAGAAACTGATAGATAAAATAATAAAAATTAATTTATAACTAACTGATGGCAATTATAACAATATAGTTAAATGAATCACAGTGACATTATGAAAAAGATATTTTAACGTTCCTGAAAATAGTTGAAACAAAAAAAAACCTTTTCAACAAAAAAATTAAGATTAAATTTGGCATGCATATTCCAATGATACATATAGGTTTATCATACAGATGTACCAGTAAATTCGCGCACAACTAAGAAATGGAAATATTAAATTCAAACCCTAGTCTGTGATGTATCTCTTATATTGTATTCAAAATTAAAATAATAATAATGAAAATGTTTAATTCAAATTTATAGCCATTAAGGAATATCATTTTAAATCAACCTTTGACAAACAATAAAAGGTACTTTATCAGCCTAATAGCAAATTATAAAAGACCCATTTTAAAATTTATGAAATATTTTATGTGTAACATGAGTCATCATCATGACTGCTGTACAGCTCATGCATTAAAACAATAACCATAATATCTAATGAATAATCTTTTTAAAACATTGACGGTTTTTATGAATGAAAGTAAGTAGAATATTGATTTATATGTGAACGCTTAAATATGATATGTCAAACAAGAAAACGTTTAGTTAAATTCCTTTAGTAAAAACTATAATAAATTTAAATAATACTATTTTCTAGGAGCTGATATACAAATATAAAGAAGGAAACTCTTATATAAGAAATCAATGACAAAAGTGTTATTGGCCACACATGAGTAATCACTGAAAAGCATATAGCTATTTTGTAAAATTCAAAATAAAAAATGCAATTACATTTCGAAATTCGATTCTATCAAACCAACTATAATATAATAATGAAAATTACTTACACACGATAAGCATTGATAGTTTTTGACATAATTTTCAACTACACCAAGATGTTTTCTCTTCGGTTGTCATTTCATCAATCTAACGAAGGCACAGAAAACTTTTCCAGATACACAAAAAATGTCTATAATAATTGCGAAATTTACGAAACAATTCAATAATAATAAATTACGAACAGAAGAAAAAAAATAGATTACAAAGAAAGAGAAACCTTCACGATTAGGTCTTACAAGCGAAACTAAGGCAAGAGTGGGGGGAAAGCCATGAAACCTGTGAAAAATCCAGGATAGCCAGTCAGCTGTCTAGTTACAGAACCCGACTAGAGGTACCGCTAGTGTCACCAGCCCTACCATACACTTCGTTATTTTCAAATAAACAAGATAACATTACGAGAATTGTAATAAACGTAAAATAAAATAAAACATCAGTCCTTGAAACCCATTGAATGAAAATTAATCTCTACATTTCAATCTTTATTACGTAACATTATTTATTTACTAAATTATGGCCTCAGTAATTAATTTTTCTAGCTAAAATTATAGTGGAGGATCTATAATCACGTGAGATAATAAGAGGAAAACCAATATCAACATTTCATCAAAACTAAAAAAAATCGCAAACCTTAATGAAGTTAGAAATTAGTTCTAATAGCATTGAGTCACATAATTATCTCTCCAGAAGTGGTTCTTTCATTACATGAAATTACTGAAGTTTTCCAATTATTTTATTATAGTGATATATTGATAGAATTGCCCTGAGTGTTTTTCATTCCATATTATATATCAAGGCATTACTCTCACATTTAGTCATTTGTCCTTAAAATTCTAACTGGATTTTAATTAAATTTCAGAGGGTCTAAAACCTCAGAAAATATTAGTTCATTTCAGTAACTAATAGGCCCAGTTCCTGGACTAGATTTCCCCTTCTAACTACTATCATTTCAGAACAACAATTAAATTTCATTAGATTTAAATATTTCATTTAATAAATTAAATTTCATATCAGTCATCTATTTAACAATCAAAATAATAAAACTAGTGCAGGATTTAAATTTGATGTTCGAAATGAACTTTTAAAAACTCAAATAATTTTATTACACAATGCTGCAAATGAGGATTTTTTTTTTTTAATTTAAATTAACTACCTAATTGTTAAATCTCACAGAAAATTATATTAATATTGAAAGTCTATTTAGTTGTCACATATATTCTACTTAATACTTAAAATTCCTTAATCTCATTACAAACCTTCTTCAAAAAAAGTAAATATGAAAAATAATACTACCCCCAAGTTAAAATGCACCACCTGTTTCTGCAATCCAAAAGCAGGTGGCAGCAGGGTATATGTTTCACCACCAACCTGTCCAGTTATGACTTCAGTTAAATCTATCCATCTGACACCCAGCCAGTGTTGCCTCTGTTTTATTTTTTAACAGTATGTATGGCACTACTTAATAACATCGCAATATTTTGTTATTAAAAAAAGTAAATATAACAGGAAAAAGAGCTTGCTCTAAGATTTCCATAAATTATTTTTGTGAATTAATCCTGAAAGGAACAACTTAGCTTGATAACTCTGCTACTTCAACTATTTTACAAAAATAATAGTTTTAGAACAACTTACTAATAAAGAAATACATTTTAAATTATATTTCTTAAAATAGCAGATTTCGTACCATGTAAGGTAAAAGATAAATTATTCAAAGCAGTATTTATTTTTTCTTGTAACTATTCTACATACCTTGAAAATTCAAAAAATATTTTTTTTATATTTACATTTTTCAAAACCTTTTGAGTTTTGTCAAGTTATTAATTTTAAAAATGATCCATGATTAAAAAGGAAATGAAATAGAATGAAATGAATTTAATACTCATTAAAATATTTTATTATAACATATTTATTTTAACTTTTTCATGGATTATTTTTTTATTATTATTAAAAATTGCTAAATCACAAAGAAATCTATTGTGATATAGTTGATTATAATTGACTTAAAAAAATAAAATAAATATAATTAATCGTAATCCATAAAATTCTCTATTCTACTTGTTAAAAATATACTTGTAGTTTTTGTTAACTTTTTTTTCCTTTCTCTTAATTTGGCTTGAGGTTGAGTATTTTTTTTCTATAAAATGAGATGTAGCCCTGGAAGTGTGCTGAAGAGTCAGGTTAAGCTGAACTTTTTAAAATAATGTTTGAATTATAACAAGATTATCATATCCAAATTTTCTTCCAGTTGGTTAATTTAAGAGGATGTGAAGTCAAATATTTGTAAAATATATTTGATATTTTTTTATGATAACAGAAAGTGAAATGTCAACCATACTTCCATTAAATAAATTTATTCCATTATTTCTTTTGTAGTAGACTTAATAACAATATGGGCATTATTTCTGTAACTTAAGATATGTGTTGTTTTAAATTATTATAAAAATAATACATGGAATGCAAACATAGGAAAAATATTTATCATTATTATGGGTTAGAGATGATAAGTTTTGATATCTCAAAATAACCCTTAGCTTAAAAATGAGTTCTCCAACATACATTATAAGAAATAATGAGCCTACAACTTACACTACACTAAAATTATATCAGAGAAGTAGTCTAATGGTTAGATTACAAAATAAGTCTGGTTATAATTCTAAATGGTAAATGTTATAATAAATGTTCTTCTAAAAGATAGTCTTTTTTTTTTTTCAAATTAAAGACAGTAGTAGTTAATGATGCTTCTTGTGTCCACTTAGCTATCAAGTGAATACCAGACATTAGTATAAGTCAATAAATCAAATATTCAAATATGTCCTTGATACATTGTAATCCAGAAATATGAAGTTGAACCAAATGTTTCTAACAGACCTCTAGACCTTACCTAGACTGCTGCAGGACTAATATAATGATTATGGTGTTATACTGCATATTTGGATAGGAAAATTATGAAACGCAAGCCTATAATAATTATATTATGATTGTCATAATTGCATTATAAATTAAAACAAAAGAATTGTAATATTTGTCATTAATTATTTAAATTAAAATTGAATTAAGCAGTTGAAAACACTTCTAGTTTCTCATATTATTACATTTATAGTAAAAAAAATCTCATATTTTTTAAAAACTAAAACAAAGCAGTAAAAAAATCTGAAGGCAGTTTTTTTCTTAAGTAAAAGGAAAAATCGCTCAGGGATTCGGTATAGAAAAAATGCGGATGAGTAAAGAACAAAAACAACAAAAGACTAGCAAAAAAATCAACTGTCATCAATTACTCACGATTCTATCTTTGAATCCATACCAGTCAAACTTGCACGAAAGGAAACCATAAGTCTGCCTTGATCTTCATCAGCACAGACAATAAATAGGTCTAAAAAATGAAAATTCGTTACACATCCATTATACAATTAAAATGTATATTTAATAAAGGCTGACATCACAAATTCCATTTTCTACCAATTTCAGGATAAAAGTTAACTGCATAAGGCTGGTTGTAACTTTATTTAATGTAACGTAATAAAGTTTAAATTAAATGTAATGTAATAATCTATCAACTTTTCATCTATAAGATTTCATGCTAATATATTCAAAATGAAACAGATATCTCATATTTTGTATTAAACAATAGAACTAAGAAATTATTTTTAAGAATAAATAGTGTAATCTCTACTCTTCATGCCCAACGAAGATAAAATTACATACTCATTCAACAACATTGAACAAAATTTTCCAAATAATCAATATTGACAACACAAGTCTAGGAGGTTTCACAACTGTTATCAGCTAGAAGCTACTAGGCCAGATTTTTTTCTGGAAGAATAAAAATTCAATATTGGTAATCATTTTAAATATGCTAAGGCATGTAATAATTTAAACTGGAATATATATGAGACAAATTACAATGCATATTTAATATACGAAATCTAAACAAATCAACGATTAATAATTTATTCTCCAGTTTTTAGCTCAGGAAACCCTGTAATGGTGCATACATACAGGCTGTTAAAAAAAGTCTGTGTACACCCTACACGTATATAACTTCTGTGTAATAATTATTAAAAGAGGACTATAATTGGGCAAAAAACGGCTATTTCGCTTAGTATTGATATTAAAGAACATGAAAAAAAAGGTTGCAACAAAAAAATAAGTGAATTGTATAGCGATAAAAAAGAAAACATTTATTTTCATATGCAAAAAAGTCTGTGTACACCTGAATCATATTACAGAATTTAATTATTTAAAATGTAAAAGTTAACAAAAACTAAGGATAATGGTCTGTATAACCTCTCTTGTTTTGTATTACTTCCCTTAGGTGGGTGTTAATTACTAGACTAATTTTTTTGTTACCTCAGGCTGAACTCTTCGAATAATGTCTCCTTTAGCTGTGTTTTATTCTTAATTCTCCTTATGTTGGACTTCTTTTCATTTCGTCCCATAAATACTGGATAGGATTCATGTCTAGAGATTGTGGTGGCACTTTTAATTGCCTTGGTACATTATAGAAAGGCTATTCTTTGACTTTTTTTGCTCGATATTTCGGATCATTGGCTTGCTGAAAGACAAATGTTGATTCAATACCAAGTTTTGTCGCATTTGATTTTAACTTGTGTCTTAGTATGTCCACATAAACATATTGATTCATAATTCCATCAATCAGCCTAAGTTTTCCCACCCCAGATACACTCATACACCCCCAGACCATGATTCCTTCTCCTCCATGTTTAACAGTAGGGCAAACATTTTTTGTTACTAGGGCTGTTTTAGGTTTCCGCTACATCTTAACTTTTCCATCACATAGAAAAAGGTTAAATCTACATTCATCACTGAATAAAACATTTTCCCAGAAACTATCTGGCAAGTTAACATATTCTTTTGCGAAATTTAGTCGTTTCACCCTATTCACTTTACTTATAAAGGGTTTCTTCCTAGTACACCGCGAGTTATATCCTGTTTTATTTTTAATGATATTTTGCATTGTTTGAGTTATTACTTTAATGTTATAATAATTTTCTAATATACCTGCGATTGAGATGGTCTTTGTAAATCATTTTAAAAATTTCTCTTACATGAACCCTTCGATTTTTTGTTTGGACATCCAAATCTTGGCCGACTGTGAAAATTTCCAGCTTCTTTATATCCGTCATGATTTGTGGGACTGTCAAGTGATTTTTTAAAATTATTTTTCATATTTTCCTCAAAGATTTTCCTTCTTTTCTAGAATTGATTGCCAATTTTCTTAATTATACAGAAATCTCCATACTGAGAGAAAATATAATTTTTAACTAACTTCCATGCAGGACAAAATATAATATAAGACTAAACATAGCTGAGAAGAATACATTGAAAGCAATTTTCAAGGGATTAACATGTTTTGATTGGGTATTTTCTGATTAGGAATAGTGTAGACAGACTTTTTTGGCATATATTTTCTTAATAAATTACTGTAATTCCGTGATTACATGAACAAAAACAATTTGATTGATATGTATGAGTTGGCAATTAAATTGTAATTAAATCCATTAATAAATTAAAAAAAATTAAGCAACTCTATTTAAAAAAAAAAACATGAATAAGTATTTCAATAATGGGTGTACACAGACTTTTTTTTACTACCTATATTTCTATGCGTTCCATCTCTCAATACAATAAGTATGTAAATACGTATTTTTATTAATTATGGTTAATTTAACTAAGCGACAATTCCATCAAATTTATTTAGTATCCGTTATTTATACCTAATTGACCGCCCAAAAATCTCATTATTTTTACGTATATACGTCTCCAAGTACTTTAATAGGCTATATGAAATATGTTAATCTTATTAATTAAATACTTATGAATTATTAAAAACTTACAAAAGTTTAAATTAACAGGGTGTATGCCCACCCGAATCATGGCTTACATTAGATTACATAGATAAAATCTTGAGTGTTTTTATGTTCTTCTGTTTAAGGAACTCCTGAAGGGAATCTGGTAAAGATGGGCCTCTTCTTATTTGTCTAAACTAGTAACATAGATTTTCATTAATGATGAGGTATAGATTATATGCTCGCCTCTTGGGACGTTGAATTGAAGCTACTTTATAAGCTATAAGAGAGCAGGAAACAATAGATACTGTTTTCTACATGAATGCAGTATCGTACATAAAGGAAAATTCATCTCAGGAGTATTGTGTGGGAGGTACAACAAAAAGAAAGTTCTCCAAGTAGCCAGCAGCTATTTAAGACCAAACTATAAAATTTAATTCAGTCTAAGCTTTCAAATAATCTTAGGACAAATCATTGCCCATTCTTTGTGAATAGATTGCAGTTGTAAACCACTAATTAATTCTCCAAACAATGTCTAGTCCGTCACACAAAGTAGGTATAACTAATACCGTGATCCATCTGAAGTGAAAGTAATTAATTATATACGAATGAAGCAAACTAACGGGTCTTTTGCACTTGTTCCCCGCATTTCATTTTGAGTATGTTATCATATGTTTAGGCTACGAGTAACCTTTCCAAACTTAATAACATGTCGATGAGAGATCGTTTCAATTGTTCCTATTATTTAATAATAAAATTTAAAAAAAAATTATTATTATATGCGACATCTCTTTGGTTCGATTTAATTCATCAAATAAATACAAAAGAAAAGGCTATAGAATTTCTTCAGGGAAAAGGTATTTTACATCGAATAACACTTAAAACATTTAAATAATTAATTAAATTTAAATAATTTTTATTTAATTATTTAATAATAGGAACAATCAAACGATCTCTCATTAACATGTTATTACATATGGGTTACTCGTAATCTAAACATATGATAATAAACTCAAAATGAAATGCGGGGAACAAGTGCAAAAGACCCCAAACTAACTTCCAATGGTTTCTTTTCAGTAGAGGTCGGGCCCTTCAAATCGAAGTTGATAACTTTTTACTTTATACATTAAAATGAGGGTTATTTCTCAAAGTGGCAAAACATCAAGCACTCTTTTTCCATTTTCAATTCCGATTTTTAGCCTCAAAGCAGGCTGAAGCCCCCCCCCCTCCCCCCCAGACGACCGAAACGACTAACAATATAAGACATAACATATAAGCCAAAGTTTCTTCCATAGCGTTTTAATGCTTTCAACTAACACACTGATGAAAACCCATTGACGAGAATAGAAATTATAAAGTTATAAGATCAAATAAATAGTGAAGCGATAACTATTATTTTCATTTATATAGTCTCGAACGTCACCCGTTCCTTGTTCTAGTTAAACAAGAACATAATAAAATACCTTCATATATATATATATATATATATATATATATATATATATATATATATATATATATATATATATATATATATATATATATAAAGAGAGAGAGAGAGAGAGAGAGAAATCAACCCCTGATTATATATTAGACTAATTAAATTTTCAAATGGCAAGGGTTGGTAAATACTTGCAAATTGTTAATTTTTCTTTACTTGCCTCAAATTATTTTTCTTTATCAAGAAACCATTTCCGTCCCATTCTAAAATTTTTTCCACGTTGTAGTCAGTTACAGTATAAATCACATATATTTTTTTTCAAAAAAATTGAAGGGTACGTATTTTGGGAATTACGAAAAACCGTTTTTTGGGCTTTCGGAATAATTCAAAATGGACGGAAAATATATCAAATGGAAAAGAATGCCGCAAATTTGAGCTCTCTAGGAGCAATAGTTTTTTAATGGCATAATTTTGAATATACTGAGTGAGGACCGAAAACGGAATTTTTAAAAGCTTATATCTCAAAAACCAAAAGTCAGAAAAATGTAATATACCAAAAATCATAGAAATCGGAGAGGTCAAGGTCCAAATCTAATGTAAAATTGGTTGATTTGACATGGAATGCCCCTATAAACCTATAGAAATTTCATAAACTAGTAATTAATTTATTATGCCCAGGCAATAGTACCCAATCCTTCTTTCCTAACATTCTTATAATAGAGAGATAGATATAGGCATGTGCAGCCTTTTTTATTAGGAGCAAGCTGGGGGTCCCCCCCCAAAAAAATATTACACACTAAGTTGATTTTTTTCAGAATGGGTAAAATCTTTATTTGGGTAGAAATACCTTACCATATCTTTTAAATAGTAATCATAAATAGTATACTTACATTTACTATGCATGCTGAATAACAACCCTTGTTATGGATGGGTGCTATGTCATTGGACCTTAAACTCCAATCATGGTGCTGGCATAAAGAACTACCTTTAGCCACATTTCTGAGAAGTAATTCCTCAATAATAATTGGACACTTGGTCTCTAATAAAATATGTACATAAATGGCAAACTAGACTTTACAACTTACAGTCTATTAAATATTGACTAAGGGACTTAATTCCTTCCATCAATTGAAATACTTAGTCTTCAGAATTTCATTATAATTTTTAAAAAAAAATATACTAATAACTTCTTTTCAGATGATTATATTATTAACCATTCTGGCAAAACTTGACTTAACCTCACCTCT
Organism: Euschistus heros; assembly: GCA_003667255.2. Classification (NCBI taxonomy): domain Eukaryota; kingdom Metazoa; phylum Arthropoda; class Insecta; order Hemiptera; family Pentatomidae; genus Euschistus; species Euschistus heros. Next base: position 1,263,603 of record RCWM02000067.1, read on the forward strand.
GTCATAACAGATATAAACTTATGACTTGTTAATATGGTTCTGGTAAATCAGCATTTCATATGATAAAACTCAGTAATAAATTAAAAATTCTTGACAATATTTATATATTAGTATAATATTGATTGCCAAGATATCGAACATGTATTTTTAAAGTGACACATGTCAAAAAAAATTTTTAAAATTTATTATCATGTTCAAATTAAATATTCTTCTATGAAACGCAAGAATGTATCAAATTAACTTCAAATCACATCTGATAAATCTCACTTACTGTTGGGATTAATATATAATTCAGGTACACTTTCGATATTTCACACAAGACTGTGAAAATTGTGCATTTTTATAGTTTAGGGTTTTGAGTGTTTTCACTTTAAAAATACATGTGTGATATGATTAGATGGATCATTTTATACCTCATCCTTTGTCTACATCATTCGTCCTTCAATATAATTTTACAGCAAAGTTATTCATATTAAAAGTCTATAAAACAGAATAAAAAATAAGCCAAATATACCTCATTAAATATACTTAATTTATAACTTAATATATCTTAAATTGTAAGATGTAATATTTTAATATACAATACAGGTAGGGCAGGAAAATAAAAGAAAAAAAAAAGTCCTTATTTTATTAACTATATTTCTAACATTGACAATAGGCTCCAATCCAGAAGAAATCTCCAATTCAGTGATCTCTTAATACTCGTTAACAAGAATGGTATATTTACATACACATACGTATCAACACATACTTTGTGTATATCTTCATGTGTTTATATATGCAAAGGAATGTAATAGTGTAGCTATCTTTAATACTTTTGCACAATTTATTTTCTTTCCTCTTTATTTTTTTAATACTTTTTCAAAGCTTTTAATATGCAAATTTAAAATAGAACACTTACACTTACCTACATCAATTATTGTTCGTTTGTTCCTTTTTTATTTTTTAATTTAGTTTCAATGGACAATACTTAATTTATACAAAGATTATATATATATATATATATATATATATATATATATATATATATATATGATTTTTTTTTTTTTTTTTTTTTTTTTAGTTTTTCATGTTTTGCTAGCCAATACTTTGAGAAAATAAAATATTACTTTTTGAAACAATATAATTTACAAATGAACACATGCCACATGAAATAACAAGTAACAAATAATTTATTTCTGTTTATAAATATCATAAATAATATTTTTATTATTTCAGAAAATAATAACAAGTGCTTCGAATATTAGATACAATTTTTAGTACCATGATAAAATTTAAAAAAAAATCCTCTTCAAATAAGTACTATATATATTTATTTTTTTTAAAACCTCGTGATATAACTGCCTTATTTCATTATTTTTATATTTTTAACATTTTATCTCTTTTTTTTTTTGTTTACATACAACAAACGGAATGATTGAGAAGAGATATAACAAAAAAAAAAATCTTATACAACAATCGATAACAAAAATTAAACAAATAAAAGTAAATTACATTAAAATTCTTGGGATAGATAAATTCCCTAGTACTGCTGTTCACTCCGAAGTGTCATTTGAACTATCTAGGTCCTAAATAATTTCACCTAATAAATCTCTTAAATAAATCTGAAAATATCATTAAAACATCTAATGACCGAAAACTAGTTCCCGAAGACCCCATCTTAAGTTTAAATGTGGTTATCTAAATCTATTTCTGCTTTTCATATTTTTTTAATTTTTTTTTTTTTTCATTTAATGTCATTGTTTAAAGAATTATGATACACTTTTTCAAATTTATAATTATACATTTTGTTATTATATATGTAAATATATATACATAGAAATGAAGAATTAATGACATTCCGAAGAGGTGAGGACACAAATGTATATATAAACAGTAGGGAGAGATAAAATACAAGTCGAGAACAACAAACAACAGTACATGATTGCTAACAGCTGACTGTTGTTAGTCCTCGAGGTTCCTAAACGCTTGCTGTATGTCTTCTTGCATCTGCTCAAAGTCTGATCTGATTTTAGCTTCACCATCTTTTACAGGGTCCTAAAAAACGGAAACGAAATAATGATAAACTATGATGGTAGGTTGATTGAAATAAGAGAGAATAAGTATATGAGTATAGTAGAACCTTGAGGACAAAATCCTAAAGGGACTAGGGAAACAGTTTAGTTATCGAGGGAGTCATCTAATTGAGGATCATAATATCAAGGGTGTATAGACTAACAATTATACCTCATAGTATAACACTATTATAACTAATATTGCATCATTTTTATTTAAATTTATTTATTTATTGAGATAATGTTTTTTCTTTAATATATAACATATTTTTTTTTTTAATTTACATACCTATATGGTTTGAATGAAAGCATCTGAACAAAAAAGAAAGTGATTGAATAAGTTTAACATAGCTGAATAACTACATTTTCATTTACCTTTTAATTTATATTAATGATTAAATGATGAAATTTTACTGACAAATATTATGATCTACCACTTTAGGCATTAGATAGAGCAACCAATTTTCATTTTTTTGTACACAGTGTATTAATAAGTTAAATAAAAAAAAAATAAAAAAATTAATAAACAATATCTACAAAATAAAAAAATAAAATAATACACAAGTAAATTAAGGAACGAAAGATAAGAAGTAAATATTTTCCTCTGAAATGTATGTAAACGTTTGTTCAGTTTATTAAGCCATGTCTACAACAAGCAAAAACAATAATGTTAGCTAGGTAAGGACCTGGGTTAAGTAGTTGTTTTCAAATGAGGACTTAAAACTTAGCTTTATTGAGACTTGAATGTTTCAGATGATATCTTCCCAGGCCCAGATATTCAAAGAAATTTCTTTCTCTGAATTTTTTTTAAGAGGATCCATTAATTTACAGGGGGCTCTAATTGGAAGAAAAGGTTGCTAGCAAAAGGCAATGATAAATAACTATTTTATTAATTAAATGTAAAGATTATTCTATTTTTTTTTTTTCAATCTTCACAAGTGACTTGATATTAATTATTTTATATGAAGTTTCTAATCATTATTGTTTTTATTTATAAATGTTTTTTTGTTTTTTTTTCCTCATGTGAATAAGGGCTTTATAATTATTTGTAGTAAACCTCAGAAGAGAAATAGATAGAGGTATTAATTACAAGAATTTGATGGACATCCATTTACTCTTCCATGCTACACCCAAAAGACATTTAAACTGATATATTTCATAATAACAAAATAGTTACCTTAAACTTCATCGACGACAACTGGTAGAGAATATTGCCCATGCTTTCTTTGATTACAGCCCATGTAATCTTCTTTTCACTTTGAGCTGTAGATTCGACTGCATGTCGGGCCAGGTCGTAGAAGGAAATCATGTTTTTCAACATACCGACGGTCTTGTAGAATGGACAGAAACGATCATAAGGTGAGTAACTGGAAAATTAAAAGTTACTATACCATTACAAATGACTAAAATTATTCTTAAAATTGTACATTTATAATTACACTGTATTTAAGGGCTGAGTTTCAGAATAAAAAACTAACGATTTTAAGGACAAACCTGTTTTGTTGAAGGAAGTCATCCTTGAGTAGCTTGGCGATTTCAAGAGTAATCTTATCAGATTCAGCAAGGGAGGCTTTACCTACCAGTTGTACAATTTCTGAAAGATCTTCTTCTTCTTGAAGGATTTCTTTAACTTTTGTCCTAAGTGGAACAAACTCAGGGAAGTTCTTGTCATAAAAATCGTCTAAAGCTCTCATGTACTTGCTATTAACATAGAAAAAAAAAAGAAAGGAAAAAATCAGAGTCAGTTAATCAAAATCACAGTAGTTAATATTAATAAAAACAATAACTATGAAGTAATACAGTTTTCTTCAGATCCCTTGATAAATATAAAAATATCAATGTGTTTAGGTTCTTTCGATAATTTTAAACTGTAGCAACGGTATCCTGCTTGCCAACATTTTTTAATTTTAAGTCAAGTATTCCCCATGCTCTATAATTGTTGTGTGTGTCCCACTACTATCATTGGTTTAAATAAGCAGATTTTTCTTTTGTTTACATCCCCTGATTAAAGCATGAATTGAATTGAAGCATGAATAACAAAATATTCTGCCGGACATGAGGCTGAAGTCTTCCACCTATACTGGCCGAGATTATGGATGGCCATGGGCTCTGAGTAGTGGGGGCAAGGCGTGGTCGGCCTGAGCCAATGAATGGGCTGCGTCGTTGCCAGCTCTCCAACGGAGTACTTCATTCAATATCGAGCCTTGCTATAGAAAAGTTCTCTGCAATCTCATTTTACCATTTTGGTTTTATTAGTTTAGATTAGTTATTATTAGTTTGACTTTCGGTTAGGTTTATAAGTGGTGTAGGTAGTTAAGTTTCAATTTAGTGAATATATTAGAATTTGTGAAAATAACCAAGGAACTATTAAATGTCTGGTGAATGCAGTTCGACAGAAAAAAACTTCACCGTTTAGCTTGTTATTGCACAGTTTGTAATAAATATATGAGTTTTATTGATATTCATTTAGTTAACAACAAATAATTGCCATAGAATAAAAAAAACACATTAAATATAGTAAGTTCTATAATTTTCAAGATTAATATAGTAATAAAACCCATTTTTGCATTAAAAATGTGGAGAAAACCTACAATGGAATAAAATGCCAAGGCGCGGCCTTATTTTAATCCACTAGGCCTGCGGACTTGAGGGTTAAAGAGATTACTTTTAAAGTAATCATTTGATGATAAAAAGTAACTGGCAGCCTTAATGTAAAAAAGACCCCGTTATGTTCCAACAATAAGGCAATTATCCTTTACTTGAGAAGTAACAAATAAATAAAAATAAAATCTATATTGAAAGAGTTCAAGAAAGAAATTAAAAGATTTATAATTTAGATAGATGTAAAAAGGAAAGACCTATGATTTTTGTTTGTCAATTATGTGATGCCTAAAGGGGCTGGCAGTGTGATGGGTCGGCTATGGTTGCGTAGATCTGGCAACGTCGCTCCCCTCCCCTCCAAAAGTCAGTGGCCATCTGAATTCTCAGCAACTATAGCTAGGGAAAGAACTAGCAAGATTTTTTCATTAATGTGGACAATGACATCATTATTTTAGGTTCCCTAACAAATGATGAACTGTTGGCGTCTTACTCGGAGAAGAAGGAAGCTAATGAATAAAAACAACTGTCAGCTCATTACTTTGAGCTTGATATTATCATTGCTATGAAGTATGATAATTATGATTTCTTCTCATCTGTCTTCACCTTAGAGAATATAAAAGATTTTCAGTCCTTCACAAAAAAAAAAAAAGAAAATCAAATTTTTTATTTTTTTATTTTTACAAAATGAATTTATCACTGCAATACTTTAATTTTAATGGATTTACTACTTGTAACATATCTGTATTATTTTCTATACTTCAATAGGTTATCACTAGAGACCGGATCTCTGTGTTATTGCACATTTAGTTCGCTATGGTTTAGCGCTCTCTAACCCAAGCAGTTATCTCATTCATGACCTAAGGATTCTTATTTTCAAATTTTATTTTGCAAGAAATTGCACAAATTTGACTTTTTGAGCTTAATTGCAAGAATTCGGATTTTACTGCACGAAATTACACAATTGAACCAAACTCATCTAATTTAATTTATTTAATAATCTTCTTTTTTTAAATTTTATTTACGATTATAAGGCAACATATTTATATTAAATAGGTTAATTAGTTTTAAATTGAAAGTTAAAAAGTCGCTTAAAAGAATTGTATTTGTGGCCTACAAGATGGGACAACATAACTTACTTATTTGAAATGAGCGCCGTTCCACTTAACGGTTATCTGGAGGAGTGGATGTCTTTGTATTTGGAAGGGGAAGTCTTAAAGTTTTGTTCACTTTCAAAGTCAGTAGTTACCAAGCGGTGGAATAGTGAGAAACACGTGTTTGCCATAGAGGCCTACTTTTCTAACGGTGGCTCAGTAATCACAACCCAAGGCGCCTTCCAAAACCATTTTAATCTCATGCCCCTGGCCCCTATTCAAGAACGGAAATCAATTGTTGGTTGGGTCAACACCTTTCGTGAAACGGGAAGTGTTGTGAAAAAAAGACCCCTCAGGTGCCCGGCCTGTCAGATCACCAGAAAATGTCAAGGCAGTGGGACAGTCAATTCTCAAACCACCGCAGCATTCTGCTTGCAAGCATGCGTCAGCCCTTGGATTGCTGTCGCGTTCTGTGAGCCGAATTCTTCACAAAGACCTTTATCTCCATCCCTATAAGTTGGGCATTGTGCAGAAACTTTCTGAAGGCGACTGTAATTCTCAAAGAAATGGATGTGAAGCGCTCCTTAAAAACGTCCCTGGTGATGCAATTGTGTTTTCTAGTGACGAAGCTCATTTTCACTTGGGCGGGTGTGTCAACAAACAGATCCTGCGGTATTGGACTGTGACAAACCCCTGAGAACTCCACCAGAGACCTTTACCCTCGTCAAAGGTCACCGATTGGCGCACGATATCCTCAGCTGGGGTTATCAGACAAGGGGTTTTTTGAAGAAAACGAGCAGGCGGTTACGGTCAATTCAGACCGTTATGTCAACATGCTTGAGGAGTTTCTTGTCCCCCAACTTGAAATGGTCCTACAGCACGTATGGTTCCAACACGACGGGGCAGCGGCTCACACAGCAAGGGCATCGATTGCTTTGTTGGGGGAGCGCTTGCCAGGGCACCTCATCTCTCAGAAGCTATTTGGAGTGGCCCCAATCACCGGATTTGACCCCGTGCACTTCTTTTTGTGGGGTTATTTGAAGTCCGGGGTCTTCAACAATCGTCCACGAACTCTTGATGACCTGAAAGTCAACATTCGCGAGGAGTGGCCAACATACCGGTCAACATGTTGAAGCGGGTGATGCAAAACGAAATGTACAATGTCGCAATTAATTTATTTTTCAAAAAAAAAAAATATTATATTTTGTTTCCATGTAAAAAGAAATTTTAATAAATATATTTATATTTTTTTAATGAACAATTTTTTTCATATTTTTTTTTTTTCTTCAAATTTTAAAGTACAGTAGACCCTCGATATAATGCGGCTCATTATACCGCGGATTCGGATATAAGTCGGGTCAAGCTCCGGTCCCGATCAACATTCAATTAAAATTAATAAAAAATAAGATTACATCGTATTATGGTTTTAAAGCCAACAATAGAAAACTTAAAAACAATTCATTAGAAAATTGAGTCATAAAAACTAGAGAAAAAAACGAAAAGGTTCCAAAGTTTAATAAGTTCTGGGGAAAAGAGAACTCGGAAAATTAAGTTACATTTGTTATTTTTTTTTTTTTTTTTTTTTTAACACATTCCTAACTTTACTGAACATTAAAAGGAATTTGTAAAGAAAAAAAAATTATAACTGGTTGTTAATGTAGGAAGTAAAACTAAATAAGACGTTTAGAATGAATTGCCAAACAAGTTTCATTGTTTTTGTTTTAATATTAGAACTTTTTAAAGTTTGATTTTTATTAGAATTTTAAAAACAACTTTAGGAAAGAGTGGGTACATCGCTTGTATCGTCCTGGAAATAAGCCGAAATGTGTTGCTTAGACAATGTCGATTGAATATCTTTCCGGTAACCTACCTAGATGACGTTCGTTGTCTCTATTCCTGCCTTCTTGGTTCACAGAATCCCCTTCACTTTCTTTTTAAAAACTGTGCATTATTCCTTTAGTTGTTGCCCGAGTTTATATCAGAGTGCATTTTCATTATTTTTTGACACCCAATAATTCATACTTCTGCCCTCGTTATACCGCGGGTACGTCTATAACGCGGGAGGTTTCATTTCCCCCTAACCCGCGTTATAACGAGGGTCCACTGTATTTCAGATTGAATTAACACTAAAATGGAACGTTTGTCGAAATGTTTATTTAAGATTGGTTAAGTTTTGCATGTTTGTGTAAATAAATGGATTGCTGCATGTATTAAGTTTTTAAATGCACGTTTTGAGTTTTTTACTGCACAAAAATCTGGTCTCTTGTTATAACACTGCACATGATTTTCTATAGGATCTCTCATTAATTTGAACAGTCAGTTATTTAAACTTTTTCTTTGGTGGTTCATTGTGTTTAAAATTCTTAAGAGTCACCTGTCTGTATCTTAGTTTTCAAAATGTATCCAAAAATAAAAAAACACTGGCTCAGAAGTTGAAAGTAAAAAAAAAATTCCTATTATAGATAAAGAAGGAAAATAATAATTTTCTATATATGTTAATAGTAAATACAACAAATCACACATAAATTAAAAAAAAAAAAGACTTCTATCTAATGGATTTTTCAAATGAAGCAGTTGTATGAGAGAATATTAACAAATTAATAGGTTAAGGATATCAAGAATAGAGGAAAGGTGTCTATATTCATAGAGATTGGAATAGAATGGTGTTGCAAAAGAAGTAAGGCGATGGGATATTATGACAAAGCCACCCAACTTGGAATCTGTTTATTTATTTATTTAATTAAATTCTACAGCCCGGGCACGAGTCCTGATATCTTCTAAAAATAAGCGCCATGAATCCCTGTTCTGTGCTGTCATCATCCAGTTCCTGATGCCGAGGGATCCTGCATAACCAGCCACACAGTCCGGCCTTCCAATTCTTTTCTTTCTGAGTATTTTTCAGAATGCGAGACTCTTGGGAATGTCTCCTTCAGACATATGCGCCTTATGTCCAGCCAACTGGAGTCTTCTGACCTTAATGGCCAAGACCACATTAAGGTCATCATAGAATCTGTACACATCCGCATATTGCGCCGTCTCCATTTATTTCAGACACTCACACCACTCCACTCCAAGGATTTGCCGAAGAACTTTCCTTTTAAAAATCCTAAGTCATCAGACGTTGTTGCCCATGCCTCAAAGCCAAATGTGAGAACAGGCCTAATCAAGGTCTAGTGTAAAAATAGTGTGAACTTCTTTTTCCTGGACACTAGCCTACTGGTCAGCTGCTTACTGAAGGCAAAGTAGCTTGGAATCCATACTATTATATAAAAGAACAATCCATTTTTCGTTAGTGATTACTAACCAAGTGAGTTCAATAGTTTGGACTAATCTGTACCAACTTTTAACTGCATCATGTTCATAGGTCAATGAAGATTGGTAATAATAAAATTTACCATCGACCAGTAGGTGGTGAGTGCCATTCAAAAGAGGTTACAAAAGTATATTGTTATATAGAACTAGAGATTTACAATAAAATTTACTTATTTTCAATTAAATAGTTATTTGAAAATCTATAAATATGCATGCAATGCGACACGTGGATCCCAATAAAGTTTAAAAGTCGACCGATATGTGGCTACTAATATAGTAAATATTCTCTGTTCAGCTGAATTACTACCTGGATTACATTAAAATAAAAAAATATATATTAAATTATGATTTAACGTGATCTTTAAACACCTAGATAATTATATCTTTGCAATCAAAACTACAACTGGAGAGATTGCAATGATTCCTACAGACGTAACATATAAATTAAAATAAATAAAATTTCTTTTGCTATAACAATTGACAAATCGCAAGCCCAGACTTACAAAAACGTAGTAGATCTTCGGACTGATTATCTCACATTATATACAGGACATTCCAAAACAGGAATCCCAAACAATAAAATCTTCAACATAATATCGGGAGGCAAAACTCAAAATGAAAATTATTCGGTGTCTTATTCTTTCATTTTTTCCGTTTTTCATCTATCTATCTAGAGTTCTGGGCATTAGTCGCTACTACCCACTAGGGAGTCATGGCCTCTGCCAACACCAATCGCTATGCATCTTGTTTTGTGCTACTGCCATCCAGTTTCTCACACCAAGGTTCCTGGCATCGTTGTCCAAGCAGTCCCTCCATCGCAGCTTCGGTCTCACGACCCTTCGGCTACCATGTAGGATCTCCGTAAGAAGTTTATTAGGGCCATGTTAACAGTCATCCTAGCCACATGATTTGCTCACCTGAGTCCGCCTAATTTTATAATCTTCACGACATCAAGCTGTTTGTATCTATCGTAGACATCTTGATTTTTCTAATGTCGCCCCCCCTCACCTCTCACCAGAATTGGGCCATAAATTCTTCTCAGAATTTTGCGTTCGAATATTAACAGTTTCTGTCTAATGAATTCATTTTTTCCTGTATACATACTTTCTACAATAAAAGATTTATATTGATAAAATAATTAAATTTTAATTATTAGCAAAAATTATTTAAGTTCTTTATTCATAAACGCGGGCGAAGCCGCAACAGGGATACTAGTACCATATATTTAAGAAAGCAAATATAAATTAAAGATACCTGTAAGAAATAAGCCAGTTGATGGACGGAAAGTGCTTTCTTTGAGCCAGCTTCTTGTCCAATCCCCAGAACACTTGAACAATACCAAGAGTGGCAGATGTTACAGGATCTGAGAAGTCACCACCAGGAGGTGATACAGCTCCTACAATTGAAACAGATCCCTCCCTCTCTGGATTACCTAGGCATTTGACTCTGCCAGCACGTTCATAGAATGAAGCCAATCGAGCTCCCAAGTAAGCAGGGTAACCACTGAACAGATATTACATAATAAATAAATATAATTTTTGTATATTGCCTTTTTTGACAATATAACACTATCGATTACCTGTCAGCAGGCATTTCAGCCAACCGACCAGAGATTTCTCTCAAAGCCTCAGCCCATCTAGAAGTCGAGTCAGCCATCATAGAAACATTGTAACCCATATCTCTGAAGTATTCAGACAATGTTATACCTAATAAAATAACATGATTAAAATAATATTAATTATACTACATAAATTGGCAAAGAAATAGTATTATTTTCTTTACTTAAAAATTACAAAAACGATTTAAACAAATTTTTTTTTTTTTTCATTTATTGATATTTACAACTGTACAAAATATAGACATTAAGTAAATAACTTGTGAAGAACTACTCACTAGTAGCACTTCAATTAAACAAAAATAAATAATAAAAATGAAGTTTCAAGATGTGAATTTTTTGCAAGAGTATATGAAATATTACAGATATGTTTCTTCTTTGATATAAATGCACAATAAACATACCAGTATAGATAGAAGCTTCTCGGGCAGCTACAGGCATGTTAGAGGTATTAGCTACTAGTGCTGTTCTCTTCATGATGGATTCTGTAACACCATCGATCTCAACTGACAACTCAGGGAAATCTCTCAGTACCTAAAATAAAGAGATCAAAAATGTACTTACTCATATGATTATAACAAATTATATATTTTTTAATAATTATAAAAAACATATCATTAATCCAAACTGATTCAAATAGATACAGAACAATTATCTTCAGTACACAAATATGTCTATAGTTATTATTAATTGATAAATCTGATTTTGAGAGTTGGATGGATGGCAAAACATTGATTGAGTAACAGCTAACTGTTTTTGTTTGTTTTATAAATCTTTATAAACAAATAATTATACTTTTTTTTTTTTTATTAAATTTTTGGCGGATATTTTTATAACAAAAATATAAATTAAGCATTTATTAAAAAAAAATTAAATACAGCATTCATAGCCTCTAGTAAATAATATGAATTAATAGCTCCCATGAAGCTATTTAATCTATTAAAGCCTGATTGTCAATAGAATGGTATTATTATTGTGTTCATTTCCCCCAATAATTTTTTATTTATTCCTTTCAATTTCAGCTACTGAATTAAGATATGAGAAGATCCATGAACCATCTTCATGAAAATTTACTCCACCTTCTAAATCAGATTGGTAATTTAGATCTATAGATATCATCATAATTATTAAATTTCTGCATCTCATTCAGGCTGAAATCAATCAGAGTTGGGCTCACAGGTGGTTATAACAAGATTCTTTTCTTATAAGAATTTTTGGCTTCTGTCAGATCGAATAAACTGTTCACTTTTTTTTCAACACCTCTCCTTTATCCATCATCTGTTATGATGATGAGGACATCGTTTTCTAAATCTTTGATCTTCTGAAAATTGTAATAAATATTTTCTGGTATTTCCGGATAAATCTAGGTCTTAATATCCACTTCATAATTATGGTCCACCAAATTAGATTTTCTATGATTGCGTACCAATGCCACGACACTGAAGAAGTCACAACTGTCTCGCTTAATTCAATTAGCAACTATATGCTTCATCTCCCCCAATATCATGTTTGATAACCCAATAATATAACATTTTAAGAATTCTGATTGTTCAATTTAATAGATGAAGGGTCAAAGGAAAGAACGATTATGGTGCATTTTTGGCAACACTTAGGTACGAAAGAAAATAGTTCCTAAATCATTAAGAAATCAATATACAAGACATCAGCCGATGACTATCACAGACTGAGCAACATATCTAAAATTTTGTGGATATTGGGAAGATGATTGTACAGTTAAGTTAGCTTTTTCCTCATCGAAGTGAATCAGATTATTACAGGGCATGGCGGACTAACGAACTATCAAATTATCAAGATTTATTTCCAACAATGACACATTATGTATAAAAGTTGTGTTACATTAAAAAAGTATATTTACAGTAAATAGGAATAATCCAAGTGTTGAAGATTAAAATAGAACAATTTTTCTTGATCAAATAGTCTTACCTCAGACATTTCATTTCCTCTCTCTCCACAGCCGACGTAGATAATGACATCTGAGTTGGAATACTTTGACAAAGCTTGAGAAATGACAGTTTTACCGCAACCGAAAGCACCTGGGATGGCAGTAGTACCTCCTTGGACACATCTGGAAAAGTTATATTAAGATATAAAAGAACAAATTAAAATTAAATATGGATAATCAATTTATTAATAAAAATAATTTAACTTCACATCATACCAAAATTTGAAGTCTTAAATATGTGTTAAAGGAGTCATTTAGCTCAGAGCACAGATATTCGTATTATTATTATTTATTTTTTTTAAATCATCCTTATCATCCTCATCACAAATAATGAAAGATTGAGGTTCTGGGTTCACTACTTGATAAGGAAAAATACTGTTTCTTGAGCAATAGTTAAATAAGAACATGATATGGCCAGAAGCTCAACTGTCAGTTTTTTCTCTTGTATCTGTGTATTTCAAGTGAGCTCATTCAAATTACATTAGTAACAAAAATCAACAGAGATTGCCTTAAGAATTCTGCAGAGGCTTAGCGAGTTAAATGACAAGACGAACTGCAGTAAACATAATTATATAAAATTAAATGTTCCCAAGAAAAGTGCTCCTACTATGGTGAATCAAATATAAAAACAGAAACTTTGCTATTCTTCCAAGAGTGCACCTTCCTAGCTTGATGATGTGTGGACTGGATATTTGGTTTATGAGTGGCAGAGGAACTGGCCTGTTTCGCACGCAGCACAGCTTTGTCATTAGTACAGCTATGTTTGAGCAAGAAGTACCTTTGTCTATTGGGCAGTGGTCCAGAAAGGATGAAGATTGCCTAATAAAAACCAAAACTGGTCTCTCTACTGGAATTTTACTGATCGATTTTCTATGCAAACAATGTACAGAGAATATGACTTACTACTGCCAGATGTTACAATCAGAAAAAGCCGCCTATTGAAAAAAAAAGATGAGACATGCCCATCAGAAGTGTCATGCTCTCCATGACAATTCCAAGCCTCACACCATGGCTTTGACAAGGGATACACTAGAAGAAAAGAAAAGACTGGAAAACCATCGAGCACCTTCCTTATAGGTCTGATTAGACCCCCTGTGACTATTTTTCATTTGCACCTATGAAAGAGTCACTGAGAGGAAAAGGAATTGAAAGCAATGAAGAAGTCGAGGAGCATGGGCACAATTGGCTTACAACTTGCCCTCGAAATTTCTATGGCCCGGAAATACTGAAAGGTTTAAAGTGGTGACTAATGTGTGTAGATCTCACAGGAAACTATAATATAAAGTATTGAATATTAAATATTTTATATTAAATACCCATGCTAGCACGCTAAAAAAATGTCTAATCCAATTTGTTTTGAACATTTTTCACTATAACTCCGAAACTATTAGACTGATCCAAAAAATTTTTTTCCATCTCACAGCTGGTTAAATTTTCTATCAGTTACATGTTAACATAATTGTTATTTTCATATTTATTAAACATATTTTTGTGTACAGTTAAAATAAAATAATTTAAGATAATAAAACAAAAATGTACTACTTCTTAAGAATAAAACTACTTACGGGAAGAGTGCATCCAATACACGCTGACCAGTCAATAAGGGGTAGTTAGCGGGGAGTTTCTCCGTGACTGGTCGGGGCTGCCTCACAGGCCAAACTTGCAGCATAGTGAACTTGGTTTTCTCACCATCAAACTCCGTTTCAAGTACAACATCCTACAAAAATTATTAAGATTAATAGCAATAAATAAACTAAAATGGTATCATTAAATTTCTTTGGAATAGTGGTACTGAAAGTAACACTCAAAGTCAGTCAATGTGGTTCTCCAAAAAATAATGCAAGGTTTTCTAAACATTATGTTAGCCCTCTTTATAATAAACTGTTTAAATTCAGTGGATTATTCTTTAGTGCAGATGTCACCACTTATTAATCCTATCTCAAACAAAAATGTTTGTTTACCTCTTCAGTAATTCACTACTTGGATATAATTTAGTCTTCTAATGAGATGTCAATGCAAGATTTTGACATTGAGTTCATTTATTAGTTTAAACTCTAACAGAAAAGGCCCAAAGAGCCAGAAACGTTAATTAAGGCAGAAAGTTCAAACCTTGGGTTCCTCAAGCATTAAACAACAAAATAATCATAATTACAAGGGATGTACTGTACTCCTTTGCCAAAAAATATGGTAATTAGACTGCCTTAACCACTCCAGACCACCCGCCTAATTATTAACGTTTTAATTAGGAACCTCAACCACCATTTAAAAGATAAAAATTTATTGATTAAAAGTCTAAAGAAAATGGGTTTTCAGAATTTTTAAACAATAAAGATTCTAAATTCTATTCAGAATCATATTTTGATTAATTAAAATGTATTCAATTTTTTTTTAATTTAATTTTAAAATGATAAAGCTGCATTAATGTCAATACAACCCAATACATCAAAGCAACAATTGATATTACAAAGAACTACAGGTACTTGACTGAAGAACAATTCATTAAATAACGCAATGAGTATGAAGTGCTTTTGGCAATCATAATTACACATATCCAGAGCAAACAAAGCAAACTGCATTTTAGAGGTACCAAAAAAAAAAAAAAATGTCAAATATGAAGCTGAGATTGAAACAAAAAAATATATAATAAAATTATAACCTATTTTATCTAATAATATCAGCGCACCATTAACTTAGATATAATAAACTTCAATGAATGTGGTTTTTTGTTTTAGTTTATTTAATTTTAATTGTAATTAACACAAAATAAACAGACTAACCCATAGAAAAAACTTACATCGACTGTGTAATTACCAGGAGCAGCAAGGAAGGTGACAGTTCCCTTAGCTCTCGGAGGCAGGATCATTTTATGTTTGACGAGGGTGTTCTCATGGACAACTCCATAAAGATCACCTCCAGTTATATGGCTTCCAACCTGCAAATAATTAGTTTGAAATTAATAATAAAATATTGAAGATAAATAAACCAAAGCCTATTTTATTTATTAAATGAAACATATGTCAGTATAATCTATGATGAAGACATAGAAGATGAAAATTTAACAACACTACAAATCATTAAAACTTCCTCTACCTCCAATGAATGTAAGAAATAACCAGTTGTAATGTACAAAATCTTCAGTGCTGTATCAAATGTGTACAGACACATTTATAATGTAAATGTGTTATAAGAAAAATATTCCAGGATCCTTTCATCAGTTTGCTACTTTTTTTATAATCAGTTAAGACAATTGGAAAGACTTCAATAATTTAATATTAAGGAGTCATTAAGAACATCGTTTTTAATTAAAACTAAGCCAAATTTGTCTTTAAATGATCTAACAAATATTTTTAATTGTATAAACTTAAATTTGTTTCCAGTAAGAAAAGGAAAACCTTAAGGTCGCTTCATTACTTCATTTCATTATAAAGTTCATTCTTAAGAAAGTACAAACCTTTATATTAGTTGGTGTGAATTCCCAAGCTGCACTTCTTGACAATGCTGGGATGTTAACACCCTTTGGGATGTAAATACTGTTTGAGATTTCATTAATATCTTTCAAGGGTCGCTGGATACCATCAAAGATACTTCCAAGAATACCAGGACCCAATTCGACAGATAAAGGTTTACCTGTTCTTAAGACAGGGTCACCAACTGTAACTCCAGAAGTTTCTTCATATACCTAAACAGAAAAATTGTTTTATTAAAACATAATTTTTAAAGTATTTTCATATTTGTAAAAATTTAGTAAATATAAATTTATTAAAAAATTAATATAAAATAATTTTTTTCTCATTTAAGTATTCTATAATTTCTCATAAAAAGTTATTAAGAAGGAAAATAAATTAATAACTTAATACAGTTTACACTTAACTATCCACTCAAATGAATTATTACACTAAATACATTTTTGACACGTCATTCATTATAATTATTTTATAATTAATAGATGTCATCTTCACATTAAACAAAAAAAATGCAACTCAATATAATAAAAAAATTGCACAACCATGAAGAGAAAATTAGAACAAAACAAATTCACCAGGAAACTAAAAATGAAAACGACAATTGTGTTAACCAGAACTGTTTTATAATCCAGTGAAACCTCTCTAAAGTGGACATTCATGTTTGTCCATTGCACAAAGGTGGGAAAAAAAATAAATTCATTAGTGCATTTAAATAAAATTCATCTACAAAATTGTCACGATACATGATGAAAATATTAAATAACAGTTGTAGAAGATGGTCAGGGATGCAGTCAGGTTTATAAACTACATATATAAAATTTAAAAAAAATTTAATATAATTTTTGACCTGCCTAGCAGATCTTTATCGCAAGGCAGGTCGAAACATCGGCACTCCTTATATAAACTTTTTTTTTAAACTTGGATGTGTAGTTAGTTTATAAACCTAACCATCTACAACCATAAAATTGTTTTGTTTTATTTATTAACATACTTTATTCTCAAAAAATGTAATGCTGTGTTGGTTTTCGAAGCATCCCAACACCTGTTGAATGCTGTAAATGAAGTATATCATAACCTTTTGGACGTATTTCAAAGGCTTCTACTTGCATGGTGGGTCTAGGAATTACAATTATTTAAGTGCATACAAGTCAAATCTATTCGAATACTGTTCTAAGTAAAAAAAAAAAAAAAAAAAAAAAAACTACTGAAGCGTATGGACATTACATATAACATAAAAAACATAATGAGCAGAAGAGAGGGGAATTATTAAATAAAACATTAACATCTAGCCATGAAAGTCATTGTATATATGTACATACTTACCAAAAAAAATTTTAATTCAATAAAAATTACTTAAAATAATTAAACAAGTTGATTACATTAATTATTATTGCTTTTATGTATATTATTGACTACTATTTTAATTAATAACTACTTATATTCATTACGTTTTTAAAGGTTAAAATAAAAAATTTTTATTTCGTGAATGTAGTGAGGAAAATTACGGAAAATGATTAAAAACCAAAAATAGAAGGAAGTATTGATTTTTAAAACCAAAATGTTTGGATACTGTGAATAAACAGTGTGTCTTTACTGGCATGAGAGATGGTTTACCTCACCTGAGGAGGGTAACGACTGTGTCATCATTGATTTTTTTAATATAAAAACACATAAATATTGTGAAGTTATTCATTGTAAGCATTTAAAAGTGCCAAAGTAAAGTATTTATGAAATGAAAACTTCTAGCACATAGAAAGAACCATGATCAAAAGGCTTAGCAGTCTGCATGTTAATTAAGAAAAACGAAATGGAAAACTGAATTATCTTTGAATTGTACGTATAAATCAAAACATTATTAAATGATTTATTAATTCTTCCAAATTCCATCAAAATTTGTTCATTATATTAGTCATCTAAATTCCTTAAAATCCTTCAAGAAAGTTACAAATTGTGCACTGGAAAGTGCGTCTATGGGGAAAAGGTATAATAATAAGCAAACCTTATACATTATGAGATCTAAAAAAATTAAATATTCTGTAGGAAGTGAAGGAGTGCCAAAACGGATGATCACAAGCGCTTTGTCAAACTTAAATAAAAAATAAATTAATTAATTGAAAATTTGTGATAAAAGTTTTCCTTTTACTCCTAAAGTGAAGTAGATTCCATGTACATCTCTAATTACCTACCCTGAATTTTAAGTAACTTAATACATTTTATATTCATAATAATTAGCAGTAATGATCCCTAACTAACTCCTATCAATAAGACTAAATAACCTTTCATGAGTTTATTGAGCGGATAGATTATCAAGCCATGGGATTCTGTAACACTGAACAGATATTGTAAAACATTCAGCAGTTTTACATTAGATGGCAATAAAGGACATATTCTTAGGGAGGAAGAATCAGAAAATATAGGAAACCTACTTATGATAATGGTGACGATGACAGTTCAGATACATTGATTGTTAATGATATGAATTTCAATACAATTTAAAATTCTATTATTTTAAAATTAAAGACAAAATAATCAAAACTGTTCAATATTTGAAAATATCTTTACGAATTATTCATGAAAAAATAAGAGATGTAAATTTAATTAATTATAAAATGAATGAATATGAACCGGCAGTATATGTATTTCTTCTTTGGTATACATTTGATACACTTGGAAATAAATTTATTATTAACAGTTTTAATTTATTGTCTATATTCTTCCTAAAAAAACATTGTCAAATTAAGGTAAGGGTAAGTGGACTTCAATACGGGGTCAATCTGTTTCGAGTAAATACAGTATACTTAAATATGTATCCAGATAAAAGTTTTAGATATTCTAGATTAACAACTCCATAACAGTAATTCTTTTACTAATATCCTAATGAGGATCCTAAATGTACTCTCTGTTAGGCCTTGTTCGCATTAGGCTAGTATTTTAGTCGAGTAGCAAGTAATTTAGTAGCTAAAATTGTCTGAACACAAAAATTTAGTCGAGTAGTTTAGTTTAATCGATCCATTTTACTCTATTTTTCTCGGGCGAGTAGCGAGTAGCGTCCCCCCACCACGTCTATCTCACTGGCGCACCGGCTAAACAAGTTGCGTTTAGTCGAATTCATTAGTAGTTACTGCATAATTTTATTATTTTATTTCAACAGCATATTTATTACTATTAAATAATAAGTTGTTAGTTATTATTATTATCAAAGTATTCTTTGGGATCTTCCAATCTTCGAATGCTAATTCCTTGAGAAGACAATTAGTAGCTCCCTTCTTTCGATCCATTTTGACATCCAAAGCTTCTTTTTATCAATCACACAAATTTCCTTATCTACCTCTTCTAAAATCACTGTTAAGATTAACTTAATCAGTTGATTTACTTTATTGTGCTGTAGGATGTTCTTCTTACAAAACACCAATCACTTGTAAACTCTACTGGAACTAAACTTAACACTAAAGTGGAAGTGCGAACGATTTTGGGGCAGTAGCGAGTAATTTAGCAACTAAATTACTTGATACTAGACTAAAATACTAGCATAATGCGAACTAGCCTTTACTCCAATGCTGTCCAGTAATAATCCAGATATCTCCAGTAAGAATTCTCAAACTAGTGTAAGTCTATGAAATAGTGTTTAGAGGTATGAAGTGTTCCTAACTCAAGTGATCCCCACAGCTTAAGATTACATTAAGTAAGATTTGCTGTGCCAATTGGTCAGTTATATTATTTACCAAAAGAGATCCAAGAAACTTGAATCTTAGGATAATTACCTTTTTCCTACAAGTCTTCCATCCACACTCATTTGCATCTTTAATCTATAGAGCTTGGGAGAGGAAATCAGCTTGAAAGTCCATGGAATTATTTATTTGTTTAAGAATTCTTAAATAAAAAAATAATATTACCTTTTTACTCATATTGTTTTTGTTTTTTTTCTTAAGTCAAAGGTTTAATAGATACAAAACAAGAGCCAGCAATAATGGCAAGTTTTGGAATCTGCACACATCTCAAATTAACAAAACATTAGACATATTACAAATTTAAAAAATTGAAATTTTAATGTTCTAATGTTATTTTAAATTTTGTATTGCAGTTTTTAATAGTATTTTGTTCATATAGTACATTCTAGAATACAAGGTTACATGTTTAATTATGTTATCCAGTCTGAACTTACAATTATTTAATTATTTCTGAGCAAGCCAGCACATAAACTTCATTAGATCAATATATTAAATGTTAAGTAAATAAACCAGCAAAATAAACACATGCCTGTAAATATTAATTTACTACTGTAAATTAATTTAAAACATTCATTTAAAATACCTGAATGGTTGCCATATCACCTTCAAGACGGATAATTTCACCAACCAGTTCAAAATAACCAACTCTTACTAACTCGTACATAGCTGATCCTGACATTTTTTCAGCTGTGACGACTAAAAAATAAATTAAATGAGTATATAGGGAGAACAACAAAATATTAATTTATTTATACTCTTGACAGTGCTTACCAGGACCAGATACACCAAACACATATCCAAACTTCGACTCCTGGTCTTCATCTTTTATCCTGGGCAAGGCCATTTTGCAAAATTTTCCTCCTAGTCACCTGTTTAAAGAAATTGAATATTTTAATTGAATGTAGATAAAAATAAAATTCACAATAAATTGAAGTTGGAAATCTAAGGATGCATTAAAAACTTAAAATTAATGAGAAAAAAAGCTTAATTAAGTTAAACATATAAACATTAATGGATAATGAATTTAAATAGGATAGTTTAGTGTTTAAATTATAACAGGTATCGAACAGATCTTCCAGGGAATTAAAATTTGTCCATCATTTGAAAAGTGGGCGTTGCCCTGTTAACGTGTGTTAAGTATGTCGCCATCTGTATTTTATTAAAAATTAATACACACATTCTAACTTCATCAAATGAGTTCCTATACGATAATAAATCATGATCGTTCACATATTTGGTAAGAAAAACGCACTTTAAATCATCCTAATGTTTTTTATACGATCCATGTCAGGAACTATCACTCGGCGAGATCTTAGTGAAAAATCACCTTTATTGCTAATGTAGTTTTCAAGCGAATATTAAAATAAATGTAAAGTATTTTATTAGATAGATAAAAACATTATTTCATGATCAAATTTTATAGAAAGAGTGTGTTACTCACGTAAATGTATATTACTTCAACCTCACCCACCTACAGCTGAGTACAAGAACTATCAGCTGTATCTAAGCTGCAACTTATATCAGCACCAAACCTTGGGCTCTAGTATTAAACATACAATTCTCTGAATTGTCTATTTAGAAACATTTAGCTGCATTATAAGAGAGACAAAAAAAAATTATGTAATTTAACAAATTCTACTTTTTATAAATCATTTGAATAATTATAATTGGAGCACGTGATCTTATAGCTGATAGTTAAGTTCTCCCTCTCCGTGTTCCCGTCCTCATACAGAACCTTTCAGAAAACTGCTTGAAAGTGTTTCACTTGATGGACTTGTTTTAGAATTAATGATTTTTTTTACCTCGGGTCTATACGCTCGGCTTATCATACCATACGCTGACGAATAGCGTTATTTTACCATGTCCAGGTAAGGTCTTAAAAACATTTATACCTCCATTTTTATAGGTGATTTTTCAATTTAAACTCAAATAACTATCATTATTTGCTGTTGTTGTTGTTTTCTTAAATGTTTTGTTTGTTTTGATAACAGTGATATAAATATAAGTGATGTAGAAAAACCGCCACGAGCGAAAATTGAACTTGGAGACGTTACCCCTCACAATGTGAAACAGTTGAAAACACTAAACACTGTTGTTTTCCCAGTTTCTTACAATGAAAAGTTTTATAAAGATGTATTGGAAGTTGGAGAACTTGCTAAGTTAGGTTTGTATTTTCTGTAACTTTCCTCCTTTTGAAAAAATAGTGTTAATTTTTCTTCACTTTTATAATAGTATGTCAAAGGATTTCTACTATTTACTATTATATTCATATATTATCATAAATTATGTTTTTTTAGCATACTACAACGATATTGTTGTCGGAGCAGTTTGTTGTCGTGTTGATACTTCAGAAAACTCACGTAGACTTTATATTATGACCCTTGGATGTCTTTCACCATACCGCAGATTAGGGGTTGGCACTGTTATGGTTGAACATGTTTTGAGGCATGTTGAGAAGGATGGAAATTATGATAATGTTTATTTGTAAGTATCAATCACTTAAAACAGTTTCAATGTGTAATGTAAACAATATATATGTTGGATAATGTATTTTTTTTTTTATTTAGTAGACTTCTGTATCAGTGCTGCTTTTGATAATGTATCTTGTCAGCTTTTTCAACAATACTCTTGATAGTTTATTAATGACCAGGTACCTTTTTATACTTAACTGGCTGTTGACAACTTATTTTTTGTTTGGATTGGGTTTAACAATTTACATTTTTTAGCTTTTAATTCAAGTCTTTTGAATCAAACATATATTGTCATGTAGTGTTCAGGTACATTTAAAAGTTACTGTTACTTGTAATCAATTATGTCTGTTTTCTGGTATAGTTTATAATTATTGGTTGTTCTTAAGAGGTATACCATCAAGCAAATTACTGTACACTTTTCTTAATGGGTAAGGTCTTGTTCAATATGTTGTTTTTTTAATTTGTCTTTAGTTCGAGTTTGTCAATTACTCTGTATAAATATCAATACCTGCATTATTGTTTAGTACAACCTTACATGTGTACACTTATTAATATAAATCACCCTCTCTTTTATATACTCACACACACACACAAATATATATAATGTATGTGTTTCTTATTATTAATTTCTACACTGCTGGGTACTGTAATCCCATGAAAATAAGTTACCTCTTTGTCATAAATTTTAGTAGACACTAACCACACAGAAAATGAGCATCACCATCCAATGGGCTAACAAATATTTTTCACCTGTCTAATTGTGAAATGTTTCGTTTTGGTTTGTCTGTACTAAATTTTTTGATTGGGGTCGTATCTCATAGTATTTTTCCTATATTATATTTTTTCAGTCCTATTGGTGAAATGTTGACCAGGTAGTTTTTTAGAGGTACTTTAGTAGAGGTATAGTGTTAGCGTTTTCTAATAATTTTTGTTTCTCTTTAAGTTTTAATTATAGCTATCATATTTGCTTGAATATAGGTCAAGTCTAAATAAAAGGCAACACCCCCCCCCCCCTCCTTTATTCTGAAATTGTTTTTAAGAAAAAAGTAAGAGAGAGGATATATGAAAACAATAACAATTTACTGATGGTTTATATTATTAAATTATAATAAATACAGTACTACATCAAAGAAAATTTGGATTTGGCTTGCTCTAGCATTGATTGCCAGTCTTCACTGTTGAGTGCTGCCATCTTCCAGTTACTGACACCAGGTAGAGTTATTGAGTCAGTAGCAACTCTAGCCTGTCATAGTCTCGGTCTTACTACACACCTTGCACGATACACCTGTTCATAAAGACCCTTAGTTGGTATTCCCTCTAAACTCATTCTAGTTACATGACCTGCCCATCATTCCCTGGAGAGCTATTAAAGAATTGCCAGATATCCATTAATTGACTTACATATTTATTATTTGTGTAAAAACCAACATTATCATACATTTGAAATTTTTTGTAAAATTTCCTTGTCATTTTTTGGCCAAGTGTTAGTTATATGTAGAGAGAATGAACAGGTTTAGAGATTTTGGTTTACAGATTTTTAAGAATTAAAAAACTGGGTCCCTTAAATATCAAGTAACACTAACTAGGTTCTTTTTTAAACATGTAATCCTAATAAGGTACTTTAAGTAATAATAAGTGATTTAAGTTATCACTTTTTTATAAAAGTACAAAATAATAAGCTATTACTTATTATCAATTTGAACCATTTTATGTCACTCAACACAAAAATAGGAATGAAAATAAATTATGTAGTTCAGATCAGTTGACCTTGACTATTGGTTGACCTTTCATTTTACTAGATCAAATTGTTCAAGGAAATAAAAAAAACTTAACCCTATTAACACGTATGTAACCACTGTAGAAATAAGACGGCTTATGGTTGTATCGTTCGCGGATGCCAGGAACCTAAGAAGGAAGTTAAAGAAATCAGAAGGATAATTAAATGCAGTGATTAGGCAACACTTTGAATGGGTCAACCTATATTTGGGTTAATGTGGTATTTATATCCAGAGATTGTTATGACTTTTATTTTATTATTTATTTATTGAGCTTTCAACAAACTATTTCATATGATATTTGCTAACAGTATAATTTATTTAGTCACAATTTTTTTTTCCCCATTATATTGTGATTTTTAATGTGCTGGACATTAACAAAAGGGAACGAAACAATACTTAAAGTGTGGGAAAGGAAAGTACTCAGAAAAATTTTCGGCCCAGTAAACGACCATGGGAATTGGAGAATAAGGAAGAACAAGGAATTGGAAGAGCTATTCGGGGAACCGAACATATAGTGGCGGTCATCAAGGAAGGAAGGTTGCGGTGGCTGGGACATGTCCAACGGATGCCAGACGAGAGGCTGCCGAAGAGGATGATGAGTGACAGACCGGATGGTAGCAGATTGAGAGGAAGGCCTAGAATAAGGTGGCAGGATAATGTGGAGGCGGACCTGAAAAATCTGCGAGTGAGAGGATGGCGAAGAAAAGCTATGGATAAACTCCAATGGTCATCTCTTCTGCGTGAGGCCAAGGCCCATCTAGGACTGTAGAGCCAACCAATAAATAAATAAATATTGTGATTTTAGCACTGATACAGCATCTAGAATTTAATGAATAAACTAGATAAATTACAGTTTTAGAAAAATCTTGAATCGATTGTCCGATATGAGAGGATTGTTTTCTGTTTTTTTAGTAATTTAATATTTTAACAATAAATGTGAACCTGGACCATTGCCCTCATGCCCAAAATGGATGACTTCTACTCCTAAATGAGTTGTCTTCATTAAGGTATTCAATGAAATATACAATTTGAAGAAATAAGATTAAGAATAAATCTCTTGAAACGGGTGAATATCTTTTGAAAATAATGGAATGGTAAAAAAGAGGGAAAGTACCCGTATGAAATTGAAGGATATAGTCGATATGAGCATGACCAGTCATTGATAGATAAACTAGGAGACATTAAATGACAGGAATGGAGTGGGAGCCCTAAAGAAGAATCAGATTGCGGAAAACTTAACATATGATGAAATACTAATAAAATTAAACAAAGGATTATATAATCAATTAATTTTTATTGATTTGAACTATTATGAGTCTTTAAGTTTTGTGTTGTCCCATATAAAATGTTCGATCTTTTAAATTTTAATATTTATAGAAGATTAAAGCGTTATCAATTGATTTTTGGCAAAATATTTACATGCTATGAATAATATATACCAATCCTCTATTTACTAACAGTTTTTTTTTCCCCTCAAGTAGACATACAGAGTTTAGTTTCATTACGAATGTGAAAATGGAAATACATAATTTCCGAGTAATTTTATTTTATGGGTATAAACTTGGTAACTGCATTGGCATGAATCATGTCTGGCTGTAGACACTGATCTGGTAAATTGTTAGACGTCGATCAGACACCTAGCCTCATGCTAAAACAGAATTATCATATTAAAGAAATAATTGAAGGCTCATCCAGTTTTCTTTTTTACCAAAGGGGGAAACTATCAATTAAACATCATTGAGCCAAGAAATTGACCAAATTTCAAAGCATCAAACTTTGATCATACAATAGCCTGCTCTTAAACAGAAAAGGAACTATCCTAACGTGTTGAATAATAATGCCTGACGTCATTTTTTGATGCAGACAGTAAGTAATTTAAAGGAGTTGTGCTAAGATGTCCTACCTCATTTCCCATAATCTTCCAATCTATCCCCTAGAGACCACTATGTTTTTAGGAGCTTGGATAACTTTATGCGAGGAAGATTGTTTAAAATGATACAGGCATTAAAAATTGCTTTCCTAACTTTGTTGCATCAAATCACTTAAGCTTTTTCTAATATGTCATTGAAAAGTTGGTTAGTCACTAAGAGAAATATGTGTTTAAAAATATTTTGGATGAAATATATTTGATTGGATTGTAATTTTTTTTATTTATTTTCTTGATCCAACCCATCAAAAATGAAGATCATGCATGTTGCCAGAGATAAAGCTTATCCTCAAATTACATGCAGTAGCTATAGATTGTTTTAAATAAATACTTAAAGCTGTCTGTAGCCTATGATTCAAATGATGTGAGAATCCACCAGGAGGTATTTAACCATGTGTGGAAGTCCTATGGTGTATTCTTCCTTAGATGTGCTACCCTTGTTGACAAGCACAACTTAATAAAGAAGCTAAACTTATCACTTTTTTAATCCATTTCTGGATTCCTCCCATATCCAGAATCTCCCAGTGCTGCTTGCTAAATGTTTCACGAGTGCATTACCCACTGAGCTACCACATCTCCTACGATTATTTAAATAACTTTTTTTAAGTTTGGTTAAAAAATAATCAAGTTGTAGTGAAATTATTAATGAGGGTGCTGATGATAATTTTAAATTAAGTTATAGTATATAAACATATCTTTGATATGTTTTTATACTATAACTTATAGTATTAACTAATCCCTCTTAAATCGTCAACACCTTCATTGAACCTACAGCCAAAACAATATTGGTGGTTCTTTATTTATTTATATTTTTTTCATAATATACATGTTAATACCTTGTTCTTTCTTTTTTTTTAGGCATGTTCAAGTCAATAACACTGGTGCGATAGATTTTTACAAAAAATTTGGTTTTGAAATTCATGAAACTAAGAAACATTATTACAAAAGAATTGAACCGGCTGATGCTCATGTCCTGCAGAAGAACCTCAGAACACCAGCTCTCACTAATGGAATAATCTCCCATAATGAAAGGCACCATCACAATGAAAAGTTTAATCATCACCATGATAAGAAATCGCACGACCATAATCACCACAATGACAAACATCTTAACGAGAGGAACTCATCACACCACCACCACCATCATGATAAAAAGAACTCTGATAAGTGATGTTGATGTTGCATTTAATATTATACCAATCAAAAATCTTCACGATGATGGTTATTAATATTTACCGAATAGTGAACGTTAATAAAGTTATCTCGACTTTTGTGTTTCTATAACTTGTAATTTATAATTTGTTTTTGTTTGCTTGGTGTCCACATACTCTCGACACTTTTCGAAACAGTGATTGTTTACTCTTTCACCCTGTTAAATCTTAGTTAATGACTGGAAATCCTTTGAGCGATAAAATTTACATTGGCATTGGTCGAAACCTGATGAAGACAATATATGATCATGTTTATAAATGAAATTGTACAGATTAAATGTTTATGTATATTTTTTTGTGTGTATAGTGTGCCTGACAGCGTGTATGCATATGAGCGTGTATGCCTCTGCTAATAAAATTTTATTCAATTATTAAATTTGGTATGATTTCCTGTACAAAGTAAGGAGATGTAACAATAAAAATAATGTTTTTCATATACATCTGAGATGTCATTAACACATGCAGACAGGTTGTGCCATATTCTCTCCACATTAAATCATTTTACTTATGTTAGTTTTGGAATTAACTATTGATATGATCGCAATTTTAATTAATTAAAAAAGGACTGTTTTTTTAATAGTATTTTATTTATTTGTCTTAATCCATTGCCTTCTAGAATCATTCTTTTTATACTCTTTATCTTATTTCTGAAGTAGAATTTTTTCATTTTTAGGTTTTTATTCTTTATTTTCTTCCTATTTATGACAACTGACGCAGACAGTTTAGTCATAGTCTTAGTATTATTCTTTGTAATTAATTTAAATATTTTTTTCTTTATTAGTACAAAATACATTTTTTTTTCTTTTGCTTTTTATTTAAAAATAGATAAAATAATAAGGAAAAAATAAATAAAACCATAAAAATAAAATTTACATTCATTAAAGTGACAAGGAAATTATGTTTCATAGAGGGATAGGATATAGGTAAAGAGATGAGATATAAATTTAGTGAGTTAAGGGGCATTACATATTAGGTAGATTAGGTTAGACATAGAATTCCAGAAAGATATAGCAAAACTAATGAAGGATTTATTAAATGCAGCAGTATTATGGAAAAGAGGGATATGTAGATAAGAAAGGCTTGAGGGAGTATTGTAGAAGTAAAATTCATATTTTAACTGGCGAAGTTGGTGGACATAGGGAATGGATAATAAGATATAGTAAGGTAATATTGAATAATATAAGTATCTCTGGCGAAGCTGAAGATAAATGTTAAAAAACAATTCATTAATCTTTTGAGTTTTGAATATAGTGAAACCCAAGGAGTTGGTGATTGCTCAGATGATGCAGATAAAGGAATTGTCTTAAGATGTAGATTAAGCAACAGGATATTTGTGATTTGTTATCCTCTCAAAATAAAGTTTGATCAAACATGTCTCCATGGATTTTAACCGTAGATTAAAGTTGTATTGGCATGATGATAAGAAAAAAGCTAGAAAAAGATGGAACTGATTTCAGAAGTGGGTTAGATCTAGTAAAGGATATATTTAAGCAAGTTATTTATGAAGTTAAGAGGAATTTCAGATGCATATTTGTGGAAGATAATCTAGTAATTATGTAAATTAATGATGATTAAAAGAAGTTAATTAAAAAGCTTTAGGGATAGGGATGGTTACCACCTACCTTTTAAATTTATTTTTTATATTTATAAGAAGTGGTTTAAGATCTATGGTGGAATAGATTTTGAGGGATCTCAAATTTATATAATTTGATTTTTAAATTTTATCTTAATTCATAAATAAAAGATGTGTTCCAATTTATATATCTTTATTTTTAAAGGTTTAAAACTCAATGATAATGAACATAAACCTCAATTTTGCTAATAGCTTCTGAATGCAGATGATATTAAAAAATACCACTTTTTGTGGTGAATTTTGAATATCGGGATTAAGTTGTGGTAGGATATTTTGTAACAAATCTTTGTAATTTCATCATTCAATCTGTTGGGCAAACTATGATTTTTCAACACTATTCGACAGCTATACAAATATGAATAAACCAACAATACTCCACATGTAACGGTAGAAATGCCTTCCCCTGTAAAAAAAAGACCCATCTAGCCATAAATTCAACACAAAAAGTGGTATTCTTTAATATCATCTGCATTCAGAAGCTATTAGCAAAATTGAGGTTTATGTTCATTATCATTGAGTTTTAAATTTTACATTGAAAATCTAATAAAATAAATCCTAAATTATAGTAATAAATAAATAAATGTAATAACATAAGATCCTCTGATCTGGTGTTGCTTTATTGACAGTTTTCCTTTATTTTCTATTAAACAATAATTTTTTTCTTTGCTTTTTATTCCAATGAAGAGTTTATTATGTTTAAAATGCACATTTCCTTTAAGGGATTGTCATAATGTTTTATTTACACAAGTAACTGATTTGTATGCCAAATGAGAACACCACGTTTTTTCGGTTTCAAAAGTAAATCTCTCCATGAAATTGAAACAAAATCATTACGTTTAAAATATCATTCGAAAGCTGATTAAATTTGCAAGTTTTTGTGAAATTTGACGTTTTGTGGATAGTATTTTCGAAAAACGGTGAGCGTTGAAGTAAATATGACATTGTGACTTCTCCAAATAAGGTGAAGATCAAGCTGTTCTTAAGATACCAAGTTTGTAAAATTTAAGGTTACAGGTACTCAGTTATTATAGAAAATTTAATGCTAAATCCGAAACTGTGGTCAAAATTTGAAAAATATTTAAATAAAATGGAGATGTTACAGCTTTTATGGAAAAAAAACGTGGTTTCCTCAAAAAAGTCTTTGATTTATCGTATATCTGCAACGGGTTGGAATAGAAAAGTGAGGTTTGCGGCATTTTGCTACATTTTTGATCTAGTTTCACCCAATTTTTTTTTTTATACACTAAGAGATACTCACCCTGTATATGACACAATAAGATACCATTATCATATAATTCAATTAAATTTCCCAAATGTGTTAGTTCAAGTTATTGAAAATGTATAGATTGTTAAAATGATTATTAATTTAAATTTAATCATTTAAATTAATTTGTTGTTCCATTTTAAATGTAGAATTTTATCCATTCCCTATTTTATTTATAGTGTCTCTTTAACGAATTGATTAAAAAGTATATGATGGACTATTTGGGTATAAATGAAGTATTTGGTGTTTAAAAATAAATTAACAAAAAGTATTACTTGTGATGAAGCAGGAAGTGTCATACTGGAATAATATTATGATTAAACCAATTGTAAAATTTGAGAAATAAGAAGAAACATGCAAAGATTATGCGATGAACTTAGTGTGTGGGTTATTTTATTTTATTTTTTTTGAAGGGGCTACCATAGAACTGTATGTAATCAGCTCTAGTTTAATCATTATATATATATATATATATATATATATATATATATATATATATATATATATATATATATATATATATATATATATATGTCCTAGAATGAAACCTCCATTGCTTCCTGAACTCAACTTCCGTGGATTCAATTTATTCCATATTTGGAGCACAAAACCTGAAGGAAATCAATCTTTTATAAAGAAAAAACCTCCAGAAATTTGTTGCTAGAGTATGCTTTGTATTTCCTAATTCAGTTGTGAAAGTTTGGCTAATTCTAGGGTTCTCCGCCAGGTGGCGTTTGTGTTCATTTCGTAATTACTATTAATCAGCAAATAAATTATTGCTTGTTAAGCTTAAAATATCTTAAATAGATAAGCTTGATCAATAGATATTCATTGGGTAAAACTAAATTAATATATTATACCCGCTTCTTAGTTATCCTAGCGGCAACTAGTCAAATTAAATTGCAAATATTTCAATATCTTGTTCACTTAACGTTACCGATTGTGCTAGAATTGTCACCAGTGTTAATAATGTTACATTCACTATCTTTTCATGTTTTTTTTATTTATTTATTTTGGCTTTGTGTATATACACATCTGCCAATCTTTTCAGGTTCGGATATCAGAATTATTGCTACATCTTGATTCCAGGACAAAGTATTTTATTCAAAGACAATTATATTAATACCCCACATCAATATCTTTTTTAGGTGCTCCCGTCTAAGGGGTTAAAAATGTTCTAATTGGTTTAATTTTTGAATAAGGGAAAGATAAATTTGTACTTACATATGTCGAGTCTGCCAATTTCCTCAAAATTTAAAAGACGCGTTTCTTACATCTCTATATTCTTTCATAGGGGGTAAACCTTTATTGGTATTTTCGAACTACTTAGTCGATTGTCATATAATTTAGTAATCAAATTATTTACATACTTGTTAACAATACCAATGTGTTGGTAACAAAACCGCCCTATGCCCCTTTATTTATTTTTAAATTTTACACTTGTGTCCAAAGCATTGATGAGCCTAATCCCCCCCCCCCTATTCCAACAAAAAAGTCTGATATAAGAAAATTCATTTAAATTAATAAAAAATATGATTTCCTAGGGACTCGATGAACGAGCGAGTTGGGATGAGGGTCTCAGCGCGCTGTGCACTGTAGATCGTGGGTTCGAATCCCACCTGGGTGGGTTAAAATTTATTTCGTGGTAGCCCCACTAAATGAATCTTGACCTTTTCACCATGGTTAGACTAGGTTGGTAACCTGTAGGATAACCCGTCCTTCCTACCCTAGTTGGAGCACTAAAGGCTAAATGTCCCCTCTGTAGTACCAAATGTTACCACCACGTAGCGTGCCAAAATAAACAAAATTTAGATTCCTCCTCAAATCTCAACAGATCATCCGATTTTGGTTCTGTAAAGTTCATTTTGTTCCATATTTCCGTAGAATCTGATGTATCTATTTTAAAAGGCCATATATGTGATATTTAAAATTTTAGGTTCAAAAAAACTACTTTCTAGTATTTTTTAAAGAAAAGTCAACTAATAGGCAAGTGTAGAATAATAAAATATAAATATTGGCGAACAAAAAATTTTAATTATACGAACAACATCGGCCGAAACTCATAAATACGAATTTCTATGCAAATGTTTTTGTTTTGTTTTTCAGGTAGCATCTACATCTATCATGACTATAGCAGCCTCAAACTACAAATCTAAAATAAGATTTCCATCGAAAGGTTGTTTTGGGACTCAAAATAGAATTTACACGATCCGAAATGAAAATTTCGAAAAATTATGAAAGTAAACAATAATTAAACTATATAACGAAAAACACTACATACTTATTGCAAATATATTTAAAAATGCGGGGTGCATCAAAATATAAGAAGGAGTTAGGAAAAATCACGTTAGAAGTATGGCAGAGGATAAGCGATTATAAACACTGATCCCCTACCCTCCTATAATAGTCCAGTAAAATAAGGGTTTGCCGAAGAAAAAACTGCGGAACTTTTATTCTCAACGGATCTTTATGTTTTTTGGGGTGCTGAATCCGAATCTGAAGTTTGCTACCACCGCAACCATCGGCTTCATATTCAAAATCGCAAAAAAACGCAAACAAAAAAACCGTTATAAAGATCCGTTGAGAATAAAAGTTCCGCAGTTTTTTCTTCAAAACGGCCTTTTGGAGTCTTATTTTACTGGACTATAAAGACGCTCTATGAAGCATTATTTTGGAGGTCCTACAACTTTTGTTCTATTTCACTTTCCCAATGATGATTTTATTGACTAGAATTGTAACATTGTTCATATATATCGGGAAAAGGATATAAATAAAAACATTATTTTATTATTAATTTATATAAAACTAGTTGAAAAAAAAAGGAATCTACAAACGATTAAGTATTATCTATTCCTATTACTAATTAAAAAATTAAAGTTACTTATGCTATATTACTGCACATTAAAAAATATATATATTATGAAAAATATGATATATTATTTTTGCATAAATGTTGCTTATTCTTAATAAGGAATAATTATATTATGAGCTGTATTCATTAAAATTATTTACTTTTTTAATACCCAAATCGGTAACGGTCGGGTTAAGAGGAGGCAGCAAACTGCCTTGACCCGCACTACACCGACCAGTTCGATCCTTGCGCTTCACTTCGAGTTTACATTTATCGATAGCTCTTTCCTATAACCTCACATGTAAACAATCAGTTCTACAGTTTCAACTTGGATTGTGTTGTTTAGTGTGTTATATTGATATTTAGTCTTCTTAAATGTAAATAACTGAAACATAAGTTAACAACATGAGTTTCATAAAGGATTAAGTGTTTTACCAATTCATGTTTTCTTATTCCCTCTTATCTGATGTGTAAAAGTGTTACAAAACTTAAGAACATTAATTTGTACATGGATTTGGTGTTTTATATATTTTTATTTGTTGTATCGATTTAAGTGATAAAATTTCAGTATGCTTATTTTGTGAATGCATTCTTTGTCATCCATAATACTTATTGCCCTAAAGTGAGACAGATTGTATAATTATTTAAATAAAACATATCAATCTAAAAATAAATGTGAGAAAGTATATCATAGGTTTCATATTTTCTTATTTCTACTTCCCTTAAGAAAATATAGCAGAAATTAACATCATCACTTTCAACTAGGATTCCGTCTTATAATGGATTATAACATGGAGAATAGACAATGTTAAAATAATCACAAATTAAGAGGTAAATGACAGGTTACTATATAATTGTAAAACTGTTGGTATAATGTTATAGATTAAAGTGTTTTAAAAAAAATTTAGAAGCCTGATGATGGAGCATTGTCTCGGAAACATGTAGCTACAAATGTTAAATAAATAGGAGTTATGACAAATAAATACTTAAGGATTCTGTCTTTTAAATATTTATAATTTGTTATTTACAATTAATTCCCTCACATCACAAAGTTTATCAAGAATTAACATTACTGGTGGTTTAGCATTATATTAATTTTCATTTAATTCCAAATTGATTTAGTGTCTTATATTTTGAAATTTTATTATTTCCACTTCATTATTTTCTTATTTCACATTTTATTATCATAAGGTAAACAGAAGTTAATATTACTTTGAACAGGGACTTAAAAGTTTCTCCGTAAATAAATGAGAATAACCTTCCCCCTCTAAAAGTAGCGACTAAAACACCGAAATAAATCGGAAGAAGGTAAAAATCGATAAAAGGTATTCTCGGCGGGCGTAGGAGCTGCCTCCTCTTAACCCGACCGTTACCTTGAATTTTTCAATTGAATGAGTTTAAATAGGCAGTTTCCTTCTTTCCCTTCCTGCCGCGCGTATTCCTGAGATATAAAACTCATTTTTCTATCTTACGTTTTGCCATAGTAATCCACAGTCAAGATTATGCTAGGTTCGGGTAAAAAGAAGAAGGTAGAAAAGACGCGAAATCCCTAGACGGCATAGGATCAAAGGAAATATCAACATTTCTAATACTATCGTAGGTTCAAACAACAATGGTCTGGTAGGACAAGATGTTTACAACCATTTCTTTGTGAAATTGAATTTTTTTTTTTTTTCATTTTGATCAATTCATTTAATTGTTTCACAAGAGTAGTTTCATTTCTTATTTATTCGACACATCACACACAGTATAGGCTTGTTTGACTATTCTGCTCCTTCAAAACCCTAATCTCAAAGTAAAGGTAATAATAAATAATTGCAAGCTTTTTTGTATGAGAAACTTCCCACATTTTTTTTACGTCCCGGGGTCTAAATTGTAGAAAAAAATGTGTTTTTTTACTGCTTAACGTTTGAAAACGGTTAGACATAAGAAGTAATTCATTACAAACCTTTTGATTTAAATAAGAAGTAATTTTGGGAAAAATTTTATTTCGTAAATACTATTTTTATTTATTTTTTAAAAATTATTTATTTTCCGCATACCCTTTTTTCTCTAGTCTATTCGGGCCCCTGTTTTGGTCAACAAACACGGAAGGCTACAAAGACAAAGAAAATATTTATAAATATATTACAATGGATCTAATAAGGTATTTGATCGCAAAAGGGAGTGTGTACGTTTTAAAACCCCTTTACTGCGAAATAAGTATATTTTGCCCCTTATGATTCCATTTTATTCATTTTTTTCTGTTTGGTGACTAAATTGCTGAGAGAATATATATTGATATTTACAAGCTTACAATCAGAAAACGGCTAGCTGTATGAATAAATTTATTAAAAATATTATTGAAACGTTTGATTCCGAAAAAACATTCGTACTTTATTTTTGACATTGACTATTTCTCGAAAATGGTCAACTCTAGAAAAATATGTTACAAATCTAAATTAAAGCTGATTACATTTCCTATAAAATTGATTATGTATAAATTTGTCGAAATTCTAATGGTTTTCGAGATATACGTTATTGAAAATCGGTGATTTTCGGGAAAAAAAAAAAACAAATGTTACCTCACTTTTTGTAATACTTTTATTTCTAGTACCTTCCCCGATCGTTCCTCAGAAAAAATTACATAATCAAAATTGTAGAGCATTAAATTTAATTTAATTTCATATATAAGTTTCTGGTATTTGAAGCAAATGTTTAACAAAAAGTGAGGTAAACATTTTTTTATTTCTAAAATTATCGATTTTAAATAACATATATCTCGAAAACCGTTGGAATTTCGACAAATATGTATATAATAAATTTTATAGGAAATTCAATTACCTTTAATTCCGATTTGTAGCATATTTTTCTTGAGTCCACTTTTTTCGGGATAAGATCGAAAAATACGAAATTGGGACCTCTCTTCTCCCCCCCAACCTTAGCTCAACCTCCAGGTTCGAAGACTTTTAGTAGGTTTGCCTTCTAATTGCTCCTGGCGAAGCTGTGACAGAAATTATCGCATATTTCATGCAATCTACACCCCTCATTTCAACACTCTTTGACTAGGGTCGCACTTTTCTGCGAAAACACCTATATCACCATTCATTTGGCTACAGTTCCGAAACTAATTGTTCGATCCGAAATTTCTTTTTTTTCATCTGAATGCTCATTAAATTTACTATAAGAACCTATATATAAAGTTATGATCAAGTTTCGTAAAATAACCATACCAGCACACTAAACTAAAAACTTGTTTTTTGTAATTGGATTATTTAATCTGGGCTGCAAAGCCCAGATAAACTTGATAGTATTGGTTATTTGTAAGGTTAATCATATTTAAAGAACCAAAGGTCCTTTATTTTTTATACAATATTTTTTCGAAATCAGGAACACAAAATATATAGGAAAAGATGATATTTTTGGCCGGCTAGACCTACAAGTTACCTCTCTGTGCGTTGGTGTTCCATATTGGTGTTATTTTATTAAACTTAAATTCAATTGAAAAATTTAATAACTTTTTGTACTCATCACTTTTATATGAAATCAGTAAAAGTACTAAATCTTTTTGATTTGGGTATTAAAAAAGTAAATAATTTTAATGAATACAGCTCATAATATAATTATTCCTTATTAAGAATAAGCAACATTTATACAAAAATAATATATCATATTTGTTCATAATATATATTTTTTTAATGTGCAGTAATATAGCATAAGTAATTTTAATTTTTTTAATTAGTAATAGGAATAGGTAATACTTTATTGTTTGTGAATTCCTTTTTTTTCAACTAGTTTTATATAAATTGATAATAAAATAATGTTTTTATTTATATCCTTTTCCCGTTATGTATGAACAATGTTATAATTCTAGTCAATAAAATCATCATTGGGGAAGTGAAGTAGAACAAAAGTTGTAGGCCCTCCAAAATAGGGCTAGAGCATGTCTTTATACCCGGCGGCGGAAGTTGGGGGATCAGTGTTTATAATCGCTTATCCTCTACCATACTTCTAACGTGATTTTTCCTAATTCCTTCTTATATTTTGATGCACCACGCATTTTTATGCAGTTGTTTTGGTTATATAGTTTTAATTATTGTTTACTTTTATAATTTTTCGAAATTTTCATTTCGGATCGTGTAAATTCTATTTTGAGTTCCAAAACAACCTTTCGATGGAAATCTTATTTTAGATTTGTAGTTTGAGGCTGCTATAGTCATGATAGATGTAGATGCTACCTGAAAAACAAAACAAAAACATTTGCATAGAAATTCGTATTTATGAGTTTCGTCCGATGTTGTTTGTATAATTAAAATTTCGTTTTCGCCAATATTTATATTTTATTATTCTATACTTGCCTATTAGTTGACTTTTCTTTAAGAAATAATAAAAAGTAGTTTTTTTGAACCTAAAATTGTAAATATCACATATATGGCCTTCTAAAATAGATTCATCAGATTCTATGTCCATTTTATTAATAAATCCGTTTTTCTGTTTTTTCCGATCTAAAAAATGTCTATTGGTTTCTTAATTAGGAGGAATCTAAAATTGACCCCGTAGGTGCTGCGATCTCTTGAGGCAGAAACACACCAGAGTGAGGGGACATTTAGCCTTAAGCCCAAATAAACAAGCAAACAAAAATGTATTTCCGGTTTCTTAATTAGAATTTTTGGTAATATTTCACAAACACTGCTACAGCCAAAAAGAGACCCGGAAGAAAACATAGATTTCTTCAAATGTTTTCAGTTCGGATAAGAATAATTGATGTGTTTCTTCTATTACATGACCATTACTATTGTTTCTAGAAGTAGAAATTAGAGGTTATATGACTGTTATTCATAATTTGTTTACATTTGAGTAGTTTCACGTAATTTTATGTGAGATATCCACTGGATTTATTACACAGTAGCCAACTTTTTTCGCAAATAAAGAGAAAAGGGGCATTAAGTAATAGAGATAATGATGTATCCATTCTTACAATGTATACACACAAACAAAATTAAATTAATAACTAAAAACGAGTTATACTAGTAAATAACTACTTAACTGTTTTTTAGTAACTATAAATTATATTGATAATGATTTTTTTAATAATATATAATTATTATATCATAATAATGATTAGGCCTACCACCTGTCATGGATAGTTAAAACCATCAAAAAAGCGACACTGATGACCTGATTTGCAGCAGTAATCCCAATCTCCATTATCAATAGGACATGTTCAGACACCAATGTCTTCTGAGAACAAACTGTGCCAGCACGACAGGGTATTCCATGATTTAAAAATAATTAAATAATAGACAAAAATAAAATAATAACATTATCAAGATAGAGTTATACTATACAGTGGCTCCCAGTCAAAATGATACACCAGGATATTTATAGATTTCTTTGAATAAATGAATAGCTCAAATTATATATCATTAAAAAAAATTAATGTATTTTAATCACTAAACATCCTAGTAGTGTGTGTACTTAGTATATAAACATATAAAAATAAGCAGGGATATAATTGTAAAAATAAAACACATTTATTCACGATTACTTATCTCACAGTGAAAATGATACACCTTTATTATTCCCAATATTTGCTTACTTTAAACTAATTTACTTTAGTTAAACTCTTGTGTTGAAAGTGTTTGACTCTTTTCAGAATGAGTGGAACAAAATCTGCCATGTTTTTGAACTTTTTTTGGTAATGGGGTCACACACAACATTAAAGAAACGTGAGTTGGTCATTCAACATTTTAATAGCGGAAAATCTTCAAATCGAATTTTTTTTAAAAA
The DNA here is from genome assembly GCA_003667255.2 of Euschistus heros. Lineage (NCBI taxonomy): Eukaryota > Metazoa > Arthropoda > Insecta > Hemiptera > Pentatomidae > Euschistus > Euschistus heros. The sequence continues at coordinate 1,302,335 of RCWM02000067.1, forward strand.
GCTGTTCAACTGTCCTGCATATAGTGCAGAGACCCAAGAAGGAAAAGCGCATTGCCATAAAAAAGGTTAAAGCACTATAAACATTTCAACTGAAACGGATGAGACTTAGATCGTCACGGAAATTAAAACAAATCCACGTTTGAGTGCACCCACATAGCCACAAAAC